>JAUCEE010000003.1:0-2400000 GCA_033558005.1 Phytophthora taxon juncus
CCCTAAACCCTAAACCCTAAACCCTAAACCCTAAACCCTAAACCCTAAACCCTAAACCCTAAACCCTAAACCCTAAACCCTAAACCCTAAACCCTAAACCTAAACCCTAAACCCTAAACCCTAAACCCTAAACCCTAAACCCTAAACCTAAAACCCTAAACCCTAAACCCTAAACCCTAAACCCTAAACCCTAAACCCTAAACCCTAAACCCTAAACCCTAAACCCTAAACCCTAAACCCTAAACCCTAAACCCTAAACCCTAAACCCTAAACCCTAAACCCTAAACCCTAAACCCTAAACCCTAAACCCTAAACCCTAAACCCTAAACCCTAAACCCTAAACCCTAAACCCTAAACCCTAAACCCTAAACCCTAAACCCTAAACCCTAAACCCTAAACCCTAAACCCTAAACCCTAAACCCTAAACCCTAAACCCTAAACCCTAAACCCTAAACCCTAAACCCTAAACCCTAAACCCTAAACCCTAAACCCTAAACCCTAAACCCTAAACCCTAAACCCTAAACCCTAAACCCTAAACCCTAAACCCTAAACCCTAAACCCTAAACCCTAAACCCTAAACCCTAAACCCTAAACCCTAAACCCTAAACCCTAAACCCTAAACCCTAAACCCTAAACCCTAAACCCTAAACCCTAAACCCTAAACCCTAAACCCTAAACCCTAAAGCGGTATCCAGAGTCGACTGGATACCTGCTTCCGAGCCATGACAAGAATGGATTAAAGCAGCTTCGAGCAGGTCATGATTCTTATTCAAGACAATTCTGTGTTCTTCAATGACTCAAATTGTCCACAGGCTCCTGTGTGGTTCCAGCTTGCTGTAGCGAGTAGTAGATACACCCCCCTTTGTGGGACGAATTTGTTTCAGGGGATAAGAGACCAGACACCAGTCCCGTTCCTACCCGCATATGTCGTAAAAACCAAAACCTCACCAAATCACTGTACAAGCGACGTAGCACCTCTCTATATGTTAATATTGTCAGGGTTCGATTTGGTGAAATTTCAGATGATTAGAGATGCTCGACAAATCCTCTCTAAGGCTCTCAGAGGAATGAGTCATATTCCGAATGGAAAAGTGAGTTTATCTTAAGGGATGATATACCAAGTATATAACAAGCAGCTTCATAGCAACAACCAACCGATCAATCATGACAAGTAAGTATGAGAAGCTCGTTGAATATCTCGGTAATTTGGAGGAGTACATCTTCACAGGATGGATGTTTCCGAAACCAATGTCAAGTACATATTCAGTCAGTAGTCCTGCTTGGAAATGTGTTTGGGAGAGGCAACTAATCTCTATCGATTCGTTCAAGGACAGTGATCTCCCAGAACTTATGAGTGAATGCCATTGTACAACACCAATCAAGTGGAACTGTTTGATCAAGCATATTTCAACAGGGAGGCTTGAGTTTGTTGGATCTTCATGCATGGACCACTTTAAGATGAATAAGCGTACTTGCATACAGTGTCATGGAGCTAACAGATGCAAGACTATACGTTGCACTAACTGTCGCAGGTTTTGCAAGCTCCACAAGGAATACCACTCCGACAATGCTATTCATTTGTCGGCTTTGGAAGAGACCTTATTGAAACAGTCATCCATCATTCCTGATTACAAAACTGACGATTCTGATGATGATTCTGACGATGATTCTGACGATGATTTTGATGATTCTCCTCTAACAAGTGAGGAAGAGGAATTTGTAAGAAGTGCTGAGGAGCAAATCAGACTGGAAGAGATCTATTCAAGACCATTCCAATACAGACCTCTCAATTTTGGGAAGTATAAGGGGGTGGATCCTATGTCATTGCTCGGAGAAGACAATCATTACATTCGATGGTTGTTTGGTTCAAACATGATTTCATCGAGTGATAAGCAAGAATTAAAGGAGCTACTGATGGCGACCCCGATCCATTTCGGGAAGTTCGAAGGACAAACGTTCAACCAACTGAAAGCGAACAACCCTGGGTATTACTATTGGGTAAAGCGAACTATTGAACAACCATATGTGAGATACCTGTAAGTCATCTAATTTTTTTTTTTTTCCAGCAAATACAAAGTAGGTTTATCTTAACAAAACTCCACTAAGTATATACACAGCAATGGCGTATTCCCCGGAAAAGTATCAAGCTAACAAGGCCGCAATCCTTGCCGCCAAGAAGCGCTATTACCAGAAAAATCGTGAGAAAATCCTTGCGAGACAGAAGGCTTACGACGATGAACATCGCGACGAGATCAAAGAGCGCCACAAGAAATACAGCGGTAAGAAAGCTGGCAGAGTCGCTCTGTAGATGAGAGACCCTATCATCATTTTTTTATATTTTAGCCGCGAGTGGAAAAGTCAGTCCATCTTGAAGGAAGACTGTTCCAATATACCAAGTAATTCCAGTTCTTCGAACGACAAATCTCCGAACTCATATACTATGTTGTCATCCGAACTCGAAGCACTAAAGCGACTTAACATCCCAGTCAAGAGATGGGGCGACAGCTTCCGCATCAAGGTATGGAACCAGAGCGGACGCCAAGTATATATTGGATCTCTGTCTAAGTCGAGCAACCGCAAACTACTCGCTAAGTCATACAATCTCCCAGAGGCTCGCGTCGAACGCAACCTCAACAAGGACTATAAGCAACCATCTGCTTACCCCTTCACGAAGAGCAATGTTCGTGAGAGCCACCTATATCAGTACTACTCAAAAAGGGGGGATCTTTAACAAGGTTCGCTCAACGCTCAATAACCAGAAGAAGGCTTTCAAGGTTCAAGGTTCAAGGTTCAGCTCGGATACAAGCTCATTGACCGTGTCTCTGGTTTGGAGAGAAACTACTGGCCCGCTGATAACACAAAAGTGTTCAGCAAGCCAATCGCCATCAACAGTAAGGATGATATTGAGGGCAAAGTCATGGGCGAGTTTCAATCTCAGGATTTTGCCTCTAAGATCAGCTATCCTTCGTCGAGCTATCAACTGAAGGAGATTACCATGGCTAAAGTAAATATTATCTATCGCGACCACACACTTGGTAAGAACATTCCCATCCCCGAGCCAATCAAGAAAAATAGATTCATCGTTGATTTCCCCAACACAAACAACAAGTGCATGTTCTATTGCATTGCGTACCATTTCGAAGAGCAGACACAGGACTTGAAGAAGCGAATGGTTTCCCTCGTCAAGACCCGAGTAAAGCAGTACTGTGAGTACAAATGCATCGAGTACTCGGCTAAGTTCTTCAAGGATATGGAGCCAATCGATATATTGGCGTTCGACGAGCTGGAAGACTGCTTCCAACTCAGAATCAATGTCTATGAGATGGATCAGTCATCCCTGGAGGTTGGATTGATACGTGAATCGAAGAAAGACTATCCGAATCGTATCAACATCCTCGACTACAAGTCCCACGCAATGTACATAACCAACCTTGATACGGTGCTGTCAAAGTATCCATGCAACGTTTGTGAAGCAGTGTTTGCTACGTTTCAGAAGCTCAAGGACCATAAGAAAACGAAGTGTGAGTTCGAGGTGATTGAGTCATTTCCGAAGACTCCAAAGATCTATCGACCAGCTCAAAACACGATCCGTAAGCTATTGAACAAGTTTGATATCAAGGGCGTTGATCACTACGTCGATCACTTTATCGTCTATGACTTTGAGGCTATTCTCAAGCCGTTAGCCTTCAACGAGGACGATAAAACGATTAACAGGAATCAACACATTCCTGTATCTGTCAGCGTATGCAACAGCCTTACTCGAGAGGTACGTTGCTTCGTCAATGAGTCAACGATGGAGTTGTTTAAGGAACTACTCGCTTACATCGAGGAGACTGCTGAAAAGATCCAGAGATACAACGTTTCCAAGTACGAAGCTTTGATTAAGAAGATCCTGGCTAAGCATCCTCTTACAGGTATGGATCTACCTGGAAAACCAATCTCTCATATCTTCGAGCTTGAGGAGATCGAGGACATGATTAGTAATGGTATGTATGAATCATTGTTTGAGGTACATCGCGATGCTGGCATTCCTCAGAAGAATCCGTATGGTGATCTCAAGAAAGTTATTGACTCTGTACCTGTATTTGGGTTTAACTCAGGCCGCTACGATATCAATATTTGCAAGAACGAGCTCTTCACAGCTATTGGAGCAAAGAACATTACTTCGGTGATCAAGAACCCAAGTTATATGTGCATCAGCACCAGGAACTATAAGTTCCTTGATATGACTAATTACGTACCTGCCGGAACAAGCTACGATAAGTACCTGAAGACTTACATCGGAGGTTGCAAGTGTAAAGACCCAAGTCGTTGCACCTGCGGTCTTCGTAAAGGTGTATTCCCGTACGAGTACATCACAAGCTTTGATGTTCTCAACGAGACCAAGCTACCGCCGAAGTCAGCCTTCTACAGTGATTTACGAGAATCCGATATTAAGGATGAGGACTACGAGTTTGTTAAGTTTGCTTGGGAGCATCACGAGATGAAAACACTCAAGGACCTACTCATTTGGTACAACAACCTAGACGTTGAGCCATTTGTTTCAGCTATTCAGGCCCAGCGAGAACTATTCAAGAAGTTTGACCTCGATATGTTTGTGGATGGAGTGTCTCTACCAGGACTATCTGAGAAGGTTATGTATCAATCCTGTTTCAAAGGGCTGAAGAAACCTAAAAAGGTTCCTGGTGCCCCATTTGAGTTTCCTCTCGATCGATTCAACGGCTACGAGGCCCAAGACACCAAGGCCGGACGTGATTTCAACATGAGTATCACCCACCTCAATCAACTTCTACGCAAGCAACTCTACACTTGCTATCATTGCTTCTGCAAGCTCGATGTGAAGAATGCCTCAGCCGATCGAATCAACAACAGCATTGGCCATATTGATGGCAACATCATGATGAGTTGTATTGCATGCAACGTTGCTCGCAAGGATATGTCCCCTGCTGCCTTTAGATATCAGAAGATGATCGAACATAACTCCGATAAGCTCGTCTATTCAATTGACAAGGAGGAGAATGAGATCTATTATAAGATGAAGGCTAATATTGCTGGTGGTCCGTCAATCATGTTCAATAGGTTTGCCAAACGCAACGAGACTACAATCCGAGGCGGTAAGCTTTGTAAGAAGATCATTGGATACGATGCCAATGCTTTGTACTTGTGGGCTCTCGGGAATGAGATGCCATGTGGTCGCCTCACTACGATTGATGCGTACAATGGCATAATTGAAGATATCAAGGCTGATAGGATTTTCGGATTTCTCGAATGCGACATCCGGACCCCCGAGCACCTCAAGGAGTACTTCTCTGAAATGACTCCGGGTTTTAAGAACATAGAGATAGACTGCAACATCGAGAATGTGATTGGTTCTCACATGTATGAGTTCAACCAGTCTCGTGGTACTGCTCGCGCTAAGCCTGCTCGCAAGCTCATTGGGAGCTACTTCGGCGAGAAATTTCTAATTTATGCTCCTCTCCTTAAGTGGTACCTCGAGCATGGAATGGATATTACTAAGACTTACAGCTTTATCAAGGCCAGCTCTTACAAGGCATTTTGTCCATTCATGGAAGCCGTATCAGATGCCCGTCGTGATGGCGATGTCGATAAGTCAAAGGAAATGATCGCTGATATGATGAAGCTCGTAGGCAATGCAGCTTTCGGTCGTTCAGGTATGGACAAGTCCAAGCACAAGGAGGTTAAGTATGAGCCTGACTGTGTGAAGGTCAGAGCCATTGTAGAGAGGCAGAACTTCCATGACGTTGAGGAACTTGCCGGAACCTATGAAGTTAGTCTCAAGAAGCGACGAATCAAGTTCGATAATCCGATCCACCTATCGATTGCGATCTATCAGCTCGCCAAGCTGCGTATGCTTCAGTTCTACTACGACTGCATCGATAAATACTTCGATCGCAGCGACTTCCAGTATCAGGAGATGGATACGGACTCGGCTTACATCGCCTTTAGCTGTGAGAAGCCTTTCGAGGAGTGTATTAAGCCAGAGCTTCTTGATCACTTTAAGGACCACAAGTACGATTGGTTCCCTCGTGATGATACAAGCAAGAATGCAGCTTATGATCGCCGTACCCCCGGTTTGTTCAAGGAGGAATTCCGATGCAATGCTATGGTCAGTCTCAGTTCCAAGAACTACTGCTGCTATCTCGGAGATGAAATCGACAAGGAGACAAAACTCCCTAAGGTTAAAGTATCTGCCAAGGGTGTTCAGAAGTCTCTGAACCAAGGAGCATTATCTCCGGACAACTTCGAAAACGTTGTGAAGACCAGAAACTCGATAGAAGGCACAAACAAGGGATTCCGCATCTGCTCCGAGACAAAGAGTATGATCACCTACCGTCAGCAGAAAACGGCCTTGAATTACTTCTACGACAAACGAAAGGTTCTCCCGGATGGTATAGGTACTGTTCCGCTCGATATATAATGGAGACGCTTTTATCTAAGCTTTACCACGACCCAAAAACTGGCTTTGTTGGTGCCCAAAAGCTTTATGAGAAGGCGAAGTTAATCGATAGCGCTATACGACTCAAAGACGTGAAAGATTGGTACGCAAACAATAGGGAAACGCAACAGTTCCAAGGTCAAAGAAGTAAGTTTGAACAGTTCCATATCGCAAGCAACAATCCGGACTCTTGGCAAATGGACTTAGCTTTCTGGGAGCAAAGGCCCCTGCTCACCGTTGTGAATATTAACTCTCGTATCGGCTACGCTGACCTAATTCCCAACAAACAGGCGGAAACAGTTCTCAAAGCAATCAAGGCATTTGTGAAGATGCATCACCCGCGCGTCATCACAAGCGACAACGGCTCTGAATTCATGAATCAGCACATTCAGACTTATTTCAAGAAGGTTAAGATAACTCACTTCAATAACGAACCTGGTGAGCACTCAACTATGGGGAAAATCGAACGTTTCAATCGCACAATCAAGCAACGCCTGTTGCGCAGCGGAGCTCGCTTGACTAAGCGGTTAGTAGCAGACCTGATCGACAATTATAACTCAACGATTCATAGCGCGATTGGTATGACCCCTAACGAAGCGAAGGGTACGATCATTCAATCCGAACTCGATCATAATCGCGAGCTAATGACGAAGGTCGATAACGAGTTTGAAGTCGGCCAAACCGTTGTTTATCGATTGAAGCAAAAGCAGTTTGGTAAAGAATCAGCGAAGTGGGGTACTCTCGTATATGAAGTCGTAGGGGTAGATGGCTATCGAATTCAGATTCGATCGAAAAATGGACATACCCTCTACAAATCACCAAACGACCTTAAGTTCGTCAAGCTAGGTATTACGAATGCTGGTGAGGATGGAATCTTTGAAGCTGAGGCGATACTGAAGCACAAAAAAATACCCAATGGTAAGTACCAATACCTCGTCAAATGGAGAGGATACGACAAACCTTCGTGGGAACCTCAAGCTAACCTCCGACTAATCAACAAGAATGAAATGAGTACGTTGGAGAAGCAGTACTTCTTAAGGAGTGATTGAGCTGAGATCAGAGGGCGTACGGACAGCTCGTTGCTTTAGCTGAGCCTGTACCTCCTCAATCGTCGGCAGTCGCGCTCGATTGATGTCATGCCTTCGCTTCAGCTCCGCCTCTCGGCGAGCGGCTTCTTCCTCGATACGGCTGTTGTCATAGACTCTCCCCTGTTCAGGATCAATATCGACATATTCGATTTCGGGATCCATGGAGATTTTGGTTCAGGTATATATAGATAGCGTTAATTTACAATGACTTCGCCAGATACGTGCAAAGCGATGACCCAGAACGCAACCGCATGCTCTCGCAATGCTCTTAAATCAGGATACTGCCGACAGCACGATAAGGACGAGAAGATACGTATGTATCGAAAGGAACTTGCGAGGATGCATCAGAGGGTGCGTAGATACCTCGAGATCAGCAATGATTTCAATCAGAAACTGATAGATATCAAGAGACTCGATTATATCAAATCAAGACTGATTATGATCGGCGGGCCGCACATGCCGTACCGAGCAGTACTCTCAAATCCATGCTTCAAGGATGAAGTAGAGAGCCTGTTCGACATGAATATGGACAAGGTTCAAGACGAGTACGATGCTCTGCTCGCAAGACGCAACGAGCTGGTTCGTCCTTATACATTGGATGGACTGAACGGAAATCGACTCAAGCGAGGCTATAGATAATTAATATCAGATTGATGTTATTTTTTTATCGAGCCGCATATATAGAGATGTATCCCAATTTTGATAATAACCTTCTCACAGTACTTCGTACCACTCGATTCAACGAAGCAGGCTTGAGGGCGATTTCGAAGATTGCCCAGTCCGATTACCGCGGTGTATCGCTCCCCAGACATCTGTCAAGTTCTTCCACAAGGATCAGTGCCACGAGGACACAGCACGCTACCCTTGATCGCTGACCGCTCGCTCTCCTTTCTCTTCTCTTCTCTTAAACCCTCGCTCTTCACCGAGAAATTGACGGATACGATTTCTCGCATTACCTGAGGATAGGCGAAATGCATGCCTACTCGGTACGCTTGCCACCCGAATAAAGCCCGCCATTGACTGACAGTGACGAGCGATCTTGTGTCCACATGGCAAGCAACGACCCCATGTACTTCTTGGACTTGTCACGCGGCCAAGATCCACTTTCGTCGCTCCGTCAAACGATCTTAGATGTGGGCATGATTTAGTCCGCAAGACCGACGTATTAAAGAGTCGCCGCGTCGCGCGCGGCTAGGGTTGGACCATGAAACATTAGGGGTGAAGCTTGCAACTCGAGCGTTAAAGAGATCTAAACAATCTTCATAAAGATAAGTGTGACGGTGAAGCCTATCACCAAAAGAGGTGGCTTGGCGCCCATATTCTAGCCTATATGTCGTGCATTCACTGGATTTAACGCTGATGCTAATATGCCTGCTGGTCAGGAAACTACGTGGGCGTTCTATCGAAAAAATAAAACTTAGTAAGATACCTGCATGCGTGATTAACTGGGCTTTGAGGCTTAAGATTGCGGCTAACGATGACGGAGAGGATGCAGAGCATAAATGTGTTAGTAAATTCGTACCGCTACCCAGATGGAAGAAAGCAGTACCGGAATAGGCGCGATGCTTACCTAGAAGAAAAGAGAGTAGTATAACTAGACCACAACAAATCCCTCCAAAAACGTTGCCTTCGTGTTGTTGCTCACAATTAATCTTCTAATCATACAATAAATACTGTCACAGAAATAGCCCTAATGTCATAAAAAGAAGTCGACATGACACGACTCAGAATTTAGTCGAAAAAATCATAAAAAAAAATCCTCCCCCGTGATTGATGCTGATACATGTGAGCCCGTGGCAGATATGTACGTTGATCTTTGGCACGCTAATGCAATCGGGCGTGTACTCTGGGGTGGTAACCAACGGTAACGGGGATAGCACTGACACGTTAAGCTTCGACGCAACTTTCTTGCGTGGGGTTACCCCCACCGATGAAGACGGAGTTGCTCAAATGATCTCAATCTTTTCTGGTCACTATGAGGGCCTTGCTACACACGTTCACTTTATCGACAATTACGGTGGTGCCGTTCTCGCAACAGAACCTACTCGGGCGGTTCTGTTGCCCACGTTGGCCAGTTTTTCTTCGACCAGAGTCTTATTACCAAAGTGGAGAAAGTTGATTCGTACGCGGTTAACACCCAGGGCATAACACTCAGCAAGGACGACAAGTGGTTCGAAGTCACAGCGGAGAGAGACCACGACCCAATCATGAGCTACGCCCTCCTTGGTGAGTCTGTTGAGGACGGTGTGTTCGTGTGGATCTCGTTGGCAGTGGATATGAAGGCCGCCCAAGAAGTCGAGGAGGCTGCGACTTTAACCGCTAATGGTGGCGTGGTATCCAAGGGCGCCATTGGCAATGGTGCTGGAACTGACTCGAGTGCTTCCACAATCAGACAAATCACCAGTCTGCTCGGCGGTGCGTTGGCTATGCTAGTTGTGTTAGTCCTCTAGCTTAATTTGATGCGGGGAAATCTTTCCACTTTAAATATGACTCATGTGAGCGACTATTACGTCCGATCTTTTCCTCGGCAAGAGGTGAAACCCGACGCAAGCAGGTTCTAGCGAGACCGGTAAGTTGTTTATATCTTGCCCACAGATGAGAGAGCTTCCTCCATGGGTGTACTAATTGGAGATGACAACAGCGTGAGCAACAACTCCCCTATTTGATAAAAAATAGCTGTGTATCCTCTCTTTGTCCACATCATATCTCAATTCACTTTATCTAATAATCATTATTGTGATTGACCTTTTAAAATTTTAAGCTTTATAATATAAGCTCCATCGGTACTTTCAAGATGTTCGGCAAGTGAAAATATAAAGAGGATCACTCCAGTGAAGTCCAATCCGGGTTGGAAGAGATTGAAGACGAAACGTGCAGACCTCTTTCGGAGATGAACCAAAATTAACTTCCTGCTAGTGAATCCTCCTACGGCGAAATTTCTGGCATTGGAAAATCTGACAATCATTTTTAATGATGGCATTTTTTTTTCACGGATAATTCAAATTCACTGAGTCTATCTTGGAAACTCCGAATACAATAAAACGTCAGATTCTGCAACTTTACAATATTTAGCACCATATTATTTTTTTCAATTCGGTGTTTATATGATAGATATCATACACGTTTTATATATTATTATGTTTAACAAAAGCTTTAGAATAAAAAAATGCAATGTTTTTAACTGAAAATTTGACCTATTGTTTCAATATTGTCCGATGCGTGGTCATGTGGTTAGCTATTTCCTAAAGAAAACTAATGATGGTGTTGGCTGACCAAATTCTGTACGGTCGCTTTTATCCGCAGCTAAACTACTCATTTTAAATTTAGCTAGGCCTTTTCTATCATTATGTCCAAGTTTCATTGCAATACGTAGACCTCTCGCTGCGGAGCTTTGTGTTGTGGTGGTTCATACTACTTGTAGTGCATCCGGCGGCCTGTGCATACAATGCGAGCTTCGCTTTGTTTTACTATGATCTAAAGGAAACGTATTCGTACAGGTGCCTTGAGTACTCTGGAATCGGTATGCTAGCAAAGGATCGTCTTACAATCGCGCTCGTCAATTCGTCGATGGCTGCAGTGCATGGCGGGTTTGCACTACTGATGGTAGGTGGCTCTCTCTGGCAACGCAAACTAGCTTTTTCTCCTCTGCCTCGGCACTTAAGTGAAAGCGCATACGAAACCTACCCGGGGCCAAAAACGCATGACCGAGTTAGTATGCGATTAGATTCATTTCGACGTAAACTTGTTCGAGCATACTCCAGAGTTTGGGGTCGAAAAGGGTAAACGGGAGTCATTTCCACGCTCTCCTAATAGCTCGTGAATTGCTGACAACTACTCTCCAAACAATTCGCAGTTCGTAAGCAGTGTGTATTATAGCAGAATCTTTTTGTACGGATATGGAATAGAACTAGAATGATATTGTATGGAATGAATGGAATGGAATGACATTGCTACAAGGCCTGTCGACGCAGGAAAACACCACGACGAGCAGCTGCAGCGAAGTGAATGGTGCTGGGGCGCGACGTACTAACGTCTGTGTGTCGTTGCACGTGACAGTTAGCCGTATTGGCTTCTTAGGCCTGCATTCTTACGCTGGACTAAATGAACTGGAGAAGTGTTGTCAACACAGCGTCATTGACGAAAATGGGTCCGAATCAGAAGCGCTACAAGCGCAACCATGGTCTCAATGACCGCTTCGTGCCCTCGAAGGGTGATGGTAATCCAAACAAATATGCAATGCAGCCGAGGACGTTGACAAGAGAAGAATATTTGGAGGTTATGCGTATGTTCGTTAACCAAAAACGTGCAAAAGCACGGTTGAAGAGGGAGGAGCGAAAGCAGAGACTGAGAGATCGGTAATACCGATTGCGTCAACAGAAAATAGGTGCTGAAGGTGCTGCGGTAGCGGATTATAAAGAATTGGCTGCGGTAGATACTGCAGAGAGCAAGGATAGCAAGGAAGGCATTGAGAAGACTGAAGAAGATAAGGGGTACCTTACTGCTGCATCGGCTGATAAGAAAGATTTTCTTAACGCACCCGGTGAGAAGGATTATTTTGTTGATACATCAGACGAATTTGGAGCTGTTGCTGCAGATAGAGAGAAAGATTTTGCCGCTGCCTCAGATAAAGAGGAAAAATGTTTTGCCGTCTCGGATGAAGAGGAACACATTGTATCGGCTCGGAATCAAAATGCGGACGAAACCGAAAAGCAATTGATTCAGGAGGAGGTAGCAGGAGACGTTGTGGCTAATGCTCTGGCTGCTTACACTACTATCAAAAAGAACCGGACCGGAACGCATAAAAGTTTTCTCTGCCGTACAAGAAGTCTGAGTGGACATTTTCCGAGGAAGATTCGCCTCGGCTCCAAGTGTTTGAAACTCCGGATGGTCGCGGTGTCGGAGTGAAAACTTTGCGGATCTTCCCCGCAACGCATTTGTTTTTGAGTACGTCGGTGAGCTAATTAGTGAAAAAGAAAAGGAGCAGGTCGCCGATGGTAGATACTTGTTCGGTGTGGCGGGAGAGCAAGAACGACGAAACTTTCGCTATGTATATCTACCCTGACCAATTTGGTAACATTGCCAAGTTCATCAATCATTGTTGCCAGCCAAACTGTTGGGCAGTGCTGATGTACCATGGAATGACACGTCGAGTTGCAATTGTTACGTGTAAGAAGGTAAAAGCTGGAGATACATTCAAGTACTCTAGTGACAAAGCGTATTTCCAAGAGTATTTCACGTGCGTCTGTCAGGCAAAGCGTTGTATCACAAAGAGAATGCCGTGTAAGCCGAAATCAGGAACGTAAAATGATCTAATACAACATTTTTAATTTTGACGTACAAGTTTATATGATATTATTTTTTTTATAAATTTTCTTGACCAGGCGGCTAGCAAACTTAATCAACCTACCAATGTCTAGCGAATGTGCTTTGAACTTGTTGAATCTAGTCTGGCGGTTAGCAAGTCTGCCCTGCAAGAGATGAACAAGGAGCAGGAAAATATCCGTGATGCATTTCGTGTGGAGAACGAAGATGACGAGACAAACATAGTTAAGCGGAGACTGGGCTAGTTGATACAGCCGCTTCCTCATTAGTCCTAGAGCTTCCTGGAACGTCTAGTCGTGGAGATCGTCAGTTTAAGATTCTTTGGTCCGATAAAATATCTAGTGATGCGTCCGGAGACCTTTTTGCACGAAACTTTCCGCACCTTTTCCTTTTGGACGGGGTCACCCAGGTGAATATCGCGCAGTTAGCGTTTCCGCTCATGAATGCGTCAAATATTACACATGCTGAGTCAACGACAATTTGCTGAAGATGAACTGTTCACACTTGCAGCATTTGATCGAATCTCGTTGCAAAAAGATGTATACTGTGAACAATTACCGCTGTCAGTGGTTTCCAAGTCTTTTGGATGGATATGAGAGCCTAACAAGGAGCAACTAGGACGAGCTATTTTAGAAAATGATAGATGACAGCGAGGGTGTCTACCGTGGCGATCAAATTCGGATTCTGTTGCGCAAAACTTTCTAAAAACGGTGGAGATTGGAAGTAGATCCTTGTGGGGTAGCACTGCTGAACGATCACAATGCAGGCATCAAGCATTTGTGTATCAAACTTGCTTCGGTCAACCAGCGCTATTTGCCACGCTTACTCCAAACACAGACAATTCACTCGTATTGGGCATTATGCGGGTGTATCGTCGGTTAAAACATTGTTTGATGTGCTAGAAGCGAAGGTACCTGGGCTAGCCAAAATAAAAGAAGCAAGCCTTCGAAACGACTGTGCTTCTACTTGTTTGTTAATAAGGCAGATTGATACATTTATCAAATATGTGCTCGGTATTAATTCCAAAACGAAAAAGCGGCTTTCTTTCCGTGGTTTGTTGGCGGTGTAAATGCATATTTTGGCATGGTGGAAACTAAAGGCAGGGGGACTTTACACATCCATTTCTTGATATGGTTAGCCAATTGCCCGCCTAGCTCTTCCGCGGTTGAACGGTACCTCAAGAGCATAAGAGGCAACCTTTTTCGAAAGCACGTAGCGTCGCACGTACAAAGTATTGTGACAAACGATTTGCCGATTGCTGTAGAAAAGTGTGGATGCTCTCGATGTGGAGTTCCGTATTCAAAACTTACTGGGTGACCTGTTCCTGATCGTGCCCGACAAGATCTTGTTGCGTGCAACCGATCGTCGCAAGTGAGACGTACGGTAAGGGAGCCAGCTTTGATACAATGCAGTTCTTGCAAATTTGAATTCAGCTCGCAACATTTGCGTAGCAAATGTTGCGAGCTGAATTCAAATTGTTGCACTTTCGCCCAAAGCAGTGACCACTATTGACCCGTTCTCTATCAAGAGAGGAGTCCATCAAGCAGGCCGCTGTTGAATATGTTTGTCGAGACACGATGATGAAGGCTGTGACCATTGTAAACGATCGAGAAATGACCCTTGCCAGATATATAAGGTGAGAGTGAGGCTGCTATGTATTCATCGGTTACTGTATGAACAAAACTGTGGTCAAATGATACTTTTGAAAAACAATCAAGATGCGTTCAGCAATGACGAACTAGCACGCCTATTTAAAGTGAGCCCTCCATCAGTGGGTGATGAGAGACTTGAGCAATCTCGCATGGATTACATGGTTTCTGCTTTGGTAGTTCAATTGAATCAGCACCTTCGGAATCATACCAATAGTTGTTTTAAGCAGTCGAGGACAACGGCGCACGAAACGTTTTGCCGGTACCGCTTTCCACGTGATAAGTGGATTGTACTACGTTTGATTCATCAGGGGTGCAACTGCGTCGAAAGCTGGGCCATGAGTATATAAATGGTTTCAACTACGAACTTATGCTAACGTTCAGATGCAATTACGATATTCCAGTGTTACTTGGTGGAAGTGGTGCGACGGATAGACTTTACTATTGCTGTAAATACGTCACTAAGTTTCAAGAGCGACTTGATTCGCAAGTAGCAGTGGCTGTAGCTGCCTTACAGCGGCGCCAACAGCGTGAACAGATTGAGGAGACTATATGTGGGGTACAAACCCACGCCCAAAAGGCTCGCAAGCGCGTTGCTTCCATGATTTACAATTTGACAAATCGACAAGAAATTGCAGGGCCTTTGGCAGCATTGTATTTGCATCGTGCGTCGTATTCGAGTGCGTCGTGCAATATATTACCACTTTGTAATGCGATCCGGAAGCTTACGGCAGCCGAAAATTACACATGTGCTTTGGTAAAGGATGATGATTCCCTTGAATCACCCCATTATCACGCTGTGTCCAATCTCGATGACTACATTTATCGCCCGGATGAGTTGCAAGAAGTGAATCTATATGAATTCACCATGTGGTATTTCCGTAAAAAGAGTGTGGATTCAAAAAACGCCAAACTTAAATTTCGTGAAGATCACCCCCTCCATGCATCGCATTGTCAAACAACATGTCGATGTCGTTCCAGTGATCCATGGTTTCAGAATGCCATCTATTAAAAATGACGACTCGAAGTGTAAGCGCGCTGTTCTTTCACTTGTTCTTCTTAAACCGTTTCGAGACCTGGTAGACCTCATCGGTGTGTCAGTGGATAACGCAGATGAAACAACTTGGTTGCGAGCGCTAGACGATTGGCTAGGAACGCGAAGTAAGTTTGTGTAAATCATCATGGAGAACATGGAGGATTATTACATTGGCCAGCAAAGCGCTAGATCACAGTTTGGCTCATGTAGGAGCGCCAGAGATGTAGGTTAACCGAGGTGGCGCAGATTCAGATGCTGTGATAAGCGACGACGACGGCGATATCAGTGGTGATGAAGTGACAGACCCCTCTTGGGGGTTCGAGGAAGAATATCAGGTCGATGACAGTATGGTAGCTATGTGGGAGAACGGTGACGAAATGACACGGTGTTGGAAAGTACGTGTTTAAATCCAGCTGCGTGCCCCACCTCAGCTACTCCTGACAGCAGAACCGCAACTATTCTAGCCAACATTCAACAATTCCATATGCTTGATCATGCTGCGGAAAGCTTAGTTGGTGGCGTAGTTGATATGAGGATCTGGAATGATCTCCCACCTGTGGATATGATGAATAAATGGGTTCGCGATTCCAGCACCGACAATGGTTGGTGCACCCGGCGGTGAATTCAGTTGTATGGCGCGATACACAGGTAAGAGAGATACTGGCGGAATGCTTACTTGATCAACACATGATGTGGAACCCCTCAAGGGTACTAGAGCCTTCACCTCAATTGACCAAGAAATATGCTAGCATTTTCTGAAACGTCAACCGCATATTCCCTCAATGAAAGGCAGCACTACGCGTTTAAAGCAATCGGACAAAAGCCTTACTCAGGTGGAATTTAGCGGAAATGGAAGAATTGACTGGGACTATGCTAGAGTCCAAACTACGAGAAGGGCAACTTCTGCTTTTCTTGGGAGGAGCTGGCGGAACGGGTAAGAGCAGAGTTAATTGATTCAGTGCAGGCGCTTGTTAAGAGTTGGGAACGGCCACGTTGCTTGATCAAAACGGCCTTACTGGAAAGGCCGCCACCTGATAAATGGACGAACTCTAGCAAGTTTTCTGCTTCAAATTCGTAATAAACGAGCAGCAGCGGCTATCGCAGATCTTGAATTACTTATTATAGATGAAGTTTCGATGATGAAAAAGTACCAGCTGGCTCAGTTGGACAAGCGCTTACGCAAAAAGAGTTCCTGGTGTTGTCTTTGGTCGTGCTAGCAGGTGATTTCCTACAGTTACCACCCATTGGTGGTGCTCCGCTGTACCAAGACCCGAGCCAACGATCCGCCAAGGTAAACATCTCGGCGGATGCTCTAGCAGGATACCATTTATGGAATTTGTTTGTAAATGTCGTCATGCTGAAAGAAAGTGTTCGATTTGATAAAGACCCTGAGTGGGTCGGGGGTGTGAGCAAGCCCGGCTCGGTGTGTGGACCCCGGAATTTATTCAAAACATCAACTCTCGTATGATTAAAGTGGAGAACATGGCTGTGCCATTTGATAGCAAAGCCGGAAGCACGTTTGTGACGCCTGATAATACGACCAGAGTTGCTATCAACGCATTATTTATTTCTACCGCAGCAAATATATTGCCTGATGGTGAGTATTCGGTTCGCGTTATTGCAATCTTTTGTGGTAAACTGAAAGGTCTAAATCGTTCGGAGGTGACAATAATAATGTGGCTTCCTGATACAAAGTTTGGCACAATGGCTCCTTTCTTTGATTTGATTATTGGAATGCCGATTCAAGTGTCCCAGAATGTTCGAGTTGAGAAGATGGTTGCAAATGGAACACTTGGCACTTTGGAGACTATTGCTTACCACCCCGAGACAACGTTCTGTTTGGTACATGATAGTACTGCTGGCATGAATGTCAAGGTCCCTAGTGTTGCACCACCGGTGCTGTTAGTGCGACTCGACCGTGGTGCCTCGGCTGCTGCTATGACTGGATGCGGTGACGCTAACATTTCCAGTTATTTTTTTACTGTCAAGCTTATAGTGCGTGTGATATTACACTACCAGGACGTATGGGTAGAGTACTTCGATCCCTTTCAGTTAAAATTCAGCAGTTTCCCCTTGTGTGTGCTGTGGCTTCGACAGTGTACAAAGTTCAAGGTGAAACATTGACCTCAATGGTAGTGACCGAATGGCGATCTAGGAATGCAGTCGCAAACAAGAAGGAGCAGACATATCTACTTGTGTCACGTGTCACGACGAGAGACGCAATTACTACTCTGGAACTACTCACAAGTGAAATAATTGCTTGGGCTCGTCCACCGCAAGGGGCCTTAGATGAAGAAACTCGTTTGGAAAGGCTCAGTGACCTGACACTTGCGAAGCTAATGGGATCTGTTTCGACGTAGTAATTCTCAGATAAGTGTTTAGCAATGTAACTTTTGTATTTGAGTAGCACTAAAACCGCAAAGCTACACTCAAAACAGAGAGCGGATGCAGCCACACCATTAGTATATGAGCAATGTTTTTTGCAGAACGTATCTACTCCATCACACATAAGTTCGGCCGTGCTGTTTTACACCGCTATCAACCCACGGATGCGTAACCCATTTGCTCAGAAGCATTGGGATCAAGTCTGAACGTTGCTTGGCCGGTTTTGGTAGGTGTAGTTCCCCAAATTGTACTTCACTCTAACCAAAACCCGAATCATTCAATCGGTCAGTGCCATTGTAAGTGCAAGTGGAAGCTAAATTCACTTCACGAGAATAATGTTTTGATGTTTCTTAATAGCTACCGTAAAATGTACGTAGTATATGCATGAACGGACATTAGTAAACCAGGTCAATGCTCCGGTGCAGCCATCACAGTCCCTGCAGGGCGTCGAAGGCGTTGAAAGCGAATTCCGTGGAACCGGTTCAATTGGCGACGGAGCGCAAGCGGGGTTCCCCTGAAAGTACACTTCCAAACGAAGCAAGACGGATCCACAGTGAGACGAAGGTCGTCGAACTCCTGAACGATGTGTGGTAATGGCTGGCAGAGCGCTCCGTAAACGGCGTATCCAGATAGGCGTGAAGACACAAGTTGCTTGTCTCGTAGGCGACGGGTGCAAGGATGAAATCTCCGCGATAAAGCAGGATGTCACCCTTACTCATCTCGATGAGTTTGCAATTAGAGCGCAGGGCTACCTGGTTCCCCCATCCAAAGCCGTAGAATGACGTGTCATCTTCGGTCGCGACTAGAATGGAGCCGGCTAGAGAACTGACGTCCATCGCGTTTGCTCCATCTGGGACAGACGTAAAGTCACGCCTCGCCGGTGGATCTCTTGAACCAGGAACGGCCTTGATAAAGCGCCAGTCATGAGCAGTCGAATTGACGAAAAAGGTTCGATAGAAGCGCTTAAGCGAACGCGACAAGATTCGGGCCTCCAGATCAGGAACATCAGCTTGGAGTTGACTTTCGTCGGCAACCAAGGCTTCCTCCTCAAATTGATTTTCCAGATCAATCAGGCCTTCATCTCCAGCACTAAGCGTCTCCATGGACCGCATCCCAGACCTATTCCATGCGTTAATAGTGTCTTCGTGTACAGCATTGTAAAACGTGATGAACCCATCCGTTTGCGAATCTCTGGCGAACTTGCATGGCTCAATGCTGGCGTACCAAGAGGTGCGAGTGTGCAGGGGTCAGCTGGTTTGGAAATATGCACAGACATAATGCAAGCAGGCGAGCATATTCGGCCGGTAAGGGCCCCGTGATCTCTTTGGTGACGGTAGAGAGATATGCATATTCTTCTACTCCTTCGGGTTGCCGCGTGGGGGAGTACAGTACTTATTGGATCAGCGAAGAAGATATTATCCTCTTCGTGTGTCTGCGTAGGCTGGTACAGCGACGTACGTATCTACCCATCGCGCCAATCATTGGCTACTAAAGCACAACCGAGCTCGGAAAGAGCGCGGCGAGCAATGTATTCAAATATTGTATCAGCTGCAAAGTAGCAAAGCAGTCAATCTCCACTGTCGAAAACTTTAAGGAGCAGGAGAATAAGCACAAGCTTAGCATTATCAACCTACGGATGCGTAGTCAGGGCACTCGCATGCCTTTTGGTGACAGTCAAGCACGCCGCCACGTTTGTGGTGCATATCCATTCCCAGGATGCACTCATTATTCGATTTACCATGACAGGAAAGCCTCTCCAAAAAAAAACTCAAAGCCAGCGGTTGTAACTCGCAAATCCAAGAAGCATACCCCGACAATCGTCTTGAGAGAATCTGTTGTTCAAGGGCCGGGTGTCAACATGGCTAGGAACGGTGCTGTACCACTAGCACTATCCCCGTATGAGCGCATGAAGCATCGACTGGCATTAAGGGCCCAAGGAACCGACACGATTGTTAGCTCTGTGGAAGGTATGTAGATGTAATTACAATGTAGATGTAATTAACGCTGACAAAAGTTTATGTACTACATCAACTTTTGTCAGTGTTAACTACATCTACATTGTTTCGCTTCATGTTATATGCTAGACTTGATCGTTCATCTTAAAGCGGCAGGCCCCAGCAGGCGTGTTCAAATTCGCATGCGGTTTCTCTGGGCGTCTGACCATACGCACAAAGGTTGGAATTCGATCATCTTCACGTCGTGAATGCTTGCTCGCAGGAAAGCCATGAAGATCTGCTGAAGGTATGTTTGTCCGTATTGAGTCGAGTCAATTTCGTGAGTGCTGCTAACTACAAACTGTTGTCAGGTGTTCTGTGAACCGTATGAAGAGAATCGTCAGGATGTTGATTCGATTCTACTGACCGCCACAGTGTGGGATATTGAGAGTACCCAGTACTCCTCCCTCCTCCTGGACACGTCGTTGACATTAACGCCTACACGAGTATATAGGCCTACAACGGAACACAATTCCAGCTCACGACACGATTGAGTCAACTTACTTGGGAAGGACGTGAGAATTAAGATCTGACATATTGCAGTTCAGGTTGCCATGTGTTTAATTCCTAACTCACCGTATGAGAATTAGGGTAAATCGTTACATGTTACGAATGGATACATTGTTGCGACGCCCGTCTAAGGTAGCGCAGCAGGAAGCAGGTGAGAAAGCTGCAGTATCATCTAATCTATATAATACGCGGGGGCTGGCGCACGATCTAACGTCATTCATGCAGATGACTAAACGACAAGGAGCAAAAACTTACCGCAGCTGCGAGATGGAGCTTTTTTGTTTGCGCTCGCAACAACGCACATGCCAGGAACAAAGAGGGAATGAGAAGCTGTCGCTACTGTCTACAACCGAATGAAAGACCCGAAGACGAAACAGCGAGACGCAACCAGCCTTAAGAGAAGTTCCGCAGCATGCGCGCAATCTCCAAACAGGAAGACGCCAAACTCACGAAGCCAACGGGATGTGTGATGTCAATGGCAAAGGAGCAGGAAGCGACCACCAGGCTACTCACGGCCCCTTCCAAGCAAACACGAGCAAGTGCACAGGCAAACTCAGACGAAAAATGCACAACGAAGCAGATATGACTGACGAGGTATCGGCAAGGTTGGAATCCGGGGTCGAACAAGGTTCTGAGACTCTTCGTTCAAACTAACAGCTTTGGAGCTGCTTCAGCAGCGCAAGTCTGACCAGCGTGTGGCTCGGCGTCACCACAAAGAACTTTTGCGAAGCCTTGAATATTTGAAACGTACTCTAGAAAGTTTTGTTGCCACTAGAGCTTCCTTTTAAAACCAACTATGCTTTATGCAAACGTAGCCTTACTCTTTGTATTAGTTAACGTCTCGTGCATTTTCACACTAGATCAGCAACTTTACCGACGTACAAACGAATCGTTTTATAGCGATATAGTAAGAATTTTTTGTTCAGTAGCATTTCAGAGAACGGTTGAAGTTCATGGTACCTATTGGTCTATAGTTTAAAAGTTGATCTATAGGATCTGGTCATCTACGCACGCCATTCTTGTTGTCACCCGTCTCTCGTTTATAGGGTCCTTGCGTTTTCCCCGTACAGGTGCATTCATTTACCATGTTGAACTGGGCAGCACATTACAACTTACGGTAAACATGCTACCAGTAAAGGTGGATCAAGATGCCGCATAAAAAAACTTGCTGACGCCATTTATGGCATCAACAACGCTGCTGTACGCCGCCTTCCTCGACGTGCCGGTGTGATTCGAATCTCCAACCTCGTATACTACGAGACCAGGGCTGTACTGCGTGTGTACCTGAGTAACCTCATACGAGATGCTATTACGTACACGGAGCACTCTAATCGGAAAACCGTGACAGCCAGGGATGTAGTGTACGCTCTCAAACATCAGGGGACAACACTATACGACTTTAGTTGATTTGGCTATTCGATTAAACCAAGATGCTAATAACCCATTGTTGGACAATTTGACCGTCGTTCTTACGAACTGCGCCCTTCCCCCGGGACCTGAAAGGACCCGGGTATGCCAGTACAAGCATATCGCATGAGTTGCTTCTGCCGCGAATGGTGCTGAATCGCTTTTATCTAGTATTACTGGTGGTGAACTCGTTGTCGTCCGTATTTATTTATGCTCTGATGTTCAACGGAATGAAGCCCGAAAACATTTTGCTTGCCTCGTGTCGGATTGTGTTCTGGATCTGGTGTCCTGCACCGGAGTTCCACTAATTGTAATGCTTAGTTACATTAACGACTATGATATCCAGCTCTCTGGCTTTCCGCTAGAGTATTGGTACGATGATGTATGGTCTGCTCGGGCATTGAATGAATTTCAAATAGTTTTAGTGGTATCATGGTCGGATCTACTAAGCAAGACAATATTTTCGTTTGGACTGGTTATCACAACGAGTAGTCTTAAGGATCTCCTAAAGGTCGATCCAGATGAGGGTAAAAAGCGAAGTATTGGAGCGTTTACCAGCGCCAAGATTTCTGTTAAATCCACTAATTTTAAAGCTATCCGCACAATCGTCGGAGTCGAGCTTGCTGGTGAATATTTCAATCTAGTTCGAGTTGGTAGCGATAGTTACTCTACGCTCTCGAGGAGGCCGACCATCAACGTACGTGAACTACAGATGATTTAACTCTAAATGGCTGATAGGAACAACAGCTTATTATGAGTACAGCGCGCTAACTAGCGTGCCACCAGTGATCTTGCGATTAGGACTGTATAGCTTTTCGCTTATAGAAAGCCCGATCACGGAGCTACCACCGGAGATTTTTGAAATTTTAGGTCTGGAATGCTTGTATATTGGAAGCACTTGAATCCAAGAACTACCGCATAACGTGACCTCGCTGTCACCGGATCTTGGGCTAATCTATCTTACCGACACAAACGAGTCCTTCTTCTGGTCGTGGATTGATCCGCTGGTAGAAGAGGCATTAGATTGGCCGCTTTCCCCCCTGTATCTGGGCGGATCAACCTACTGCTCAGAGCTTACAGAAATTATAACAGGAGAAGTAAATGCATTTAATGTGTTGCCATCGTCGGAATACTCATCGGTATTGATGAACCTGTCTGAGTCTGACATGGAAGTAATTTTGCATACCGTTGACTGTGATGAATGCCGCACCAGCCTATCTGATCGAATTTGAGGATAGTGTCAGCGCACTGAAATGAAACACAAGATTTTTTATCTGCCATGAGCAGCACAGATATTAAGTGTAAAGTTACGCCAAATAGCCTGCACCACAAAGCTAACAACGAACTAAGTCCATTACCGCCACATTTTTTTAGTGGCCACAGCATCGACAAACGCGCATAGGTCCATTCTTTCCAGGCAAAAGGCTGTTACTCAGATCGTGTTGAGTAGCCTTCGATTCAGCAAATTCTGGATCGTATTGATACGTCTTGTTACCATTCACCCAGACACTTTCCACAATATTTGGTGCTACAAGCGCCGAATGGTCCTGAGTCACGTCATGTCGAAGCACCACAAAATCGGCACAAAAGCCAGGGGCAATTTTACCCAGTTTGTGTTCCTCCATCGCTGCAAAAGCACCTCCCGTCGTGTAAAGTGCTAGTGCTTGGTCAAACGATAGTTGTTCTTCTGGCAAGAAAACGTCCTGCGGTCTATCGGGTTTGTGGCGGTAGATAGCATCGTAAATACCTTGGAATGGGTTGCACGTCTCGATGGGTGCATCACTTCCGCCAGCACAGACGACACCGCTGTTCAGCATCCGCTTCCAACAGTATGAATAGGGGAGGATATCGTCTTCCAATCGCTTGCGCACGTATGACGCGTCTGTCACGGTGAACGATGGCTGGATGTTGCCAATAACTCCCTGTTCACGCATCTGTGAGATCAAGTCTTCGCCAAGTATCTGGCAATGGGTGAGAAGCGGGCGTTTTTCTGGCTGAACACCCGCTGATTTCAGCGCGGCCAGCACCTGCTCCGCAGCACGGTCGCCTATTTGGTTATCCAGCAGACATGCGTTAGATAAACGCATGAGTAGTGTTGACTGCTGCTGTTCTCAACGCACCGATGGCGTGGATTTCGACCCGATAACCAGCGGCATCCGCATCCGATATTTTCTTCATCAGAGCTTCATCAGAGTTCATGAGGATCCCCTTGTTCTCTGTGCCTTTGTAGGGGGTTCGTAGAGCTGCTGTTTCCTGCCAGTCAAACCGAGTCAGCTACCCCCCCCCCCCCCCACCTCGCTCTAACATATAATAGAAGAAAGCATCGACTTACCGCACCGAGACTACCATCGCTGAAAATCTTTAGCCGGTGGCATGACACGAGTCCTTCACAGTCCCCCGGCCTCGGCGTCGTGGGCTTGCCCAGCTCGTGGATCGACGGCGTCAAGAAGACCCGGACCGGCAGCGGCTCCTGCTTCTGCAGCGCCGTGTACACGCGCCACGCGTCCTCGTCGTTGGTGTGCACCGCTGTGAGTCCAGCTCTCACGCAGCGTTGCAGCGCGTCCCTAGTGTACTGCACGCGCAGCTCTGCATCACACGTGTCAGCCCGGTGTTTCCTCCGTCGCCCCAACCTTCGTACCCAGCGACGGCTCGCTCGAGTGTTTCTCCACGATCTGCACCGCCTGCAGACACGCTCCGTCAGCACGTCCTCACCACCAAGCAACCTTTTATCCGCCTACATCTTCTTTCAAGATGCCCGTGGCGCCGTTCTCGTCCGTGTCGATGGCTCCGTGCGGCACGTGGTGGCTGGTGGCGTGCACGTCCAGCCCCGCGATCTCCAGCGCCTTGGTGTTGGCCACGGCCACGTGCCAGCAGGCGCGATGCAGCAGCACGGGGCGGTCCGCCACCACGGCGTCCAGGTCGCGGCGGCTGGGGTAGCGCGCCTCGGGCGACAGCTCGTCCTGCGCCCAGCCCGCGCCCACCAGCCACGCGCTCTTGGGGTGGCGCGCCGCGTGCGCGCGCAGCCGCCGCGCCAGCTCGTCGAAGGACCCGCAGCCCGCCAGCTGCAGCCACTGCGCGCTCTCGCCCAGCATGGACACGTGCAGGTGCGCGTCGTGCAGCCCCGGCAGCACCAGCGCGCCGCGCAGGTCGAGCGTGTCGGCGGCGGCGGGTGCGGCGCCGGTGCCCACGGCGGCCACGCGCCCGTCGTCCGCCAGCGTCAGCCACTCCGCCGGCCCGCCCGCCGTCCAGATCTTGCCGTTCACGAGCGCCCGCATGCGGGCGGGAGCGCGGAATCCAAAGTGACGCGCTGGAGCGGATCGCGTGCGCACAAGAGTGATGGTCAGGGCGGCAACTTCAACCGTGCAAGTTGCCGTTAAGCTGGTGCAGCAGAATTAAAATGGATCATGGATAGACAGAGACTAACAACAGGTTTTTTCATGGAGGCTTAGGAAGGGGCAACGCTTGTCATTACTTCAGTTAGTGGACGGACTCACTCGTTCTAGGTCAATTACTGTGCGGTGTGTAAGGCCTGGGACCATTCATTACCTGTAGCTTGCTCGTTCGTGAAACATCATTTCTAAGTAAACCTCCACCAAAATGAACTGCATCTTCTCCAGGCGGGATGAACAAACTTGCAGGTTTAGTCTGCCTGCTGCCAACTTGATGTCATCAGAAACCATAAGCGACTCGCAACGCACTGTCTTCCCGATTGTACTCGTACCTCTCGACCCATTGCCTACCACCACGTTACAATTTTCCAAGGCGAGAAGCACAGCGTCAGTGGGCAGGAGCAGTGAAATTTCTTCTCTTCCTTGAAGTGTGAAGCAGTAAACTCGGCACTCCGGCGCATTGTTCAACAGCTCGATCCCCTTGCCATCATGAATTGGTTATTGGTCATTAGGAACAAGATCCTTTCTTACCTCTAACTTGTACAACATTGACCACCAACAACACCACTCTTTCGAAACTAGCAGTCTGCATGCATTGCAAGCGCTCGAAGTGCTTATATATCGCCACTTATTAAAACCACATTTTTTTAAAAATAAAAATAAAAATGTGACGAAACCTTCAGCCGGCGTTAAGTTCGCACTCGGCTTAGTGCCCGTCACAATTGCGAGTAGCGGCTCAGAACGGTCTCAGTTCGTAACTGCCACTTAACATGCCTCCGGTGCCGCCCGAACGTCGCGGAGACGGCGGCGCTGCGGCCCCCGGAGCCCCCGGCGACGAGGTCCCGTGCTCCTACTGCGTCGGCATCAGCGTCTACACCAAGTGCGTGCAATTTTGCGTCCGTTCGGCGCCTCGATGGTCACAAGAAATGTGATTAGAGTGATGGCACTAAAGTCGTGAAATGCTGCAATCATTCAGGGCCATGTGGAGAGCGCGCCAAGGACCCGAGTGCAAGGGCATCCAAGTGGATTTCACTACCAGTCGCGAGCGGCTGCAGGAGATGAGAGAGAGAGCTGGTGAGAATGAGGTTTCAGCGATATTCTTTTTCGTGGTAAAATTGTGAAAATTGACAAAGTTGTGGTGGAATTGGTGGTGAAGCACACCCTCGCAAGGACGACTTCACCTTCATGGGCGTCGGACTGTCGGTGTATTCGCCCGAGTGGATAGAGGAAGGCAAGCATTTGCCATACGTCAAGGGCATCGGAGTCATCGCCGTGCACACGGACAATGACGAGCTCATGAAGCAGATTGAGGAGCGCAAACGCATAAAGCGCGAACTGCAGAAGAACGCAGGCAATCGAGGAGATCTGCAGGATGGCCTGGACCCTGACGAAGACGACGATGACTTGGTTGAAGACAAGGGCGATGACGACCTGTTCGACTTTGACGATGGAGAGGCCACAGATGAGGGACAGGCTCTCGTGGAGAACGAGGTGGTGCGAGGAATGAAGAAACCACGCGGACCGGCGGTGATCCCTACGTCGATTACGATGGCGGAAGTCCGAGACCGAGCGATCGAGAGCGCCAAGTACTCCGTGAATGCCATGTACAAATTCTGGGAACGGCGCCTGGACGGGTTCAGCGATCGGTATGTGGACTCGTGTCGGCGGTTGACGGAGCAAATGGAGAAGCAGGTGGTGAGTACACCGCACAATGTGATGTGGCTGGTGCATCGGATCGAGGAGTATGTGTTCGGGAAGGACGATGGCAGCAAGAAATAGTGCGCCCACTGGACGAGACAAAAACAAATGGAAGTATTGTGCCAGCCTTCTTACACCAAGAAAGCTGTACAAGCATTCGCTGAATAAACTGAATGAGGTATGAACCGCTACAGCTACCGCCTATCTGTTCGAGTAAACATTTGCTGTAGTACTCTTCTTAGCTAGGTACTACGGGGCGTGGATATCAACGGAGGTTGTGTCCCTGCTCAGCTCAGTGGCTACACTACTGCAACGCGTGTACCCATCGACGGGAAGACCGCTGAGCTCCGTGTCATTCTCCGACTAGCGCTACGGTGGACAAGTGAGACATCTACATGAAGAGCAGATACTCTGCTGATACTCAACCGGAGAGCGAGTGGCACGTAGGAACAGGGCTGCGTTTATTGCATTTTTATCTATTGCAAGCCAGTTAGTACAATAGATTATTGCTTTCCACAAGCTGCACTCTCGTAATAGATTATTGAATTGATAAAAGTGAACAAATAGATTATTGAAGCCAACACTGTTCGGTTCAATCTACCTTCGCTCGCCACTCCACTAGGCTCTCGACGGTAGGCGCATCAGAGTAGCCGGGTTTTCCACGCATAATGCGCAGCATACCCAGCGTGTACGGCTGCCAGAAATGACGTTGAATCCACAGGTGAAGTTTAGTGTTCAAGCGCTGAGAGATGCTTGGCTTAGATAGATTATTGCAGACAACCACACGGGGCCAAATAGATAATTGATAGCGTGCTGTCGATGATAGATTATTGGTTAAATTTATTGCAATAATTGCAGCATCAGTTTATTTTTCTTAAATCTCGTGGAACTGTGCAAAGCGGGACAAGATGAGGCCGCTCGAGGGCACATTGACAACGGGGCCGCCGTTGATAATTCAGACGAGAGAGGGAACACACCATTGTATTATGCATCATTGAACGGACACGTGGTGAAGCTGCTTGTCAAGTATGAAGCAGCCGTCAACTTGATGAACAAGAAAGGAAGTGCTCCTTTTAAATTAGCGTCGTGGGAAGGTCACGATGAAATAATTCGTGGAAGCGGGCGATAATTGAGCACCAACTTCCTAATGGCACTATAGCATTGGGCGTCGCTTGTGAACGAGGTCAGCTAGAAGCGGCACAAGCTCTGATCAGATATTCGCAGGCAGTGACTAACGCCGAACCCCACTCTGGTCGCTGCTTATTGACACTCGCCCCACCACTCAAGAGCAGCTCAATTATTTCTGTAGTTCCATTCGTAGACGCATTCATCAGGGTCGTCTAACCCGCAGTGTTGCTCCAGTCAGCATCTGCACCGTTATCCAGCAGCGACTGCACCACTGCAGCGTGCCCAATCAAAGCTGCATTCATTAGCGGAGTATCCCCCGTTTGGCTCGGGGTGTCCACCATTGCACCAGCAGGCCGATGGCGAGGAACAGTTAAGATACTCCTAGACAGTGGTGCAGAAATCAATGCAACGGACGAGCATGGCAACACACCGTTGATGTGGGCTGTTAAGAACGGTGACACTTTTGTGGTGCAGTTGCTTTTGGAATATGGTGCTTCGGTGGACGTGCATAACAATGAAGGTGCGACTGCACTCCTGTACGCCGCAAGGGAAAATGATGTTGATATTTCTACGTATGTTGATAAAACATGAGCAGAAATCGATGAGATGCTTATGGGCGGATCGGGGTTGCTTGGGGGTCAGGCAGGGCAGCCGAAAAATAAATGGCACTTACAATAATGACCATAAATATTATTACATTATTTATTAGCCATGAAAAGTAGTACGACATAATTTAAGACACAGAACTACTATTTTATATGAATAATTGATGTGAAGGTTCAATTCATACTTATATCAGTATGTCGAAATGCCTGTCTTCGGTCAGCCAACCATCTATAGGCTTCCCGGGGTCCAGCCCAGGGGAAAATCGTAGTTCATGGGAATTAACAATAGAAGTCTATCAGTAGCAGTAAATGCGTGAAATAGGCAGATTAAGATCACTTAGGCTATATGAAAATACGAGGCACGATTCACGTACTTTCATTATAATCGATAAGCCGACCGATATGTCTAATTAAAGCCGTATATTGTGCGGCCCTGGCGCTTTAGAGTATAGACGACATCACGCACAGTAACTGTCTTCCTGTTAGCGTGCTGCATGTACACAATGGCGTCTTGCACCAGATTGCTCACGTAGTACAGCTCGAGCCCTCGCCGTACATCAGAGCTGACATGAGGACTATTCCAGTGCGCCGAGCAAACCGGCGAATATACCTCTTTGAGATGCTTTCCAGGTTGCCGGGTAGGAAGTACTGCGGACGTTTCGGGGCCGCTCTTTCTTATGTTTTTGCGATGTTTGTAAGCTGGGTCATGAATCGCTCGGGAATTGGAAGGCCTTTCAGTGCCTTGGGTAAGTGACCAGCGAACCGGTCAGAAATACTTTGGTCAATACACCCCAAATACCCAACTAGCTTGCTTAAAAAGCACCAGTCATTCGCTTCAACTCGATGTAAATCTTGTACAAATGTCAGTCGATCACAAGCACTGCACACACCTTCATCTAGCCCATCGGCCCCGAGTGCCTCACGTAGGTTGCACAAACAACGATCCTTGTCTTCGGTACTTCCAGGTTTCAAAATCTTTTCGCATTTCGTTTGTTTTACTCGTTCCTGTTTTGCTCTTTTGCGCGCTCTACAATCTTGTTGGCGTAGTTGCCGCTGCTCCCGTTCATACCCAACACCCAGAACTCTCAATAAATCGTCTTTGTCTAATAAGTCTTCGCGCCACTTCTTTTCTTCATTTCCAGCTAGTTATCACTCCAGCTATTTGCCTACCCGCAGGCGAGGAAAAACAACTCCACGAAATCTACGAGAATCAACAGCAATATCAGCCCAACTCGGCAAACCCACAACCCTTGTCAGTCAGTAGATGCGAGAATCAATTCCAAGAAACGCAATGAACAGCAACGCCCAACTGCACAAATTGCGTCACTATTGCAACCTTCGACAACAAGGCTGAACCACAGCAATCCATCACGAATTGTGAATAAGCAGGTAGTAGCAGAATCGGGTAGTGCACCCATAACGTACTTGAGCAGAGGAGCTGCTGCTGCCGCCTCTACTGTTCCCTCCACTGCCAACTGCAACAAATGGAACCACCACTAGACGTAAGTAGTCGGCATTTGCCAAATCAGTAGGATGTCGAAGCGTACCGTAGTCGGAGATCGCTGGAACTGTGCTGTCGCTGTCGCTGCTATTGCCTCCACTGCCGCTGTCCACGGCCAACTGCAGCACATCAAATCACCACTAGACGTGAGTACGTCATAATCCAAACCAGAAGGGGGTCAAAGCGTACAGTAGTCGTAGATTGCATGCGTGTTCAGCCAAACTGCATAAAAATGAGCCACCACGAGACGTGAGTACGCCGGCATTAGCCAAACCAGCAGGGGCTCGAAGCGTACCGTACGCGGAGACAGCTTCGAGGAGAGAGTGAATATCTGGGCTGCTGATGCCGCAACTGCCACCACCTAAAGCAACCGCAGAACGTTAGTGAGCCGGTATTAGTTGTCTTCGAGGGAATGGATCATGCACCTCAGTGATGCTTTAGAGCCACGAGCAAATCTGCGAATGAGCATGCCCACACAGATGAACACCTCGGGTGCTGTCAATTATCTCACAGATATCCCCTCGTCCATCCCCTCCTCACTCAAGCATTTGGTATGAAGAGAGGGGGGGTAGATAGCTGGAGCGAGGGTTGTATGGAGCTTGGTATGATCGATTTGACCATTTCTAGGAGAAAGTAGTCAGAGGGACGCTGCCGACAAGTTGAAGTTGCTTGGGCGCGATGTACGCTAACATAGCAAACCTGGCGAAGCGAGTACCGGGATTGTATGCATGCCTGAGCGCATACCGGTCCCGATACCGGTACCTCTAAAGTTGGTGTAAATGTTGTGTGGAACTCGAATAGCCCCTCGCGCCTATTATTATCTCCATAGTAAAAGTGGTTGACTTGGTTTTTGTATGGTTGACTTGGAATTATTAGAGTTTGTACTAAATACCGGTACAAAACAGGTTTTGTGACAGCCGAGGGCTACAAACGACAGTTCTCCACTTCGTTACGAACTGCGAACTCAAAATTCTGTCCGACTCATTGGTGCTGTTTAGGCGACGCTTGGAACCTGGAACCTAGGAGTTTTTTTTGTGTTTAGCATCGCCTGATTTCCCCTGAAACCGGGCAAAATTGTCACTAAAAGTTCCAAGAAATCCCCGCTCCATTTTCCTTTTCCCAGGGACGTTAAGAGCTTCCTGGGACCTGGAACGTCTAGAACTAAATAGCTCTGGTCGGCGACCTGCCTACTCACTTTCCACGTTTCTTGGTTTCATACAAGCTCTGCCAACACTCTTCCTCATGCTAGCTACGCCTCGTCCCCGCTCAACTTTTTCCAACGCGCAGATTGCGACGTACTTTTTCTCACCGTGACGTTATCAGTACGACGAGCCTGTGCCTGAGTAATTCCGATGCCGCTGCGGCAAAGTACGCAAGCAGTCAAGACGCAACGGATTCACAAATCTGAAGCAGCATGTGCGTAGCGAGCATCCAACGTTCCAAGAAGATATGCTCGCTGCCACAACAGCACAGACCGGTTGTGTGGTGCACTACGCCCGGCGCACAGCCATGAACTGGTTTGGATGGCTCGAGTGGATATTAAAGGCAAATCTGCCTATCATGTTCTGCGAGAACGCTCTTGCTCGCCGGTATGTATTAATAGTACTATGTTTTGATAATCTTAATACTATCATGATTATACTTTGACTAGGTACACTTCCCTGGAGCCAATCTCAGTGGAAACGCTGCTGCACTGCTCGAAGGCGTCACGCGTTCCGTGGAACCGGCGATTGCGGCAGAGCTGCCGGACGCACTCGGCATCATGTTCGATGGGTTGACCCACTCGTCCGAACATTTCGTCGTTGTGTTTGTGTACTATGAAGATAATAGTGTTGCTAAGACGGCGCTTCTTAGCATGGCCCCTGTCATTAACGATCTCGACGAGGACGTGTCGGCCCGTACCCACCGCGAATTTCTGGCGGGGATGCTCGAACGAGATTTTAGAAAGGATCTAAGCTGCTGCAAGTATCTGGTTGGACAACTGTTCAATAAAAAACAGGCGATTGGCAACCATTATGCAAATGCAATTGGTCGGATGCGCTAGTCACCGGCTAAATCGGGCCATTCAGCAGCACTTGGCACAGCCCGAAGAAGATTTGGCTCCCTTGCAAGCCCTAATGACGAAGCTGCGGACGCTTAAGCAGTCGGCGAAGCTTCGGTTAATACAATTGATATTACTATTTCTATATGTCCTATTATAGCTCTGGCTACTAATATGCGACTGATATGATATTTTTGATTTGGCGTATTTTTAGTATATTTAAGACTCCACTTCGGCCCGTAATTCGACAGGATACCCGCTGGGGGTCCACCTTCGCGGTGGTGCATTGCTACTTCGCCCTGCTGGCGTTTCTGGACCAAGACGACCAAGAACTCATAAACTTGCGCCGTCTCCAGCATGTAACCGCCGACTCAAGAAATTCTATGTCGAGCTTACGGACTTTGAGTCAGTGTCCTAGGCTTTACATGGGAAGAGCGTAAACTTACTGGACGTGCGGGTCTGGTTCGACGGGCCTTTTGAAGCTTTCGCTGCTTATATCGTACGGTTTGCTATGTTACTATTTGCTTTATAATATTTTGTAACTAATACTAGGGCTCAAAAGTAGTTACGGACGACAAAACGTATAATCCGATGAAAGACGTAGTTACACCGCAAAAATCTCTTGCGAGCAGAAAACGACTGATTGTCCCTATCCTGCAGTGAATGGGCCATACGATAAGAATATTCAATATGCATTCTAAGAACGAGTCTCCGCGCGAATTCAGGCTGTAAGTTCTCGAATGGGCACTACTGTGGTGAAACGCGTTCCCCGGAAAGGCGAGATGTGGAATGAAACCTCTTAATTTAAATAATGCTTTAAATTATAAAAAAATGTATTTTAATAAATATAATAAAAAAGGTTTTTATAAAAAAAAATTAATACAACACGATTAACTAAGAAATAATTCGTTTACGTGATATTTGGAATGCTTTTTTAAAGAATATTAATAATTTTAATTTAAGAAATTAAAATATATCCCTACTTATAATAAAATATTTTTTTAAAAAAATATATCTTTTGATTGAGGGTCTGCGATTGGCGTCAGAGATTTGGATTAGTGACCCAGATCTGGATCCGAGCCGTAATGATATATGGGGAAGGGCGGACAGGGTGGATCCGAGGCAGGAGCTACTTCGGGACGAAGATCATGAGAGCAAGGGGGTGAAACGAGTCCCGCGAGAGTAGATTGGAGCCAAATTGGGCTCATGACGACCCGACAGACCAAGATCCACCTAAATCTGGGCAGATCCAGGTGGATCTGCCGCCATAGAGTTGGTGATTATGGAGATTGCGTACTGTGGAGAGAAACGATGGTGCTGGTGGGCATTTGAGTGTGATGGAGAGCTTGTCGTGCCTGCTGAATGTGTCAATCGTCCAGATGGGTGGTCAACCCAAATCGGGACACTTTTTTGGGGGACTCTGGATCTAGGGTTTCTACCTCCGGATCTGGAGTCCAGAAGAATGATCTCGTTACTGCGGCACTGCGATGACACTGAAAAGACTATGGCGATACTAGATCAAGAGCAACATGTGCAGTTCTAGCAGTGCAAGGTGGCCCGGATCTAGGATCCAAGATTGTTGGATCTGGATCCACTGAAAGGGCCCCTCGGATCTAAGCAGTGGACGCCGGACCTGGGCACGGAAGGCCATTGATTGACGCAAGTACGACATGGAGAGCCCAGATCAAGCGTTGGGAGTGCAGATCAAGCGACTTGTGGTAGACTGGCTTCTGGATCCAGGATCTAGGACCCGACCCCGGCCTGCCGCAATCTGACGATTATGCCTCGGATCTAGGCCGATCTAGCGTGGAGAGTGGCCGGGGGGGAGATGCGTAAAGGAAAAAAAACGTTATGCAAAGAAGATTAGGTCATGTGGTGGTTGTAATGATAGGATTCAGGATGGGATAGGACTTAACCATAAATCAGAACCGAATTTGCCTTGGACCACTCAAGTGCTTCGCGGAACCGCTTCCATTGGGAACTACATTGGCCACCCAAGGTGTTAGCAAGGCAGGGAAGGTAGATCTAGTGTTGGTTGCGATAACTGGATAATATATTGGCCAGATCCAACCACCTAGTTACTTACCCTACAAGCGCAGATCCAGATCGGTTGACTTTACTGCTTGGCCGCCGGTCCTTCGGATTCTTAACCACAACAACTCCAGCGTCATTGGAGACGCCAAGCAAGTGACAAGGAACCCCCGCAAAGGCCAGCTACACCCTTCAAAGCAACCCCCTGGCTAGATCCAGATTTAGGCCGCCAGATCCAAGCTCGAGTGAATCGCTTCGGATCTGGGCATACCGGCAGCAGAGTGAAGATTTCCACTCCATCCCTGCGTCTCGCCAAGACGTTCAAGACCTTCACACTTAAGCTTCCTTTGAGTCATCGAGAGAGCAAGATCCGGTCCATACCGACGGGTACACAAGGTGAGCAAGTTCAGCACTGATCACGGATCATCGGAGGACCCCCTTCGTTAGTCATTTCTTAAATAAAAAAAAAACTAATCTTAAATTATTTATTAAAAATGTTCAATTCTTCGAGCTAATTAATTTACGTAAAAATCTATTTTTGTTTACTAACGAACACCTATTATTTTTATTTTAATTAATTTTATTTCTATAGGTAATTTTTTTATATTTTTAGCGGAGTGCTAAACGCGTTAGGTGTTATATCTAAAAATAAAAAAACTATAAAAATAAAATTATTTTAACAAATGGATCTTCTTAATATATATACTGGTTGTCTGGGCGCTGTTGGGAAGTCGGATCCGGCAATCTCGCGAATTTTGCCGATCCAGCTACACCACACTCGTAGTGACGCGTATCCGGAACAGAAGTGCGCAGATCACACTTGCGTTTCCTTCTCTATTTCATCGTCAGACCCGAACGTCGATCGCGCGCTACCAGCATCGTTGCTGCGGCGGCGCAAACTCGTCTGCACTTAAGCTCTGCGGTTAAGCAGGTACTCCCTGCGCTTCTGCTGGGTCCGCTTCTCCATGGCTAGACCAATTTCACGTAGGCGGGCCTCGTAACGGTGGTAGTCGTCACCATCATCCTTTCGTAGAGGACGCAGTCGGACATGCACGTTCGTGAGCGCGAGGCATGCCCAGAAGAAAAGATAGTAAGACTTTTCATCCCAGCGCCACTTGTCACCACACACAGCCCAAAGTATTTTCATACGTCCAAAATAGTTTTCGACAATCACTCGATCGTGCCAGATCCTGTCGTTCTGGGTCACTTCGCTTAAAGAAATCGAGCGCAAGCCAAGCTGCTTCTTTGGGTGGATTGCGCGAAAGTCACTAGTCAGCCCCTAATATCCTTCATCCACCAACACGCCCACTCGTTCGGATATTGTTCGTGCAGAAGATCATCATCGGGCAGACTCTATTCTGATGATTTCTTAAGAGCTCTATCATGGAACTCTGCATTTTCCCGAAACATGGTAAGGTTGGCGACGGTGCCACACGCATGAGGAGCACAGATGATTGCTAGTCCAGTAGGCAGAACCGAGACCTCTACTTTGTAGCCATAGAGGTACTGTAGTAGGAAATGGCTTCGTGGTGGTTGCCCGAGGGGCGGTTTGCATGCTGGAACGTTACGTCAGTGGAGCAGCGTGCGCTCTTGAAGTTGCCAAAGGTGTTACCACTGAAAGTGAGCTTTTCCATTATCGCTCGCTCTTTCTCTTTTCGCACGTAGATGTCGTACAAGCGAGGGGTGACTACCATCAAAAACTTCCGCACCATCTTGTGAAAGGTTGAAGGTGAACTCTAAGGATATGCGCCACTGTGTTCCGTTTTCCACAGTGTTTCAATGCACAAACCGACATAAAGAAAACGTCCTTCGCAGAGTTATCGCACTTCTTGCCATGACCCACATTCCAGTGGGACGTTATGAAATCTTCGATGCCATTTCATATGGTGTCAAACTCAGCTGGGGAAAAGTTCGTGTAGTTGAGCACACCTTCCGGGTGTGGTGGAGCATGTCGCAGAATCGCTGATGCGATCTCCAGCCACACACGGCGCCCAGACTGCCGACTACGGAGGGGGTACACCGATAACCGTGGGGGGTTGCTGAGTGGCTCACCTTGTGTACCCGTCGGCGGGGCTGGCTACACTCTTCCGGTGACACGAGGGTGGGTGTTGTTCCTTGGTAGATGTGTGGTGTTGGAACCGTCTAGGCGAGACGCAGGACGGGTGAGGGTGGTGCAGCGCTGGAAATCTTCACGCTGCGGCCAGGTAGATGCGGTCTTGGGCAGTAGGTCCTTGATCCGCGAGGGCATAGCTAGATCGTAGCTAGCCCTGTGTGCTTCCTTTTCTTGATCTTCTTGCTTTCCTTGGTCTTGCCGCTTCCGATAGCGGTGTCTCTGGGGGAGGGGGGGGGGGGGGGGGGGGGAGGAGGGGGCGCGAGCTGCGCGGGGCCTTGGCCAAGACGTTCCAGGCGGTCCGCGTGCGCTTGACAGAGGAGTGACTTGGGTTTTGTATGGGGCCAATATACCTCCCCCTATACACCCAAGCCACGTGTCCTCTTGCAAAGTAGGGCGCAAATTCAACTCTGTTGATAGATTAACCCTTTTCTGTGTCCACTAGCCTATACTTAACCTCATATAACGCCAACGCATCCTTAAACTCCTTCTGCAAACCACGCATGCGCAACCATACTGGGTACAAATCATGATCAGATCGATCGTACTGAAATGATTGCACCCAATACGTACCCAATTGATAGTACCAGGCTGAGTGAAGGTCTTGGGTGTGACGCACACTGCTGGGGTGTGTCACACACACTGCCAGCGTACACCACACGCTGCCCTAGCCCAGGCAGCCGATCAGTCGATTTCCATCAATCGTGGCCGCCCAATCTGCCATTGCAGAATTCCTGGCGGGCCACTCCGCCACAATCGTCACCTGCGCTGAGATCTGCCGCGCAATGGTAAGTCTTCGCGCACACCTTGAACCGTCTCATTTTGTTCTCAGTCGTGGGGGCCGCTCGCGCAGGTCTTCAACACGCTTTGGACGACCCGGATCGCGCGACAAACGCTGCACCTTCGACGGAAGCCAACAGTGAGTTACTTGATCACACGCATGTCTTTTTGACTGGCACTGATGTGCACTCCCATTGCGTGCAGCCGCAACTGCTGCTGATGGGTCGCCGCCTCCTGCAGCTGCCACATTGGCGGCGACAGGCGTAGCATCTCCGAACAGTACAGCCGGTACGTTCCTGATCGAATGCAAGCCTCCTTACTGGCTCCCACTGACTTCTGCGTTGATTGTCCTCGGCACAAGGTCGCGTCTCGCCCTTCGCTAGCGTCGTTTTGGCGTCCGTGACGACGCCGTCCCCAGGCGGCGTATCTGGTACGTGATCGCACTCGCATGAACACTTGGATTGACCGGATACAGCGACCGTCAGCGATCCTGGCCAGCCACCGTCTTTCGGTCGCGATGCCCACGGCGCTACAGCAGTGGCACAAGTGGACAGCCTTCAAAGTACTTCAGCAGATCGCGTTGTCAGTCGATGTTGTGCTTACTAGCTTCGTGCCTGCTGTTCGTGACAGGTGACGCGCCGCAGGCAAGTCCAGCGAGTACTGCAGCCGCCGCACCGCCTGACGACACTTCTCGTACGTTTGTAGATCGCAACCACCACTGTGAGGTCATCACTAACTCCATATCGCGCTATCCATTCACTGTCGACAGGTCACGAGTCGCATGGCAGCAGCACGGGTGTGTTCAGCGCCAACCGCTACGTGTGGCGTTTGCTTCATCGCTCATTACTCTTAATACCTTTGCACAGAACCTGCTGTCAATCCGATGACGCCGGAGGCAAACACTACCATTGGTACGTCCAACCTAGCGGCCATCTTCGCTGTGGATCGGCTCATTGACGTTTGGCTCTGGTATGGATCGTATGGCTTCACGCAGACAGTGGAAACGCCGCCAGGCACAGTACGTAACTGTTCAGTGCATCCGCTAGGGGTCCATCGCCCCATCCACTGACGTACGTCTCTCTGTGTTATCGCGGCAGGCACCTCGTCAGCTTCGGCTCCGGTCACATCAACGACTGTACCCACTGGGTCAGTTGGCGTCGTCGGTTCTCCTGTGTGTGGGGACGTCGTCCCCACAGTTGAGATCGCGACGTCCCCAGTGGATTATGCTACGGTGTTGACCTCATTAGAGCACTTACGGCTCACCATAGATCGTAACACGGAGCTGGAGAGGTTGCGCGCGGAGCACACCGATCTACAGCGCGCTTACACTGCAAATCTACGGTGCGTCGCCGAGGCTGAGCAGCAATCGGAAGACGCTGCTCAAGCCGCCTCTCCGTTCGTGCAAATCTGCCAGCAGAAACACGATCTGGTCCACCACCAACTGGAAACCGCACGTGCAGAGTCTGCACAATACCAGTCGGCCTTCAGCAGCGTCTAAAAATTTCTCACGAATTGACAGCCAGCCGCCTTCGGTACCAAGACCTGCAGCAGCGTTATAACGAAGCTACGAACGAAATTCACACCCAGATGGCTGACCTGGAAACCAGCTTGGCGCCATGCGCCGCATTCATTCTGGCGCTGTCCCGGGTCCTGGTATTGCTCGACAAATTCTTGCTCTGGAGCGAGAGGTATCCGATCTCACTTGCCAGCGTGATGAGGCGTTAGCAGATCTGCATCGGCTGAGGCCAGCGTGAATGCCTAACCCATACAAAAGCTCATTTGGAAGGCACGATATCCAGATTGTACGACCAAGTAACGGCGCAGGCACGTCGTGCTAAAGAGCTAGCCGACGAGCGTGCCCGGCAAGTTGCCCGTACTGACCGTACCATCGCGAACTTCAGCGAGGGGTGCGAACGGCTCCGTCGTCGAGCAGAAGAAGCCAACGACAAACTGAATGCGCTAGTGAAGCGTCGCCAGCACGCAATCAATCAACGCGACAAGGCCAACGCAGAGGCGGCAAGATCTCGTACGTATCCGTCGCTATAATCATCCCATACGCAACTCACTCCCACGTTTTGGTCTGCGCGTCTCGAGAAATAACTCGGCGATCTGCAAACGGCACAGGAGCCGCTACGTCAGGCGCAGCAGGAAAGCGCAAGGCTTCGCGCTGATCTGACAACTCTACGATCTGCTCAGGAGACGCTTCAGCGTCGCATCGATGAACTTTCGGATGAGGCAGGGGGACTCCGGGTCGAGCGTGCCCAGTCGCGATTCGCTGGCGAGGATCGCCTCGGTGTGAACGTCAAGTGGTTTGACCGCTGGATTTCCTGCGCTGTCGCCCGCGCAACCATCGGCTTCTTCCACCGTCAGTCGTAAGAGGTCGGCGTCACCAGCTGGCTCTTCTGCCAGGGCAAGTCGCCCGAACAAGCTTTCGCGTGCATCTGCACCTGATGTAACCAGTAACGATAACCAAGCTTCAGGTGTATCATCGTCTCCGCGCGGCACGCGCGCGATCGACGTCCTATCGGCCGCCGCCACCAATGAGACGATTCGCTCGTCACGCCAGCAGACAACTTTTCGGCCGGTCATGCAGGCAGTTCTGGCACTGGATCGCGTCCTTCCTCGCCACGTCGCCGTCTCCGCAGCTGACGCGACGTCTCAGGTGACAACCAGCTCTCACAGCCGCTGCAAAGACACGGTGTGTCGGGGCCTCCCCACACACGAGCACCTTGCACAGAGGAAGTGCTTGGAGTCTAGTGACTTCTGGTAAACAACCGTTCACAGTCTCCGGCCTAGGGAGACGTTACCGCTAGAAGGTAAGTTTTAGACTGAATGTATTTATAGGCGTTAAGCTATAGCCTATAGTGCAAGCTATACAAATATCTAGGAGCCCCCGTTGGGTGACTCAGGGCGCCTGGTACCATGTACCCGGTATGTCCGTGGTGTGTGCCACACCACAGTTCCCTCGAAGGAGTGACCCTGTAAAGAGTGACACCCTGTCACTCTTTCATGTAGCCCCGCTACATCCTCCTCCACTTAGATTCAATTTTTCACCAATCGAAAGTGAGAACGATCGCACATTCGAAATCCATCGCCAAGCGGCTGCGCTCTTCCGCTGTGGCGCGCTGCTTCCAGAGAGCCCCATACACGTTGCTAGGCACTCCACGGTCTCCCACCGACCGCTGAGATGGCCCGCGAAGGCACATCTCCTGGCGCGCAAGCGTCTTCGAAGACTGAGGCTGCGAAGCCAAAGTCGGAGCTGGCTAAGCCGAAAGGCGATGCCTCTCACCAGCAAGGAGCTGCCGCTGCAGCTCCAGGGGCGACCCAGTCGCCCGAATCTTCTTCGGCGCCGCCGAGCGCGAGCTCGCGGCGCCATCGGCACCTCCGGACACCGGAGAGAACCCGCGCTTCACCCGCAGGTCTCCCAGTCTGTCTCCAACCGACATGGAGACCCAGGTCGTCTACTCCGGCGACGAGAGTGACGCCGAGGACAAGGTGTCCAAGACCACGGGCAACAAGTCAAGCCCGGGCTTGAAGGGGGTTGACACCAAGTGTGTTCCGGCGACGGGGACACCAAGGCAGCGTCTGCCAAACACTTGACGCTTGCCGAAGGGCTCGAACGCGCGCGCGCGAAGCTGGCCGCACGGAAGCGCGCCGCTTCGCAGTCACCAAAGACAAAGGTGACTCAGAACAAGTCCTCGTATGCGAGGCTGTTCGAGTCCTCGGACTCCGAGCCCGAGGAAGGGGTTGTGGACGAGCCCCTAGAGATCACCAACGATCTCGATCAGCAGCAAGAGCGCTATCAAGCTGCTCAGGCGTCCGCACATCCTGCGGTGCCGTCTGCCGGTGGTGTGCACCAGGCTAGCGGGGACTCCGTCCATCAGCGGGGCTACTACCCGCCCGACGATAGCACCGGTGCTACAAGGTTCCTGGAGAACCTCCGTTTTCCCCGCCCGCTTGTTGGGGGACACATCTCCAAAGGCGCATACGAGCGCGCTGTGGTTCAGAACGAACCATTGTTTGTGAGCGACGTCGAGGTCGCTCGGTGCGTGCTGTTAGCGCAGCACAAAATTCCTCTCAATGAGTTCACCTCGCTTCGCAAGAAGCCGGAGAACAAGGGTGGCATCCACCCTGTGTGGGGTTACCCCTGGGTGCAACCCGAGAACACCACAATGTGGGTTCAAGCGGAAGACCTCTTCTGGTGTTGGGTCTCCCTTCAGGGCTATGCAGCCCAAGAGATTCAAGAGCTCCGCGATGAGCAGCAGCTCAGCTCCATCTTGGAGCAGCGGGAGCTCCGCATCAAGTTTGGCCACCTGGTGGGCAAACGCCAGCTCCAATCCGAGCTGGCGAGACTGGCACGTCCTGCACAGTCTGGCGCTCCTGCGGAGCACGGGTACGGCGCGTACGCTTCCACGCACGTACCCCGTAGTGCGGCTAAGAAGCCGCGGACTACTTACGAAGCCGCGACCGGATCTGTTCCCAGATCTCGACCGCCTTCGGGCAGTCAACTTGGAGCCGCTCAATCGGCTCCCAAGGGTTCTGTGAAGACGGGTAGCCCCGCCACTTTACTAGCAGATGGCGCTTTTCCTTTCAAGCGCCGCTCCTCGAGAACCCGCTCCACATGGTAGTGGCGTTCTCCGTTCCGGTCAAGAAGCGCCGGTGTCGGCCTCGCTCGTCTTTCGAGCCGTCGTCGTCGACGACTGTTGCTCTGAGGCCCTCGTCGGCGCCTCAAGCACAACCCGTTGCGTTGCAACAGGAGGAGATCCGTCTTCTCCGCGAGCGTGTGTACGCTCTTGAGATTGCGCTCGGCCTTGGCCCTGGCGGCCAGGCTGCCGCTCACTCGGGCAAGCCCGGCGCCCTGGCGGATCTTCGCCACCAGATTGGGGGTCTGCACCGCAAGGTGCGAGACCTCCATAGTCGTGTTGACCATCGCGCGCGGGCGTCAAACGTTGACTCCCTCTATCAGGAGGTTCGCCGTCTTCGCGAAGACCTCCAGGCTCTACAGACACGTCGGGAGCCGCAGTCGTATGGTACTCCCAGTCGTACTACGACTCGCAGTACGGGAGACCCTCGTACGAGTCTCAGGTGTGCCCGTCTCGCGGGTATCACCACCAGGGGTACTCGCCTGCGTACGGGGCCCAGTCGGCCGAGTCGGAGTAGCGCCCTGCGCCTGAAACCCAGTCTCTCCTCCTCGTGGCTACCCTCCGCTTCCGCCACAGGGTTCTGGCCTTGCGAATCGTGATACCGGGTGGGTCGTCTTTGACTTAGGTAAGTCGATTTACCAAGGACCGTGAAGGGTCCAATGAAGCGGTGCTTCAGTTTGTTGCTCCCCACGGAGCTAACAGTGTTGCTGTGGTAGGTTCCTAGTGTCGAATAGGGATAAGTCCCCCCATTAAACACGTTTAAGTTTCCTCTACCATGGCAGTCAGAGTACTCCTTCAGTTTGTCTTGAGCATTGGCCATTGCATGTCTGACCCGGCTGATCACACACAGCCTGTTGTCAATGAACGTAGACAACTGCTTCCGCAAAGAAGTCGGTCTCACCTCTGAGATTGGGAGGAAAGCGCTTTCCGAGCCTCTCCCCCACTTACGACTAAAGCTTCGGTGCCGCCACGAAGGGTGAGCGGCACCAGTGGGTTACGCAGCCCGTTCAGATAGAACGGTGTAAACCCCGTCGACGCGTGCACCGCGTTGTTGAGTGCAAACCCAACCATGGGCAGGCGCTCTGCCCACGCGTGCGGCATCTCCGCACAGACACTGCGCAGAGTGTCTTCGAGCACGCGGTTGACGCGCTCGGTCTGGCCATCCGTCTGAGAATGATCTGCGGTTGACATCGTCAGCCAAGGTTCGAGTAAGCGGAACAGCGTTTGCCAAAACGTAGCGGTGAACCGAGGGTCACGGTCGGAGACGATCGTCTCCGGCAGCCCGTGATAACGGAATACGTTTTCGAGGAACAGCCTCGCGGCTTGCTCCCCTCTCACCGTCTCGGGGACTGGTGCGAGATGCACCATCTTGCTCAAGCGGCAGACGAACACCAAAATCCCGGTGTTGCAGCGGTCATCGGCGGGAAGGCCGAAGACAAAGTCGAGACTCATGGACTTCCAGCAGTCCGACGGGACTGGAAGGCTCTGCAATGAAGCCGAAGCGTGGCCCGCAGGCTTCACACGCTGACATGTTTCGCATGTCTTGACGTAGTTGGAGACCCACTTGTACATGTGGGCCCACCGGAACGTCTCGGAGATGGCCAGAAAGGTCTTCTCACGACAGAGATGACCTCCAATCGGCGCTTCATGCGCCTCAAGAAGTATGTCAAACTTCAGATCCTCGTCGTTCGGAACGACAATCTGTGAAGGATCATTGGGCTCCACCCGGTAGTGGGGCAGGCCGTCGGCCCACTCATAGCGGTGCAGTTGAGCTCGCTGTCGAGGCGATAATCACTCGACCTTGGCATCCGTGCCAGCGGTGAAATCCGCACAAGAGGGGCGAGACTGTCGTCATCTCGATACGCCAAGCGTATCCGATCGTAAAGATCCGTGGTGGCCTGACTAATATGAGCCAAGTCATAGTCAGGCCTGCGTGTTAACGCATCGGCAAGCACGCTCAGCTTGCCCGGCTTGTATTCAACGCGGAAGTTGTACTCCGCGAAGAATGACAGCCATCGTGCCATCCGCTGCGACAGATGCGGCGAGCTCGTGGTAGTCCGCAAGGACGCGTGGTCCGTGAAGATCACGAAGGGCCTTGAGCCCAGAAGATGCACTCGGAACTTCACGAGCCCATACTTCATAGCCAGGAGCTCCTTGTCGTGGACAGGGTAGTTCCGCTCGGCAGCCTTAAGCTGCCTGGACTGTCCTTCATATACAGCTTCTCTAACTATATCACGAAACCAAGACAACTCGCTCACGTCCTTCTGCATCGTCCTGCAGCAACGCGCAGCCGATTGCATAGTCGGAAGCGTCACACACGACGCGAAACGGCTTGGACTCGTCTGGCAACACCAGGACCGGCGCGCGCTAAAGGCTCACCTTGATTGCATCGAACGCAACTTAGTGCTGGCGCTCCCAACACCAGTCGGCATCCTTCTTGAGAAGATCTGACAACGGCCGCGCAAGGCCTGCGTACCCCGCGCCGTACTTGTGCAGGTAGTTGGTCAAGCCCAACTACTGCCGAAGGTCCTTTTGGGACCGGGAGTCGGCCATGCCGCAATGGCCTTGACCTTGTCCGGGTCCCCGCGAACGCGCGCGCTGCTGACAAAGCAGCCGAGGACGTTAATCTCCTCCACCGCAAAGGCGCACTTGTCGATGTTGGCTTAGAGCTTGTTCGCTCTCATGCCTCCAACACTCGACGGAGGTGCTCCAAATGCACCTCGGCACGGCTATGGACGAAGATGTCGTCAAAGTACGTCTGCGTGAACGCACGCAAAGGTCGAAACAGTTGTGTGACCAAGCGATTAAACGTCGCTGGGGCATTGGAAAGCCTTGTGGCATCACCAACCAATCCCAGAGCATCCCGTTTGGGGTGCTCACTGCCGTAAGAAGGATATGACTCTCCCTCATGAGGATCTGGTAGTATCCTTCTACTAAATCCGGCGCGCTGAACCGCGTGCAGCCGGCCATGTTGTTTAACAACACGTCCTTCCGTGGGATCGGTGTCTGTGCCGGCACCGTCGCACTGTTCAGCTTGTTGTAAGCGTGAACCAGACGCCACTTCCCGTTCGGCTTCCGAACGCAGAAGGTTGGCGTCGAGTGCAGGGATTTCGCCTCCCGCACCATGCCTGCCTTCGCTTTTGCGGCGAAGAAGGCATCAATGACCTCGCATTGTTCGCGAGGCAAAAGCCACTGTCTGGTGACACAGTACTTTGTGCCAGGCACGAGATCAATCTCGTGCCGAATCCCTCGATCCGGCGGGAGTTGCGATGGTGGGTCCTTGGACACCACGTCCGCGAACTCCGTCAGCAAAGGATATACCGGATTCTTCAGGTGGCCGGGTTTGTCACCGGGCCTGACACTTGACAAGGTCGTTAACGACGACCATCACGTGGTTCCATGTTATCCACGTGAGAAGCCTCCCGCAAGGGGCATTGCGAGCCTCACTCGCATCGTGTGGAGCTGTGTTAGCCACACCTGAGGTGTCGACCACCACCTCACTTTCCTCGGTCATCTCGACCATGCGTGGAACTAGAAGAGCATTGGCAAACTTGTCGCCATTGCGAGCGACCGTCTGGCGGCGTGCGAAGGCCTTCGATGCCCCAGCGTCAATCAAAACTCTGAAGGGATTGCTGTATCTCTGTACACTTGCGTATACTACAAGCAGCCCACCGCTGCCCTTCTCCGTTTCGAGAGTACAAAGACTCTCAGGGACTAAGCCTCCTGGTGCGCGCCTCCCGCACACCTCTCATGAAGACTTAGATCCTCCCCAGTAGGGCGCCCCGCCCCTACTGGTGTCCTGCATTCCCCTGGCCCCGTGATCGCGGCTTCTGCCAAAGACCGCTCGGAGTCCGGGGCTTGGGAGGAGCTACGCTCCGTCGTCCCGATGCAGGACAGACACGCGCCATGTGTGTTTGCCTACCACAGGCATAGCAACGGATGTCTCGCTGCTCGGCCAGGCTCAAGTCCATGGGTTCCGGCCCTCCGGAGACTCCATACCCGGAGCCTCCATTCAGCGCACGGCCTGGTGTTGAGTTCACATTCCAGGCCGTCAGAGGAGTGCGAGCCTGCTTGTGGCTGTACTCCTCTTGGAGAGCGACTTGAAGCTACGTACGGGGACCGAAGGTGGTGCAGCCTAAGCCGTTAAAGCTAAAGGTGCACCCCTATGAGGGAAAGGAGGGAGAGAACCTCCACTTCTGGGCCCGAGAGGTAGAGCTCGCGATGGAGGCTGCTCTAATCTCGGACGAGCGGCTACGTGTCGCTTTTGCGCTTTCGCACCTTAGTGGTCGAGCAATGACCTGGGCGTATACGCGCGAAGCGACGTCACCTGGATGCTTTGCATCCTGGTCTCAGCTGTGTGAGCAGCTAAGAGCCGCCTTCCTCCCGGCGAACTATGAGAATCGCCAGCGCTCACGCTTCCTTTCGTGTAAACAAGGATGGCGTGAGCTGCACGAGTACATCCAGGAGATGCGCGTGCTAGCAGCATCGCTGGTTGGGACGCAGCTCCCTGAACACACATTAAGGTGCCATTGTTCATGGATGGCCTAAGGGTAGGCCCAGCGCGCACGCAACTGTTCCGCGTAAGGTGACACGGAGCCTGGAGCTCCTACGGCACAAGCAGTTGAAGAATGTTATCACATCTTCGATGGCGAGACGGGCCGCCGTCTTAATGCAGTCGCTGTCCACCTGGCGGCCCTGCCTGAGGTTTCAGAGCTATTGAACCTCGAGGAGATGTCGATGGTCGAGTTCTTGGCCGAGTTGAATGCCGGCGAGATAGCGAAGATGGTGCTTCTCCGGCCGGAGCTCTCTCCTGAGGAGATAAACTCCTCTTCCGTCATGGGCGAAGCAGTCCTAGAGGAGTTGAAAAAATCGGCGCGAGGCGCGCTTGGGTTCTGAAGTTCTCAAGAGAAAAAGTTCGTTGATAATAAAAGCTACCAACGAAAACACCTCCGCAGTGAAGAAATTACTACTATGTACAAAGCGGTGTGCCAGTCGACGCGGTTAATCACACTAACTTGACTTTACTAAAAGTCAATACACAGATGGTCACACTGATGTTGTAGAGCTAATGGTGGAGAGTGGAGCATGCTCGTGCAGCGTGGAAACGATGATACAGCTTTGGGCATTGCATGGGCGTTCGGACAAACATAAACTACACAAGCCTCATTCACAGCGGTACGGTAATCGATGCTTCGGACAATAAGGGAAGCAGCCCGCTACTTTGAATTACTAGGAATGTACGTTGAAGTTATGGACTTCCTGCAGAATAATGGCGCAACAATTGATCACTGGTTAAACTGCACTGGTCGTCGCTTTATCAAGTACATGCGACGTTGATCACGTGAATATCGCTATCCTTGCTGCAGAGAGTATAATACGACATTTGTGAGATATCACTGAGGATGTGTCTATATAGAGGCTGGTGAGACTTTCAGCTTTTTCGGCAAGGACAACATTGACGAAAAAGAACGTTTTACGGGAGGGATCCACTGAGCCTGGCTGTTGCTTAAAGTGAAGAGTTCAGGGCGTCAAATATATAATAAGTTCGGTCGAGATTTGCTCATCTGCTCAGTTGTCGGCTTGCTTCTGGGCAAGTGCTCTTAATAATAATGCAGCTTGAAGTCACCGATTCAAGTCATTTTACAATACGCGGCCTAAACAGCCTGCAGCAGGCAACTTGTTGCCGTGCTCGCACCAGCGCCACGCCATGCGACACCTCGCCACAGCCAGCAGCATACACTGTCAAAACGCAGCAACGGCAACTGCACGCAGCGCAAGGCAACGGCAACACCAAACACAGAAAGTGTAGCCATCTCGCCCTGTCACCTCATCACGGGATGCGCGGCAACTTCGACATCCAGTCGCCAGTGGCTCACTTTCCGATCTGCCGCCTGGCGCTCAAGTGGCCTCCGTCGCCATGGCCCCCACGCCCAAAGCCTCGGCCGCGCCGCTGCTGGAGCAGCCGCCCGCCGCGCTGCACGAGTTCGTGGCCTCGCGCCTGGAGCGCGCGCTGGGCCGCGCGCTGCCGCACATGGAGCTGCGCTTCGAGCATCTGCGCGTGACGGCCGACGTGCCCGTGGTGCAGCAGAGCAGCGGGCCGCCCACGCTCTGGAACGCCGTGCGCCTGGCCGCCGCCGGCCTGGGCCGCAAGCGCCAGGTGGAGCGGCGCGAGATCCTCAAGGACGTGAGCGGCAGCTTCCGCCCCGGCTCCATGACGCTGCTGCTAGGGCAGCCGGGCGCCGGCAAGTCCGCGCTCATGCAGGTGCTGAGCGGCCGCTTCCCTGAGGCCGCCAACGTGGCCGTCGAGGGCCGCGTCACGTACAACGGCGAGCCGCAGCAGCAGGTGCGCGACCGACTGCCGCAGTTCGTGGCCTACGTCACGCAGCGAGACAAGCACTTCGCCGTCCTCACAGTGCGCGAAACGCTCGAGTTCGCCCACAAGTTCTGCGGCGGCGAGCTGAGTCGGCGCGCCGAGGAGCTGCTGACGCAGGGCACGGAGCAGGAGAATCAGGAGGCGCTGCATGCGGCACGCGAGCTCTTCGACAACTACCCGGACATCGTCATCCAGCAGCTGGGGCTGCAAGACTGCCAGAACACCATCGTTGGTGACGCCCTTATGAGAGGCATCTCGGGAGGTGAGAGCGTGTGACGACTGGCGAATGGAGTTCGGCATGAAGTACGTGACGCTCATGGACGAGATCAGCACCGGACTGGACAGCGCCGCGACCTTCGACATCATCAGCACGCAGCGAAGTGTATCTCGCAAGTTCAACAAGACGGTGGCCATTGCACTTCTGCAGCCGGCGCCGGAGATCGTGGCGTTGTTCGATGACGTTATGATTCTCAATGCCGGAGAGGTGATGTACCATGGCCCGATGAAGGAGGTGGTGCCGTACTTTGCTGGCCTAGGATTTGAGTGTCCTACTGGCCGCGATGTGGCTGACTTTTTGATGGATCTGGGGACGAAGCAGCAGTACCAGTATCAAGTGGAGTTGCCTGTCGTTAACTACGTCCATCCAAGGGAGCCTAGCGAGTTTGCGCGAATCTTTCGTGAGTCGCACATCTACCAGGCTACGCTTCGGAGGTTGGAGGAGCCGCTGGAGCCAACACTTTTGGAGCACGTCGACCAGCACATGAACGTTATGCCCGAGTTTCACCAGTCGTTCTGGCAAAACACTAGGACGTTGCTGCACCGTCAGATGCTTATCACTCTACGCAACAAACCCTACATTTTCGGCCGCGGTCTCATGATCATTGTGATGGGGCTCCTTTATGCCACGTCCTTCTACCAGTTCGACCCCGGGATATTGGTGATCAGATCATTCGGGGCAGCTCGACAGAGCAAATGAAGCGCCTGATGATCGGCGTTGAGCTGGCTGCACAACCCAGTGTTTTGTTTCTAGATGAGCCCACAAGTGGTCTAGACGCTCGTTCAGCCAAACTCATTACGGACGGGGTGCGCAAAGTCGCCAACTCAGGGCGTACGATTGTCTGCACAATTCATCAACCATCGACAGAGGTAATTTTCCTATTCGACAGCCTGCTGCTTCTTAAGCGTGGCGGTCAGACTGTATTTTTTGGTGATTTAGGACCAAAATGCCAACGCCTTGTCGATTACCTTGAGGAACTTCCTGGTTTGACCCCTCTTCCACCACGATACAATCCTGCCACGTGGATGCTAGAGTGCATCGGTGCTGGTGTTTTAAATGACGTACCTACAGACTTAGACTTTGCAGCAACTTTTGATTCAAGTACGTATCGATGCCAATTGGATGATATGCTCAACCGCGAAGGAGTTGGTGTCCCATCATCGGTAGCTCCGGAAATATTGTTCTCGAAGAAGCGAGCAGCCTCCTCAGCCACACAGTTTAGTTTCCTAACCAGGCGGTTCATCGATATGTATTGGAGATCGCCAACGTACAATCTTACTCGGGTGGGGATGGCAGTGTTTCTCGTTTTGCTTTTCGGTGTAACATTCCGTGAGGCTGACTACAAAACCTACCAAGGCCTCAACTCAGGCATGGGCATGATTTTTATGGCGACACTATGTTAATGGTATGATCTCTTTCCAGTGCGTGCTGTCAGTCTCATCTGCGGACCGACCAGCTTTCTACCGTGAGCGAGCCACACAGACTTACACCGCCTTTTAATATTTTATCGGCTCGTCAATTGTGGAAATTCCGTACGTCTTCGGAATTTCCACATTCGTGTTAGAACACGAATGCTCTTCGGAATTTCCACATTCGTGTTAGAACACGAATGCTCTTCCGAAGACGTACGGAATTTCCACAATTGACGAGCCGATAAAATACCAAAAGGGACCTTTTTGCTATACTGGGTAAATACCTCGTTTCTCATTTTAATGCTTACGTACATGGGTCAACTTTTCGTCTGGGCACTCCCGAGCGAAGAAGTAGCTGCCATCATTGGCGTATTGATTAACTCAATCTTCTTCCTTTTTATGGGTTTCAGCCCTCCAGCAAACCTCATTCCCTCGGGCTATCACTGGCTGTACACTATCACACCAATGCGTTTCTCACTTGCGATCCTCGCTGCATTGGTTTTTGCAGATTGTCCCGAATTACCAGTCTATGATGAGACTTCTAAAACGTGGAGTGGAGTACGCTCACAGTTGGGTTGCCAGCCACTGGAGAACGCACCGGTGACGACGGGTGCTGTCACCGTTAAGCAATTCACCGAGGATGTGTTTGGCATGAAGCATGATGAAATCTGGACCAACTTCTGTATTGTGTTGGGTTATATGGTTCTGTTTAGAGTTCTTGCCTTGCTGGCTCTTCGGATTATCAACAGTCAAAAGCGCTAGACGGATATCAATCTCAGTTGGGCCTAGTAAAACATTCTCGACGTGTAGTACATAGCTGCTTAATCAATAAAGTCTTGCTACCGTCATTCTCACACGCTTTGCGATTCCAAGGTTGCAGCCATCTCGCAAGACTCACGATTTACGGTGTTGTTTCCGATGAGATAGCCTCATCGCCTTCAAACTTAAGAAGCCCGACGTCAATCCAGCTGGGCAAGGACACAAGCACTCCATCCTCATCACATTGTGATACGTCTGAAACAGAGGCAACATCTCCTATACCCACTGTGCAGGCACCTACAACACAGCCTACCACAACTGCGCGAGATCCATTAAATAACCCATGTTCAGGCACTGGTGCAAGCATGACCCCCCGTTCAGCCTGGCTTTTGACAGAGATAAACGTCCAGGTGTCTTCATTCAACGAGTGCTGCAACTTGTGCTGGGCTGACCCGACATGCAGAGTCTTCGTGTTTGGGAGGTTTCCTGAGATTAGGTGGTGCTACATGGGAAACAAGCTCGAAGGAAACATGCTACTTCCAAATGACAGCGACAACCTTACCGCAGGCTTTTCTAGTTTTAGCTGAATTGTATTCGAGTACAGATCCTGTTTAATAAAGCGTCGCTACTGCCAGTATCTCGTCTAAACATTTTACCTATCATACTGGTAGCGTAAAATAAAAGATGTAATATTCAAGAACGGTAATCTCACCACTATCAGTGGTGTTATACTTGCTGGGAGATGCATCATGTAAAGTTTTGCTACGCTTTCCTGTCACTCAAATCGGCTTACGGGAGCACGCACCATAGACACCCGTTTGGATGATAACACAGATAGAGCCGCCAGGAAGGTCGTATTGAGAACCAGGGCAATTGCCGGCAATGGTGCCAGAGCACACAGGGCTCGCCGAGCAGAACGTGCCGTTGCCATCCTCGACGCTAGTAGTAATATTTAGAACATTACGCCGCCAGTTTTTTTCCTTACTGTAATTTACCACCAAGAACATTCCTGGAACCTTCTTTCGGACCAGCTGCTATTTTCACGACGCAATCGCTCGACCACCTGAGAGCGTTAGAAACGCCTTTTCGATATTAGGGTAGTTTAATAGCCGCTTGACCACTGAGAGAAAGAGCGCGCGAGTATCGCTACCTATCGGTTCCTGGTATGGAACTAGTTCTCGGAACCGTCACTGATGAACCAAATTTGAACTGATCATTTAGTGGAAGTTCCAATTCAATTTGAAGTCAATTCATTCGTAGCGTGGACCACACTGGGCAAGGCCTTTCTTGTTTGCTTCTGCCAGTGCGAGAAAGAACAACATCGGCAACCATGACCGCAGCAAACGGCAAGAAGAAAGACCACGAAGACGTGCTTGCGCGACTGGTGCGTGACCTAGAGTCGAAGAAGACTCTGTGCCGTGTCAAGGACTACCCTGGTGTGTCCCTCGAGCAGCTAAACCAACACGTGAAGAAGATCGGTCCGTTGGTCCATCCAACACTTGGCGAGCAGCCTGGCTTCTTCGTCGACGAAGGACGATTTGTTCCATTTCGGATGGTGGTGTTCGGACGCAGCGTGATCGGACCAGAAATTATCACTGTGCTTAAAGAGTGGGCCAAGTGGGGTGGCCATGGTGGAAGAGTGACAGATGCGCAAGGTGAATACGTGCTGGATGGCACAACGCTTCGGGTCCCCGATGTGGCGTATGTGCCTCGAGATGATGCAAGGCAGCCGACCGAAGCTCAACGATGGACTCGTGGTGGAGTACCTTTTGCTCCGACGTTCGTGGTGGAAATCGACACTCTCACTGGTCCACATTCCAAGCTTGATGCTCTCGATCACAAGATGCGGCGCGAGTACTTTCCTCATGGTGTGCAATTGGGATGGCTCATTGATCCAATGAACAAAATCATGTACGAATACAAGCGATACGCCCGAGGAAATCGTCTTGTTCGACGCGTTGGCAATAGCGCGTGGAGAGATCTTGATGGTGCTACCGTTCTTCCTGGCTTCACTCTTAATTGCGAAGATTTGGACGCTGTTTTGGACCAGGAATCTGGATCGTCATCCGAAGAAGAAGTTGATCTCGTGTGTCCTGTTCCAGCGTGCGGGCTACGATTGCGAACGTATGGTGAATCTGCTGCTCATGCTGAATGGCACCGTGCTGAAAGTGCTAGAGCTCGACGTAGAGCAAACCGTGCGAACCACTAATTCAAGTGAAGTTTTTCACGTTAGTAGACGCAACGCTTTTTGATATCTTGGATGTCATAAGAATAAAAAAAAATAATAGAACATTATGCCGACAGTTTTACATTTATTATTATTTTTTTAAATCTGATAAATATAAAGTTAATAATATACTACTGATGACGTACTCACCTGAACAATACCTCGCTAACAAAGAGCGAATCAAGGCCGCACAAAAGCGCTACTATCAGCGCACACGTGAAGTTCGCTTGTCATATCAGAAGGGGTACGATGACAAGAACCGTCTCGCAAGCGGAAACCAAAAAGCGAACTTAATGTTGGTGAAATCGAACTTAATGATGAAAACGAACTTAACTAATTAATTAGTTAATTTTTTTCTTAGATAAAAATCCACCTGCTATATAAACAATGACTGACAACTAAACGCTTGAGATATTATCCGATTCTCTTGGGGATTTGAGCCAGTATCTTTCATCTGGATAGTACTGGAAGTCTGAAAAGGGGAATGGGTAGCAGTCGGTACGTCTCAACTTTACCCATGCTCGGGCTATTAACCGAACGTAAATTCGAGATGAGTCAAAACCAGCGACAAGGCATATGTCAAATATGTTTAAAAAATAATTTAAAAAAAAATTGTATGTGGGTATAATATAAAGTCGATCCTGATACAAGATCCAATAATTATAAAGTCAAGCTTATAAGAATAATATAGACGGCGATATATAGACAATATGTTTGCATACGAGCTTTAAGGTCTAAAGCGGTTAAATATTCAAACTATTAAATGGGGGAACACCTACCGTGTTAAGGTCCGCGGTAGAACTGGGAAGTTGGTGTATGTCAGCAACCTTTCTCGCCCTGCCAACCAGAAGCTTGTAGCCAAGCAATATAAGGTTTCTATCGAAACCCTTAATAAGCACATATCTTGCTGACTACAAGACTGATTTTAAGTATCGCTTCTATAACGGCAAGAATATGGAATCTCATGTGTTTCTCATGGCCCTTTCAGAACGCGAATGGAACCTTCCGCACAGGGTGCCTTGGCAGTACCAACGAATTTTAAATGATTATGAGCAAAATTGGCCTTAGTTATTTTCCATTGTCATGCGTTTCCGTTAACGTTCACGTAAACTGGACACTTAAGCTTCTCTGGAGGTGTTTCATGGTCAAAACATTGAGTTCTGTAGAGCTTCTTACAGGCAAATTTTGTATTTCCGGAATTGTTGGGCTTTACACTTGTTTGCTGGACAAATAATTGAAAACCACAGCGAGGGCAAATTCTTTGGATTTATTGTGAACCGCTTTTTGAGACGAAAATATTGAGTTTGCGAGATTTGGCGCAGCTCGTATGCTTCACCATAGGCTTGACTCGATGCGTCCTTGCAATTGACTGAAACGTCTCCGCGAAGTAGACCTAGCTCTTGTGCCGCTTTACATCGGACGCTTCCAGCACAAAACGTGTCTTGTCGTAGTTCGGCGGTTCTCTGGAGCGTGACTTGGCCATTAGCTACTTGAAAAAACTGTTGACGAGCTCTAACTGTGCAGAACACCTTGTTTTTTTTGCTTGGGTATTCTCTTAATGAGATGAAGCCTGCCGATAAGGACGGCCTCGATTTGGGGGCGTCGCTGATACTATATTTGCATGACACAGTTGGAGACCTTAAGTTCGCACGTACTTATATTTTTAGTACTGGCCTAAGGAGATTCGAAGTGCCAATCCAGTACTTTCTCCTGGATTATGGAAATTCCTTGTTGATAGTAGAATCCGCCAACCCGAGGAAAGATGGTGAAGCTAGTATGTGCAGTCGTTGGTGTGGCGAGAAGCGCCTTCCCTGTGGACATCGACGCTGGTCAGTTGGTGGGAGACTTGAAGGAAATAGTCAAGTCTGGTAGTGATGGCATTATCACTGGTCCACATCCGAATCTGCAGCTCTTCCTGGCGAAGGCGGAGGGCGGCGCGTGGCTGGATGGGGCGGGTGCGGCAACTGTGGCAGTCGATGAGGCTGGTGGGGTACCTGTGATGCGAGATGATCATGGAAACCGGCATGAATTTGTGCAGATGGACCCATTGCTGTGGATTAAGAACCCCAAGCACTTTGGCGAGAATTTCCAACCAGGTGAGGGCCAAATTCACGTGCTGGTGGTGGTTCCGGATGGGGGGACAGGCGACCGACTCGAACCACGTGACAGCTCGAATGAATGGTTAAGCGAGTTTCTTACCCACAGAGTGAAGTTTGCCTCGTTACCGTTCGTAGGAAGCTTGGAGGACTTCGTCGCCCAACCTCTCCCTGTGAAGATACGAGCGAAGAAGAAATGGCTGGATAAGTGGGGTCTCAGCCCTGCGCTACAAGATAAGCTTTTTGTACTAGATGATACGGCCCCATGCATGAAACTTAAGACTTTGATTTTTGGTGAGCGTTCGCTGAGTCGGGTTTCCAATGGACAGACGAAGAACTCCTACATTCTCGCATGGGATTTGGCATTCCGTTGTGTGCTTGATGTCATTTTTAGTCAAGCACGCATCGACCGCGATTCGTGCAACGGCTCCTCAACGGGAACGCAGCGTCCTGACTTCCTATATATGTTGGATGGTGTTTGCGTTTTTCGAGGCGAGGAGATGTCACCTGATGTCAATATCAGTGTGCCCACAAGAGCTTCGTTCGAACCTTGTGTGGGGATATGGAGATGTGCCGTATGTGTTTGGATACGCTGCGTCGGGCCTCAACACTGGCTTGTTTGCTCTACGTCGGGGTGAGAATGGAGACGTGACAACCATCCCGATTGGAGCTTTCAACTTAGATGTTCATGAACACAGGTTTAAAGTTGTCTTGCGATATTAAACATGGCTCTACTTTTCCAAGCTATTGTAGACGCGTGCCCAGCGAGTGGAAAGATGAATTCAAGAAAATTACGCGGTCAAGTGGTGTGGTTCTGCACTTGTTCCCAACGCAGGTCCAGAAAGTTTTTCCGAATAATGACAGTTTTGAGCGTTTGAGCAGATTATATGGTCAAATGGCAGCGGCTGGTGTCCCCAATGTTGATCGTTTAATCGAGACGCAATATAACAAGAATTCGATGTCGTTTGAACCTCGCGGAACGATGGTGAAACTGTCTAACCTTCTCGAGCTATTTGACGCACTGCGAGACGTTCTCCAAGCTCTGGTGGCTCTTCATGATTTGGGATGGATTCATCGTGATATTCGCTGGTCAAGCGTAATAAAACAACGGGATGGGGACTCCTGGTTTTTGATCGATTTTGCCGATGCAGCTACTAGTCCGCAGCCATCTTCTAGTGGCCAGCATTTGAGTCGTTGTGAGCATGCCCCAGAGATTTTTGTGGATAATGGCACCCACACTACTGCTGTTGACGTTTGGGCTGTAGGATTCCTGATTGAGACTGTTGGTACCCATGTGCGATGGCAGGACTTGGCCGGAAGATCGGCATTTTATGAGCGGCTGGTGGCGAAAGATCCAGCAAAACGACCAAGTGCGGAGGAAGCTTTAGCCGATCTGTTGGTGCTTGAAGAAGAAGCAAAGAGAGAGCAAGAAACTGATCTCAAGTTACAGAGGGGCGAAAACTCGCGACGTGGTCGAGTACGCACTCGTAAGCGAAAGCATTAGGCACAACCAGCTTGATAATCAAGTAGCTGTCCACCACCACGCTATTGAGCATGCGGGGTGGACGAAGTCGTAGGGCTGACGGACGATCTCTAGCTCGAGGCCCGGGACCACCATGGACTTCACATTCAACTGCTTGCTTGCCTTGCGTCTGGGCTTGAGCGAGCGCATGATTACCGACTGTTATTTTATCATCGCCTAAACATTTGCCAAAGCAAAATATGTGTCCCGCAAGTGCCGTCGTGAACATTAGATCATCACACCTCGGTACCCGCGCGTGCAGCGGTGCGTCCATCAGTATGTTCTTGGTGTGTTATTGCCGCTGCGCAGCGCCGAAGCGAATCACTCCAAGCAGCAGTAGAAGCAACAGCATACTTCGTAACGGTTTGAAAGTCAAGATTCCTACGGCACATTTGCTTTTTTAGTTCCTCGACATTATTAGCGCAATCGATGGATCTTTGATTGAAATTGAACGCCCAGACGATTTTGACGGATTTTACTGCAGGAAATGCTATCCTGCGCTCAATGTACAGGCTATTGTGACTTCGAATAATTTGTTTCTTAGCTTTGGTGTGAGCGCGTTTGTAGCGTTTAGCGTCGCCAATGTCGTGCGAAATAAGGACTGAACTGGACTCAGAACCGGATCGTAGTACTAAGTTAAGCCAGCACATTTGCATTATTTTGTTTTCATCTTAGATTCCAGGACGAAATTGGGCTCAGTAAAACCGTACCACATATAGGACATGCCTCCTAACTTGAGCAAACATGATCAATATTTTTTCGCCGATATGTTCTAGACACCTGTGCGTTGGTTACGTTGGATGCAACGAGGTTATTTATTGTGAAGAGTAAAGGTGTGCGAGTGTGTGTGTTCGTGCTCGTGTGTAGGAGAGCACAATCTCCAACCACGCAGCTGTTGTTTATTTGCACGTATTTGCGATCGAGTCTATCGCACAATCAACATTACGGTTCCAATTTGTCAAGCTGACACGGGTAGTCATATATTATCGACAACGCCACTGCAACAGTCGTGTGGCTGTAGTGGCCCGCCTAGAAGAAAACAGATTCCATTTATTATCCTCTGGACGAGAATCAGTGCTCACCTTTGTGCCGACGTTTGATCTGAGCTACTGGTAACACTAGCCATTCAGAAATCTCCCGTATGCTGAAGGACCCCCGAGAAGCTGCCATGCTGAGGACGTTGCTAGCTCTACTGGTAGCTATTGCTGTCGTGAGCGGCACAGGTTTTGCCAGCGCTGAAGAAGCCGCTTTAACCAATCCAGCGTCCACCACCAAGCTGATAGGCTCTGAAAACAATGTTTCACGTCTCAGGAAGAATCTCAGAAGGAACCCGAAATTAAGCGAAGAAAGGATCGTGCCTGTTGCTGCATTTGCTGCCGGGTATCTGAACTCGCATCATTCGACCCCGTCTTTCAGCTCACAAACATCGCAGAGCATTTTGCACACGGTACAGGGACATAAGCCGCTACCAAAGTGGGCGAAGGCTCTCTTGGTCTTACTTGGCCTCGTAGCTGCGCCGGTGGCGCCATTTTCGGAAGTGTCAAGCTAGCGACCTGAGGCATCGGCTACTGATAACCAATCTCTTAAGATAACTCCAATTAAGGAGACACCGAACATTGTATTTTTCTCTGTTGCAAGATATTTTAATTTTCTTATGGAAAAGGAGAAATGAAAGGGTGAAATAGGGAACAAACGAACAACCTTCTGGACTCAGACGCTCCGAGTGATGGTCTCTGAGTCCGTGAACCGACACGACTATGTGCCCATCCCCCCGTTGCAATAGTCAGTTCCAGTGTCAGTCGCAAAGTATCCGTTCGAGTGCACAATGTCGGACGCGACGCCTTCCGTGGCGCGCATGCGCGCAATCCTGCGGCAGATTTCGGCCGGCGGGCGCGCGGTTTCTTCCTCTCCAGCTTCGTCTGCGTCCGCCCCATTGGCGCTGAGTCCGGCCACGCGCTGGAACGGCTGGGGCTTCCAGGACACCAAGTTGTTCGTGAACGGCGACAAAGTCATCGAGATCAGCGGCCATCGCTACGCCGAAGTGTTCGCCGACGCCCCCGACCGCACGCTGCCGGCGCTGTTGCCCTGGGCCGAGAAGAGACTCGGGCTGGACGCCGATCGGCCCAGTCCGCCCAGCGTCACGTGCGCCGAGGAGCTGCAATTGCAGAACGAGCTGTCGAAGGACGGCGAGACCTATGCGAAGCTGATGCACGTGCTGCAATTGGCGGGGGACAATGGCATGAAGACGAGTGTCACGGTGGAGGAACGTGTGCGCCACGGGCATGGACAGACGTGCGAGGACGTTTTCCGTCTTCGTCATGTGCGCGAGGTGCAGCGTGTCCCCGACGCTGTTGTGTGGCCTACGTCGCATGAACAAGTCGAGGTGTTAGTGCGGGAAGTCACGCGCAACTTTGCCGACCACGTGTGCATTATCCCCTTTGGAGGAGGCACCAACGTCACCAATGCACTGGAGTGCGACCCGAAGGAGAGACGCGCGATCGTTTCGCTGGATCTGGGCGAGATGAGGAGGATTCTGAGTGTGGATCGGGAGAATATGCTGGCGGTGGTGGAGGCGGGCATCACTGGACTGGATCTGCATGAACGTCTGCGTCATCGCGGACTTACGCTGGGACACGAGCCCGACTCGTGGGAGTTCTCGACGCTGGGGGGCTGGGTTGCCACGCGCGCCTCCGGGATGAAGAAGAACACCTATGGTAACATTGAAGACCTCGTGGTGAATGTCACGACGGTGACGCCGCAGGGTACGATGCAGCGTGCTGCAAATGTACCCCGCGCTGCGATGGGGCCAGACATGAACCAAGCTATGATGGGGTCCGAAGGCATCTTCGGTGTGCACACCATTGTGACGTTGCGCCTTCGTGAATTTCCTAATGTGCAAGTGTACGACTCGCTTATCTTCCCAAGTCTAGAGCATGGTATCGCTGCACTGAAAGAAATTACGCGCGCTGGGTGTGAACCAGCGTCTTTACGTTTGCTGGACAACACACAATTCCAGCTGGGTCAGGCACTTAAAACATCCTCCTCGACCAACAAGTTCACAGCTGGTGTCCTCGACTTTGCAAAGAAGACGTATGTGACCAAACTCCGTGGTTTTGATGTGAACGAAATGTGCGCAGCCACGGTTCTGCTGGAAGGTGCAAGCCAGCAAAAGGTGGCAGAGCAGCAAAAGCTTATCCAGGCTATTGCCAAGCGCCATGAAGGTATGGTCGGTGGCGAGGAAAATGGCAAGCGCGGTTACTTCTTCACCTACATCATTGCGTACCTCCGTGATTTTGCTCTGGACTATTACTTCATGAGTGAGTCTTTTGAAACTGCTGTTCCATGGACTAACGCGCGCCAACTTATCACCGACATCAAGCTCGCGATTAATTCTGTCGCTGCTAAGCGCGACGTGAAAGTCCCGCCGCTTATTGCTTGCCGCATCTCGCAAGTCTACGGCACCGGCGTGTGCGTGTACGTGTACTATGGCATTAACTACAATGGCGTGAAGGAGCCGATGACGCTGTTCCGTGAAACGGAGCTTGCTGCAGTAGATGCGATCGTACGCAACGGTGGTGCTCTATCGCACCACCACGGCGTCGGCAAGCATCGCCTAGCATGGCTTCCTAAAGCCATCTCACCCCCGGCAATGGCAGCCATCCAGGGAATCAAAACAGCGTTGGACCCGACCAATGTTTTCGCAGTGACTAACCTGCAACCAGCCAAGAACCACGTGGAGGGGAAGCACGAGGCCTAGATTAATGCCTGCATATATCCAGAAGTGTGACTTAGCCGATTGACAAACCAATTTAAGTGGTCAAACTAACGCGTTTGTGTATTTTGATCAGTTTGAGTTTCAGAACGACAAAACGAAAGATGAATGACAAGGTTGTTACTGGGTCTTGGTGACCGAGTTAATCCACTCAAGAGATCTAACGTTAGTCTTGCTGGTGGATACGGTATTTGACACGTTGCAGCAGCCCTCAGACATGAGGTGATCACATTAATTAATCCGTTTCGCCATTCTACTTTCCGAGACAAACTAAGTCATGCAGGTCATTTCTAGTGTCAGTCGTGCTCAGCTATTGCTGCCAGCGCGAACGTATTCAGAATACGGCAGCGTATAAGCCACATGCAAATTAACAGCAGGGCCGATCCAAAGATTCCGAAAGCCAGCAGATCCTGATTTGAAAGGTGAATTCACCAGCATGACTGTCTTGCTAAGACACTGGAAAAGTATCATTAGACAGGTCTCTTTAGACTTCCAATATTGGCAGGTGAAATCAAGAAATGAGCTGGTGACCACATTGCGACAAGAAACCGTCTCTCAGTGGTCCAAAATGCTGTTCAATCAATATTGGAAAGTCTAAAGTGGCTGTGCATCCGATGTGTTAACTTGATACCCACAGCGACTGAACGTTATTGCAGGTGATATGGCTACGACGATGTCCTATCCCAATGATTCATAATGCGACGCAAATATAATCTTTGTAGACGTAATTGTTGGAGATAGACTCTAGAATCACGGAATTTAATCGTTCAAACAGTGGGTTCGGAAATTGTGTGATGCGATGTAACTGTTGAACACAGCTTCTTCGCTTGTTCTGACTTACAGTGTACATGACGCTGTACTTGAATCCAGGTGTACAATATGGCAGCCACGGAGGCAAGCCTTTGTTGTAAGGATCTGTTCGGGGATCTACACACGAACATCATCGGTTTAGTCCAAGCCATACTTCAGGAGCAAGCACAGTCGTCTGCATACTCACGGTTTGCGCAACGGAGCTCGCCGCTGTCGTCGCTCCACGGCCAACCGTCTGCCTATCGTACAAGGGTGCCGGGAGCGCACCCCAGGGTAGATCGAGTAGGAACGAAAAGGATAAAGCACAGAATGTCAGTTTCCGATTTACCTCGAAGTCCAACAGCAGCTCTTACATTTGTGGTGCCGTTAGATTGAAAGCTGCTACTTTTGTTTACGAAGCCACAAGATTCCAGGTCAGCCTGGAGAAGACTAGAGGAGGAAGCGTTGCTGTGTATGCAGCCACAAGTATCCTTGAATTGGTGAATTTGCAATGCCATCTATATCAATGCAGTTGCAGCGAACACACCAAGCCTAGAGAATTTGAGATCCACTAAAAAACACCATATCCCACACATATATTTTTCGAAACCCGATGCAACATTGGGTAGATGACAACGCTATCCTCCAAAGGCTTGAGCTGATAGGGTCGAGTACGTAGACTTGAACTCCACCAGCATGTAGAATATGGACCTAACCGTTTGCAGCTAGCAAAGATTGAACCTTAGGAAGCTAGAAACGAAATGTCCATAACTTGATAATCAACTTCTTTTTTAGTGCTGAGCATGCGTGTTACCTATTGAGTCGTTCGTTGTTGCCAATACTTCAAGTAGAAAACCAAACGTGTAGCGACTTCGCCTAGTGTAACATTGTTTGTTGTGGACGAATTAGGGATTAAAAAAACAAGGTCAGCAGCAACGGAATCTTTCTCCTTCAACGGAGTGTTCCATAGAAAATTTTTTTACTGGGAGTGTGTCTGCTGTTGAGGATGCTGGCGCGCCCTAAATGCCATCGGATGGCGAGATACTTTTCTAGCTGTACATCAAGTAGTTACGGCAGTAGTTACAAGGCAAATGTTCCTGTTTTAACTACTTTTCTATCCAGCTTCAGCTTTCGACGGAGCTGGACTGTGACTAGGTTTTCCTGACAAAAAATTAAATAACGAATCCTCCTCGTATCGTCGAGATAGCAGGCTTGGAAGCTCAACTAAACCGCGGGGATGTGTCTTCGACACCTGTTTGTGTATAAAGAAAATAGATGCATACGTTTCCTAATCTGATGAAGCGACGCTCAGTGTAGCTGGCGGTTGTCAAGAATAAAAACATAACGATGCATTCGGCGGTGGCTACGACAAGAAAGCAGTTCACGTTGAATTCGCCGCCTCACCTTTCAACGTTCTCCGATGAGTTGAACGACTATGAAGACGAGGATGATGAGGAGTACGAAGGTGTTGACGGTGGCGCACTGGACCAGTTCGAGGGAGATGAAGATCCTGAAGACGACAGTTCGACGCTAGCTGAACAACTTGGTAACTATTTGGGCTTACGAACAGCAACAGCTCCGCAATCACCGGAAGGAGAAGATGAGAAACTGCTGGACCTACTACAGCAAAGATTGTTTGTCGATCCAGCAGAGTTCGGAAAAGGAAAGGAAACTGCGGTCAGCTCACGACGTGAGCCCGCCTCACCTCGACGTAAGAGTTCAACTGCATCTTCGTTGCAAGAATTCCTAGCAGACCGAACGACAAGGCTAAAGTCAATGAAGCAAAAGCTGGATCGAGAAGCACAACGTGCTCTACTCGAAACCTTTTCGCAGGAGCAGAGTAGGGCTTCATGTCTGTCACCGCAAAAAGTTGCTCAGATGACTACGCGATTCCGCATATTGGAGGAGAAGAAGGCGCGCAGACTGACAGCTAAGCGCCGAGAGACCGAGACACAAGAAAATATCGAATATTGTTTTGCTCCTACGATGAACAGCAAGAGTCGACAGATTACAAGTAAATTTCCAACCTTCGCCGAGCGTCAGGCTGCATTGTTAGCTAAGAAGCGACAGCAGCGAGCACGGTTAGACCAACAACGTGAGGAGCAGCTCACCCGTGACCGAGCGATTGATCTGCAGGAAAGTGTGAAAACACCATGCATTTGCAGTCATGGTAACACAAGTCGATCCAACAATTGTGTTATGAGTGCCGAGAGTGAATCTAGTCCGTCTAAGGTTGCTCAAATTGGGACGAAACCTCCTTCTCCAACTAGTGACGGAGTTCGCCACACTCAAGCATGCATGAGATTTATGGCCATGTGTAGCAAGATGAACGCGTCCTTTGCCATCCAACGGAAAAAGGAAATGATGAGGCGTTCGCTTGACGATATCATCGCCTACCAGGAAGGGAAGAAACAGCGACAGCAAGCTCGTGCCGCCATTGAAAAAGCAAAGGAAGACAAAGAGACAACCTTCACACCGAAGATTAACGCAAAGTCCGAGAAGGTACAACTTTTGTTTCGATTGTCCTGGGTAATGCATTGAAAGTCTCATTTTGATGTTGTGCATACGTTAGATCTACGCCGCGCTAATTCGAAGTGGGAAGCTTGACACAGAACTTGCAGGGCGAATGTTTAAGCCACGAAAAACGCCTCCGTTGCCACCCAAACTGACGTTCCAGCCAACAATCAGCAAGAAGTCTAAGTGGTTGCTGAAGAAAAAACAACGTGAGCTCTTGGCTAACTCAACTGATGACACACATGACAGCAAAGCCGACAATGATCGACCCACATCACCGATACACCTGGATGTTTTTTCCAGACTCCAACAACTCTCGCACCATCGCGAAAATGAGGCTCAACGTCTTCAGCGTATGCGCGAGGAGGAATCTTTGAAGGATAAGCCTCCTGTCGAGTGGAACGTTATCTCGTATAACGCAGCGAGCTGCTGCTTCATCTTGCAAGGTTTCGATCGCCCTAACGCGCTGGGCTAGTTATTTGGTAGAACGCCACACGAGCTGCTGATTAGGTTTCCATTTGAATAAACTTACACGGAACGCTTGCTTACAGATGCTGTCAGATTAGCCCATGTAGACCGGGTCTTCGTTATTCATCGCTCGAACATCGCGAAGGCGCTGAATAAAATTGTAGAGCGGAACGTTGCGCTTTGCATTCTCAACATGGGTCTCGTGTGACTTCAGAAGTTCCACGCAGCCTTCAGTAGAAGTGTCCCCCATGCACTCCATCAAAGACTCGTAGTATTCCTCCTCGTAAGTAGCACGTGATAGCAGTCGCTGCACGGGAGATCTACGCAGTCTTTCGAGGAAGCCGAACCAGTCTGCGAGGTCGCTCTGCGTCAAACGGAGTTGCGAGTCCTCCGGTGCATTAACCTTCGCGCCATCCAGCCAGATAGTGAGCACATATCGCTCAGCATGCGACGGCAGCACCCGATGCAGCATCCAGTCGCTCTGGAAAAGCACAACTCGGTCCATCTTCGGCGCCACCGTCACAGGTTGCTGCAAGAATGGGAAAAGCTGTACTTCGCCGCCGTCACCTTGCTTCCAGCCTTCGTTTAAATACAACAAACACGTAACCTTGCGTTTGTTCGGAGCACCGGGGTTGTCGTAGTGGCATGGAAAGCAGCCGCCGTGTCCAGCATTGCGCTGCAGCTTCAAGGTCCGATCCGAAGTGCTAAACTGCAGTTCGTACTGCGGCAAATGCGTGGACAGCACCTGCAAGAGCTCGGTGGAATGGAACAGAGCGTCGAGTTCCGGCACCTTCGTGCGCAGTGAGGCGTCATGCAAATCCACCTCGAAAATGTTGGGCTTGACGAAGTGAAAAGCTTGCGGCTTGCCATCGGAGCCCTTCTGCGTCAGTGCGAACTGCGTTTTGTTGGGTTTGAAGTGCTGCTTCTCGTTGAGCCACCGCATCTCCTCGAGCAGCGCGCTCGCCCACCCGTGGCCGAAGCAGTCGTCAATGACCACATATCCCTGCTCGTCCAGTTGGTCGCACGCTTCTTTGGTGATTTTGCACTGCAGACGCTCGTAGTCGCACGTGAACGGCACTTTGTACTCGCCTGGGAAGCTGTCGGCCATGGCTGCGTCGCTGCGAGAGCAATTCAAGTCTGACGCAGAGGACAATGCAGCAATGACACATGGCTACAGGCGAACGAGTGGCTGCCAACTGCCCAGACAGGAAGCATGTCGGCCTCAGATGGCAAGGCAGCGATTTGCGTGTTCGCAGTGCGTGTCTCTGTGGTGGCGGTGGTGCCGCACAAGGATCCTGGAGCTCTAGGAAATGGTGAATACATGTATATTAGTCATAGCGATTACGCTTACTGCGTGTACTCCAGCTGCGTGATGGTGGCGGGGTCGGCGCCCTCGAAGGCGATGCGGTAGATGGCCGTGAACAGCGGGAACTGCTCGATGGCGTTGTGCTCCTTGAGGATGCCGTACACCTCCTTGGAGGTGAGCGTGCCCTGCAGCATCTGGCCGTTGAGCATGGTCTTCTCCAGCTCCTCCCACGTGGTCTTCTGCGTCACGAAGGCCTCGGCGCACTTGCGGTTGCGGCCGCCGAAGCACGTGGTGATGAGGTCAGCGATGCCGCAGCTCTCGAAGAATGTGTCCTCCTTGACGCCGTCGAAGTACTTAAAGCAGAACTTCTTCATCTCGCTCAGGCCGATGCGGATGATGGCGGCCTTGGTGTTGCCGCCGTACTTGAGGCCGTCGCAGAAGCCGGCGCCGAGCGCCACGACGTTCTTGAGCGCGCCGCACATCTCGACGCCGTGCGGGTCCAGCGCCACGTCCACGCGGAACGTGGGGGCGTTGAACAGCTCACGCAGCAGCGCGCCGTGGCGCAGGTCGGCGCAGCCGAGCGTGGACTCGCAGAAGTCTCCGGCCGCCACCTCGTTGGCGACGTTGGCACCCATGAGCACGCTGCAGTCAATGTCCAGACCCTTGCGGATGAGGTCGGACACGAGCACGACTCCGTTCTCGTCGAAGTCGATGCCCTTGATGAGCGACACGGCCATGGCGCCCTCCTTGAGGCCCTGGGCCTTGATGGACGTGAGCATGCGGCCCAGGAACTGGTGCGGCACGCAGAAGATGAGGATGTCGGCGCCGCGCGTGGCCTCCAGCAGGTCGGGCACGGCGATGATGTTCTCGGGCAGCTTGTAGCCCGGCAGGTACTTGACGTTCTCGTGCTGCGTGTTGATGATGTCCGTGAGCTTGCGGCCGTCCACCTGCTCCTCGAAGACCCACATGTTGATGTCGCGCTCGAAGGTCTCGGGCAGGTTCTTGGTGTTCTCGCCGATGATGCGCGCGATGGCCGAGCCCCAGTTGCCGGAGCCCACGAGGCAGACCTTCTGAGGCATTGCGGAGTTTATGGACAGGAGACTTGAAAGCTAGAAGGCAAATTGGAAAGTGACAGCTCGCCCCGCCCGCGTCCTCGAGCGCCGCTGACGTCAGCGCCAGGAGTGATGGTCGGTATGCGCGATGGCAGGGGCCCACTGTATGCATTCAACGTTGACTAAACTGTCTCGTGTCGACGTCGAACGCGGGGTATTGGTTTGCGCGGGTTTTCTGCTTGGGCGGCGTCTCGGCCAATTACAAAAGCGTCTGCGAAAAGTACGAGGGAAACGGCGGACGCCACACGTGATGCGGCCGAGTGTAGCTCGATCTCGAGACCTCGATAGATATGATTGGGCCATACTGTAGGTCGCTCTAGATGCACGGGGTGACGGCGAAGACGCCCCTGCTGTTTGCCCGCCGCTGCAGGACGCGAGTGCGCAGCGAGCTTTGCGCATTCAGACGGCGGATCCATAGCGGGACGTACTCGGATCATCCTGCTTGGAGCCGCTCTTCCGGCGGTGCGAGCTGGCCCCATTTCCATGCGACCGCATAATCCGCGATGAATAGCACCGCCGAAACAGCTCTCCATTACATCTCAACTCATCTCTAACGTTGCTGCTGAGTGCCGTCTGCCTGCATTTACAGCAGGCAGTTCCAACTGCGTCGCGAGCATTTAGAGTCGCCCTTTTGTCGAGACCCAATTGTAGACGAACGCGACCAAGAACCTACAACTGTAGAAATACCTGCAGCTCGCCACCTTTGTCTGCGTGCTCGCTCTCGTCGACGCCGAGCTTCCTGGCGCCCCAGCGATCTAGGACGCCACCTACCTCTATGAGCAATCCGCCAGCGGTTTAACAGCGGGGCGACGCTCGCCTGTTTCATGCGCAGCATCTGCCCACCCCACGATGTCCGCTTGGTGCCGCGGGCCAATCGTTCCGGAGCGCAGATGGGCTGCTTGGTGCCGGCACGCGCCTTATGCACGCGACCACGTTGCTTCCTCACGGCGAGGCGCAATCGCGGCGTGGGAATCTGCTCACGTCCGGACTGCGCCCCATCCGAGGCGCTGGATCCGGTGACAACTGAGACCTTCAACATCCGATTTCGGCGGTCTTCCTCGCGACGTTAAACGGGCGGCTAGGCTTCGCTTGCTCATGCCATCGCCGCTGCGTGGAGTCCGCATGCCCGCGGCGAGACCTTCAGTCTTTCTAGACTTCTAGTCCAGGTGGAGGCGTTCTGGAAGGAGCGTTGTCGGATGCAGTGGACAATGCAGACGCTGTCGCAGCTAGACAATTCGCAGCGAGCGATTATGGCGCTTGTGGTCAAGCAGAGAGCTTTTACGGTGATGTCGCATTGTAGAGAATCCTTCTTGTTGTTGCGTGCTGCTAGCCTTGGGGGAGAGATTCGTGAAACGGGGTCTTTCAATGGCAGAATGGACGAATGCCAAGTTCAGTGTCGCTGGTGCCGTTGAAGGCCAAGTCGTTGATGTCGAAGTCGTCAGGGAATGCGATCAGCCTGGTTGTGCACGATGTTGTACCCGATCGCCTGTAGAAGCTTGGTGAGGGTTTTGTACGATCTGAAGTTTCCTGCATGAGAGGGAGCGTGGGAGATCACACAACTAAAGCGGCAGGGGGGCGGAGGTAGGGCACAGCTCCTATGCATTGATCCGATGGGGTTTGGAATGCCACCAGCACGAAAGATTCAGCTGTTAGTGGAATTTTGGTCACGTACTCTTTCGTAGATTCGTCGGGCATGAGCGCGATAGAATGACTTCACCTATGGACGACGTGCTTGGCTAGTTCGCAGCACGGATATGGTCTCCAATCGCACGCAGGGCCTTCTTGAGGTGCTTGGAGTTCGACAGCAGGTGGTTGGCTTTCGGAATCGCAAGAAACGTCTTCGGCTCGGCAGCAGCAGCAAACAGTTCCTCGCCGTTAGGATACGGCACGTCTTGATCAGCGTCGCCATGGATCACCAGAAGCGGGGGCAGCCCAGACCCCAACACAGCTTGACGAATGTCCAGCGATCCATCGTAATACTCCTTTACGTATTGTTGGTCCAGTCGCACGTAGATCTTCGAAGGCGCATTTGCGTCGGTCAAATCGCTTGAGGAATGGACACCGTCACGTGAAAGCTCAACGTTCTTCGGCAATGGACAGTCTTCCGGAAAATAGAACTCCTTCCAACACCAACCTTGGGCAGCGCACTGCTCCAGTTGCAACTTGTTGAAGTCAAAGTGGACACCTTTCGTTAAGTCTAGGAGACTTGCAATGACCGTGATGGTATCTGTTACCTGCTTGTCACGAAGTAAAGCTCCTAGGATGGCTCCGGTGGAGAGGCCGACGACGTGCAGCTTCCCTTTTCCACCTAGCAGTTGGGAACGAATGTACTTGCAAACCACCACCATATCCTCGACCTCCTGGGAGATTGTTTTATCCGTAAAGCGCAGCTCGTTGTCTGATCCTGGGATACCACCGAAGTTAAAGGTCATGCATGCCACGTTCTTCTTCTCTGGATGACTGAGCAAGAACTCGGCCAATTTTGCAGGCATCCGAGACGCGAAGTCCACCTTGGTAGGATGCACACCTATATCCGGGAACCCATGCAGATATAACAGCACCTCGTCGAAGTTTTTATCTTTGTACTCATCAGATGTAGCTAGAATGGCAAGCAGGTTTCGACTGGAGCCGGACGAAGCTTCCGCTGCAGGCACCTCAATGGAAATGTGACGTAGCTGCATAAGTATTGATGCGAGGAACTTGTGCGGACACTTGAGGCTTGTCAGGCTGATTTCAGAATGAAAAAGAAACGAAGGGTCTTAGCTACTGCCACGTGGCGGACCCTCACGAAGGCTTCGCATCTTCAATGACACGGAAAATGCCATGTAGGCTTTGAGGCCTATGTTCATTCAGCGTAGACGCATCGGTTGAGCAGGCAATCCTGAATCCAGTTGTACTGTTTTGTTATCATTCCTCACTACGGAACCTGTCCTTTTGGAGCAACTGCTGTGGGGCTTGCCTATTGGGGAGGTCATGATGAAGTGGCCGAAATACTACTCGCTCATCATGCCCAGCCAAATTGGTCAGATAGGACAACCAAGGTAATATCCTGTTGTTGGGCCGAAGGTATTCAACACCCAGGCGTGGTCGAGATAATCACAATTCGCGCCCCCAGTACATTGATGTGCTAAAAATCTTCATCACAGCAACCTCTCTGGTTCGTGTTAGCACCTGTCATAAGCAGCAACTCCACTGTACTGGCATGCCCGCCAAAAGAAGCACACATAAGTGCATTCCAGCTTAGGTAGTTTGCTGAGTCAATGGCCGCCCCACTGTCCAAAAGCAACTCTACTACTCGAATGTGGCCGTTAAGCGCAGCGTAGAGTACTGGAGTATTCCCAAATCTGTCTGGTAGATTAACTGCAGCACCGCCACGAATCAGAGCTTGGGCGATGCTATGGTGATTGTAGAAGCACGCTATTGACAGAGCCGTCACGCCATTTTGAAGTAGTTTGTGAACGTCTGCCCCCCTCATCAATAGCAGGTCCACCACATCAGAGTGCCGCTTTAAGGACGCATTCATGAGCGCAGTAAATCCGTTGCTTGCTACCAAATCAGTGCATGCATCATAATCCAGAAGCAACTCGGCAACATCAGCATGACCATTTGTTGCTGCATGCAGTAACCGGATGTCCCCTTTTCGGTCTCGGGTGTCAGTTGTTGCACCCCTACTTGAGCAGATTTGATGTGACGTCGGTAGCATGCAACTGCCAAAGCCGTTATACCGTTTGGATCGTGTGTGTGAACGTTAGCTCCACGTTTGACCAGGAGTGTTATCACTTCTACATAACCATTTAGTGAAGCATTCATCAGCGCAGTCCAGCCATTGTTATTAACCAAATCTATCGATGCTCCATTATCCAGAAGCAACTGAACAACTTCAGCGTGCCCATTCACCGATGCATGTATCAGTGGCGTATTTCCTTTATCGTCTCGGGTATCAATGGCTGCCCCTCCACGAGTTAAGGCTTAAGTAGTTTTAAGACGACCGATCTACGAACGCGCTGGTCCGTGTTGTTCTGGTGAGACCGGGTACGTGAAATCTACCAACGCTATTTCAAATCCTCATATCGATGTAAAACATCGTTGTGGGGATCTTCCTCTGCGAACTGCGTGTGAAGAAGGAAAATTGAACATTGTGAGGAAACATTTGCTGGAGCACCCCGATGACATCAACACGACAAATACCAGAGGATGGACACCCCTCATGACCGCAGCTCGTAAGGGTCATGCTGACGTGTCCAACATTTTATTGGATTAAAGAGTCAATGTCAACGCGAAGGATGCAGATGGAGTCATTGCAATGTCAATTGCATGTCGTGCAGGGAAACTAAGTATTGTTCAAGCTCATCTAAATCGTGGCGCAAGTGTTAATTCGCTGGATCGATATGACAATAGTCCCCTAACGTACGCTGCGCTTAGTGGTCACACCAACATTGTACAGTTGCTTCTGGAAAAAGGAGCATCAATTAATTTGACTGCCAATAATGGCTGGACTTTGCTGATGAATGCTTCGCAAAAAGGGTATGCGGGTGTTACAAAGTTGCTTTTGAAATACGGCGCAGACTTTCATAAGAAACTTCCAAACGGTTTCACCGCCCTGGCGATCGAAAGCAGACATAAGTACGACCATAGTAATATTGAGCGAAAATAAACGATTTTATAAGAGACATGGACCTATCGATAATTCGAAACCATATACCGCTTCTTGGTTCTCCAAAAAATATATCTGGTAATGTATAGAGCAGAGTCCTAATAACCATGGGTTGCGGACCAAGCAAAGAGCTAAAATCTAATTTGACAACTGATGAACCAGGTCAAATCGTTGAATCAACACTTCTGCGGGCCGATCAAATTGTGGTTCTGGGAGATAGCGTTTTCCTACCTACGAAAAATGATAAAGGAGAGTCAGCTATCATTGAAATTTCGGTCAATCAGCAAAAGAATAGAGATTTACAAGGGATACAAGAATCGCCTTGTCAGAGAAGGTATTTCTCTTTAAGGAGCTGACGCTAAATTGCGAAAGTCTTGACGACTTTAGTTTTTTTCTTACTTGCGTAAGCCCATACTTTCCCACCCTCCGTCTGCGTCGTTGCATCTGTTTCTTGAGCGACGTATCAAGATCCGTTGCCCAAACAGCTGCCTTAGTTTTCGGTGGGCGGTCATGAATGATGAGATTCTTCATGATGGCTTTAAGCTCGGCGACGTTGAGATCAGCGTTATCGCCATAGCTACCGCCTGAGCTGGAAATAATTCGGGGATTGAAGAAGAACATGGTTATATGAGACGAACGATAATATTCCTAAATTCAGAATCTGAAATCAAATGATTGGAGTACATATCCATACTCACTGATTTTAGTTGTTTGATGATTGAAGGATTGTCGTTGCCTAATTCAAACTCACCTTTCAGCTTGTCGTATTCAGCCCTTAGAGAGTCTAAGGGATCCTCGAGCTGATCATGAAAAAGTATTGGAGAGGGGTAATCGCGAGAATCTCCTTGAAAAGCTTTTTGTCATCAATACTGAGCTTGTCATGCTCTGACTGATCGATATGTTTCTTGAAGGCGAGAGTTCGAATCATTGACTGTAGCGGATCACTGATTACGCGCTTTGGTCCGCACTTGCGTCGATTCGGCTGAACAATGACCAGAGTTTTGTTATCAGATCGGGGATCCGAATGTACTTAGAACCGAGCTGACGGTAGATGTATGCCGATGGGGTGGCCAAACCTTGAATCTGATTGAGGTTGTAGGTTCGCCCGCGGCGCACAACTTCTTCAAGCGGGGCGACGCCAGCCCCTCTTAGGCCACGACCCTTAACCCCTCTTCCACTAAGGGCATTGATCGATCTCTGATCTTGGCGATTAGAAAAGTCTTCGCCATCAGTTTTTACATGTGATGCTTGATTATATTTTTTTGACTTCGCTAAATAGACTGCCTTTGTCGCTTTCATTGCTGATGTCGCCGCCTTCAATGCTGATCTTGCTGATTTCGAGTTTGAGCCCATCACAGCATTTTTAGCTTCCTCATAGCGCTTCTGAGCCTCGCCATATGCTTGAAAAGCTGCCGCTGAGTCATCGTGAAGGTTTTGCAAATTATCATCGTGATCATACTCCTCACTACGTTGACGCGTAATATCATGAGCAGACTTAAGGATGACCTCATTTAGTATTTTAAGATTGGCACCAAGGTTTTTTCGTCGTTGCTGATTCAGTTTCTTCTCTTTAACCAATTCAGTCGCTTCTTCATCAGATGATGGAAATGGATATTGAACATCCTTGAGATACCGATCTATATCCTCAATCCATTAAGTAGAACTATAAAGGTATCCATCCATCTGATAGTCCTCATCAACCCTTCCAAGCTTCACCAGATACTTGCTTATGCTTATTTCTATCTATGGTCATGAAATTTAATGGTTTGGAATTAGTTGGCTTACCAAAATAGACGTTGGGTGATTTTTAATCCATGTTTTGTTTCAACAACAGGTGATGGTCTGAAAGGTATTTCAATATCCTTCGATTGGAGTTGTGTGTAGTAATTTGTCAGTATCCTTTTAGCATCATTGTCCGCGTTACTCAGCTTTGGATTCATATCTTCATCGATACCACTCATTGTTCCATGCTGCGCTTCACCATGCCCTGGAGCGAAATCCTTCGCGTCGATTTCCTCCTCATCTTACCGATTACCTCTAACTCAAGTCCTCTGTCTCTGACCATATTGATAAATGATCGTAGCGACAGTACCCAATTTACCTTCTTCGTGATCACTGGCTTTGTCCTTTTACTTTCTTTTCCATATACGCTAATTGAATTACCATCAACCCATACATAATCCTGATTATCAATAGGGGATGTTTTGATAGCCCCATCGAGGATAGGAACAATCTTTTTTCTTAATCCATTACTTTCAAGCAATCCCTTATTTTTACTAATGGTCCGAAACAGTTTGAGTTTGCTATCCATTTGATCAGAAGTTGTGGAACTTGAATTATCGAATAGAAAACAATCTTCAAGTCTCTTTTTGGTACGATCAGCAAGGTCTCCTTTTGAAGCATTGACTCTTTTCCTTTTTGATCCTATTTATTGCCATATCTGTTGTGGGGTATTTCTAGCCTCTTTTCCCATTTCGTTACGTTCCCTCTTTTCATTAATATAAGTGAGGAATCTAACATCATTAGTGATAATAACACCGATATAGTCGTATGTCTCACTCCAATTAATGCTTCGGACTAAAACAACCTTGTTTAATCTAATGCTATAAGTATTGGCTTCTTTCCCGACGTAATACTTCGTTAGCGACGTCCGTTAGCATCAACTGAATGAATGCGTAGGTCTGCAAGAACAGGATAAACATTAAATATCTCTGTAACACTTGATTTGACCTCTTTTTGTCTTTAATTTCATCGATCTCATCATCACCGAGTGTGTATTTTTCAGGAGCATCTTCTCCATTCATAGTATCATTCATGATAGGAGTGTTGCTGATATTAACATCAACTACTGTACGCTTTGCCGAAACACCAGCATCAACTACTGAAGGGTTGGCTTGAACGCCAGCATCTACCACCGGGGGTGTTAATAAGTCAGGGTTTGATTTAGAGTTTTCATTTTTCATTTGAGTAATGGAGTATAGATAAGGATCTTTTCACCAAAATAAGATCCAATGAGCTTACGAGCAGGACAGGCACGGTTTGAACCACGCGACTGGTTGTAATCAAACATGTGCTTACCAATAACGCTCTCATCCGTACAATCAATCATTACATTTTTGAAGATAGGGGACATCTCGCTGAAATACTGTTTCAGGTGCTCTAGCGTTCGAATATCGCACTCAAGAAAACCGAAAATCTTGTCATTCTTGATGTCATCAACGATACCGTCATAGGCTTCAATCGTTGTCAGACGACCACAAGGCATTTCATTACCAAGGGGCCACAGGTATAGAGCGTTAGCGTCGTATCCGATAATTTTCTTGCAAATCTTACCTCCACGAATCTTCGTCTCGTTTCGCTTAGCATACCATCAGTGTGCCCAAGATTGTTATTGATTCTATCAGCGGAAAATGTGTCTGAAGTCAAAGGACTATAACAAAGGCCACAATAGTACTTCTGCTTCTTTAACAGCATATTCAAGTGCTCAAGCGTCATACCAAACTCACACTTTGCCTCAGCATCCTGTCGCTTGTATCCACCCATACGCTTAGGGGGGAATTGAAACGCGTTAGCAGGCTTCTTGGTAGGGTATTTGAGATTGTCAAAGCAGGTCTGGTACATAACTTTTTCTGAGAGGCCCGGAAGTGAGACACCATCGACAACATATCAAGATCAAAACGTTTGAACAATTCGCGTTGCGATTTGATAGCCTTGATGAACGGTACTACATCGAGATTGTTGTACCACACCAGTAAATCTTTGATGGTCTTCATTCCCCCCAAACCCACTTCACTCGCTCGTAGTCTTCGTCAGAGATCTTTGAACCACGAAGCTTGCTATCGAAAGCTGATTAAGCTGATACTTGATCCTCATTAAGAACGTTGAAGGAGGTAATGTACTCGTATGGGAATAATCCTTTTCCTAGACCACAAACACATCGAACCTTGTCATCACACTTGCATCCGCCTAGATATGTCGTAAGATACTTGGAATAGCTGGTACCAGCTGGGACATTATTGCTAATATCAAGCATTTTCATATCCGATGTGGCAATGCACATGTAGCTAGGGTTCTTGAAAACTGATTTGACGTTGTCAGTACCAATCACAGCGAACAAGTCGCTCTTGATTAGGTTAATATCATATCGACCAGAATTGAAGCCGAATACTGGTACCTGATCGAGCTGCTGCTTAATCCTACCATAATCGGATCTATTCTTGCCAAAGCCAAGGCTGCGGTGGAAGTCGAAGAAGCTGGAATACTTTCCTTCTTTAATCCAGCTATCTACATCATTCCATTTATAGGTCTTATCAAGGTTGGCTCCTGGAATCTCCACACCAGTCAGTCCATAAGTGTTAATGATTATCCGGAGTAGTGTCTCATACTTCTCGACATTGTACTTCTGAATCTCGACAGCTACATCTGCGATATACTTAACCATATCCGTAAGCAACGCTTCGGGTCAGCATTTACAAAGCAACGAACCGCCTCAGTTAAACTATCGGCTATTGATACTGAAACCGGGATGTGTTCGTTAGTAAATATAGTGCTTTCACCGTGTTGAACACCTATCGGCTTAAGGATGGCCTCAAAGTCATAAACGATGAAATGGTCTATGTAGTGGTCAGCATCCTTGATCGAGTACTTAGTTAGCAGAGATCTAATAGCGTTCTAAGGGGGTCTGTAAATGCTTGGCTCAGTTGGAAAACTCTCAATATTGATACGCTCACATTGATTCTTAGCATGGTCGCGAAGCTTTACCGAGCTAACAGAAATCATCTCACACTTAGCGCATTGGTACTTGCTCTGAAGCATATCGATATTCTTGATGCATAGAGCATGATTATCATGAGATAGAATATTGATAGTTTCGTGCTCCTTATCGGAGCGGCGGATGCATTCCACCTCCCCACTAGCGACGTCCATCTTATAGATATAAATAGCGAATTGAAAGCAGTCTTCAAGATCATCCAACTGTAAGAGGTCAAGCGGCTTGAATCCTCGGAAGACACTTAGAGTGTATGCAATACCCTTGAACGAACAGTAGCGCTTGAATACGTCCTTCACCTGCGCCTGAATTATACGAGGGTCTTTCTTAGAGTCCTTGTGCAAATGATAGGCGATACAATGGAAGCGATACAATGGAAGACACATTTGTATTGGTCTTCGGGAAGTTGATAACGTGTTTGTTATCGCGAATGATCTTGGGATGACAGCTCCACTATCACCAAGTGCGTGGTTGCGATAATAGATGTAATCTTTGAAGCCAGTAATTGCCTTAAGCTTGTATCCGCTGGATGGGTAATTTAGCTTGTTAGCCAACTCCATCGACCGAATTTCCGAGATGATCTTCTTACGAATATCAGCACGACTGTTAATAGCAACCGTTGAGCTGAACACGTAAGTGTTCGCCAGATTTGGATGGAAGTAGCGAGTTTCTTCATCGTCGGCTAAGCTTACAAGGTCGTAGCAGAGCGCAATATTCACCTTAAAAGCGCTCTTTTGACTGGCAAGTACATTCTCGAGCTTATTGTAAAACTCAGATGCCTGGATGCCTTCATACAAATGAGATTCCATATTCTTGCCGTTATAGAAGCGATACTTAAAATCAGTCTTGTAGTCAGCAAGATATGTGCTTATTAAGGGTTTCGATAGAAACCTTATATTGCTTGGCTACAAGCTTCTGGTTGGCAGGGCGAGAAAGGTTGCTGACATACACCAACTTCACAGTTCTACCGCGGACCTTAACACGGTAGGTGTTCCCCCATTTAATAGTTTGAATATTTAACCGCTTTAGACCGTAAAGCTCGTATGCAAACATATTGTCTATATATCGCTGTCTATATTATTCTTATAAGCTTGACTTTATAATTAATGGATCTTGTATCAGGATCGACTTTATATCATACCCACATACAATTTTTTTTTAAATTATTTTTTAAACATATTTGACATATGCCTTGTCGCTGGTTTTGACTCATCTCGAATTTACGTTCGGTTAATAGCCCGGGCATGGGTAAAATTGAGTCGTACCGACTGCTACCCATTCCCCTTTTCAGACTTCCAGTACTATCCAGATGAAAGATACTGGCTCAAATCCCCAAGAGAATCGGATAATATCTCAAGCGTTTAGTTGTCAGTCATTGTTTATATAGCAGGTGGATTTTTATCTAAGAAAAAAATTAACTAATTAATTAGTTAAGTTCGTTTTCATCATTAAGTTCGATTTCACCAACATTAAGTTCGCTTTTTGGTTTCCGCTTGCGAGACGGTTCTTGTCATCGTACCCCTTCTGATATGACAAGCGAACTTCACGTGTGCGCTGATAGTAGCGCTTTTGTGCGGCCTTGATTCGCTCTTTGTTAGCGAGGTATTGTTCAGGTGAGTACGTCATCAGTAGTATATTATTAACTTTATATTTATCAGATTTAAAAAATAATAATAAATGTAAACTGTCGGCATAATGTTCTATTAATGTTTTTTATTCTTATGACATCCAAGATATCAAAAAGCGTTGCGTCTACTAACGTGAAAAACTATACTTGAATTAGTGGTTCGCACGGTTTGCTCTACGTCGAGCTCTAGCACTTTCAGCACGGTGCCATTCTTGATGAGCAGTCCATGTACCGCGTTTCCTGAATTGTTGTCCGCATCCTTGCTCTGGGCAAACGAAATCAACTTCTTCTTCGGATGACGATCCAGATTCCTGGTCCAAAACAGCGTCCAAATCTTCGCAATTAAGAGTGAAGCCAGGAAGAACGGTAGCACCATCAAGATCTCTCCACGCGCTATTGCCAACGCGTCGAACAAGACGATTTCCTCGGGCGTATCGCTTGTATTCGTACATGATTTTGTTCATTGGATCAATGAGCCATCCCAATTGCACACCATGAGGAAAGTACTCGCGCCGCATCTTGTGATCGAGAGCATCAAGCTTGGAATGTGGACCAGTGAGAGTGTCGATTTCCACCACGAACGTCGGAGCAAAAGGTACTCCACCACGAGTCCATCGTTGAGCTTCGGTCAGCTGCCTTGCATCATCTCGAGGCACATACGCCACATCGGGGACCCGAAGCGTTGTGCCATCCAGCACGTATTCACCTTGCGCATCTGTCACTCTTCCACCATGGCCACTCCACGCAGCCCATTGCAGCAGCACGTGGCTGATGTATGGTCCGATCACGCTGCGTCCGAACACCACCATCCGATATGGAACAAATCGTCCTTCGTCGACGAAGAAGCCAGGCTGCTCGCCAAGTGTTGGATGGACCAACGGACCGATCTTCTTCACGTGTTGGTTTAGCTGCTCGAGGGACACACCAGGGTAGTCCTTGACACGGCACAAAGTCTTCTTCGACTCTAGGTCACGCACCAGTCGCGCAAGCACGTCTTCGTGGTCTTTCTTCTTGCCGTTTGCTGCGGTCATGGTTGCCGATGTTGTTCTTTCTCGCACTGGCAGAAGCAAACAAGAAAGGCCTTGCCCAGTGTGGTCCACGCTACGAATGAATTGACTTCAAATTGAATTGGAACTTCCACTAAATGATCAATTCAAATTTGGTTCATCAGTGACGGTTCCGAGAACTAGTTCCATACCAGGAACCGATAGGTAGCGATACTCGCGCGCTCTTTCTCTCAGTGGTCAAGCGGCTATTAAACTACCCTAATATCAAAAAGGCGTTTCTAACGCTCTCAGGTGGTCGAGCGATTGCGTCGTGAAAATAGCAGCTGGTCCGAAAGAAGGTTCCAGGAATGTTCTTGGTGGTAAATTACAGTAAGGAAAAAAACTGGCGGCGTAATGTTCTAAATATTACTACTAGCGTCGAGGATGGCAACGGCACGTTCTGCTCGGCGAGCCCTGTGTGCTCTGGCACCATTGCCGGCAATTGCCCTGGTTCTCAATACGACCTTCCTGGCGGCTCTATCTGTGTTATCATCCAAACGGGTGTCTATGGTTGCGTGCTCCCGTAAGCCGATTTGAGTGACAGGAAAGCGTAGCAAAACTTTACATGATGCATCTCCCAGCAAGTATAACACCACTGATAGTGGTGAGATTACCGTTCTTGAATATTACATCTTTTATTTTACGCTACCAGTATGATAGGTAAAATGTTTAGACGAGATACTGGCAGTAGCGACGCTTTATTAAACAGGATCTGTACTCGAATACAATTCAGCTAAAACTAGAAAAGCCTGCGGTAAGGTTGTCGCTGTCATTTGGAAGTAGCATGTTTCCTTCGAGCTTGTTTCCCATGTAGCACCACCTAATCTCAGGAAACCTCCCAAACACGAAGACTCTGCATGTCGGGTCAGCCCAGCACAAGTTGCAGCACTCGTTGAATGAAGACACCTGGACGTTTATCTCTGTCAAAAGCCAGGCTGAACGGGGGGTCATGCTTGCACCAGTGCCTGAACATGGGTTATTTAATGGATCTCGCGCAGTTGTGGTAGGCTGTGTTGTAGGTGCCTGCACAGTGGGTATAGGAGATGTTGCCTCTGTTTCAGACGTATCACAATGTGATGAGGATGGAGTGCTTGTGTCCTTGCCCAGCTGGATTGACGTCGGGCTTCTTAAGTTTGAAGGCGATGAGGCTATCTCATCGGAAACAACACCGTAAATCGTGAGTCTTGCGAGATGGCTGCAACCTTGGAATCGCAAAGCGTGTGAGAATGACGGTAGCAAGACTTTATTGATTAAGCAGCTATGTACTACACGTCGAGAATGTTTTACTAGGCCCAACTGAGATTGATATCCGTCTAGCGCTTTTGACTGTTGATAATCCGAAGAGCCAGCAAGGCAAGAACTCTAAACAGAACCATATAACCCAACACAATACAGAAGTTGGTCCAGATTTCATCATGCTTCATGCCAAACACATCCTCGGTGAATTGCTTAACGGTGACAGCACCCGTCGTCACCGGTGCGTTCTCCAGTGGCTGGCAACCCAACTGTGAGCGTACTCCACTCCACGTTTTAGAAGTCTCATCATAGACTGGTAATTCGGGACAATCTGCAAAAACCAATGCAGCGAGGATCGCAAGTGAGAAACGCATTGGTGTGATAGTGTACAGCCAGTGATAGCCCGAGGGAATGAGGTTTGCTGGAGGGCTGAAACCCATAAAAAGGAAGAAGATTGAGTTAATCAATACGCCAATGATGGCAGCTACTTCTTCGCTCGGGAGTGCCCAGACGAAAAGTTGACCCATGTACGTAAGCATTAAAATGAGAAACGAGGTATTTACCCAGTATAGCAAAAAGGTCCCTTTTGGTATTTTATCGGCTCGTCAATTGTGGAAATTCCGTACGTCTTCGGAAGAGCATTCGTGTTCTAACATGAATGTGGAATTCCGAAGAGCATTCGTGTTCTAACACGAATGTGGAAATTCCGAAGACGTACGGAATTTCCACAATTGACGAGCCGATAAAATATTAAAAGGCGGTGTAAGTCTGTGTGGCTCGCTCACGGTAGAAAGCTGGTCGGTCCGCAGATGAGACTGACAGCACGCACTGGAAAGAGATCATACCATTAACATAGTGTCGCCATAAAAATCATGCCCATGCCTGAGTTGAGGCCTTGGTAGGTTTTGTAGTCAGCCTCACGGAATGTTACACCGAAAAGCAAAGCGAGAAACACTGCCATCCCCACCCGAGTAAGATTGTACGTTGGCGATCTCCAATACATATCGATGAACCGCCTGGTTAGGAAACTAAACTGTGTGGCTGAGGAGGCTGCTCGCTTCTTCGAGAACAATATTTCCGGAGCTACCGATGATGGGACACCAACTCCTTCGCGGTTGAGCATATCATCCAATTGGCATCGATACGTACTTGAAATAAAGTTGCTGCAAAGTCTAAGTCTGTAGGTACGTCATTTAAAACACCAGCACCGATGCACTCTAGCATCCACGTGGCAGGATTGTATCGTGGTGGAAGAGGGGTCAAACCAGGAAGTTCCTCAAGGTAATCGACAAGGCGTTGGCATTTTGGTCCTAAATCACCAAAAAATACAGTCTGACCGCCACGCTTAAGAAGCAGCAGGCTGTCGAATAGGAAAATTACCTCTGTCGATGGTTGATGAATTGTGCAGACAATCGTACGCCCTGAGTTGGCGACTTTGCGCACCCCGTCCATAATGAGTTTGGCTGAACGAGCGTCTAGACCACTTGTGGGCTCATCTAGAAACAAAACACTGGGTTGTGCAGCCAGCTCAACGCCGATCGTTCATTTGCTCTGTCGAGCTGCCCCGAATGATCTGATCACCAATATCCCACATACCAAGCAGCGTCAAACACTCCTTCACTGAATCATATTTAGCACTATCTGGAACTCCACTGTCTTGGCGCAGGAATGCGCTAAACGTTAGAGCCTCCCGAATTGTTGCTGCTTCCGAATGCATATCCATCTGTTCACAGTATCCGGTGAATCGTTGAATGGCCAAGTCATTCGCTTCATATCCGTTAAGCAAGATTTGCCCCGAAATCGAACCTCCAGTTTTTCGATTCGCGATGACATCCATTAGAGTCGTCTTACCTGCGCCAGATGCTCCCATGAGTGCCGTCATTCGCCCAGGAAGGGCATATCCACTGATTCCCTTTAGGAGTGCAATTGACTCCTTCGGGTTCGTGGGCTTAGGAACAGAATAGCATAGGTTTCGAAACGCCAATGTCACTGGAGTGAAGGATGTTTTAACTGGAACAACATCAAGAATAGTATCCGCTTCTGATTTGGATACTACTTTTGGCGTAGTTGCAAGTGCGTACACGGACTCTAGTATTTCTTCAGCAACTGCATTCTTTGTCACAATTTCGTCTATTGTACTATCAGGTGCCGCCACATTCTCAGGAGCTTCATAACGAAGATACTCCAGCGAAAAGTATCCGAGGGTCATGCAGGCGAGATAAAACGTGACCATGTATATCATGCAGTACACAATCCAGATTTTTTCAGTTTTGAAGTCAAACAACTGAAGATAATACTCGCCCATGCGAAGTCCGCCAAACTCAGTGCAGTGGTCTATGCCTCTATACTCGCACACGTCTAGGTCGGCCGAGCGGTATTCTATAACAGCCAAAGCTCGCATCGTCCAGGAAACTGGACTTGCGTAATATAGCCAAATGAAGTAATTGGGGATCTGGCTTTCCGTGATAACAAAACCAGCGAAAATGATGAACACAAGCGTCGCAGCCATAAAAATTGGGGTAGCAATGTTGATGTCCTTGGACGCCGCCGTAAGTGCAAAGTAAAAGAACCCCAAGCTAACGTTGGTCAGGAAAAGCACAAGGAGGAAGAGGAAGAACTCGGTGGCATGGGACACAAACCCACACATCCAATACACAAGCGAACCAAAGATCAAAGTCTCAGCCGCGCACAGTGGCAGTTGGCTTACGGAGTTAGCCAATACATACGATGACGTCCGGAAAAAGTTCGCTCCTCGTTGCTTGTAGAAGATGTCGCGAGCAGCGATGAACGTTGGCAGTTGTGATGCCTGACCCAGTGATAGGAAAAAGCGACGCCGCAAAAATGATGCCGATAACGACTTGGATTTCTGTGGGGTCGAACTGGTAGAAGGACGTGGCATAAAGGAGCCCCATCACAATGATCATGAGACCGCGGCCGAAAATGTAGGGTTTGTTGCGTAGAGTGATAAGCATCTGACGGTGCAGCAACGTCCTAGTGTTTTGCCAGAACGACTGGTGAAAAAAAAACTCGGGCATAACGTTCATGTGCTGGTCGACGTGCTCCAAAAGTGTTGGCTCCAGCGGCTCCTCCAACCTCCGAAGCGTAGCCTGGTAGATGTGCGACTCACGAAAGATTCGCGCAAACTCGCTAGGCTCCCTTGGATGGACGTAGTTAACGACAGGCAACTCCACTGGATACTGGTACTGCTGCTTCGTCCCCAGATCCATCAAAAAGTCAGCCACATCGCGGCCAGTAGGACACTCAAATCCTAGGCCAGCAAAGTACGGCACCACCTCCTTCATCGGGCCATGGTACATCACCTCTCCGGCATTGAGAATCATAACGTCATCGAACAACGCCACGATCTCCGGCGCCGGCTGCAGAAGTGCAATGGCCACCGTCTTGTTGAACTTGCGAGATACACTTCGCTGCGTGCTGATGATGTCGAAGGTCGCGGCGCTGTCCAGTCCGGTGCTGATCTCGTCCATGAGCGTCACGTACTTCATGCCGAACTCCATTCGCCAGTCGTCACACGCTCTCACCTCCCGAGATGCCTCTCATAAGGGCGTCACCAACGATGGTGTTCTGGCAGTCTTGCAGCCCCAGCTGCTGGATGACGATGTCCGGGTAGTTGTCGAAGAGCTCGCGTGCCGCATGCAGCGCCTCCTGATTCTCCTGCTCCGTGCCCTGCGTCAGCAGCTCCTCGGCGCGCCGACTCAGCTCGCCGCCGCAGAACTTGTGGGCGAACTCGAGCGTTTCGCGCACTGTGAGGACGGCGAAGTGCTTGTCTCGCTGCGTGACGTAGGCCACGAACTGCGGCAGTCGGTCGCGCACCTGCTGCTGCGGCTCGCCGTTGTACGTGACGCGGCCCTCGACGGCCACGTTGGCGGCCTCAGGGAAGCGGCCGCTCAGCACCTGCATGAGCGCGGACTTGCCGGCGCCCGGCTGCCCTAGCAGCAGCGTCATGGAGCCGGGGCGGAAGCTGCCGCTCACGTCCTTGAGGATCTCGCGCCGCTCCACCTGGCGCTTGCGGCCCAGGCCGGCGGCGGCCAGGCGCACGGCGTTCCAGAGCGTGGGCGGCCCGCTGCTCTGCTGCACCACGGGCACGTCGGCCGTCACGCGCAGATGCTCGAAGCGCAGCTCCATGTGCGGCAGCGCGCGGCCCAGCGCGCGCTCCAGGCGCGAGGCCACGAACTCGTGCAGCGCGGCGGGCGGCTGCTCCAGCAGCGGCGCGGCCGAGGCTTTGGGCGTGGGGGCCATGGCGACGGAGGCCACTTGAGCGCCAGGCGGCAGATCGGAAAGTGAGCCACTGGCGACTGGATGTCGAAGTTGCCGCGCATCCCGTGATGAGGTGACAGGGCGAGATGGCTACACTTTCTGTGTTTGGTGTTGCCGTTGCCTTGCGCTGCGTGCAGTTGCCGTTGCTGCGTTTTGACAGTGTATGCTGCTGGCTGTGGCGAGGTGTCGCATGGCGTGGCGCTGGTGCGAGCACGGCAACAAGTTGCCTGCTGCAGGCTCAAGCTGGCGGGCTGCGCGCGCGGTGGTGGTACTTATCCTTGAAGGTGCCGTGCCTTGAAGTGGATCCGACCAATCATCAGCGGCGCCGCTTCAACTGACTGGTTGCGGCGTAGCTTGCCTTTTGTTGACGCCGACCGATTACGATCCGCCCGCCCGCCACAAATCGCGCCTTCCTCAGTGCCTGCATCGCCACAGCTGAGGCTCCTTCGCGCACAAACAGACTTTAATACTGATTATCGTGTTGAGTCGAGAGGGAAGTATTATATGTGTGTATATACATCTAGATAGCCACTCATATACGCGACCGTCAACGCTGGCCAGTTCTGAAAGTCGCCACATAACGTAATTTCGGCTCCGTTCTCGAGCAAAAGACGAACCACCTCCAGACGCCGGTACCACACGCCCGTGATCAAGGCAGTGCCTCCACTCGGCAACCGCGCATCGATGTTGGCTCCACGCAGAAGTAAGAACTGGACGATGTCTGAGTATCCCAATTGTGCTGCCGTGATCAATGGAGTATATCCCGCGTCGTCCGCCAATTCAAGTGCGGCTCCCGAGGTGACCAGCAGTACAACCACGTCTAGTTGGTTTTGTTCGCATGCGATATTCAGTGTCGCCGCACCTTTAGGCCCTTGCTTGTCGATGTTTGCTCCTTTTTGCAACAGTAGTTTTACCACGTGTACGTGTCCTCTTTCGGTCGCTTTCATCAGTGCATTCCACCCTGACTTGTTTGCTAAGTCGATATTTGCTCCATGCTCAACCAAAAGTTGAATAATGGGGACATGAGCATTGTTGGACGCACACATCAGTGGGCTATTACCGTGTTGGTCGTGCATGTCAACAGAAGACCTACTATGAATTAGTTGATGAGCTGTTATGAGGTGCCCAAATCGACATGCAATCGACAAAGCTGTTAAGCCATTAGGGCACTGCAAATTCACGTTTCTTCCACGTTCTGCAATCATGCTTACAATTTCCGAGTGTCCATTGTACGAAGCATTCATCAAGGCAATCCACCCACTCTTGGCTCTGACATCAATCGATGCACTGTTATCCAGAAGCATTCCAACTATCCCGGTTTTGCCCCTTAATGCAGCATAATGCAATGGGCTACACCCCTTGTCGTCCTGCGCGTTTACACATTCGCCACCATGAACTAATGCTTGAGGAGTGTGGAGGTCACCGTACTGACAGGCAATAACCAGAGCTGTGGAACTAGTCGAAGACTGAATCTGGGCTTGTGCTCCCTTCTTGATTATCAGTCCCACAACAACGCAGCCCAGCTGTCCTTGTTTACCAAGTTTACCGATGCTCCATTCTTCAGGAGGTACTCGACCAGTGCAGTGTGGCCACTTATTGCAGCATGCAGGAACGCGGCCTTATTATTTTTGTCTGGGACACCAATTGCTGCACCACCACGAACCAAAGCTTGAACGACTTCAAGGTGACCATACCGACACGCAAGCGTTAAAGCTGTATAACTGTTTGGAAGCTGTCTGTCAACTTGCGCACCTCTCGCTACAAGAGTTCTGCCACATCCGTAGCACAGCCTTTCAGCGATGCCTTCGCTAGAACACTCAACCCTGAGTTGTTAGTGACCTCAATTAATGCACCTTGTTCGAGGAGAAGCTCCACAACGTCAACGGAATTGTAAGAAGCAGCTACAATCAAGGGAGTGTTCCCAGCTCGATCCCGCTGCTCGATCTCAATGTCTCTCTCAATGAGATCTCGGGCGACGTCTTCCTGTCCATTCTGGCATGCTACTCGCATAGCTTCAATTTTTTCTCCGGACAACTGGTTTGACCTGACTGTCTCGGGGTTCTACCCCAAGGCTGGTTAGGAGCCTTTCGATGCGTGAATGAATCGACGTTTGCATGCATGTGTTGTTTAGGCCGCGTATTGTAAAATGACTTGAATCGGTGACTTCAAGCTGCATTATTATTAAGAGCACTTGCCCAGAAGCAAGCCGACAACTGAGCAGATGAGCAAATCTCGACCGAACTTATTATATATTTGACGCCCTGAACTCTTCACTTTAAGCAACAGCCAGGCTCAGTGGATCCCTCCCGTAAAAGGTTCTTTTTCGTCAATGTTGTCCTTGCCGAAAAAGCTGAAAGTCTCACCAGCCTCTATATAGACACATCCTCAGTGATATCTCACAAATGTCGTATTATACTCTCTGCAGCAAGGATAGCGATATTCACGTGATCAACGTCGCATGTACTTGATAAAGCGACGACCAGTGCAGTTTAACCAGTGATCAATTGTTGCGCCATTATTCTGCAGGAAGTCCATAACTTCAACGTACATTCCTAGTAATTCAAAGTAGCGGGCTGCTTTCCCTTATTGTCCGAAGCATCGATTACCGTACCGCTGTGAATGAGGCTTGTGTAGTTTATGTTTGTCCGAACGCCCATGCAATGCCCAAAGCTGTATCATCGTTTCCACGCTGCACGAGCATGCTCCACTCTCCACCATTAGCTCTACAACATCAGTGTGACCATTCTGTGTATTGACTTTTAGTAAAGTCAAGTTAGTGTGATTAACCGCGTCGACTGGCACACCGCTTTGTACATAGTAGTAATTTCTTCACTGCGGAGGTGTTTTCGTTGGTAGCTTTTATTATCAATGAAGTTTTTCATCTCGATCTCTCACTTAAACTCCTGTTGCTTCAGCATATGTCATCTTGCCGGAATTTTTCATTTGAAACTAGAGCAAGGTCTTCTATCGCTTGGAGCTAAGTCTTCGAGGCGGTTGCTGTCGTAGCCCCCACTTGACATTAACCGTCTAGGTGCTTCGATCAATGCGTTTGCAAAAATGATGCCTAGGGATGATTTGTACAACCGTAGCAATCGAGTGGATATTTCATGTCCTGCAAAACCTGTGCAGAGTTTACCCTTCGGCATCTGGAAGCAGCAAGGCGACGACACTAGTGTGGCCATTTTGTGATGCTATCGAAAGAGGGGTGTCACGTGCGTTGTTGATCACGTTGGTGGAAGCACCACGATCCACAAGCAGTCTCACCACCGCAAAGTGCCCGTGGGTGGCAGCAACGATCAGCGGACTGTCGCCATCAGCATCTTGAACGTTGATGCTTGCGTTATTGTCTAGAATTAGTCGTGCGGCTTCTAGATGCCCGAACTGACAAGCCAGCAGAAGGGCAGTAGTGCCATGGAAGTCTTGCTTGTTGACTCGTGCTCCACTCATCAATAAAGATATCACGCCTTCAGCGTTTCCTTTCTCTGCAGAATACATGAGAGCAGTCCGACCGTCATTACTTTTCAGGTCGACTGATGCTCCATTCTCAAGGAGCAACTTGACTGCATCTGCGTGTCCAAAGACAGCGGCCCACATTAATGCCGTATGCCCATGACGGTCAGATATATCAACCTCGTCGCAAAATTTCAAAAGAACGGCGACGATGCTAAGATGCCCTAGCTCGCACGCAATTGACAAAGCATTACGCCCATCAGTATTTATCGCATTTGCGTCTGCTCTTTCATCTAGCAGTATCTTCGTGAGGTTAAGATTCCCAGTTTGAACTGCTCGCATCAGTGGAGTCCAGCCTTGAGCATCAGGGGTGTTGATGTCATCGCAATTTTCCAATAGCTTTTTCACAACATCGACTTTACCCTGCTCACATGCAATTTGCAACGCTGTCTCTCCAATGCGTTGCTTTTGGTCAATTGCTCTGTTGCGAGCAGTGGCTCTCTTCAAACGAGAGATCCTTCCACCAGCGCGATAACTGTTTTCAGACTCGACTTGCTCGTAGATCAGCTGGACAAGCTCCATATAGCCACTCATATACGCGACCGTCAGCGCTGGCCAGTTCTGAAAATCGCCACATAACGTAATTTCGGCTCCGTTCTCGAGCAAAAGACGAACCACCTCCAGACGCCGGTACCACACGCCCGTGATCAAGGCAGTGCCTCCACTCGGCAACCGCGCATCGATGTTGGCTCCACGCAGAAGCAAGAACTGGACGATGTCTGAGTATCCTAATTGTGCTGCAGTGATCAATGGAGTATATCCCGCGTCGTCCGCCAATTCAAGTGCGGCTCCCGAGGTGACCAGCAGTACAACCACGTCTAGTTGGTTTTGTTCGCATGCGATATTCAGTGCCGTCGCACCTTTAGGCCCTTGCTTGTCGATGTTCGCTCCTTTTTGCAACAGTAGTTTTACCACGTGTACGTGTCCTCTTTCGGTCGCTTTCATCAGTGCATTCCACCCTGACTTGCTTGCTAAGTCGATATTTGCTCCATGCTCAACCAAAAGCTGTACGATCTCAGAATGTCCAGTGACAGCAGAACCGATAAATGGTGTATTCCCATCTTCGTCGAGTAAGTCAATTGCCGCTCCTCTAGTAATAAGGGCCAATGCCGAACTTGTTTGTCCATGCTGGCATGCAATTCGTAAAGCTGTGGCAGGAGAGCTCTTACACAAGTTAGCCCCTTTATCAATGAGTAACGCAACAACATCAGCGTGTCCTTTTAATGCAGCATTCATGAGCGCAGTCCACTTACTTTTGTTTTCCATATCTATCAATGCTCCATGCTCTAAAAGCATTCTAACAGCCGCAACCTGTCCATGCCTAGCTGCCCAAACCAAGGGAGAGTTTCCGTCTTCATCTGATAAATCGATTGCTGCTCCACTAGCCAGTAGAGCTTCTGCGGCTTGTATGCGCTCGTGCTCGCACGCAATCGACAGTGCAGTCCGTCCAGTTAGCAACTGCTTATTAACATTTGATCCTCGGTCAAGTAGTACATTTACAACATCGGAGTGTCCATTCCACGATGCGGCCATGAGCGCAGTCCACCCCACATTGTTCGCCAAGTCAACCTCTGCTTGATTCTCTAACAACGATTGCACCAAAGCAGAGTGACCATTTTTCGCTGCCCAGATCAATGGTGTGTTCCCGTCTTCATCTGGCAAGTCAATTACAGCTCCTCCTGCAACGAGAGCTCGAGCAGTTTCTTCCCGCCCATGTTCACACGCGATCGACAGGGCAGTTCGTCCAGTCGGCAATTGCTTGTCAATGCTCGCTCCACTTTCCACTAACACCATCACCACACCCTTATGACCATTCCAAGACGCCGCCATGAGTGCCGTCCAGCCCGCACTGTTCGCCAAGTCAATGGATGCCCCATGTTTCAGCAGTAGCTGCACCAGCATGACATGGCCGTTCCCCGCAGTCCAAATCAACGGTGTATTACCGTCTTGATCCGGTGACTCAATCTCCGCCCCAGCACTTAGAAGAACACGAGCAGTGTTTAGCTGGCCGTGCTCGCACGAAATCCGCAACGCTGTCGACCCGTTCGCGAGTTTCTTGTCAACTTCCGCCCCTTTGCTCAACAACAGCCTCACCACCTCTGTGTGTCCTTTCAGGGCCGCCGCCATGAGCGCCGTCCATTGTTGATAGTTGGCCCAGTCGACTGCTGCTCCGTGCGCGAGAAGCAGCAGCGCCACGTCGTGATGACCTTGCATCGCGGCTCGGATCAGTGGCGTGTCCCCGAATCCGTCGGCCCAGTCCACTGGGGCGCCCCCATCGATGAACGCGCGGACGGCCGAGTGGTGGCCCCTCTCGCACGCAATGCGCAGGGCGGCAGACACGATTTTATCGGCTCTGCATCGGCCTGCGCGGACGTCGACGGGAGCTGCGGCACTTGCTTGTGCGCTTGGCATAGTGCCGAGGATTTGTAACGGCCGTGACGAGGCGTTTGTATGGATATGGCTACAGTTGGAAATGGCTACATCTACAGTGTGAAAGGTGAGCTGAGACTTCGTTTGCAATTGGAATGAACAAGTAGTGACAACATCAGAGCTATACTCTTTCAGTTCCTTACAGGCGACGAAAGAATCGCAGCGGAAGGAAAGCTTTTTGTGCCGAGAACTTGTTCAACGCAAAAGCCAACGAACTAGCCTCGATACTACCGTTGGTGGGGGTTCCGACGCCCCGTTCTCGACCAGCAGTCGAGAACTCCAGAGCAGTCCTTCCGTATGCTGCCTTGTGATAAATATCAGCTCCTGCCTGAATCAGTAATTTTGCCACGTCAATGTGGCCATTGAAAGAAGCAAAGAATAGTGACGTCCAGCCTTGGTTGTTCACCAAGTCAACCGATGCTCCATTTGTTAGGAGTAACTGCACGACTTCAGCGCAATCTTTCTGAGCCGCGAACATAAGTGAGGTATTACCATTCTGATCCAAGAGGTTAACAGAAGCGCCACCAGTAATGAGTGTTTCAAACGACCACTTTCACAAGCAGTCATTAGTGGAGTGGGTCCGTCCAAATTATGCTTGTCGACGTTGGCTCCTTCGTTCAGGAACAGCTTTATCATCTCAGGCCAATTAAAGTGCACTGCTCGAATGAACGAGCGTTTACATTTCCTACTTCGCATACGAGTGCCAGTGCTGTTAGACCATCAGCGTTTTGTGCTTTGTCGACTTCTGCTCCGTTAATAACAGCTTGATTTCGTCGATGTGAGCATACACTGACCAGTGCTGTAGACCCAGCATCATTCGTCAGGTATATGGCGACCTCGTTCTCTAAGAGAAGCCGAACCAAGTTGGTTCAACCAACTCAGTAGTACTGTAATAGCCAGCACATTACACCGGCAGTTTTTTTTAGCGTTATTTAACAAGGAGAATAGGCTCTAATGCAATGCTACGACTTTGACTACACAACCTCTTAGGACGAGAGAAAGCGCCACCACTTCAGCGTCTCCTTAGAGGCGACAGCCAGTGGTTTCAACTCTCGACCACCTGAGAGTGAAGGAAACGTCTTTTGGATCATAGGGTAGTTTTAGAACCGCTCACCCAACAACATTCAAACTACTAGCTGAGCAGCACGTTTTGCGTGATGCTTGAGGGGCGACCACCCTAAATTGTGTGTCAACACAACCCGGGTGCGACGCCCCCCTTGTGACCCTATTCAATTCAAAATGGCGAAAATGAAGACAGCGACGGCTGGCATGAACAAGCAGCGGACGGCAAAATGTAAGTCAACCGTGCTCAACGCGCGCTGCGTGAACAGGGTCATAATCCTTAAAGGTTGTGTGTTTCCTCCAGCAGCACGCTTGCCGGTGACTCACTTCACCACAAAAGAGAAATGTACTGGAGTTAATAGTGCAACGGAACGGTGTAATAATCTGAAGTATCCGTAAAATCGCACGCTTGAGCACGTTCGATGGCTGCAACTCCTCGCTCTTCTCTTGTCTAATCTTTGCACAGAAGTCGAGCGTGACCTTCGCGGCATCCATACTCGTTGCCTTGAGAAGGAAAGACACGAGTGCCTCTGTGTTCTGGTCCACAATTGCTTCGTTATAATCGCGCTCCTTACGCTCGGCTTCACGTTGAATCAGCATACGTTTAGCCTCTTTCATGATCAGTTCACCACGCGAGCCTGATGTTGCTTCACATCAGCTCGGGCTGCAGAAAGCTGGCGGTCAAGTTTTGCCCGTTGCTCCTGCAAGACGTGGCGGACATCGTGCTCCTTCTTCTCACGATATTCCAGATCGGCGTTATCACAAATACGTATGAGCGAGTCGCATCGACGTCCGATTTCTGCTGCTGTGCGGGAACGAAGGTAGTTATCGAATGCGAACATCTCCATGCTGCAGATTTCCTGTTTGATACAGTCCCACGCTCCGTAGCCAAATTGGTTCACCAGACACAACAGCACCCAAGTCAAGGATACGCGCTCGGCAAGAATCCACAGTGAACATAGACGGAAGCGCTGGCGCGAATTTAGTGAAATCCTCGACAAGAACAAGAAGGCTAAGACGAACGGTGTCGATGGTTCGTCGACTGGGTACTCCTACGTGCGATGGAGCGAGGTCAAGAGTGTGCTCGACTACGAACGGTATAGGAGCGCAAGCCGATACCCGATCATGCTTTCGACTTTTTAATCAAGTACTTGAAATGCGCTGCGGAAGCTATGAACGATACACCGACGCATCGAAGGAAGCAAAGCGTTATCCTTTATCGCGCCCGTACTCATCATGCTTTGCAGTTTGTATGTCGACGTGAAGCTAGAGGTCGAAGAGTCGGGGGACGGCAACGAAGTTCACGCAAACGGAAATTTTGAGTTCGTGCTCACCCGTGGTAAGACTAAGATATGTATCGTGGAAGCAAAGAAGAACGACTTCGACCAAGGGAAAGCGCAGGCGCTCATCGGATGCGAAGCGGTTGCCGACCGCGAAGGAAAAGACTCTTTGTCATGTGCGGCATCGTGACAGACTTCATGAAGCGGCAACTTTACCGCTGTGGTGAAAATTCCATTTTGCTGGATTCGAGCACGCTTAGTGCTAAATCGGAGGAACTGGACACCGGATCGATGCGAGATGTGTGCGAGATGATCTACGGGGCGTTGTCGGACCACGAAGAGGAATGCAAGAAAGAATAGTTTTGCATTGAATGAAAAATAAAGTATTCACCCTTCTATAATTTTATATGGTACAAAACAATATTATGTTTTGGTTAGATTATTGAATGTATCATGCATTTACATATGTGAGTGACAATTGGTAGGTCTACTATCTCCGAGGGTACGATTCTTAAAGCGGTCGCGGCGAGCTATCGACGCTACAGCGCAACCATTGCCTCCTGGTACCAAGATGTTTCCAGGATCACAGAGAATTGTTTCCACCACTTATCGGAGAGGTTTGCGCGGGTCACGATCGCCAGTATGTTACTATTACTCGATCTATTCCCAAGTTGATTTATTTCATGCTGCATCAATATTTTTATTATCCTGATAATATATAGTTATAAATATACAAAGATGGCATACTCATCCGATCAATATCTCGCTAATAAGGAGCGCATCAAGGAAGCGCAGAAGCGCTCCTACCAGCGCACACGCGAAGCTCGTTTATCCTATTAAAAGGGGTATGACGATAAGAATAGGGACCAAATTCGAACACGCTCTGTAACTCGAGATCATCTTCTTGCTCTCTCTTTGCTTTCTTCTTTAAGCACCAACAGATCGGCTAAAGCTTCCTCCGCACTTGGTCGTTTTGCTGGATCTTTCGCCACCAGCCGCTCATAAAATGCCGATCTTCCGGCCAAGTCCTGCCATCGCACATGGGTACCAACAGTCTCAATCAGGAATCCTACAGCCCAAACGTCAACAGCAGTAGTGTGGGTGCCATTATCCACAAAAATCTCTGGGCATGCTCACAGCGACTCAAATGCTGGCCACTAGAAGATGGCTGCGGACTAGTAGCTGCATCGGCAAAATCGATCAAAAACCAGGAGTCCCCATCCCGTTGTTTTATTACGTTTGACCAGCGAATATCACGATGAATCCATCCCAAATCATGAAGAGCCACCAGAGCTTGGAGAACGTCTCGCAGTGCGTCAAATAGCTCGAGAAGGTTAGACAGTTTCACCATCGTTCCGCGAGGTTCAAACGACATCGAATTCTTGTTATATTGCGTCTCGATTAAACGATCAACATTGGGGACACCAGCCGCTGCCATTTGACCATATAATCTGCTCAAACGCTCAAAACTGTCATTATTCGGAAAAACTTTCTGGACCTGCGTTGGGAACAAGTGCAGAACCACACCACTTGACCGCGTAATTTTCTTGAATTCATCTTTCCACTCGCTGGGCACGCGTCTACAATAGCTTGGAAAAGTAGAGCCATGTTTAATATCGCAAGACAACTTTAAACCTGTGTTCATGAACATCTAAGTTGAAAGCTCCAATCGGGATGGTTGTCACGTCTCCATTCTCACCCCGACGTAGAGCAAACAAGCCAGTGTTGAGGCCCGACGCAGCGTATCCATACACATACGGCACATCTCCATATCCCCACACAAGGTTCGAACGAAGCTCTTCTGTGGGCACACTGATATTGACATCAGGTGACTTCTCCTCGCCTCGAAAAACGCAAACACCATCCAACATAAATAGGAAGTCAGGACGCTGCGTTCCCGTTGAGGAGCCGTTGCACGAATCGCGGTCGATGCGTGCTTGACTAAAAATGACATCAAGCACACAACGGAATGCCAAATCCCATGCGAGAATGTAGGAGTTCTTCGTCTGTCCATTGGAAACCCGACTCAGCGAACGCTCACCAAAAATCAAAGTCTTAAGTTTCATGCATGGGGCGGTATCATCTAGTACAAAAAGCTTATCTTGTAGCGCAGGGCTGAGACCCAACTTATCCAGCCATTTCTTCTTCGCTCGTATCTTCACAGGGAGAGGTTGGGCGATGAAGTCCTCCAAGCTTCCTACGAACGGTAACGAGGCAAACTTCACTCTGTGGGTAAGAAACTCGCTTAGCCATTCATTCGAGCTGTCACGTGGTTCGAGTCGGTCGCCTGTCCCCCCATCCGGAACCACCACCAGCACGTGAATTTGGCCCTCACCTGGTTGGAAATTCTCGCCAAAGTGCTTGGGGTTCTTAATCCACAGCAATGGGTCCATCTGCACAAATTCATGCCGGTTTCCATGATCATCTCGCATCACAGGTACCCCACCAGCCTCATCGACTGCCACAGTTGCCGCACCCGCCCCATCCAGCCACGCGCAGCCCTCCGCCTTCGCCAAGAAGAGCTGCAGATTCGGATGTGGACCAGTGATAATGCCATCACTACCAGCCTTGACTATTTCCTTCAACTTGCTCACTTTCACGCCATCATCGATCTCCACTTCGAACGAATCTCCCTCCCGACCAACGATCGCGCATTGTAGTTAAAACCATATTTCCTCGAGGGAGTAGGGAGGGAGGAATTTCTGGCGTACTTAAGCGTAAAAGAAGGCGTCTCAGTCGCGCTATTCTGAACTATTCCCTGCGGAAAAATCCGCCGGCGTAATTTATCAATATAGTTCGGTCGAGCAGTTCTAAAACTACCCTAATTAGCAGTGTAATTGTGTTTGGTCTAGCTGCTAATTTTAGACTTGAGAGCCTCATTGGGCCTCCTGGTGGTCCTAAGGTCAACGAGCCTCGAAGCTACGCCCTTGACAAGCGTTCGAGGCCGATCCGAATGATTAGCACTTTTGAGATCAATATCTCATTCAAACAAATCAAAATCAACATCAGACATCAGAATCATACCTTCAGAATTCAATAGCCAAGCCAAGTGTGAAGTACCAGAAATAACCAGTTAATCAACTCAATTTCCTTCCTTTCCTTCATAATATCTATTTAGGATTCATTTCATCCTAGTGATACAAGACGATTGAACACGAAAGTAAAAATAATAGGTGCGTCACCTTAACTTAGTACGGCACACAGTCTAGTTTTTGGTCTAACTTCAGGTTTTCTTGCGCTCTGAACAGGACATTCGCAAGATGGACTATGGCCGTCGATTTTACAAATTCTGCACCAGCTTTCAATTCGAACTGCGAGGATACTACTCAGCCGAGCGAATTGACAGTTTGAACAAGTACTGCCACACCGTGCCGACATTACGGGCACTTCTCATTGCTGTGATGTCGCCACTGCCATGCTAGATTATTGTCGCTGTAGTAGAATGTGTGCGCCTTGCTCCCCCAGATGCGGGCTCAAGTTCAAATACAATTTTCTGGGCACGAGGTTTTTTACTATGATCATGATGACCCGTGGTTCCATCGAGCTGATACGAGGTATGACTCCTCAATTAAATGCGTCTGCTGTTGATAGCAGTAGTCATGAGTGCTGCTACCACAGCGTCCAGGATCATGATGGTAAGTGTCATTGGTTTTCCGCTGCCTTTTTCTCTCCCAGCAGGTTCACCAGCGTGGATGGTGACATTTTCTGCATGCTTTACATTTTGTTTTGGGAAAAACGATTTAAGCAAGAAATTCAATTACGACACCAATTGGTCAATTTTGTAAAAATGGTGAGCTATCCTGCAACCCTCACGCTCGTTTATCCAGTGTACAGGTCTGCCCACGCCAGCGCATTCGCGCAAACCTTCTATATTGCTCCTCCCTCTTTTTTAAATTACGGCAAGAAACTGGATGAGTCACTTCTTGGACAAAAGTACGATATCACCTCTCGAATGGTGATCTTTAATGTAGAGATCCTAAGCGCATTGAGCGTTTCTGGTTCGATGCAGAATTCAAAATCGTTCGTTACCACAGTTTTCTTCATTTCATTGGATATTGCTCTGGTCTGGATATCCTTGAAAGATCAAGGACACCTAATGAGATATCCAACTTTACTGCGACACAAGCTTCCAATTGATCATCCCATGAAATTTCACCGTTGATTAACGTTTTTATAAAAGAAGATGCCAATGCACGACGCCGGCTTTCGCAACATAAGTACCACTTCGGTTTTGCTGTCTTGAGGAATATGGCCTGCAATAGCTGGAGTGAAAAAATCGTCAACTCGCCCATCATCTGAGGAAGTACAGACTTCCGTCCGACGTATAATGCATTGCTAAGAAAATACCAGTTAAAATCTGTATATTTCCGATGCCTACCTCCCAGTTAATTCTTACAGGAGTTAAATCATCGGGATCACCACGAACAAGATGCCTGTCGCCTCAAATAAGCACTTTTTAAAATGGTTATTATATGAAATTGAGCGCCGACAGCTAGTCCGACAAGCAGCAAGAGTTTTGTTTACCAGCGAATTTATTATTCTTGTGCTGTACACAAAGTTTATTTTCCCGTTCATGTTCGGTGAGATGACCAGGTTATTCGGGCCGTATTCGAAGTACTACACTTACGCTATGCTTTTGTGCCATCTTAGTTGCGTACACGATAATTCAGGTTTTTCTACCGAACCGAAGGTATTATACTCAGCTCAACGAACTAACCGACGACACTGTAAAGGCCAATATTGAGAGAGTGGTCATGTTTGGTGTTGTTCAGTCACTGCTGCTTTTAATTAGTGGGTATGTGCTCCAGCGGAAACTGGGCATCTCTATTCTGCATTTAGTTGCCTTTGTTCTCGACAAAGGATGGCGGCTTGTTCAAGCAAACATGTTTTTCTCTGTGGTGTTCCCGCTCCAAAATGCCCTAGTTCACAACGGTACGTTCTGAATTACACGACAAATCTGAGCATACCCCCCCTCACGGTGAATTCGTTGACTACATATCTAGGGGCTGCCTTCAGCTTCTCTTTTAGCTGGCTGAAGCACTCATCTACGACCCATTCGTAGAACTAACACTTTTAATTCATTTACATTTTTTGTTGCATACGCTAACTATATTCTATTTTTTTTCTTTTAGTTGGCCTAGGAGTCCATCCCTGTCGTATTTGTAGAGCACTAGAACCACATTCGCAAAATCTGGCCGATTGAAAGAGAAAAGAACTGGAAACCTTTTTCGCAAAACCATAGTAGCCAAGGCGAAGGTTGTAGCTGTGAGCAATTTGGTTTTGCCTTGCCAGCGAAAAATATCCTCGTCCGCATACTAGAATGTAGAGTGATCCTCTACTGTACTCCAGTAGGCAGACATCGTGCCTCCATGTGCAGCCCAGCTCAAATACGCAATAATGTGCTGATAGAACCTGTCCAATTGAAGTTTTTTTATTGGCATACACATCCCGCAGCATAAACCCGTACACAAGTCATTTTTATGCGAATCCGAATTGTCCGAATCCAAATTGAAGACGACCATGTTCAGCTCGACGTGGGTTTCCTCCGTTGCCCCTGCAGTGTCTCCCCCGGCCCCGGACGCCTTTGATCTGGCCGAAGAATACGGCGCCGAGGCGTCCGCCAAGTTGGCGCTGGTGCTGCAGGCGCTGGAGGCCGCGGGGTTCCCCAAAGCTCACGCCAACGCCTTCAGCGCCTTCGACCGCGTGTTGAGCGGCATCGCGTGGCTTTTGCACTGCATCGTGCGGCGCGAAGACGCCCAGAGCGGCCGAGTGCAATGGGACATTCTGTTCCAGTCCCACGAGAAGATGAAACCTCGCCTCGGTCTGGCGCAGGAGGCCGTGCGATGCATTAAAAACCTGAGCTTCAGTTGCCCCGTGGCAGTGCAGCCGCATCAGTTGCTGCTGCAGGACTTCGGAGACATTGAAACAGTGCGGAAACTTGTCCTATGGCTCATTGAAGAGCGCCAAGAGGCGCGACATCTGGATAAGATTCGGCGGGAGAGAGCTTTTTTGCAGGTTATGAGCCCACAAGAGAAAGCAGTAATCCCGTTAAAGAAAGAGGTCGAGTTTTTGCTGGATGCGTATGCGCCGAAACGAAGATGGAAATATGTGGCGGCTGAAGGAGATCAAGAAGAATCAGAGGATGCGTTGATTCAAAGATGTTTGTTGGAATATGGAGAACGAGTTACAGTTGCAGTGGACGACGAGGAACCGACGGTGGACACAATGGATGGAGATAAAGACCAAGCAGATTTCATGGCGCAAATTGCGAGTCAAGCTGCTGCGATTGCGTCGGGAGGAGCGTCGAAGCCGAGAGCGGGCAGTATGAGGGGATTGAGAAAAACGAGGAGGAGCGACCCACAAGCAGCAGATTTTGATCGACAATATCAAAAGGCAATGAAACAGGCAAAGGAGGAGCAGCAGGCTCTGCTGAATCAACGACGCCAACGAGAAGCAAAATTGCTGCAGAATGTAGTATTGGCGCCAGAAGAGAAGCAGGAAAGTATTTCCGAGGGGCGCGTCGAGTCAATGACGCAATCCCCCTTACAGTTAGTTCGAGAGCAGTTGAAGTCGCATGAGGTTCAGGTTCAGCAACTAATTCAAGAGAAAAAGACCCTGGATGCAAAAACGAAGGCAAGTCGCGCAAAGGCGGCGGCACTCGATGAAGCACTGTCTGCAGTTAACCAAGAACTAGCGGAAGTCGAAGCGCAGACACCAGAGGATGAAAACGCGCAAGCCCATTTGGCATCATTGCGCCAGTTAGTGATGAAAAATGAAGTGCTCAAGCGTGAGAAAAACGAGTTCCGAGCAAAATGTCGTCTTGAACTGGAAGCACTGAAGGATCGCATTGAGAGGCTGAAACTCCAAGTGACGGAAGATGCAACTAATAAGGATGAGGAGGCACTTCGTCTGAACGAGATCGAGCAGATGCACGCTCAGATGGCTCAAAAACACAAAGATATGAAGCTTGCGGCTGCAAAGCAGACTCGAGCGCTGCATCTCAAAATGAAGCAAATTGACGAGATCCCTACGCGGATCGAGCTAGTTCAGTACGAGAAGCGGTTTGTAGAGTTGTATGACGAAGTTGCGTTGACGTTGGATGAAACACGCAAGTATTACTGCGTCTACAACACGCTGAAGACGACACACGAATTCTTGGAGAAAGAAATTTCTCTGATTAACAGCATTAACGAGAACTTCGATGTTGCGATGGGTTCCAAGACAGCTACACAGGCTTTCTTCATGCAGATTGAGAACATTATTCAGAATGTTCAGAGCTCGGTTGCTAAGCAGCAAACTGCACGAGATGATCATCAGTTTAGTGTCGAGACCCTCGACAGCAAGTATCAGTTGCTGCTTGAGCAGGAACGTATGTATGTGAATGCTATTCGGGAGTTCCAGAAAGAGTGTGAGAAGAACGAGAAACTGGTGGCGAGACTTGAAGAGTTAGCACAAAGCTAGTGTCGTGAGGTTCAGGTTGCGAGTAACTGGTGCTGCATCGCATTTGTATGCTGCGTAAATATATCAACGTCGAGTTGGAATCGTTTCACAATTTGTATATGCAGTCGGCATTGCGCAAATCCAGCTGCCATGAGCACAAAGAAGACATCTCCTACAGCTTCGCTCGCTACATGCCTAGATTTCGCTGCGCGTATCCTCTCGTCGACCGCGTCTGTGCAAGAAGTTTGCACCAAGGCTGTTCTGGCGCCGATGGTGGTGGAATCCCATCGCTACGGCCAGCGGGCGTGTAAGAATCTTGAGTATGGTGATGTTACAGACGTTCGCAAACTGCTGGGCATTTTGCAGGGCGAGCAGTACAAGAAGTTGAGCCAAGAACTACCTTTAGGGAAGCTGAATGTTGCTGATTTGACATGGGACTTTGAGGGGACAGTTGCTGATACCCTTGAAATGGAGTTTGCGGACCTCGAGGGTCGAGCAGGAACAAGTTTACTAGAAACTTGTGTAGTTTTCTCTGCATCGTCACCAATGTCAAATACTGGGCAAGCCGTGATTTGGTTTCCTAGAGAAGATAACAAACGCAACGAGTCTGTCGAAATTTACGGAAAAGGAAAGCGCCAATGCTTGCTTTACGTGTATCCAGGGCGTGTGAAAGTTGTAAGAAGTGTAGGAGAGCTCATCAAGAAAATGTATAGTGAGTTACCAACTCTGCGAGACGCTGAGGCAACATATAATGTTTGGGCGGTGGTTATGAGCGAGCCAAAAGATGACAATCAGTTAGAAAACCACAGGTGTTCAGCGGAATTAAAAATGGTAAAAGAGAGTGTGCAGACATCTCGGAGGTCTTCGAAAAGCTTGAACGGACCTGCTGATGTTATTTCAGTGTTTGCCAGCTCAATGCCAGGAGAAGAGCATTTCTCGATAGCAAGGTCTAGTGAGACAGTGAAAGAAGATGGTGAGGCTAACGTCGAACTTCGGGACCGTTCATTGAATATTCGTAATTCCGACGATCCTGCTGGTGTTCCTTTGGTCCAGCAAAATTGTGAATCTTGCCAAGCTAGCTTACCTCCCTTATCACCTCAGTTTTCAGTACATCGTGGTGCTATCGACTTAACATCATCTTCTGCCAGATCAATGTTTTTATTCGGTGTGGATCCAAATGCTCAATCGTACCTTCAAATGAGATCTAGCGGGTGTGCATTGGATAATCGCAATGACCATACTGAAGATGAAAATGATAGTACAAACGTAGCTCACCAGGAATCTACTGTTGACTCTTTAGAAAAACCGTTGCTTATGAATGAAGATAAAGAGGAGGGAGCTTACTATGTAGATAACCAGCGTACTGAATCTCGACCCGTAAGATCTAAAGTATCGTCATCACTCGCAGATATTTCGACCAGTACGTGTAGTAACGGTTTTGATACGGAAAGCGGACTGGGTCTTGGAATACGCTTGCATCAAGGATTGGCTTGGCAAAGCTGCGACGGAAAAATATTGCGAAATTCTGTGCGTCCCCACCAGCCCACAACATGTACTGAAAGTGAACTGGCGCCAAACAGCTTAAAAGATAAAGTCACGAATAAAAGTATGGATGCCAAAGCTGACAACAGTTGCGCACACGATAAAACTCATGCTGAAGAAAATTGTGCGTTGATAAGTTGTATCAACGAGGTACATCAATTTCCAAGTCTACATCGTCAGAGTTTAGGCCGGTTGCCATACATTGTAGGAGACATCGACAACAAAAAAGATAGTGCCGCGGTCGCTGATTCGCCTATCTTCTCGAATGAAATAGAGGATGCAAATCCTGACTTTGAAGATTCTCTGTCAAGTTCTCCAAACTGCTCGACAAATAGGTCAATCGCTATCCAAGATGCAGTAACAATATCCGAAAACGCTGACGAAAATGAATTGCTTGGCGATTCATCGAATGAGTTAAGGTTGCTTCAGCAGACAGCACCAAAAAAGAAAAGGGAAGAAGATTCTGTTGAGCCCTCTGAGAGTACGATTGAAAGCGTTTTGCAAGTCCCGAAGCCAGTTGTGAACTATAAGGATAAACTTGGTGCACGAATTTGGTGGGAGATAGAGTACACTGCAAGAAAACTTGAGCGCGAAGAGATGCTAGAGCTGCGACAGCTAGCAACAATATCACCCAAAATCACAAGACGAACGGTGCCAACAGGATGGTCGAAACGGAACCATATTGCGAAACACAAAGGAGATGCTGTTTTGGCTGGCGACACTACTACAAATTGCCCAGATCTGCCTGTCATCACAAAAAGCGTTAGCAAATCGTCTGACCAGTTAGTAGAGTCCAATGGTGTTAGTTTTCCTCCAGTATCAGTCCATGAATCTGTGCTGGAAGCTCGGCCAATACACAGTCACCCAGATAGTGATAATAGCAAAGTACAACCACCAGGAGTTGAGCCAGAGTTCATTCCAACGAAGGCGAATTCGACGTGGAGTTCCAACGGGATTGACGAAACTACGAAGTGCGACGAGGTACGACCGATATCAACAGTTCGCGACAAGAAACACTTGTGCGGCAATGAAAATAGAGAGGCAAAGCAAAATTACCAGACGTCAGGGTACTTGAATGCGCAGATTCGGGCTTCTATTGTAGCTACTGATGATTTCACAGAATTGGCTAACATTAGTTTCGACAGCTCGCGCAAAAAAAGAGAATCGTCAATCACAGAGTCTTGCGTGACGTCGTCTACTCAGCGGCGATCTCCTAGATTCAAGAAGTACGACAACCAAAACGAGAATGAGGATGAAACAATGGCTCGAATAATGTGGGGAAGCACTCACACTAGCTATGATCTCAACAACACAGATGAGCCTAAAGAACCGAGAAAGGAGGAGCTGTCCGTTCCATTTACCCTTCGTGGTCGAGTACCAATTCGAACTCATCGCACGTTAAGTAAAGCGAATGCACTTGACACACAAAAGAGCGAATCAGAACGAACAGACTCTGCAACGTGCCAAATAACGCAGGTGAAGCCAATGCCACCACCGGTGTCCTCTTTTATTGATCTTGGTGAAGATAATAATGCTGTAGCTGCTTCCTCGGGATCTCGTGAAGACAGACTGAACGAATTGCGAAAGAAAAAACTCCGGAAGTTGCAGCAGACACGAGAGGAGTCGCAGCAGCAAAAGCAATCCCAACGCCAAGTGTATCGCCCACTTTCGTTCGCCAGCACTGTGTATTCCAAGAAGGCATCGAATCGCCAGCTAATGCAGAATGCGCTTGAGTTCACGTTGCTTGCTGGAGGATCAATGGAGAAAGAACGAAGGCTGGCTTTGCAGGCTCTAGCTCAATCCTCTTGTGACAATTTCATTGTACTACTCAAATCTGCTAAAGAACTTAAGTTTCGCGCACTGTACGAAAACCACACTGAGCAAGATTCAGCGACGCGGATTTACTCAGTGCTGTCTAGTAATTCAGCAAGGGCTCCACTAAAGATCGGCAGCAGTGAGTTGATATCGCAGTTCTTCAAATACAGCTCGGCGAAAAAACAATTTCTACCTGTCCCTACGAGATCATTTACCGTGAAAACGGACGCTTGTGCACTTGTTGACCAGCTCGTCTTTAAAGGCAAGCCAAAAAGCAGCAGCTCAACACTATCTCGTTTGCTGTAGACGCAAACAAAAAAAGAAGACTGCAGCCTCGAGAGGAATGGTAGAGTTGATTAATTACTAGACTGCGTACACATACACGCAGAATCCCTAATTCTTTGCATCTGCTGTATGGTTTGCCTGCATTTGTTTTTCATATTTGTTTCTAGGGCTGCCAACTCCTTCTGTCGGGTATCGGTCGATAGCCTCGGAACGCCGGCAAGGCGGAGCGTGCCGGCAGCACGCACAAGAGTGCCATGAGCATGGCCCACTCGATGGGAAACTCGAGCACTTCCACCATGACCACCCAGCGCAGCAAGCCGTCGTTGGTGTGCGCCGCGCCGTCCGCCGCAATGCCCGAGGGGAAGAAGAAGGCCGGGTTGGCCTGCACGACGTCGTGCAGCGGGATGTGCGGCCAGTGCACGTCGGGCGTGTCTGTGGTGTTGGCTACGACGGAGCTGGAGGCCTCGTCGGACGGCGGCGCGCACTGCGCGGCGGCCAGCAGCAGCAGCGACACGGCGTGCATGAGGCAGAAGCCGGCGGCGATGGCGGCGATGCGGCGGATGTTGCGCTTGCGGTGCGCGGCGTCCTCGGCCGCCTTGTCCAGCAGCTCGCACATGCGCGCGCCGTAGGCGGGCAGCAGCACGACGCAGGCGGCCCAGCAGCACAGCAGCAGCACGTTGGCCACGAGCAGCAGCGCGCGGCGCACGCGGCTGCGCGGCTGCTGGCGCGCGAAGAGCAGCATGCCCATCTGCAGCAGGTACACGGCCAGCATGAGGCGGATGAACAGCAGTCTGGGCGGCGGCGGCGGCTGCAGCGCGGACTCGCGCGCGGCGGGGGCGCCCGAGTCGCGGCGCTCGTCCAGATGCGGCGCGCCGCGCGTGTGCAGGCTCTGCAGCAGCGGGTCCCGCGCGCGCGGCTTGCGCGCGCCCTGCGCGGCGCCGCGCACCTTGTCCAGCATGGCGGCCCACGTGTTGAACACCAGCAGGAAGACGCCGCCCAGCGCCAGCGACGCCGCGGCGCCCAGCGCCTGCCACAGGAACACCAGCTGCAGGTAGGACAGGTGCAGGTGCGCGGCGTCGCGGTCCAGCCGCGCGCGCGCGTGCGCCTGGAACAGCGCCAGCATCCAAAGCGCCACCAGCACGAAGGCGGCAGCGCGCAGCGCCGCGCCCAGCGCCAGCAGCCCGTAGAGCCGCACGGCCGTGCGGTCGCGGCGCCACGTGCGCGCCAGGCGCCGCGCGGCCACCAGCGCCGGCACCAGAAACAGCGCGCCGCACGCGTACACGCCGGCGTACACCAGGTACACGAAGGCGGCGGATGTGACCGGCGGCGCCGCCGCGCGCGAGCCCGACGACGACATGGCGAGCGGACGCCTGCTGCGAGATGGATCACGACGGTCTCATGACTGTAGTCGCCCGAGTGGTCCACACCAATTGTAGCTGTTGTACAAAGGCAACGTATCTACGTTCAAACTACAGCTTAAAAGAGACTTTTCGCAGCCCGAATTTACTTGAGTTTCAGCAAAGATTTGAGCTAACAGCAGTACCGTGCTCCGAGGTATCTCAAACCTTATACTCAACTCAAATTTGAGTTACGCTAACTGACCACTTAGCTCAACCCGGTTTCAGCCTCAGTTTCGTTTCAGGCCCGTTTGCCAACAGTAAGCAAAATGGTCTTCATCTCCCCAAGCTATCCGCGGAGCAAGCCCCCTCCTTTTGGTCGGTCGCCATCCGCGTACAGCAGAGTTGTCAAGCATTGTCGGCGCTCTACTAGTGACTGCGCGTGGCCGACGAAAGCGCTTCCTGAAGACAATGCATCTGCTGCTTGTGAGCCACTGCTTTCGCCTTCGAGATAGCCCACCTCGAATCAACTACAACAACAAATTCGACCCTACCATGGATGACGCTACGGCGCGTGCTCGGTTCAATTTCACCATTGACGAGCTTCAAGTGTTAGTTACCAAGCTGCAACTGCCTATGCCACGCATCACTACACATTTTCGAGACTCGGTCTCAAGCGTTGAAGCTCTGGCAATGCTCTGTCGAAGACTGAAGGAGCCATCTACACTCTTCACTGTGGCTAACGAGTTTGGTCGGTCGCCAGCCGCGTAGAGCAGAGTTGTCAAGCACACGGTGGACGAGTTGTACTAGAGGCACAAGGAGGTGCTGTATTTCAACCGCGCAGTTGCGGCGCACAGGGTTGAACATTACAGTGCAGCCATTAGAGCAAAGGGAGCCCCGTTGGCGTCGTGCTGGGCATTTGTGGATGGGACAAAGCAGTACGTTGCAAGGCCGAGCGCTCGCTCAAACCCTGCCTCTGAATTTGATAAATCTACAACGGTCACTGTACAATGGTCATCCCCGACGACACTGCTTCAACTGGCAAGCAACAACTACCCCGGACGGCATTATAATTAGCTGGTTTGGCCCTGTAGAAGGCCGTCGGCACGACTCAACAATGTTAAGCATGAGTGAATCCTCGACGTGCTTGCTGACGACGTCGATTGCGCGTTTGAAGGCAAGGTTGTGTATGGGGATCCAGCATATGGATGCAGCCAGTATGTGTGCTGTCCGTGCGAGACTCCTGGAATGACCAAGACATGGCGACTTTCAATTCTCGTATGAGCAAGGTTCGTGAAAGTGTTGAGTGAAGATTTGGTCGCGTGAAGACGCTGTGGTCGTTCATCAACCGGGACAAGAAGTTGCGATCCAGGGAAACTGCTGTGGGTAAATTGGTTTTCATCGCTGTATTGCTTACTAACTTGCATACTTGCCTACAGCCTGCTGGTAACCAGATCTCCATGTACTTCAATTTGCTTCCACCATCGGTAGACTATTACTTAAATCTGCAAAGAAATGGGGACTGTTCATTAAATTCTCATGGTTGGTTTTCTTTCCCACGAGCCATAGCCATCTCAAGCAACTTCAGCATGAAGCTCTCCGCAGATTTAAGTAATAGTCTACCGATGGTGGAAGCAAATTGAAGTACATGGAGATCTGGTTACCAGCAGGCTGTAGGCAAGTATGCAAGTTAGTAAGCAATACAGCGATGAAAACCAATTTACCCACAGCAGTTTCCCTGGATCGCAACTTCTTGTCCCGGTTGATGAACGACCACAGCGTCTTCACGCGACCAAATCTTCACTCAACACTTTCACGAACCTTGCTCATACGAGAATTGAAAGTCGCCATGTCTTGGTCATTCCAGGAGTCTCGCACGGACAGCACACATACTGGCTGCATCCATATGCTGGATCCCCATACACAACCTTGCCTTCAAACGCGCAATCGACGTCGTCAGCAAGCACGTCGAGGATTCACTCATGCTTAACATTGTTGAGTCGTGCCGACGGCCTTCTACAGGGCCAAACCAGCTAATTATAATGCCGTCCGGGGTAGTTGTTGCTTGCCAGTTGAAGCAGTGTCGTCGGGGATGACCATTGTACAGTGACCGTTGTAGATTTATCAAATTCAGAGGCAGGGTTTGAGCGAGCGCTCGGCCTTGCAACGTACTGCTTTGTCCCATCCACAAATGCCCAGCACGACGCCAACGGGGCTCCCTTTGCTCTAATGGCTGCACTGTAATGTTCAACCCTGTGCGCCGCAACTGCGCGGTTGAAATACAGCACCTCCTTGTGCCTCTAGTACAACTCGTCCACCGTGTGCTTGACAACTCTGCTCTACGCGGCTGGCGACCGACCAAACTCGTTAGCCACAGTGAAGAGTGTAGATGGCTCCTTCAGTCTTCGACAGAGCATTGCCAGAGCTTCAACGCTTGAGACCGAGTCTCGAAAATGTGTAGTGATGCGTGGCATAGGCAGTTGCAGCTTGGTAACTAACACTTGAAGCTCGTCAATGGTGAAATTGAACCGAGCACGCGCCGTAGCGTCATCCATGGTAGGGTCGAATTTGTTGTTGTAGTTGATTCGAGGTGGGCTATCTCGAAGGCGAAAGCAGTGGCTCACAAGCAGCAGATGCATTGTCTTCAGGAAGCGCTTTCGTCGGCCACGCGCAGTCACTAGTAGAGCGCCGACAATGCTTGACAACTCTGCTGTACGCGGATGGCGACCGACCAAAAGGAGGGGGCTTGCTCCGCGGATAGCTTGGGGAGATGAAGACCATTTTGCTTACTGTTGGCAAACGGGCCTGAAACGAAACTGAGGCTGAAACCGGGTTGAGCTAAGTGGTCAGTTAGCGTAACTCAAATTTGAGTTGAGTATAAGGTTTGAGATACCTCGGAGCACGGTACTGCTGTTAGCTCAAATCTTTGCTGAAACTCAAGTAAATTCGGGTTGCGAAAAGTCTTTAATATACCACTCCGTCTCAAAAGTCAAGTACCGTACCCCAATTTTGCTCGTCTCAAAAGTGAGGTCCCAATCTATATTTGGTTTAGTTATGGAGAGCAGCCTCGCTAATGCGTGTCTGCGATACTATAGCAGCTGTTTCTGGAGAGCGTTGAACGCTGGTGGAAAGTCTTCCCTCCCGTTCCAGCTTAGCTTTAGCCATGTGAGGGAGCTTGAACGCATTGCCCCCTCCGTCCCGGATGCATATATCCATTGAGCCTTGAAGGCTGCGTTAATGATCGCAAGAGGCAGCTCCCAGTATGAGTCAGAGACAGCTTCAATCAACTGGTCGATGTTGCGTGGCGTCCGTAGCCGCTGCCGAGCCTGAATGGCGTTAAACAGGCCCAAGTCGAGGCAGTTGAGGTCCGGCGAGTTAAGCGGCTGGTGGCAGCATAGCTCGACACTCAGCCCCTGTTGGCCCGTCGCAGCCTCAAATTCTGCATCCGAGGGGCTGATGTGCGCTGGAGCGTTATCTTGCTGCACTCGCAAGCGCCAACCGTTGCCAGCCGAAGGCCATAGATCCCGAACAGCCGGTAGGAGATGCTGGATCAGTTTCGAACGGTACGCTTCCTTATTGACGCTTTGTTCCTTGGTGATCATCGTGCCGGCAGGGCGCCTTGAGCTGCTCCGAACTGCAGGTTGCCAAACGATGAAAGGCCAGATACCAAGCTTGCCGTCAAAGTAGGAGCCAGACGCCGCATCCCATCTTGGCCTCGCAACGGCCGCCAGCATCATCACCTTGGTGATGAATCGCTTTGAGCGCACTTGCCGGTGGGGGGCTTCTTCACCAGGGAGTAGGTAGTAGCGCCGCTTGACCGCTGTCAAGTAGAACAGCTTCTCGTCTACATGATTGGTGTCATACATTTCGGCGAAAAACAGAGAGTTAAGCTGCAAATGGGAGATACACCACGCCAGTCGGGCGAGCTTGTTGTCGTCGGTTAGCAATGGCTTGACGTTGCTGACGTGCGCCACGACCTCTCCTCCCTTCACACGTCGCTGGAGCGTAGCTCTTGAAACGCCACACGCCGTAGACGCAGCACGCAGAGTACTCCGCCGGTTCAATGGGGTTATGCGCAACCTCTCCAGCTTCGCCGAGAGGTCTAGCATCGGCCGACCCCGCGCATGGCAGCTGTAGTCCGCTCGAAGTTCGCCGGACTTGGCCTCCTCCGCCTTTGCTTTCTTCCATACCCTTGGGATCGTCTTCCGGTTCACCTGAAACTTGCAAGCCACCTCTTTGACAGCACCTTTGCGTGGCACTCCATCCACGGATAGCCGCAGCAGCGATACGATGACCTGCTCGCGCTCAATGTTGGTAAGCTCGCGCCTTTTAGTTAGACGAGTCATCACACTGCAGAATAGGGAATGATAAAGAGGTCAATTGAACGAAGGAGGGGCGGCATCTCGACTGTGCGCCACGTTTCCCAGCATGCCAAACGGGTCAATTCTAACCGCTGGTCTGAACCGAGCACACGATTTGAACCGTGAGACTGCGGAGCGCTCGAAACGACAAACTGTGCATATATTCAGGTCGTGTTGACAAAATAGGTGTAGAATTTTGTCTGTGGGACTTAGACGGAGTGGTACCAACGAACACCCACACGTAACATTAGCGCGACATCGCGCTGAATGTCAAATTTTAGCGTGAATATCTGGTTTGCCCTCTCGCTACGACAACGATGGACCACATCAGCTGGAGGAAGAACCCTGCGCAGCTCCGGAGATATCTCGAACAATCGGTGTAGGCAGGAGTGCTGACGTCCGGTGCGGATGAGTGTGTTGCTAACGCTTTGCTGCAGGCCCCGCCTGAGCAGGAAGCTGTGCTTCTGGCCATGCGGGGCACTGCAACACCAGGAAGCCCGAGAACAGCGAGCCGCTGGTCAAAGGCGTGGTCTACCGCTTCCGCTGAGCCTTCAAGTGCGCGCGCTCGTACGCTTCATCGCGGACCTGTTCAATTAGCAGGTGATGCAATAGATGCTGGCGCTCGCGATGCTCACGCTGCTCGCCAATCCCACCGACGACTCTGTAGAGGTGGCCGTCAACTTCACTAAGGAATGCGGCTAGATCTTGGCCGAACTCTGTCCGGAAGAGCTGCGCGATCTTCGGGTTTCAGAGGCATCCTGCACGAAGGAGAAAGAGACGGCGCGTGTAGAACACGATTAATGGGCTTTTCACGATTCGCAAGGGTGGCTTTGAAGACTACCCCGCCGTGCATCAACAACTGAATCTAGTGGCGTCTATAGACCAGATCACGCACGGCGAGGACAACTGGACGTGTTCCGCTTCGATCCAGACTACGAGATGAACAGATGACATCGGAGACGATGGCGATGAGCTGCAAATAATATGGCAATCCAGGACTACATAGAGTAGGATCTCGTCAATCTACGACTATCATGTCCAGTATCAGACACGAAGAGTGCGTTCACAAGTTGATGAAGCTGAATATCTGTCACGGCCAGGAAAAGGAGATCCGCTCAAAGCTCATCGAATGTTTCAGAAAGGAGCGGGCGTACTTACGATACTACGAACTGTAAGCGAACGTTTCTGTATTTTCCAGCGTGATGTATTTCATGAATGCTTCCGAACAATACTCGCTGATCCACCGACTCGAAACCAGTAAGCTTCGCAACGTGGTAAAGCTCTTTGCTCACCTATTTTTTACACACGCACTACCGTGAATAGTATTCGAGTTGTACATTTACCTACATGAGGAGGATCTAGCCGTAATTTCGTCAAGATCTGGTGCCAGGAGCTTTCCAAGCACCTAGGCATGAAGATGCTGAAAGAGCAGTCCTTGGATGAGATAATGCAGCTAAGTTTCGCTTGTTTGTTTGCCGAAACGCAATCCACGCAGCACTCGCTCTGCTATCAATTCGTTTCAATTATGGAATACCAATGTCATTTCCGTGATTCTGAACCTTCCCGAGCCAGACGGACGTGTGCGATGCAATGTTTGCGAGGAAGCTTTCGGATCTCAAAGCACCGATCTGTTTGTCATGGTAAACCGTGTTATGTCATATACCCAGACGAGTGTTGGCCCATGTCGGTGCTGCTGCGTTCGGTACACAGGACACTCGAATACGTTATCAATCACTGCCGCTCCTGTTTTGCCTCCCCCACCGCCCGATCCACGTGACAAATCCTTGCTCGCGATATTCACGACAGCTCGATAAGTGAGAACTGGCATTGACACGTACATCTCTCTGGGAAGACTTGTTTCCAGCCGAAGTCCCAGCGTGCGCCTTCCAGATACAGCCCATGAACGAATTGTCCGTCCAGTTTTTTTTTAAACGAGTCGGTTATCGTCTCAAGCAGATAGTTAATGCGCTGGTATTCTTAAGGAATCACTGTCTTGAATAGGTTCATATCATCAGCCTCTGGTGTGGCCACAGAGGTGAGCAAGTGACCACCCTTACTCTGTCGCGAGGCTCCATCACGCAGACCAAACTTAGAAGACCCTTTCAAAAACAATTCCTGGATGTTAAAGGCGAAGTCACGATAGTTCTTGAGGACCAGCCTGAAGCACTCCTTCAGCAGCTATCTGAACCGCAAGAACAGTCTCTTTGGCACTTGGCCTACCACCAAGACCAGAGGTTCTTCTTCGTCGTCACTGTCATTCTCCTGAACATCCTCCACTTTTGTAGTAAGTGAAAGCATTTTTTTACTACAGAAGTATCTGCCCGCTTTCAGTTCAGAAGGCAACTTCAGCATTTTGGTGAAGATTAAACGCTGTTGGAGACTCGTTTAACAACGATGTTTGCACGTGCTCTAAGATGCGATCAAATCCTGCGGACAGCTTGGGGATCGCAACTACTACTTTTAAATCCCGATCATGGCCCCGCTGTGCGTCGGTGCGGCGAACGTGATGGTGGAGACGCACCACCCACGGCCACAGTGCCGCGTATGCTGCAGGAGCTGCTACAGGAGCATTGGTCGTGAAGCGTGTAGTTGTTGACGTGGAGGAGCACCAGCTGACGCGACCAAAGGTATCGAGTCGTGCGCCTTGCTGTGCCTAAAACAGATCTTACCTAGAAAGTAATTGAGATATTTTATTCTAGCATTACCAGCCCAACCCCATAGCTTCCTCGTGCCGCTGGCACGACTTTGTTATTTATAATTTCCCCCAAACACATAAGCCTTCACTTATCAAGTATTTGCTGCAAATTAATACTATGGCTCTGGCTTTGGCGTTTACGTGTGCTGTGCTCTTCCTGTCCTCTGAGCTACTTAAACTTCAGCTGCACACGCCGTTAGACCACTAACTCTTCCAATGGCAATAGAGGTGAGCACTACTATGACGCTAAGACGGACGAGGAGAGCACATGAAATATTTGGAGAGGGAGTAATCCGATGACGATGAAGATGGCACTAGGTACTAAGAATGCAGGATCAACAAACTCACGGATGGTCTGAGCGATGCGAAGCGCTCAGCGAATCTACTGGAAGAATTAATCGGTAAGCCTGAAGAAAAGGCAAAGAAGTCCCATCGTCGTGAGTTTGACGATGAGTTTTGCTGGTGCCGAGAGGTCTTGCGCATGGGAGATTCAGATGTTAGTGCGCCACTACCATCCAGCCGTGCCGGCAGTTGCCACGCTTGTAAATTTTACGATATGCGCCTTCTTCGTCAACCACCCAGATGACACGACAAGCTGCTTCGGGTAATGGCGGTAAGCAGTGCTTATTGCTTTTTACATTTTCTTTTTTGCTGTCTGCGATAGTGAGGATAAACCCTAGATTGGTGTCGGTGCTCGAGGTCAAGGATATGATAAAAAGAAATTGCCTGATGTGGTGGTGAGGGAGACTGTTCCAGGACTGCTATGATTGAGCCAATTCGCCAAGTCGCGCTCGGAGACGGTGGATAGAAGGACGACGACCAGCTCCAGGGGCTACGAGGACGACCATCGCACCCCGACCCAAACACAATATTAAAGGGATAGTTTTATAGCTGAACTTTGGACGTGTGCGAGCTCACCGACAGATATCCTCGATTCACGACGAGTACCAGCACATGGTGAACGAGATTGTGGACAGTCTGCTGGTGTGCAGTGTTGCAGCGGACTCCCCAGGCTTGCATCGCACGTACGCCTGGAGCTACGAAAAGACTATGACGCGCAAGGTGGATGGCAAGTGCGGTAAAATACTTCTATTGAGAGCCTGTTTGGCATGAAGGATAGACCAAATTCGCGAGTATTGCTCTGTGTCAACGTCACCGTTGCCATTCCATGATGCTGCTGTTGCTGCCGAGCGCTCATCGCTTGGCCGCTCACCTATGTAGTACATGGGAGGGGTTTAATTATTCCATCGTTTTATTTGCTCTACTAAAGCACTACCAGCCCATTTCAGAGCTTCCTCGCGCTGCTGGCACGACTATGTTTCGGGGTGTTGTTATGCCGGACTCGCCCTCTGTTGACGGGTGTCGAGCGCTCGTCGTGCCGCAGAGCGACGGCCTGAATTTCTTTCGCTGTTGCAAACGATCGAGGTACACCGCTGCAGACGAGGGCGGCAGTCAGAGGTGGATTCGTTGGGAAGGCGAGCGCGGCGCCGCCTCTACGAGTCTGCTGCCTGGCGTCTCGGTGCGGGCCGATGCCACCCAGCGAGTGACGCCAGTCGAGGGATCCGCTCGGCGGAGAAGAGACGGCGGCGCAGTGCACCCGATGCACGAGCCGATGCTTTGCATCGCGGGCTTGACTGCTGGTTCTCGTCGGTCGACGCTCGTTCCGCCCTTGGCGAGACGGGCGCGGCGGATGCGCCGCTGACGCCACTCGATCGCTGGCTGGTGATGAAACCCCCCGCGACGCAAAACAGAAACGAGGGGAGACGCAAGCTCCGCTGGCGTCGGTGGTCTGTTGCTGTGGCTCGGCCGTCGTGGCAGCGCCAAGTTGAAGCGATGCCACCGCTGATGGGAAGCATACAATGGGCAGCATACAAAAGCCGAGCATGGCCGCTCTGATCCGCCGTCGCGGCGCTGCACGCCGTCTGGCGTTCGAAAGCCGGGCGGACGTTCGAAAGATGCCCCTTCTCCGCCCAATCAGATCGCGCGCGCGTCGATTCGAATACCTGGCAGAATGAATAGCCCGTTCTCATTCCATAAGAAACAACAGGTGCACGCTATAGAGAGGTCACGTAACCAAGCAATGTATTTGAAAGTTTTGAAAAGATAATCATCACATAGCAATATAGACAGTATTTGATAAGGCAATTTTCTGGCGTATTTTATACTGTAATTAATCATAGGAGACTGCAATTTCAACAGCTTTAAGAGATATGAATAGCATTACTTGTATCCACATACAAACAGTTGGGGTATACGACTACATCGCTCAAAGCAATTCCTGCTTCACTTCAATTTGGAGCCCCGTTTTACCACGCTGGACTGGTACGTTGCCGTCGTGTGCTCGCGCGCTCGAGTCCACCCACCCTCCCCGTATCAGCCGGCCGTCACTTGGCAATCACCCGCTCGCCAACGTGCGGCTTGTTCGCGTCGTTCGTCAAGCTCGCCACTTGGTCGCATCCAGTCAGCGCGACGGCGAGGATACCGTTCCAGCGCCATGCAGCCAGCGCCGCCAGCGGAGACCGTCGCCAAGGTTTCCGATACGGGCGACGCCCCACCCGCCGATATCAAGAAACGCAGGACCTCCGCCGTCAAGAAGAAGCCCAAGCAGGTTAAGAGAGAGCCTGCAAAACCCGTTGAGGTCGAGGGCGACGCCGCGCCAGCTGACCCCGTGAAAGTTGGTACGACCTCCACAGCTTTATCGGAGACCGCCAGAAGCCCCGGACCCTATCGCGGCAAGTGTCTGTACCAGTCCAGGAAGTGCGAGAACGAGCGAGCCATCAAGCGCAATGGCAAACCCCACAACCTTTGCGAAGAACATCGATCCAAGCAGAATCAGCATCAACGGAAATTCGATGCTAAAAAGTTTTCAAGGAAGAGACGACGAGAAAGTTTATCGGACGAAGAGGTCAAGTCTCAAACACACACAATGCAGTCGCACCGAAACGAGCAACCAGCTACAAAGCACCACCGGACCGAAAAGAATGAAATTGGATCGTCGAATCATCTGATCACCAACTCAAAAAACTCGACACCGGCAGTAGCTACAATGAGAGGTACCTATCCATCGGTGTATGCTGCTGACACCATGCCAAGATCACCTCCGTTGGTGCGGCTGCCGCCGATTCAAAGTCCTCATGGGCCAATTCTGCCACCTTCGCCAGCAGGAGTCCACCCTAGCTCTATGACGTCTGAAGCATACCCACAAGGACACATTGCGTACTCAGATTATCGCTCCAGCCAGCCAGCGCCGCACCTCATCCATCGACCATATTTACAGCAGCAAGGCACTTCAGCACCTCCGGGTTATTCACACTCGGAGCTTGTGGCAGCCAGTATTCTAGCGCAGCCGCAGTCGTCCTTGCCCCCACCAGTTCCCGCACCAGTGTCATCGCCCGTGTATTACAAAAGCGATCTCTTATCAGCAGGGATTCCGCGTCAAGCAATGAGTACTCCACTTGTGCTTCCGCCGCTTTTGGTTCCACCCGCAGTGACAATGCCTCCGTCTCCGTATAATAGAGGGATGCCATCTTCAGGACCTCGATTTTCGCATGCTGCTGTGGTTCCCGCGGCTAATGTACCAGTCTCTCCGTCTAGATCTGTGGGCAGTGTCCTCCCTCCTCTCGTACCATTGGGGTTACGAAGGTCCTCGACGTCAATGCCGTCTCCAAACAGCACAAGCAAGTGACAGTTAAGTAGCCCAGATGAGAAGAATCATCTGCAGGCCGTCTAATCAATTAATGTAGCTGAAAAATGTTATTATGTGACGGAGACGCGAGCTAACCCATCAGTCTACTATCGACACAAGCATTTATTGTCATTTCTCCATACATCCCAAGCACCTTGCTCCGCCACTGTAAGCGTAGAAGCAAGTGAAGGCGACATTCGAGCGTTGTGAGTTTGACTGGCAGGCGGTAAAAGACGAAGTGAGAGAAAAAAAAAATGGCAAATACTTTAACGTACCTACCTACTGTAGCAACCGCTGCAAGGGTATTGCTAGTAGTACCATTGCCTTTCCTATAATCATGGGATGTGGAATATCTGTCGTGACTCACGTTTCGTGAGATCACCAGGGATTTCAATACCAAGAACAAACGCAGCAGGTATTTATAATTGCATTATCCATTTACATGTAGAGGTGATGAAAAACGCTGAAATTGTGGACATCCATATCATTTGGCAGGAGATAATAATCAATGTAGTGAACGTGTACTCTTTCAAAATCGTTCACTTGGATGGAGAGCTCTACACGTTCATTACAGACTACTACCTGAAGAAAAGGATGAAAATATTTAGTGCAAAGCTCGAAAGATCAATGGGGTTTTAAATGAAGTCTCAAATCAAATCACGCGATATCTGGGTATACAACCTGCAGTGCTAAATATTTTGTGATGGTGAGTATCTCGCTGTGCGTGACCGCAGCTGGTGTCACGGCAGTCACCTTGCTTTTACGCTCGACTAGCACGATGTCATGCTCATTGTGTTGAAGACAGACTGGCAGCTAGCGAAATTTTTATAATGCCCTTCCAGATTAGAAGTTCGAATTTTACGCTTGTACGACTTTCGAAACCACGAATTTGTGATCTAAACTCAGTGTATTTTCTACTAGATGAACGTTTCCGCTCCTTCTAGAGGTCTCAAATTGCATGCGCGAGCACCCGTATCAAGGCGTCGCACCCAAGAACGGCTCCACTTCGACTTGACCATTGTTAATATTTCAGCAAAGATTGGCCGTCCTCACGGTATCAAAGATTAGCGAGTGTGTCGGTTTGCACTGCACAGAGACATTTGGTCGGGGACTTTTTTTCCTGCTCTCTCGCTAGCACTTGTAACAAATCGTCATTAGCACAGAGCGACCTTCGTTATTGGTACTGCAAAAATGGCACACCCAACGGGTTTGACTATAGCTCGCTCAAGAAGCAGTCAAGTCAGTAGGATGAGAGACTTAGTACGGTGACTCATTTGCTTGCCGCGGTCTCCATCACTTCAGCAAACGGACCAATGCACAAACATGTGACTTGAAAAATATGCCCGACGGGAAATGATTACATAAAAGCAGTAAATCAAAGTATCCTCGAGCAGGAAAAACGTCGCAAGGTGTTCTCCTTCCTGGTTGCTTTTTGATCAGCCAGATCGTTGCCACACGAAACTAAAATCTCATCCATCTTCATAAAAATCAGGACTACCTAGCAATAAAACACGTTGTTTCTGGAGACCTCTAACTCGTGCTTGAGCAAAGCTGCCACTTCATCGTGACCTTCCTCCGTGGCAACATCATGCGCTGCTAAATCCAGTTCATTAGTGAAGTCAATAGCTGCACCATTCTCCAGAAGAAGTTTCACGACCTCAGCACGACCATTTTCAGCTGCACTAATAAGCGGACTGTCGCCATACTTGTCTGGCAAGTCGATGGCTGCTCCATTGTCAATGAGCAGTTTTACCGAATCAATGTGCCCTTCCGTAGATGCCAAAAAGAGAGCGGTCTCACCGTCTTTAGCTTGCTTGTCAACCGAAGCTCTCTTCTCAAGCAGAGCAGCAATCACATCGGCATGGCCATTTTCTGCGGCCAACATGAGAGGAGTATAACCATTCGAATTTGTGACGTCATGGTTGGCGCCGTTTTTTAGGAGCGCCGTTACAATATTAGCGTCTCCATTTTCAGCTGCGCTGTTTAACAGATAGCAGCCATTGCTATCAACAACATCGATCGCCGCATTGTCTCTCAATAACATTTGAACAATCCTCAAAAATCCGTTTTCACACGCAATTTGAAGAGCTGTTTGTCCATTTGCGCCTTGAATATCCACGCGCGCTCCTTTCTTCAAGAGCACAGCGACGACATCTTCGTGACCTTCCTTTGAAGCTAACATCAGCGGGGTCGAACCTTCATTTGTGGCCATATCGACTGATGCACCTCTCTCTAATAGCAATCTTACAACCTTTGAATAGCCATTTCCAGCCGCGTAGGTCAAAGCAGTGTTGCCGTCTGGTAGCTGCTCGTTAACACGTGCCCCTTTCTGTAGCAGCATTGATACAATTTCTGCATGCCCCTCATCCGCAGCACTTATGAGAGGAGTCCAGCCATAGTTGTTGACCATATTAATGGCCTCAGTACTTACCAAAAGACGCTCAACCACCTTCACCTCTCCTCGCTCACAGGCTACATGAAGCGCTGTGTGCCCATTTCTCACCTTTGCGTCAATGTGCACGTTTGCTTCAGCAATTTTCGGCTTGATTCGAGTTCCAATAGAACGGCTCGCAAACACAACATCCGCAAACGATAGCGGCTTCTCAGTCGGAACGCGCTCATAGATCAGCTGCACCAACTCCGTGTACCCGCTGAAATACGCCACATTCAGCGCAGACCAGTTCTGAAAATCCCCACACAAAGCGATATCTGCTCCGTTATCCAGGAGGATTCGCACAACGCCAACCGGTTGTACCACACCGCCGTCAGCAAGGCGGTGCCTCCACTAGGCAACTGCGCGTTCATGTTCGCACCTCGACTCACTAGAAACTGGACGATGTCGGAGAAGCCTAGTTGTGCTGCCGTGATGAGCGGTGTGTATCCGTCGTTGTCAGCGAGTTCGATGTCGGCTCCAGCGTTCACAAGTACCACGACAACGTCGAGTTGACCGTGTTCACAGGCAATGTTCAGTGCTGTTGCACCACTAGGAAGCTGAATATTTAAGGCGTCTGGTGAAATGGACGGTGTCGTGATTGCTTTAACTACATCAGTATATCCAAGTTGCGCTGCCTTCATTGTTGGTGTCCAATCGGCTTTAGTAACGGTGATGGATGCACCAAACTTCATAAGCAGTTTTGCTACATCGGTGTGTCTATTCCACGTAGCCAGGAAAAGTGGGGTGAACTCGTCATCAGCTACTATATCAACCCTCGCTCCACTATCGAGTAGTGCTTGAACGATCTCAATGCTGCCGTTTTGACTCGCGATATGGAGAGCAGTATAGCCGTCGGAGCCAACTTTGTTAACATCTGCTCCGTTGTTCAGCAAAACTTGCACAACAGCAAGGTGATTATCTTGAGAGGCATTCATGAGAGGCATCCAACCCTCCGTTGTAACTTTATCAACACCTGCACCATGCTTCAACAAGAACTCCACTGCACTAGCCTGACCCTCCGAAGCAGCACGTGACAATGGTGTACCACCAAATTCATTGAAAGCGTCAATCTCCGCCCCATTTTCAACAAGCAACTTGGCAACATCGACATGTCCTCCCGCGCACGCAAGATGAAGGGCGGTGTTGCCGTCCGGTCCACTGATACTTGCTTTGTTTCTTAAGAGCACCGACACAACAGACAGACGCCCTTTATCCGATGCCTGCATCAAGGCGGTCCACCCCCAGTTATTTGCTGTGTCAATGGGCGCGCCATTATCAAGTAGTAGCTGCACCAGCTCTTCAAATCCACCAAATGCAGCACCCATGAGTGGGGTGAAATTGTCTTCATCACTCGAGTTGACGGCAGGTCCTCGTTTTATTAAAGAGCGAGCGTCATCGATTTCTCCATTAAAGCATGCAGTGAGCAGATCGGCATCGAGATCTTCAGTTTGGTCTGGTTCACTGTCGGTTTGGTCTGGTTCGCTGTCGGTTTGTTTCTCGGGGTCCTCTTCTTCATGATATCTGGCAGTCATTATTGCGGCCATGGAGACTTTGCTTGGTGGTCTTTTTGCTGTTTGAAGAATGACCACCTGATCGGAGATACCATGCTGTGCAGACCGCAGTACCATGCAGACTGGGTGGTCAAAGATGCAGCAAGCTGATTTCTGACACGAAGTGGCCATCATTGGCGGACTACTACTTCCAGGAAGCTCACAAAATAAGCTCTCAAGGCCAAACACCTTAGTTAGGCATCCAGGTTGTACACGTTCAACAAAAATAATCCCATATTCTTTCATTTCCAGAACTCTAAGGCGGGTAGGTCACCTGCCGTAGGTGGCTGGCAAGCAGAGACTTAATAAATTATCGTCGTTGCAGACTTACTATTGCTTGTATTGGAGTAGTTCCTTCAATATCTGGGTGCGGCAGTATTTGATGAGATACCTCATTCAGCTGATTATGGTATACAAACCGTTTCGTGTTCGCAACGCTGGCGCTCGCCTAGCAGTATGTTGCTGGTCTCGGCTTTGTTTCAAGTACAGGACCGAGTAGACTTGCGATCCTCTTGGAAAAAGAAGACTAATGGCCAATTGTGCGAGTAAGAAAATGGCACCACGCCAGATTTGCTTTGCTGAAAGCTCATGCATTTTTCCTTCACCTCGAGCTAGAATCGCACCCTTCCGGCCACGAGTCATTGACCACCGCATGCAATCGAGGGAATCTGAAGACAGTTGAACAGTTGCTGAGGAGGGCGAACAACAATGTTAATCTTGGCAATGCTGCAGCTCGGACACCTACAATTAGAACAAAAAAATTTTGTTGCTTCGATCGAAGACGATAATCGTAAGCGATGCAGGCCAAAATGACTCGACGATCGGACGTCTGAATGTTGTAGTTGTTTATCAGCAGCGGAGTTTCTGTGAATTGGTTATAATGGTCCTTTTTCAACAGCGGCTAGCAGCGGATACCATTGTGGTGAAATTTCGCTGGCCAGGATGTAACACGTACCGCTCTCTCACCTCGGGACCTCTTCTCTTAGAACATAGAACATGGTGCACGAAAACTGTTCCAAAATCGCCGAGTCTCAGGATCATACTGCAGTGATGCCATGTCTGGAGAATGGTGTTTGGCTCGCCTTCGGTGAATTGTCACCTCCGACTTGTCCTCGACACTGGCTCCCGTACATGTCATTCGCACTTCCCGTTGGGTGGCCATGAAGAAAGCCAGGGTGGGAAGCAGTCGCTGGTATCGAGGGAGTTATGCACCCACGCTGATTGTTGAATATCCAGCAGCTTGGGCTTCATGATGAGCAGCTCCACAAGGTGGCCGGTTTGCATTCCTCGATTAGACTGACCCTACGCGGGTATGGCGAATGGTACAGGTCATACACTACAGGTCATACACTACATTTCGGCAGGAACTGCTCAACATGCGGGGAGGGAGAGGACAGTCTACCATGCAAAAGCAGTGAGACTGCGAGTGTGGACTTGAACAATACAGAATTGTCCAACCTCCCTCTTGATAACAACGACGCCATCCATCGTAAAGCTTGAAAGCCAGCCGCTCGCGAAGGGACTCCACACTTCTCTCACCCAGTGGATGACGATGGCACAGCGAACTTTTTTCTGGCAGCTTCTACAGGTCGCACAGAGCAAGTAATGTTTGTGGCTAGACCGGGGTGCAAGAATCAACTGGACCAATAATGCAGAAGAGAGTGCTCTCATAATGGCATCGCAGAATGGTCATGTTGACACGGTAAGACTGCTTCTTGAAAGAGGGGCAAGCGTTGACGTCCGGCGTTCTAATGGAGCCTCTGCGCTGCGAATCGCATGCTATCATGGTCATCTTTCTATCGCGAAGCTTCTGATCAAGAATGGTGCGTCGATTGATATGGTAGATAACTATGGGAACAGCCCACTTAAACGTGCTGCTAAGCACGGACATGTGGAGCTTGTGTCTTTTTCTCGCCGAGAAAGGTGCTGCTGTTGACTTGGCCAACACCTTAGTACGGCAGAATGGACACGTCAATGTGGTAATAGAGCTGCTGAAGCGAGGGGTAAATGCTAATATGCAGCGACCTGATGGAGCAACCGCTCTTCGAACGGCGTGCTACCATAAGCAGCTTGACGTCTCAAGTGCACTTCTACTCAATGGGGCATTAATTAACCTGGCGAATGAAGATGGAATTACTCCGCTTTCCCTTGCCGCTGGACAAGGAAGCGTTGAAATGGTAAAAGTGTTAGTCAGAAGGGGTGCTTTTGTTGACTTAGCTGACACAGCTGGCTGGACCCCTCTAATGAAAGCAACGGAGCAAGGGCACCTCGACGTAATAATGGTATTGTTGCACAGTGGAAACACAGTTAATTTGCAGCGACCAAATGGCTCTACGGCGCTAAATATCGCGTGTGAATACGGCTATTTTAATATTTGTAGAAGCACTGGTGAATTATAGAGCTTCGATTGATCTGGCTGACAACGCTGGATATACACCGATTATCACTGCAGCACAAATGGGATACTCCGATATTGTCCAATTTCTGGTAAACCAAGGAGCAAATGTCGACGCACGGTTGCCGAGCGGGGGAACAGCATTTGATAACAGCCGTGTGGTTTAAGCGCTAGGACGTGTTACGGATTCTCTTGGACAGTAGGACAGACATAGCCTTGCGCGGAGAATTCAACTGCTGGCCGCCGTTGACAGTGGCGTGTTTCTGCGGATACACGGAGTTCGCCCAGCTTATCTACGAACGACTTCCTGCAGACTACTACGTCCGAATTCAGCAACCAATTTTGCTTGCGAGCACCTTCGTTGATCAGAAAAATCGCAATGGTGACACGGCGTTGCAAATTGCCTGCCAACAAGGTGATGTCAATGTGGTCAAAGCTCTTTTGATCAGCAGCAACGATATCAACGTGTCGAACAGCTCAGGATGGACTCCTCTTACGAGCGCTTCATGGAAGGGCTACCATGATATTGTGATAGCACTGGTGGAAAGGGGGGCTGACATCGAAAAACGTGGCTTGGATGGTGCTACTCCTCTTGAAATGGCATGTCATTCAGGTCACCTTCAAATCGTTAGGTTTCTCCTGAGCCAGGGTGCATGTGTTGACACTGCTGATAACGAAGGTGATACACCTCTAATCGAGGCTGTGAAAAATGGCCACGTTGCAGTGGTGAAGTTGCTGGTTGAAAAAGGTGTATCAGCCCACCCAAGCAACCGCGAAGGACAGTGTGCTCTCTCGATCGCCTCGCAAAAGGGTCTCGAAGAAGTTGTGAATTTACTTTCAACTATGGTAGCTCCGGCGCTTTTGCCGTAGCTTCGTTAATAACACGTGGCACTGGATACGAGATAGTGGTGGCGGTGCGTTCTTCCCGGAAGAACGCGATGGCGTAAGAACCTTCTGTCATCCTTCAATTTTCGCGATAGGTGCCAAGTGAAGAAAAATTGGTGATGGCAGGTGCTGCTATTGAGGACGAGGCAAAGGTCAGCGTGCAGAACCTCATTCGCGCAAAGCAAAATGCAGTCGGCGATGAAGCGGGGCCCGGAATTGAGTCGAGCAGCGGCTTTGATTTGCTCGTGGCGTGTCAGGTAGGAGCCGTGGACACAGCCCGAAAGCTTCTGGAGAACGGTGTGCCCGTCGATTTCGAGGATGAACAGGGTAATTTCCCGCTGCTTTGCGCCGCCGAGAACGGACACGTTGCTCTCGTAGAGCTCTTGCTGCACAATGGCGCCTCGATCGACTTGGCAAACGACATTGGATGGACTCCTCTTCTGAGCGCTGCCTCAAACGGAAGGTCACAAGTGGCTCGGGTTCTGCTGGAAAATGGTGCGTCTCTCAACAAGCAGCTTCCGGGCGGGAAAACTCCTCTCTATCTCGCGTGCGAGAACGGAGCTACCGATGTGGTAATTGTTCTGTTGTCGCACGGTGCATCTACCGAACTCGCTGAGTATAAAGGCTATACACCTTTGAACATAGCTGTCGAAAACGGATATTCAGAAATTGTGGAGGTTCTCTTGAAGAATGGGACACCTGTTGATCAAAAGAATTCCACCGGAGCCACTGCTCTCCATATCGCATGCCAAGATGGACTCCTCGAAATGGTAAAGATCCTAGTGGAGCATCATTCCTCAATTAATGTTGGAGACGAAAATGATGCCAAACCACTTGAGCTCGCAGCTATCTATGGATACTTGGAGGTTGTCGATATCCTCATCCAGCGTGGTGCACCCGTTAACGCTGCCGACCTCGCAGATTGGTCTCCACTTATAATGGTAGCTGAAAATGGGTGGCCTGACATTGCGCAGCATTTGATTCAGCATGGTGCTCTTATTGACTTATCAGGGAAAACATGGGGAAACTGCACTGAACATTGCGTGTGAACTGGGCCAACTCGACGTTGTCGTGGTCCTCGTGAACGCTGGAGCCGACATCGAACTCGCTGACAACGACGGATACACACCGCTCATCACGGCAGCACAACTAGGCTTCTCCGACATCGTCCAGTTTCTAGTGAGTCGAGGTGCGAACATGAACGCGCAGTTGCCTAGTGGAGGCACCGCCTTGCTGACAGCGGTGTGGTACAACCGGTTGGCTGTTGTGCGAATCCTGCTGGATAACGGAGCAGATATCGCTTTGTGTGGGGATTTTCAGAACTGGTCTGCGCTGAATGTGGCATATTTCAGCGGGTACACGGAGTTGGTGCAGCTGATCTATGAGCGTGTTTCGGCGGAGAAGCCGCTATCGTTTGCGGATGTTGTGTTTGCGAGCCGTTCTGCTGGATCTCAAAGTAAGTTGGGGCACGTCATACCAAGTTTGGAGATCGATCAAAAGCTGCGAAATGGAGAGACAGCTTTGATTATTTCGTGTGACCAAGGGGATATAAAAACAGTTGAGAGGCTGTTGGAAAAACCAAATAATGACATCAACGTGGCAAATCCAGAAGGTTGGACCCCTTTGATGAGTGCTTCCGAGTGGGGTCATATAGATGTGGTTTTGCTGCTACTTGCGAAAGGGGCATTCGTTAACGAAGCGGATGAGGAGGGTTACACTGCTCTTCAGATCGCGTGCGAGTACGACCACTTAGATGTTGTAAAGGCGCTTATCAACTATGGAGCCTCTGTTGATTCAGCAGCTGAGGACGGCCATACTCCTCTCACACTCGCAGCAACAAAGGGCAACAACGATGTGGTAAAGCTCTTGTTAAGCAAGGGAGCATCCATCGACAAGCCCGGACCTGACGGAGCCACTGCTCTCTCAGTCGGAGGCGATGTCGGGCGCCTTGATGTTGTTAAAATCCTCGTAGCACACGGTGCTTCGGTCGATTTAGTCGATAGAAGCGGCAACAGTGCACTTCGAGGTGCTGTGCGAAATGGACACGCGGCAGTGGTGAGGTATCTGCTCGATAAGGGCGCATCGGTCGATATGGGTACTGCCACGCCGTTAATGACTGCAATTGAGCAAGGCCACACAGATATTTTTTGCAGCGATGCTTTTGGAAAAACATGCATCGGTTGACCAGCAGTGTTCCGACGGCACCACCGCTCTTGGCCTGGCGTGCAAGCGAGAACTTCTCGATTTCGTTAAACTTCTAGTTGAAAATGGTGCGTCTCTTGAGCTAACGGATAGCTCCGGACGAACCCCACTTCAAATGGCCGATTCTGAAGGCCACACTGCAGTGGTGAAGTATCTAGAGACTCGACAAGGTGCTGACGCGCATGACGAGCAGTCGGGTTCGTAGTTGCTGGTTTGGGAAATGTGCTGGTTGAACTAACTTGGTGGTGCACTAATCTCTTTGGTTCGCGTCAATGGGTTGATTGAAGTCAGTATATCTCCCAGTCTGCTGTCTGCCAGAATGCCACGTTGATGTCCACCTTCCCGGCCCGACCGTATTAGATATCAGCTTGTTGCATCTATGATCGTGATAGCTGATGGGTTTAGCTGACGAGTCCCGAGTTGACAGTCTCCGCTTTGCTCTTCACTCTCCAAACATCATAAATCCACTCACGTCCTCGAAAAGGGCCCGCACAGCATGCCAAGTGACAAATCAGTCAGTAACAAGAAGCGGGTGGATGACCAGAGATCGAAGCTTGAAAAGAGCTCCGAGAACCAAATTGACAACGAACAAATGGGGGCCAAGCTACTCGCAGCATGCGCCGACGGAGACTTTCACGCCGTGCGCCATTTATTGAAACGTGGTGCGGTTGTCGACACAAGAAACGAAGACGGAAGCACCCCGCTAATCACTGCCGCTGAAAACGGGAACGCGGATATCGTGAAACTTTTGCTGAAGAACGGCGCACTGGTTGATGCAGTCAATAAAGACGGATGGACCGCATTGCTGCAGGCGTCAGATGAAGGCCACGATGACGTTGTGTCTGCGCTATTGAAGAAGAACGCAGACATCAACATGCGACTTCCTAACGGCGACAGCGCTCTACATCTTGCATGCGAGGAGGGACACAAAGATGTCGTCAAAATTCTTATTGCTTATGACGCTGATATTGACGCAGTGAATGAAGTGGGTAATACCCCGCTGATTGATGCTGGAGATGAAGATGGCATTGTGAGAATTTTGCTGAAGAATGGGGCGTCAATCGATGCGACAAACAATGAAGGCTGGACTGCATTGCTGCAAGCTTCGGACGAAGGGCACGAAGATGTGGTGGCACTGCTCTTGAAAAAAGGAGCGGCAATCAATGCACAACTGCCGAACGGAGAGACTTCGCTTCATCTCGCCAGCGAGGAGGGTCATGTTGATGTCGTTAAAATTCTGCTGGCCTGTGGAGCGTTAACGGATTTGGCAGACAACGATGGTGATACGCCACTCCTAGCTGCTGCTGAAAACGGACACACTGATGTGGTAAAACTACTGCTGAAAAATGGAGCGTCAGTCGATACTATCAACAATCAAGGCTGGACTGCGTTGATGCAGGCTGCTGATGAAGGCCATGCATCAGTTGTAAAACTTCTGATCAAGAACGGGGCAAGCATGGATAAACAGGTACTGGACGGTCATACGGCGCTGCACTTTGCTTGCGAGGAGGGGCACCTCGATGTTGCTAAGGCCCTTATTGCGGACAATGCGGCTATTGACTTGGCGGACGAAGATGGTGATACCCCATTGACATCGGCTGCTGCAAATGGGCACGCTGCTGTTGTGAAATTGCTGCTTAAAGGTGGAGCCGAGATCGACTGGTGCACAACGGAACAGTGGACGTCCCTGATGGGGGCCTCAGAACACGGGCATATCGATGTTGTCAAAGTATTACTTGGGGAAGGAGCAAGTAGTGCCCGGCAGAACGCCGAGGGCTTGACTGCTCTCCACATTGCGTCGACTAATCGTCGCCTTGACGTTGTTGAAGCTCTACTGGATCACGGTGTGCCTATAGATGTGTTTGACGAAGATGGCAACACTGCACTCTTCGAGGCAATAGCAAAAGGATATACTGAAATTGTAAAGGTACTTCTAGACCATGGTGCATCTGTCGCACAAACTAATAATGCTGGCTGGACCTGTTTAATGAAAGCAGCAGGGCGGGGGTCTTCTTCTCTCGTTAAACTATTGCAAAAGAAGGGATCTGGTACTTCTCTAGTTGATTCGCAGTTGCCAAGTGGTGCAACAGCACTGAATATTGCCTGTGAACAAGGCCAACTTGACGTTGTCGTGGTCCTCGTGAACGCTGGAGCCGACATCGAACTCGCTGACAACGACGGATACACACCGCTCATCACGGCAGCACAACTAGGCTTCTCCGACATCGTCCAGTTTCTAGTGAGTCGAGGTGCGAACATGAACGCGCAGTTGCCTAGTGGAGGCACCGCCTTGCTGACAGCGGTGTGGTACAACCGGTTGGCTGTTGTGCGAATCCTGCTGGATAACGGAGCAGATATTGCTTTGTGTGGGGATTTTCAGAACTGGTCTGCGCTGAATGTGGCATATTTCAGCGGGTACACGGAGTTGGTGCAGCTGATCTATGAGCGTGTTTCGGCGGAGAAGCCGCTATCGTTTGCGGATGTTGTGTTTGCGAGCCGTTCTGTTGGATCTCAAAGTAAGTTGGGGCACGTCATGCCAAGCTTGGAGATCGATCAAAAGCTGCGAAATGGAGAGACAGCTTTGATCATTGCGTGCAATCGAGGTGATATAAAGACGGTTGAGAGGCTGCTGGAAAAATCAAATAATGACATTAATGTTAAGGATGCTGATGGATGGACTCCTCTTATAAGTGCTGCTGATGAAGGGCACACTGAAATTGTATCAATGCTGCTTAGTAAGGGGGCACGAGTCAATGAGCAGCTAACGAATGGCAACACGGCACTCAAAGCTGCATGCGAGGAGGGTCATATTGACATCGCTAAAATATTACTTAAAAACGGAGCATTTCTTGATTTAACGGACGAAGATGGTGACAGTGCATTAACTTCTGCAGCGACAAATGATCATGCAGACGTGGTAAAGTTACTCTTGGAGAGGGGCGCATCCATTGACTTGGCCACAGATGAGGGTTGGACTTCGCTGATGAGTACCTCGGAGAAAGGCCACGATGATATTGCTGCAATGCTTTTAGAAAAAGGAGCATGCGTTGACATACGACAACCCGATGGACAAACAGCACTCCACGTCGCGTGCCAGAATGGACACGTCAACATTGTAAAAATGCTACTGAAACATGGCGCGGACATTGAGGTCAAAGATGAAGACGAGGATTGCCCACTGATCCATGCAGCGAAAGAAGGCTATGCTGCTGTTGCTCGAGTCCTGCTGGAGAGTGGCGCAAAAGTTGACATTACCAATAGTAAAGGCTATACTCCGTTGATTTGTGCATCTGAAAATGGTCACCTTGACGTGGTTGCTGTGCTGCTGGAATATGGTGCCTCAATGGAAAAACAGACTCAGGATGGCGAGACCGCTCTACTCCGGGCATGTTCGCAAGAAAAGATCGGCGTAAGCAAGCTACTTATCAACAAGGGTCTATCACTTGATATGCCAGACAAGCATGGAAATAACCCACTCATTACTGCTGCTGAGTACGGAAGTACTGAAGTAGCTAGCCTTCTTCTAGAAAAGGGTGTTTCTCCAGACTTGGTCAAACACGATGGTTTTACAGCGCTTATGGAAGCTTCCCGGAATGGCCACACCGACGTGGTTGCGCTGCTGTTGGACAACGGAGCAAGTATCAATAAAGCCCAGCCCAACGGAATGAGTGCTCTCGGAATTTCGTGCCAGCATGGACATCTCACTGTAGCTGAGAAACTAGTTGAGCGCGGCGCAGATATAGATCTAGTGGACAGTTGCCGCAACACCCCGCTGATTATTGCCGCTGAGTGTGGGAATGTGGATGTGGTAAGCTTCCTTCTGAGGAAGGGTGCAAACATCAAGGTTGCCAATAATTCAGGCGCAACTGCAATACAAATTGCTTCGAGCAAGGGTCACAGCGAAGTAGTTGCTGCTTTACAAAGGGAAGAGCTTTCCAGCACAATGCAATATCGAGATGGGTCACTACGAAACTAGTGTAATTGAGGAATTGCGATGATTATTAATCCAGGAGAAAAAATCCATTTACGCCCAAGCAAGTGATCTCTCCAGGTCATGGTCACCGCACCGGGCTAAAAACATGCAGCAATGCTCACACGACGAAACCTCAACAGCGCTGCCTCAACAACAACTAGATTCTGCCTCGTATTGTTGCCGCAAAAAATCATAACTGTTCTGGATGTGACAAAGATCAGCTTGTGGGTAAAATCTTCATGCTGAATATGTGTGACTAAGCGTTTGGCCTTGGCAAATACTACTTGAAGAGCTTCCCAACAAGAACAGGAAGTATTATAGTGGTTAGACGTCTTACGTAAACGATGGCCATTTCGTGTCAGAAATCAGCTTGCTGCATCTATGACCACCCAGTCTGCATGGTACTGCGGTCTGCACAGCATGGTATCTCCGATCAGGTGGTCATTCTTCAAACAGCAAAAAGACCACCAAGCAAAGTCTCCATGGCCGCAATAATGACTGCCAGATATCATGAAGTAGAGGACCCCGAGGAACAAACCGACAGCGAACCAGACCAAACCGACAGTGAACCAGACCAAACTGAAGATCTCGATGCCGATCTGCTCACTGCATGCTTTAATGGAGAAATCGATGACGCTCGCTCTTTAATAAAACGAGGAGCTGCCGTTAACTCGAGTGATGAAGACAATTTCACCCCACTCATGGGTGCTGCATTTGGTGGATTTGAAGAGCTGGTGCAGCTACTACTTGATAATGGCGCGCCCATTGACACAGCAAATAACTGGGGGTGGACCGCCTTGATGCAGGCATCGGATAAAGGGCGTCTGTCTGTTGTGTCGGTGCTCTTAAGAAACAAAGCAAGTATCAGTGGACCGGACGGCAACACCGCCCTTCATCTTGCGTGCGCGGGAGGACATGTCGATGTTGCCAAGTTGCTTGTTGAAAATGGGGCGGAGATTGACGCTTTCAATGAATTTGGTGGTACACCATTGTCACGTGCTGCTTCGGAGGGTCAGGCTAGTGCAGTGGAGTTCTTGTTGAAGCATGGTGCAGGTGTTGATAAAGTTACAACGGAGGGTTGGATGCCTCTCATGAATGCCTCTCAAGATAATCACCTTGCTGTTGTGCAAGTTTTGCTGAACAACGGAGCAGATGTTAACAAAGTTGGCTCCGACGGCTATACTGCTCTCCATATCGCGAGTCAAAACGGCAGCATTGAGATCGTTCAAGCACTACTCGATAGTGGAGCGAGGGTTGATATAGTAGCTGATGACGAGTTCACCCCACTTTTCCTGGCTACGTGGAATAGACACACCGATGTAGCAAAACTGCTTATGAAGTTTGGTGCATCCATCACCGTTACTAAAGCCGATTGGACACCAACAATGAAGGCAGCGCAACTTGGATATACTGATGTAGTTAAAGCAATCACGACACCGTCCATTTCACCAGACGCCTTAAATATTCAGCTTCCTAGTGGTGCAACAGCACTGAACATTGCCTGTGAACACGGTCAACTCGACGTTGTCGTGGTACTTGTGAACGCTGGAGCCGACATCGAACTCGCTGACAACGACGGATACACACCGCTCATCACGGCAGCACAACTAGGCTTCTCCGACATCGTCCAGTTTCTAGTGAGTCGAGGTGCGAACATGAACGCGCAGTTGCCTAGTGGAGGCACCGCCTTGCTGACGGCGGTGTGGTACAACCGGTTGGCGTTGTGCGAATCCTCCTGGATAACGGAGCAGATATCGCTTTGTGTGGGGATTTTCAGAACTGGTCTGCGCTGAATGTGGCGTATTTCAGCGGGTACACGGAGTTGGTGCAGCTGATCTATGAGCGCGTTCCGACTGAGAAGCCGCTATCGTTTGCGGATGTTGTGTTTGCGAGCCGTTCTATTGGAACTCGAATCAAGCCGAAAATTGCTGAAGCAAACGTGCACATTGACGCAAAGGTGAGAAATGGGCACACAGCGCTTCATGTAGCCTGTGAGCGAGGAGAGGTGAAGGTGGTTGAGCGTCTTTTGGTAAGTACTGAGGCCATTAATATGGTCAACAACTATGGCTGGACTCCTCTCATAAGTGCTGCGGATGAGGGGCATGCAGAAATTGTATCAATGCTGCTACAGAAAGGGGCACGTGTTAACGAGCAGCTACCAGACGGCAACACTGCTTTGACCTACGCGGCTGGAAATGGCTATTCAAAGGTTGTAAGATTGCTATTAGAGAGAGGTGCATCAGTCGATATGGCCACAAATGAAGGTTCGACCCCGCTGATGTTAGCTTCAAAGGAAGGTCACGAAGATGTCGTCGCTGTGCTCTTGAAGAAAGGAGCGCGCGTGGATATTCAAGGCGCAAATGGACAAACAGCTCTTCAAATTGCGTGTGAAAACGGATTTTTGAGGATTGTTCAAATGTTATTGAGAGACAATGCGGCGATCGATGTTGTTGATAGCAATGGCTGCTATCTGTTAAACAGCGCAGCTGAAAATGGAGACGCTAATATTGTAACGGCGCTCCTAAAAAACGGCGCCAACCATGACGTCACAAATTCGAATGGTTATACTCCTCTCATGTTGGCCGCAGAAAATGGCCATGCCGATGTGATTGCTGCTCTGCTTGAGAAGAGAGCTTCGGTTGACAAGCAAGCTAAAGACGGTGAGACCGCTCTCTTTTTGGCATCTACGGAAGGGCACATTGATTCGGTAAAACTGCTCATTGACAATGGAGCAGCCATCGACTTGCCAGACAAGTATGGCGACAGTCCGCTTATTAGTGCAGCTGAAAATGGTCGTGCTGAGGTCGTGAAACTTCTTCTGGAGAATGGTGCAGCTATTGACTTCACTAATGAACTGGATTTAGCAGCGCATGATGTTGCCACGGAGGAAGGTCACGATGAAGTGGCAGCTTTGCTCAAGCACGAGTTAGAGGTCTCCAGAAACAACGTGTTTTATTGCTAGGTAGTCCTGATTTTTATGAAGATGGATGAGATTTTAGTTTCGTGTGGCAACGATCTGGCTGATCAAAAAGCAACCAGGAAGGAGAACACCTTGCGACGTTTTTCCTGCTCGAGGATACTTTGATTTACTGCTTTTATGTAATCATTTCCCGTCGGGCATATTTTTCAAGTCACATGTTTGTGCATTGGTCCGTTTGCTGAAGTGATGGAGACCGCGGCAAGCAAATGAGTCACCGTACTAAGTCTCTCATCCTACTGACTTGACTGCTTCTTGAGCGAGCTATAGTCAAACCCGTTGGGTGTGCCATTTTTGCAGTACCAATAACGAAGGTCGCTCTGTGCTAATGACGATTTGTTACAAGTGCTAGCGAGAGAGCAGGAAAAAAAGTCCCCGACCAAATGTCTCTGTGCAGTGCAAACCGACACACTCGCTAATCTTTGATACCGTGAGGACGGCCAATCTTTGCTGAAATATTAACAATGGTCAAGTCGAAGTGGAGCCGTTCTTGGGTGCGACGCCTTGATACGGGTGCTCGCGCATGCAATTTGAGACCTCTAGAAGGAGCGGAAACGTTCATCTAGTAGAAAATACACTGAGTTTAGATCACAAATTCGTGGTTTCGAAAGTCGTACAAGCGTAAAATTCGAACTTCTAATCTGGAAGGGCATTATAAAAATTTCGCTAGCTGCCAGTCTGTCTTCAACACAATGAGCATGACATCGTGCTAGTCGAGCGTAAAAGCAAGGTGACTGCCGTGACACCAGCTGCGGTCACGCACAGCGAGATACTCACCATCACAAAATATTTAGCACTGCAGGTTGTATACCCAGATATCGCGTGATTTGATTTGAGACTTCATTTAAAACCCCATTGATCTTTCGAGCTTTGCACTAAATATTTTCATCGGGCCTGTGCCTTTTCTTCAGGTGGTAGTCTGTAATGAACGTGTAGAGCTCTCCATCCAAGTGAACGATTTTGAGAGAGTACACGTTCACTACATTGATTATTATCTCCTGCCAAATGATATGGATGTCCACAATTTCAGCGTTTTTCATCACCTCTACATGTAAATGGATAATGCAGTTATAAAATACCTGCTGCGTTTGTTCTTGGTACTGAAATCCCTGGTGATCTCACAAAACGTGAGTCACGACAGAGATTTCACATCCCATGATTATAGGAAAGGCAATGGTACTCAAAACGAACACTAGCAAAACCCTTGCAGCGGTTGCTACAGTAGGTAGGTACGTCAAAGTATTTGCCAATTTTTTTTTCTCTCACTTCGTCTTTTACCGCCTGCCAGTCAAACTCACAACGCTCGAATGTCGCCTTCACTTGCTTCTACGCTTACAGTGGCGGCACTGATTAAAGCAGCTTTGCTCGCCCCCACTACCAAACCCCATAAAGTTGTGCTGCAACCAGAGCCTCAATGGACGACTACCAACAACGACATTAAGTACAACCCACTCGCCTTCCTGGAGGGCCAAGGTTTTTCGACTCAAGCTGGACTTCAATGCTTGGCACCGCGACAACGGGTGCAAGACTCTCCGAAACTTCATGGACAGGGCCAAGTACACGGTGACCGAAGGTGCCGACTACTTTTGCGGCTGGACAGATCTAAAGGGTCCACCACAGCCGATTCCGGCGGGAGGTGCTATGCGCTCAACGGGTTACACGCATGATGGACCGTGCGAGGTTTGGTTGGATGAGACTCGAGTACTGGAGGGAGGCTCAACTGCCATGAATCGATCCCCGGGAAGGACTACACCATCCACTACTCGTCATGTGAGAAGAAGGGTGGCTGCACGCTTCGCTGGTCCTCCGTGGTGAAGCAGATGTCGCACGATAGTTGTCGAGGAAGTGAATAAAGCAAAGAAATGAAGCTTCAGGTATGAGGCGAAGACATTTTTATATCAAGGTTCCTCGTGAGATAAGAGCAGCGCGCCATATCTTACAAGAGGGCATAGTAACAATACGCACGATAAACCAATATCGCTTAATCCTTCCCTCACTCCGTGGCGAATGGGTCGTCGCTGGAGTCTGTGTTGGGAACATTCTCCATGTTTCGCGCCATTGTGACTGCAACGTCCTCGCCGTAAGTGAACTTCATGAAAGCGTGCGCCATATCCATTCCAGCGGTCACGCCTGAGCTTGTCCAGATCTTGCCGTCTTGCACCCACCGCGCCTTGTGCACCCAGTCCACTGTCGGGTGTGCCTCCACCACGCGCTTGTACGCTATCTTGTTGGTCGTGGCTCGCTTCCCGTCCAGCAGCCCCGTGGTCGCCAGGATAGCCGATCCCGTGCACACTGTCAAGACGTGTGTGGCGCCTTCAGCAGCAGCCTTCAGGAACTTCACGAACCCCTCGTGGTTCTGCATCGCCAAGCGACCAGGAGACCCACCGGGGATAAGCAGAATGTCGATGTGCTCCGTCACATCTTCAAAGCCGTGAGTGGCGTACAGCGGCATCCCGAAACCCAGCGAGTTTCCGCTGCGCAGAGGCCCCGCCGTCAACGAGATGGTAAGGAACTTGACAGGCTGGTCGCACACTGTTGGGAGCTGCTCCAGATACGACGTGGGTCCGACGTAGTCCTGCTGCACGACGCCGTCAAAGACAATGACGCCAATGGTCAACGGGGATTTATCGGCATTGGCAGAGGGCGACATGGCGGTTTGCAATGGCAGGGGCGACTTGGATAATGGAGGGACCGGCACGGTATCCGCTACATTTATAGGGGTGCTGACTTTCGATTCCTCATAAGTCTTTAAACGTTTTTAGGGTACGAGTTCACGTTGTGGCACTGAAAATTGCCGTTACATTGGCATCTCGGTGGTCGACCATTACGACGACACTACGCTGACGCAAGTCTCCACTTGCTCGATCGCTCGCAGTTTTGCTTCGGACGATGGGGACGGACAAGTTCTCGGTGCGCGTGGTGCTCTACAAGTGCCAGGACCTCGCGGCGGCGACGAATGAGGTGGGCGGCAAGAGCAACGCGTACGTGGTCTTCACGCTCGGCGACGACAGCAAGACCAGCTCGTGCGTCAAGAACAGTCTGGATCCGCACTGGTCGCCCCCCGAGAAGTTCGAGTTCGAGGTGGACGAGTGGGAGAACGAGTTCCTCATCGCGCAGGTCTTTGACCGCGCGCAGCGGGGCAAGGACGACCTCATCGGCTCGGCTGTCATCCCGCTAACGCTGTATGCTGGGAACAGAAACTGCGAGATGTGCTGCTACCCGCTGGTGCTGCCCGATGAAGTGGGCGGACTGGGCGCGCCCAAGAGCGATTTGTTCCTGAAAATTAGCCTCTTGGATGCAGACGGCAGTCCAGTCGAGGAATTTTATTGGTAAATGTAGAACTGTAAAACTCAAAACGAGCAAGTGTTTATATTCTTGTCGTTTGGACACCGCATCCTGCAACACAAACTGAAACAGCATGCACATTTCCTAAAACAAGGGACCCTGTCGAGTTGTAGCGCAACTTTGCAGAACTGCAGTCCTCAAATGTAGAACATTTCTACGTCGATGTCAAGCACTTGGAACCAAGCTAACCCTACTTGATAAGCCTTGCACGACGCGCACGATCGATGCTTGTAATAATCGTTAGTGGTGTATCAATACAAGTGCTATTAAATTCATCGAAATCCCAGATTCATTGTTACTGATGCATGGTTACTTTTTCCTCAAGCACGTGTAATAAGCTAGTACAGCTAAAATGCCACCTACAACAGCACCTTTCAAGAAAATCCTTAAATCAGGAGCGGAGCTTGGGGCCTGGTATGTAGCTTCCCTCACTGCTGGATTGCTTGACTCGCGTTTGGTTTTACTGATTGATGAATCACTCGCAACAAGTAGGCGAGCAATGTCAAGATGACCTTCCTCGCAGGCGATTCGAAAAGCAGTCGCACCATCCGATCGCTGTTTTGCTAGATTTGCCCCTCGCTCGACCAAAAGTGAAACAATGGCGAGATGGTTACCTAGCACCGCAAACATCACCGGTGTCCAGCTCTGATTATTGGCTTGGTCAACGACTGCACCACTTTCTAGCAACAGTTTTGCCAAAGCTTCGTGTCCGTTCGCTGCAGCACAGATTAGTGGCGTATTGCCGTCCTCATTTCCCAAATCGAGCGATGCTCCTTTTTCCACCAGAACTTTTGCAACATCCAGGTTTCCATGGAAGCACGCAGTTAATAGGGCGGGGCCGCCAACAGGATGACGTTTGTCAATGGCTGCTCCTTCGTTTAGCAGTTTTGTGACCACGTGCACGCGATTATTCTTTGCTGCAATCATTAGTGGTGTTGAACCTGAAGCATCAGCTAAATCGACAGAGGCGCCATATTCGATGAGAATCGTAACAACATCGAGACGTTCAAGCTCGCTCGCTATTCGAAGAGCGGTGGCCCCTTCAGGTCCAGTTTTGTTAGCGTCAGCCCCGGCCTTCAGAAGAATCTTAATGACGTCAATGTAACCAGCCACCGAAGCAAGGATAAGAGGAGTATACCCGGCGTTATCAGCCAAATTCACATCCGCACCATGATCTGCTAGTAACCTCATCACATCGGCATGCTGGTTAGCAGCAGCACGTGCAAGTGGACTACATCCAGCTGTGTCAACAATGTCAGCGGAAGCTCCAACATGAAGAAGTATTCTGACAACAGAAAGATGCCCGCTTTGAGATGCAATCATCAGCGAAGTACTACCATTCGTAAGCTTCGCGGTAGTGTCTGCTCCTTTGCTTATCAGGGCTGCAACAATGTTAATATCGCCATTGGCGGCTGCAGTCATGAGTGGTGTCCAGCCACGAGCGTCCGGCAGATTTACGTCATCTGTGCTTCCCAACAGGCCTTCAACAACTTTCATCTGACCTTGATCACAAGCGATTCTAAGAGCTGTATCGCCATTCCGATGCTTCTGATCCACGGCGATGGATACAAAGGCACTATTACTTGCGGAATCAACACTATCGCTGTTTTCGGCAGAACAGTTATTTTTCTCTGAGGACGGTTCGGTATATGATGGAGTACGTTCATAAATTAGTTGCACGAAGTCTGTGTAGCCACTGAAAGATGCAGCAATCAGGGGCGACCAATTTTGATAGTCTCCACACAAACTAGTATCAGCACCATTATCTAGTAAGACTCGAACAGCCGCCAATCGTTTGTGCCACACGGCGGTAAGCAAGGCTGTGCCCCCACTTGGTAATCTTGCATTTAAATTTGCATTCCTTGTAACTAAAAACTGGACAATATCGGAGTATCCCATTTGCGCTGCTGTGATGAGCGGCGTATAGCCTTCGTTGTCTGCGAGATCTACGGACGCCCCATAGTTCACCAGTGCCACAACCACATCAAAATGACCATGCTCACACGCAATATTGAGAGCGGTGGCTCCATTTGGACGTTGAAAATTCGCAGCAGCGGCTAAACTCAGCAACGCTTCGACAAGATGGGTATGCCCTCGCTCTGCAGCTTTCATCAAAGGAGTCCAACATTTCTTGTTTACCACATTCACATCTGCTCCCCATTTCACTAGCATGGTAGCCACCTGGACGTGGCCTGCAGTGACAGCAGCCATCAGAGGACTATCACCTCCGTTTTTAGTCATGCCCACAGATGCACCTTTCTCAATTAGCAGGCGAGCAACGTCCAGACGACCATCTTCGCATGCAATGTGAAGGGCTGTCGCACCATCCGAGCGCTGCTTATCAAGTTTTGCTCCCCGCGCCACCAGCAGTGAAACAATATCATCTTGACCACCAAGCACCGCGAACATAAGCGGCGTCCAACCCTGTCCATTGGACATGTCAATATCCGCATCTCGATCCAACAGCAAGCTCGCCAAGGCAACGTGGCCGTGCAGTGCTGCACACATAAGCGGGTTATTGCCGTCATTATTTTCCAAGTCCACAGATGCGCCGCTTTCGAGCAGCAGCTTCACAACCTCAAGATATCCACGAAATGACGCGATTAGGAGTGCGGTGCGAGCGTCTCGATCCTGTTTGTCAACATTTGCCCCGTATTTCAGCAGCGCCGCTACCACAAGCTCATGGTTGTGCTCGGAAGCGATCATGAGCGGCGTCGCACCCGCGGCGTCCGTGAAATCTTTGTTCGCCCCATACTTTAGGAGTAGCGTAACAACGTCGGAGAGATCGCTTTCGCACGCGATGCGTAGTGCGGTGGTCCCACTAGGTCGAAGTTTATCAACATCAGCCCCAGCCTCCAGGAGTGCAGCTACCACATCCGTGTGGCGAGTCAGCGCTGCATATACCAGCGGCGTGTAGCCTCCCGTATTCACCAAGTCGACATCGGCGCCACAGTTTACAAGCAGCTTCACAACTTCGACATGTCCGTTCGCCGCGGCTCGGATCAGAGGCGTGCCACCCCGGTCATCCACCACATCAACCGACGCCCCGCACTCAATTAGAAACTCGACAATTTCCACGTTGCCGCTCTCAGCTGCAGCGGCCAACGCATTGCCATCGTCAAAAGGTGTTTGCTGTGTCATCCGCCCCGAATCGTCTTGTTCTCGCGTTTCCAGCAGCTAGGAAACAGACGCAACTGCAATCGAAGAATGCCGTCGTTCTCCATGTTGCTGCTGCCGCAGTCCCATAGACGCTTCGCGCCGGAAGAAGTTTGCATCCAGAAGCGCCGCGATGACCGGCGTCATCGAGCGAACGTATCCATTCCAAGCCCGAGGTGTAGCCATTTAAGGAGGGCACGCATGGAGTTGTAGCCATTTGCAGAGATTACGCCGAGTGTACCCACGTCGGTTACGCGGGGTACACGCATTACACACCGCGACACCGAAAGCGGCCCATTCCGACTTCTACATCCGCGCCGACGATGGGGAGGAAGCACAAGAAGTTCGTGGTGCGCGTGGTGCTGTTCAAGTGCCAGGACCTGGCGGCCGCCGACCTGGACGTGGTGGGCGGCAAGAGCGACCCGTACGTGGTGTTCTCGCTGGGCGGCGAGACGTGCAAGAGCTCGTGCATCATGAACAACCTGAACCCGCAGTGGTCGCCGCCCGAGAAGTTCGAGTTCGAGGTGGACGAGTGGGAGAACGAGTTCCTCGTGGCGCAGGTGTTCGACTACGACCGGCTCAGCAAGGACGACCTCATCGGCTCGGCCGTCATCCCGCTCGCGCTGTACGCGGGCAACCGGCACTGCGAGATGTACAGCTACCCGCTAGTGCTGCCCGACGAGGTGGGCGGGCTGGGCGCGCCCAAGAGCGACCTGTTCCTGCAGATCAGCCTCTCGGCCAGCGACGGCAGCCCCGTCGAGTATTACTATTAGGGTGGCACGGCCACGCACGTATTTTGATCGTATTAGCCCCGCGGAGGAGCGATTAACTTGGCAATACAGCTCCAAGCCGCATGTACAGCGATGGATTGAGGATTACGCGCTGCATGAGACCACAGCGGCGGACGCCGCGCGCGAAACTGCGGCGGAGGACGCTCGAGCGTGCGTCGTTCCGTGGAGACGCGCCACGCCCGATTCCTTGAAGCTAGTTATGGCTAGATGGATCGAGGCCACTTGCCCCTGCCGGTATGGAGCTGCGGTCGCCACTCGCTTCAATCAAGAGAGCGGCAGGCAGCCATGGCTTGGTGGCAGCAGCGCTGAGGGCATCCACGCGTTTGCTGCGTGACAAAGACAACTCGGAGGTAGGGAAAGGAAGGAGGCGAAGGCGACGGGAATGCAATCCGCCTCTCGTCACTCTGAGCAGAGCTGTTGCCGGCGGGAAGCAGCGCGAGGGATCCGCCCACAGTGACAAGATCAAGGTCGAATCAAGGTCGCAGCAAGGTCGCCATGGCGTGTTCGTGGCGGTGGGTGCCGCAGAGCGCCAGCCGGGTGAAGTCAAGTCATCTGTAGCGGCATCTGGCTCCGAGTAGGGCTCGAAAAAGAGCGCTTTGCTGTCCCCACCAAAATCTTTGAGCTCTGTTGTTTGCTGTGTGATTCGCGAAAGAAAGCAAACCACGCTGGGAAGCGCAATCTTCCGACCCTCTCCATGACTCGTGCGTGAATCGCGAGGCCGCCACTGGTTGCCACGCTTCCCGAGGGTGAGTGCACCGCTCCGAGCCTTTCTGCCCCTGCGGCGCTGTTACGCATGCCCACGCATGCCCAGTTTCGCGCTGGCCGAGGCCTTCGGACCGCTGGCAGGAATCTTGCTGTCCCCGCAACGCCGCAAAAGTGCAAGTTGTTTTCCCGTGCAGCACAGCGGCTTACGGCGAACGTCGGCCTGCCTGCCATGCACTTCCTGGCAGGCAGGCCGCGCACGAGTCGGAAAAATCACTGGCACCCGGTTCTTTCGCAGTTGTGTAGTCGTAGAATCTCCGCTGAAGCAGTCGTTCGATTGTCGATTTCCGGTTCAAGGAATTGATCCGCCCTCGGTTGTCCTACGGCACACATCCGTTCCCGCAGGTCTGGACAGGCGGCGGTGCGCGGACGGCCGCGCACGGGCTCCGGTACGCATCGAGTCTCGCAGTATTGCGCCCTTGGCTCCCGCTGCTCACCCGCACACACGTCAAGGGCTGGCGCCTCTATCACGGGCAGCTGCTGGCGTACGCCCCCTATCCTGCGCCTCCGTTCCATGCAGCACCTCGGTCACGTCGTCCAGCCGCCGCTTGCTCCTTTCCGTCGCCGAGCCCGGCGCGGCGCAGGTAATGCGGCCAGATGCGAGTCATTTCGCGATTGGGGCGAGTGAGACCTCCCACCCACCGCGCGAGCCCGGAAGCCTCCGCTTCCACGCCAGGATCGAGACCAGAGCTCTGCTGCGGCGACGTCCGTCCTCTGCGGGGCCGCCGCTCGATAGCCGCGAGCGGGAGCAGTGCAAAGAGGGACGAGGCGAGCGAACGTCCGCCCGTCCAAATGTTAAGCGCCAGGCCGCCGCTGAATCGCCCCGCCGCGCGCCCCGACGCATTCCGAAAGTCGAGCCGCAACCCGCTCAACATGAGCCGCACGGCCGCCAACAAGACCACGGGCCATGCGCCGTCCACGCTCATGCTGGAGCGCATGCATGAGGCGGCCACCGATCTGGCCATCCTGGCCACCACCACCAACGGCTGGCGGTTCGCCAACGAGCGCAATGGCGCCATGCTGTACGAGATGGCGGGCCGCAACTTGCCGCCCAACGTCACCACAGCCAGGAAATTCGGACGCGGCGCAGGCCACTCGTCCGATTATTATCTCGTCAGAGCGGTGACGACAGTGCACACGGGCGTGGCTGCCATGCTGGACTTGTTGCACTCGTCCACCACCGACGAGTTCCGACTCGTCATGAAGCAGATCTTTCAACAGTATTTCCAGAACGGTGTCACACTCGACAAGCTCACATGTACTACACCACCGCCATTCGCAGAAGACCCGGACGCAGGCGCGGAAGGAGCGCGACGAAGCTACTGCGAGGACGACGCGTACTCGGTCAACTGGTTGACCCTCAAAGCACAGGCCAAACTCGGAAACGTCGAGAACCACAGAGACTTTACCCTAGTTTGCTATCAGGATGCCTTCTCCAAGCATGATTCAGGAGTGCTGGAGCGAGTCGGACGCGGCACGGCGCGCGCGAGATCAAACACATCGAATTTTCAGCCGCAGAGTAAATTGGTGGGCGTCCACGTATTGAGCAGCGTCAACTTTCAGGACATCCCAGAGCTGCCGATTCCAGAGTGCACTGATCGTCTGCACTTCAGGAATTCAGGCTTTGTCATTGAGGAGACCTCAGAGCCTAACGTGCTGCGACTGTCGTTGCTGCTGTCGCTATTGCCGACTAAAGCGACACTGAAGTATGCTAGGAAGTATCAGCGGTGGCTGCAAACACTAGCGAGTTGTGTAGGCAATCTGGCACAGGTTTTGCGGCCAGAGGTGACGCTGCACTGTTTGAGTAAGCTCACTTGGAAGCAGAGTGATCACTGCTTCATGTGTCTGAAGATGTTCCGCACGTTCAGGCGCTGTCACCACTGTCGTTTCTGTGGTGAAGCAGTCTGCGGAGCTTGCTCCAGTTTGATCAACATGGCCGGATATGAGGTCACAGACGGAAGCGGTAGTACGTTGGCAGCTAGTGCCGCTAACAGTCTCGTTTCGTCGCAGCGTGGGGAACCGATGAACGCAGATTTTAGCCAGACCGGAGATGTCTGGCACATGACCTCGGGAGAAGGCACGGGAATGTCGCGCACCAGCAGCTCACGTGGTTTCCGGGAAGTGAGAGGCTGCAGCGCTTGTGTTGCGGACCTCCGTCACGGCCTGACGGCCTCTGCTGTTGTGAAACTCCGACGCAACTCCAGTTCTAGCAACTACAGCGGTGAGAACCCGAACTATTACAGCAGTGATAACTCGTTGCCGCCGAAAACTCGACTTAGCGCTAGCAACGACGATGAGGACGGCATTTCCTATGAAAGCTCCGACAATGTCAGCTACGAGCGTTTAGGCTCGATCGCAACCTATATTCCTTCGGAGGGAGGTGGTGCGATTGTGCAGGAGCCTCAGGACGGACCGTTCACTGCCAGCACCCTTGGTCTAGATGAACCGGTGGATGAGTTCCTGGCTACGCCTGAGGAACTGCAAGACAAGTTTCCAGCGGTGGATGAGCCTGCCCCGCCACGCTTCCGCAATGTGTCCGATCCTGACCAGCTACGCCGTATGCGCAACGTATCGGACCCGGAACTGCCTCAGCGCCTCAAGGACAAGCACAGCATGGTGTCCATGTCAACGGCAAGCAGCTCCTTTTCACGCTCGTCACACGATCGCTTTACAAACGATAATGCGTCGCAATACTCGCGCGGCACCAACTTTTCAGCAATGTCGGATGGATCGTCGGCATGTGATCTCTCGCGTGACCCGGATATCCTGGCCCTCGCTGGTCTTACGCTTAAGCCAAGACCGTCTGATGACCAATATGAGCCTGTGCCCCAACCGCGGGCGAATTTGCCTCACAGCAAGAGCTGCGAACAGTTCTCAAACCAAGTTCCTGAGGAGCCTGAGAAAGAGAAGGTAGCGGAAGCAACGTCGAAAAAGGCGAAGAGTTTCAAGGAAGAGGACACGTTCAGCGAAAAGAGTGCCCCGACACCGTGGCCTGGCAACACCGTCGCCGACATTCGATACCGGAGCAACACTGCAAGTACGCGCGACGATAGTGCTCTGCCCCAAGCTAATATGCTTCGTCCAGCTGATGTGCTTCGTCACCGCAGTCAGACTAGTGCCGCTCTAGCGTGGAACCCCGCAGCGACAGCCCCGTTGTCATCAACGACTTTTGCTAAGGATCTTAGCACGAAGCCTAACACCTTCGCTAGCTCCAGCATCAGGCCAACAAACCTCAGTAATTCCAAGACTGCAACTCGTCCAGCACCAGCAGATACTTCAGCGCAACTCGACAGCAACAACAGTAGCAGCCAGTTCCATTTCTCCATGATGAATAGCCAGCCCACGACCACAACGGCTGCGATCGTAGCAGCCGCGGCTACCGCATCGGCGGGGCCAGTCACCTCATCAGCCATGCAGACACAAAACTCAACTTCAGCACAGCAGGAAGAGCCTGCGCCGAGCAAGCTTTATTCGACCTCCACAGCTCGAAGGGGCTCTGTTCCAAGACCGATGCACCAAATGCATCGCCCCCCAGCATCAGTTCCCGAGGGCAGCACGGCATCGGACGATTCGGACCGCAACGACATGATCCCGTTAAGCCACGCAGGCCAGGCACCTGCTAACTTTGTGGTATTTTCTGACTCGAGACGAGAGTCCATATTCACGCGGGCCGACGATGGCCAAGATATGATTCCGCTTGATTTTTAAGATAATCACCAGAGGATCTATGTAGACGAACGCAGTCGTGGTTCAAGTTGAAGCGCTCGAACGAAGAGCTATTTATCATTTGGAGAGTGTCGTATGCAATATAAGACAGGTCGTGCAGAAATTTGTTGATTGTTAGTCCATTCTGTTTCGCTAAACGTTTCGCTGACAGTGCTTTCCACTGCATACGACAGTGTACCCTTTGGGCAGAAGCACATTCCTCGCCGATCGAGCTGGATTTTCAGGTGGCATGTTTACTAGCACTTGCGTAGTTTGGCCTGGTCGAAGTAAACACAATCGTGCGATAATGAAACGTGGAAGACACCTTGATGACGATGAAATTGTCGCGCCGTGACTTATAGTTTTTTAATCACGTCTGCTAATGCATTGCCCTCGGCTTTGCTTCACGCTACTATTTACAATTACTTAGTTAATCATTGCTCAGAAGGCCTCACGTTTGTGAGTAGTTGGTGAGAGGTTCATTTGCAGCTCAGAGATGCAGGTGGTGCATCCACGCGTTTCAGCAGCTTCCTCTCTGTTGTGGTGGCTTCCTCCCTCGATGCCGTCTCTCTCGATGTAGGACACGTCGAAAGCGGACAAGTCAATGAAACCGGAGCATCCACTGCACACAGCTTCGCCACAGAATCGACAGTGATGGCAGCGCCGCATAGTGAGCGTCCCAAATGTTTTGCAGCAGATAAAGCAGTGATCGCTCTCCACCCACTCCATTTTCGTGAGCCTTTCGATCGTGACGCCTGGCTTCTCTGCTTCTGCCAAATTCCCTAGACAGCCAGCTAGCCCCTGTAGCCACTTGACGTACTTCTTAGACAGCGAACTCCCCTGTGATTGAGCTGCCCGAATCCGTGGACTGGCGGCCACCGACTTCAGAACGTGCTTGTTTGGCATCAGCGACAGAAAGAGGCTCACGCGAACGCTGCTTGGCTCGTTCGTAGTCTCGATCACGATGCCCGAGTTGCGGAAGTGCAAACGCTCGGTTTTGGAGGACTTTGGTAGCTCCGGGATGTCGGAGAAGTTCATACTTGAAAAAGTGTGTACGCCAATGAGTGCGTGCGGCGCCATGACATCGTGTACTACTCGTCGTCCTTGTCGCATCCCGAGCCGCTCCACGGACTTGTCCGGCTGGCGCTCGAAGATGTCCTGGTAGCACATCATGGTGAAGTCGTGGCACGAGTCGACGCCGCCCAGCTTGTTGAGCGAGCGAAGCGTGAGCCAGTTCGCGGCGTAGGCGTCGTCCTCCGAGTAGCTGCGCCAGTCGCCATCGGCGCTGTCCGGGTCCTGCGCGGCCGCAGGTGGCGTGGTGCACGTGAGCTTGTCCAGCGTGACGCCGTTCTCCACGAGTCTGCCGAAGAGCTTCCGCATGACCTCCTGGAACTCGAGCGAGTGCGACGTCTTGAGGAACGCGAGCAGCTCGTCCACGTCGGCGTCCAGCGAGGTGACGGCGCGCACCATGTAGAACTCGGACGGGTGGCCGCCACCGCCCGCGCCGAAAGTGTCCACGGTGCTGATGCAATGCGGCAGCGAGTCGCCCGTGAGGTCATACAGGCGACAGCCGTTAGTCTCCGTCACAAACCGCCAGCGGTCCGACGGCGTGGCCGTCACCAGTAGCGCCATGTCGGTGGCGTCTTCACGCACTCGGCGCAAGATGCGAGCAGCGGGCGCATGGCCCGAGGTTTTGCACTGCGCAGTCCGACTCATGATGGAGACTGCGCTGGGCCATGCAGCCCTGGCACTTGACGCCCGGCAGTTGATACCGCGGTGAGGAACTGCGCATCGACATTGGCGCTGCAAGTCGAAGTGGCGGGATGGGCAACTTCAGCCTGCGTGACGCGGTGCCGCGACCCTATCGGTGCCCGCCACGTCGCAATTTTGACAAGAGGCAGATTGAGGTGCGACTGGCTTGGGAGCTTTGGCGGCAGACGTTCGTCAAGCTGAGTACTCGGCGTGCAAAATGGCGGAGCACTGAACCGAGTAGCGCAAACGGTTTGTGGAGAAGGAGAAAGCTGGTCAGAGCAAACTCATCTCGCCGACGGAGAACTGGTAGCCACCTTGTCAGAAACCATTCCTCCGGTGGACAGCGGCAGGGTTAAACTAGCGGAGGTCGAAGAGGCCCTCTGCTCTGCCGATCGCTCATGGCGCTGTTGCTTGCAAGCGCGCTCTGAGGGTAACGATTCTGCTGGAGAAGTCTGACTCTGTTGATGAGCTTCACGTGAAGCGCTGAACAGAATAAGATACTTCAGACGCCAATCTCTCGTGAAAGTTCACTTTTGTGAGGCGGGCCGCCGCACTGCAAGGAAGCGCTTGATTCAAGCGCAAAACGAGTTCATCTTCGCGCGTAGTCATCTGCAATTGGAGCGTGCGGTCAAAATTAGAGTCCGGTGCTGTTGTTCGAGAGGACTGTCTGCGATTGGCACGCCAAGGACTTGGCCCGAGCCGAGGATCTTGCACGGCCAGCTTCACCATGCACCACTATCGCGATTTGCATGAGAACGCTGTTATGGTGATCTTTCATCAGGATGAAGAATCATCATAGACAGCGCTGAGCTTCCGCCGCACGAGAGAGCAACAATCTCCATTTCCATCCGTCCAAGTCTCAACCGCAACGAGATGCGTTATCCAAATTGAAAGTCTTCGGCGAACGAACATTATCGGTGTGGAAAACAGATCCGTCGTACTTCGCGTTAGCTGCTGTACGAGGCGTACAAAAGTCTAAGCGAGAATCTAGTCACGGCTTCCCGCAGCGACGCACTCGAAAAGAAATCGTCTGCAACGTATCCTATGATCACGGTGACTAAGTCCAGCAATCCTGTCTGCTGAGACTGTAGTAAACCAGAACTCGGTGCATTTTCCTCCCAGGACAGTTAACGTCAAATTTCAAATTGCTGGGTCCGTTGTGTTCTCGTGGCTACCGCATGACCCCTCAATCTCGATGTAGGTAGTCCACCGCCCCGCGACGGCCTCGTCGCCGTCGGGTTCTTTCGCACTGGCCCCACCCGAGGCTGTCCAAGACTCGCTTTCTTATCTCAAAAGCACCACCGCGCTCATTTGAAGCGAGAACTCTACAGTGGCGCGGTACAGTGGAGACCGTGGGGATGAGCCCCAGGCAAGTCTCTGGCGATTGCGTCGCGACCGCCCTCTCCTTCGCCATCGTGCAACTCGTGCAGGTCATTCGCCAACTCGACAGCGAGGGACGAGGAGAAAGCGGAGACTTTGGCACCAGTCCGAGTTTCAAGTTGACGAAGTTCCATGAGCTCGGACCATTCGGGCAAACGGGCAGCGACCCCGTCGGCCAGAATCCTCGATCGGGTGCGGGAGGACGCGACTGACTTGGCGCTGCTGGCCACTATCACTACACATGACTGGAAGCTGCTGAGCGACAAGAATGACACACAAATGTATGAAATGTCGGGCGAGTCGCTTTCGAGCAAAGTGAGCACTGTCCGCACTTTCGGCAAGGGAGGGGGTGGCTACCCGTCTGAGTTCTACCTCGTCCGGGCAGCTACAACTATCCGGGCCGACGTCAACACTATGCTGGATGTGCTCCGGACCAGCAACTCCGAGGACTTCCGAGCTGGCATGAAAAAGATTTTCGACAAACAGTTCGAGAGCGGTGCTGTCGTGGATTCACTAAGTTGCATGACACCACCTCCATACGCCCCCAGTCCAGACGGCAAAGGGGGCAGAGGTGGCTGGCAGCTCTTCAGTGAAGACGACGGCTACAGTGCCAATTGGATCACTTTGAGAGCCTTTACCAAGCTGGGGGGCCTGGACGGCCACCGAGATTTCACGATGATCTGCTACCAGGATGTGTTCGAACGTGCCTACATCAGTGACAAACTTACGCGAGTGGGTCGCCGCGAGGCCCGCGATCCACATAGACCGCAGCCCGTGACAGGTTCTAGACTCATTGGAGTGCACACGTTTTCAAGCATGAACTTTAAGGACATCCCAGAGCTGCCCAAGTCTTCTAAGACCGACCGCCTTCACTTCCGAAACTCCGGTGTGGTCGTCGAGGAGTTGGTCGAAGAAGACTCTGACGGCCCTAAAGTGCGTGTGAGCCTCCTTCTGTCGCTCATGCCGTCGAAGCTCGTGCTGAAAGAGGTTTCACAGAGCCCCCGCATGCGTGTGGCATTGGCTGCCGGGCATGAAGTGGCCAAGAAGTACCGCAAATGGTTGCAAACGCTTGCGTTGGGAGTAAGCCACTTGGCTGGTGCTGCTAAACCTGCAGTTACCATGCAGCATCTGAGTAAGATGACGTGGACTGAGAGTGATCATTGCTTTATGTGTTTGAAGACATTCCGCACATACCGAAGACGGCACCACTGTCGATTTTGCGGGGAAGCAGTATGCGGCTCTTGCTCTGGTTTCGTGAATATGGCGGCATTTGACGTTAACTACGAAGGCAGTGAAGGCAGCTCAGACAGTATTACGGTTGGGCATAGGAATCTTGATCTGCGCATGGTCAGTGATAATAGCGGGAGGAGTGAGAATTCGTCTCCAAATGCCTCTGGAGGAAATACCGAGGAGTTCATGGAGACTCGCGGTTGCAACACTTGTGTGTCCGAACTACAAATGAATCTGGCAATGCTGGGTCATGCTCGCAGTCAGCAAGACCCTAGTCTCTACAGTAGCAGCAGCAGTGGCAGCCTCTCGCAGCTCGTAAGTGCTCGCATCAAGAACCGGGGAGCAGAGCATGAGGGCAATCGGAGCTCTGGCTACAACAGTGTTCACGGACCACCGCCACCGTACCCGGGCCGAAGCAGCGACCTCGACCAGGACCAAGTTATGCCCATGCGTGCCGGGGACTACCAGCACTATCAACAGTATTCTGGCCAGAAGATGAGTTTCTCCACCATCAGTAGCAGCTCGTACTCCGGTCTTTCGCAGGACGAGCGCGCACAACTAGCCCTCTACTCGTCTACAAGCTCAGCTGAGTTTATGGGCAAGCCACCAACTTCGACATCCGTTAGCTCCAACCCCACACCAAGCAGCTTCTCAGCTTCTGATGCCTCGTTAAGTGCCTTTTTGGCACGTGACCCAGACATTCTCTCGCTCAACGGATTAACTTTGTCTCCGGGAGGCTCGGTTGCGCCCAGCATGACAACAGTCATGGATGACGACGAGCACATCGACCTCGTGTACAAGCGTTGTAATGGTCGGCCTTCTGCAGATAACCGTGCGAGCTACGCCACTACTACTGCAACAAACGAAGGAAGCAACCACAGCCAGTTCAACTTTGCGAACATGACGCAGCAAGAAGCTATGGCCACGGAGCGTCTGATTAGCGAGGCCAACGCACGCGGAAACCCTCGGTTGAACGAACGCCTACCGCTGAATGCTCGCCGCTACCATCCCCAATACCAGCCAGACTTTGAGCAAAGTCCTGTTCTCCTCGCAAACAAAAAGGTTCACCACATGCCTCGGGCAGCGTTGTCTCCATCGCACTCGCTGAACTCGTCGTACTCGTCAGGCAGCTCCCACAGTGACCTGATCCAGCTGAATGCTCCTTCTGCTGCATCCAGCAAGATGGACTTTGTAGTCTTCAATGATAGTCAACAGACGGAAGCAACCAGCCACACGGAGAGTGCCAACGATATGATACCACTGAAATTCTGAAGCAGAGGTGATCGTGCTCACACGTGAAGAGAGCTATCAGTAGTGTATTGATACAGATATCGGGGATTGGTAGACAATCTAAACGAAGTGACCGCAAGGAACGAACATGCGCGTCGCGAGCACTCGTAAAAATAAGAAAGATGACATCGTAGCCATTATTTATTAAAGTAAAGAGCGCGATTCAAATATCACATACATGTAAACGAGAAGATTAATGATTCCAACTACTCTCCCGCTTCGTCGTCATCCTGGTTACTCAAGTTGTACTCCGCCGTTTCGGCTGGCTGCTCAGCAGGACGAACTTCTTCCCCATGTCGACTTTCTGAAATTTCATCACCACCAGTTTTGACAGCCACTTCCTCTGCCTCCTGGCCTGCTTCTTGCTGTTGTTGCTGATATTGCACGGGAGGGTCCTGTGATTCGTCTTTCTTCATTTGAAGCGCTTCTTTTTCTCGTTGTTCTTGCTTTTCTTGAAGCCGACGCTGCTTTTTCACCCTCAGTTCTCGCAAGAAACTTTCAAACGCTTCCACGTTAGGGAAGCTTTGGCCGGCAAATACTGAATTCGGGTGGGAGAACTCTTCTCCTCCAACGAAAAATGTATACCCCGGCTGCTTCACCTCCTCTTCTTGCTTTCGCTCTGTGGTATCTTCGTCGTACTCATCCTCTTCACTCGTAGAATCAGAGTAGTAATCGTCACTGTCAGGGTCACCAATGTCAGCGGTTTGCACTGCAAGCCCCTCTGTGCTCAGTGCAATCGTGCGGTGTAGCATATGCCGGTCGCAAGCAATGAACATAACGTGGCAAACACTATCCACGGGTAAGTGATTCACGTCAACAGGAAAGCAGCCTTCGACCACAGAGTTTGCGCTCGGGTCATTGATGAATCGAGAATTTAACTCTTCATTCGTTTCTGTCGGCGCTGCTTGAGAATCCTGGACCTGTAATGGTTGTTGCGGCTGTACTGGGGCTTCCTGGTCTAGGAATCGAGCGTTTTCATCACGTAGTCTCGTAACGCGGGGGTCGTAATGCGGTTCCTCACTCCTAGGATCACCAAGCTCCCTCCAGATTAACTGGAAGTAGCCATTGAGAAACGGCTCAGCTCGCGGTAAGCGATAGTTGACTCGCAGCAAAGCCCCACGTTCATGAACGTGCCCCATATTGCAAGCCTGGTCAATTGATAGATGCTCGCGTCTCGGCTCGAATGCCACGTAGAATTCACCTACTTGTCCATCTTCTTCCTGGTTATTTGTTGTAGAGTTCACTTCAGATTTGGATTCACGCAGAAGATTGCGGACCTGCTGGTCTTGCAGCATTGCTTTACGCTCCCGAAGACGTCGGAGAGCAATACACCGGCGAGCGCGAGCTGTAGTTGGCTTCATTTCATCGCGTTCCCCTTGCAGATTGTCAGCTATCTCTGCTGCACTCATAATCAGCTCGGGTGGGACCAAATCAATCGGAAAAATTCCAAACGTGTCGCGGAACTGCAGATCGAACTGTGCTGGGTGGTGTTTCAGCACGAAGGCCACAAAGGCCAAGTTCCCCGTTGCACAAGCCCGATGACACGCGGACCAGCCAGCTGAGTTACTCGTCATGCTGGTACCGTTGCCTTCTTCATTGTTGGAGTCTTGACTGCTGACCGTGGAGCTCCAAGCTTCCGGTCGAGCTTGCAGTAGCAGCTCCAAGGCGATCTGCAATTGCTGCAGATGCTGTCCAGACTCGAGCTCCGAGGCCACCACAGTGTGCACAGCCTCCTCCAGCTCCAGTTCCCAAGCCGAGTCTTTCGTGGCAGCAGTCGAGTCGCCAGAACTCTTAACTTCCACCTCGTGGTCGAGCAAAAGTTCCTTGAGCTCCTGGATGTCTCCGTCCAGCACACAATCCACTAATCCTGTTGAGGTTGCAGCCCCCATGTCTTGCAAGCCTTTTGGGTCTTGGGCGATGTCGGCGAGTGAGCTGCCACGCAGGACTGTGCGCACGAAACGTCGTGGATCTTTCAAAAGGATCCGTTGATGACATGGCTACATTTGAAAAGATATGGCTACATGCATTGCAGTTGCCATGGTGATCTATATTACGTTGCTGCAGTCAGCTACTTGCCGTCGAGTTGCGTTGAGCGATGGCTTTGCGTCTACGTTGCTTCTTGGTGAGTCCGTCGTGGGGCTGACGCATGGCGTATTGGTACAGCAGCAAGAGAGTCGCCGAACGGATGCCAGCGATGCGACTGGCGGCGTGGATTGTGGCAGGCTGCGCACGCTGCAGTTTCTCGCGCTCCTCGTTGGAGATCATGGGCAGCTCCGAGTAGTCCACCCACTCCGGGATCTGCACGTGCTGCTTGTTGCGGAACACGCGGATCTCCTGGTGCTGAGCACGCAACTGAGTCGCGTACAGGCACTCTGTCTTCATGAGCTCTTTGATCTCGTCCGGCAGTGCGTCAGCGTGCTCGTAGTTGACCTCACGCCAGATACGCTCGATGTCCTGCGGCGTCACAGTCGAGAATGCTAGGATCTGTGCGGCACTACGCTTCACGCCGTCCAAGCCCACTTTAACGCCGTAGCGGTTCCACTCGTGCGGGTCGCGCACAAACTCGTCCAAAGCCTTACGAGCATATTCCATGGCCTTTTCCTTGCGCTCAAGCTTCTCCATTCGCGCGCTGGGGATACCAGCTCCGTGCTCGAATGCCTTACGGGTGAGTCGCAGATCAGCATTGTCGGCTCGGAGCAGCAGGCGGAACTCCGACCGAGAGGTAAACATTCGGTACGGCTCCGTTGTGCCCAGCGAGATCAGATCGTCAATAAGCACACCTGTAAAGGCATCAGCACGGTCTAGCACAAGTGGTTCTTTTCCCATGGCACTCAGTCCAGCATTCATGCCGGCCACGATACCCTGCGCTGCGGCCTCTTCGTATCCCGTTGTGCCATTAATCTGGCCCGCCAGAAACAGACCTGGCAACTTCTTGGTCTCGAGAGTCGGGTGCAGAGATCGTGGGTCCACGTAGTCATATTCAACTGAATACCCGGCACGCACAAGTTCCACCTTCTCAAGGCCCTTGATCGTACGCAACAGCTCGAGCTGCAGCTTTTCAGGCAACGCGGTACTGATGCCATTCGGATACACAATATGCGTGTTCAAGCCCTCAGGTTCGAGCCACAGCTGATGCCTCGAACGGTCAGCAAATCGGACAACCTTGGCATCAATCGACGGACAATAGCGCGGACCCACTCCCTCACCGTCCCTGCCGCCATCGTACTGTGGCAGCATGTGTAAATTGTCGCGCACAATACGGTGGCTTTCCTCGTTGGTGTACGTAGCGTGGCAGACCACCTGCTGGTCCGCAAGAGGAACCTGCTTGTGCTCGCTCAGAAAAGAAAACGGTTTGGGTGGGTCATCACTTGGCTGAATCTCGAGTCCTGTGTAGTCGATCGTACGTCCGTCAAGACGCGGGGGAGTTCCGGTTTTCAATCGACCGAGCGGGAACTTGCAGCGTTCCAGCGTTTGTGCTAGCCCGACTGCTGGAGGCTCCAGTCCGTCTGAGTCGCGCATGTGACGTCCCGCCGGAATACGAATATCGGGTCCCTGGTAAATCATGCCTCGAAGGAACGTGCCAGTAGTAATAACCACTTGAGACGCCTGAATTTCGAGGCCAGAAGACGTCACCACTCCCTTTACACGCTCCTCAGCCTCATTTTCGCTCTCACTCAGCTTCTCCAGCATAAGGTCGTCCACTCCGTCCTCCACGAGCCACAGGTTCGGCAACTCTCGAAGCGCTTTTTGCATTCCCTGCTGGTACAAATCTCGGTCCATTTGAGCTCGTGGACCTCTCACTGCTGGTCCCTTAGCGGAGTTGAGCATCCGAAACTGGATGCCCGCAGAGTCGGCCACCTGCCCCATGAGGCCTCCCAAGGCGTCCACCTCGCGCACCAACGTGCCTTTGCCCACACCTCCGATAGATGGCTACAGTCATCACCACAAGCAAAAGTGTCAATAAAAGGCAACTAGTTCTGCAACTAGCGCCAAATTAATCGTCACGAAGCCACTCACGTTGCAAGACATTTCGCCAATTGTTGCCAGCTTTTGCGTCACCAACGCCGTCTTCGCACCTGATTGCAGTGGAATTGCATGGAATTGTCAGTCTCCGCTTGCAACTGTGCCAACCGTCGCCGCAGTTGCGGTACCGGTGCGAGACGCGGCCGCAGCAGCTTCGCAGCCGGCGTGGCCGCCACCGACCACAATCACATCGAAGAGCGAGGGGGCAACGCCGCTGCTGAGCGCTCGCAGCGCGGCGCGGCGCACGCAGGACGCGACGTGGGGCCGTCGACGCGCCAGCATGATGAGTGGCTGGAAAATGGTCTGACGCGCAGACTGCGATTGGTCAAAAGGGTGTACTCAATTTCGGCATAGTGAAGACAAGTGTGAAAGCGTCTTTGATTTTGTATGCCACAAGTTGAAGTGGTCGAACTGCTGAAGGCGGTAAAAGGGCCGCAAAACGTATCTATTGAAAAAATACAGCAAAAGAAGTAATGAAAACCCTCGACCGAACGACACTAGCGCTACTTTGCCTGATTGTTTTCTACGTCGATTCAACTTGCGTCTCCATTTTCTTCGTTGAAGCGAGTTTGACTCTGCCGAGGCAGGTTCCCTTCCAAACCAGTTAGTTGGAGCACGCCGCCGATTTCTCCAGCAGCATCGTAACGTTCGCGTAACTCAGGCCAAAGCGGGTAACCGTATCAGCAGCAGGCTTTTCCTTCGGGAACCACAAGAAGTCGGGGTGGTAGTCGTATGAATATTGCAGCCACTCGCCTCCAATGATCTCGTCGGCCTCGTTTAACTCGAGCAGGTACTCATAATCCTCACCAGAATATAGTTTGCAATCAAAAGGCGATTTGCGAGGCTCCCATTGGAATATGCGAACGTCTCGTTGCTCCATGACAGATGCGAAAAAACGTGGGAAATGCCCTTGGCAGCGTCGTTAAAGGGGTAGGAGTCGACTCCGTAGAATTTCTGAGCAGCTTCCGTCGAAGTCATGGCCGTTTGGTTGTATACTTTGAAGCCACCAACAGCAACGTTCCAGATCAGAAGCGATTACAGTGGAAATGTTGGCGCCGTCGTAGGTTGCCGTGATAGGTCCTTCCAAGTCCACAGGCTTAAAGGTAACCCCGTTGAACGTCACGGGGGATTTGGGTTCCGGCTCAACAGGGCTGCTGGTGCCCAAGCATGGCTGAAGCCGTACCATTGAGGAATGCAGTAGCCCGAGGTCGCATTGGCGCGAATACCGCAGGATGCCCAATGGCAGTCGTTGTCTGAGGTACATGCATCGGTAACATTGAAGAAAGAATCAATGCCAGTCTTAGCCGACAAACCATCCATGAAAGTCTTCACGTCGAGACCAAATGCTCTCGCGTACTTCTCAGTCGCACTCGGCTTGCCTTCGTCCCATTGGAAATTGAAGCTGTCCTCATACATGAGCCAGAGGCGAGTATTCCACGGGGTTGGTGTGTGCACAACCGAAGTGGGCAGGTTTTCCAGTTGTGTTTCCATCTTGGTGCCGAAAAACTTCTCCAATTTCATGAGGTCATCGTTCGAGTCTACCTCTAGTTTACGGCCCGTCGGCTTGGGTTGTGACGGATCATTGGGCACGGTGACAGTGCAAGTGCCGTCGTCATCAATATCACTTCCGCGACCGGGAAAATTCTTGTTGTTGATGTCGTACGAAGTACACGTGGTATAGGGATCGTATTGCAGCGAGATTGCGGCTGCTTCATACATCTGCAGCGCTGCGAAACCCAGAGCAACTGAATCGAGGTAGGCGCTTGTCATCTTGGCAATGAGTTCCTACAACTGGGTTGTTATCGTTTGACTTGCTCGAGGAGGAGTGGATTAAAAAATGAGCTTGATAACTGTTCGCAGCAAGCAGTTGCAAACGCGCGTAGCTACAGCAGGTACGCCCTAGGTTCTGCTCGGTTTGTGCCCTGGACATACGTTTGTGTCCTGGACATTCCGATTATGCTTTCAGTCTGCGTGAGGAAGACCATCACGCATAATAATAATTCTGTTAATCGAACATAGTCCTTTCTCAAAAAATCATTCCTGCGTGGTCTTCAAACGCAGTAAGATTCACGTGATTGTACAGTGTCACTGCAACGTCATGGTCTCACTAATTTGCGTTTTAAGACTTTGGGTTCTGCGGTGCTGCCGCAGCTTTCGTATTGTACGTGAACTTGCATCTGCTCCACCTCATGTCAGACCTGATTAGTGCAGGACAGGAGTTCTATTGATGCGTCGTGGACGAGTGCTTAAGCCAGCTAAACGAAAAGCTGAAGTCAGCGCCTAGATAGGGAGCAGTAAGTTATAAAGTATGCTTGAAATTTCAGAAATTCACGTCGTACCATTGTGGGCAAGTGCGTTCTGGATCGGGTATAGCACCGAGAAGAACATGTTTGACTGCACAAGGCGCCACCCGGTATTGAGTACGAAGGCTACTAAATGCAGCACGGAAATCCCAAGTCTTCGCTGGAGCACAAAACCACTAACTAAAAGCAGTAGCAGTTCGGCAAAACCAAGCATGACCACACTCCCGATAATGGCCTCTAGACTGTCGTCGGTTAGCTTGTTGAGCTCTGCGTAATATTCGCGATTTCGCAAATAACGTTGGATTGTCGTGTACGCAACTAAGGTGGTACAGAAACATAAAAGTGAATTGAAAGTGAATTCCAGTCCAACATAATAGACTTACCAAAGATGAACGGCACAATAAACTTTGTATACAGAACGAGCATAATAAACTCGCTGGTAAAAAGCACTCTTGCTGTTTGCTGCACTAGCCATCGTCGTTCTCTTTCAGATAAAATGCTTTTAAAGCTATCTGTTGCTGGTCGTGCTAAAGGCTCGACTGATGTACGGGTCGGCATCGGTAATATCTGTGTGACTGAAATCCCCACTATTTCTGCTGATGGGTTAGCTGAAGATTCACTCCAGGTATGACACGCCTGTTGATTCAAAAGAGTTAAGCCGAAGCTGTATGTGCGCAGCGAAAGTAGCTGAGGTACAACGTCATCTTCTTTTATAATTTGCTGAGCCAGCTTGAGGAAGGTAGCATACTTCATAGGATGGCCAGTTGGTATTTTGCGTCGCAATGGAACGATATTTTTCATCAGGTGCAGTTGATCGCTCAGAGATATCCAAGCTAGTGCTGCATCCAAGGTAATGAAAATGAGTGTAGTGGTAATAGAGTTTGAGTTCTGCATCGTGCCCGACACGCATAACGCGTGAAAGATGTCCAAGATAAAGACTGACAATTGAGGTGTGATGTCGTAGTTTTTGTCCAGAAAGTGACTCATCCAGTTCCTTGAAGTGATTTTGATGATAGGCAAAAGAACTATGTAAAAGGTTTGTCCCATTGCACCGACATGAGCGGATCCGTAGAGGTACACTGAATATACTAAAATGAGGATTGACGGACAGTGTATGATGTTGATGAAGTTCTGCACTGATTTACGTAGCTGCGCATCTTGCTTGTCTAAAATAATACGCAATGGATACAAGCAGTGTTGTCATCCATGCAGGGAATCCCGCTGCAAGAGAAAATGGCAACGGAAAGCCGATGATACTTGCCAAGGCGATTCTTAGCGCAGTTGTAGCACCACTTACAAGAATTGATATAATGAAGGCTCGCACAGCTGACATCCTCAATTGGGGAACAACAGCTTGCAACATCTCGAGGACACCACGAGTCATCACAACCATAAGCAACATATCACGTCCCCAGAACAATACATTTGCACTTGATCCTGCTTCTGGGGGAGCGAGGTGTACACATTCCACGAGAGCGAGAAAGACCAAGCTCGGCAGCGGCGCTATCGCAGCTATTAGAAGTGCTCGTTGCGTCGACACAGTGCGGCAGTACTGGCTCAAACGTTTGATCCTCTCCGCTGAGTATTGTCCACGCAGTTCGACTTGATAGCTGGTGCAGAACTTATAAAAGCGACGCCAGTAATCCATCTTTCGGTTCATCTGCGCTTGCCAGTACGATAAAGACTGACTTCGGCTCAGAACTGCGCCATCCGTAGTACTAAGTTGAGCCGAAATAATTATGATTATTTTTGCCTTCACAAATGCGATTACATCTTGGTATGATACCGCTTGATTTTCCTTTCAAGGGCTCTAATCCAAGGCTATAAGGTCAAGTTGACTCTGGATGGCTAATCAGCAATATGCTTAGAAATAAAGATCATTTCTCAGATGTTACTCACTTGGCAGCAGAATGAAGTCGATTCGCCACCACGAAGCACCAAGCAAGCATCAAGAGGTGAGACCAACCTCATATCAACTTCGAAGTATTAATTCATAGCGCTTCAGATATTCGACAGTAAGCCTGAAAATTTAATGAACCGCGTCCGGATAGTGTTGTGCATTGAATGCACAACCTTCTCTCGGTAACTCTAACAGAAATCAAGCATTCCGCACAATGCTTGGAATGCTCTCGCGTGCACTCGAAGGTCTGGCACGAGTGCGCGACGATGATAAGACGATTTGGCGTAAGCCTTTCATGTTACATGCACTGTGTAGGAAGTCGTGCTCGTGAGTTTGATTGAATTTTTTATAACAAATCGTTAGCGTCATAAAACAATGTGAAAGAGCACTGGGAATACAACGCAGATGGTCCATTGCTGTCAGACTACTTCGAGATCGAGTCCGTTAAACAGCAGAAGCCCTGCTCTGAGGCAGAGCTCGATTCATGAAAAAGCAAGGTGCTGGATACCGATCTCCAAGTTACTGGCTACTCTTTCAGTAGCCAGCTTGTTGTTTACCGCCGCATTGGGTACATCGCCGACACCCTCACCAGCGTCCTTGCCATTTGACGTTCGGACCGGAACGACGTACTCCGGGCTACCTTTTTGTTCGGGTCATTTGCAGACCTCTAGAACTAGTTTTTTTATAAATTACTTGTCCTCAGCAGATCCTGTTCTCGGTTCCAGACCATTCTGTAGAAATACGGCAAATAGATCTGGAGAGAACCTAGATAATCGATCGGCCACACTACGACTGGAGGAAGGATCAGCAAAGTGGCTTATGCGAGCAGAATAAATACCCCCGTAGTTGCAAGATCGTTCTTACTCGTGATAAACATTGACCAGCACGCAATCTCTAATACACACTCTTTATAGGCCAACTAAAGCAAGCTGTTGCAAACGCGCGTAGCTACAGCAGGTACGCCCTAGGTTCTGCTCGGTTTGTGCCCTGGACATACGTTTGTGTCCTGGACATTCCGATTATGCTTTCAGTCTGCGTGAGGAAGACCATCACGCATAATAATAATTCTGTTAATCGAACATAGTCCTTTCTCAAAAAATCATTCCTGCGTGGTCTTCAAACGCAGTAAGATTCACGTGATTGTACAGTGTCACTGCAACGTCATGGTCTCACTAATTTGCGTTTTAAGACTTTGGGTTCTGCGGTGCTGCCGCAGCTTTCGTATTGTACGTGAACTTGCATCTGCTCCACCTCATGTCAGACCTGATTAGTGCAGGACAGGAGTTCTATTGATGCGTCGTGGACGAGTGCTTAAGCCAGCTAAACGAAAAGCTGAAGTCAGCGCCTAGATAGGGAGCAGTAAGTTATAAAGTATGCTTGAAATTTCAGAAATTCACGTCGTACCATTGTGGGCAAGTGCGTTCTGGATCGGGTATAGCACCGAGAAGAACATGTTTGACTGCACAAGGCGCCACCCGGTATTGAGTACGAAGGCTACTAAATGCAGCACGGAAATCCCAAGTCTTCGCTGGAGCACAAAACCACTAACTAAAAGCAGTAGCAGTTCGGCAAAACCAAGCATGACCACACTCCCGATAATGGCCTCTAGACTGTCGTCGGTTAGCTTGTTGAGCTCTGCGTAATATTCGCGATTTCGCAAATAACGTTGGATTGTCGTGTACGCAACTAAGGTGGTACAGAAACATAAAAGTGAATTGAAAGTGAATTCCAGTCCAACATAATAGACTTACCAAAGATGAACGGCACAATAAACTTTGTATACAGAACGAGCATAATAAACTCGCTGGTAAAAAGCACTCTTGCTGTTTGCTGCACTAGCCATCGTCGTTCTCTTTCAGATAAAATGCTTTTAAAGCTATCTGTTGCTGGTCGTGCTAAAGGCTCGACTGATGTACGGGTCGGCATCGGTAATATCTGTGTGACTGAAATCCCCACTATTTCTGCTGATGGGTTAGCTGAAGATTCACTCCAGGTATGACACGCCTGTTGATTCAAAAGAGTTAAGCCGAAGCTGTATGTGCGCAGCGAAAGTAGCTGAGGTACAACGTCATCTTCTTTTATAATTTGCTGAGCCAGCTTGAGGAAGGTAGCATACTTCATAGGATGGCCAGTTGGTATGTTGCGTCGCAATGGAACGATATTTTTCATCAGGTGCAGTTGATCGCTCAGAGATATCCAAGCTAGTGCTGCATCCAAGGTAATGAAAATGAGTGTAGTGGTAATAGAGTTTGAGTTCTGCATCGTGCCCGACACGCATAACGCGTGAAAGATGTCCAAGATAAAGACTGACAATTGAGGTGTGATGTCGTAGTTTTTGTCCAGAAAGTGACTCATCCAGTTCCTTGAAGTGATTTTGATGATAGGCAAAAGAACTATGTAAAAGGTTTGTCCCATTGCACCGACATGAGCGGATCCGTAGAGGTACACTGAATATACTAAAATGAGGATTGACGGACAGTGTATGATGTTGATGAAGTTCTGCACTGATTTACGTAGCTGCGCATCTTGCTTGTCTAAAATAATACGCAATGGATACAAGCAGTGTTGTCATCCATGCAGGGAATCCCGCTGCAAGAGAAAATGGCAACGGAAAGCCGATGATACTTGCCAAGGCGATTCTTAGCGCAGTTGTAGCACCACTTACAAGAATTGATATAATGAAGGCTCGCACAGCTGACATCCTCAATTGGGGAACAACAGCTTGCAACATCTCGAGGACACCACGAGTCATCACAACCATAAGCAACATATCACGTCCCCAGAACAATACATTTGCACTTGATCCTGCTTCTGGGGGAGCGAGGTGTACACATTCCACGAGAGCGAGAAAGACCAAGCTCGGCAGCGGCGCTATCGCAGCTATTAGAAGTGCTCGTTGCGTCGACACAGTGCGGCAGTACTGGCTCAAACGTTTGATCCTCTCCGCTGAGTATTGTCCACGCAGTTCGACTTGATAGCTGGTGCAGAACTTATAAAAGCGACGCCAGTAATCCATCTTTCGGTTCATCTGCGCTTGCCAGTACGATAAAGACTGACTTCGGCTCAGAACTGCGCCATCCGTAGTACTAAGTTGAGCCGAAATAATTATGATTATTTTTGCCTTCACAAATGCGATTACATCTTGGTATGATACCGCTTGATTTTCCTTTCAAGGGCTCTAATCCAAGGCTATAAGGTCAAGTTGACTCTGGATGGCTAATCAGCAATATGCTTAAAAATAAAGATCATTTCTCAGATGTTACTCACTTGGCAGCAGAATGAAGTCGATTCGCCACCACGAAGCACCAAGCAAGCATCAAGAGGTGAGACCAACCTCATATCAACTTCGAAGTATTAATTCATAGCGCTTCAGATATTCGACAGTAAGCCTGAAAATTTAATGAACCGCGTCCGGATAGTGTTGTGCATTGAATGCACAACCTTCTCTCGGTAACTCTAACAGAAATCAAGCATTCCGCACAATGCTTGGAATGCTCTCGCGTGCACTCGAAGGTCTGGCACGAGTGCGCGACGATGATAAGACGATTTGGCGTAAGCCTTTCATGTTACATGCACTGTGTAGGAAGTCGTGCTCGTGAGTTTGATTGAATTTTTTATAACAAATCGTTAGCGTCATAAAACAATGTGAAAGAGCACTGGGAATACAACGCAGATGGTCCATTGCTGTCAGACTACTTCGAGATCGAGTCCGTTAAACAGCAGAAGCCCTGCTCTGAGGCAGAGCTCGATTCATGAAAAAGCAAGGTGCTGGATACCGATCTCCAAGTTACTGGCTACTCTTTCAGTAGCCAGCTTGTTGTTTACCGCCGCATTGGGTACATCGCCGACACCCTCACCAGCGTCCTTGCCATTTGACGTTCGGACCGGAACGACGTACTCCGGGCTACCTTTTTGTTCGGGTCATTTGCAGACCTCTAGAACTAGTTTTTTTATAAATTACTTGTCCTCAGCAGATCCTGTTCTCGGTTCCAGACCATTCTGTAGAAATACGGCAAATAGATCTGGAGAGAACCTAGATAATCGATCGGCCACACTACGACTGGAGGAAGGATCAGCAAAGTGGCTTATGCGAGCAGAATAAATACCCCCGTAGTTGCAAGATCGTTCTTACTCGTGATAAACATTGACCAGCACGCAATCTCTAATACACACTCTTTATAGGCCAACTAAAGCAAGCTGTTGCAAACGCGCGTAGCTACAGCAGGTACGCCCTAGGTTCTGCTCGGTTTGTGCCCTGGACATACGTTTGTGTCCTGGACATTCCGATTATGCTTTCAGTCTGCGTGAGGAAGACCATCACGCATAATAATAATTCTGTTAATCGAACATAGTCCTTTCTCAAAAAATCATTCCTGCGTGGTCTTCAAACGCAGTAAGATTCACGTGATTGTACAGTGTCACTGCAACGTCATGGTCTCACTAATTTGCGTTTTAAGACTTTGGGTTCTGCGGTGCTGCCGCAGCTTTCGTATTGTACGTGAACTTGCATCTGCTCCACCTCATGTCAGACCTGATTAGTGCAGGACAGGAGTTCTATTGATGCGTCGTGGACGAGTGCTTAAGCCAGCTAAACGAAAAGCTGAAGTCAGCGCCTAGATAGGGAGCAGTAAGTTATAAAGTATGCTTGAAATTTCAGAAATTCACGTCGTACCATTGTGGGCAAGTGCGTTCTGGATCGGGTATAGCACCGAGAAGAACATGTTTGACTGCACAAGGCGCCACCCGGTATTGAGTACGAAGGCTACTAAATGCAGCACGGAAATCCCAAGTCTTCGCTGGAGCACAAAACCACTAACTAAAAGCAGTAGCAGTTCGGCAAAACCAAGCATGACCACACTCCCGATAATGGCCTCTAGACTGTCGTCGGTTAGCTTGTTGAGCTCTGCGTAATATTCGCGATTTCGCAAATAACGTTGGATTGTCGTGTACGCAACTAAGGTGGTACAGAAACATAAAAGTGAATTGAAAGTGAATTCCAGTCCAACATAATAGACTTACCAAAGATGAACGGCACAATAAACTTTGTATACAGAACGAGCATAATAAACTCGCTGGTAAAAAGCACTCTTGCTGTTTGCTGCACTAGCCATCGTCGTTCTCTTTCAGATAAAATGCTTTTAAAGCTATCTGTTGCTGGTCGTGCTAAATGATGTACGGGTCGGCATCGGTAATATCTGTGTGACTGAAATCCCCACTATTTCTGCTGATGGGTTAGCTGAAGATTCACTCCAGGTATGACACGCCTGTTGATTCAAAAGAGTTAAGCCGAAGCTGTATGTGCGCAGCGAAAGTAGCTGAGGTGCAACGTCATCTTCTTTTATAATTTGCTGAGCCAGCTTGAGGAAGGTAGCATACTTCATAGGATGGCCAGTTGGTATTTTGCGTCGCAATGGAACGATATTTTTCATCAGGTGCAGTTGATCGCTCAGAGATATCCAAGCTAGTGCTGCATCCAAGGTAATGAAAATGAGTGTAGTGGTAATAGAGTTTGAGTTCTGCATCGTGCCCGACACGCATAACGCGTGAAAGATGTCCAAGATAAAGACTGACAATTGAGGTGTGATGTCGTAGTTTTTGTCCAGAAAGTGACTCATCCAGTTCCTTGAAGTGATTTTGATGATAGGCAAAAGAACTATGTAAAAGGTTTGTCCCATTGCACCGACATGAGCGGATCCGTAGAGGTACACTGGATATACGAAAATGAGGATTGACGGACAGCGTATGATGTTGATGAAGTTCTGCACTGATTTACGTAGCTGCGCATCTTGCTTCAACGCTTGTCTAAAGTAATACGCAATGGATACAAGCAGTGTTGTCATCCATGCAGGGGATCCCGCTGCAAGAGAAAATGGCAACGGAAAGCCGATGATACTTGCCAAGGCGATTCTTAGCGCAGTTGTAGCACCACTTACAAGAATTGATATAATGAAGGCTCGCACAGCTGACATCCTCAATTGGGGAACAACAGCTTGCAACATCTCGAGGACACCACGAGTCATCACAACCATAAACAACATATCACGTCCCCAGAACAATACATTTGCACTTGATCCTGCTTCTGGGGGAGCGAGGTGTACACATTCCACGAGAGCGAGAAAGACCAAGCTCGGCAGCGGCGCTATCGCAACTATTAGAAGTGCTCGTTGCGTCGACACAGTGCGGCAGTACTGGCTCAAACCTTTGATCCTAGTATTGTCCGCGCAATTGTACTTGATAGCTGGTGCAGAACTTATAAAAGCGACGCCAGTAAACCATGACGATAGTGGCTGCCAGTGCGATATGGAAACTGAAGTGGGAACCATTCAAAGTCCTAAGTTAAGGAGGTGATGTCATCTGATTTCCTTGGTCTATTTTAGTGGCAATTAAGAGAAAAAGCATCAGATAAGCGCGTTTTCATGTTGCGTTCGTGTTGTGGGCATCCAACGCGCTGATTTCTTCCGAAGACATCGTACCTAGGCGTTCAATGTTTCGATCAAACGTTATAAACGAGAACCAATGGCGAGCTTTCCTTGTGGAAAATCTGGGTGGAGCAGTAACTTGCGTGATATGTGCGTGGTCTTCACTTGACAATTACAATCGATGGTACGCTGTCAAGAAGACAATACGAACAGTCACTGAGCAGCACGAACCTGACGGCTCGCTGCAGTCCAAGTACTTTGACATTGAGATCCGTTAAACGGCAGAAGCCGCAGAGCTCGATTCATGAAAAAGCAAGGTGCTGGATACTGATCTCCAAATTACTGGCTACTCTTCCGGTAGCCAGCTTGTAGTTTACCGCCGCAATGGGTACATCACCGACACCCTCACCAGCGTCCTTGCCATTTGACGTTCGGACCGGAACGACGTACTCCGAGACCAACGGTAACCCTCAATGGTTTCTGTCTACGTGTGGGTCATCATCGGCGTCGCCGCGCTGTTCGTGGCCTACTTGGCCTTCACTTTCATCAAGATGTACCTGGACGACCGCGAGCGGAGACAGCGCGAGGCGGAGGGCGGGGGGGCCTACAGCAGTAGCAGTGACAACGAAAACGGATACCTCGGGCTCAGCGTCTTCCGCGACAGCAAAGGGAACGACGCCGGCGGACTGGAAACCGTGCGTACAGGCGTTGATCAAGGAGGCGTGAACAGTGCTGCAACGTCCGCGTAGACAGCACAAGACGAAGAGAAGAGAGATCAAGTGCCATGCAAATATGATTGAATAGTTCTATAAGAAATAGTTGTCTGGCTTGCATGTCGTGCAACGCAGAGGTGGAAGCTGAGAGATCGGTCAGAATCTGGAGTACCCGATGGCGCGTCCGCCGGTCTCCGATGCGATCTCGGTGGCCACTGCCACCATCACGGCCACTGCGACGACTAACCCGACAGTCGTCTCAGCGCCGCCACTCCAGAGTGCTGCCGACTCGTGCGCATGGTCGTCGGCGTCGTTGGTCTCCTCGTCGCCGCGTTGGGTGTCGTGCCATTGAAAGCTGCTGCTGGTGTTCACGGGTCTCCAACCGCTGATCCAGCAGAAGGCCACCACCGCGACGTTCATGCTGAAGCCCAAGGCGAGCTCCACGCCCCAGGTCTCCATTGCGTCGAGGTAGTGTTGGGCTGCCGCGGCGTTCGCTTTTAGCTTCGTATGAGCGATGCACGACATGCGCGAAACCGCTCGAACGCAAGAGCAGCGCGGCGACGTTTTGAGCGCCGAACGCAACTACAAGATCCATTCCCATACTGCGTCTGTGAACGGGGCCGTCGACGACGTGCTCCGAGATGGCAATGGAGGACGTCGAAGATGGCGGCGCCAGGACGGCGTTAAACGCGCTTGAAGACGACGCGGTAAGGCAGATATCCAAAGTGACTTGATTTCATTATACATTTTGACGCTCGCGTGGCTTTGTCCGACCAGCTCATGCCGTCGCGACGCGACTCATGCTCGCCGCCGTCGCCGCGACCTCGGCCGCCACGGCCGCCATGACGGCCACGGCGACCACGACGCCGCCGGCCAGCTGCACGTCCTCGCCGCAGAGCCCGCTGCTGAAGTGGCCCGGGAACGTCGCGTAGAGGCTCGAGGCGGCGCCGGCCCGGCGCTCGACGGCTCTCCTCGTGTCGCTGGAGAGCTGCAGCCCCATGCTCGAGGGCGCGTCCCGCAGCCAGCAGAACAGCAGCACCGCCGCGTTGGCGCCCAGCCCCAGCGTGATGTCCGCCAGCCAGCCGTCCGCCATGTCGAGAGGAATTCCGATTGTGAGCAGAGGTGGAACTCCGCGCGTCGCGCGTGGCCATGTGGCACACGAGGCGGCGTCGGCGGCGCGTGCGGGCTGCGAATGGATGACGATGAGAATGCAAGGCGGCGCCGCAGTGCATTTATGAAGCCCTGCAGGGGGTCGGCTACGCTGGCTACGACTCTAGCTGCGCGCTCAGTCTCCGCCGCCGTCGCCACCACCGTCGCCTCCTCCGCCGTCACCTCCTCCATCACCGTCACCGTCACCGTCTCCGTGACCGCCACCATGGCCGCCGCCGTGGCCACCACTGTGTCCGCCGTGCGCGCTGTACCCGCCGTGTCCGCCCCAGGCGCCACCGTCGAAGGTGGGCTCACCACTGACGTCGCCGCCGCCGCCGTAGCGATGTCTCCGTGGTGCTCGCGACTGTCGAGAGCTCCACAGGCAGGCCATCGCGAAGCCGAACAGGAGCCCGCCCACAAACCACTCGCCCCACAAGTCCCAGTGGTCGATCATCGTCTGCCGTGTTATCTGTGCGGTGTCTTGCACGTTGTCAACTGGGCTGCAGCCTTAGTCATCCCCGAGCTCTCTGGCGAGAAGGCCATCTGCACAAACAGAAAAAAAAATGGTCACGTTGATTCCACCGCGGGCAGCAGCGCGAATCTTCAAGGGGCCCAGCAAATATGAGGCGGGCACGTGTACGGCCTTCAAAAGGCAATTTGACCTCGAGAATGAAACGCAATCGGCCCGCCTGCTCGTCATCCTGACGCGGAAGCTGTTCATCACCATTGCACGGCCCAGAACGGCTCGACGGGGGTCAAGTTGCAGCAGTGCACACACCCGCAGAATGGAAAACGATGCACGAATGCGTCTATGTTATCGGGTTCTCTGGAGCAAAAGATGGCTGAAAAGAGGAAAAGAGAGTCGTCTGGATAGCAATCGCAACGCCGCGCTTCATTCTCACTCGTTCTTCGGTTTGCCGGTCGCTGCTGTGTCTAGAGCTGCTGGCTGCTCGGCCTCCTCTTCCTCAACGTCCGAGCACTTGTCCTGGATGTCTTCGGCCAGGCCCTTGCGGATCAGCGTGTAGCCCATGACGAGGAAAAGACCGTACCAGTACACGTGCAGCACCACCAGCATGCAGAGCAGCGCGTTGCCCGGGTGCAGGAAGATGCCGACCACGTGTGGGTTGGCCTCGGGGATTACGAAGATGGCGTTGTAGATCAGGTGGAACGGGTACACATAGAGTCTTGTGTAGCCCCAGGAAACCAGCAGCACGACGTACATGGCTACAATCAGCGGTGTGTTGCCCGTATCCACAACCGACTTGATCGCGTCTGTAAGCAGGTAAATCGAGCAGCATCACACAACGTTAGCCTTACAACCCATCAGAATTAGCTCGCCACGCAGTCTTACAGCCAGTCACGTCACCAATATCGTGCGTGAATGTCACAAGCGCTCCCATCGCGCAGTAGTTGGCAAGGTACGACCCTCCAATGAGAATAATCGTCACCAAGTGGTGCAGTAGCATCTCAATGAAATCGTTCCGGATGGGCGAAAAGAACAGCATGAAGAGCAAGCTGTGGAAATGGTAGCCGAGCTGGACGAAGTAGTAGTACTTGAGCGCGACGCCCGGCGCCTCGTGCAGGATGAGATAAGCTTCACGGATCACACCCTTGCCCCCAAGAACCGGCGGGAACCACTTCTCGTCGCGCATGACGAAGTAGCCGGCCACGGTGATGACCGCGAAGTAGCTAGAGGCAAGGAGAGAGACGTCTTAGTCACAGCACAATGGATCCTGCGCCTTCAGAGACGAGGCAGCTCACGTGAACTTGAAGAGCACCGTGGCGAAGCGCTCGACGCGGTCGGCGTGCAGCCGCTTGGCCGGCGACAGCACGCGGCGGCCCAGCGGCTTGGCCGCCGCCAGGAAGATGAAGCGCAGCGCGATGATGAGCAGCGCGAAGCCGATGCCGATGAGCCACTCGCTGATGTGCGGCATGTTCGGGTCCGTCTGGAACTCGGGGATGGCGGCGCGCATTTGCGCCACGCCGAAGAGCTCGGCCAGCACGATGGGCACCAGCGTGAGCGTGAGCGCCACCAGCACGTACTCCTTGGCGCTCAGCAGCACCTTCATCTCCGTGGCGGCCATGGCTGCGTGACGCTCGCTGCGATCAGGGGGGCAGGATGGGATATGCGTGTCTGTCGGTTATTTAACCGGTTCGCGGCGCACTTGGCGTCTGTATGCGAGCCACGACCACGATTACGGTACACGCAGGTGGCAGACACCACACTGGTGTGGTCCACAGATGGTTGTGGAACCCGTGTTTGCGGTGCGGTAAGCCGCGGCCGTCAACTTGCACCGTCCTTGTCTGTCTTGCGTACGAAGCCGAGATCGTGATCGTATGCATGTATGCAACAACTCGACAGGTATTCATGTTCATTTAGCCGCAATCTAGTCGTCCTTGGATTTGACGGCGGGGGCGTCCGCGCTGGCTTCCTCGGCCTCGTCCTCCTCGCTAGGGCCCTCCACCTTGTGCTGGATATCCTCGGCCACGCCCTTGTGCACCAGCGCGTAGCCCATCACCAGGAACAGGAAGTACCAGTACACGTGCAGCACCATAAGCATGCACAGCATCGCGTTCATCGGGTGCACGAATGCACCCACGATGTCCGGGTGCTTCTGCGGCAGCTCGATCATCGAGCTGTAGATGAGGTGGCACGGGAACGCGAACAGCCGCGTGTACGCCCACGACACGAGCAACACCAGGTACATGAACGCCACCAGCGGCGTGTTGCCGGTGTCTACAATCGATTTGATGCCGTCTGAGAAGACACAATGCACAACAAAATGGAGGTTAGTCTCCGTGATAACGCATCAATATAATAACTTGGCGGTGGTGCACGTACATCCTGTGACGTCGCCGAGGTCATGCGTGAAAACCACGAGCGCACCAAATGCCGTGTAGTTGGCCAAATACGAGCCGCCGATCAGGATAATCGTTGCAACGTGGTGCAGCAGCATCTCGATAAAGTCGTTGCGAATCGGCGAGAAGAAGACCATGAACAGCAGGCTGTGCAGGTGGTACCCGAGCTGCACCATGAAGTAGTACTTGAGCGCGCTGGACGGCGCGTCGGACAGCGTGTCAAACGACTTCACCACTTCGCCCTTGCCCCCAAGCGATGGCGGGAACCACGGCTCGTGCTGCATTACCTTGAAGCCAGCGACGGTGATGCCCACGAAGTACCTATTGAGACCAAGCACCAATATCACCTAGTCAGCAGTCACATCCCCACTGTCCCCGCAACGACAAAACCGAAGCAATTGCACCTACAGCAGCTTGAAGAGCACCGTGCTGAAGCGGTGCACGCGGTCCTCGACCACGCGCTTCTTTGGCGACAGCACGACGCGCGCCAGCGGCGCGAAGGCCTTGCCGGCGACGAAGCGCGCGGCGATTAGCAGCAGCGAGACGCCGCCGCCGATCAGCAGGTCCGCAAGCTGCGGCATGTCGGGCGTGCCGTCGCGGAAGGCGGCGTTGTTGCTGCGCGTGTGCGAGACGCCGAAGAGCTCCAGCAGCAGGATGGGCACCAGCGTGAGCGTCATGGCCACCAGCACGTACTCCTTGGCGCTGAGCGAGACCTTCATCTCCGTCGACATGGCTGCGAGCGGCGCGGCGTGGGGGGCGCAGAGGGGGCGCACGCTTGTCTCGAGAGCTGCGGCGGGGCGAATGGCGCTGCCGGTATCAACGCCCGATGATGCCAGTGCCATCCCTAGTCCTCCCCGCTTGCAATGTATCCACTCCCCGGCTATGTCCGATTGGTGTGGCGCCAACCAATGTACCTACCGGTACGGACCGGTACAGGCGGAGGACACCCGCTAGATGACGACGAGGTTGCATGTCAACGTCGACGAAGTGAGTGCCTGGCCGTCTGTCGATGTCCCGCAAGTCAGTTCAGTCGCCAATTCTCCTCGCGCGCGGCAGGTGGTGCGCATGACGCTCACGGAGCTGCCCGGCGACGTGGCCGAGCTCGAGCTCGGACAGAAGGCGCGCGCCGGCCGCAAACGCCTGCGCGGCGCCGGCAGCCCGCGCGAAGTCGCCCGTCCTCGCGGCGAGGACGTGCCGATTCCGCCCATCCGCGTGGACAAGGACCTGCTGCTGCAGGTGGTGCGCGTCAAGGTGCAGACGCTGATCCGCAGCGCCAGGCTGCGCGAGCGCGGGCTGGAGCCGCAGCCCGGCCGCGCGCACGACCCGCGCTGCACCGCCGAGCGACTGGAGAGACTCGTTCCGGTGATCGAGCAGCGCTGGCTGCAGGATCTCCTCAACGGCGACGAGCCCCGCTACGGCTTCGATGACGTCGTCCGGGCCTTTCAGGGCATTATCCACGCCGACGCGGACGACCGGGACGCCGGTCAACAGACGCCCTAGACGCCGACTTGACGCTAAATGAACAAAGCATATCAGACGACGCTGTCGACACTTTCATTGAGTTGAGTGTAAACGACTTGGAAGCACCAGAATCTTTTGCAACGGGTGGACGTCCGGAGGACGGATTAATCCGACGGGATCACTTGGCGTGGAGTCACTGCACTAGCACACCGAGTGCGGGAGCTCCTCGTCCAGGACGCCTGCGAGCACGTTGTCCACAGCGATCTTCGCCATCACCTGGCGAGTCTTGGTCGAGGCCGACCCCACGTGCGGCAGGACAACGCAGTTGTCGAGGGAAAACAATGGGTGCGAGGGAGGCAGCGGCTCCGGGGTGGTCGCATCCAAGCCGGCCGCCGCGATCTTCTTGCTTCGGAGCGCCTCCACCAGTGCGTCTTGGTCCACCAACTCACCCCGGCCGGTGTTGATCAAAACTGCGCTAGGTTTCATGAGAGCAAGCTCCTTCGCGCCGATACTGCCGCGACTGTCATCGGTCAGAGGCTGGTGTAGACTGATCACGTCGCTCTTGCGCAGCAGAGTCTCCATATCCACGTACTCGACAGAACCCTGCTCACCACCGAGAGACCTGGCCACTTCGGGTTTCTCGCGTGGGCCTGCGTAGAGGATCTTGCAGTTGAAGCCGTTCTTGAGCATGCGCGCGTAGGTGGCGCCGATGCGTCCGAGGCCGACAACACCGACCGTGCTGCCCGTAATATCGGATCCACAGTACTGGAACGGCTGCCAGACTCCCCACTCTCCAGCTTTGGCGCTCGCAGCACACTCCAACAGCCGGCGTTTCGTGGCAAAAGTTAGAGCCACTGCAGTCTCCGCGACAGCCACATCCAACACGCCGGGAGTGTGTCCCACGCGGATCTTACGAGCCCGACACGCCTCCACGTCAATGTGGTTGTAGCCCACGGAAGTGGTCGACACTACTCGTAACGAGGGTCCCGCAGCGTCCAGTAGCTCTGAGTCGATCGTGTCCGTGTACAGACAAAATATCCCCGAGCACCCCTTCACACGCCGGAGCAGCTCCTCACGTGAAATGCAAGTGTCCTCGGACGCAAATGCATCGATCTCAACCGCAGCGGAGCCACCAATACGCTGGCGAAGCAAATCTACATTTTCGACAGGGTCAGTAGATCATGAGTCAGAATTGCTCGCTAAGTGCCCTCCGACATGAAGCCGACTAACCGTTTGCTTACCAATTGCATACGGCCAATTGCGCGTGAAGAAAATCTTGCGCGGGGCGACGGCACTCATGGAGGTTGAGAGTTAAGCGTCCAGGGAGGTGTCGAAATGGATGCTCTCAGCGGGTGTCGATCATCAAATCTTTGTTTTCTACCAATTGGTATCCAGAGCTGTCAGCCGCCCCACGTTCGCCCTCCTGCCATCGTCATGAGCTCCGCTGCGCCTCGCAAGGTTTTCTTCTCTCGGAATGTGCCCTACGCGATCGGTGAGGCAATGTGCCACGAGCTGATTCCAGTACTTGGTGAACTGACATGTGTCCGAATTCCTTCGCACAGAGCAATTCCGCCAGCGACTGGCAAAGGCTGGAGCCAACGCGGTCTCAGTAGAATCCTATGACTCCGAAGAGACCTGCATCTCTCGAGACGAGCTACTCAAGCGCGTAAAAGGGTGCGCGGGACTGTTTTGTCTGCTGACGGACAAAATTGACGCCGAAGTGCTGGAAGCGGCTGGCCCCTCGTTACGGGTAGTATCCACCATGTCTGTCGGCTACAACCACATTGACGTGGAGGCCTGTCGAGCCCGAAATGTGAAGGTCGGATACACCCCCGGGGTATTGGATGTATCAACTGCCGAGACGGCCGTGGCACTAACCTTTGCGGCGAAGCGTCGACTGATGGAGTGCGCGGCGAGCGCCAAAGCTGGAGAGTGGGGAGTCTGGCAGCCGTTCCAGTACTGTGGATCTGACGTCACTGGCAGCACGGTTGGTGTCGTTGGTCTTGGACGCATTGGCACAACCTACGCGCGTATGCTCAAGAACGGCTTCAACTGCAAGATCCTCTACGCCGGGCCTCGTGAAAAGACTGAGAACGCCAAGTCACTCGGTGGTGAATCTGATTCCGTCAAGTTCGTCGATATGGAGACTCTTCTACGGGAAAGTGACATTGTGAGCCTTCACCAGCCACTAACGGAGGCGACTCGGGGTAGCATCGGTGCTATGGAGCTTCAGTTGATGAAGGAGAGCGCGGTGTTAATTAACACAGGCAGAGGCGAGTTAGTGGATCAAGATGCACTCGTGCAGGCACTGAAAAGCAAGACGATTGCAGCTGCTGGTTTGGACGTGACAACTCCTGAGCCGCTTTCTCCCACGCACCCCCTTTTCTCGCTTCAGAACTGCGTTGTGATGCCTCATATTGGCTCGGCAACGGTCAAGACCCGGCAAGCCATGGCAGACATTGCTGTTGCGAACCTCGCTGCAGGTGTCCTGGAAGAGAATCTGCCACACGGAGTGTGCTAAAGTGCAGAATCATGTCGGAGTTCACATAAGTTGACTTCGGAAACGCGAGAGCGATCAATGCGTCGACTGCATCCAATTCCAGGTATCCATCCACCTTAATCCTGTAAACATGGTTATCAGTTCTCTTCGATCTGACCTCGAAACGTGTTTGCTTGAGAAAAGCAACAATTATTATCACTTTCAACTTGCTTAACTACAGCGACCTCAATCACGGTAGTGTGTTCGAATACCATTTGGTGCGCCGATACGGGATCGGTGAGAGCGGATGCGGCGATGGCAGCGACGGTGGCGAAACTGACGAGTGCGTTGACCATGGAGAATTAGAAGCGGAGGTAGAGCCTTAGAATTATACTAGATTCATGGATAGCATCATGACATTAGCCTCCGAATTCAACAACTAAGACAAGTGTGAGTTTATCAAGTTGATGACCTCTGAGTTGGTAATATAGACTCCAACTCTTCCCTGCCATCGATATATCTCTCGTGTTTGGCGTGAATTAGGTGGCAGGTGCCATTTCTTGAGAGTATTGTTTGCAGCACTTATTTGAATACTTCACCCTTGATAGATCCAGCGACGCCACCCCAAATGTCTATAGTACAGCACGCAGATATCGCACCGTATAGCTCCGCACTAGAAAGGCTTGTGGACCTCATTTCAGCGTATAGTACTTGAAAAAGATTGGATGGGCTGAGGACAGTGATGACGAACGGATCGAGTTTCGCCTCTTGCTTGATCGTTGCTGGAAATTGAAGCTTTGATTTTCACCGTGTGCAGTCCGGTCTCAATTCATCGGGCTAGATCAGTTGAGGACCATGCTTGACACCAGCGACGTTACTAAAGATTTTCCTGTGTGTAGTAATCACCGGGCTTCGGCCAGCACGAGTCCGGAGGTGGTGCCGCGGGTATCCCCCGATTTTACAAAACGCTGCGACGTTGTACTTGCCGAAGCCGTTTAACAACTCAACATACTGTTAGCATGTCCCTACAAAACCATTGTCAAGAAGTCATAGCTAACGACAAATCCACTGATCCTCACAACACCGCCAGTACCAAGGACACTCGTAAGATTTCCTTCACCAGTTTTCAAAGCACCACGCACTGCACAAGCACCACTTCGTCCATCCAGAGACCTTCACCCTTCGCTCCCAATCCACCATGGTCAAGGCACTCTTCATCCTCGCCACCACCGCTGCCATCGCCGCATCCACTCTCACCGATCCCGCATCGGCGCACCAAATGGTCACACGACGAGCTCTCTCCGCTGACCAGCGCAAACTCTTCGTCGCCAACGCCAAGCACGCGCTTGGAGACTGCGCCAACACCGAGCCCATGCGCAGGCTCCAGGAGCGTGCCGTGGCTCGCCGTGCCGAGGCCGTCGAGAACCTGCGTTACGAACGCCGCCAACGCCGCCTCGACGTCGACACGGTGGTGGCCACGAACCACGAGTCCAGCCTCCCAGTCGTCACGGCGGACACGTCGTCCAGCGTGCTGTTTGGTGCCGAGGTGGCATGTGTGCTGGAGCCCGAGGTCACGTATGGTCCGTACTACGTCCTGGGCGAGTACATCCGCTCGGACATGCGCGAAGATCAACCTGGCATTGATATGTACATCGACGTGCAGGTGATTGACGTGAGTTCGTGCAAGCCCGTCACGGACACGTATGTGGACTTCTGGCACGCGAACGTGACCGGCGTGTATTCAGGGGTAGTGGCTGAGAGCAACGGAGATAGTAGCGACACCACAAACCTTGACAAAACGTTCCTGCGAGGTGTGACCCCAACTGACGAGGATGGCGTCGCCCAGATGATCACCATCTTCCCTGGACACTATGGTGACCGGGCGACTCACTTGCACTTTGTTGCCAACTACAACGGCACCGTGCTCGAGAATGGTACCTATTCGGGCGGATCTGTAGCGCACGTTGGTCAATATTCTTCGATCAGGACCTCATCACGTCCGTGAACGAGCAAGACACGTACGTGACTAACACGCAAGAGATCACACTCAACAAGGACGACATGTGGCTCCAGGCTGCCGCCGCAGACGACGATGACCCCATCATGGCTCTGTTGGGCGACTCGGTTGCGGACGGTCTGTTCGTGTGGATCTCGTTGGCTGTTGACATGATGGCCTCGCAGGAGGTCCAGGAGGCTACACTGACTGCTGACGGCGGTGTTATCTCCAGCGACTCTGCCATCGGCGGTGGTGCTGGTGGCAGCGGTCAGTTCGGCGGATCGATGCGGTGTTGGTAGGTCGATGGATGGAGTTTCGGGTTCGGTCAGTGATAGATTGAGCTTATATGGTGGAGCTAGTGTCCTCGGCGATGGAGTAGCTTTGGATGGGAAACATCTTCTGTTTCTGATCAAACTGTCTCCTGCGCAGTTCACTAATCCGTTGCACTGAGTTTCTTGATTTTCATTTCTAAATACATTTGTTTGCGTGTTAATGTTATGCCGTAAAAGCAGTTGTAGCATTTTTGCAAGCGAGAGTGTGTAGATCACGCCCGCGCATGGCAAAGCATTGCAGGATGTTGTTTTTCAAGTTGGTCCAATTACTTGTCCTGAGCATGATTCAAGTTGAGGTGTTTTGCATAAAACACTGTAAGCTATAACGTTTAAACAAAACCATCACCAACACTTCGTGTATTCATATACAGCAACACTACAGAGTGGCTAGTTGCACACATACATAGACACGAACATTTGGGTTGGCAGCCTCTTACAGATACTATAATCTGTTGGGTATGGCTCACTTACAGCGGGGCAGGCAGAGGGCCTACAGTCGATGACACACCGAATCCACCAACCGATCCACCAAAACCACCCATCGAGCCAAAGCCGCCGATTGATCCGCCGAACTTACCGCTGCCACCAGCACCTCCGCCGATGACAGTAGTGGGTCATGGAACATTACGCCGGCAGTTTTTTTTACTTTCCGTAATTTACCTGCGAGACCAGTCCTGGAACGTTCTTTCGAGGCAGCTGCTATTTTGACGACGCAACCTCTCGACCACCTGAGAGCGAAAGCAACGTCTTTTCGATCTTAGGGTAGTTTCAGAGCCGCTCAACCGGTGAGATTTGATTTGACGATTTTTACCTCAAGGATTAGTTGGGACAAGCGCGACATGGCGTCTCATCATTGGTTGAATATCTATGTCACACGCCTTCTTTTCCGCTTAAGTACGCCAGAAATTCTCCCTCCCTTCTTCCTCATTCCAGAATCTGCCGGCTCGACGAACGATGGTCCTATTAAACTGCGCGCTTGTTGGAGGTGGGAGCGTGATATCTATTATCATTGAAGAATGGAAGACGGTGGCTCTCCTGAAGAAGGCGATCAAGGCGGAGAAGCCGAACGCCTTCAAAGATTTTGATGCCGACGAGCTGGAGCTCTCTCTGGCGAAGAAGGGCGCAGAATGGCTACCAATTGAGGACCTTCGTGCGATACGAAAAGGAGAGGATGTACCGGGGTTCGAAAGGGTATCACTGGTGGATACAGAGGATGAGGCGTACTCGGCCTATTCGATTCAGAAAGTGTTGGAAATGAAAGGATTGCCCTCACCTCAAGCGGAGCAAATTCACGTGCTGGTGGTGGTTCCGGATCGGACCGAGGATGCCAACCTTTCCCAGATTTTTCCGACCTTTCGACCATACTGTGAGGGAATCAATGTGCAGTACCCTCATCTTTCGCGGGATGTGCTGGTTGAAAAACTCCACGAAGCTATTATCCGAACCAATTTTGTGCTGTTGTCGTCTCCTTCCGGTTCTGGAAAGACGTCGCTGTTGACATTGTTTGCGCGTAAACATCCTGAAATTTCCTGCGCACCTATCGCTTTTGATAGTAGCACAGAAGATGCCACAACTCTTCTTTCCACTTATGGCGTCAATGTTTGTAAGAAGGCGTGCGATATACCCAGTGGCAAGCTGTGTGTCTTGATGTTGGACGACTGTCAACGGCAGTATAATGATCTCGACTTTTGGACTCGTCTGATTAAAGGCTCAACATCATGGTTACCAGATCACGTCCGATTTATCATCTCCGCGACTCATTTGCTGGAGACGGATGCCCCTCTCAGCCCTGTTACTTTCAGCAGCATCCAGTATAAGTTGACGAGGGACGATTTCTTGGTTAGTGATGAGGAGGCGTATCAGTGCTTCAATTTGGAAAACGGCCTACCACCAGGATTGCGTTTTCCAACGCTGGTAGAGGTGATGATACGCGAGTGCAATGGGCACATCGGTTCATTACGCATATCAATTGATGCAATTTATGAGCGTTTTCGGAGGGCGGGTGCTCGAACTGAGGAGGAGTTGCTGGCGTTCTATCTGTCGGGGACTTTTGTCGAACAAATGGCAAGATGCTTCGGAAGTGAACACACAACACCTGCTAGTTCAAACCAGCAGAAGTTTCTTAGCACGTGTTTGTTGTGCGATCCTAGTTGTCAGCCACTGGTACAGCAATTGAGTCGTGATGAACACGAATGCTTTACAAGGTTGAAGAAAGCGGGTATTGTAACTGAAGTTGGCGGCTACGTGGGGTTCACGTCTCCCTTGGCTGAAAGGTACTACTACAAGTGGCTGTTTCCTGGTCGTGGATATGAGAATCCTACATCGTTGCACGAGCTGATCCGAAAGGCGATTGAAAGTATGTCTGCTTCCGCGCTAAAACAATCTGTGGTTCGCAATGACGACTTTCCCAAAGAAGCTGTATTCCAGCATCAGTTTATGGCAACTCTTGCGCGACACACAACAAGCACGTGCTATATATGCCCTGAACTTTCGAGAGTGTTCCCTACCTCGCCTGGTCAGCCTAGCACGCGCATTGATGGAGAGATTGACTTCTATTTAAATGGAAGTCTTCGGTGGGGAATCGAATTGCTCGTTAATGGTGACAAGATCGGCGAGCATATGTCTCGATTCGCTGCAGGGGGGAAGTATGCTGCTCTCGCTGCAAAAGATTACGTTATCATCGATTTTCGAGGCAACAAGCGTGGATTACCAACGAAAGTTTCCCGTAAAGCAAAGAGGATCACAGCTTTCTTTAAACTTGGAGACTTCTCGAAATGTCGCTGTATATTTGGATTTAAGGACGAGGAACTGATCAGTTTGAAGCAGTAATGACCTGTTTGCTACGCCGTCATTTTTTTTAATCCTGATAAATATAAAGTTAATATACAAAGATGGCGTACTCATCTGAACAATACCTCGCTAACAAAGAGCGCATTAAGGCTGCGCAGAAGCGCTACTATCAGCGCACACGTGAAACTCGACTGTCGTATCAAAAGAGCTACGACGATAAGAACAGAGAGCAGATCCGTGTTCGCAAGCGCAAGCCCAAAACCGAACTTATTGATGACAAAGCCGAACCTAACAACGAAACCGAACTTAATTAATAATTTTTTTTTCTCAAATAAAAAGTCAATCCCAATATAGTCAATGACAATGGCTTAAAACCTCCAAAAAGGTATAACCCAAATATTTGAATTAATTAATTTCAGAATCTTTTGTAATGACTAAGATATAAAGTCGATCCTGATACATGATCAAAATATTATAAAGTCATATCTACGAAGAAGAATATAGCCAAGCATATATAGGCAACATGTTTGCATACGAACTCGAAGGATTAAAGAGATTAAATATCCAGGCTATCAAATGGGGTAGTAGCTACCGTGTTAAGGTGCGTGGTAGAACGGGTAAGATGGTTTATGTAAGCAACGTTTCGCGCCCAATCAACCAGAGATTGGTAGCTAAGCAGTACAATGTTTCGATTGAAACCCTTGAGAAGCACTTGTCGCCTGAGTTCAAGGCTGATCCTAAGTATCGTTTTTACAATGGTAATCACATGGAATCACACCTATATGAGGGTATCGAGGCTAATGATTTCTACGATAAGCTCGAGAACGTTCTTTCGAGCCAGGCAAGTGCTTTTAAGGTAAATATAGCTCTTGGGTACGAACTTGTAAGCAAGACCGATCCTGATGATACTCGCTATTTCTATCCGAATCTCGCTAACACTTATGTGTTCAATAAGCCTGTTGCTATCAACAGCAAGGCTGATATTCGAAAGAAGGTGATTTCGGAAATTCGGTCTATGGAGTTGGCTGACAAGCTGAACTACCCCAGCTCTGGATATAAGCTCAAGGCGATCACTGCATTCAAGATTTTCGTCTACCATCGCGACCATGCTCTTGGGGATAGCGACGCTGTTATTCCTAAGATTATCCGCGAAAACAAGCATGTAATCAACTTCCCTAAGACCAACAACAAGTGCGTCTTCCACTGTATCGCCTGGCATACATTCCAGAGCCCTAAGAAGGATCCTCGCAGAATTCAGGCTCAGGTGAAGGAGGCATTCAAGCGCTACTGCTCTTTCAAGGGGGTGAAGTATACGTTGAGTCTATTTAGAAGCTTCAAGCCTATTGACCTACTACAGCTCGATGAGGTTGAGGACTGCTTCCAACTCGGTATTAACGTATATAGCATGGATGTAGCTTCCGGAAATGTAGAATGCATTCGTAGATCGGACAAGGGGTATGAAGCTATGGATATTTTATCGTTCGAGAATCATGCTCTTTACATCAAGAACATTAATATGCTTCAGGCTAAATATCAATGTCCTAAGTGTGAAATGGTTTTCGTCAGCGCTGAAAAGCTGAAAAATCACAAGAAGAACCAGTGTGAGCTTGTAAATATTGAGAGCTTCCCCACTGAGCCAACTATATACAAACCGGCTCAGAACACGATACGATCACTGCTTACGAAGTATTCCGTCAAGGATGCTGACCATTACATCGATCACTTCATAGTTTATGACTTTGAGGCCATTCTTAAGCCTACCGCGACTCAACACGGGGAAAGTACTGTCTTTACGAACGAACACATCCCTGTGTCTGTATCCATAGCTGATAGTTTAACCGAGGAGGTGCGCTGCTTTGTGAATGAAGATCCGAAGATGCTGCTGACGGATATGTTCAAATACATCGGTGATGTATCGCTGAAGATTCAGCAGTACAATGTCAATAAGTATAAGTCGCTTCTACAAAAAATCATCAATGCTCATGGTATGGCAGGTATGGAAATTCCAGGAGTAAATCTTGGCAAGACCTACAAGATGTCCGATGTGGATAGTTGGATTGAAGTGGGGAAGTATGCCAGCTTCTTTGACTTTCACCGCAGTCTTGGTTTTGGTAAGCAAAGGTCTGATTATGTGAAACTGAAACAGCAGCTTGACCAAGTACCAGTATTCGGCTTCAATTCTGGTCGATACGATATTAACTTGATTAAGAAAGATTTGTTTGCCGTAATTGGTACCGACAACATCAAATCTGTCATCAAGAACCCCAGCTACATGTGCATTGCTACATCAGACATGAAAATGCTTGATATCACTAACTATGTACCAGCTGGTACCAGCTACGACAAGTATCTTACAACATATCTCGGTGGCTGCAAATGCGATGACAAAATTAGATGTGTCTGTGGTCTTGGTAAGGGTCTTTTCCCTTACGAGTACATCACCGCGTTCAATGTTCTAAAGCAGACTACTATTCCACCTAAGTCAGCGTTTGATAGTAAGCTCCGTGGAACGAGCATCACGAGCGATGACTACGAACGAGTGAAGTTCGTGTGGGATTACTACGAGATGAAATCAATCAAAGACCTACTGATCTGGTACAATAATCTCGACGTAGTCCCTTTCACCAAAGCTATCAAGGCTCAGCGAGAGCTATTTAAGCGCTTCGATCTGAATATGTTTGCGGATGGAGTGTCCCTACCTGGTCTTTCAGAGAAGGTCATGTATCAGACCTGCTTCAATAATCTCCAATATCCGGATAAGAAACCTGCTAACGCATTCCGATTTCCAGCTAAGCGCATGGCTGGCTACAAGAGTCAGGATGCTAAGGCAAAACGAAAATTTGGTATGACGCTTGAGCACGTGAATACATTGCTGCAAAAGCAAAAGTATCTGTGTGGTCTATGCTATTGTCAGCTGACTGCTGATACCGCTTCCGCTGATAGAATCAATAACAATCTTGGGCACACTGATGGTAATATCTTGATCAGCTGCATTTCATGCAACACCGCTCGAAAAGATATGTCTCTCAGGGGGTTCAGATACAAGAAACTGCTTGATTTTAACGCAAACAGATTGGTGTTTTCGATTGACAAGGAGGAATCTGAGATTTACGGGAAAATGAAAGCTAACATCGCTGGTGGACCATCAATTATATTCAACAGGTATGCTAAGCGAAACGAGACGAAGATTCGTGGAGGTAAGATCTGCAAGAAAATTATCGGATACGACGCTAACGCTCTATACCTATGGGCCCTTGGTAATGAGATGCCATGTGATCGATTGACTACGGTTGAAGCGTATGATGGTATCATCGATGACATCAAAGCAGACAAAGTATTCGGCTTTCTTGAATGTGATATTCGAACACCAGAACACCTTAAACAGTACTTTGGTGAGATGACTCCAATTTTCAAGAATGTACTGATCGACTGTACGAATGAGAGCGTCATTGGTAAGCACATGTTCGAACACAATGAGGCGCGCAAGCAATGCCGAGCAAAACCAGCTCGCAAGTTGATTGGTAGCTACTTTGGTGAAAAGATTCTTATCTACACTCCATTACTCAAATGGTACCTTTCGCACGGTATGGAGATCACTAAGACCTACAGCTTTATCAAGGCCAACTCTGACAAGGCATTTGCACCATTTATGGAGGCTGTATCAAATGCTCGCCGAGAGGGTGATGTTGATAAGTCTAAAGCAATGATTGCAGAGATGATGAAGCTGGTAGGCAACAGTGCCTTTGGTCGATCTGGCATGGATATGAGCAAGCACAAAGAGGTTAAGTATGAGTCGAGCGACAAAGCTATTAAGAACAAGATCGAACACTTTACGTTCCATGGTCTAGAGGAGCTTAATGATGCGTGTGAGATCACGATGAAGAAGCGCCGACTCAATAATAAGAACCCAATCCATTTGTCGATTGCTATCTATCAGCTTGCTAAGCTACGCATGCTTCAGTTTTACTATGACTGCATAGATTTCTACTTCGATCGCTCTGACTTCCAGTATGAGGAGATGGACACTGATTCGGCTTATATCGCTTTCAGCTGTGATAATCCGTTTCAAGACTGTATCAAGCCTGAGCTACGATCCCACTTCAAGGAGCATAAATACGATTGGTTCCCACGCGATTACAACACTGAGGTAGCTAAGTTTGATCGCCGTACGCCTGGTTTGTTCAAAGATGAATGGTCAGGTGATGCTATGGTCTCACTATCGAGTAAGAACTATATTTGCTACCTACCTGATGAGACATACAAAGTAAAGGTTTCAGCGAAGGGTATTCAACAGGGAAGTGGTCGAAACAATGGTGTTCTTAATCCTGATGGGTTTGAGACTGTCGTACGGGATCGCATCACGCTACAAGGTACAAACAAGGGGTTCAGATTATCGAAAGAAACCAAGTCTATCATCACCTATACTCAAACCAAAACAGCGCTTAACTACTATTATGACAAACGTCGAGTACTTGATGATGGTATCACGACTGAACCACTTAATATTTAAGCAGCTAACCACAGGGGATTTTTTAATGTATATATAGATCATGGACGCGCTATTAAAGAAACTCTACTATGACCCAAAAACCGGTTTTATCGGAGCTCAAGCTCTGTATCAGAAGGCAAAGGAGTTAAATCCTAAGATAACTTTCAAAATAGTAAAGGATTGGTATGGGAGTCAGCCCGATATTCAACGATTTCAGGAGCAAAAGAAGAGATTCAATGGTTTTAAAATAGCTTCGCATAACCCCAACTCGTGGCAAATTGATCTTGCATTTTGGGAGAAACGACCAATTTTGACTGCTATCAACATCAACTCAAGGCTGGGGTACGCAAAGCTCTTACGAAACAAGACGGCAGCAACAGTGTTAGAAGCGCTTAAAGCGTTTGTTCGTCTCCACAAAGTTGATATCCTAACAAGTGATAATGGTAGTGAGTTCATGAACTTCCAGGCCCAAGAGCTCTTCAAATCTAAGACAATTGAACACTACAACAATGAGCCAGGTGATCATGGAACTATGGGAAAAATTGAACGATTCAACAGAACGTTGAAACAGAGACTAACTAAAATGTCCTCCAAGAGAATTACGCAAAAGCTTGTAACTGATGTTATTGAGAACTACAATACCACGTTTCATCGTTCGATTGGTATGACTCCAAATGAGGCAAAAGGCAAAGTAATGAATGCAGATCTGAGTCATAATCAGGTGGAAGCCGATAGAATTGAGAAGGAGTTTGACGTCGGATCAAGCGTATTATACCGTCTCAAAAAGCAGACATTTGATAAAGAAGCTGCTCGATGGAGCAAAGCAGTCTATAAAATCGTTGGAATTGATGGCTACCGAGTCCAAATCCGTTCAAAAAATGGTCATACCCTCTACAAGGCGCCAAACGATCTTAAAATGGTCAACACAGAGACTACAGATGCTGTTATTAATCGTGGCGATATTCTGGAAGCTGAGAAGATCTTGGATCATAAGACGACACGGTCTGGGAAGTACAAATATCTGATCAAATGGCTTGGTAATGAGCCTGATTCCTGGGAACCTCAAGATAATCTCCGATTGATAAATAAGAATCGGAAGTCGATGCTAGAAAAAGAGTACTGGGCAAAAAAAAACACACAAATGAGTCATAATTAGCTTTGTGTAAAAAATATATTAGAGCAATCCTCTGTAAGCTTTGACTCATTTATAGTATATTTACTATTTTAATTAGATTATTGAAATATCTGACTTGATATATATATAAACCCTTATTATAAATATGTGCCCCAACTGTTTAAAAAAATCAACGTGAGCTTGCTACGCTACGGCGAAAGCTGTGGGTCATTCAAGAGGTGAGTAGAGTCAAGAATGAGTTGATAAATCTCGATGCGTCAGCAAACTTTCGTAAAACAGTAGTAAATCGAAAGTATCGACATGAGTTGGAAGCAATATTTGGAGTTCCATTCCATTGCATTAAGGATCGCTATCTAAATCTTCTAAATGAGCGGAATAGTATCTGTCATAACTATCAACCATTTAGACATGACTCAGTTATGCCGAGTTTGTGGTAAGGGTATTTAACACTACTCATTTTTTTATGATTCGTTTGATATAGGATCAATATGTTTCCAAATTTTACATCGCTCGCTCAGAGAGAGCAAAAACGTCAGGAGCTTCTTGAAAGAGCTCAGCACCGCGTTCGACAATCCAACACTAAGCGTCAGATGTATGCAGGAACGTCATGGGCAAGTGATATCACGAATGGGGTTACTACAGTCCCAAAGAAATCAACAGAATCAACTCAGACCGACTCATCCGAGTCTGCTGAGCCATTAAAAAAAACACTGATTGATGGATACTCCCAAACAAACCCTGAGGTCTCAACACCCCAGGTGGATTCACAATCGCAGACTGACGGCTTCGCCTCACGTCTGAGCGACAGCTCAACTCCAAATGTTCGCCCTGTGATGATCGATGTTGGAGTTGATAGCGGCGTGCAGATGGTAGATAGCTCAATTAATACTGATCGTGTTAATCAAACTGATAGAAATATTCAAGCGAGACCTCAAACATCTGATGTTGGTATCGATAACACACAGCAAACAGCTGATGTTGGAATCGACAATACTCCAAAAATGTTAGATGCTGAAACAAACATGAAAAACATGAAAAACATGGATACCGAAGATCAAGTGGAGGCGCGATCATGGATTAAGAAATTGTTTACCGCCAATCCTAATTGGGTAGCGCTTCGAATTAAGCCAATTAAGCGTAAAACTGGTAAGGATGACAATAGATACTTTCTTGGTGAAAAGGGGTCATTAATTGCAGCCAAAACGGGTAGAAAGAGTAAGACTTATCAATCGATTGACTGGGTGGCTACAGAGGAGAAGATTAGGGGCATCTGGTATGATGGCGAAAGTAAATCAATCGATGAGAGCAGTTATATGAGACTTGAAGACCCTCTTTATCACGTTTCACTAACGCGAAAACGAAAAATCGCCGATCCAAGTGAAGGTGATGATGCATTCCGTTCAAAGCAGCGTCTTGAAGATAGTTTTGAGTTGGACACATCGACTTCAACCTCATTAGACCAAGTTGATAGTAAGAATCGATTGCTTTGGTCTATTTTCAAGAATAAAGCAGTGCTTGAGTCGGCTGGTTTGAAAAAGAAAATCATTCCTATCCTCAAGAGCATGAGTAAAACATCTCAGGTGGATAGAACTGGATACGTGTGGATTGATGGTTCATCAATTAGTGTATTTGGTATTGATAGTGAAAGAGTCAAGCCAGCGATTACTAAAAAAGTCGATTGGAGATCTACATTCCAAGAATTTATTGATTTAGTCAAAGATCGTGGCGATATCGATCTATTTACTAACGAAGACACCACCAAACTTGCAAAAGCCTTTGAGCCACGCGATGGTGAGGCTCGGCATGGAATTAAGATTGGAATTGATGAAGATATGAATAGTTCTCTAACTAATGCTGATAACGATGCGAAGAAGATTCTCATGGACTACTACAGCAAAATAGCATCTGAAGGAGTTCGAATTCCCTTTAGACTGAAACCAATAGTAGATACCAAAAGTGGTGTGAAAGCTAATCAAAATTACTACTTTAGTGAGCCTACCGCAGCAAAACCATTTTACAGTAGAAACCACGAAAACAAAGCGGTTTCTGGCAAGGTTTTCAACGATCTTATGAAAACCATTAGATGGATGGATACTTTCAATAGCCTGATGACCGGGTTTGAAGACATAGAGCGATACGTCTATGAGAATGATGATCCAGCATTGAAAAAAAATCTCGAAGTTAATCTTCAGCTATTGAATCGAGCGATCCTCGACAATACAAAATCGACAGATACATCAGCTCGAATCAAATCCTCAGAGGGTACTCAATATCGCGATGACACTTTGCAAAAACTCCACGATGAGTCAGAAGCCGCATTCCAAAAGTATGGCGAAGCTCAGAGGAAATACGATGAGGCGAAGCGAACAGTAAAGGGTAATAACTCAAAATCCGCAAGATCAGCGTTGAAGGCGGCAACCGCTGCCATGAAAGCGACCAAGGCTGTCTATCAAATCAAGGCTAAAAGCTACTCCGATGCTAAAAACTACACCGAGGTTGATCAATTCAGTGATCGACAAGACGAGCGCACGGTTCGCCAAACTGTGAATAACATGGTTGATCGAGTGGGGTCAGGGGTTAAGAGGAATCTTCAGGGTCGTGGGTTAAGAGGTGCTGGCGTCGCCCCGCTTGAAGGAGTTGTCCGTCGCGGGAGAACATACAACCTCAATGAGATTCAAGGTTTGGCCACCCCATCGGCATACATCTACCGTCAGCTGGGTAGTAAGTATATCAGAATTCCTGATCTTGATAACAAAACCCTTGTGATTGTTCAACCCAATCGCCGAAAATGCGGACCCAAATGTCAAATCAGTGATAGTCTACAATCAATGATCCGAACTCTTGTGTAGAAGAATCATATCGATCAAGCTTCATATGACAAGCTCAGTATCGATGATAGAAAACTGTTCAAAGAGATCCTTGCGATTACACATCTTCAGTATAACTTCCATGACCACCTTGAGGATCCGTTAGACTCTCTAAGAGCTGAATATGACAAGCTGAAAGGAGAGCTTGAATTAGGCAATGATAATCCTTCAATCATCAAGCAACTGAAATCGCTTAGTGTGGATATGTACTCCAATCGTTTAATTTCGGATTCTGAGTTCAAGGATATTATCGTCCGATTGATATAGAGATGTTCTTTTTCAATCCCCGAATTATTTCCAGCTCAGGTGGTAGATATGGCGACAACGCTGATCTCAACGTCGCAGAGCTAAAAGCCATCATGAAAAATCTTATCATCCATGACCGCCCTCAAAAGACCCAGGCAGCTGTTTGGGCAACGGATCTTGACAAGACGCTCAAGAAAACGGATGCGTCAACCCAGACGGAAGGAGGGAAAGTATGGGCATACTCAACTAAAAAAAAATCGAAGTCTGTAAAGACGTTTGCTATCTAAGCAATACCAGATCTAACAGCTTTATTCGCCATTCCGCGATATATACTAATTTTTTTCTCTCCAACATGTATTTCCATGATAGCATCTTCCCCCGTCTTCGCATCTCTGATAGGAACGAATGCACTATCTCCGAGAGCTACGATCTGATCAGCGCGCATGAATGTAGAAGCAATTGCCTGAGTAGGTTCATCAGCAGTTAAATTCGATTTAAGATCTTTGCTTGGTACGCAACCCATTTCTTGTATATTATTACCAAAGAAACTTCTTAGCATAGAAATCCGCTGATAGTTCTGGGTAATCAACTTTGTGTCTAAGGTAGTATCGATGACGTCTCTCCTCATCATTATGATCAAGATGACTAAAAGCCTTCAGAGGCGTTTGATCCCGATATTGGGCGTATCCACGTGCCCCGAAATCAACCTTGCGCAACTTTCCCGTATCAAGACGTACCCATACTCGATACTTCTTGCTCTTCAAAGGGCTTAACTCCCAGCGCTCAATCCTCATGACTCTATATTAGCCAAACGATCTTTTAATCTATCTATCTCACCCAAAAGATGCTGAATCATCTTCATATTATAAGCCGATATTCGACTGTAATCAACGTTGAGCTGTTGCTTAGCTGGTTCAAGGCTTGGGTCTTCTCCCCCTTCAATATCATCTCTGTAAAAGATCGATATCAAATCAGTTAGATGGGCTGAGACCAAATCCTGAGCTATGAGACCGATTTCTTGTCCAGGCTTGTTTTCCGACTCGATCCAGTCATAGAGCTTGACCTCACAGCTATCGTAGAGCCGCTTCACACGATCAATTGGGCATGATTGAATATTCTTTTTAAGGCGTCGATCCGACGTCATCGCCATGGCTGTACAGGCAATGTATCCTCCGAATATACCCGCTACTGAATATGTGATCGGGCCAAGAGCGGATTCTGTAGCTCCACTATCTGCTCTGAGGCGATACACTGTCGTTCCGCCTGCTCCAAATACAAAACTGTTGCTGCCAGGGACGTGCAGCGGAGCTGAAGGACTTGTAGTACCAAGACCAAGACGACCTGTGGTAGTTAAAATCATCGACGTCGAGTTATTGACCCCAAATCTGAGGTCGTTGTTTGTGATGTTCCCGATCCATGACGCGTTCGCTGTGGATGATCGATTGCCATTATGGACTTGGATCTGGAATTGAACAGGAGTCGTATTCGACCCGGTTAGAGTCATCATTCGTGTGTAAGAACCATCAAGAAAGTCCAATCCACTACCAGTGATCGAGAAATTTTCATTCGTTGCTGTAGAGTTGATCCCAAGCTCTGTCAGCGATCCTACTGTTGTTATAGCTGATTGGTTTCCATACGCTAAAAACCCATTGATAACGCCGGAGCAGCTGATATCCCCACTCGCTGACAGATTATTGAGCGAGAGGGAAGTCGGAATAGATGTTAAAAAGCTTGATAGGTCATAATACGTCGAGCCCTGGCGCAAGTTCGTGCAAGTCAGAGTAGTAGCCGTTACCGAACTTAGGCCTCCGATATTCGAGCTTGAGTCGCATAATAGGAATTTATTTGGCGTTGCGGTACCAAAACTAACTCCGTTTATGTATTCAAGAAGGCCCAAATCGTATATAGTCCCGTTCTGGCGATATTCTCGACAATCGATGTAGCTTGAAGTGCCTGTTATCGATATCGAGCGCGATGATTCACTGAACGATAAATTCCACCGATCGTAAGACCTGATAAAGATCCGAGAGACGTTATATTGGGTTGGGATCCGGTTTGTAGCGTTCCAGTAATAGTAGAAGCTCCAAAGCTATTAATTCCGCTAATATTGCCGGACGAATCGAGAATCAAAGTTTTGCTGTACGAAGCAGTTCCCGCTATTACTCCGCTAAGGTAGCCCATCCTGTAATCATCCTTGCTCAAATATAGTGTCTGCGCATAATCGTATGTTAGATAACCACTCGAGTCTAACGAAAGATAGAATGAAGGATTATAAATGGCTGATTGAAATGTAGGCTGTGGATATGAAAAACCGGAACTCATTTTGTTTAATCCTATATAGATCAAACGATTTTAGTCATGAGTGCTCCTGACTTCGGGGCTTTGATTCCGAAAAAATTCAAGTCTGCTTCGATGGGTGATATACCCGCATTGGATATGAAAGCTTTGTTTAGAATGGTTGTGCTCGGTCCAAGCTTTTCAGGGAAGAACAATCTTTGTATGTTTATTCTCAAGCATTCTCCTCACGTATTTGCTCATCTAACTATCATTGCTCGTAATCCCCATCAGGAGCTTTATGAGTATCTCCGGGAAAAGTTGGAAGGATTCATCACATTTGCTGACCCAGATAGCCCTCCTAAAGTAGATCAGGTGCGTCATACTCCATTAAGCTCTAACAAACCGGAGCTTGTTATCATCGATGACTATAGCAATGATAAACTACTTCAGAAGAATATCTTCTCTCATTACTATACACGTGGACGACACTTTAAACTCTCAACCATATTCCTAAGCCACAGCTACTTTGCCACTGATAAGATGATTCGGTTGAATTCAGAGTACGTAGCGATTCTAAAAGCGAATTCGAAGCGTGATTTACAGATGGTTGTAAAGGATTTTAACATCAAAGGCGTTGATGAACGATCAATCGTCTATTACTACAATAAAGCCACGGAGCGCAAAGGACAGATGCTGTTCGTGGATTCAGTCAAAGGTCAAATCAGATATAACTTCGATAGGCCGATCGATATTGAGCAATAATTTGAAAATATTTTGAGTGAATCAATATACATAAACCATGTGCGCTTCGTTTGTTAAACTCGATTCCACTAACCTCGTTCAAGACGGATACAACAGCACATGGAAATACAGCTTCCCTGGTAGTGCTGCCGATTTTAAGGATGTAGCATGTGCAGTTCAATCGATTTCGATGTATAACTCTGAATACAACATTGACGCCGCTCAATTCTGGAACAATTCCTTTAAAATTGAAGTTCCGACAGCTGGAACCACATCCACTGTATCTGTTAGCTTGCCTGATGGGCTTTACAATTATACTGATATAAATCGAAGCATCCAGACAGCTCTCGTAAATGCTGGAGCGTATCTAATTAATCCATCGGGTGAGAACGTTTTCTATATTCAACTAACGGAAAACAGTGTGTATTATGCTGCTCAATTCGATTTTAGCGCTACTCCAACGACACTTCCTACGGCTGGTGGCACTTGGACACGACCGGCAAGTGGTCTTTATTCGTCAGGCGGTACTGGTTTGCCAACAACAACGCGTGTCCCTCGCATCATCATCGATAATGCCGCTTTTGTTAAAGTATTAGGATTGACTACTGGTACGTATCCTTCAGCGCCTGCAACGGTTTCAAGTGCTCAACTCAGTAATACAATTCCTCAGATCCATCCTACATCTTCTTACATCGTTCGTTGTGATCTAATTAAGAACGAGTATGTAGCCTCTGGTGATATTCTTAGTGCGTTTGATCGTGGTGATGCTCAGGTAGGTCAATTAATCAGCTATAAGCCAAGTCAATATGCCTGGATGAACTGTCATAATGGATCGCGCACATCAATCACGATTTCAATCTTTAATCAAAACGACCAGAAGGTTAAATTCCGTGATACTTCAGTCTCGATCATGCTTCTGCTTCGTCCAAAAAAATAAATAATCGAATGGCTAATTTTTTTATCCAACTCTCATAACCGAAAACTTCCCCCTCGCCGTTTAGCACGCAAAGCGGCCATTTTAGCCTTCATTTCAGGACTGCCTTTAGCTGGTTTCTTAGAAACTCCCACACCATAACGTCTCTTTACCTCACCTCGCACTGACTTGATTAGAGTTTCATGTTCCGGTTTGCTTGCCTTTGATAGTAAAAACTTTTCACCTGCATCGACCGCATCGGTTAGAAGCCCCTTTCGCTTAGCGTAGGATAGTGCATTCTTTGCCGCCTTCTTAACATCCGCTACCGAAATACGGCCACCTTCTTTCTCTACATCGCTGTAAGAGTCATATACTCCAACCCCTGTCAATGACTTAATAGCTGCTCTTGCGGGGATTTCTGCGTGAGGGGCTCCAAACGCTGCCGCAAGAGCCGGAACCGCCGCGTCTAATCCCTTTGAAAGCAATCCGCTGTCTTTTACAAATTTGAATGCTGTTGATAACCCAGATTTGATTTTACTCCAAATGGATCCCCCTTTTAGTTTCTTGTAACCTTTCTTGATCTCGTGTCTGGTAATGTCAAGTCTAACACCACGACCTGCCTTGCGTGCCTTTAGCGCTTTCTCATACGAAGCTGGGTGGAGATGGATAACAGAGCCTGAACCCTTGAGTTGATCAGATGTAAGACTTAGCTTACCTGTCTTGAGGGCTTTATTTAGCTTGGGAGCTGGAACGTCGCTGGAAATCGTTAATTCACGATACATGATTGCTATATTCCCTGAAACATATTTAATACAGAATTGACAAATTCAGATCTTTCATGTTCTTGAATACATCAGGTCTTTTGTGCTGCTTGGAATAGAGCCAAAGCATACAGAAGCCTCCACAGTAATCGCCATACGTACCTTGATATTGTTTGGGATTATATCGCCCGACCCCATACTTAGTAGGCGCCGCTTCTCCCATGGTATCAAAATATTCTCCATTATGAACAGCCGTCCAGTGTCCTACATCGAGATTAGGCGGTCTAAGTAGAACCAGGTATGAACCTTTCTTCGGAAGTGGCTTTGCGATCTCGTTTGACTCAAATATACCATCGAGATGAACCCCAATACGCTTGGCAAGTTCGATGAGATCATGATCAGATGTGATAGGCTTGACGAGTTCCATAATAATTATTTTTGATAAAGTATATTACATGCCATATAGAATCTCAACGATGTCTGAAACACAACTTTCCGACCAATACCTTTACCAGAGCTCGCTCAAGAGTGATCCGGAGATTAAGGTCTCCTCTGGCAAGCGCGTGCCTTTTGTTATCGATCTTAACCAAGGTTCATACCAAAACGGTGTTATCACTATCGACGCTACGTCTCAGCTTAATGGTAGTGAAGGATTTGCCTGCCTCCGCGATGCTTACATTGTGCTACCATACAAGGTTTCGATGAAAAACACGCACGCTACAAATGTACAGAATGCAGCCAACCGATTTTGTGTTGGTCTGAAGTGTGGCAATTTCAATGTTATCGACTCGATGTCTCTGGAGCTAAATGGTAAGACTATAGTTTCGATGGCTGATTATAAGCTGTTTTGGAACAATATCCGTGCTCAGACAGGGTACAGCCTTCAGTATGTTGAGAAGCATGGCGCTGAATCGTTTCTATACCCGGATGCTGCTCAATCAACCAAGTATAGTAGTACAGCTGCTACCACCGGAGACGGGTATTCGAATAACACAGCAATCTCTACTACCTTCACCGCCGGTACTATTTCTGCTACGGCATCGGTAGCAAATGATGGTTTTACTAAGCGTCTTCTCTCTAACCCTCCTAATGCTGGAGCTGACTCATCTACGTCGTGGCCGTCTACTGGTGCTGCATCTGCCACGACTTTCATTGCTAATCAACTTGGTCGCGGTGCGTTCGTAGCTGGCTCTGGTTCACCTGGTGCTATTATGGGGACGTGGAACTATATGCTTAAGATTAAGCTTACTGATTTACATCCGATTTTCAAGGAGCTTGACTTGATGGCTAATCCACAAATTCGTCTTCGTTTCCGCGTTAACCAGGGCACTTCAGCTATTGATGTTGATGCATCGAGAAATATGACGCTAACGGGAACAACATTATCGAGTGGCAATGTATGCCCAGTAATGGTTGCTTCTGCGACCAGTCCAAACCCAATGTACAATGCTCTCAGTTTCGCTGGTTCGGTTGCAGTTTCTTGGGGTGCTGTGGTTAACTCGCTTGAGCCTACAATTGATGGAACCTACATGCCTTTCACGACTTCTCGACTGTATGTTCCTTTCGTTCATTTGGAGAACCCTCAGGCTATCATCTCTAAACCGGTTAAGAAAGTCCGCTACAACGACTGTTATGCACAGTGGTTTTACCAGCGTGCTGGCATTGGCAAGCAGTCGACTCAGCTCAATACTGCATTTGATCTCCAGCTTTCGGCTTCTGTTAAAAATGCTAAGTATGTTATCCTCCTTCCTTTTGCCGAACAGAGCGGTAGTTTTGTTTCTGCTGCTGTCCAAGAGTTTCAGAGTCCTTTCGATTCGGCTCCTTGGACTCTTCACCCTGGTTCGAGCATTCGCAACTTCAACGTCCGCATTGGTTCGACTCAGTGCTTCGATATCTCCCATGACTACGATTTCCATCAATTCACAAACGAGTTCGCTAAGATTGCTTCGATTAATGGTGATCTGACTCCTGAGCTGGTGAATGGTCTTCTTGACTATCAGACGTGGTCTCTAACTAACCGCGTCCTTATCGCTGACGTTAGCCGCCTGACGGAGCGTGATATCCCTTAGGCCATTCAGGTCCAGGGTGTCAACGCTGGTTGCCAGGGAACCAACATGCTTGTATTGGTTGTGAGCGAGCAAGAGCTCTCCTACGATCGTCTAACGGGTGAAGTTCTTGATTTTACCACTGCTTAGATTTGGATTAAAAAAAAACAGATATTTTTTTAATTAGCCTGTAAAGCCTCGAAAAGCTTAGGACATTTCTCAATTACGAATGGGTTCTTACGAAGCCAATCGATATAATTAGAATCGGTGCGACTAATTTGTTTTAGCGTCTTACCCTTGTACTTGCCCCAACTCATCATATACGAGTTATCATTGGTTAGAAACTTGGAGTGGAGGAATATCTTGATTTCCTCATTAATATTGAGACTTGGTTGGTTGAGCATCCAGCGACAATAACCAGGATCAGAAGTGAATACTTCTTCGATCGGCGTGCCCTTGTATTTTCCAAAAGTTAGTTTGTTCGACATGTTATTAGTTATGTGTATCTATATACATGGGTCTCAGTTTTTTTTGAGAAAAATAAATTAACTATGAAATTCAGACAAAACCTGTTCTCAGTGGTCGAGCGGTTCTAAAACCACCCTTAGATCGAAAAGACGTGGCTTTCGCTCTCAGGTGGTTGAGAGGTTGCGTCGCCAAAATAGCACCTGGCCCGAAAGAATGTTCCAGGAATGTTCTTGGTGGTAAATTACGGTAAGGAAAAAAACTGCCGGCGTAATGTTCCATGACCCACTACTGATGACAGAGTCGCTGGAGATACCACCGCCGTCAGCAGTCAGTGTAGCCTCCTGGACCTCCTGCGAGGCCGTCATGTCAACAGCCAACGAGATCCACACGAACAGACCGTCCGCAACCGAGTCGCCCAACACAGAGCGTACTCCATGATGGGGTCATCGTCGTCTGCGGCGGCAGCCTGGAGCCATATGTCATCCTTGTTGAGTGTGATCTCTTACGTGTTAGTCACGTACGTGTCTTGCTCGTTCACGGACGTGATGAGGCCCTGATCGAAGAATATTGACCAACGTGCGCAGTGCTGTTGAGGCGCTAGGTATGGTGTTGGCTACTGTAAGTCAAGGCGCCGGGCTGTTGTAGCAGGATCGTGTATGAGTTAGCATGCGCACTAACAATATGCTCAGCTGTTAAACGGCGTCGGCAAGTGCAACGTACGATGCGGCAGCGTATAATCGGGGAAGATACCCGCGGCACCACCTCCGGAATCGTGACGCCTAAAGTCCGGTGGTTATTTGCACATGAGGACAGACAGCTCTTTAGAAACGTCGCTGGTGTCGAGCATGGTGCTCAACCGATCCAGCTCGATCAGTTGAGATCGGACGCGTACGTTACCAACCGCGTGAGACTCAAAGCAACAATGTCCAGTAACAACCAAACATCAAATGAAAAAAAAAATTGAAACCACGTCACCCTGACACCATTAATCATATGCATGCTCGCAACCGATCTGTACAAGCACTTTTGATGAATGGGGCCATCAGATCAGCTTTGATTTATTCACGATCCTTTCCACCACTGGCACGGAGCTGCAGGAGCTGCATCAGTTAGAGATCTACTACCACTGCAGGAAAGTAATCTGCTCGATGTGTTGCTATAAGCATTGGGGTTTCGTTGCTGCAGACTGAACCAAGGGCTGCAATAGGCATCCCCTAAAAATAGACAGTTGCTCTCTAGTTCTTTCCAAACGCATTAGAAAGCCTTATCGATGAGCACAGTTACGAGCTGTAGTGGTTAGTGCTTTCCAACGGATAGTGAGGCGTAGTGGGCTTCACGAACGGGTCCGTTGGCGAACATTGCTTTTTGCGAGGGTCTGGGAGTGCAACATCAGAACGGCTTTGATAGAGGCCCAGCTTGTTCAGGAAAGCGTTTCCGTAGGCTCTGTCGAAACTTGTTTTCGGATAGAGCCTTGCTGCAGCTCACCAAAGTGTTCAACACCTATGAATTCAACTTAAAATTTTAACCTTTTGCCGTTGCTGTTTTGGTTTGTTTTTCGAGCGAGTGTGTAGATCACGACCATGTAGTAGAGCATTGCAAGATCTTGTGTGATACATCCAGCAGTATTCGAGGTCGCTTCAAGGCAGGTGTATGACAGGATTGATTAAAAGTGTTGGTCACCCTTCGCAGATATCTGCCATCGAGTTGAACGCGAAACTCCGCATCGAAAGAACTACTCGCACGCACGAACCTTTTGTTCAAGCCCTGAACTCCATACAATTGGACTTGCCAGAGCTGTGGCAAAACCACCGGATTCTTGGTTGATCGCTCTTGCAAAAGCCTTCAACGATAACCTGCCACAGACTGCTGCCGTCACGGTGCGTACATTTTTTTTCTAACGTTAGTTCAACGCTAGAAAAAAAAAGCGCCTGAACGAATCTGCGTGACAGTCGCTGTGGTGCGGCACTGCCTGTCAATGAGGCTTGATTGGGCAAACATTCAGTTGAAAAGTATCGTTGGCACATTTTGCGATGACATCGATTGCCCTCCTTTCAGAACTGCAGCCTGTTAGTAAACAAAGCTTAACGCACTCATTCGCGAAATCAGCAGTTGATCGGTTGATCACTCCATGTAAAGTCATCCGTGCCTGAAGTATCTTGCGTTCATCCGCGTGATCGAACACGTTACTCGAAATTCATCGTGTGGCGCCGCAATCGGGATGCCCGGGGGTCGAAAAAAGTAAACCACCGGCCCTAGTCAAGATGCTTAGCGCACCGCAGTTCCAGGTTGTGATTATGGCCACGTCCTGCAACTCCGAGCAGGATACGCTTCAGCCGGTGTCACACGACCGAAATCGCCACGAAAGTGTTTCTACTGATGCTGCCAGAGCTGTTGTGGGGCTGAGAGCGAGTGCACAGCAGCTCGAAACGAGGAAGTCACCGGGGTGCTCGATATCTCGCCCAGAAGTTTTGTTGGGCGACGACAGACCGCTGCACAGGCCTTGAGGGGATGCAACGGGCGCCCGTCTCACCGAGCGTTGCCCGGGTCTTCGCGAAAAAGGCTCCGAGACACGCCAGCGAACACTCTCCTGGCAGCAGTGCTGCAGCCATGCGAGATCGATGCTGCCACGAACTTGCTGGTCCGAGATAGCAGCGGAAGTGCTTTGCCTCGGCTTCTGAGACGCCTTGTGGGGTTGTGTTGGACACATCACTTCCGCGAGTCATGACCGAGCGTAGGCTCTCGTCCGGTAGAAACCGGTATAGAGCCTCAGCCGCGAGCATGCCGCAGCGGAGGTTTTGCGAGCGCGAGACAAGCCAGCGGAGCTGTTGGGAGAGACCTGCGCATAAGACATCCGCCGCGCAATGTGGACAAGCCGGCGATTATGAACGCGTCTGGCCAGTCGAGCCGCGCGGAAATTCACTTTCCTATTCCCCACCTACGGACCGGACGCCCGCCATGGTGTCGCTCCGTATCGGCGCCTTCGTCGCGATGTGCGTGCTCCGCGAGGCCGCCGCCGCGTCCTGCTCGGCCGACGAGCAGCAGCGCGTGCAGAGTAAAATCGCGCAGATTCGCGCGTCGCTCGAGTCAGAAGCGGCGTCGGCCAGCGGCTCCGGCGTGCCGGCGTCCTGCAAGGCGGCGCTCACCTTCGACCTGTCGGCGGCCAGCGACGACGACGGCGAGCAGTGCGCGCGCGACTGCGTCGCGTGGATCGAGCAGGTGGTAGACGCGTCCACCTGCGGCGACGAGGAGATGCTCATGTACCAACGTCGCATGGCGGCGTACCTGGCGCAATGCAACGAGCGCAAAACTGTGCGACTGCAGGAGACGGACAGCGTGGAGCACTCCAGCCGACTGCGCGGACTGGCGGCGGGACTCCCGGAGGCGCGCAAGCTCGGCGTCAAAGGACTGATGGACGCGCTGCTGGTTGTCACGCTGAACAACCAACTGTGAGCGTGGAACTGGCCCTCCAAATCCTCAAGACTATTTATCGCCACGCGAGACGACATCCCGCGTGCTCCTGTTGTAGGAATAGCCATCGAGTAGCAGTGACTGTGTCCGTAAATGAAGTTATCGTCCGTTGATTAAATATCGGTGCTCGTAGGAGCTGCTTTGAAATGCGTCAGCAGTGTTGAAAATGTAACGCTGAACGTTTAATAACCACTGCACCTTGGAAACGACGGAATGAACATAGCGAGTCGACCGCCACAGCACCGCACACGTCGGACATATCGCAGTAGAAGACCAGCGCTTGTCCTCCGACTTCACCACACCGCATGAACCTCGGCACCACCAACGTGACAGTTGATAACGCTACTGTTTAGACTTCTTCACTCAGCGTAGCAAGGCGCTCGCCACGACCAAGAAACTTCCAACAACGGCAGACAACAATGCAAAACGCGTGATAGAAAGCAAAAACATGTTGTAGCGATTGATCAGTGTTAAAAAGCTCTAGATTTTCGTTCCACACATAGGCTTCAGAGTTGGATTATCTTGTAGACATCATTTCAATCGCGATAACTTGACCGGAGTGTGTACGTGCTGCGACTTGAGAAGGTCAGTGCAAGGATGACTATGTTTCTCTACACATTGAGAGCCACTACAGCCCTTCAGAGAGATTCCCATTATGTCAAATTCATCACTCCTTCTCGCTTCGCGCACGCACGCACATAAGACTCCACACGACATGCATACACACACTTACTGGTCGTTGAGAATCAGATAGGAGCGAAAGACTTTGATGGAATGTTATCAACAGCAGCCTTGGGGGCGTTCAGTTGAACTATGCAATTATTGAATCATCACCTCCTCAACGACACACAAAACACACAGACAAACGATCGGCAAGCTCAGTTGGAAGGCAGCAGAAAGTGATTTTGTTTTCAGCAGCGACACGATGATCGCCTCAAACAAACACAGATATCCTTTCTTTCATCAACGCTCACACACAATACAGTCACCTGGTAATGAAGCACGGACTCAGGCAGTATGAATACAACAGCAGTCCACACGGAGCAATTGCTTCTCGGAAGGTGTCCTAAGTTTGAGTGTCATCCTCATCCGCACGCCAACCCAAACGCAAGTATACAGACATACAGACATGCACACGCAGCAGCAACGGATCGATCAAACTAGCACCAACGTCCTGGCAAAAGAACGTCGGGTCTTTCGGCTGTACTCAGCGTCGGTCGTATGGGGAAAGAAGTTTGTCCTATCATCTCGATCACGGGGGGACCTGTTCCTGTATCTCGGGCTGTAGTCGGCAGTGGAAAATGGGCAATGAGCAGACTGCGGGAGCTGCGGGGACGGGCGAGCCAACGGCCACTGGGCAGACCCACAGCCAGTCGTTGGCCGCGGCGCCGGCTAAGTGCGAGTCAGGCACGGTACGGCCCAAAGTATTCTGTCTCTTGTGGTAGGACGTGCATAGTGGGGCGGACATGTGACGTGTGACGGCATGGCAGCTTCTCGATGTGGATCGCTGGTCATGAACGGTGGTGAGCCGACCAACCTTGTGCAAAATCTCATCATTTATTACTGTTGCGTCGTGTATTTCAATGCACTCGGGACTCGGAACTTACAGGTAAATCTTCTTGGTCTGGTCGCGCTTCGCATGCAGCACGATGGCGTCTACGATGTACTCGTTGAAGAGAAGGCAGTCGCCGTTGGCAAAACGCAACCGCTTCTTGTGCACTACGTCGGGGTACAAGTCGTCCGTCAGGATCTGCACGTATTGCGCTGCTGGGGTCGTGTCCGGCGACAACTTTACTCGCGAGGTTGGCAGGTAAATCACACACAGCATCAGCAGCACGATGAAAATGCAGCCAGCCAGCGTTACCAAAGCCGTCGCAGTCGGAACGTTCACCTCAATGTCCGTCGTAGCAGCGACGGTACCATTACCGGAGCCAGAACCACCCGACGCCATTACAGCTGACAGTGCCAGTCGTCGTCGTGACATGGCATCGGCGTATGACGTTGGTACGCCGCGCTGCAACAGATAAAACAACGCCGCCGAGTACATATCTTTAGGTGACCGACCGTCAAGGTAGAAGTGGTTGGATTCAACATGAGCCAGATATGCATCCACAAGCGGAGTGCACTTAGAAAAGGTTGGTCGCACGAGCATTCCGTTAGACGAAACCAGTCGGTACCATGACGTAAGTGCCTCGTCCTCCGGCCGAGTTAGATCCGGGATCGTGGCTGAATGCAGCGTCACGAGTGTAACGGGGTGCACTTTATGCTGCGAGGCGATTGCATTTTTTCCAACAAGAAGTACGCCGTCGCCAGTTCCGAAAGGTAGACTCAGGCCGAGGCACTGGTGCTCACCAGTATCCGCACACGTAGCCTCGTGACGGATGTGCAGTGGACTGAATTGCCAGTTCAACTTACCAACAGAAAGCGTTAGCACCTCATGTGGCTCCTGAGGAGTACCCAGCTCTTGTACAAACTGGCTGCTCGCACTGTAGACTAAGGCGGAGGTGTCGTCTTTTTCGTACGAAGCAATCGACACACCTGGATGCAAACGAAGCTGCTCCAAAGCACTTGTCGACGTAGAATACACGCACCCAGAAGATCCACACAACGTAGCCCCCACATGATCCACCTCAATTGGCACTGAAAGTGTCAAACTCGTAAAAGCCACATCCTCTGCCAGTTCATGATGATCTATACGCAGGATCAGATCACTCACTCGCGCGTTGCTAGGTAGCGCTGCTTTCAGCTCACTCGCAACAATATGGACAAAGTCGTCAAACGATCGAGGGGCAGGGTCATCCGCTAATGCCTGGACAAGCCCGAACTTTGAGGAGCCTTGTCGGAAGGTAGAGTACAACTCGGTCACAGACCAATTGTTCGTCATCGTATCATACTTTTCACGATTGCTCAGAAAGTCTCGTAATGGAATATCTTCCGTCTTGGTGGGCTCATTAGCTTTTGATGAGAGAAGTACCGCGTTCCATGCATGAGAGGGAAAACTGAAGCTTACGGACGTGGTGTCCACATCGTCTGCCCACGCTCCCCACTGCTGTTCGACGTTGCATCTGTCTTCGAACTCGAATGGTGTCGTAGCGCCTGTCACAGATGTGCGCAGGATCGAGTGCAGCACGTCCGCTTCGGAGTCGACCGCCCAGGGCGTTGCCATCTGCACCAGCGTTTCTGTCTGCTCGTCGGACGCAGCAAGCCGTCTTCCACCACCTGGCGCCTCTGTGGTCTGACCCACGTAGACACTGGTAAAGCCGACGTTCATGAGGATGATGACCGTCTTAAGGCCCCAGAAGATGCCGCGCGCCTTCGTGGTCGAGTGCACGCGCGCCGGCTGGTCTCCCGGGTACAAGCTGCAGTTGTGCAGGTACGTGCCCAGCGTGGGGAAGATGAGCGTCTCGCAGAAGACCTCGAAGACCTTGCCGCCCGCGAACAGGATGTAGCCGAAGAGCGTGTTGTAGTCCTCCACGACGGACGACGCCTTGTCGGAGAGCGTCTCGTTGGTCTCGAGCTTGCTCTCGTACACGTAGGTGAGCGTCTTCTTGTTGCTCGTGAGCAGCGCGAAGCCGAAGGCGAAGACCAGCGCCGCCGCCACGCACAGCACGAAGCGCGCCAGGCGCAGACTCATGTCCACGATGGTGTTGCGGTCCGCCAGCGCGTTGGTGCGCGCCATGTCGTTGGAGGTGTCGCCCGGCGCGAAGCTGCGCTGCAGGTAGTCGCTGCCGCTGGGCAGCGAGGCCGCCATGAAGCTCGAGTGCGCGGGGCCGGCCGCCGCGCCGGCGCCATGCGTCTGCAGGTCCATCGGGCAGTTGTGGAAGTGAGCGGGTGCACTTTCGATTTGTGAGATTATGACGCGGCGGGGGAACTGTCTGGTGTAGAGGTGGTGTGCGTTACGGAAGAGGAACCCTTGATAGTTAACGCCCTTTCGTGCTCGTAATATTCGAGCTTTTATCGCTGTGGAGGAGGCGCCATGTGAAATCTCGAATCACACCTGATGTGGGTGGATCAGTTCATCTGGAAGCGCTGCAATGCAGTCGCCGAGTCTGTTAAAACGGTGCTGGGCGGCCGTCGTGAAGCTAGCTGCACGATGCTGGCGGTAGTGTAGCCAGTTGTCGATAGGTTCATAGCGCCGTGATTTTTCGGCTTAGCACCATAACCTGTCGCAGTTAATAAGTCGGGAACGGCTTAGTCGAGCCAGCGCCTGTTGCCGCGCAGCCGCGAAACCCGATCTCCGCCCATCTCACTCTCCGCATACAAACGGCAAGGCAACGTAACGTCCCGCCGTCGAGCATGGGCCCCACGCCGCCTCTGCAGTCGCACCAGTCGCTCAGAGCGCAAGCGGAGGCCCGGGACGAAGTGCAGGCCGCGGAGCGCAGGCAGCTGGAGCAGGACCGCATGTCGTCGTACACGGACGACGCCTTCGAGTGCGAGTCGCCGCACGCGATGCTGGCCAGCAGTTGCGGGCTGCGGCCCGAGCCCCAGGGCGGCGCGCAGGCCGGCGCGTCCCCGTACCTGGTGGTGGACAACATCGGGCGGCTGCGCGTGGACAGCGTGAGCGACAGCGACGGCCACGACGACGTGGCGTACGGAGAGCTGGCCCAGCCGCGGCCCGAGATCATCTTGCGCTGGAAGCGCTTCGCGGTGCTCGTGGTGCTCACGGCCGCCGTCATGTCGGCCATCGCCGCCTGGCTGCGCGAGGGCTTCGTGGTGGACAAGGGCGTGCCCGTGGCCGAGGCCGAGACCAAGGCGGACACCGTCAACTCGTACATCGGTCTCATCATGGGCTTCGTCGAGTCCATCGTGGGGCTCGGCGTCGAGGAGATCTTCCCCGTCTTCATCGTGTACCTGCACAACCTGCGCTGGTACCCGGGAGACGACCCGGCGACCAAGCGCCAGAGCAAGTTCAAGAAGTTCTCGCTCACGATCTTCATCCCGGCGGTGATGATGGCGGTGGGCAGCTCGCTCTCCGCCATCCAGGCCAACCAGAGGGACGACGCCACCGGAGACAGCGCCGCCTACGCGACGAACGCCACGGCCACGAGGTTCTTGATGCAGGAAGTCACGGAGTTGGATGCAGGAAGCCTGCGAGACACCATCTTGAAGACAGCCTTGGCTCGCAAGGTGGATCCGATGCGGCCACTGGACATGTCGACGTGCAGTCCAGAGCAGGCTGACTTAATTGCACCGGATATGTTGCTTAGCGCCGCCCCGAAAGCTGTCTTTGGGTTCCCCTTGCAGGAGTGGGCCGTGGAGTTCGGCAGCGGGTGGCATCACGAAGAGATTCTGAAGCAATACGAGGTCTCGCACCCAGCTTCTGGGAAATCTGCCGGAGAGGTGCAGCTGAGCGAGGTGATGCCGCTTGCGACGGCCTACGAGTTGTGGATGCAGGGAAAACAAATCTTGCTTAAGAACCTCAGGGGCACCGTCGATAGCGAAACAGACACACTACCTTCAAGTGCAAGTGAGCTCTTGGATAATGTACTAGTCGACCTTCTCGACACGAACCTGCCTCTGAACGACGTGCCTACAGTGGAAGCTTCGTTTGAGACGAGGAAAATAAGTTCCTTAATGGATTTGGAAGTCATGACACTGCACGTACCCCTGCTTGGCCCGAGAAATTCCTCTCTCATGTGCGGTGATACCAGCTGCGCACTGCTGGAGCCCCAGCTGAGTTTTGGACAACGACTTCCGCGCAAGCAAATCGGGATAATGCAAATGGGCGGAAATTGTTCTTTGTCGGCAGAATGCGATAGCGCGCCGAATGCGGCCTTCCTGTATGGCTTGACTACAACGACTTCTGTTAGCGAGGACGAAGTATCAACTGCGACAAGATCGCTTCTGCTTTCATTCGGACGTTTGTCATGGCGATTCGATAGTGCAGCATACGAATGCGACTCGGAAATCTCGTCTGAAGAAGGATGCCAAGTACTGCATCACCAACTCGACGATGGTGACCGCCACTTAGTCGTACCCAAACAGTGGCTCCCGGCTCAACTTCGAGCTGGTAAGTTGGGTCAAGCCATCTCACTGGTGCAGCTGCTAGAGCCAAAGGCTCGACTTAACCCAGGTCAATCATCGCAATTCGCGACGTTGGTCCGCTTGGAGCAGTGGCCCCGACAAAGCACGCAAGCTTGCTCTTCGGTCGCGGACACATATCTCCAGTACGTGGATACCAATCACTTTTACATGGGTGGCGATATGGTGGACACGATGGCAGCATCGGCGTTGCTGTTTATGTTTCAACACGCTCGAGTGCGGGATAGTGCACCTGGGGTGCAGATCATGACGGCTCAACGGCGCCTCGCTGATTCTACATCACGGAGAGTAAAGGTTTTCTTGACGAATACCAAAGTGGGCAACGTGTGTACCTGGACGGGATGCGGAGTACTATTAGTGCTCACATTTTTAGTGCTCGTGTTTCCGAATGAGCGTGCTCGGCTTTCTCCGCCTCGTGGAGGCAACGCGCGCGCTGAGAGATTCGTTGCTGTCCAGACGGAGCAGATTTACCCCAATCTTATCTACAAGAAGCGCTTCCTGATCGGCAAGACTGGCGAAGAAATCAAGTTCGGCGAGTTCGCTGTTGAGTCGGTCGGACTGCACCACAAAATGGAGGAAGACGAACAAATCTACATTTGAGTATTGATATGTAAAAGTGAATCAAAGTGATTAGCCCTCATCCCATGATCCGGCTGCGATGCCGCTCTCAGTTTCGAAGTTGCTAGCATCACTAAAAATATGTGCAAGTGCTACGCATTTCACTTCAAGCACTCCGCCGTCTTTGATATGCTCGATATGACACCTACAGCTTTGACTTCAGTGACTGTAGTTCTGCGTGAAAGACCAAACGTTGCCGGGTTGGCGCATGTGCACAACGCGATTTCAATTTTCTTCGACGGGTCGGTGGAAATACCACTGGCTCGAGCTTGCAAAGTGGGCTCACTCGCATTGCTGGGTCGAATTTGGGAAAGCAGTGATCCTGCTCTTCATCATAGCTCTAGATGGTCGCTATGCAAGTTTCGTCGAACCGATCGGCACTATTACAAGGCTCAATTCGCTGAATCGATAGCTGTGGCAGCCAAGCTAGGTGATCTGGATGCAGTGAGATGGCTTTTTCAGCACTTTCGTGGCTGCGCTGCCCCGCCAAACTTAGTGGAGACAGTCGCAAGCGCTGGTCATCTTCGTATTCTACAGTTCTTGTTAGAGTATGGCCGTCACGCACAAATTTACCGAAGCGAGGCAGTTGAATCAATAGACGGAAATGACTATGCATCCAACGCTATAGTCTGGGGCGGGAAAGACATAGAAGCAGCTGCCAAGGCAGGGCATGGAGAAATTGTGAGGTGGTTGTACGAGCAAGTACGTGGTGTTGAGCGAGACTTCAGTAGAGTAATGGTATATACTGTTCGACAAGGAGATCTACCTCTTGTACAATGGATCCTTGCCAATGTTTACCGAGATATGCCGCAGCTATCGCCACCTTCGCTTATCGATGCAGCCAGGGGAGGCCATCTGCATATCGTAAAATGGCTCGTTGAGCAAAATATGCTCGAGAATTTGGATGAATGTGTCCATAGTGCCGCTGCGAACGGGTTCTTTTCTGTCATAGTTTGGCTATTGGAACGAGATCTTGGTCGAGGTGCATTTCGGTCGCTACACTTGGCTGCCATTAATGGACACTTGGAGATTACTCAGTACCTACACGCCAAAGGTATGACTGACTACGGGGAGAACACGATGTACATGGCTGCAGAACGTGGACACCTGAAAGTTGTTGAATGGCTGTATTCAGAGTTTTCGATTTGCCCGAACATCGACCTTTTTCCGGTTGGCCGACCAAATACGGCAGGCCAACCCCGCCACTCCACAGCAATGGATGCTGCAGCCAGCAATGGTCATTTAAACGTTCTCCAGTTTCTCCACAAGGTAGAGAAATCGATGGAGTCATCCCCTGAGCGCAGAAAAAGAAGACGTAATACAAGAGAGCGAGGTCAACCGAGAGGGACCAGGGCTCCAACTTGTACGCGTGCGGCCATGACGAATGCCGCTGCTGAGGGTCATCTCGATGTAGTGAAGTGGCTTCATGATAATCGGGGCGAAGGCTGCTCCCCGAACGTCATCAACACAGCAGCTCGTAACGGTCATTTGGAAGTTGTGCAGTGGCTTCATGAGCACATCATGGTCGGTTGCACTACTGCTGCTATGGATGGAGCGGCCGCTAATGGCCATCTTGGTATTGTGCAGTGGCTCCACGAAAACCGCACTGAAGGTTGCACTACCACTGCAATGGATCGAGCAGCTGGTAAGGGACACCTCGAGGTTGTTCAGTGGTTGCATACCAATCGCGTGGAGGGCTGTACGCAGTTTGCCATGGATTCAGCATCTCGTTCAGGTTATTTGGACGTAGTTCAGTGGCTACATCGACACCGCTCCGAGGGCTGCACAGACAATGCGATGGATGGCGCTGCCTACAACGGCCATTTTAGCATTGTGCAGTGGCTGCACTCACACCGCTTAGAAGGATGTACGATCGATAGCATGCACTTTGCCGCCGTCCACGGCCATTTCGAAGTCCTGCTCTTCTTGCACTCGCAGCGCGCAGAGGGATGCAGTCGATATACTGCTGTCGATGCCGCTGCAAGAGGCAACACTCACATCGTGACATGGCTGCGGCAGCACTACCCTAAATACTTTAGTGAATAATTGTTTACTGCTCTAGAATTTGTTGACCACGCCTAGCAAGAGTTTTGTAATCTACAAACTGGCCCGGTTGTCGCAAATTGCCAGGATCGAGTGCAAGGTTACAGTATCTGGCGGCCAGCATTCTTTAGTCGCGTCATCCTATCTGTGGTAAACAGAGGCAAAACGAATGTGATTGCCACACTCGCTGCCTAATTTCGTCTCCAATTTGCGAGTGTGCGTCGGCTTGTCCCTCCAATGTTCAGGGTCGTCAAGCAACCGCCACCTCATCTTTCATTCTTCAAACTCTTTCAAGCCACCAAGGCAGTCGCAGCACCCCTGACCTTCGTAGTACGTTGACCATGGCTTCCAAGCTTTTCTCAGCTGTAAAACTCGGCGGAAAGAAGGCACCGATACAACTGAAACACCGCGTCGTGATGGCGCCCATGACTCGCCAGCGCGTTGGAGACGACGGCATTCCAGGACCTGCTGTAACTGAATTCTACAAGCAACGAGCTACCGACGGCGGTTTGCTGATTTCGGAGGCAACCAACATCAGCGCATATGCTCGCGGTTACTACGGTACCCCCGCCTGTTCACTCCCGAGCAGGTGGAGGGCTGGAAATCCGTGACTTCCGCCGTCCACGATAAAGGAGGCAAGATCTTCAACCAGTTGTGGCACACGGGCCGGATCAGCCACCCTTTGAACCTCCCCGGAGGAGCGCAACCTGTCTCGGCGAGTGCGACGAGCATGGAGGGAGTGCAAAGTCTCGCCACCACCGTCGAGGGTCGCCTTCCGCACCCGAATCCTCGCGCACTGGAGATCAGTGAAATTCCAACCATCGTCAATGACTACAAGCACGCCGCCGAGAATGCCTTAGAGGCTGGCTTCGATGGTGTGGAGCTCCATGCCGCCAACGGATACCTTCTAGAGCAATTCCTACTGAATGGAACAAACCTTCGCACGGACAAGTACGGAAGCAGCCCGGAGAACCGCTCGCGGATTGTATTCGAGGCCATTGAGGCTATTTTGTCGTCAGTGGACTCGAGCAAGGTTGGTATTCGTCTGTCCCCATTCGGCACAGCTTTCGGGTGCACCGACTCGAACCCTCGCGAGATCTACGACTATGTCGTGAATAAGCTGAACGGCTACGATTTGGCCTACCTTCACATTGTTGAGCCGCGTGGCATGCAGCAACCCGCACCCGATGCCCCAGAGGGTGGTGTTACCACCATCTACCGTAAGATGTATGACGGTGTGGCGATCAGCGCATCTGGCTACGACGCTGTCGAGGCTCGTAAAGTGGTCGAAGATGGTACGACTGACCTAGTGGCCTTTGCACGTGACTTCATTTCAAACCCGGACCTTGTGGAACGCATCCGCATTGGTGCTGAGCTGTGCCCTGTTGATTGGCAGACAGTGTACGTGCCGCTAGATGTTCCGTACGAGAAAGGTTACACGGATTACCCGTTCCTTGGAGGAAAGACGTCGGCGTAGGCGTCCTAATCTTCAGATCAAGACCAAGAGACCAGCTTTAAGAGGCATCACAGGCTAGTTGAGTTAGTTTGTCTATCCAAGTAATGATTTGCTTCTGGGAGTGTGATCTAATACGCTCCTACAGGTCTAATGAGGCTATGATTGAACTGATCAACAAGCGAAAAGTTATACCTTGCAGCAAACTTGCGAACTCGTTCATGGCAGATTTGCTGCGGATAGCGCTGGAGGAGCCACTGGACGACTTCAACATGATCATTCATGGCAGCTTTCACAGCTGCATCTGATGTGCATCCATCTGAGCGGTTTGAGTACAAAAACAACAGCACTTCCAAGTGTCCACCGGCTGCCGCCCCATCCATTGCTCGATATGTGCCCCCTTCCAGGCGGTTCGTATGGAGCCATCTCACCATTTGCAAATGGCCATTTGAAGCTGCGCCATCCAGTGCAGCCGTAGTACAGCTACCAATCTCCGATCGAAGCTCGTGAAACCATTTCACCACTTCTAGATGCCCACCGCTTGCTGCACGGTCCATCGCATCGCAGGCAATCCACTCGGAGGGATTGATGCCTGCTTGCTGCTTGTAGAGCCACTGCACAGCTTCCAGTTTGCCGTTTGCAGCAGCATTCTCCAGAGCGCGGCGTGAAAAACTACACTTTTGAGGACAACGAGCAACAAGCCATTGCATCACAGCTAAGTTTCCACCAGTAGCTGCCTCATCTAAAACTTCTTGTGTACAACCCTGAGAGCGCTTAACATGAAGCCACTGAAGGATATTCAAGCGATTTTCCCTGGCAGCTCCATTCATAGCACTGGTTGTGCAACCTTCATGTCGATGGTCGTGCAACCACTTGAGTACATCGAGGTGGCCAGCAGTTGCCGCTCCATCCATTGCTGCCGTTGTTCCGCCCTCAGTTCGGTTTCCGTGTAACCATTGCACGACATGCAGGTGACCATTCCTTGCCGCACTATCCAATGCTTGTGTCGTGCACCCGTCAGTGTGATGATGGTGCAGCCACTTTACCACCTCAAGATGACCGTTGCTGGCTGCCATGTCCATCGCTTGAGTGGAGCACACTCCACCATGGTCAAGCCCCCACTGTAGTGCTTGAAGGTACCCCTTTCCAGCCGCCTCATCTAAACAGAGAGACCCATCAATTGAAGATGCAATATCAACCAGGCTCTCGATCATTTTAAGATGGCCTCCAGATATTGCTTTCTGGGCAGCGCTAGCAACTGATAGACGCAAGCACTCCGCACCAACGGTTTCTACCAGCCACAAAGCCATCGCGATATTTCCATTGCCAGCAGCAGCCTCCAGCAGTGCGCTGGCGCAGTTCTGCAAATCTGTCGGCGGGACCAAATGCTCACACAACCACTTCAAGGCATCCAAGTTATTTCCACGTGCGGCGGAGAGAACGGCTGGCTTAGTACATATACCGCGCTTATCATGTACCAGGATTTGTTCAAGAATGTGGACATATCCATTAGCTGCCGCGGCCTCAGCAGCCTTAAAAATGCCACTATGACTATCTACGGTAAAACGCTCACTCACAATGTTTTTGAGCAACCAGCGCACTAACTCCGTATTTCCACGTTGAGCAGCATTCACTAGTCCATTAGAAAATTGAGCTTGGCGGTAGAAGGTGTCCATTTCTGCGAGGGGCCGACGAGCCACCATTCGGGCAACGAGTCGGTGAGCACCGCCATCGCCAGTCCCTCCTTCACTTTTAAGTGCGCATGCGCGAGCAATACTCCATTGGCAGGATACATCGACAAGGTCGTCTAGAGAGTGCACAACGTGCTGTAATGCTGCAACATGAGGCTGCTCACGAAGTACCACGGTGAGTCCTGTGGTCAGTGTCGCCTCCTTTTCAGCTATACGCGCCATTGCAGCTTCGCGGTTTCGTGCAGGACGCGTGCTCATTCTTAAATGCTTTCCACGCGAACACACCAGTTGCAGGTAAAATCGAAACTGAGGCACTTAATGCCGCACGCGACGAGAACAGCACCTGCTGCACAAAATTGCTGAACTGCCTCTGCGTGTGCCTGTCGAATAGCTTGGTGGTGGTGACCCACCGCCAAGCTATTCGACAGGCACACGCAGAGGCGTTTCGATGCTTGGGACAACTGACGAAACGGACTAGTCGCAATAGGCGTCTTGCTGGTCGGAGAACCTGGTGGACTTGAATACTCAAAGTAACCAGCAGCAAACGCACTACGCCTTTCGGTTGAATCAAATCAATGTGACAGTGTTCCGAGAAACTTCAACACCACTTGCGACTTGGCGCCTGTTCTCCGTATATGACGTCCTTTAATTTAGGCGACGGATTCGCACCCGACGCTCGGGAGCTGGCGCGTCCGGGTAGTGCTCTTGAAGCCATGCCGCAATATTCACGTATCTTTTTCGCATTGCTTCAAATGCAGCATCGCGACTGCATCCTTCAATGCGTTGCGACTTTAGAAACAATAGCACTTCAAAGTGGCCCCCTGACGCCGCCGCATCCATCGCTCTGGTCGTACAACCTTCTTGTCGATTGTGATCAAGCCACTGAACTATTTTCAACCATCCCGCACCCGCTGTATTGTTCATTGCGTCGGTAGAACACCCTTCCGTACGGTTGTAATGCAGCCACTGCACTACGTCGAAGGCCCCAGATCCCGCGGCGCCATCCATCGCTGCGGTCGTACATCCTTCAGATCGATTTTCATGAAGCCACTTAACGACATTCAAGTGACCATTTCTCGCTGCACTATCCATTGCTGCGGTGGTACACCCTTCCGATCGATTTTTATGAAGCCACTGGACCATCTCTAAGTGCCCGTTAGCTGCAGCGCTGTCCATGGCAGCGGTTGTACAGCTACCCGACCGATGCTTCGCCAGCCACTCAAAAACCTCGAGGTAGTTTCCACCTGCAGCAGCATCCATGGCGCTATGTGTGTCTATTGGACGACTCCCTGTGAAACCTTCTTTAGCCATGCGCAAGTCTACCTCTTGGAGAAAGTTCAGTACGTCGAGGTGACCACCTCTTGCGGCAGCATCAATAGCAGTACTGGGCTCATCAGCAAGCAGTGTTAATGAGTACGGGCGCAGGTCCCTGTATAAGTGAGCCTGCGGATCACTGCCAAACTCATCATTTAGCCACTTCACCACATCAATTAGCCCCCTTCCTGCCGCGCGAAGCATAGTGCCGCACGAAACACTTGCTAGTCCATGGAAACCTTGCTCGTAAAGATATTTAGCCACATCAAGATACCCCCGTATGGCTGCTTGGTGCATGCCAGACTTCGCTCCACGGCCAAGGTTATGCTCCAGTAGCCAGCGCACCACGTCCAAATGATTTTCCCTTGCGGCAGCATCTAGCGCTCGGCTTGCGTTGCCTACTGGAAGGTAGCGTACCAGCCACTCCACAATATCTAAGTGCCCATTACAAGCAGCATACTCCAGAGCGAAACTAGCGTGATGGACATGTCCGTGATCATAAAGCCACTGCAGCATGTCCATATGACCACCCCACGCTGCATCATCTATTGTTGGTGGCGCGAGTCGGCGATCAGCGTAGCCACGATCCAGGACCCACTGCAGCATCTCAAGGTCTCCCCCACGAACTACACCAGCTATGAAGCGACCCCAGTCTCGCTCTGCGACACCCTTGTGCTCGAAGAGCCACCGCGCTACATCTACGTGTTTGTTCTCCACTGCAGCCGCCATATCTCCATCTCCCCACTGAACTCGGTTGCCCTCCACATTAGTTGCTACTCCTTCCTGGACGTCTTGGACAGAGAACTCAGTATCAAAAAAGAGCTGCAAAATGCGCTGATTGCCAGCGGCAGCGGCGGCCTCCACGGCTTGCACGGGCACCACGCACCCCGAGAGGCGGTCCAACAGCCAGCGCACCATGTCCAAGTCCCCGTGGCGCACAGCTTCGACGACCCCGCGGGAGAATTGATCACGGCGGTAGTGGCAGTCCAGCCGAAGGAAGCGCAGCAACGACCAGCGTTGGAGCTCAGGCTGTGGGACGTCTCCGCTGGACGCTGCGAGCTCCTCACTGGCGTCCCAGATGCGACGCAGAAGCCGCGCAGAGCCGGAGGCGCAGGCCCGCGCGAGCGGAATCTCCACGGAGCAGTCCAGACATTGCGACACACAGGAGACGACGTGAGGGAGCGCGCCCAGCGAGGCGTCGCCGCGCAGCACCACGACGGCGGACGTGAGGGGAGGCACCATCGCGTGCGTGGCAATTTGATAAATAAAGAGTGACATGTCACTCTTTCACGGTAAGGTGGTAAACATCACAGACACGTTGGATAATGCGCTCATTAACTTTACGGGTCCGTTTTGCTGGTGTTCTGGTACCGAATCTCACTTCATTAGGTGGAGTCGAACTTACAAAAAACGTGCTCAGCTTTCGTGCCAGGTTACCGAATTCCCTCAGTTGTCGCGTACTATTTGTTATCGCATTCAGTGGTGTTTTAGCCAATCAGATGTCGAACGGGAAAGACCTCCGTGCATCCCTAGTTATCGCATTCAGGCTCCAAACCGGCTACTTTATTGTGCATTCTGTCATCGAATGGCTCTAACGCAGCGACGTCGCCCAAAAGGACGACCACGACTACCCGGAGGCGGAGGTCGACAGGTAAGGACGAACAAAGTATCGTCTTTCACAGCGGCCCACAAACTAGAGGTCCTGGACCACTTGGCAGACTGTGATGACATTAGGCAAATAATAAGTTACTTCTACCCTGACCTTCCTCAGTCAACGTATGACTGCCGTCGTACGTTGCTTCATAGTTGGCGCCGAACGCGGCCCAAAATCAAGAATTCACGTGGCGAATGCGGCGCCAACAAGAAAAAAGCACGCACTAAAGGTGAAGGCACAACGAAAAAGAGATGCTTTTGGTACGTTGGATTCATGACTTGAGGGGGGAAGGGGTGCCTGTAACTGCAACCATGCTACGAATCCAAGCGCTAGAAGTTGCTAAGAAAGCTGCGATTTCACCTTTTCAAGCGTCTTGGAGCTGGCAAAACCTCTTCAAAGCGCGTCATCGACTTTCTCTGCGCTGTAAAACGAGGCAAGGGCAGATTCAGCCGCCGGAGCTCGCCCAAATTGCAGCAACTTTTGCTGCAGAGGTCAAGCAAAAGGATCGTGAACTTGGGGTGACTCAAATCTATAATGCAGATCAAACAGGTTTTATTTTATGTTATATATTTTTTCTACAAGTTCTAACGGAGGTTTTGATTGTTTATGTTTTATCTGTGAATTTCGAGTATCTACCTAAAACACCCTTGCGAGGAAAGGTAGCAAGACAGTTTGGGTTAAATGCGGTGGAAAATCGAAAGATCGAGCAACTTTAATGTTGTTAGGAGACTCTTTAGGCGAACGCCTTTTGTAGCTTTCAAGATGAAGCCATCAAAAATTCAAGATACGCAAAAGGAAAATGAGAACGAACGCCACGGATTCAGCCTCAATGTGGAACAAACACATTCGAAAAGTGCGAAATGATACCAATATGCAAGTGTACGCGAAAGTAGAAAAGGTAAATTACTTTGAGTCGATTGAATAATGGCCAAAACTAAATTTCGTGTTTGTATTAATTAGGTTGGTGGGATCGGCATCAAACAATACGTTTTTTGAAATTTCAATTCGGCATTCCACCCAATTTGATGGAGCCAATTTTATTGCTGCTCGACGACTTCTCTGGCCATTGGCCCGACGAAGTCGTCGAGTTCGCAACAAGTATCAAGGTGACGTTACTCAAAATTCCACCAAATGCAACATCAGTCTGCCAGCCAGCCGATGCAACCTGGAATGGTCCCTGAAAAGTGCGACTAAAAAACAAGTGAATTAAGAGCCTACGGGAGCAGCTACGAGTCCGTAACCCTGAAGTTGCTTTCAAATTAAAAGCTCCAGATCGCACAGAGCTGTGCAAAAGGATTTTTTCGACGTGGTGTGGTGTGGCGACCTACAATTGCTGCAGGTTTTCGAAAATGCGGCTTAATTGAACGGGGCTGTGGTGAAAATGAGGAAACAGAAGCTGAAACAGCTCCGGTACAAGAGAATGCCAATGATAATGTGCATGAAACGCTAGAAGCAGGAGCTTTAGATATGGAGGTAGGAGAATTTAGCCTAGATGATAATTTTTTCGATGACATGTTCAGGTCAGTTGCAGATATTAATCTACATTATTAAACAATAAAAAAAATTCCACTTGAACACTTCAGATAGACAGTACGTCCATTTTATGGTCTGAGTGCGTACACTTTTGTGAATGCCATAACAAAGGGAATTCGGTACGCTCACTTTTTTTGACAGTAACCTGCTCACTTTTTGGACCGTTTTCTTGTAAAAAAAGTAAGCCACCTCCGGAGGTGGCTTACTTTTCGAAATAAACATGTTCTCGAAAAGTGAGCAGTTCCCTCGTTCCCTCGTTGCCTCCCTCCCCCTCCAGGCTGGAGTCCAGCGTTCTCAGCCCCACGTTGACCATGCCTTCCTCCCTGTGTTAGTTGCAAACTAGCGCTGAAGTTCACACCTACGAATATTGCCCTACAAAACTAAAACTATGCTCTTCACTAACGACTCCATGTATGTACTATCTTGCAGTTTGCGTAAGTCCAACCCGGTCAGTCTAATCATCTACCGTGCCTTTTCCGATCTCCCATAGTCCTTGAGACCGGTTGAGCGACGAACCCGTGCCATAATTACCAAACCGATCGAGCGCTACAGTAGTAGATACACCCCCCTTTGTGGGACGAATTTGTTTCAGGGGATAAGAGACCAGACACCAGTCCCGTTCCTACCCGCATATGTCGTAAAAACCAAAACCTCACTAAATCACTGTACAAGCGACGTAGCACCTCTCTATATGTTAATATTGTCAGGGTTCGATTTGGTGAAATTTCAGATGATTAGAGATGCTCGACAAATCCTCTCTAAGGCTCTCAGAGGAATGAGTCATATTCCGAATGGAAAAGTGAGTCTATCTTAAGGGATGATATACCACGTATTCGAAAAAAAAAAGTATTTAATGGGCTTATGCCAGAAGTGCATCGACTTCAGCTTTAAGCTTGGGGCACTTAGTCTGAACGAACTCGTTCTTACTCAACCATTCAAGGTAATTGGGGTCGATGGCTTGGATCTGTTTCAAGCTCTTTGAACGGTATTTACCCCAGGTCAATAGGAATGATCCATCATCATTTTTAAACATATCTTTTAGGAATTTAGCGATATCGCTATCATCACCAATGATAGTCTTTTGATTCAATAACCAACGACAGTATCCTGGGTCAGAGGAATATACCTCTTCAATAGTCTTCGACTTATGCTTTCCAAATGTTAGTGTCGTACTCATGGGTGTTGCTATATAGGTAGCCACTTAATTTTTTTGAAATTAAATTAAAATATTAGGTACGACTCCTGATTGGTCTTACGATCTGCGGATGAATGCATATGGATAGATAGGTATGAATCATCGAGATTGAATGGATTGATTCATCCGCGAGTCCGCCATCGAATTAAAGGGCAACTAAACGATGCTTTAATCGGCTCTGAACACTTCTCCTGTGGTTCTGTCGATCTCAAGGGTGCGCTCATAGACTACCAGCACCAGTAAGTTTGTGCCCTGAGTGGCAATGTTTGTGCCAGAGACCTTAATCGATTGAGGTACATCAACATCGCTTACACGCGAGCAATCGGCAACAAGGATACGCTGAGCCGTCTGCCACTTGTCAATGCCGATCAAACCATTCGAGATCTCGCGCGATAGATCACCATTGACAGCACTAATTTTACTAAACTCATCAAGGAACGTCATCCAATCGTACGAATGCACATCCTGGAACACATTCTTGTTGCCAACCTGCACCTGGAAATCGCGGATGGATGAGCCCGGCTGCATGGTCCATGGAGCGCTATCGAAGGGCGAAGCGAACTGTTGCGTGGTATGGGCGGACGTAAAGTTGCCGGTCTTAGTATTAGCGAACGGGAGAACAGCTACGTACTTCACATTCTTGTGAGAGCTGGCTACCTGCTCTGAGAATGTCTTGTTCGTAGAAATAATACCCTCTCCGGCAGCGCCCTCGATGAACTGACTGTAGCAGTCAAGGTACTTGATGGTCTTCATCGGCTTGCTTACGATCTGAGTGGGGTTAGCAATATCGTAGAAGGGTAGCATCAATCGCGATTGCGTGAATGGGAAGTAGCTTCCAGAAGTGGCGAGAGTAGTGATCGAATTGTGGATTGGGCCCCAAGCGACACGGATCGAACCAGTCGTGGCAACCGTTCCAATCACATAGTACATCGGATCAGCCTGCGTTGCGCTAACATAGTTAGCCGAGGCAAGCATTACTGGGCAAATGGATCCAGCAACGAGCGTTGTACTATTAAGTGTCATCGAGCGAGCACTACCAGCCGCGGCACCGACGATAGCAATATCGGAGTATCCAGTTTGTACCTTGAGTTTAAGCTTCAGCTGAGGGTTGCCAACAAGGTCTAATTCGGCAAAAATTGGGTGTAGATCAACAAGGCGGATCTTCAGCATGTAAAACCACTCTCCAATGGTAGAACCAGCGTTTCCATCGGCTCCCTTCTTAAACGCTCCCGTGCCTCGCATCTGAGCGATAGCCTGCGAAGACGACGCACCCAAGGAGGGCCATCGGTGAGATCCGACAAGGCCTGCAACCTCAGGAGGGTTGTTTAACACCCGACGGATGAATCCAGTGTTAGGCTTCGAGTGCTCAAGCGTAGTCGAGTCGAGAGAAAGAGCGTGTGAGCCATAAACATTGTTGTTCGAGTATCCATCACCGTAGGCGTTGGTCGTTGTGTTGAACTTAGTCGATTCCCAATCGTCGGGGTATAGGAGCATATCCGCTCCGTGCTTCTCAACCTCTGCCGTGGTGAGCTCAGCCATAGCGCGAACATTCGACCACAGCTGCTTGTACTCGGAAGGAGTAATGATGGATTTGCCGTTGAGATAGACCTTGACCTCATCGATAACGTTTGCTACATTGCATTTGAGTCCAAGAGCGTAGCGGTTGGCAACTCCAGTAGCCGTCGTAGCGTGGGTATTCTTCATCGATACTACGTACGGTAGTACGATGTACGCATCCTTGAGCGAGGCATACCCCTGAGAGCCGTTAAGCGAGGCGGAGCAGTCGAACGAGACGATACCGGAGGAGTATGAGCCGCTCTGACCATCATTAACGATGGCGACGCTCTTGCCCTTAGAAACCTTCACAGAGGTATCGGGCTTGAGGGACGACTGGAGTAGAAATTGATCGGCGAGCTGAGTACTATCAGACATAATATCGGGGATTTGCTTATATGAGTACTGATATAGTAGCTACGAAAAAATAAATAATGGAGCTCATCAAACCAATAACCTCAGATCGCGATCTAATCGAGCTATCGAAGCAGCTTGATGTGCATGTGGATCAGATCCTAACGCTCCCCGAAATCAAATCACCTCTCCCCGAACTCGGAACGTTTATCATTCTCCTTCGTAGCGATGGTGGAGTCGGGCACTGGGTTGCGCTCAACGATAACCATTATTGGGATCCGATGGGGGTTGGTCCTCCGAGTGTGATCGGTCCAGTTAAGTACAACGAGAAACAATATCAATCGACCTACTCAGAGTACTGCGGGCCTTGGTGTATGCTCTGGTTATACACTCAGCAACATAATCGACCCGATCTACTGAACCACTTTTACGATCTCGATGTTGATGTAATTTAATTTCAGAAAACTATGATCGCTATTGATATATCCTGATGTACTCAGAAATCTCAGTATCGAGCGACATTCCCGCGGCTAAGCTCCGCCGGGCTGCTAAGACAGGCGTTCTCAGCCTGACTAAGGATCAGCTACATGGCTCTGGTGCCACTCTTCACATCCATCCTGAGACCGCAATGAAGGTTCAAAAAGCTAAGAAGGCTAACCGCGGCGTTCGACTATTGATTACGCCCCATGAGATTGCCTATCCGATGACTTCGTTGAATGGAGGTGGCATGCATGGCGGCAGCATTTGGAGCAAGGTATGGGGAGCTATCAAGACTGGCGCTAAGTTCCTCAAAGACTCAGGACTACTCAGCAAAGCGGCTGATGCTCTCGTTGCACCTGCCTCTGCCTACACAGGCAACCCCGGAGCGGTAATGGCTGCACGCCAGGGACTTCGTTCGCTAACGGGAGTGGGTATCACGCTGGATGACCCCGAAGGTGGGCGCCTGACTCTCGCGGATGTTAAGTCAGCTGGAACCAAGGCATTGTCGTATGCTAAACGCAAAGGAATGCTAACCGATGCTGCGGATCTAATCGAGGAGAAACTGATTGAGAAGGCAACCAAACCTGAGCACGTAGATATGATCAAATACCTACGTAAGGGAGTCAAGAACCGCTTCGGTGTTGGCGTACCCGCGCCCAAAAAAAGATTGGTCAAGGGATCGCCAGAAGCTAAAGCCAGAATGGCTGAGCTACGCTCTAAACGCAAGACCGGCGGCAGTTTTAGATTATCATGATCAAGAGACTCTATAAGAGCTTATTTTTTTGGCGCGTCGCGGAAGCTCAAGCTGATTAATAAATTAGCATCCTTAAATTTGATAAATCGTTCGAGCTGATCAACGATCGTGATTGTGATAACATTGTAAGAGCCGTCATTGACCTTCATCCATGAGAATTCATTCGGCTGAAAGTTAATTAGCTGACCTCCGGCTGTTCCCTGTGAGTTGAATACAGTGATGATATCGGGTGGCTGAGTGAAGCTGTTATTAACGAGTGAGCATCGAACCACGTATGCGGATACCGGATTCACCTGAGGGGTAATGTCGCTTAAGAACGATTGAGTAGTGGTTGATGACGCGGAAGGGTACGAGCCAGCGCTAAATCCGATGATCTTACCAAATTCGGCATTGTCAATGATCAGTCGAGGCACGCGAGCCGTAGTCGGCAAGCCGGATCCGCCCAAGCTGTACAAACCCGTAGCAGGTCTTTGATAAGACCCGATAGCAGTGGGAGTCGAGCTCACATCTACCTGAGCGGCGTAGTAGGTACTGTTTTCGATCAATTGGATGAAGAAGACATTATTGCCATCAGCATCGATCAGATACGCTCCGTTGCTGATCAAAGCTGCCTGAATCATGCGATTGATATCAGCATAGCTGTAAATGCCGTCCCTGAGGGTTATACTGATGGTACTGACTGTCGCTGCTGTTGGTACCTCGACCTTAAAAGTAGTATTGCCATAAGCAAGGGCATCAATATTGAATTGAGAATTGTACATGACGATCGACTGAACGCATACTTCAGTGTTTTGAAACGTAGCCGATGCTGGGAAACGATAGCGGTACTGGTTATTGAACCCATTGGGGACGAGATCCTTGGAAGAAATGCCGATAATGGAGCTCATATCTCTTCAATGTCCTGTGTATATTCGTAGCGAGATCGTTTGATCGGTCTATCAAAATTAAATCTCATCTCGCCTCTGACTGAATCTATGAACAGACACTGACCCTTAGATGCGGTGGCTTGTTCGTATGCTCTGATCAATCCATCTTCAGTCGTACCGGGGATGTTGAAGTCTTTGAAGAGGAGCTTGAGATCCCTTTTAGAGTTCGCTTTCAGTATCGCAACATATTCACTGTTTAAGCGAATCATTTTCGGACATGCGAAGTAGCTGTGGATCAGGCAGATCGTGCTGAGTTTGAGATGGCGACCCCTGGTGTAGTACTGACTGAACACTCGTTCCATTAGTAGCTTATCATTGCTGTAGTCGTCTATTATCACGAGCTCGATGCCATCACCCTTAGTCTTGCGAATGGTATCTACTGATGGCGGAGCGTCTGGATCGTGGATGGTGATAAACCCGTTCAACTTATCGCGTAGATACCGATATAGCTCCTGATCCGGGTTCCGGGCTACTATATGAAGATGCGCGAAGCAATTGGGGCTATGTTTGAGAATGTACATGCAGAGGTTGTTTTTGCCGCTAAAGCTCGGTCCAAGGATGACCATCCGGAACAATTTCTTGATACCGAGCTGTTTGATATCACCTGCCGACGCCGTACGATACTGCTGAGGAAGTGCAGCTCCATAATCTGGTATCGCGCTCATGGTTAATAATCTCTTGACGTATATATACACGATCGAAAGAAAATGGGGTTTTCGTATCCACCAGTCATCCATGATTCACCGCTCTACAATCCACTATTCTATCCATCGTTAGCCGCGGACGGGTCGCTTACGTATGCATATGCACAAACGTTGTATCTGAGCCGCAATGACTATAGACTCTCCTACATTAGCGGTGTTATCTCTGGGCAAGCAACAGAAGGCGTCGCGCTCGTTCCGGGTACCAATGGTGATATTGCTGGCATTGGTTCGCTGAGCTGTAGTAGCCTGACAGTGAATGGATCTCCCGTATCAACAGCCCCCACCTACGTTATTGGCATCACACCAGGATCAGCCGCCGCGAGCAAGGCTCTTGTACTGAATTCAACATCTGATATCAGCGGCATTAACTCCCTAAGCGCATCATTGCTGAGCGGAACGCTACAGACAGCGGCTCAAGGTAATATCACGAGTCTTGGAACGCTATCAGGCTTGACTATTGGCGGCAACTTGGCATTCACGGGCGCTTCTCGATCACTGACTGGTCTCAGTTCGCTAACCGCCTCCTCGATAACTGGAACGCTACAAACAGCTTCGCAAACCAATATCACATCTGTTGGAACGCTTGGATCACTAACAGTAAGCGGTAATGGATCGTTTGGCTCATTGACGGTAGGTGGAAGTACCATATCATCATCAGCTGCTGAACTGAATTATCTGTCCGCTATAACACCTGGAATGGCATCGGCAAGCAAAGCTTTGGTTCTTAATAGTTCGAACGCTATCAGCGGCATCGGACAGACGGGATACATCATCAACACAACGCTCGATGTTAGTCCAACCGCAACCATGGATAAGTATTTAATAACACTCAAGAACAGCTCTGGTAGCGACGCTGTGCTTCAAGGCATCGCGATGCTCAGCTCGTCGATAGCAAATACAGATTCATACACTCCTGGTGCTTCCATAGTATTTCAGCGTTTGAGCGGAGGAGGAACATCAGCTCATGAGCTGCTCTTTAACGTCAAGTCTGGGAGTTCAACTACAGGAGCGTGTGCTGAAGCTTTTCGCATTCGATATGACCTTCGTATAATATCGAAAGGAGGAATTGAAATCAATCCCCCTACGAGTCAAACGCTCGGAACTGTATCAGCAACCAATCCACTTTTTTGGTCTGGTGGTAGCTCTCGCAACTTTGGGTGGCGTTTGATTGATAATAACACCATCTCTACGCTTTCATACTCCTATGGAGGTAGCTACAATGATCAGATCACATGGAATCATAACGCTGGCCAACCGATCTATAGCATCTCTGGTTTCGATAGCATGCAAGTGATCAATGATAACTCGACTACCATGCTCTACATAAATAACAGCGACCGATGTGGAATCAATAACACAAGCCCGGAAGCAACGCTACACGTAGGAGGACAGGTCTGGAGTAGCTCCGGTGGGTTTCACACCAAATCAAACGGTATTGGGGGTACATATACTTTCAGAGGTTCTTCTTACTCTCAGTACGTGGGGATGGGTAGCAACTCAAGCACAACGATCGGCATTCGATTCGCAGCATATGATAGTACTTTCACCTTCGCCGCATATGCCCCATGCTACGGAGGGGCTTACACGAACAGTAGCGACAGCCGGCTCAAAGAGAACATAGTAGATATGAGATATGGACTTCAAACCGTTCTACGCATGCAACCACGTGAATTCACTTGGAAAGACAGCGGAAAGCCATACGTTGGGTTTATCGCTCAAGAGATGGTCGATTGCATACCCGAGTTGGTCAATATGCCTCAAGATCCAGACGAGATATGGGGAATCGACTATGCATCACTGACGAGTGTTCTATGCAAAGCGATTCAAGAATTGAAGGAAGAAGTTAATCAACTGAAAGCAATTATCGCCAAATGATTATAGACAATGGTCGTCTTTCGCATATCAACGAAGGGAGGCAAGAAATATGATGCTTTGCTTGATGATGGCAGGGTTGTATCTTTTGGTGCTATTAAGCGGGACGGTGAGCCTTATCAACAGTATCGAGATCGTACGGGATTAAAGGCCTTCAGCGATTATGATCATAACGATAAGGCGCGTAGAGATCGATACTACAAGCGCCATGGTCCTATCAATAATGCTAAGCCATATACCCCCGACTGGTTTTCTAAAAAGTATCTCTGGTAGTCTATACCATGGGTTGTCGCCAGACGAAAGACTTGAAAACGAACGTTTCCGCGAAGGACCCAGATCAGATGGTTGGATCAACCATGCTCAAGGCTGATCAGATAGTCGTTCTTGGGGATAGCGTCTTCCTTCCAACGACCAACCCAGACGGTGAGTCTGCCATCCTCGAGGTGTCGATCCATGACAAGAAAATATCTGTCTATCGCGGCTATCGCAATAAGCTCGTTAGGGATGGTATAAGCTTATAGTTATCGTGGGCTCTTCTGTGAAAAAAAAAAGCAAAATAGAACGCGTTTTTCGTATTTTCGGGTTTTGGGGAAAGTTTTCCAAAGGTCGGTCTCAGATCTGAGAGGTGGGTCTCAAAATATTTTCCCAAAACGCGTTTTTACGAAAAACACGCATTTTTTTTGCTTTTTTATAGTTTGAAGGTTTTCGGCTTCCGTCGAGGTTCGCTTGCCCAAACGGTACCGCCTGGCTTCTTACCATGGATCCACTCTGGGGGCGGGTGTTGCTTGGGCTTATCCAAAACTGGATCTTTCACAGATAGTTCTGAGAGAATTTTTTGAGCTCATTCACGTTCGCGGTAGCTTGGTTGCCATAGCTCGAGCCAGGCTTGAACAACTTCGGATTGAGGACGATCATCTTATAGTAATGCGCTCATAATCGATTTGAATTCATTACTTTTAATCATCTTCTGTTCGAACATATCCGTCGCGAGCCTGTAGAGCTCTCGCAGCATGTCCGGGTTGTCATTGCCGAGCGCAATCTCGCCGCGTAGCTTATCAAACTTGGCCCTCAGCGTTAGTCGCGGATCTTCCATTGGCGTCTGTAGCGTATGATCGACATGCGTCTTCTTAACGATCTCGTAGAAGACTCGCTGGTCCTCGATTGGCAGCGCGCGATACGCTTGCTGACTGATGTTATCGTTGTACAGTAGATCCTTAACCATTGCCGTTAATTCATCACTCATATCGCGGATAGGACCAACGCTTGTGCGGTTGGGAAAGACCAACTTTAGCCGATTGTTCAATAGATCCGCCTTTCGAATGAATTTAGTACCAATCCGCTTGTACTTGAGATCAGATGCTGTGCCTGATCCCTCGATGTCCGCGAGATTGTAAGAACGATTCTTCTTACGAGGAGCTACAACTCCCGCCCCCTTCAGCCCACGGCCAACGAGACCCTTTCCGGTAGGCGGCTCATACACAAAGTCTTTTGCTTCGTTAGCAGCAGTGAGGGTTGGTTCCGACTTCCCCTTGGGAGCAGGGGTTCTATATGAACTTGGTAGGAATAGCTGATGTTCTGGATCGACAGTCTTGATAACATCCATGATATGTTGGATCTCTTTGAATGAGTTCGCTTGCTTCTTGGGGTTCTCCTCCTGTCCAGCCATAATATTGAGCTTCCGCAGCGCATCTTCAAGTCTCGAGATTGCATAGCCGAGAGTCCTCTCCCAGTTGATTTTATTAGATAAGCTCTTTACATCAGTCTGCTTGTATTTTCGACCATCGGCGATGAGATAAAATACCATTTTTTTGCCAAGATATACAGTGTTAGACAGCTCGTTATCACCCAATCCGCCTTTGGTGAATACATACGGTCGGATCTTGAGAGCCTCAATGTTAGCAATGTTATCGTACAGATATTGGACTTTTTCCTTGAAGACGATCTGCGCGGTCTCAGGCGATTTCTTCTCTACTCGCGTATCCAACGATACGGCTGAGTCCTCAAGCTCGCGCTTGTTCCCTGCCTTTTCATCTCCGAACAATTTTCGAGCATATTCATTACGCTGTTCATCATTCATATTTTCCAGATATGGCTCCATATATTGATCCATCGCCGCCGTCTGAGCATCATCTAACCGCTCTCCACGGAAATCAGATTCCTTTATACGTCTGGCATTATCTCTCCATCGCTTAAACAGCTCTTTCATTGCGACGTCATCAGCTGCGTTAGAAATCTTAATCGTAGCGCGATCGATTGACTCTATCTTATCCCGGATGCGTTCAAACGTTAGCCGCCAATCGATCTTCCCCAACAGGGGGCTGTTTGAGGGTACTTTATTTCCGCTTTTAAGGATGCTTCCATCTGATTGATCAATGATGTATTCAGCATTGTTTGCTACCGTTCTATCGTCATCAACTACAACGGGCCTGAATGTATAGTTGCTTAGTACTGGAAATCTCTTAAATATCTTAGCAAGGTCATCCTGGTACTTCTCGTTATCAGCGGTAGCCTTATCGTCAGGAGCAACCTTCTCCTCCTTAACAGCTTCTTCCATAGCTACATCAGCGGTACTATCTACTGTTGAAAAAACACCATTCTTCTCATGGTAATCACCCATCTCAGCATATACATCTGCCGCTGAAGTGAATCCATTGGGATTTGGTTTATCCGATGCGCTCGATTGTGCCTTCATCAGCGTTAGCATCCGCGTTAATGTATCTGCATCTTCCGTAGCGGATTTGAGCTTGGTCTGCTCGCTATCAGTTGCCCAAATCGCGTTAGCGTATGCCGAGCGCTTCATCGCTTCAAGCCGCTGCTCGAGCGCGAGCTTCGCAAGTAGAGCCTCGCGCTTCGAAGCACGATCGCGTTTTACTTGTGCGCAATAAAACAGACGTCAAAGAATGTGTGCGAGTGAGCTGTGAAGCAGGACGGATTAAGCGAGGCCAATTCAGCCTAACTTAGGCCTGCGGCAAGAAGAAAGGAAGCAAGTCTAACGCTGTTTTGAGCCGAAACAGCCAACAAAAGGAGATGCTGTGAAGATCCAGGCTCAGGGTCTGAAATAAAGGGAGAAAGGTGATGGTATTTACCTGCCTGTATATCAACGGAACAAGTCAGGTAAGATTAAATTAAAACTTGTCGGATACAACACCTGCTAAGCCCAGACCAAACTCCACTCTGCTATATCTTGGGCTCGATGGATCAACCACACCTGCTGTGGTTCATCGCCTTTAAAATCGTAGTGTAACCGCAGAAGAAATGTATCAAGAAGTAGATTCTCAAGGAGGTATTTACACGCAACACTCCATCCCTGTACACATTTTAAGTTATAAATCTGAGATTGCGACTCAAGTTCAAGTCGGGTCTGAGATCTGGGGCTGTGAGCTAAGAACAAGAGTTTTCAAGGTTAATAGCTCTTGTTGCAGCACCAACATAGAGCAGGAAGAGGGTGGGGATTAATTCCTGCGAAAGCTCGAACTCGCCCTGACACAAAAGAACTGCTTATGAATGCGTTTCGTCTGAGCCTTCTTTAGTACAGAACGGAGTGTGTATTTCGGTTCGAGAATATATATATACCCTCCTGTCGCGTTATCAGACAGAAGTACAATTAACACGAGACGTTCACGAAAGCACCAACACAACCCGGCCATTGACATCAAATGAAAGGGGCTAGTTTTAACAGTCATTGGGTACTGCTCGTGTCTTTTTCTGTAGTTATAATGGTAATCGAGTGCTGAACGAATACGCGCGGACTAAGAGCTTGGTTCTGTTCAACGTTACTAGCCGCACGATGCACAACTTCGAAGTATTGTCACTCTCGCTTACCTGGTTTCGCCCTCGTTGTTTCAATCCCGCTGACTGAGATAAACGCCGTGATGCGTACGCTCGTTCTTGGCTTCACCCGTCAATGACTCGTTGACTCATCGCGTTATGCTCGCGTGTGTAAACTACTCCTTTTGGGGTGATGCAGAAGTATCGAGCTTCAAATGTGCTGCTGTTCTTAGACGACAGCGAGATTGACGAAGAAGACACCGATGCCCTTCCAGCTTGAGGCTCAATAGCAAGTCATGGTGGGCCAAGAGCTGAGAATCAAGTCGTCAAAGTCAGTGAGGAGAAAATGGTTGTAGTCGAGACTGGAGACTTGAGCTAGAAAAATTGTGATGTGTAGCAGTGACTGTGCTTTAGGCAGTGCTCTCTAGCAGTGATCCACAGGTATTGCTAGTTAGGTGCTTCAGTTCAAATAATACAAAATGCTAAACTTTTACAGGTTTTGCATCTTTAAAGTAAATACCAGCAGTAATCAATTTCGTACATTCGTAACAAATAGTAGCTGTCGATAAAGAATTTAAGCCACTAAATTATATTGTAGCCGGCGACTCAGAAAGTAGCCGGCAACATCATAAAAAGAAGTTTTTCCCATCAATCACTTGCACATATCAACACCAAGCTGCTCCTCGCGCATATCGGTGCGGATGAATTTGCCCAAGACGTAGTACGGCCCGTACGTTACCTCTGGTTCCAGAACACACGGGGCCTTGCTACCAAACAGAACGCTAGCATCGGTTGTGGTCGAGATGCCTGTGAGCCTTGACTTGTGATCCGTCGATACCACAGTACTAAAGTCGAGACGCCGTTGGCAGCGCTCACGTCACAGGCTGTCAATCGATTCTGCTCGACGAGCAACAGCGCGTTCCTGGAGCAGCTTGCGCATTTTCTTGGTTTTATAGCACTCTGCTAGTTCCCGCTGGGAATTGTCATGAAACAGCGCGCGTTTGTCAATGAAAAGTGCGATGTGTATGTAGTAGATGCGCAGAGGCGCCTCCATTGCTTCGACATGCTACTAGTGCGATAGCTGCGAATGTCACCAATATCCTTGCCATCATCGGGGCGTGGTTGGTGGGATGTGTTGGGATGAAGACAAGTTCACAAATACAGAACAGAATGCTGAAATTATTGGGAACTCCATGAAGAAGTATTTACGGAGACTAAAGAGAGCATGAGTTAACCCCCAAGGATGGGAGGTATGCGGCGACAACGGATATAGTTCTAAGCACCCCGTCCAAACTTAAACTTTCCATTGCAAAGTGACTTCGCTTCTCTTTGCTGGATAATTTCGGTTCGAGTGGATAGATTTGATAAACTGTTTGTCACAGAAAATCATAAGTACACGAAGTCCTTCGAGTTGAGAAATCCACTGACTGGGTAATCAATTCAATTACCTCTCTAAGAGCACGAAGGTAGAATCATTCATTCAAAGCCTCTAGACTATCACAAACACGGACACTGGCCTTTACTAGATCAGTGTTTGATCATCGGACTGGTTTATAAATCAGCCGTCGGCTAAATACTCGAGCTCTTTTTAACTGTATCTGATTCCTCCTAGCCCGTCGTCCCAATTTTGACGGCATTATGCTCCTTGCCTTTACACTAATATTTGAATCAGTACCACATTTATTGATTTTATTTACTTGAAATTCACCGTGAGTACCGATTGCTCTCATTCTCACAGTTTGCTTTTTAGAGGGTTGGTGCTAGCTCCATGACAAGCGACATCAACGTTGCCAGGAGGACTACAACAGAGCCCAAAAATCTGTTGTAGATACAAGTGCCATTCGATGTCTCAGTGTTCGCAGAAGCAGAGGTAGCACTGGTAGACCCACTCAAGGTAAATCCGCTGTTTGATTCACTTGTCGCCGAGTCGTCGTTGTTCGGGCCATCGGGAAGCTACTATCGGGCTTCGAGCCACCACCACCGCCGCCACGAATCGAGTTACTTGAGACAACACCACCGTTGGCAGTCAAAATCGCAGCTTCCTGCACATCTTGAGCCGCGGTATGTCCACCGCTAGCGAGATCCATACGAACAATGCATCATCCACTGTATCGTCCAAAAGAGCATAACTCATGATCGGATCGTAATCGTTCTCTGCTGCGGCCTTCAGCCACTTGTCATCCGAGTTAAGCGTGATAGCTTGTTTGGTATTTGTAGAATATGGAATTACTCCTTCAACTAGAGTTGTGAGGCTCTGGTCGAAGAAGAATTGACCAACGTGCGCCACAGAACCACCGGAGTACGTGTTGTTATCCAGGACTGTACCACCATAATTGCCAATGAAGTGTACATGCGTAGCGCGACCTTCGTAGTGGCCCGGAAAAATGGATTTCATTTGCGCAACACCATCTTCATCCGTTGGAGTCACTCCGCGCAGGAAGGTGGCTGCTGTCACCATTGCCGTCAGCTATGATACCAGAATACACACCAGTTGCGTTGGCGTGCCAAAAGTCGACATACATGTCAGTGACAGGTAGGCACGTGCTTGAAATTGTCGGAGGGCTCTTGTTCGCTGCAGTGCAGAATGAAAAGTGACTTGTTTGATGAGAACGTTTAGCGTGCTACCTTCCTAGCCTAGCACCTACTAAAGTCTGTTCTAGAACTCTGGAAACTTCGACACCAACACTCTCTTATCTTGCGAGTTGCTTTGTACTGTCTGTGACAGAGCAGGTCATCCTCAACACTCCTCCTCAAACTGGCATGTTCTTTGATTCCGCTTGCTTCGCGCAATTTCACTAGCTGAGGTGTTGGAATAGGCTTTGTCAAGTAGTCCGCAAGTTGATCATCAAAAGCCACGTGCTATAGGAAGATCGTTTTTGCTTCAACATGATCGCGGACAAAGTGTGCTCGTAAGTCAATGTGTTTTGCACGCGGGGTGTATCCGTGATTGGATGCAATACGGATTGCTGACTTGTTATCGAGGTACACTGTCGTTGGTTTCTCCACTTTGAATCCCATCTCGAGCAGTAAATAACGCAGCCAAACCACTCCTGCGTTGCCAGTGCGCGTGACATATATTCTGCTTCAGCGGATGAAAGCGCAACAGTGGCCTGGCGTTTGCTTTTGAATACTACAGGCGCACCGAGCAGCAACAATACTCCAGACGTTGAACGACGCGTTAGCCTGTCTCCGCCCCAGTTTGCATCAGCAAAGGCCTCCAGCACAAGATGTTTATTACGGCGAAATTGAATTCCAAGTGTAGCCGTTCCCTTTAGGTAACATAGCACTCGAGTAGCAGCATTCCAATGGATCTCCAGTGGGTTGTCAAGAAATTGAGATAAAATCGACAGGGCAACACTGATGTCCGGTCTCGTCGCGTTGGCCACGTACAACAAGGACCCAATTAGCTCTCGAAATTGAGTTTTACCGCGGTGCATCTCATGCAAGCCATCTTGTGTTAGGTCTTGACCGATAATTAGTAGATTGCGAACAGCATTGGAGTCTTGTTGTCCAAACTTCTCGAGCAAGTACTTGATGAACTGCGTTTGGCGCAGTAAAAGCTCCCCATTAACAATGTTATACTGGATCTCCATACCAAGGACGAACCGAGCATCTCCAATCGACTTCAACTTAAACTGCGATCCCAATTCTGCACAAATTGCTTTTCGGCCTCTTCATCCGTTTTGCAGCCAACTAGTAGATCATCTACGTAGAGGATAATGTATACTGGTGACTTGCCAATACGAACGAACATGCACGGATCAGCGCGACATTCACGAAAACCCATCTTCTTAAATACAGCACAAATCGTTTGGTACCAGACAGCAGCTTGTTTTTTTTTTTTTTGTTAGTCCGTAAAAACTGCGTCGCAGTTTACACACCATCCCGGTCTTGGCACGAATCCCTTCTGGAATTGCCATGTACACAACTTCCGTGAGGTTTCCATTGAGAAACGCTATCTCCCACATCATATTGGCGAATCTTCAGTCCCTTATAACAACACACTGACAAAAACACTCGGATCGTGTTGGTGCTTGCAACTGGGGAATATGTGTGGAAGTAGTCAATCCCCTGCGTTTGTAGGTATCCAAGCGCAACCAGCCGCGCTTGTAGCGCACAATCTCCCCCTTTTCGTTATATTTGTATGCAAACACCCACTTTGACCCGATAACTTTTACTCCTTGCGGCCTCATGATCAGGTCCCAAGTGTGATTTCTGACGTGTGAGCGGATCTCACTTCGAATCGCTTCCTTCCAATATTTAGCTTCCGAAGAAGCCATCGCTTCAGCGTAGCTTTGAGGTACTTCAGCAACAGAAAGTGCAATTTCGTACTCATCGAGCCGAGGACGCTTGCTCTCGGGTTCACTAACATCATCATCGCCTTCTGCCCAAAATAGTCGAGTGTGGTTCGCTGGTGAGTAGCGGAATCTCACGACTCGGAGCAGCATCTCCATTTTCTAGTAGATGCGGACGATCTCGCTGTGAAACACTGGTACTACGAGGCACTCCGGAGAAAACAATGCGATTTTCACGTTCACCATGCGGTACAATGGATCGAGGTGGTTCTGGTCTATCCAGTACTCTGCGATTAGAGATCGTATTATTTACACTTAATGGTCGGGCAGACTGAACTAGAGCATTATCTACTGCCACTGATTGTCCAGGCCGTCGAGCTGTTGAATGAACCAGTTCGTTGTGATGGAAGTTACTGCGCTGCATCTTTTGCGAGTTCGTTCTCCCCCCTTCCATCACAGCAGGTAAATTCATCGAAGTTGGTACAAGCGCCGTTGGTTCACCTTCCGCATCGACTTCCATGTCATCAGTAGCGTTAGTTTCTGCGACGTCTTCCATGACCACATCATTGGTATTGCTCTCTACAAGTCTGGATCCACTAGGCGATTCCGCCATCGAACTCAAACCCAACCTGCCTATTTGGTGAGTAATTCACATTGTTACCATCGATATTTGTGTACAAGGATGGAGCATGCTCATCCAGTTTCACTGTACGTGTCGTCACTAAGCGCGCTTCTTCACAATTCTAAACACGATACGCTTTGCTTCCTTCAGCGTACCCGAGAAAAATGCACCGGTGAGCTTTAGCATCAAGCTTTGATCACTTCACTTTCTCGACGAAAACATATCCACGGGAACCGAACGCGCAAATACTCTAACGACGGTTTGACACCATTCAGAACTTCAAGTGGGCTGGATTTGGGACGAGCAGTGTTCGGAATGCGATTCACGATGTGCGGCTGTCATCAATGCTTCTCCCCACCACTGTTTATCGACTTTCATGTGGTACAACAATCGAGCGCGCCATCTCGGTGAGCGTGCGGTTCATGCGCTCTGCTAAACCATTCTGTTGTGGTGAGTACGGGGCACTCGTCTGGTGAATAATCCCTTCCTGTCTGCAAAACGCATCGAATCGTTTGCTGGTGTACTCGCCACCGTTATCCGTACGGATGCACTTGACACGCTGACGATACTGTGTTTTCACCAGTGCTGTAAATCCACTAAACGTTGAAACACAAGGTTCTTCGACGCGATCAGGTAAACTTGTACGCACCGAGAGAAGTCATCAATGAATGTAACAATGTACTGGGCTCCCTCCTTCGACTTCGGCTTCAACGGACCCATTACATCGCTGTGGTACAATCTCAAATGGAGCGTATGACTTAATAACACTGCCAGACTTGTGCGAAAATGAACTGGCTGACATCTTACCCTTCGCATCCTTCACAAAGTCCAGTTCCATCGTCATCGCGGATCTTCAAGTCTTCATATGCGACACTAATCAATTTTAGTTTCTTGTCCGTCACATGGCCCAGCCGTGCGTGCCAAACATCACTACCATGCTCTTGTGAGACGACTGCTTGATTCGCTTCTTCTACCAGAGCAAGTCTCGCCTCCAACGCAAACAACTTACCAATGCGTGGAATTCTCGCAATTGAGCGACCCCTAAACGATAGTACTGCAGTGTCAGCTTCAAAATGCACCCCGACGCCTCTTGCAGTCAACGCAGATATTGACATGAGCTTGCGGTTGAGGTGTGGCACAAACAGCACATCCGTAAGTGTAACCTTCACTCCATGTTCCATGATAAGCTTCACAGACCCAACTCCAGCTGCTCTTAGTCGTTGTCCATTAGCCACGGTGATGTCAATTGGTTCAGTTAATTCTCGAAAATCATCAAAGTCCACTTGGTCTCCCGACATATGCGAACTAGCACCACTGTCAAAAATCCAAACAACTTTATCAGTCACTAACGTGCTCGTAGCAGAGAATACATATTCATCACTGGATTTTTCCTTCAAACTTGGACAGTTCGCCTTCTTGTGTCCTTGTTGCTTGCACTCGTAGCACGTTCCTCGAAATTCGCTTTTTTCCAGCCCAGGGCTGACTACCGCCTCAACGACCACCTCCACGGTTGTATCCACGACGACGCCCATTTCCTCTTCCGCGGCCACGATTTCTTTGCCCATTAATCGAAGCTCTAAAGGCTTGTTCCTTGGTATCTCTTTTCTGGATCACTTCAGCTTCGCGCCGTAGCATCTCCTTCGTGTCAAGCAGCGTCACGTGCTCTTGTGATTCGATAATACGAACCATTGTATCGTACTCCTGTGGTAAACTACCGAGCAGGATAACAACCTTCTCGTCATCCGTCATTTTCTCGCCCACAGCAGCAAGTCGCGCACATAAATCGTCAAAGCGTACAATGTGTGTCATTAGGTCTTCATCGGAACCCAACGTAAATTCATGCAATTGCTTCCTCAGTTGAACGCGATTATGGAGCGATTGCTTCACAAAGAATGCCTTCAAGGCCTCCAGCGCCGTGCTTGCTTATCGTATCATCGACTGGTATGTTGGGCTTAGCATCTTTGCCACCACAGCCAAAGCCTTCATATCGGTGACTTTCCATTCATTGGTCTACCGGAGCGCTGCTTCTTCTGGCTTCATGGCGGCGACAACATGGTCTTGTAGCCCCTTCTTCGCTAGTGCCATTCGAGCATTGAACTCCCACAGAAAGTAATTTTCATCGGTGAGGATCTCGTTTGGGTTTCTTGCCGTATTTGGGCTCATAACCTGAAATGGTCGCAGGCTCTTGTTCGCTGCAGCGCAGAATGAAAGTGACTTGTTTGATGAAAACGTTTAGCGTGCTACCTTTCTAGCCTAGCACCTACCAAAGTCTGTTCTAGAACTCTGGAAAACACTTTGACACCAACACTCTCTTATCTTGCGAGTTGCTTTGTACCGTCTGTGACAGAGCAGGTCATCCTCAACAGTGCTAACATCGATCACTTGGACGTCAATGTACATGGTGACACGAGGCTGGTCTTCACTCATATCATCGTGGATGTGCTCTCCGAGCACGTAGTACGGCCCGTACGTGACATCAGGCTCCGACACAGCCGAAATTGTGTCTCCGAAGAGCACACTAGAGTCCGTTTCCGCTGTGATGCCAGTTAGATCAGATGTGGTCTTTTGCGACTGCGTCAAGCCTGCGAAGACGACGCTCACGACGGAGATTTTGAACGGCTTCGGCACGGCGGCTTGCAGCACGTTCAAGCAGCCTACGTGTCGCCCCGGATTCACTGCATTCTTCGAGTGCGCGCTTGGCATTCTCAGCGAAGAGTTTGCGTTGTTGACTTGAAAGAGCTCGGCGAGAATCAGACTCGTGAGCGGAGGTACCGATAGACAACGTGAGCGTAACTAGGGCGGCTGTTGTTAAAACAGTGAGTATTTTCACCATGTTGGTTTCTTGGCACGAACGTTGTTATGGCTTAACTTGTTGACCGTAAATCTTGGAGTGATTTATTTCTGGGGGAGACGCGACGAGTACCAATCATGGCAAAGATCAACAACGGACACTGATGTCCGTGATTGGATAAGAGGGCTAGGCAACTAAATAATTTTAATTTAGAGAGGATGTTACGGCCTTGCAGTCTTATCTGTATTGCCACGAAACCTTATCTACCTGCGGGTTTTGAAATTGCGAAAAGTTCACATATGATAACTTCTAGGCAACGTTGACACATTTTTCTGCTTTCCTCTGCCCAAGGAATCATAAATTTGAGTTACACAAACAAAGCTAAGTCGATGTTGTAATTGGAAGTATTTGTACGAGATTATGTTAAAATTACAAGGTGTTATACGTTCTCGAAAAGCAACACTTGAAAATTTAAAATGAATGTATTGACCATTCATTATTGTTCGGGCTACTTTAATGTGCAAATTTTTATCCCTTAGGTGTTTGCTTATTGCTTGAGTACGGTTCTACCGTCTTCACAGAGTCAATAAGACTCTGGTCGAAGAAGAATTGACCAACGTGGACGACAGAACCACCCGAGTAGGTCTTGTTCGCCAGAACAGTGCCATCTTGGTATGTACGTGTGTGGTCCGCCCCGTGTAAGACCCGGGGAAGATTGAGGTTATTTGAGCGACGCCATCTTCATCCGTGGGGGTGACACTACGCAGGAATGTGGCATCAGCATTCGAGGTATCCGTATTGTCACCATTACCGCTGGCGACATCTCCGGAGTAAACTCCTGTCGCGTTGCAGTGCCACAGGTCCACGTACATGTCCTTGACCGGATTGCATGTACTCACATCAATCACCTGAATGTCCATGTACATAGGAATACCTTTCTGCTCCTGACGCATATCGTTGCGGATGTACTCGCCCAGAACGTAGTATGGTCCCTCTGTCAGTTCGGGCTCTACAACCACTGTTGTTTCGCTCTCGAAGAGGTCGGTCGACGGTGTAAGCGTAGTAACTTCGATGTCCGACTCGTGGTTTTCGCAAGCACCGTACTAGCATCGAGGCGACGCTGACGTCGCTGTTGGCGTAAATTCTCAACAGCTTCAACGGGACGAGCCACAGCTCGCTCCTGGAGCTTGCGCGAAGCCTCGGATTTAGTGCACGACGCTAACTCCGCCTGAGTGTTTTGAGCGAAAGGTTTGCGTTGATCAGTCGAGAGTGCGCGACGCATTGACTCTTGGTGAGCACATGCGGAGCTGGCAAGGGTGCATGCTGCAAATGCAGCAACGATAGTTGACGTCTTCACCATGTCGGTGGGACTGAAGACTTGAAACGGGCTTGTGTTGCAGTCGAAGAAAGTTGAGATGGGTAAGGCATTGGATCCAAGCAAAACATTCCCAAAGCAGATGACAACTTTACAGAACAAACGAACGTCCTCGTGAAAGCCCAAAACTGATAACACACGCAATCTCGATCTTATCAGATAACCCCAGACAAGAAGAACCGTCTTCCCATTCCATTCTTACCTCAGCGTTTGGACTCTTATACTCTTATAAAATTGCCCTGATCAAACAATTTGTAAACACAAATCCCCCCCCCCTCCCCCCGGCGATCAACCAATTACCAAAGGTAGCGAACACACAAACTAGAAAATGTGCAACTGCCTACATTTTTTTCTGTGCGAGAAGATGTGTTGTGCTGCTGCCACAGCACTACCCCCAACAATTAAAAAAATGAGAATGGGGCAAGTCAATTTCACTTCATGCAATTCGTGGTTAGAAGCTACAGCTCTTAGAGCTGCTTATAATCGGTGATAGCTACTAATAGGTTGGAAGACACTGCGAGAAGCTGGCACTGATGTACTTGCAGACAGCTCCAGGGGCACAGAACTTCTGACCGTCATAGTTTCCTCCACCGCACTGGCCGTAGAAAGCAACAGGGTCACGGCTTGGCCACTCCTTGCAGCGGTAAACGTCACTGTTCTCAACATCCTGGCATCGGTAGCCTTCATCGCACGTGAGTCGGGTGGTCTCACTCGTGGCCGGGTCGTCAGGCATGTACACGGAGTAATCGAAGCCTGCACCGCCACAGTCAGCGTACCCAGGGACGAGGGTTTCCTGACCGGAGATTAACGTAGGACCTGCCTTGACTGTTGGAGCTGGAGTTGTGGAGTTCGTGACTGCGGTTTCTGTGCTGTTTGCTGCAAGCGTTGTTGTTGGCTTTGGCGCATTAGTAGTCGTTGGTGCTTCAGTCGATGCATTGGTCGACTTTGCCACGGTTGCCTTTGGTGTCTCAGTAGGCACATCAGTTGGTGCTTCAGTGGGTGCCTCAGTCGGCGCTTTGGTTGATGCATCAGTCGGCACTTTAGTCGGTGCCTCGGTCGGTGCCTCGGTCGGTGCCTTAGTCGTTGGTGCCTCAGTCGGTGCTTCTGTCGGTGCTTCGGTTGGCACCTTCGTTGGATCTTCAGTGGGTGCCTCAGTTGTGCTCCCGACGGTCGCAGGGCTATCGCCAACGTCAGCAACAAGACTGGCACTGGTGTCGTTCTGGGCACTTCCACTTCCGGCAGGGACAGTACTAGCGATCGAAGATGTCGCCAGGACAGCGCAGGCAATGAAGCTAAGAATGAAGCTAGTCTTGACCATAGTGAGAACTGAAGCTTGTTACTTGAGGGGTTGGCTGATTGTGGGGAAAAAGCAAACTGGCACATCGGAAGTGAAGTCCCCTGAGATGTTTGGACAAAGTGGTAGGCAAGGAGCTCAAAGCCTGATTTAGCTTTCCACTCTTGTCCGAAGTTTCTGATGAACGGTGCGACGCTGGCGCATTATTTATATGCTGATACTTCTTTTCCCGTTCTGAGCGTATTCGCAAATGGGATCAAACTAGTCGCACTGCAAATTGGCTTCTTCAGACAACAAAGAGTTTGCACATGTATAAACCGAAGTTTTCAGATCAAAGCTTTCTACAGCTCATTCAATAGTCTGTTCATGTTACATCGCATGCTCAGCCTTTTACACTCAAATGATGAACAAAAAAATAAACTAATGTATTCTGGCGGGTCAACCAGCCAAAACAAATCGCGTGGTGTAACTAGCGTGCCATGCCATCTTAAGTCGCCCGTATAAAGAAGGGTAGCAATATTATAACTCCTAATACGACAATTATTCAGAAGGCGACCATGAACCTTCGGCGCTTTCGCTGCCTTCGACCTCCTGCAGGAATCGCTCGTCCTCCGCACTCTCGCTGCCCTCCGCTTCAGCACCCTCACTGCCTTCCACTTCCGACAAGAAGCGATCCGCCTTCACGCTGGAACTGCCCTCGTCCATGGCGCTCTCGCTGCTGTCAACTTCAACCAGGAAGCGCTCGCCATCGCTACTCTCGCTGCTGGTGTCGACCTCGGAGCCCTCGCTGCCATCGACTTCAACAAGGAACTGCTCACCGTCGGCGCTCTCGCTGCTGGTGTCGACTTCGGCACTCTCACTGCTGGCAACCTCCTCGAGGAAGCGTTCGTCTTCGACGCTACCACTTCCTTCGACCTCGCCATCGACACTCTCGCTACCGGTCATTTCCTGCAGGAAGCGTTCACCGGCGAAGCTGTCGCTACCGTCGACTTCCGTCCCCGCACTCTCACTGCCTTCGACTTCGACGAGGAACCGGTCGCCATCCACACTGGCGCTGCCCTCCTCCGCGGCACTCTCACTACCGTCGACCTCAACGAGGAACCGATCACCGGCAAAGCTTTCGCTTCCCTCCTCGTCGGCTGCAGCACTCGCACTACCTTCGACATCCACGATTAACCGCTCACTGGTGATGCTTTCACTACCCTCGTCCGCGGCACTTTCGCTTCCGTCGACCTCGACCAGAAACCGATCCCCGTCGAGGCTCTCGCTGCCCTCGTTGTCCACCGCGGCACTCTCGCTTCCGTCCACCTCGAGCAAGAAGCGTTCGCCCTCGGCGCTGTCGCTGGCACTGACACTGGTGCTGGCATCGAAGCTGGCCAAGAACAGATCGTCGTTGACGGTACGGAGGCTGGCGGCGTGGGCTCCTTCGAAGTTGGCGACGGCGAGGACGGCGACGGCGGCGAAGCTGAGGATGACGTTCAACTTGGTCATGGTGCAGTTCGTGTTTAAGGTTGCTGGGTAAATTGCAAGTGTGTTTTGCGGCGGTAATGGTTCTGGCTGCACTGGAAGGTGTCCGCTCCACTGGCAGTGACGGTGATGAAGCCTGTCTAGGTATTCACGGATTATTGGATCCGCTTATTGAGATTATGCGGAATGGTTTCATGGCATATTTGAAGACGCGGTCATGCACTACCATTGCGACTTCGCGTGGTGAGAACGGGTTGAGTGTCGACTGCGCTATAAAGAGGATAGTGATGTCCAACGCAAACGGGTCTGCCCATGTGTAGAATTTGGTCTGCTCGCTCACACTTTGTAGAATGATCCCATGGAGCAATGGAAAATATGGCCATACGTAAATGCCTGCAAGCACCGTTGAAGTGCTTAGACGCATCTGAATCCAGGTTCTGGCATCTATGGTTATCAATTGTCTAGAGTATTGTTTCTGCCTAAGGACCAACATACCACCGAGAATCTTCGATGAGATGGCTATTTCAGTGTGCGGTGCAAATCAACCGACAAAGGACACGAGCGTTTTAACCTTATTCCGATCCAACGGCTCACTCTTTAACGCATGCGATTACTAGGATCTACAATTGCTGCATCCCACGACTCGCTCATCATAGACTATTCCAGACACAGGCACCTGCCATAGCCGTATCGTCGTCTGTTGGTAGCAGGTCGTTCACTTTCAGTTTTCTCGCGGCCTAGCAGCAGCTCCGACCAGCCTCCTCGGAGTCTATCACACCCGACCCAACTACAGCATCTTCAGCCATGACCAAGGTGAACGTCATCCTCTGCTTCGCCGCCGTCGCCGTCCTCGCCGTCGCCAACTTCGAAGGAGCCCACGCCGCCAGCCTCCGTACCGTCAACGACGATCTGTTCTTGGCCAGCTTCGATGCCAGCACCAGTGCCAGTGCCAGCGGCAGCGCCGAGGGCGAACGTTTCTTGCTTGAGGTGGACGGAAGCGAGAGTGCCGCGGTGGACAACGAGGGCAGCGAGAGCCTCGACGGGGATCGATTTCTGGTCGAGGTCGACGGAAGCGAAAGTGCCGCGGACGAGGGTAGTGAAAGCTTCACCAGTGAGCGGGTAATCGTGGATGTCGAAGGTAGTGCGAGTGCTGCAGCCGACGAGGAGGGAAGCGAAAGCTTTGCCGGTGATCGGTTCCTCGTTGAGGTCGACGGTAGTGAGAGTGCCGCGGAGGAGGGCAGCGCCAGTGTGGATGGCGACCGGTTCCTCGTCGAAGTCGAAGGCAGTGAGAGTGCGGGGACGGAAGTCGACGGTAGCGACAGCTTCGCCGGTGAACGCTTCCTGCAGGAAGTGACCGGTAGCGAGAGCGTCGATGGCGAGGTCGAAGGAAGTGGCAGCGTCGAAGACGAACGCTTCCTCGAGGAGGTTGCCAGCAGTGAGAGTGCCGAAGTCGACACCAGCAGCGAGAGCGCCGACGGTGAGCAGTTCCTTGTTGAAGTCGATGGCAGCGAGGGCTCCGAGGTCGACACCAGCAGCGAGAGTAGCGATGGCGAGCGCTTCCTGGTTGAAGTTGACAGCAGCGAGAGCGCCATGGATGAGGGCAGTTCCAGCGTGGAGGCGGACCGCTTCTTGTCGGAAGTGGAAGGCAGTGAGAGTGCTGAAGCGGAGGGCAGCGAGAGTGCGGAGGACGAGCGATTCCTGCAGGAGGTCGAAGGCAGCGAAAGCGCCGAAGGTAGCGAGGACGGAAGTGCATAACTATTTTGTGAAAGATCTCAAGATGACTGCTGGTCATCTAAGATCACCTTAGGACCAGAAGCCTAGGATATTTGCAATTTGCAACTACAACTTCATACGGGCAGCGTTGATAGTTTCTTTTTTTTCCGTTGGCGAAATGCACGAGCTCGTCGGCTATAGAGCACTTAGCCCACACCCGTGCTGCTTTCGGCACTCCGCGAATGTATTCCTACTCGCTCGAAAGGAAGTGAGCGGTGAGCGCTCAGAAAAACTCGCCCAACACAACGTGGTGCAAGACGTTGTGGTTTCACAGAGAAGGGCAGTCCGGCAATTGTTCTGTGAGCTATAAGAATCAAACTAGTGGCCGCAACTTGCGGCCGTGAGGCTGTGAAGTTACTTCACACACCGCAGACTTCAGCAAGCACGGCAACGCACCTCGGGCGTGCGAAACAAAAACAATGTCGATTGTACCGCCGATCAAACCGACGAGCTCGTGCATTTCGCCAACGGAAAAAAAAGAAACTATCAACGCTGCCCGTATGAAGTTGTAGTTGCAAATTGCAAATATCCTAGGCTTCTGGTCCTAAGGTGATCTTAGATGACCAGCAGTCATCTTGAGATCTTTCACAAAATAGTTATGCACTTCCGTCCTCGCTACCTTCGGCGCTTTCGCTGCCTTCGACCTCCTGCAGGAATCGCTCGTCCTCCGCACTCTCGCTGCCCTCCGCTTCAGCACTCTCACTGCCTTCCACTTCCGACAAGAAGCGGTCCGCCTCCACGCTGGAACTGCCCTCATCCATGGCGCTCTCGCTGCTGTCAACTTCAACCAGGAAGCGCTCGCCATCGCTACTCTCGCTGCTGGTGTCGACCTCGGAGCCCTCGCTGCCATCGACTTCAACAAGGAACTGCTCACCGTCGGCGCTCTCGCTGCTGGTGTCGACTTCGGCACTCTCACTGCTGGCAACCTCCTCGAGGAAGCGTTCGTCTTCGACGCTGCCACTTCCTTCGACCTCGCCATCGACGCTCTCGCTACCGGTCACTTCCTGCAGGAAGCGTTCACCGGCGAAGCTGTCGCTACCGTCGACTTCCGTCTCCGCACTCTCACTGCCGTCGACTTCGACGAGGAACCGGTCGCCATCCACACTGGCGCTGCCCTCCTCCGCGGCACTCTCACTACCGTCGACCTCAACGAGGAACCGATCACCGGCAAAGCTTTCGCTTCCCTCCTCGTCGGCTGCAGCACTCGCACTACCTTCGACATCCACGATTACCCGCTCACTGGTGAAGCTTTCACTACCCTCGTCCGCGGCACTTTCGCTTCCGTCGACCTCGACCAGAAACCGATCCCCGTCGAGGCTCTCGCTGCCTTCGTTGTCCACCGCGGCACTCTCGCTTCCGTCCACCTCAAGCAAGAAACGTTCGCCCTCGGCGCTGTCGCTGGCACTGACACTGGTGCTGGCATCGAAGCTGGCCAAGAACAGATCGTCGTTGACGGTACGGAGGCTGGCGGCGTGGGCTCCTTCGAAGTTGGCGACGGCGAGGACGGCGACGGCGGCGAAGCAGAGGATGACGTTCACCTTGGTCATGGCTGAAGATGCTGTAGTTGGGTCGGGTGTGATAGACTTCGAGGAGGCTGGTCGGAGCTGCTGCTAGGCCGCGAGAAAATTGAAAGTGATAGCGAAGGAGTAGGGTGGGTTTTAAGCTGACTTCTCTACTCCTTTCATCTGAATGTTGCTACTCGGAATAGTCTTGGTGAACTCTGAGAACAAGGCCTGGGACGTGTGACTGAGATTGTGGTCAATTTCAGTGATGGGGCGAACTATACATCAAGCTTGATGCACAAATAGAAGCTCATTTTCCACGCGATGGAGCAAAACTGTGGTTAATGTCTGTAGACAAGTCTGGGCTAAGGACTTGAAAAATATACAACAGTTTTCAGCGGCCAGAAGGAGTGAAAGCCCTTGAAACTGTTGTACGTTCCCATGTTGGTCTCACCGAAAATGCCATCCCGACAGAAATATCTAGATCGCTAGCAGTACGCTGTGGAGACGACCTTCATTTGCAAGACCTACCAGTACAATCGCGCATGGAGTAGCTAGCCTGGAATCCTCCACTACGTTGTATTTGAAGGATCAAGCAAAATTGTAAGCATGGAAAACAAATAGAGATAGAGACATCACTTATATTCTGTTATTTCCACCAAGACAAGTCAGACTTGTCGAATTCTCCGCTCTCACCAATATCAGCGGGTTTGACAGTACCAGGCTGATAGGACGCATCCCCATCATCCTCACCGTCGTCTTCACTGTTGTCTCGGATTTCATCATTCGCTTCGGAATCACTATCAGCTGCTTCACTGGACTCTAGACTATCAAGTAGGGCAGATCCGTCAATGCTGGACTCTACCTCGACAAGAAAGCGAGGGTTTGAGCCATCTTCGCTTGTATCAACCGAAAAGCTTGAAAAGTATTCCTCGCCCAGCAAACTCGAGCCGTCAACACTTGTATCGAACTCTTCAAGAAAACGTTCAGCTGAGCCACTATCACCTGAATCCACCGAGCCACTGTCGCTTGTATCAATCGAAGCCAAAACACGGCTTGGCTCGTATTGACGAAGCTTGCTTGACTCCACACGGCCCAGTGCGACAACAACTAAAGTTACGATGGCGGAAATAGTGCTAAGCTTGGTCATGATAGTTTGGTGTTGGCTGGCTACGGGCAATGAGTAAATGAGGGCAACAGTGCCGTGAAATTATCAAGCTGTTACATATTTATTCATGCGACGTCGCCTAAACGTTTTCCTTTTTGCGCGATCTCAATCAACCAAATGTGCTGGGCCTGCTCCATAATTGGACTGAGAGCTCCACGAATATGCAGAATGGGATACAGCTCGTTCAAACGTGCATCAGTTGCAAAACTGTCATGCTTGGGATAACCACAAGCCACGCTTGGTACGAATCAGAGTCATAATGACAATCCAAATGTTCCGCACCGATTATTCAAATCTTAATCAAAGATTTACATGGTGTGATGCCTTGTAGACCGTATTTTGAAGACATCAATACAGGCTCTAACTAGTCAGACAATTATCTCGCTAAGCTTTCGTCGCGGACTGGCGGGTGTTGGCGAAGATGAGCGCTCCTTCACATCCGCTGATACCAACAATCTGGACCCCTCTTCTTCATCTCCGCTATTAGCATCTTCCTCTGATTCTTCCTCCGATTCCTCGTCTGCCTTCTGCAGTGCGAGTTCTAACTTTTCCATTTCTGTCATCGCCGGCGCCCTTCGCCACCATTTCGCCATCACAAACGGCAGAGCTTCCTCCATCGCCAAGTACAGGAAGTAGTTCACTGGTGGTGTGGATCCTAGAGGCCAGAACCACAAGCCACGCCGCATTCCATCTCGAAGCTGGTGGCTGAACCAGGCGACCACAATGAAACACACTCTGTAGCGCCTCTTCCTTGCTTGACATTTTCTCGAACACCGATTGACCAGCAAGGCCACCACAATGATGAAGGTAACTGCGTGGCCAAACGGTCGTCCGTTTAAATGTGTAGCTCCTGCCAGGCTCAACTCTCCAGCCGCGATGAAATGGTCGACGTCTAGCAGCGATGCCGTCAGTCCACTCAAAAAGCACTTTTTCAATACCCCCAAACTGGAAAAGGTCGTGTCTCCAGACTCGGAATATCTCTCCCGTTGGAGAAGGAAAATGGCCCAGCAACAAAATGCCACGCTGCCATGAGCTGCTGAGTCGATCAAGTGGCGAAGGAGCTTGTAGTCGAGTAGATAGACACTACGAATTTATAAAAAGCAAAACTACGGTATTAGCTATTTTGTGCTTTTTTTTGAAAGAACACGCTAAGGGCGAGGAGAAAGACTAACGTACTGCTGGAAGAGGAAGTAGTCGCTGGCGAGACAGATGAGCAGCAGAAGCGCCATGAACCCGCGCTGTACGAACGTTAGTCGGCGTTGGCGACGGCGCACCTCGTCGTCGCCCAGCATTTTAGCGTCGCGATTAGAAAAAAGTGAAATAAGAAATTGCGTGCATACTGAACTGCAGTCAGAGCCGTGAAGTGGCCGTGAAGTGACCGTGAAGTAGCACTTGGCCTTTTTTAAAGGCAATGAGAAAACTCTAGCTTTGACCCACAGAAGATAGAAATGTACTTGAGCGCAGTTTATTTACTACTTAAAAGATGGAAATGTACTTGAGCCTCACTGCAGGCAGTTTGTTTACTACTTTTAAGTAGTAATTTTCCATTTCCATCTTCTGTGGGTCTAAGCTAGGGATGTATTGTACGATTACGAAAACTCTTGCTCCTTAGGAACGCACTGCGAGTACCAATTGTTGAAGAGCTTGCACACTGAGCCAGTTTGGCACTCCGTCGGGCCTCTGTAGTCTTCGCCACCGCATTGCTCCCACAGATGGATGCCAGTAAGGTCCGGAAGTGGCTGGCACTGGTAGTACCATTCGTTAACAACTTCGCAGGTGTATCCCTCCTCGCACACCTGCTTGGGTGTCTCGTCGCCCGGCAGCGAATCGTCCATTGAGAAGTCGAAGTCGACGCCCTTGCCACCACACTGCTCCCAGGCTGGCACTACATCAGCTTCGCTAGATTCATCAGAGACATCTTCAACTAGTAGATCGGCATCGTCGACCAGCAGCTTGGATGGATGTCCGTGCTTTTTAGTGGTGACCGAGGCTGTCGCTCCTCTCGGGAGACACTGGGCAAACCACGGGTTCGAGATCACGCAGACGTGGCCACGAGCACACTCCGAATTGCCGTCGTAGCCAATACCGCCGCACTGACCATACTTGGGCACAGCGTCCGCCTCTTCCATCGGCATCTCCTCGGCATACATCGCATCGAAGGAAGAGCTGCCGTCTTCGCTTTCGTCAGAGCTCCCCACCCAATGTTCGAAATCGGCCGAGTTGCTATCATCATCGACGAGTCTGCGGACATACGAGGCAGTGACACTGCTCTTCGAGGCGATCGCCATGGCGGCGACGACGGCAAAGCTGATGGTAGTGCTCACTTTGGTCATGCTGGAGGTGGTGTTGGGTCTTGCACAGGTGGAAAACTTCAAAGTGAACATCTAGTCATCTCAACGGATCGCTGCTAGCTCCTCTTGGTTCCAGTGGTTTCCGAGCAGCCAACGAAATGCACAATCGCATTCGGAACGGTCTGCACGCTTTCGTCAACGAAATGGCCTCCTTTTCGACTCTTCAGCTGCTGCAACTGCCGGACATGGGAACAAGCCTGGCACTGCTTTGATGAGGAGTTTTTGCCCTATTGGTGCTGCTATAGCGCTACTACTAAACCCTAGTACGTCAAGAAGGGAAAAGGCTTTTGTGTGGAGTCTCAGGAGCCCCTCGAGAGGAGCTCAACAGCTTGCTGTCGTCATAATGTTCAACATAATCTGACGGCACTTCCTAAGAAAAAAAGCTATACTTTCATCATTCTCGCACACGCGGCCCCCCCCCCCCCCCTTGCCTACACTACTCACGATGTGGAGTCCCTCATCTGGATAATTGTCATCACTTGGATCAGTGTAATTCTAGAGTTATAACAATCATCGGGACCGCCGACCAGGCATACACAAAACTACTGCAAATTGCTACAACATCGCACTGCAAAAGGAAAACTGCAACTGACGTGGCGACGGGGCGACTCCAGTCTGCCAGCCAGTCGTTTCGTAAAAAGGTAATTACGGCGAGATGTTTTCTAGCCAATCAGAGACGATATCAGAGATGTAGCCATCCTCGATCTTGATGTGGTGCACACAGATGAAGTGACGCTGTGGGCCACGGTAATTGCGCCACCTATTTCGTGTGGCTACGGTAATTACGCATCCACACTAATGACGAAGCCAGACTAAATGCATACGCACACATAAGCACTACCGCACTTCGATAGTATTGGTGTCGTAGGCGTAGTTTCAGTGCTCAGAGCTCATCTGTGGATATGTGGACACGTTAGACGATGGCGTCTCGAGTGGAGTACTGACTGTGAAGACCTTCTTCTCCTCTTGTACCAAGATGCAGACTTGCCAAAAGGCAACATTTAGTGTGGGTTCGCTTATCTGGCTACGGAGGAATCAAATAGTGTAGCTCATGTTAATTGCGGAGCCACACTATTAGCGAACCCACACTATTGACACTTTTTACTGTACCGGTATGAAGACGCCTTGTGTGCATGCTGTAGGTAGCGTTGCCATGCCGTTGCTTCAGCATGTTGCTGCTCGCTGAATTCGTGTTCAATTGCAGCAAGTAGGCAGCTACATGTAGTTGTCAAAAATACTATTTGCACGCTGTTCGTGCCGTTGCGGTCGTGTCGGTCGCTTCAACTGGTTGACGACGACGCCCGTCTCCACTATGACAAAAGCCGACTATCCCGACATCGCAACGAAGCTTGCGTCTTCCTCGTCGCGGAATCGACAATCCACGCGTCGCCGCTTTGTCCAAATGGACCTAGCAGCTCGAATCGCCTCGCCAATGCAAAACACGGCAACACCACTGTGCTAAGCAAACGGCAACGAGCGCCGCTCGGCGTGTCGCGTGGGCTGCTGTTCTGTCCGGTTAGTTAACGCCCCGTTGGTGTGGCGCACACCGCCAAAAGAGCGAGCGAGAGAGAGAGAGAACACAGAAGCGAGCGAGCGGAACATGGCGGACGCGGGCAACAGCAAGGCGCGCGAGGTGAAGGTGGTGCTGCTGGGCGACACGGGCGTGGGCAAGTCGTCGCTGGTGCTGCGCTTCGTGACCAACAACTTCCGCCCGTACTCCGAGTCCACCATCGGCGCCTCCTTCATGTCCAAGATGATCGTGGTCAACGACACGCCCATCAAGTATCAGATTTGGGACACGGCCGGCCAGGAGAAGGTGGGCGGCCCCCTCGTCATGCGGAAAGTGGCAAATGTGGCTGATGCTTGGCGTCTTCTTCTTTTGTTGTGGCGACGTTTGCCACATTCTGCAGTACCACAGCCTGGCGCCCATGTACTACCGCGGCGCCGCGGCCGCCATCGTCGTGTACGATATCACTAGAAAGGTGTGTTTTCCGTCTCGCTTTCCCTCCCTTTTGTTCTGGTTCTGACGGTGCGTTTCTTGCTGCGGCAGCAATCTCTGACGACGCTCAAGAACTGGGTGAAGGAGCTCAAGCAGCTGGGACCCGACAACATCGTCATCGCCATCGCGGGCAACAAGAGCGACCTGGAGGAGAAGCGCGAGGTGCCGGCGTCCCAGGCGCGCGCCTACGCCGAGGAGATCGGCGCGCTGTTCATCGAGACGAGTGCCAAGGAGGACACCAACGTGTCCGACCTGTTCATCCAGATCAGCCAGGCGCTGCCCACGGCCTCGGCCGAGAGCAACGCGCTGCCCGAGATCGTGGACCCGTACGGCGGCGGCAAGAAGAAGTCGGGCGGCTGCTGTTAAGCGCGAGCAAATAAGCAGGAAAAAAGGCTGGAGGATGCCCACAGATGAGCCCGCGACTAGCGACCAGGTCGCGTAGAGCGAGTGTTGCGTCGATGCTGGCTCGAGTGGGGACAGAAGTGCTGAACAATGCGTAACTTTTTTTTGATTTTGCCACGGCTTGCAACGTCACATTTTGGAGTTGCTGACAGGGTGAGAACTTCGTCATTTGATCAGGTGGAAGTTTGTTGCAGATTTTGCCAGATTACCAGTCGCGCAATTGACGTTTAATTTCCCGCTCGTCATCGCGTCGTCGGTTGTCGACTTGGCCGCGCTTGAAGCAAGCCGCCATGATGACTTTGATCCAGCCCGTGTTGCCCACTTCAATGCGCATGGGAATCTGCACACACACCAGGTAAGTTTTCTCATTACTCCATTTCCTCCTTTTTGCCACTACGTACCAATTGAGCATTGGGGCGATTGGCAAACTCTTCCAGTTTCTTCAGCTCGGACCGATTTGCGAGCAATTTGCGCACCCGCTTGGGCTCCGGTCTGCCAATGAGTCCTTGGCGCCACACTGTCCACGAAAGTTTCCGTTAGCGTGTGCAAAATGGGCAACGTTTCCCTTTCCGTTGCACTTCAACCTGGAATGTTGAGGTCGTGCAAAAACAGCTCGTGCTTGTAGAAGGCGCCGAAGGCGGTGGAGAGGTCGGCGTTGCGGTCCCGCAGAGACTTGACCTCGGACGGTTTGAGCACGATGCCCAAATTCCACTCGCGCTCCACCTCGTAGTAGCTGCCCGCCGCTTTGCGGACGAACTTTTGGTTGCGACACAAAAGTTTGATGGGGAAGTTGCGCAGCCCGCGGCAACTTGCAGCGAGCCACGGCGACTGGCGCGAGGCGAAAGGGAGCGAGCCGACTCGCGCGCCACGAGCGAGCAACTCCATTGCCACTGCAAATCCAATCTGGGCCAAACATTCCACAGTGGGGGAAACACAAATGTACAGTTTAAGAGCACAAGTGATGGTTGAAGTGGAGTTGGAGAGCATATTGAGTTTTGATTGCAATTTCGGTTGCAAAACAAATTGCAATTGCGATTATGAAGAATACAGATGAGCATACATAGGCATCGACTGAATCAAGTGCTGAGCATACTCCGCTCTTCTCTCAGCTAAGAATTCCGGTTCCAACTCGTCGGCCAATAATTCGGATCGCTCCATCATCTCATCCGCAGCGTCACTTGGCATGGGAAGAAAAAAAAATCGTCGACTTTCAGTTTCTTTAGTGGCGCATCAATGAACGGAACGTGAACGGTACGCTGCCTTCTCTCTCGGACACGGCTGCCACAAGAAAATCAATTGCGTTCTTTTGGGCATTGGAAGGCGGCATGTGCCAAAAGTTAGCTCCGCTGAACCAGGAAAAATACCAATGCGCGTTCAAGTCTGTCAGCAGACTGAGTGGATAACAGTGCAGAGGTGCCTTGAGACTGCAGCTTGCAAGCTGGCCCATAGATTTGAATGAATGAGATGGTTTGATAATCGGTTGGAGCTCGATCACCATACTGACTCCAGCAAGCTTGCTGGATGGCCACACTTGATTTGCGATTTATAAGCAATACATCTGCAGTACCGTTTATTCGAAACGGGATTCTGGGATCAACTATTGACAGTAGCGATTCATCGTTGGTAATATCTTCCAACTGAAAATCTCCTCGATCGAGGAGGGATTTTAAATTGTGTTGCAAGTACCGCATATAGGCAACCTGCTGATCCTCGTGAGTTTGGGCAAGCATGGGAATCCACTGATATCCCGCGACAGAGGAATCATCTGGTTCATCGAAATCGAGATAATCGTCCTGCAGGCGCATTTTGTTTTTATTCCCCTGCCCCAGCTCGGAATTTAGGTCGAAAATGAATAAACTCAACGTTTCTTTTCTCTCTCATCCAGCACTTTGCCCATAGCTGCTTCAATAACATCTTGAATGTCTTGAAAACCGCTCAGATTAACAACTTGTGAGTGGAGTTCCACCAGCACGTGAATCTCGCTGCATCCAGGCTGAAAGCTGAAAGTTCACTCCAAAATACTCGTCGTCGATCAGCTTCCGCCCAGGAAGCAACTCCACATACTCGCAGTCGCCTTGCTTACCTCCTTTCAAGACTTGGTTGAATGTAGCATCACTCTTTAGCCACGTGGTTTCCTCACCCTCCCTTTTCCGCGACAAGTACAGCGTCACGTCGCCCGCCGCAAACCAACGACTCTCACTATACCGCTTCTTTTTGAAAATTGCCTGTTGCAACTCCTCTACATCTGCTTCGCGCTCGATCTTAACGGAGAAGATAATTTCTGTGCCATATACACTGCAGTTCAGCATCTTCCTTGTCATGTTCGACGTACAGTAATACCTCTACGAGTTTTGGTTTCTATACAGCAAGGTGGTTCTTAGTCGAGAACTTTCCGCTAAAAAGTCTCGACTAAGAAGCATCAAATTTCTTTGATTGATACCTAAACCAAAAATCGTATTACTGTTATTACTTTTCGAGAGACCAAAATTAACACGAAAGTGTGGTGCCGTACGAATGCTTTTCTATTCATTGAGCAAGCTAGACGAGGATCTAACAGCTGAAGGTCCATCACAAGGGCTACCTGGTGTGGATACACACAGAAAGAATTAGATTACCTACAGCAAAAGTGCACATGCGGTCAAAAGCTTGGTTAATCATTACGTTTTCTCATGTCGAGCACAGCTTAATTCCATTGTACGGGAGTATAAGCATTACTTGAAGCTACTCATCGTATTACATTCATGCGGGCAAATTGCAAGAAGTCAGCCACAGCTTCAATGCATTCCTAGTTTTGTTCGCCACTTATTTATCACCAGCGATTGTTGTGTATTTTCAAGCATTGTTCGGCACCTCAGATCTTGTCGAATAGTTATCATGCGTTTAACTGTTCTCATCTGCCTCTGTTGTTTCGTTTTCATTTTAACTTTCGGTACCCGTTATCTACCTGTTTTCAGTGTAGCCAACTCTGGTTCATGCCAGAATAAGAGTTCGAGTTCGAAGACCACTACCCCGTCGTACTTTGCCTGCATGCTGGCTAAATTGAAACTAGTGCTTCAAGTTGAGCTGACGTAGCCCTTGTTTCGTAGGGGCCACCGTGTTCTGTTAGATAAGAACCAATTTCTCCACTCATCAAGTGTGTTCCTCCTATTCTTGGGTGTCGATGCATTCATTATTTATACTACCGATCGATGAAGACTTCCAGCTACCATTTGGGAGGAGAGATGACTGGCTTCTCGTCCTCGCTTGCCGAGCGAGGACGGATGACTCAATCTGGCTCTTGCTCTGAGCTGGTGAGGTGAGCTCACCCCAAAAAAGTCGGCCCCCATTGCACAACGCCAAGCACTCTTCCACCGGTCACAAGCGTACTTGCCTAGACTTCGTCAAGCAGCAGTCTTCAAGCCGAGCGAGGGGGCTTCCCACTCCCGCAGTCGCGACCATGGCAGACACGATGAATCGTTCGGGCCTGTTCATCGACACGGACTTGCCCCGACAAGGAGAGGGTTCTAAGACCAATGTGGCACCCGTCGGGTTCCTGGAGAGAGCCTCGAAAATGTTGTCAGCCCATTTGAATGCAGCGGTAGACGACGACGGCAAAAAGCAGGACGGTTCTCCTACTTCCGAGCTAACCAGTCCAACGTGGGGCACTACTATCATCAAAGAACCTTTTCAAGACATGGACATGCTAGAAAGCGGCCACGCTCGCGAGTACTTGGCCGAAGAATGTCTAAGCCCAACCCAGTCAAAGTCGTGGACGTACTCGACAGTGGAGCGCACCAACAAGAACCAGTACAAAATGTACTGGAACAATGATCAGTTCTTGCTCAGTGCGAAGCAGGTTGGTGGCACCTTCTACATCTCTCAATACGAGAACTTCCCGGAATCGGATGAGGCCGAGGAACCAACTGGGCACTATTGTGCCGTGCTACGTAAGGCAACGGACCACAACTTCAAGCTATACAGCTGCGGTTGTGAGGGCTGCGACCAGAGCTTCAGCACATACACTTGCAGCAACATCAACGAGGATGCAGCTGCCACCGCAGTCGAAGGAGCAGATCGACAGCTTTTAGCTGACATTTCGCACTTCACGAAAGCCGCAGGAGTTGTTGGTTCCGAGATGCGCTGCTTTTCGGTTGTCATTCCTGCCATCATGGATGACAAACGATCGCGAGTTGTCTGGTGCCCTCGTGTTAGTCGTTCCGTCACGACGTCGGGGGGAACACCTCGCGGCACTCCAAGCTGCCAGCTCATGACTTCTCCATCTCCGCGTAACAAAAACCAACACATCTTCACATTCGATGCGCCTACAAGCGACCGTATCAAGATTGGTAGTAAGCTACCCGTTTGGTGCCCAGAGGTAAACTCGCTCATGTTAAAATTCCATGGCGGCCGCATTCGAGAAGCATCGGCCAAGAACTTCATGTTGATGCTTGATGAAGAACCTGTAGGTGCCCAGGTGAGCACTGTCCCCGACCCAACTGGGAACAACCGTGTGGTCATGCAGTTCGGTAAATTTTCCAAGTCGAAGTTCGCTCTCGACTTCCGGTTCCCGCTGGCGCCAATCCAGGCATTTGCCATCGGCTTGTCTTCCTGCGCCTGGAATGTCAAGCCTACAGCTACATAGTCGACAACACAACAAGAAAAAAAGCATGTATTATACCACCTGGATGCTGAGTAGGACCTAGCAACGTCGTAGTTGCAATCTACCCCGCCTGCTACTTCAAAGTATTTTAATATGAGCCACCTCGCCAATTCATTGAAATCTTTGCTGAGTGAAATTAACAAGTTAAACCCTGCTGCAAATTTGGAGCATCTGCATTTCATTCTTCTCCACCATCTTCGGTCTGTTCCTCACAGCCTACTTCCTCTGGTGAAGCAGCTTCTTCACTATCCTGCTCCATCGTAGGTGCTTCTGCTGAAGCTTCACCTTCCTCGTCAGCGTCATCAGCAAAGAAGCCTTCTTCATTATTTGATGACTGTTCTTCATCAACCGGTAGCGATGCTGCCTCCGTTTCAGGCGAAGCTGCTGCCTCTTCCGGTCTAGTATCCTCTGCAGAAGCATCTTCGGGGTCTTCATCTTTTTTGCTGTCAGCTGCTACGACTGTGATGATTTCGGTTGCGGTGACGGCGTTTTCAACGTGGTGCTCGTGCTGATTGTCAAGCATAGGCATGACTTTGCCCAACAAAACAGGATCCGGAATATGCTCTTTACCTCGCGCTTGTTTAATGAGTTCCCAAGCCTCGATGATGTGGCTAACGGCAAGGGCATACTTCTCATTTGCTTCAATTGCGTAGGATTTCACAGGAGCTTGCATTGTCTCCCAAGTAAGCTTGCGATCGCCTGCCGATCGCTCCACGCCATTTTTGTGAATCGTATCCTCCGGCCACACACACGTAAGTTCCTCGGTATTGTCAACTTTGTCCTTTTGGAAGCCGAGACCTTCATCGGGCTTATACTTTCTCGAAACTGACTTGAGGAAGGGTTCCGTGAATTCAGGTAGCATGACCACAGGTAACTTCTCCTTTTGCTGAAGACTATCCGTTTCTGTGGAAAGTGCCTCGCTGTCTTCCTTTGAGAGCAGAGATTGAGCTAGCTCTACTGGTGCAAGTAGTATTTGCTTGATGATTGACAGCATCTGTCCCAGCACAACGAACACAAGCCGGCCGAAAATTGTGTACAGCAAGAGGCCAAGCGTGACAATAAAGCACAGTACCGTCATCAACATGACGTGGGAGTACACAATCTTCACCAAGAAGCCGTATTGCCCCAGAACGTCATACTTTCCGAGTTTGTCAGTCAGCAGAGCGTACAGCTGATCAGTTGTAGCGTTGGGGTTCTCATCAAGTACAGATGAGAGACCCACTGATCTCAAAAGCCACGGCAGGTCAATCATTGTACCTTTCAAAAGATCAGTGTTTCCATACATCCAAGCAGAGAAGCCTAGATGCAGTGCCAACGTCCACGGCAACACTTGAAGTGTCACCTCGCCAAGAATCTCATCGTAAGTTGTTTTCACGCTGTAAAGGTATAATATAGACAGCTTATCGAACCAATAAATACCAGCGCTTGCGACTGCGCCGATGAAGAGCAGAACAGGTGATCCGCCGCAGAAAACCATTGTCACGAAGACTGAGTTAAGCACCATTGGGTATCTTTGTGAGATGTCAAACTTCGGGCCAGCGTACAACTTGTCCATCTTAGCCTGCGTGCGAATCGCGCGTCGTTTGTACCAGCGACGAATCGGTGAGACGACGTACATGTCCAAAAACAAAGTGAACTGCGGTAAGAAAGCATTAAGTAGCATAGTCGTAGCAATACCCATACCAACAGTTGGGTACCAGCCGCGTTCGAAGTCCTTGTACTTGCCGCCCAGCAACTCTTTTGCAACAGGGACAGTGCTCAACCCAAATGAGGCATTCACAATGATGACGATAAGCGCGGTGTTGAGAAACTGCGCGCCGAACATCCGAACTGCCACTCGGATCGTCCTGGTTGACTCACTGGTATGACGCTCGAAAACGGCAAATAAGCGCAAAATATTGTCCAGCAAAAAGTTGACAATGACAACGATTCCGGCAGCAAGCAGAATAAACGAGTTCTTCACGAGGTAATCCTTGGTAAATCCACGGCACGGAATGTTTTCCCACAGCTTCTGAGGTCCATCCACAAAACCATATTGCTTGATGCTAGACGTTAACTGAGTGGAGCAGAAGCAGTAGAGGACATGGCTCGCCTCGTACGTTTGACAAGTCATACCATCGGACTTCACCAGTTCGTTGTAGTAGAAACATGGGAGGGTATTGCATACCTCAGTGCTTGACTCTGATATGCACGGATCCACACACCGCTCAGGGTCTGGGTAATCTGACCCGTACGACAACCTGGAAGTGTCCAAAGCGTTCTGGATTCCGTTGGTATAAGCAATGTGGTACCGCGTTTCTCCACTGGTGCCATCACTACACGTTTTATCTGGATCCCACGCAAGTGACCACAGGATCGCTCTCTTTTGAGCATTCATGGAAAATGATGTGTCCGCGTAGTATACTGCTGGGAGAGCACGATCACAGAGTCCTTCAGGTGGCATCTTGCTTGCGAACTGCTCCTGTGTAGACTGGGCGGCTGAAATAATGGCGCACGAGATGACAAGCAACATTACAGTCACCAAGTTTGTCAGGAACTGCCGATAGAAACGACCTCGGTCGGTAACCTCTAGGTTTTCCCACAAAATGTTCGACGGCTCGGGAGCGGAAGTCACGACTAATGGGTGAGTTTCACGGAAACGTAGTAGCTTCGGTTGCCATTTACGCGAAAGCCAGCGCGTGGATTGACGATAGTCCTGAAGGCATCTACGTCGGGACTCGAGGTTGTTAAATACAACAAAGGCACACTCGCACGCCTCCCAGTTAAATGCTTGCTGGGTGTTGGTAGCTGCTTTCCTTGCAGCTTTCGCGGCAGCCGCAAGCTTCTCCTTCGAAGAGAGAGAGTTCGCTTTATGCTCCTCCTTCATCTTTTTCTTCTCAAGTGCCTCGTCACTCTCAGGGATCACCTCCTTCAGAGCTTTAATCTTCGCCTTCTTCTTTTTAAGTCGCTCTTGTAGTTTGTCAAATTTCTTTCTAGACGCGTGGATCAGCTTCTCATCTGCCGCTTTGAAGTCCATTGGCGAGTGACTTTTCTCCGCTTCCAGCGTGCGGACGAGCAGTTCGGTTTCCTCTTTCTTCTGACCGAGAGATTCCATCGATAGGAATGTGCGCAGTAGTCCTCCTGTCGGGTGAGCAACACTGACTTCTGCTATCCAAGTATTTAGATACAGATTCTTGTTGATGGTAGTCGAATCCTCCAGATGGTCGACGTTTGAAACAACATTTCTATTAACCGCCTTCTTCGATCGCGAGCGGTTTACTTTTTGGCGTTTGCCCCAGCACATGCCGAACCACAACTTAGAGTACTCCTCATCTTTAGTGAGGTCGTACAAATCATTGAAATGCTTAAGGATTTCTTTCTCAGTGGCATCTTTAGGAAGGCCACGCACCATTACCGCATACCTCGCAGGTGTCAGGTGCTTGTTTTGGTGCTCCTTAATAGCTTTCTTAGCGCGGTACGAATAGAAGAGCAAGAAGCACATAAAGAAAAACGAGTACAAAATGTCGGTAGCAGTTACAATCCATGTGACCGTCTTAGGGTTCGACGTCAAGGGGGTATCAACTGTTTCCCAAGTACAGTCAATATCGCCGAGCGGTAGACAGCTCCGGGCAGTAGCAGCTGTATCGCTGTTGACGCCTCCATTTCCGATAGAAGAATACGCGAGTTGGAGCGGATCCACCATTTTGCTGGTAATGCCGTGACCATAGGAGTTTACCATGATGGCAGGAAGTGAGATGATCCCCATCAAGACGAAAACGACGCTTAAGTACTTGGTCAGCATGAAGTAAAGTTGCATACCAATACCGAGAGCTCCGATATCGTCCATAGTTGCCTGAAAAACAGACTTAAGCCCCTCGCCTAAACGATCCTTTCGCGCCTTTCCTTCTGCCTGGCTCACCATGGACTTTACGCGTTCGTCTCGAGTCATACCCTGGCGAAAAGAACCGAGTCGGCTTGCGGCTCTTGCGAGAGTTGTCGGTGAAATTTTCTTTGAGGGCTCCGGGATAATAGTCTTCTCGAGTGAATCCATATCCAAGGCTTGGTGCCCAACGGCTACGCTATCGCCATTCACAACTGGATCTACTGCTTCGGCCGACTGGGGCGATTCCGCTTGATTCGAAGACACTTGATCTGCATCCAAGGCGTTATTCACCGCACTATCATGGTTCAAAGTATCTTCGGCCGATGACACCTCTTCAACTGGGGTTTCATCTTCTGGTACAAGGTCAGCTTGTTGCCCAACTTCACCATTGTCCTTGTCAGCCAAACCCGGTTCATTATCAGCGAGCTGGGGTTGATCAGCTTCTAACCCTTGTTCCGCGGTGGTTTCATCAGCTGTAGCTGGCTGCTCTTCATCCGGTGAACTTTGCTCCACGACCAATTCCGGGGAATCTGTCGAGACCTCAGCCGTAGGCTCCTCGGAATCCATTTCGACCTTCACGGCACTCGTTCAGTAGATCCACTAAGCCCCTCTTGCGATTCTTGGTGAATGTGCCTAAGCGCGCCAACGCTTTGTTGTGGAGGGACACACTTCCTCGGTCGTTACGAAAATGGAGATAGCTCCAGCTCAAACCAACGCCAAGGCTCCTGTCATGGCGTTGGTTTCATGGCAATAATGAAACTCAAAAAAAAAAAAGGAGATGGCCAACCATCCTGACATTGTCTGATAGTGTTCCGGCCCGTAACTTCCAGGTGAAGCATGCAAACCTAGTTAGCTTGAAAGGGGTCCGTTTCACGACAAATCGCAAACGTTTTGACGCGTCTCGCTCGTCACACTGCAAGCTGTGCCATTTGAGGGCGTGCAGCTACCACCGCTAGGCGAAGCCGTCTTAAGAACGAGGCTGGTAAACCGACAAGCTGGTCTGACTGCGTCGCATCGAACCAGCTCACCACCGCAGATAATACCCGACGTCGTTTTTCCAGCCCAGCAGCAGCCGAGTAGTCCAAGATCAACTCAACGCACACACTTGAGCACGTGACTAGTTGCTTGAAACCATCATCCAAAGTTTTATCGCCCGTCGTTTCGGTCAATAGAATGTGGTGCAGCCAGTTGATGACATTCTCCACATACTGCTCGCTTAGGGTCCGAGGATTCTTTGCGTCATTCGTCTTGGGTGCAATAGCCTTTGCAATGTGCCCGATGACTGAAATGACACCGCATTTAATTTGAGCGTTTGCACTGCTTAGCAGTTCTTGGCACCGTTCAATACTGAAGATTTCAGTGATGAGATCCGGACCAAATACTGCTGCACACACCTCTAGACTCTTGGCGAGCTCGAAAAAGCTTGTTGCTGTGCCACTATGCTCTTGTTTCTTCTGTCCAGCCCTCAGTGATTGGCAACAGGTGACTAGGCGATCAAAGAGTTTTTCCACGCACGATCTTGAAAACTCTGGATCGGCACCATTAGCTTGTTCCAGCTCAGGCATCTGGATTGCATCAGCGATACGATGCAGCATAGTAACGCTTGACTGATGCAACAAGAGCTCTTGCTGTTCAGCTGCAACGCAGGATATAGTAACCAATACTTGCTGCAGTGTTTCCTTCAGCACCAACTGTCGCTCGACACAGTGCTCGTCAAACTCGCGCTCTAAAACTGCTGGGTAGATTTCCAGCATTCCCATTGCAAAATACAGACCTCTGATGTTCGGATTGTCTCGCAAAAGGTCAAAAAGCAGGACACGTGAGCGAGTCAATTGACCAGTCGATCGGCAAAGGTGCGTATGGAGAGCGCAAATGTGGGCCAAAAACACCTTGTCGTGGCTAACAATGATCGGTCGAGCGGCAGCTTGCACTTGAACTTTACTTGTTGGTAAGAAATCACCAATATTTGTTCGTTCTTCCACCAGTAAACCACGGAGATGTTCCAAGCACTCGTCCACCAGTGACAACGTCAGTGTATTCGGCGTAGCCGAGATATCCATCGTCTTCGCTGCATCGCCACTACTCATCAGCGTGATCAGCACTTGATTGCAAAGCCAACTGAGGCCAAGTTTGCTGTCTTGCAACAAGCGCCGAGACCGCGGGGTACGGAAAACACCTAAAGCTCCTCGCACAACCGTCATTGGGGAGATCTCTAGCTGGCGAAACGCGTCAGCAAGGGTCTGGCACAGGGCTTTCTGCAAAATTGTAGAGCCATAGTCGGTTAGTTCACGTATCCAAGTAGTGTCATTACAGGAACTTACCACGTGAGGTAAATGTGTGTCGATTAATTTGGAGCTCTGGCTCGCCAATACACTGATGGTGCGTCGAGCATACTCATTGTCCGCTTCTTCACCTTTCTCCAGCACTATAGTTTGCTTGAATACTGAAATAGACTTTTTGATCTTCAGCTCTTCCTTTGTCTCCGCTTTTGCAGCACTGTTCGCTTTCTTTGTCTTTTTGCTGTCCGTGTTAGCACCTGTCAGTAGCGTTTTATCTTCCTGTTCACTCTCTGCTATCGCTGCAACCTTGATTTTCTTTTGTGGTGTTGCCTGGGTCTCACCCAGCTTTGCTTCATCTGATTTACGTGGTTTCCCAGTGACGCTACTTTCCGTCAAGGAAACATTATCAGGAATCTCCGCAGTGAGTGTTGGACGATCAGGGGTTTGCGGGTCAGCAAGCTCACCAGGTTCTGCTGTTGTTGCTGTTGAAATACGTGGCTGGGGATCAATATTGCTCGATGGGTTAGTTGTCGTATTCATCTCAAGCTCTGTTGATAGCGTCACGAGGGGCAGTTGTTTCGACGAGAAAGGTGCTGACGACGAAGTAACATCGGATGCACCAGCAGCTGCAATCTTGTCTTCACCAGCATTGCCCATTTTCTCCGTTTGCGTGCTAGTGTCTGGATGAATGATGCTCGGCTTGGTAACAACAATTTTGTGCGGTTGATGGTCATTGGCTTGGTTCATGGTATTTGCACCTGTTGTCAGCTTTAATGGCTCCGGCGTTTGAGACGACAGTTCCGCCTCAACTGCAGGTGAGTACACAGCATCTGTGGTGGTGACTGGTTTCCTTTTGTCTGGTGTTGTGAAAACAACAGCATCGTTATCGGTGGTGAAAGAGAATGATGCTCTTTGATCATGATCACTCTCGACTGTTGCTTTCGTTCCACCCTTCAGTGCATTCAGTTCAAGAGGGGCCATCTCAGTACCTTGAGTGGGGGCAAGTGGTGTTGGCAGGCTGCTGCTTTGAGCACCAGCTTCATCAGTTGCCAAACTCACCTGTTTTTTATCCGCATTGCCAGCCATAGGGTCATCTACGTCCTCAACAGAGTCGCTGTCACTGCTGTCACTAGAGTCGCTGTCACTGCTAGAGCTGCTGGAGCTGAAGCCTTCATTCTCCTTATTCCCACTAACATTTGTTTTCTCGTGTTGCTCTGGTTCAGAGTCGGACTCCAAGTTTGCCAACTCGTCATCAAGTTCATCATCGATCGACATCAGTATATGTTTCCTTTGGCTCGAGCTTGGTGAATTTGTTCGGGTAAGATTCTCGTTAGCATTGGTCTTCGACTTCTGCGTACCGACTTCTTCATCGCTGCTCGTTGCCAAATCTGCATCGATAGCGTTTAAAATTGCCGGATCGAGCTTATGTACTAGTGAAAGACTAGCACCACTTTTCTTGGGAGCGTCAGTACGTGAAGAGGTAGCTTCAGCCACGGCTTGGCCACCTGAGCGTGCATCGCTTTTTTGCCCTTTTCCCACTATCGCATCCGCATCTCGACTTTCATCTTCTTCTTCATCGCTGCTAGTCTGTAGATCCTTGTCAATTTCGTTCGCCACGTCCGGGTCCAGAAATGGCATTGCGGCACTATGACTAGTGTCTACATGTACTGCCTTTGGAGCGGTAGCAGCATCGACTGCGGCTTTATTCGCTGACGTTGCTGCATCTTTTACCTTTCCACTTACTCCCGCGCCATCGTGGTCACCTCCATCTTCTTCGCCGCTGCTCGTTGTAAGCTCCTTGTCGATTTCACTCAGCACCGTGGGGTCAAAGCCGCCAACTTCTTTCAGCGCGGCCTCTGTTCCACCACCAGCATCCTTGCCAGAAACTCCAGACGCAGCCACTACCGCATCCTCTCCACTACCGACCTCCATCGTCTCTCCACTTTCCTCCTCCTCACTGAACGCCAGCTCTGCATCCAGCGCGGCGCTCGTTTCGTGCGGGAACGTCGTGAACTGCAACTGCAACGGCTCCTGCTCCTGCAGCAGCTCTCCAATGGTTTTCTCCGCGTCCTTCGTCTCGTGTGCCAGCTCCACGTGTCTCGTCAGCTTGGGCACGAACTGGTCCCCGGTCTGCGTGGCCACTTGGTCGCGTCCTCTCTTCCTGGACAACCAAGTGTCCATCTCCGTCTGCACTCCGCAGTCCGCCGTGGTCCTCCTGTTAACCACATCACCACTTAACGAGGTCTGACTCGGGCGCGTCACCGTCGATGACGTCGACTGCGTGGCCGCGTGACGCGTCGGCGTCGCCCTCTTCAGCGCCTGCCTCGCCTTCTCGTGGGCGCGCTGCTCGTCCCGCAGCTGCCGCCGCAGCGCCGCCGCCTCGCGCGTCAGCGCCTCCACGCGCAGTCGGTAGTCGCGCAGCCGCTGCGCCGCCTCCTTGAGCTTGCTCTTGGTCAGCTGCTTGTACTCGGCGCCCCGGCGCGCCTGGCGCTCCAACCGCGCCAGCGCCTGCGCCTGGCGCTCGATGATGTCGGCCTGCGAGATCTGCGCCGCGTCCTCCATGGGCGCTTTTTTACTTAAACTCTTGGCTGGGACGGCGGGCGAGTTTATATTTTTTATAGGTTGAGCTGGAAGTCGAGGGCACAAGCTATGTAGATGGAGGCTAGTTTCCACTTCAACTTGGAACGTCCGCCAATCAACGCGCAGCATGAAGGCATACAGATTCCCAGTCAAAGGGGTGAAGGGACTACCTGGTAGGCACTAACGGCAACAAGAGCGTTGCGGCTAAGGATGGCGAATTTTTTTTTTTGTGTTGAGGTGCTGCGCCGTCCTACGCTGGCCAGACCAGGAGATGGATAAGAACGAGCTGCTGAAGTCGAGCGCTGCGCTTGGCGATGGCGGCGGCACTTTGCGTTTGACAAAGAGCCTCCCGGAACGTTGAGATGACCAAGTTACGAGTGATTGTTGGTTTCGCGGCAGCGGCGACGGCGACGGCGACCATCGCGGTGATTGACAAAGCGAGCGCGCAGCACCTCCGTTCTGATGGAGAAGGGCGTGTGCTCGAGGCTGAGACTGCGTTTCTGGACTCGATCGCGTCGACAGAGGGGAGCTCCTTGGCAGATGAGTTCTGGGACGGAGAGGACAATGACGATGAAGGTAGCGATGTAGACGCCATCGATGACGTTCTCAACAGCTACACCGCAACGCCTCAGCCAAGTACAAAGTCGCCTACGTCTGATCCGACACCCGCCACGGATGCTTCGACCTCCGCGGCACCTGCTGCAACGGAGCCCGTCGACCCGAGCAGTGCCGCCGCCGCGACCGAGACGCCTGCGGCTATGGTTGTCACCACGGAACCATCGGCCACCGAGACGCCGACGACTGCCACGGAGGTTCCTGCTGCGGATGCGTCCACGCTACTTCCAAGCACCGACGCGCCAGCAGCCAGCGATCTACCGACCGAGGTGCCTGTCACCGAGACGCCAACCACTGAGGTTCCAAACACCGAGGTTCCTGCCTCGGACGCCATTGCCACACCCGACGCAACGACAGTCACCCCGGTCACGACCGATGAGCCCTCGTTGACACCAGCCACGGATGCTTCGACCTCCGCGGCACCTGCTGCAACGGAGCCCGTCGACTCGACCAGTGCCGCCGCCGCGACCGAGACGCCTGCGGCTATGGATGTCACTGCCGAACCAGTGTCCTCGACTGTTATTATGACTCCGGCAACCGCTGGGCAACTTGCTCCAATAAAAGCCTGGCGACAATGCGGTGGTATCACCTTTGACTACACAAAGTATTTCGCCGATGGGATTTCTTCCAACTGGACTGTGGATACGAAACTATCTTGCTCACAAGGCTTCTCGTGCGAGGTCGTAAATCGTTGGTATTTCCAATGCCAGAAATACAGAGTCAAGAGCTCGAGTGAGGTCGACGAGTGGGGTCAATGTGGCGGCGTGGACTACGAAGGACTGACCAAGTGTGTGGTTGGGTCTGAATGCAAGCTCGTAAACGACTGGTACTCACAGTGCATTCCGACGGAGGATGAGTAGGTCCTATGGCTAGTTTCAGCGAATCCGACACTATAAGCTGGCTAAAGCATACATGTCGATCAGTTACCGCTGACGAGCCTATTACCCTATCATATTCTTTATGTCCTCTTCTAAGACAGGCAGGCATCGCTCATCTACCAGATGAAGTCTGTCACGATGCTGTGTGCGGCATCCACACCTTCGCAGTCATCGAATCCGACGGGTGTCTTTTAGTGAAGTCAGTTTTGCCATCACAATACAGATCTTCGACTACACCTCCGGTGCGCTTTCAAAACAGACGTGTGAGCACACTACTATCCACTGATTTCCGGAGGATGCCAAACTCAACTTTTACATCATAACAACTCGGCCGCAATTTTTTTTGCTTCGGCCAGTCGTAATATTTCTCTTTCGTTGCTTTGCACGCGCCAAGTTATCGTTCAAAAGCTACATTGTATCCTCGGGAATCGGCTAGCGCTTCTGTGTGTAAAAATTGCAGACATACCACGTCATAATTCTTAGTCAAATTGTCATCGAAACAGTTAGCCTTAGCCCTGACCAGGATTTCGCTGAGTTCTTGCTACTGCTTCCGTTCATTTTTACTGTGGGCCAATTACCAGTGACACTCCAGGATTTCGAGGACGCTGCCGTTCACGTCCTCGATGCGGCCAGGGCCGAGCTGCTCTCCTCGAACTTGAGGACTTTATTCGTGTTCACTAGATGCTGGGTGCCAAAAGACTCCTTGGTCGTGAGAATGAAAAGATTGTAAAAGGGTCAGACGCGCAAAGCAAGTAACCTGCGAATCGTCCAGGACGTCACGTCCAATGGCAAAATACAGTACAATTCTGGACCAGGACTATGATTTTCAGGGCGCTGACGTATGCTTTATAGAAAATATGGATGCTGTAATCGAGTTTCGCCTTTTTTCTTGCGTGTGATGGCATATTCACAGGACTTGAGCTTGACAAAAATACTGTAAGAATGTCCCCCTTTTCCTGAACCGGATTAAGTGACTTCAGTACATACGTCGTGTGTCCCAAGTTTTTAAAGGTTTGCTTAACGTCGACATTGCACACGTCCATCGCTCACAACTCCGAGTATCCCTTGCTAACTGAGAAGTTAAACAAGTACCCCAGAAGTCGTATCTGTATTTCTAAGCAATTAATGTTTCGCATTCAGAAGTTGTATCTGTGCATTTAAGCAACACTCGACCCTGCTTCCTGAATGGTGGGGACGGCGAGTTGGAACGAGTCCCCCCCTGTAGTAATCGCATATTCTCGGTATGCGCCAAGTCAATCCTGTAAAATGTCGTTATAGAGTTTGAGCCGCTACCGGTAGCTTCATCGCACGGGCACCCTAAAAAATCTACAACATAGTCGAGGACTCGATGTCTGTGAAGACAAACACGGGCTCGACGCTGCGTATACTGTACTTGGATATCGTCAGGAGGCTTCGGGTGCCTCCCGATAATGGCACTAGTCCAGTTTCATTTTTTTTCAGGACCCCATAATTATGCATTCTTTTTAATGGATTCAATGAGAGAATGGAAACCAATCTATTCAATGCAGTCGTGGACAGTTTGTGCGTCCCAGTAGCTCTCATTTGCTCTAAATAAATGTTTGGAATCGTGCGTTACTCCGTGTTAGCTAGTGGGGACTCCTGTAGACAGCAGCCGGTAGTGATCGGTGAAATGCAAGCATTATAATGCATCCTAAAAAAGTTGCTTCCATACTTATGAAAGTAAAGCCGCCGAGGAGCCTTCATGCATAATGGCGGAGCAAGCATTAACCGGAAACCCTGCATTCCCGGTAAGGCAGCCAGGTTCGTCTTCCGAATTGTGTCTGAATCTGGGGGGGGGGGCTGTTTTCAGAAAGCGTAGCCGAAAACTGCCCAATATATATATTGAAGCAAGTAGTTGCAAAAGCGACTCAAGTGAAACTCGCCATTAAGCGTCGTGAAGTTCTATCTGTCGAATATTGCTGACGGTAGGTTGTTGAGGTTCTAAAAGCTCTTTGGAGAACTGTCATCCTGCAGCATGGTGAGGATCACGATCATGTGGTAGCAGTGCGATTTCGAACAGCGAACTGAAGTAGATGCGTTGTTTGTTGGCGGCACTCTTTCACTCTTTCCAGTCAACCGAAGTAGTGAAAAGTGGACGTCGGCAATGGCGTCTCATACACTTGGAAATGTGCGGGCTCACCATCGATGGCGCATTCGACGACGAAATACAATACTATTCTGGAACGGAAGTAATTTGTTGCGAGTTTTGCCGAACTAGCGAGAAGAAAGGCTTTGATGAGAACACGGAATCCGTTATGGTCGTGACAGGAAGTCCTAGCGTGAGTGATTTTTAGTGTGCTGCATTTTTTTCAACTCGTTACAGACAGAGGAGCACACGCGTTTTCCGCTAAGCTCGTGTTGAAGTACAAAATGAATTCCGACGTATGTCGTGAAACCTTGGGGTTGCAGCTGTTGAAGCAGGAGTTGACGACCTTCCGAAAAAAAAATTTAAGTGAGTATATTTAATATACTCTTTCTTTCCCGATGCATTAAGAACTGTGATGCCAACCCATTAACTAATACCGTGCTAGCACGGAGAAATCCTGGCTTTGTTAACACCTAGATCTGTGCTAAAAAGTCAAGAATGTTTGGTGGTCATCCTCAGACTCTAGTCCGTTCAACACCGTGAACAACGCGCTCTCGTACGCGATGCTGTCGCCTGCTCGAAGTGGACTATCACCTCCTTATTGGTTATCGTATACCCACGGGTGAACTTCAGGGTAAGCTGCTTCGGCAAATGGAAATACTGGTAACGCTGAACATTGAGCAATGCGACTTTCTTGTTGCAAGATCTATGAGTAGCAACTTCCTGCGCAGCAATAATGAAGTTAGAGCGAGTGCTGGAGCTAGGCAAATGCCTACTACCTTGCCACCTCGCCGCTAGACATTTATCAACCTGTCAGAAGTTCTTGAGCCAGTCGAAGCCACCTCTTAGGCGGGTAACCGCAGTCACGACAGGCTTACCGTATTTCAACAAGATTTGTATTTTTTCCCTCTACTCTATGAGCTCAGAGTGGAGGATCTCAAAGGCGAACACTCTTGCATGTAGCTAATTGACGCATTTAGTTCGCATCTCTCGCTGCCTTCACAATGTCGACCATCTCCTCGCGATTCCCAAGCAACTTGATCGCATCGTCATAAGAAACCTGACACCATATCGCAGTGACTGATGAGACGCTACACATTAGCCATTATAGCATCACAACGCACCCATAAACGGTAGCGCATGCTCTCCGACCACTGGTCATACACCGTCGTGGCCTCCATCTTGAAAGCATGATAAATGCGGCCTTCCCCGTCTCTGTTTTTTAACTCCCATGTTCCAAGAGGCCCCACAATTTCTCCTTTAACCTGCAGCACCATCGGTTAGATTCTGATCAAAAATCGTTAAGACAGAAACTACAACGTACTCCTCCTTCTTCACGAGCCTCGCGCTGTGCCGACGTGTGAAGATCCTCACCGTAGTCCCAACCTCCCTTCGGCAAGAGCCATTCATGCTTGTTTGGGTTTGAACTCGAAATGAGAAGGACATCACCACCGCCTTCGCGCTCGGGTCTGGAAATTACTGAACACGATAGCAAACGCTTTCCACCCTCATAGCGCTGTCGCTCACGGCCCACATGGGAGAAACCAGGATCGACCTTCATGCCAGGAAAGGGCTCAATATATCTTTGCATTCCGTCGGGTTTCTTCTTGTTCATTTTGACGAGTTCATAGACATCTCTCGCCCTCTGCTTTTCGACTTGGACAAGTTGATTCTTGGTTGAGCTGCTCAAACCTCTCGGATACTTTTGGGCGATATCATCAAATCTGGATATAATATCGTCCACTTTGGTCAGTCCAGACGTACTCGCGCGACCCGTAATCTTGAGCTTCGAGAGCACTTCGTCTAAATTATTCAGCCCTGCTCTCTCTTCGTATTCATCATCCGCATTGTCATACGAACGCAGGTACCGCTTAGTCTGATCGCCACTCACAGTTTGAGAGAAGATCTCAATGCCGGAATTGAATTTCGAAAGGTTAGTCTTGTCCGAGATCAAAGCGACCGCAGGAGCTGCGCAACTTGAGGCGAGGACGATAGCCACCAGATATGATAGCACACGCATGGTTGAGAGTTGGGTTGAGGACTGGGGCCAAAGAAGCAAATTGCAAAGTGTGCTGCGAAGGTGACTTCGTCTAAAACCTTGGCTGAATGGCTGGCAACAATCGATGGCACCAGAAAACACGGGTTTACACTACCCGCCATTAAAAAGGATCAGCTTCAGATGTGCTTCGCAGTGTCGAGTTTGTCAACTATTGTACTCTCTGTAGGCAACCCATTGAAAGTTTACTTTGGCTCAAGTTAACCGCATCTGCCTGCTGCTTTTTTTTACAGTACAGTGCGGTGTTTACTGCTGCACAGCGTATACAAGTATTCCACAGCTATAAGAGTAAGATCAGGAACGCGCCATAGTGTTGTGTGCTCGCGCAAACAGTTTAGTGTCCGATCTTCTTGTTATTCTGGTATGGTGGCCATTGAACAGCTTGGGAATAATACCCCAGTAGCAAAGATTCCTTGTCAATGTACAGTTTGGGTATTCCGCCCTCTCCGCATTGAATGCAGCTGAAGTCCTCGTCGGTACCAACGATAAGCTCACCAAGGGAATATCGTCTTTTTTGGTTTAGGGCCACAGCTCATTTGAGCTTTTGTCATATTGATTGCGTTACGCATAGTCACAGCAGGCGGCAGACTAACATGCTCCGCTACATGAATACGTACAAACTCAAATAGTGATTACTCTTGATAATGCTAGTATGTCGCATCCTGATGCTTAGATTCCCCCGAGCATGAGGAATCATAGAAATCATAAGCGCGACAGTATTTTCCGCGAGGATACCACACTGTTTAACTTGGGGGCCGTCTCGATCCTTTCTCGGATGTACAACGTGGAGATAGTTATCTCCGGCAAATCCAGGACTACCGGTTATATGCGAAGATACATCACATTGTATAAGCCATACTGAACATATCGTCTTTCGTCTGAAGTTTACGGACGTACTTGAAGTATTACGTACAGTACCGATCTTGCTTTTACCTGATATTGCAGCTCGCGAAATGACGAACGTCGATGCCGACTCGAACCATTCGGAAACGTATGTGGATCCGGTTAGGCCATTCAGGAGTGCAAGCCCAATCAATAGTTTTAGCACAGTGCTGGCTAACGGGGGGGTACTGGTGAATTCAACTTCCACTCGAGAACTGGATGAACGTGTAAAATGGGAGACTTTTCGGCTTAAGTCTAAAATCTTCTCTTTCAGTCTGCACGATATGTTTCGGTGAGTAAGGCTCTCGCAAATGCTTCGAACCACCTGAAACAGTGTAGCCACGTGGGATTGAGTATTCGCAGGTGGGTTCCATCATAAAAAACTCCAATTAATCCAAATTTGATTCAAGCCACTCTGCTACGCGCTTAGTAACCAGAATTTGGTCTCCAGCTCGCAATAACCTCCGAAACCTCAGTTTATGTTAGTGAATATCTTGGATGCGAGATCCTTTCGATCCAACTGCGTCATGGATACCCCCCCACACACATACACAGTTGAGGTCCTCGAAAAATGGTCTTGGTTCCGACCCGTACTTTACGAGTGGCAGGTTCCAGTCCATGAAGATCCTTATGCCATTGTATACAGAAGTTACATTTGAGCTTCCAAGCAGCATCTTGGATTGTGTGGAAGACGAGCTAGAACGCGTCCCCAGCCGTCGTAATTTCTTTATTTCGATATACAGCTAGTAGCCCTCGCAACATGTCATCATGGATTGAGTTGCTTGCTGCATCACACGGCGCACTCGAAGATTCGATATCTGTAAAGACAAACACTGGATTGATGTATGGTAATTCCTAATCACCTGGAACAGTACAAGCGATTCCACAAAAACCACGGGGATTCAGTACCCATCTCTTAAAAGTTGGATTTGCTTTTAGATGTGCTTCGTAGTTTGTCAAGTATTGTGCCTTTCTGTCGATCCATGAAACCCCGTCAACCTTCAAAAAATCGACCCTAGCTGTTGCTTTTACAGTAGGGTGGAATATTTCTTGCTGTACAGTGTACCAGAAATGAGGGATTCATGTGTTACATCTAGGCGCTTCAGTTTATAGAATTTAGCCCCGCATCGGATAACCTGATCGCCAGCACGGCCCCTCTCACTCACTTTAATGTGTTGACAAATCTTGTCTGCAGGTTCATCATGAGTGTCGCTCACTTTCTCTAGCAGTAAGTTTTCACTAAATGCTTTCGCCGCCTCCCCCCAACATTTCGCTGTCGGACGATCAAAAGCTAAAGGTCATCATGTCGAAATTATTTTCCAAGTTGCGATGGTTGGCAAGCTGCACAAGACATAGACACTGATAACAGCGAATATGATATTTTGTTGCCCAAAGAGCGAAATGTGCAACGATAATGCAAAACCCGCCGTCCACTTTAAGCGCGATCTGTCCATCTTGAACGAATAGCTGCGTTTCGGCTTGCAGATGACGCTGATCCGGGGTAGAGGAGTAGAGGTAGCACCACGAAATAAATACAATTGGTGGAGCCTTAAATTAGAAAGCATGTGCTGCAAATAAGGTGCGATGCCTTCGCCAAGAACCCATGAGTTTCTGGCAGTGTTTATCTGTTCATCGGGCGTATGCTTCGGGAAAAACGACAATATACTCACGTGTCTAGATGAAGATCAAGCCACGCAACCTAGACCACTTCCAATATTCCCAAAACTGCGATGTCAAACCATGCTAGAAAATAATAGTTGTTACGATGTAAAAGTATGACAAGAAACCTTCAACGCCACTCGCTAAAATTGGGTTCTCACTTTTCAGACAAAAAATCATCGTCGACGTTGAAGACGCACCATGTGCAAGCTAGCCTCGATTGTAGTTGCTGCTGCAACGATGATCATAGCATTGGTAACTGAAAGCAACTCTGCGTACCTGGTGGGCACCGTTGACGCGGAGCTTCAAAACATGTCAAGCGCTGCCAGTGCAAAAGATGCAAACGACGCTGGCGTTGTGGCGCAAGGTTACCAACTCGCTGATGTTTCTGGAGCGCAAGCGTGCGGCGGCAAGGGGTTCGACTACTCGCGCTACTGGTCTGGCCCACTACCCGACGGGGACACCACCAAGCTGAAGTGTGTGTCGGGCTACCGTTGCGAGGCACAGGACTCGAGTACAATTTTCTGGTGCAAGCAGTTCGCACTGCCGTTGAATGCCAAGTGCGGCGGCTATCTTTTCTACACGCTGTTCAAGTGCATCGACGGCACCTCGTGTCAGATCGATCCGTCCCGCTTCGAACCGCGGTGCCTACCTGCGTAGGTACAGGTGACACCTCAAGTTGTAGGTTAACTATAAACCCACAATTGAACCGATGTACCATTTCAACTAACACTCAACACCACAAGTTGACGTGTGCGGGATGACTTGACCGCTTGCGTCGCATCACGTACGTCGCATCAGTGCTGGAATTTCCAGAGTCTAACTGCAGGCCTGCAGGGTAAATTAAGCAGTTGCACCGAGGTGTTGATGCTCGCGGGGTGTGCACCGACATCGTCCGGCAATCTGCAAAAGTCCAGCAACGTGCCGGCCGGCTACCCACCGCGGCTTTCCAGCCGGAGGTGTCCTTACCACACTTGCAAATCCTGTCGTCGCGTGGCCATCGCCGATTGCCGAGTCGTAGGACACGCTTTCGGAATCCGCTCGCTCTGCGTGTCGAAAAAGCCCCACCACGGGTAGCGCCTTATTATTATATTTGTCGACGCCTCCACCTAGAGAGGAAGATCACTGGATCGTATGCTTCCATCTCGCTTCCATCTCGCTGGGTTATTCACCACACGCTCGCCACAGGGACCGAGTGCCCCATGTCGGGCAAAAACATCCAGCCGATACACTTGGCTAGCATTACTCGGTCTCCTGGTCCTGTCCACTTCGCAGAGCCAGGCTCCCCTCCATTCACGATTGGCTACACCCCTCGTATCCCACAGGGCATGTATTCTCACAGTCTTTTTTCAAACAAGATATTGGGCTCCTTGCTGCAATCATACAAGTACGCCAAATATGCATTCCGACAGGTAACGGGATCCAACTTTTTGCCGGATGCGTTCGAGGGATCCGCGACTTTCGTGTTGTATCGCATGGCCGTCAGAACTCAGGAGATTCCGTGCGTCATTCGCGAATCCCCGGCCCAAGCAGTCTCCGATAAAAAAAAAGTTGTCGGCAATGAGCTCGCTGCGCATTGCGACGTTGATGGTCGTTTTAGTGCTGGTCGCGGGCTTGGCGAACGCCTCCAATCTCCGCAATGTCCACTTCCAGCTAGCTGCCAGCGGCTCCGGCAGCGACGACGACTTGAGTGCATTCGACGCCACGCAGGACGCGACTTCAGTTTCCAGCGACTCGCAGACCAGTGACAGCGTCGACCAGAGCAGCATCATCGAGACGCAGAGCAGCGTGCAGGACGCCAGTGCGCCGGCAGCTGGAGATGCAGACGGAGTCAAGGCGTGGGCCCAGTGCGGCGGCCTCTACTACCTCGGAGACACCCAGTGCCAGCAGCACACCTTCTGCAAGAAGCTCAGCGAGTTCATCTCCGTGTGCTTCCCGGAGTCCAGGCCCACCGAGAAGGTCATCAGGCTCGAGCTGTGAGCTGGACGGTAGAATTCCACCCCCATAGCTAGCGATATGCAGGTAGTATGAAGTAACTATTCCTAATGTTATTGAAAGCAGTGCGTCAATCTCGCCGTGTTCAGCTCGGTCGTTTCGTGGAGCCTACATGGATGCTGGTCGGTCACTTCCCGTTTTGCGTTGAACTCGTCAAGGACAGACACGACTTCGACATGGTCAAGTTGCAGCGATTCCTCGTCGGCTTTGTCGTCGCGACCATGGTGACATTGGCAAGCACGGCTGCAAAAGATCTCGCGGCAGAGAATCAGCTCCACGACTTGAGCAGACTGCTGGACGAAAGCGATTCCGGAGAGGACAGTGCGTCGCTGAGTTCCGACTCCGGCAGCTCAGCCGCCGACTCCCTTGATGCATCCACAACGGGCATGACGGGCGACGTGGCACCTGCACCTACTGCGACGACTCCTCCGGTGGTGCAGCCCGTCGTGGACGGCGTCAAGATGTTTGGACAGTGCGGTGGGATTTTCTACGAGGGCAGCACCACCTGCAGCGACCCCGACGCGTACTGCAAGCAGCTGAGCATCTACAGCTCAATCTGCTCGCCCAAACCAGTCAAATAGCCCGCACAAATACAGCTTGGTCTTGCTTCGCCGCACTTGCACGATCCCAATCATGGCCAATGCGATCCTGCTCGCGAGCGGCCGTTTGGCAGTTGAAGTCCGTGCCAAAAGCCACGCTGCAGCGTCTCGGAGCCGTCCGTTGACTCCACATTTCGCCTCCAGATCCACAGTCGAATCCCGCAAGCAATCACTCGATCCACCATGCTCAAGCTGCGTGTCGTCCTCAGCTTCGCAGTCGCTACCTTGGTAGCTCTAACATCTCTCGATGGCGTCATGGCCCAAGTGGTCGATGAACAGCCTCAAACCACTGAAGAGCCAAGCTACTCTGGCAGTGGAGACGTAGCCGATGCTGGACACACCATAGCTCCATCCAACGCCCCGGCGGCGGACGATGCCGGCTACACTCCATCACCGACGAAACCTAAGAGGGAGGCATCAGGAAGCGGCAGCAGCAGCAGCAGCCCTGCAACCATCGAGTTCCCCGATGGAGACGACATCGTGCCGCGCTGGGGTAACTGTGACAAGAACCCCAAATGTGCCAAGGGCACGTTCTGCAAAACAATCGCCAACGGAATGTCACTTTGCTACCCTGCATAGGAGACAACGAGGTCAATACAGCGTGAACGTTGCAAAGCCCATTTTCATTCAGATACACCAACCTCCAACTCACGCGCCTACTTGTTAAACAGCATCTGGCGAAAGTCCTCATTGCTCTTGGGCGTCACAGTTGCAGCACTGGACGACTCAGCTCCTGACGCCTCATTCGACTCCTTGCTGGCTGTGTTCGCTTGAGCAGCAAGTTTGCGGCGAAGCGCACGAGGCATCAAGCTAGTGGCGGACCTAGTAGTGGGCAGAGCAAGCCGAGTAGAAGGTCTGGTATGCGGCGCATTGGCTCCCTTGTTGGCTGCTGCGCCACGGTTATCAGAGGTGCTGGCACCCGATTTCCGCTGCTGCTTCTGCTTTTGCTGTTTCTCCTGCTGCTCAAGGATATGAGTGATCGAAAAGCGAGAAGGCTTCATGGTCACTTGGTCGCCGAGCTTTACTTGCAGTGCAGCCGCATTGGTCAAGCAAAACTCGGTCTGCGAAGGCTCGGCTACTTCGACAAGCCCGTAGTTTTTCAGTTTTCCGTGACGATCCTTCAAAATGGACACACGGTTGACCACCACAAGTTTGCCTGCCGCCTGCATGGCTTGTTGAAGGGATGTCTGTAGCTGCTCCTCTGTCACTTGCTCCTTGATACCTTCGCGATTCAGGTCGCCAACATACAGCGTGACAGGGTCGGTTTTCCAAAATCCTTGCTTGGCTGGCTGATTAGTTGATGCAGATGCCGGGGGCGGCTTGGAGCGCTCGACACGCAACGGGTGACCGTGGAGAAGGAACCCGTCCCTCTTAAGCCCGGCTTCCACTCCGACTTCGTCCGCAAACTGCACGTATGCCATTCCACGTGATTTCACGCGGTCACCACGCGTTTTCACAACAAGGCGGACGTCCTTCAAGGTAGGAATGTCTTTGAACAAAGCCTCAATGTCTCCTTGGGTCGCATCCTTCGAAACGTTGCACAAGAACAGCGTGTGCTCGTTCGTTAAACTTTTGTGGATCTGCTTCTTTTCCGCCTTTGCAGCTTTAGTTTCGTCAACATCCATCGGTGAGGCTTCATTCTCCTTGACGTCACTAGTACTTGACTTTACACGCTTTGCGGCGGGTTGCTTTTGTGGACTTTTCGTTTGCTTTGCTCTTTCGCTGGTGGCGTTAGCCTTACGCTTCTTCGGATTTTTTGCCTTCTTGTCTCCTTCCGTGTGGGCTACCCTCGGAGCTGCAACAGCAACTTGTGTAGCCGAAACAGCTTGTGCGGTTGCACGGTGCTTAGCGTGGTATCGCCGGGCACGAATATAGTTTGGTAGGTCGCCATTTTCACGCTCGAAAACTAACCACGTCTCGGCAAGAACCAGTGGGGCATCTTTGACACGTTTCACAGCTTCATCGAACACCATTACGCGTACATTTTCCACCGAAAATGCATTCATGCGTTGTAGTATCTCCAAGTAGGCGATCCATGTAGAAGCCTGGTCTCCAAGGGGCGAATCAAGTGACTTTTTCCACAGTTTATTTACCTTGGAAACCTTCATGGATATTGCAGGCATGGACCTCGGTGGCCCTAAAGGTGGCATCAAAACCCACAAGCATTTCGCCTTATATTCTGTTAGCCGCATCCTGCCTTCGACGAAATCTGGGAATGTCTTCGTCAAAAACTGCTCGCATTCCGCAAATACACCGCTAAGCAACGATTCCACTTGTTGCACCATATCATCCAGGGATTCACCCTCGATATTGGCAGAGCCATAGCGGCGCACTGAATCGCACCATGTCAGCAACACGTTTAGCAAGTGGAACTGATCCATGGGCGGGTTGACGCGCGATAATAGCGCAGTTTGCACGAACTCAGAAATCTCCTTCGCAGACTTGCCTTTGCGCTCCATCTCAATTAGCAGTTCCGTCCACGCAGAGGAATCGAAAGGCACATTCCGCACAGCGCGTCGGGCGACTCCTAGCTTGCTAGAACCATCTTTTCCTTCCTTCTCAGTGCCATCTTGATCCGGCTCCAGATATTCCAAATAGCTGGACCAAAGTGTGGGGCTTAGGCACACGACTGCTACCGCACGCTCGTACAAGCACACTACGAGCTGTCGACTGATCTCCGGTGCACACTCAGCCTTATCATTTCGCATCAGTGGCGCGACGCGGTGCTTCACAAAGTTCAAATACTGCAGCCATGCCTGCTCCGGTGCTGCCGCATCTTCCGTCCCCGGCGCAGCAGTGATCCTCGCCTCAAACCCTCGCAGCTTCTTCATCAGCGGCGCAAACAGCTTGCTCTGTCGCTTAGATGCTTCTTCAAACGCCGAGCCCGCAGCTTCACCATCTAGTGTATTGTAGGTGCTCCACGCTCGAAACTCCGACATGGCGAGGTCGTTCTGGTCCAGCGGCACCTGCATCTGCTTGCAAAAGAGGTCTCGGATCGCTCTTTCCTTCTGCAGTTCGTCGCCGTCCCTCTCGTCAAACATCTCGGTCGTGAGTTCCCGGCACAGCGCCCAGACTTCATGTCCTCTGGCAAAATGCATTCCCAGCGTCATCTGAGCCTCCTTCATAGCCTCTTCCAGCTTGTTTGCATCTCCGTTCTCTTTCAGGAACCTAAGGTGCTGCAGCGTGAGCGACACTGACCAGTAGTCCGCCTTGGACTGCTCAAATAGTCTCTTGAAAGCTTCCACATCGGCTCCTCCAGCACTGGCATCGCCGATCCACTGCATGTACATGTCCTCCGTAAGGGGGAAGGCTGAGTGGAAGTTGCTGTAGAGCTCGGCACGCAACGAGTGGTAGGCCGCGAGCCTCTGCGGCTCGTCCGAGGGCCAGTGCCACGTGACGTGGCCGATGGCGGCCGAGAACTGCTCGTACGGCAGGTCCCGGGGCTGCGTCGACTGGAGAATCAAGTCCGCCGCCTCTCGGCAGCATGGAAGCACGTTGGCGGGCGCTGAATCGGCCTCAGCGCCGGGATTTAAAGCGGTGTGTGCGTTTTCTTGGCCTGTTTCTTCGGCTTCGTCCAGCACTTCCACGTGGACGTTGGCGCCAAACGAGGCGGCGGAAGGCAGGTACGACACGTCCTCCATGTCCTCGTCGCTGGAGAAGCCCGAGGACGAGCTGTCGTCGCCGGGGTGAGCGTCGCCGCGAGCCATCTTGGATGGATATGCTCTTCCTACAGAAAGTGTAGGAATGATGTAGATTCAGAATTGACGGACCAATAGAAAAGGCTCTAGGATGGAGTGTAGCGTGCAACCGCGATTTGTAGGATGGTTGTCAATCGGACGTCGTCGTATGAGCCTGTGAAGCCACACATCTGAGATCATGTGGCTACTCTATCCGTGCGACGGCCGGTCAGTCTCCGCTCGGTCGGCGCAGAGAGGCCGCTTGACCGTTGCGCGATCGGAGGCTGGACTTCGGTGTGACGCCGACCCGAAAGTGCCCGGGTGTTCGCGGATTACGGCGGCACGCGCTGAAACGTCAGCGCACTTCGTCGCCGCGAAGACAGGCGGCATTAGGTTCGGCAATTACGCGGCGTGCGCCTCGATATCGGTAGTTTGACACGCGCGGCTTAGGGCACCTAGCCTGATGACAGCGGACTTTCGCAGCGTGGCAGAACTCGCCGCCGGTGTCGCACCGACAGCCTCGAGACGGACGCAGTGCCCCCTGCCCCTGCGGCATGCCCACGCTGGCCAAGCAATCTGCAACGGCAGCACGCAGGCAGGCTGAGCGTGCATTGCATGACGCCACGCTGACAGGCACGAAAGGCAAGAAGTCAGCACGCGGGCGCGCAAAGACCGCGCAAAACGCTACAGTCGTCCCTCCCTTTTTGCGCCGGAGGTTACACAAAGCAGTTTCTCAGGAAATGCATACTAGAAGTCTTGTGCTAATAGTAAACGGTAAACTCATCAATCAGATACAACAGGGTACAAGAACGTATAGTTGTTGCCAAACTAATCAGGTCCCCCCCTTTCAGCAGACGTGACCCGTTTCATTGAGTGTGTTCGCTCTAGTTGGCCCCTCCTTGAGGCATTCCTGTGTAAAACCCGTGCAATTCCCGTCAGTCTCCCACTCATTCCGTCTCTTTTCGAGGTTTCCACCCCTTTTTACGCTCCTGCTCCTGGAAGCAGTCGCGCGGTCGCGCGGGGTACGCCAGCAGAATTCAGAACGTAACCGGCGTACCCCGGCTCGGCGCAGCACGCGAGACCGGGCATTTCCACTTCGGCCTCGCAACCGGAAGTACCTACCCACGCACGCTCGGGTCCTTCGCGCTCTCGTCCGATCGCGAAGCTTCCGGCACTGCGCGGGTCTCGCATTGCATCCCATTGCCGCAATTGGCGCCACTTGACCCGCGTCGCAGGACTCGCAGATTGGAGATGCGCGCCAACTTGGTGCGCGTGGTGGCGGCCGCCTGCCTCGTGGCGGCGGCGCACGCGCAGCAGAGCAGCAGCGGCAGCCTCGAGGGATACGTGGGCGACGTGCAGCAGCAGACGCAACAGACGCAGACGCCGAGTCCCACAACCGCCACGCCGGTGTCGACCACGCCGACGACCAGCGCCAGCTTCGCCAGCACTTCGTTGGGACTCGGATCTCTGCTGTCCAACTCGGTGTCGGGCACGGTGGACTCGGCCACGGACGTGGTGGACCGGGTGACGCACACCGCGACGTCTGCGGTGGCCGACGTGGCCAGCACCACCGGCGCTGTCGTGGACCGCGTGCCCAACACCGCGTCGTCCGTCACGCAGCAGGTCACGACGACGGTCGGCTCCGCTGTCCATGATGTGGCGACGACGGCCACTTCAGCGGTGGACGACGTGGCGCAGACCGCGGGATCGACGTTGGACGGAGTGACCGACGCGGTTGGATCCACGGTGGGCGATGTCGCACAGACGGTTGGATCGACGCTGGGCGATGTCACGAACACCGTGGGCTCTACCCTGGACGACGTGACCTACACGGTTGGATCGAGGCTGGGCGACGTGACCTACACGGTCGGCTCGACGCTGGATGATGTTACGACGACGGTGGGCTCGACGGTCGATGGTGTCACGCAGACGGTAGGCTCGACGGTCGATGGTGTCACGCAGACGGTGGGCTCAACGGTGGATGGAGTCACGCAGACGGTGGGCTCAACGGTGGATGGAGTCACACAGACTGTAGGCTCCACGGTTGACGGAGTCACACAGACGGTGGGCTCGGCGGTTGATGGGGTCACGCAGACGGTGGGCTCAACGGTGGATGGAGTCACACAGACTGTAGGCTCCACGGTTGACGGAGTCACACAGACGGTGGGCTCGACGGTGGATGAGGTGGGTTTGACTGTGGATTCAGTGGTCGATACGGCTGCGTCGACTGTCGACACTACAGTGAGCGGCGCGACGGATGTTGTGGACACTGTGGTGGCTACGGCTGCTCCTATTGTGAAGTCTGTGACTAGAACGGCAGGATCAACTGTCAGCACGGTGACCGGTACGGCTTCTAAGGTTGTAGGCACTGCTGCATCTACCGCATCGACTGTCGTGAAGACTGTGGCGCCCGTTGTGGACACCGTGACTAGCACGGTGGCCAACACAGCAACCACTGTTGTGAACACCGTGGCTCCTGTTGTGGATACGGTGACCAGCACGGCGACCAACACGGCATCTGGCGTTGTTGACACAGCTGCTTCTACTACATCTTCCGTTGTGAACACGGCGAAGAGCACGACCACCAATGCTGCTAAGACTGCTACGAACACGGTGCCTTCGCCTGTGGACACAGTCACCAAGACCGTGGGGTCGACTACATTCGTGAAGGCGGGTCTCCCAACGTCGACTACCGCTGCACCTGCTACAACAGCTCCAACCAAGACCCACACCTCTACTTTTACAACCCAGTCTTCTTCTCAAAAGCAAGAAGAGAAGACGAAGACAATTATCTCGAGCATCGTGTCTCTGACTGCCACCGACTCATCTGGATCGAAGACTCAGAGCACCAGCGCGGGTGAGACCGACTCTAGCTCGAGCAAGACCAGCTCCAAGAACAAAAAGAAGAGCACATCTGCTGGTGATGAATCGGACAGTGGCGACTCGGTGTTTGTTCGCAAGTCTTCCTCTTCATCGTCGTCAGCAGATGTGGCAGACGTGACCAAGAAGTCTTCAACTAAGAAGTCATCGAAGAAGGAGAGCGCTAGCGCTTCCGCATCTGAGGCCGGTTCTGCTACGATTGACAGCAGTTCCGGCTCAAGTTCAGAAGACGTAGAGCTACCGAGTGATAACTCATCGTCTACTGCTGGAGGATCGGCGTCCATGTCGGCATCGATGGAAGGTCCTGACGTGGGCGATGTGTCTACCCCTGAACCCAAGAAGACGACGCTGCGTCCAGTTCCGACGGCCACCACTGCGGCACCTGCCACTGCAGCTCCGGCAGCGACCACGGCTTCACCGGCTTCTGCATCGGCCTCAGGCAGCAGCAGCTTGGAAAGCCAGGAAGCCCAAGCTAAGCGTGCTGAGTCTGTGTCGGGTGAGTCCAGCTCGGGAACGACAGTCATGGCGACAGTCGTTGCCGCGTTTGGCTGCGTGGCTATCATTGCCATCGTCGCGTACGTGAAGAAGCAGAACCACGGAAACGAAACAACGGGCTCCAATGGTGAAGGCTCGTCCGCTTCCACTGCGGAAGGAGCTCGCAGCTCCGAGGACAGCGTGTACAACGACCCGTTGGGCACGCGTTACTCGAGCATCGTCATGATCACGCCCAACGGCGATGGCGTGTGCATCTTGTAGACGGATTGGCGCGGTGGGGACCACCATACGCTTTGTGAATTGAACCAACGACATGTTGATAGCTTATCCCTCGGGAGTTTTGACCTTAAGTAATCGAGTGTGTTGCCGAGTGAATAAGTCAATTGAGTTTACGTTCCTATTCTACGTGTTGGCGAAGGCTTGTAGCTGCAGCGCGAAGTACCAGGCGAACCGCAACATCACCGCGGTCCTTTCGCATGCTGTCCAGCGGGTGGAAAGGTGTCAGCCCCACAGGGAAGGCAAGACGGTTGTTAAACGTGGTTTCAACCTCGTACAGCTCGTTGGTCGGATCTTCTGCATCGCAGACGAGATACCACGTCACAGCTGCAAGCTTCACACGGAGACCGAATGCCCACGTAAATTCTTTCGAGCCCGGGACAACTTCCACGTACGGACCAACGTCTATGTGAACCTCTAACGGAGCTGCTCGAGCAGACGCTGGACGCAGTAGCACGCGATCCATCTCGTGGTTGGTGAGAAACTTGCCCAGCAGTTCGTACGAGCTGCCCCCAGACTCCGTGCGGTTGCTCGCATGCAACACAGCCATCGCAATCGACTGCAACGCATTGCTCAACGCCATAGGAGTTTGCTCAGGCGTTTTGCCCGCTTCACGTGCCAACACATGCTCCAGTTCATGCTGCAGTGCATCCACGACAGCGTCGTAGCCCCTCGTGCCTTCTACACGTTCCCCATTGATCAGCAGCTCATCACGACCGATATCCTTAGCGTCCTGGAAAATCTCCGCCTCCGACAACGTCTGCATGCGGTTTTCATTGCCCGGTTCATCACTTGAGATGGCCAGCACCTGGTCCAAGTAGCTGGTCGTCTGCTTCACCTCCACATCTACCTGTTCCTTCAGCCAATTCGTCGACAGCACCAGCTTCTGCTCGGGCAGTCCATCAAAGAGCTGCTCAAGCACCTCCTGGAACAGCGTCAGGTCGCCGTTCTCGGCGTCTAGAGCGTTGTGCAGCAGGCCCGTCATCTCCTCGAGTTGTTGGCGTGTGGCCGGCGCCACCGACGTCTGTAGCAGCTCTCGGTCGCCCCACTCTCCTGCCAATTGCTGCAGCTGCTGCTGGATGCTTTGCAACTGGTCTGGAGCGACCTGAGCGTCGCCCTGCAGCTGTGCGAAGCTGCACCGAGCCGACTCCACGTGCAGCCGCGCGACGAGCGCTAGCGCCCGCAAAATGCGCACCCGCTCGTCGCCCGCCCGCAGAGCTGACGGCAAGTCGTCGACGGACAGAAGAAGCGCTTCCTCGCGGCTGAGGGAGGCGTCGGGGCCGCTGGACGGCGTCGCGTAGGCGGCCGGGGACAATCCGGCCATCTCGTGCTCCAGTTCCGAAAGGGAAAAGCCCCACTTCTCGGGGTCGGATGACGGCGATTTGGGGGTCGTTGGATGCGTCTGCGTCTTGTCTTCATGGTCATGTGCGTTGCAGCTAGCGGAGCGCTGAGCTGCCGTGTCGGAGGTGTCGTCTTCCCACTCGTCCCATGCTTCCTCGTCCGCCGCGGTCATTGTCACGCCAAGTTCTCGACTAAGTGCGATTGATGATTTGTACGGATTTTTTTGTTGTATGATACAACAACTTGCCCAATAACTTCGGGAAGCCGAAATTCGTTAGGATGTCGATGAACCTGTTTTACGTGACGCATTGTAGCTTGGAGAAGCAAGAAAAAGTTGACGGAAAATTGTCCTGCTGCTAGCGTGAAGCTGCTACAGCAGCAGATACGTAACGCGAAAACCGGAGCAAAATATTTTAGACGAGTTGGGGATCCTCGGCCATCCTCGACTTTTTGCAACCACTGCCCCGCTTCAAATTTGCAAAAGCAATGGCAAAGTGCCATGCCAGTACGAGAACTAGTTTTCATTCATCTCATATTAACGATAAATACTTTGGATGTACATTCTGGTCGTATAACCCAGTTAATAAAGTCTTCGAAAAGGGGTGAGCTTTGTTGATGCGTCACATTGGGATTCTTGGTCTTGTGGGCTATCATATTGCGCCGTTGCTTCTGATGCAGTGCTGCACATGTCGGGGAATATGTCCGCAGCAGCGTCTAACGCCTCGAAAACTTTGCGGCGCTTGGCAACCTGCTCAGGCAAAACTTGGTACAGCTCGAGGTGCGCGTTGACGTGGGGGATTGCGTGGTCTCTTAACGGATCAATTACAAAGGGTAAACTTGTGAATAACCACTCGTTGGAGAGCAGCCACTGTGCAACTCGTTTCGTGACGAGTATTTGCCCGCCTTCGCCCAAGTCTCCAATGTCGTTGGCGATTTCCATGGCAGCACCAGTGTACGTCATCTTACCCGTGACTGCGTGGGTATTATGGACCAACGATCCATCCGCTGGGTCTGCATCATGGACTCCCATGCGTACACGCAAGCCACGAAAGATTAGGCGAGTGCCGGAGCGGACTTTACGGGTAGCTGGAACGAGACCGTGAAGCTCCTTTGGCCAGGAGGCGGTCAATAGCTGCATCTGCACGTCCAGACAGTACATGACAGCTTCACGAATAGTGTGAAAGGCCAATTGAAAAGAATCACCCGCCGTGGTAATTTCGTAGCCTCGATAGGGAGTTAGCGCCCTTCGAAGTATGTCATCGTGGACTTGTGTTGCACGCTCCATCACTCGACCATCACCAATAGCCCAAAGTGCACTAGAGGACACAATATCTGTCACAACAAAGACCGGATTCAGCACAGGCGCTAGTTCGACGCCACTCACGGATGATAGTGCAGGGGAAGAGTTCTCCATCGCAATTATCAGCTCAGATTCCACATCGCGAGGTAGGATCCAATGCGTTGCTTGCAGAAAACAAGGAAGACTGCATCCTGTAACAAGCGCCAAAGCCAAACCAGTGGCGTTGTAAACCACTTGACTCACGCCGATGTAGCGCAGCAACACACCGTCACGGATGGTATCCGTGGCGTACACGTAGATCGATGTCACCTCGAATTGAAAAGCCATGATAGCATACACCATCATGATCCGCTTCAGTCGCAAATACACAGGCGAAGCCTCGAAGTGTCCATCCACAGGCTCAATATCTCGCCCTTTACGTCGTAAAATGAAGAGCAGCGCCACCATGTACGCAATCGTGATAATCTGCATGATGTATATGCAAAGCACAAGCCTGTACGTCGTCGTTGAGTAGCCGCCGTGAATCACTGTTAACACGACTTCAGCTGCAAAGAACAGCAGTAGCAGAGAATGTCCCGAGTACATGTAAAATCGGATTCTGGCTTTCTCCTTGGCGATACCTCGATCCATGGACTTGGCCGCAATCTTCGACAACTCGTAGGTCAGCGGGAGGACCCAGAACGCAGCAGCAAAGTGCATGACGTCGCAGAAGCAGAGCACACAAGTCACACCAGGCTTGACCGATGCAGCGATATCGAGAGTGATGTAAATGCCGAGCTTGTCCAGTTCTCCTGCTCTTAGCGGCGACACGTTCACACTATCCACGAATTGGTTTGTCGGCAGCGTGACGACCCACGCGTAGTAGGCAAGTCGCCCCAGTGTAAACAGCCACAGGTAGACGAAGAAGGTGAGGAAAAGGCACCTCACGCTGGACACGCGGAAGTCCCAGTCCCGGTAGAGTTTGTACGCAATGAGCGCCGCCGCCACGCAGGACAAGGCCACGCTGGCCATGGCCACGGGCGTCCAGATCATTTTGAAATACCGGCGGGCTGGAGGTGAGGCGCCCAACGGTTTTGTCAGTCGCCACGGTCTCCGCTGGTTCGTTCGCAGTTTCTGAAGTATCAGACCGTGAGACGGGACCAGACGCACCCAAGCAGAAAATGTCGAGCACCGAGCGGCGAAGGAATCAAGCGCTTGTGCTCGAGCGCCGCGACTTGGTCGGCTGGAGACGTTAGAGCGAGTCGCGAGTGCTTCGGAGCGAGGCCATCGCGTGCGACATAGACCTCGACCTGGATGTCGCGCGTCGCAGCCGGATGATGGGTAAAGCTCAAAACATTCATACACTCCCAACGGCATTGGTAAGTATCTAAAGTAGATTTGGGTGGAGGATGCATCGGTATGCAGTAAGAAACAGCATGCTCGGCATTACAAGTAGCGCCTTGGGTATTCGTCGATGCGTGAAAAGATTGCCAGTGAAGCACTCCATACATTGGTGTACTGTAGGTTCAGATTGTTGACGTACTTGCAAGACCCAGGGCTCCATCTACTTAATAGTTTGCTCGACTGGCGATCGTCCCTTTGACCAGTGGTGTACGACAGGGATCCAGCTGGTCATCACGTTCCGCGTCCGGAGTCAACAAAGTTTCGAGATTATAGTTCTTACTAGTACTACTAAAGTAGGTTTTAGGGCTCCGAAGCTGTAGCCTAGGTTAATAAAACCATTTTTGCTTAAGTAAAGTTGACTGAATCCTGTGAAGCCAAAGCAAAGTAGCCACGCTTCTTTTGGCTGTGCTCAATACTGAGGTGACCGCGACATGCTCTAAATGGCAATACACCGCCTACCGTAGTTACTTTTTCTCTCTCGCTTTTTTGACTATATCGACCATTTCCTTGCGGGTCCCGGGAAGCTTTTCCGCATCGTCATACGAAACCTGATACAACATCGTCGTGAACACATGTGGTGAGATCCTACTATACGATAGCCTATCAACGTTTTACAGTGTACCCATATGCGATAGCGCATGCTCTCCGACCACTGCCCATATGAAGAAATCGCCATAGCACATGAAAACATCTTGGGATAAGTTCCAGCCCCCGAAATGAATATTATCGCCGACAATTGGCTCTGAAACCGGACACTCACAATTTCAGATAGTGCTTGACTATCTCGGCACAAGCAAATAATGTACTTGTATTGTAATTGACACTCTTGGCACTCTTAAAACCATAATTTGCTTTTGCTTAGCCTGGGAAATGGGCTTGACGGCTCTAGCTTTTGCAGCAGTATTTGAGTACGTTTCTGAAGCCGATATAACTTTGTGAGACGAGGTCTTCGGGTGGTGACGGCGAGGATAAACCAAAGATCGGGCCGTAATACAGTAATAAATTTCAGTAGGGAGGTTTACGAGCGCATTATGGTACGTGCATATCCGAGCTGTGCGGTAATACACGATGCTGTTTCCTAAGCTTATTGAAACAGCAAAAAAAAATCTTTTTGAGTATACTTTAGGCGAGGCACTGTAGATACGGAAATTGATTCACAACCGTGCAACTAAGGTAAAAATATTTTGAAATACGGTTGCCGCACGGATATTGCCGAACCTCCTGCCCAACGCTAGCCACTAGTCTTATTAAAAATCAAAAAAGAATGCGAAAACTAGTCTAAGATACAGAAGTTGACTCAAAATGATGACCGACTCAACACCGCGGTGCACATCTGAAAGTTAATCCTTCGCAGAAAGCATTGGTGCAGCACTCGCCGTGCTTTCTGGCGCCGCTCCGGACAGTTGAACTACGCATCTCACTCTTAAATTTGCTTCATCAACCCCAGTCCTCAAAAACTGAATATGCGCGTGTTCTCACTGCTGGCTGCGATCGTCCTCGCTTCAAGTTGCGCAGCTCCTGCGCTCGCTTCGATCTCGGACAAGACCAAGCTCTCGAACGTCAATTCCGACATTGAAATCTTCTCTCAAACTGTGGCTGACCAGCAGGTCAAGCGGTCCCTCCGTTCGTTTAATGACGAAGAAGAAAAGCAGGAGGAATGGATAAGCTGGACGGAGTGTTCTCGAGGCTTAATTTTGTGGGTCGAGCGAGCACGTCGGCTACCAAGTGGACGATATCATATCCACACTTGATGACGTCGCCAAAAAGTATTCGAAAGGTTTGAGCAGCTTATCCAAGAATCAACTTCTGCAAGTCGAAAAGCAGAGGGCGAGAGATGTCTATGATCTCGTCAAAATGAACAACAAGAAACCCGACGGAATGCAGCGGTATATTGAGCCTTTTGAAGGTAAGAAGGTCGCTTCTAGTTTCTCCCATGTGTGCCGTGAGCAACAGCGCTATGAGGGTGGAAAGCGTTTGCTATCGTGCTCCATGATTTCTAGACCCGAGCGCGAAGGTGGCGGTGAAGTCCTTTTCATTTCGAGTTCAAACCCAAGCAAAAATGAATGGTTACTGCCGAAGGGAGGCTGGGATGAGGGTGAGGATCTTCTTACGTCGGCACGGCGCGAGGTTCGTGAAGAAGGAGGAGTACGTTGTAGTTCTGTCTTACCGATTTTTGATCAGAATCTAACCGATGGTGTTGCAGATTGAAGGAGAAATTGTGACGCCTCTTGGAACGTGGAGCTCAAAAACAGTGAAGGGCAAGGCCGCATTCTTCATGCTTTCAAAATGCAGAGCACCACAGTGTACGACCAGTGATCGGAGAGCATGCGCTACCGCATATGGGTACGTTGTAAATTGATGGACGGGCTATTGTGTGGATCTCATCAATCACGGCGATGTTGTATCAGGTTTCTTATGACGATGCGATTAAGCTGCTTAAAATCGCAAGGAGATGGTCGAAATGGTAAAGGCAGCGAGAAAATCAAAATAAGAGGTGGTAATCGGCTATAGTGAGAGTATTAGCCTGTGAGATTCTCAAGTAAGAACGGCTTGAGTTTACAGCGTAGCCTTCTGGTTCTAGGACTTCGTAGACCAACGAAGCACCATGCTGGTTTGTTTGCTCAGTACCTTCATTTACAGTTCCTACTCGAGCCAGTGACCTGACCAGAGCACAGTGGGCCCAAGTGGAAGCACAGTGCGGTATTACTAACAGCTTTCAAATTGTGCATTCCAGGCATTGGTGACCTAGGCTGGGTGCAAGCCATCACCGTCAAGAAAATTGCCCAAACTAGATGTACAACTAATATCTGAATCTCTATTATTCGTGGCCACAGCGAGGATATCATGACCGACGCTTTTGTGATAATCTCGTGGTTAAAAATATAATTCTGCGGTGTAGTACAAGTATCGCCCAAACATAAAGTTCAGACGGACACACGAAGCAGTAGAATTTTTATTGTCATTAGCTCTGGATGGACGGACAGCTCCAAAGGGGACACACGGGCAAGTAATCGATCACTTGAACTTAGTTTTTATATCTTGCGAGCTTCAAAATATCAATGCTTTCGTTGCGGTCTCCAAGCAGCCTGATTGGCTCATCATAAGAAACCTGCCATAGCGTCGCGGATGTAAAATGTTATTGAAATCCTCCCTCCACATCAGACATTACAACGTACCCATATGCGATAGCGCATGCTCTCTGACCACTGATCGTAAACCGTGGTGCTCGTCATCTTGAATGCGTGGTAAACACGATCTTGCCCTTTACTGTTCGTGAACTTCCTCACTCCTAGACCATCCACGATTTCCCCGTCAACCTGCAGCACCATCGGTTAGCTTCTAAATCCATGAAATCAACGGACTCACACTACAACATACCCTCCTTCTTCAAGGACTTCGCGCTTTGCCGACGCAAGAATACCCTCACCTTTATCCCAGCCTCCCTTCGGCAGTCACCATTCATGTTTGAACTTGTAATGAGTAGAACATCACCTCCACTTTCACTCTCGGTATTCGAAACTACTAAGCACGACAATAAACGACTTCCATCTTTATTAAAGCGCTGTTTGCCACGGCCAACATGGGATGTCATCACAGGAGCGGTCTTCATCCCAGGAAAAGGCCTGATATACCGCTGCATTCCGTCGGGTTCTTTCTTGTTCATTTCGATGAGGTCATAGACATCTCTCGCCCTCTGCTTTTCGACTTGGATAAGCTGATTTTTGGTTGAGCCTCTCAAGTACTTGTGGGCGATGTCATCAAAAAAAGTTATAATATCATCCACTTTAGTTATCCGGAATATGCTCGCTCGGCTGTCATCAGCTTGAGAAAACGTCGTCCAACTTTTCCAGCCCTGCTCTCTCCTTTTCGTCACCATACGTCCGCTGGGAACGCTTGATCAACTGGTCAGTCGCACTTCGAGACAAGGTTTCAATATCGGAATTGACTTCTGAAAGATTGGTCTGGTCCGATATCGTAGCGCAGGAGCTGCACAACTTGAAGCGAGGACCATTGCAGCCAGCATTGATAGCAAATGCATGGTTGAAAGTTGGGTTGAGAGCTGTGACCGAAGAAGCAAATTGGAAAGTGTTATGCGAAGTTGATTTCGTCTAAATCTTTGGCTGAATGGCTAGAAGACATGCAATGGCACCAGCAAGCACAGGCTTGCACTACCCATCTTTAAAAGGATCAGCTTTCAGATGTGCTTTGCGGAGTCGAGTTTGTCTATAAATTGCACCCTCGATGGACGATCCATTTGAGAATTTACTCGCTTGGGTCAACCTCCACGCATTTTAGAGTACAATAAGGTGTTTATTGCTGCATAGCGTATACAAGTATTCCACCGCTCTGAGCGTAAGCCAAGAGGAACGTGTCATAGTGTTGGATGCTCTCCTGCTACGTTTGCATTAGTGTCTGATCTTCTCATTATCTAGGTATTGAGGCTATCGTACAGACATCATCCTCTCGGAAATGGTATCCTCAGTAGCAGTGGCCCCTTGTCTTTGTATTCAGTGCAACAGTTTATCTAGTCTGTCTCTCCACATTCCGAAATATCGAAGTATTAAATGCAACCGAAGTCTTCGTTGGTGCCAACTATAATTTTACCAAAATAATACATTTCCACTGAGATAGGGCCACAATCTCCGCCACTTCATTCGTTCCCCCTTTTCTTGATTGAGTGTATAATCGCAGCCATAGCAGTCGGCAGACGAATGTACACCTTTAAATGAATACAAACTCCAGTAGGAATACTCCTGATTTTACTAATTGTGACATCCCGATGATTTCGTTCCCTACAGCACCAGCAATACTAGAAATCAAAGCGCACCGGACGATAAGAGTTTTCCGCGAGTAAACCACACGGTATATCTTGATAACCATCTTGCGTAATGTTTAGAGCCGTGCTCTCATTACCATATCGTCTTTCGTTCGAAGTTTACGGACGTATCACTGCACAGTTCCAATCTTGCTTTTATCCGGATATTGCGGCTCGCGAAGTCACGGGCGTTGATACCGACTCGCACCTTTGCGGGCCCCGTTGGCCCATCCAGGAGAGTAGGCTGAAAACATAATGGCAGCATGGTGCTAATCGCGTCAGCTTCCACTGGAGAGCTGCATGAACGTGTAAAATGTGAGGCTTTCCGTCTTGAGTCTAGAATCTTCTCTCTCAATCTGCACAATGTGTCTCGGCGAATGAAAGCTCTCACACCTCATTGCCAAATGCTTCGGAACCACCTGGAACACTTCCAGCATCGTGTTAAGTCGTGGGATTGAATACTCGCAGACGGGTTCCATCATAAACTTCATCGCCAATTGATCCGAGTTTGATTCAAGCCACTCTGCTACGCGCTTAGTAACGAGAACTTGGCCTCCAGCTCCTAAATCTCCGATTTCATTTGCAATAACCTCCGAAGCCCCCGTGTATGTCAGCTTCCCCGTCACGGCGTGAATATCTTGAATGAGAGATCCTTCCGATCCAACTGCGTCGTGGATCCCCATGCGCACTCGAAGGCCTCGAAATATAGTCTTTGTTCCAACCCGTACTTTGCGAGTGGCAGGAACCAGCCCATGAAGATCCTTAGGCCATTTTGCGTACAAAAGTTGTATTTGAGCTTCCAAGCAATAGTCCACAGCTTCACGGATTGTGTGAAAGGCGAGCTGGAACGAGTCCCCTGCCGTCGTAATTTCGTATCCTCGATACACAGCTAGTAGTCCTCGTAAAATGTCATCATGAATTTGAGTTGCTTGCTGCATCACGCGGCCATCCTTAACAGCCCACAACGCACTTGAGGACTCAATGTCTGTGAAGACAAAGACTGGATTGATATATGGTAATTCCCAACCACCTGGCACAGTCACGCATTCCCGACGCTGCGTATACTGTGCCTTGATATCGTCCGGTACGCAACAACTCAGACAGCGCACTACACAGGGCTGGCTACAACCAGTGACGACGGAGAGAACAAAACCGCGCACGTAGTAGAGCACAAAGCTCACTCCAGCATATCCGGATAACCTCTTTGCTTCACTCGGCACCGCGTACAAAACTAATGACGAGAACTGGAACTGGAAAGCAAATAACGCGTACACTAACCTGTTTCGCAGCCAAAAAGATCATAATCGGACGTATTGTTTTAGGCGTCTAAAGCAACATAATAAAACAAGAGCAGAAGCGTACATGATCCACTTGAGCCTTCGGTATAGAGGTGACGCGACAAAATGACCGTGAACACTCTCGTAATTTCGGCCTTTAATCTTAAGCAGGATCACCATGGTCACCATGTAGACTAGCACTCCGATCTGAAGAAGGTAGGCAGCCAGTAGTAGCGAGTACGCGTATCTGGAATAACCGGTGAATGCAATGGCAAGAACGACTTGAACAATCAGGTAAGTCGCGATACTGGAGTGGCCTATCCACGAGTACAAACGGATTTTCGCTTGTTCCTGTTTCTCTCCGCGATCCATTGACCGTGCCACAAGTTTGGAGAGCTCGTAAACTAGTGCTGCAATCCACACTGTAATACCAAAGTGGCTGGTGTCGCCAAGGATAATGACAGCAGTCACCCACCATTGTTGCTTCTGTCCTAATTTCAACACAGCGCTAGGCCCCATTCGGTACAGCTCGGTGTTCAGGACGGCTCGTCCTTCTAAATCTTCATCCTCGCTGTGTTTTCTTTCTCGTACAGCCACAGCCAGCCATACAAAGTACACTAACCTTGCCACGGCAGTAACAAAATGGTAGGTAAAAAATACGGCAAACAGCCATCGCACACTCGATACATGAACATCCCAGTCCTTGTAGAGCTTGAACACGAGAAGTCCTATGGCCACTGAAGAGAGCATCAACGCAGCAACGCAAGGCAGAGCCCAAACCATACGTCGATCGGGATCTACTTTTCAAATGGCGATCCCTGTCCCTCCAGCACCCGAATGCTCAACACTATCGAGTCAACGCGATGATTAAACGCTAACTGGGACGGGTAAACGGCTTCAACGTGCCTTGTCCACCCCCGAGCTTGTTTCTTCTTAGTTCTGTGAGCTGAATGAAGATATCCGTTCATGCAGATTCTCACTTACCAAGTTCATCGAGAATTGGTTTCAAAGTTCGCCAGGCCAGTCGACGTGGAGCTCATTGCGCGACCAGAGGCCGGTAAAACGGCAACGTAGTCGCAAGTAAACCGTTTCGAGCTGCAGAAGAGTCAGTGAGCAGAGAGCTGCCTTGGTCCGACTACCTGGTCGTTTCGCTTCAACACGACGTCTTTGAATTTTGGGCGACTGAACTCGTCCCGGTTTGTACGCGTCCCCATTGCGACGAGGTCAGCAGTATTTCTGTTTTCGAATGGCTCTGTCCAATGCTCGCGGCGAAATCGAGCTGGGAGCGACGCCGTCTCCCACTTGAGCAGAAACTTTTTGTATCTCGGAATCTGGACTTCTCTCCGGTTGTGTTGAGTCGTGCAGTTCACTTGAACGGGTGACGCTACAGCTAGCAATGAACAATGAAGAAACACTTTGAGCCGGGCAGAACTCGTACGTTTAAAGCTTTCGGGAACCTGCTGCTCCGAACTCCTTATTGTGGAAAGGACTGTACCAGCATTCTTAAAGAAAAGCAAAAATGGTAACCGCTGTGTACTAGCTGGGCATAGCTCGTCTTCGCCATGTGTCGAGACGGGTAGGTGCTGTCCGTTATTTTCCTAGCCCGTGCAGCCACGCAGAAATACAAGCGCAAGCGGAGAAACAACCGTGATACAACGAGCGGGGTGCGACTTTCGCGTCTAGCGTGGCAGGTTCAGACACGATGGAGGGTCTGCCTACACTCGTGGTGCCGGACGACCCCGAGACCGGCGCCATCGAGCGGCCCAAGACCCCTCCACCGATCCAGATCGATGAGAAGAGGCTTTTAAGCAACACAGTGCATCTGCCCGTGAAGTTGCAATCACTTCCAAATGCTCCGATCGCACCGGAGACGTTCATTGACACCCCTGGTCCAAAGCACGCAACGCCGCGCCAACCTACAGCTAGAGAAAAATCTCAACCTCCAGGTTCGAAGCAAGCCACTCCACGAAATGAAGTTCCAGCTTCGGGTTCGAAGCAAGCTACCCCACGAAACGAAGATCCACCACCAGGATCTACGAAAACTACTCCAAGACCTTCTACCATTCATGATGGCCAATCGACCATAACACCAGTCTTGACAATTGGCGATGGAGTGCTGCTTAATCCTGACGAGAGACCCGAGTCGGCTAGGCCGCAATCAGCCCGTGCTGCATCGCTGGGCAGCAAGGATTACAAAGCTATGGCCAAACGCGCTGCAGCAGCGGCGAAGTTGGACCGCCTTGCAGCTGGCAACAAGTCCGTGTTTGACGCTAACATGAATGACATTGCTGCTCTCGGCATCGGATTGGAACTATACTTTTTACTCATCAAGTATCTGGGCTGGGCTTTCTTGACAATGGGGATCGTGTCGCTACCAGCTATCGTTGTGAATTATTATGGCAACGGCGTGACGGCAAAGATGGTAGATCCACTGCAGCTCGCGTATGCATCGCTAGGAAATCAAGGCGTGAACCCGGATATTGCATCCGATCCAGCCGAGTGCTTACCACTTGGTGAGATCGACTGTACCGGAACGACAGTCAACACTCCATTCACAACGGACCCTGAGAAAGTGGCATGGATCGTGACATCGATTGATGCGATCTACTCTTTTGTGTTTCTGGTGGTGTATCTGGCATTTAGTCGGCATGCCAGACGCGCAATTGATGCTCATCAGAATGAACACCTTACGCCTGCGAAGTACGCAATTTTTGTTCGAGGCTTACCACCGGATGCTACAGCCCGTGAGGTTCTGGAGCACTTCAACTCTCGGTATGACCCGACTCAAGAGGAACGATACTATCCATTGTGGCTCGGCTGTTGTTGGGGCCGCCGTCCGCGTCGAATCAAGCATTCCCTGTCCAGAGGCGCCGTCAATTGCAACGTCGTCAACAATCTTGACCACCTTTGGCGGCCTGATGATCCTGCTCAAGGAAGACCTGTTACAGCAACTGGCACACCCCGCGCCGATCTACTAAACGAAATACGCGAAAAAGAGCAGCATCAACAAATGTATATAGGAACGTGGATCGCGGAGGTAAGCATCGCTCACCCTACTGGCGGGTTGTTGCGAACATTTTTGGCAATGGAGGTGCTTACCCGGAAAATCTCTGAAGCACAAGCACTTGTTTCAATTCTAACTCAAGAGAAGGAACAAGCTGAGCTGGCGTTGCAGAATTGGACTCCTCCTCCTGGCAAGAAGAATCCAAAGAAGCCGAAGTCAAGTTTCAGACAGGCAGATGAGATTTTGCTGCAAGCTACAACGAAAAAGCTTGAGCGTCTTCAAGCCTCAATGACTAAGAAAACAGGCAAACTGAAAGCTCTCAAGCAGGCAAATCGACAATTGCAAGAGCAGCAGAAGAAGCTAGAGGAAGAAGCGGCTGCTGCTGCTGAGGCGAGTCCTGCAACGTCAACAGAGCCTGCAAAAGCAGTCGAAACTAAGGAAAAGTCAAAAGCTAAGAGCAAGAAAGCCCCAGACGCTAAACCCTTTGACCTTAACGCATGTGAGTGTGCGTTTGTCGTATTCAACAACCTGGAGTCACGTCGACGCTGTCTTCAAGACTACAGACGTTCAAATCAGTGGCTTCCACGCAAGTTTCAACCGAAAGCGCTCCGTTTCCGGGACGGTAAATTCCCACTCACAGTGCTCGCAGCACCAGAACCATCCAACATTTTGTGGGAGAACCTTGAGGTCACTACTCGGTCTCGACGTCTACGCCGTGGCTTTACGTATTCTGTTACCTTTCTGCTTTTACTTATCTCGGGAGCTATTATCTCAGCGGCACAATCAGCTCAACAGACTTTTAAGGATAAAGCACCACCGGCAGGCCTCTGTGAATTAACTTTACCAGAAATCTTCTACGCTAGCCCTGACTTTTTGGATGCGAAGGTAACGTGGGAGCTCGTGTGGAATCCAAACGCCACGTGCACAGCTGGGGACAGCGGCGAGGATAGATATCACGTAGCATACTCCAATGGTATCGTCAACGATATCACTGTGCGAAAGCCTACATCACCTATTGCTGAGCTCAATAGATGTGTGGATCCATGTGTGTCGGAGAAATCGAGCACGAAATGCAATACGTTAGCGTGCTTCGATGGAGTGGCCCGAGAAGAAACTGGCGAGGACTGCCAAACATACTATGCTAGCCATGTGCTTTATTGCCTTTGTACCGCCCAACTCCAGACAAGCATAGCAGAGCTAGGTCTACTAGATGGGCCACGACAGCTCTGGGAAACATTTATTCCATGCCGAGGCTTCCTCACCGATTTTATTGGCAAGAACGCCTTTATTGTTGTGGCGTCGGCAGTCGTCGTGGTTGTGAACATCGTGCTCAAGACAACTTTACGTGGCTTTGCATCATTTGAGCGGCACACGAGCGAGTCAGCCAAAGCTTCAGCCGTGGCGCTGAAAATGTTTGCAGCGCAATTTCTGAACACAGCTATCATCGTGTTGGTTGTGAATGCTGCATTGTCGTTGAACGCTGTCCCTGTTGTCGGTGAGCTTTTCCGAGGAAAATACAGTGACTTCCAGCGAGATTGGTACCCTACAGTTGGAATGGGTGTAACGATGACTATGCTGATCAATGCTATCGTGCCGCAAGCCATCCTCTTGTTGAATCTGTGCGTTATAAGCCCTCTGAAGCGCTGGTTTGCGCGCCGAAGCGTGCGTACACAAGAAAAAATGGATCAGTTGTACGCCGGACCGACTTTTGACTTAGCAGTGAGGTATCCGATGGTGCTCAATTCGGTCTTCGTAACACTTGTATTTTGTGGAGGTTCACCCGTGCTGCTGTTTATCGCGGCATTGGCCTGTACAGCAACTTTTTGGCTTGATAAGCTCGCGTTGCTGTGGTTGTACAGTGTCAAGACTGCGTATGATGAAGACCTCGGCGAAACTGTGCTAGCGCTCTTGCCTTGGGCTCTAGTTGCTCATTTAGCATTCTCTTCATGGATGTACGGCAACACGGATCTACTCACAGCGCCGACTTTAAAACTCGGCTGGATCTTTAAATTGTTGGGGGTCAGCACCGATGGCGCTACAAGCACAGAAGACATGTATAGCAAGCTGGTTTCTCAGGCGGCGTCGTTTGATCCGTTGGGAAAGCATGGTTTCATCGTGAAAGTCCTGCATGTCAACGTGATGCTCATGTTCATCCTGTTCGTGTTGGTGCTGGTTGGAATATTGTTGTCAGCGGTCTGGGTACGCGTGCTGCTTCCAGTGCTACGCAACACCCTTGGACGCATTTTGCTTGCATTTTGGCGTCGTCTACGACCTCTTTTCCGCTTCTGCCGATGCCGATGCTCATGCTTTCGACGTAAGCGAAATGTCATCAAGCCCGTACCATCGCCGACTGATCCACCTACTGCAGCTCAAAATCCTGAGAAGCCTCCGAGTGGAGGACGATCCGCAAAGGTAGCCGCCGATATCGTTGTGACAGACATCCCAACAAGTGATCCGATCCCCCAGCAAACAACAGATACGGTGGGATTGACAGTACCGTCATCCACTGGGAATGGTAAAGAGGATGGAGATGTTGTTGCGGCATCATCGACAGTAGCAGAAACTTTGGTATCAAAGTCCTCGGTGGTCCCGTCGGTCACAACGGCATGGGCAGCTGAACAAGCAGCATCTACACCAGCTTCAGCACCAGCCGAAAGTTTAAGACCTAAAACTCCAGTGTCAGCTAGACCTGTGTCAATTGAAGTCGTTCTTCCCGAGTTCACCGACTTCTTCCGCAAATCCGTGGGCCCGAAGTTCCGCCCAGACGCTAAGCTTGGATTCAAGCGCGACTCGAATCGACCTACAGAACTTGTCCGTCAATGGCAAGAAGAGACAGTGAGCAACGGCTATCATCGCAAACCAGGAGACTCAATGAGAACATGGGAAGCAATTCAAGCTCCTGTGAAGACGTACGCTATTGAGGCAAATGGCAAGTATCGACTTGCGGTTGCCGAGCTGGTAGCTGCTTCAAAGCGAGCTTTAACCATTGAAGCGAGTCCAGAAACTCCGTCCAGACCGAGCACCTCTGTTGCGACGAGTGCAGGTGTGCCGGCTCCAGTTGTAGAAGTTCCTGCTCCTGTAGTACTCCCCGAAGACGCTTCTAAGAAGGATGAAGCTGCCAAAGACATTGCAGTAGTTGTGGCGCAGCCTACTGAAGCTTCCAAGGCTGCTGGATAGAAAACAACTGAATCATCCCCGTACAGCAGCAAACTACCTGTAGATGATGAAAGCAGTGTTTATTAGTCTGATAGAAGCCTCGCAATTAAAGAAGCTCATTCAGAAACCACGACTTGATCGGTTTGCTGCAATGAAATCAAATTACTTGGCCTCCGCCATCGTGTAGAAGCCCTGTGCATACTTCTTGCCAAACTCAGCCGCCGAGGATGGTGGATACTTTAGCGCCTTGCGTGGATTCTCATCCAGTTCCTGATCATTAAACAACAATGTGTCAGTCAGGACAGCAATGTTGGACAGTAAACAGCAGTCGTACCTCGAAGATGGCTTTGATGTCACCTTCGAATTTCTCGTAAAGAGCTTCAAGCTTCTCCGCCACGCGCGGATCATACTCGAGCGAATCCGAATGCTCTCGCGTGCCCTTCGTGGCGTGAAGCCCCTTGCTTGCCTTGTTCAGATCCGATTCGGATACCGCTGCACTTCTCTTCGCCTCCATTGTATTGCACGTGCCGACTTGTCACCTTCTCGATCTTCTTGGATATGAACTTGAAGCGACGCGTCCAGCGTGGCGTCGGTTTGAAAAGGGATGAAAATACAGATCTGCTTGTTGGTCATGCTCGAGTTTCATTATTTGCCAAGCAGGGGTTGTACTTTCGTCCGCTGATTCAATCGATCGCTCATAAATATCGCCTTGCTGTTGCATTCTGATACCTCATACTCACTCACGTCGATCTATCGCCTCAAGCCTCCACCTTCTCTTTCTTACCTGCATCTACGTCCGTGTCGGGCTCCACGTTCTCATGTTCCTTCTCCTTCACAGTCTGCGATCCTTCTTCCTCGGTCTCTGTTGCATTTTCATTGCCTTCCTGGCCTGTAGGTTGGTCTGCTTGAGCTTCTTCCGCCTTGTCAGCCTTCTCACTCTCAGCAGTTTGCTTCGCCTCTTCCTCCTTCTCTTCTTCCTCCTCCATCAGTTCTTTGGGCACTGATGGCGATGCGAACCTGGGACTCTGCGGCGGCTCCTCTTCTTCCTCCGACCCCGAGTCATAGAACGCGTCTAGCTGCTCAGGATCCGCTGTCACCACCAGATCCACCTCATCCAACGAGACCTGCTCTTTCTCCTTGACCAGCCTGGCCTCCGCGGCCGCGTCGTCTCCGTGGTGGGCCACTAACGTCTGGTACGTGCGCAGGTCGTTCATGAAGGCGCTGGCCAGCTTCTGGCGTCTCATTTCCAGCAGCTCGCGCTTGCGGCCCTCAGACTCCCTGGCGATGCTGGCCTCGAAGTTCTCCAGCTCCTGCTGCTGCTTGGCCGCGAACTCCGCGTTCTGGCGGGCCGCGTCCTCCTCGCAGCGCTGCACCAGCAGCTTCTCCACCTCGTCGGCCTCCTCGGCCAGCTTGAGCACCAGGTTTCGCACGCCCGCGAGCTGCTGTCTCACCCTCGAGACCAGGTGGAAGTTCTGCGCTAGAAACTGCTCGCTGGCCGCCTGGGCCTGCAGTGTGGCCCGCGCTCGGGCCAACGCCGCGTCGAGTTCCTGGCCGCTTTAGTGCAAAAGACACACGTAAGAAAAAATTCAATATCTCGTTAACTACTGGGAGTTTTCCCCTGCAACTTGGACGAGAAGCAGCGGCGTCACCTGCTCATTAGTTTCTGGTGGTTGGCCGCAGCTTGGGTCTGCAGCTCTTGCTGCGCCCGGAGGAAAGCTTGGCCCTCATTGCGGGACACTGCGGGCGCTCCTGAGGCCGCCGAAACGGCGCTGGAAGCCGCAGAATCGGCGGCCGACGCGCTGAAGGGCGCGGGGCGACTGCTGGCCGCCGACAACTCGCGGTCCAGCACCGACGACAGCTCGCGAGACTTGGCCACGACGTACTGGAAGCCCAGCATCTTCGGGGGGAAAGCTTAGTAAAAATGGCACTCAAGCGGATGAGTGACGTGTACTATCTCGCTGGTCGACATGCTTGCTGGGTAATTTGGATCGGTGATGATATTATTATATATAATACAACTTGGCAATATACTAATAGGTTGGTTAACAGCGAACTACATTGTTTAGTCCCTGTGATGTGTGGAGAAGATTGTAGAATATATGTAAGTGATGTACTGCGGTTAAGAACCTAGTGATGGATTGACGAAGCACTCGGCCGGTTTACAGAGAACTGCGTTGGTGAGGCGCGTCGTAGTCCACGTAGGGGTCATTGAGGTGTGGAGCGTCGGGTTTTGTGGTTCACCTAGCCGATGCGGAGATGGTCCCAGTTCACTGTCTTCTGCAGGGCAGGTCTGGTACAAGTCGCGCAGGTACTGGATCATGTCAGAAAACAATGTTAGCTTACCAGACATCTAACACGACCAAGATGAAAGCACCGTCATTTTTGCCACTTACACCCACGACGTTCGGATTCTTGGTGAGCGAGTACTCGCTGCCTTCTTCCTGCGCCACGTCCACGCGGATCAGCAAATGGAGAGGCGAATATCCGCCTCGGTAATGCTCTTGCCCACTAGATATCGCTTCGTGGATAGCATCTCGTCCAACTTAACCGAATACTTTGGCAAGCTCTGCCTGCGAGCTCTCTGCATCGTGAGCGAATGCTGCCTTGAAGTACGGTCCGCTGATCTCCATCACGATGCCGTTGTTCGCGGCGTCGACTTCACTTTCAAGTTCCTTGGGCACGATATCCACATCAGACGGCACAATGTCGTTGAAGGCGGAGTTGACATCCGAAGGATGTCTGCGGAGCCTTCCGACACGATGGTCTTCTTCTTCTTGTCCCACAGGATCGGCACCGAGAACTTGCGTGGCGCCGGGTCCACCATCTCGAACAAGTCTCGAGCGAACTTGACATGGTTCACCGTGTCGGGGATGCATCCTTCCGTCGAGTACTCGCGGCCATTGACACCTTTGACGGTGGGTGTCGTCGTCGGGTCCACGAAGTACCAACCTCGACGGGTGTCGTTGTCGTCGTCAGGCTTGGTTTTCTGATGGATCGGGTGTGCTACCGTGAGACCCACCACGTCTTCGAGGCCCTTGAGGTAGCGAGCGGATAGTGCACGGCTTGCAAAGGGGCAAGCATACGAGACGTAGAGATGGTAGCGGTCCTTCTCGGCAGGGAACTGGGCGTCTGCATTAGGCTGGACGAAGCTGGCGTAAGGTGGAGGAGCGGCAGCCATGACGATGGAGCTTGGTGTCGAAGTCGGCGAATTGGATAATGAAACTCTGCGCACGTGAGCCCCTTTGGCGCTGGGACCTTTAGAAAGCACTAGACAGAGATGAAAGACACGGCGCCGATGCGCCTGACCTAACGGACCCGGGTCAGACGTAGCAAGTGATCGCAGGACTTTCAATCGAGTTCTTAATTAAGTATTACTTTAAGTTTTACTCCCTTTCACGCAAGCGTGAGTTCTAAGCGACGGCATGGCGGCCAACAATGGGAATTTAGATTATCTAAGCACTAGTGAAGCTCCGCTTTTTCCGAGTTGTGTCGAGCTGAGCTGAAGCTCTTCCTGGAAGAAGGAGCTACCTGGGATGTGGCAACTGGTGTCGCGACACGCCATGCCACGGATCAAACCAAGCAGGCGTTGTTTGGCCAACGCGACAGGTTCGCCAGAGCAACAACCCTGCGTGGACTGCGTGGTTGCAAGAATGACGATGCTTCGAAGGTGTGCAGGATGACCACGGCAAAGGCAATGTGGTGTCGGACTACATTTCTCGCATGCGATGTTGCTACGCCGCCAGTTATACCGGCGCTCGCACTAACCAGAACAGTCGATGGCGAAGTATACCCACGCCATGACTCAGCATCGGCAACAACTGAGTAACATTCGGCCGGAATATGCCATCTCGGAGGATGAAATGGCCTGCTTGCTTCTCAAGGGAATAGTTACTACTCGTTGGGAACTACCAGAGCGGTTCGACCTCCCAGCACGGCAAGGGAATCGTCCGACGCTGGAGCAGGTGACTAATACTCGTCTTTCGCAGGACGAATGTGACCGATTGATCGAGCAGGCTAACAGTGACAAAAAGCCTATGAAAGAATGCAACCATTGCAAGAACACTGGACGCCAGCCTCGTAACTACAAGAACTACAAAAGCAAAGCACACAAAGTTTGGGAAGCGAGGGGAAAGAAACCAAGAAGCCAAGGCCACATGGAGTTTCATTTTTGGCGTGGAGCTGAATGAAGTGCCACCCATAGCGTTGGAGCTTGCTGGTGAAGGCGGTGAATTGGATGATCAAACCGTGCTGTGCGCCAAGTGATTGCTGGCTTCTTAATTTTAGAGGCGAGCTGACGTAGCGTTTAGTACCGAAACAAATACAAGTTCGAGAAGCTTGTTCTCGCCAGGCCAACACTTCGCATGAGGCAACTCGTTTCAAGCATTGAAAAACGAACGTCTCGTGCGCTTACGCTTACATAACACATTCGACGCGACCGTCATGCGACCAGCAGGCAAGTGATCTTCCTGGTATTCACTCGAGCCATTATGATCATTGCTCACACACTCCAGCTTTCTTCATGCACAGACACGTAAGGCGCAGTAATGTTGAAAGCGTGGGTTCCCACTCGAAGCAAACAACTCCGGTATCGTCAACTTGGTACTTACCATGCACATTCAAGTGCGTCGTTCCAAAACAGGCAGATGACTCCAACAAAAATATCCAAACGCTCTTGAACTCGATGTGGTGCTGCAGCGGCACCGCAACCAGGTCTATTTACTGGCAGAGGGTTTTCGCCCACGTTGTCAGCCACCCAGCTGCTGTCCAAAAGCCTGGATGTTCAGCGGAAGCCCAACAGCGGAGACCAATACGGTTCACCAGCTGTGCAGCCCCAAACCCGTTCATCTTGTCGGGTTGGTTCACAGAATAGCAGACTCCCAGTCCTGCCCATTGAGAATCGACGCGGCTAGTCATAACCGACTCGACCCTGCGCATGCTCGCGCGTGGGTACACGGATTCCCGTCCACCAGCTCGATCAAGTTCTAAGCCTTGGGACCTACAACATTTATTTATCAGCAGGCGATGGTTATGATATGGGCCTCCATGGGTTTGACCTCGATCCTGCTCTCGAATGTTTCGTGCATGCTTATCGCCATCAAGCTTTACCGCGACTGGGATTTTCGAGTTTCAAGTGTTCGGTGGCTATTTCTCACTTTTTTCATTTACCTTTGGTTATACACGGTCGGTCGTGCGAGCTACTATCTCTGGGTTGTCATGCTACCGATCACGGAATTCGTGGACGGTAACAACGCAGTTCCCTACACAAGCAAACAGCTCGATCAGCTTGGTATTTACGCTACTACAGATCTCGAGGCATCACGAAAAATATTTCCGACAATTGTTTTGTGTTTTTGCGACGTGATGCACTTCGCAGTAGCATTCTGGGGGCTTCCGCTAATCTACGAGTTGTCAAAGATTGCAGCGAAGTCGATGGACCGAGGCACTGCCAAGGAGAAAGCGAAGATTCGGATGTACATTATCATTGGCCACGCTCTTATTGTGTGCTTTTCGATTGCGGTGGTCGTTCTGAGCGTCTTAGGTGGAGGATATTCAAGTTACACGTACCGGTTAGCTCTGTGCATCTACATCATGCAGATTATCACGCTTGTGTATATGGGAGTTGTGTTGTTCCTGCTCAAGTGTAAAGGTCGCGATGTGGAGTCAATCAACGGTCATTTTGAGGCCTCACCAGTGTACCAGAGACTCAAACGAATTATGTTTGCTTACGCTCTGTTTGCCTTTCAATACGAAATAACATCGTTATTCACGTATGTTTACACTCCGCGAGACGAAGCTACGCTAAGCTACATTGGAATGAGCCAAGTGATGTACAACGCAACTGGTTTAGCTCTTGCACTCTGCACAGGATGCAGTTTGCCGTGCACGCTACGATTCTGCGGATGCTGCATCCCTGACGACATGTTAGTCCAACTGGTGGTCGAGTCTAACCGAGGCGAAATTCCGTGCTTAAACGATCGTGATGAGTCTGTGGTGCCTCCTACAATGAACCCGGTGTTCGTGGTTACGGATATTGAGTCGTCCAGTGCGTTGTGGGGAATTGACGACGGGAAAGTCATGCAGCGAGCAATTCAGGTTCATGATGATACGTTACGTTCATTGCTAACGCCGTACCGTGGTTATGAAATCACTACGGCCGGTGATTCATTTCAGTTGGCTTTCCACACGATCCGAGAGGCAGTGTCATATTGCATGGATGTGCAGCTTCAGCTGCTTGCTGCGGACTGGCCCAAGGAACTTCACGGCCTCGTTCCAGCAACTAAAAAGCGTCGAGCAGGGCACCGAGTTATTTTCCGAGGATTGCGAGTACGAATGGGAATTCACGATGCAATGGGCTCTGATGGACACCTTCACCATAGTCCACATGCTGTGACGGGCAAGACGGTCTACACTGGGGCATCTGAAGTCATTGCAAGCGAAGTAAGTGATGTGGGAGCTGGCGGCCAGATTTTGATCACACGAAGAATCGCTGAGTGGCTGATGACCAACAAGGACGCTCTCCCGATGGAATATTCTGTGGACTACTTGTGCGACTACCTTGTCCCGCAAGTGAATATGCCTGTGGCTGTCTACGAAGTATTGCCCGAAGAGCTCGCACGTCGAAAGAAGATTTTCGCCCAGGATCAGAACAGCCGCATCCCGCACGTGGCGAATCGATCTGCCTCGGGCTCCACAATTATGGAAAGCGGCTTAGAGACGCCGATGGGCTCACCAACCTCGTGGTTCCACACGCCCCGCACTCCTCAGCGAGTTAGTTCAATTAGGTATTAGTTTATGTTGTCTGTAGTCTAGTTCGTGTACAGTAGTTCAGTGTTTTCTCGTCGGTATCGTCAAGTGCAATAAGATTTAAGTTTTTTTTTAAAGCTTTCTTGCTGCTTCGTACATGCTCATGACTAAGCGAGGAACATGACAAAGTATTAGGTTCAAGGCGCCTGAGTTTTGTTTCATAACTTGATGCTGCCCTCCTAGGCTCTAATTGACGCGTTGTACCCTCCTGCTCCGAAGCTTCCTCCTTGGTGCTTGCACTCAAGCAAAACAGCCTCTTCCTAACTAACTAGCTAAACCACTATTTTTTGTTTTAAAAGGGCATGCCAGGTTTTCGCTTGAACTCGTCGCGCAGACCCAGCGAGAAGCACCCGCGCTCGACCATTTGGTGCGGCGGCACAAAAGAAGCAGACAGCGGCTGAACAACGTCATCGTCTTCGTCGTCGTCAAAATCGTCAAATGCTCCGGGCCGGCGCTGCCGCAGTTCCACACGCCGTCTGTCCTTGCTTGCTCGATTGCCCCTAAATACGTTACTACTGGCGTTGGAGTCGCTGCCTTCGCCTTCGAACTCCATCTTAAATATGTCGTCGTCATCGTCGTCCTCTGTGTTGGTCAGCCCGTCTGCATCTTCGTCTTCCGTGTCTTCGCACTCTTCAGCGATGCCGTCGGGTCCTGAATACGGTCTCAAGCATCTCCTCGACCGACCGCCGTCGCTCCTATTCATTGGAATGGCCATTCCCGCACTCACACTGTCGCTGTCGCTGTTTCGCTTCTCACTCTCTAGCGGCCACCCTGCATTCCCGAGCATCACAGAGGGTTCCTCCCACGACAACAACTGCACCATGGGCTGCTTGTCCGTCGAGTTCTGAAAGTCGTGGCTACTTCCGCGCCGCCGATGCGACTCGGAGTCTCTCCTGTCCGACAGCTTGTCTCCTCGCGACGGGATCGCCGTGGGCGACGTCGCAGAGGTTCCTGTGGGGATCTCAATGGGCGCAGACACGCGGTCCACCACCATCAAGTCGCTTCTGGCCGTCAACCTCTTCGCGCGGAAGAGGTGCGAGCGCAGCCCGAAGACGTACGACGACGCCTTGTCATTTGAAGGAGACGTGCTTCTCCTGCTGCGGGACGACGAGCCGGACCTGCTGCTGCTCTGTCTGGCCGACGTGGAGACGGAGGAGCGTCCTCTACTGCTATTGCTGGTACTGGCGACGCGTCGCGTGGCCTCGTCGGTCGAAGCTGGGGCTGCGGTGCGTCGGCGACCGGAAGTCGCATCGGCGCGTCCATTCCCGGCCTGTTGGGGGGCCGGCCGACGGCCGGCGGCGTCCGCGCTCGGGACGTGGCGGCCGCGCGTGGACGTCGTCAGGTCTGGCGTGAAGATGTTGAGCGCGCGCAAGTAGTTGGCGCGCCAGTTCTTGGTCCTGCTGGCGTTGCTGACGGCCATGCGCTGGCCGCTGGCGGCCATGCTGGCCGGCTTGTCCTGCGTCTGTCGGCGGCGCTGGCTGGCGTCGGGCCGCGTCGTCATGTGGCCGGCCGCGGCGGGCTGCGGGGTCAAAGTGGCCGGCCGACCTGTTGCTGGCGTGGCCAAGTGTCTGTGCCTGCGGGCCGGAGCGGCCAAGTCACTGGCCGGGCGGCGCACGCACTGGCCGGCACCTGCTGCTGCGTCTCTTCCTGGCCGGAGCTTGGGGTTAGCGACTGGCGGCCGGCGGCTCTCTGCCCGCGGGATTTGCGTCGGCGCCGCGTTTCCGGCGAGATCTTGGGCGACGAAGGGCGGGCGGGCGGCTCGGTCCGGGCGGGCGAAGGCAGCGCTCACGTCCTGTTCGCCATCAATCCAAACTCGAACTGGCGAGCGGAAGGTGCAGTGCGGGCTAGTGCGACTTTTTTGCCGAAATGGAATTTGCAGCCGGGCTTTTTTGCGAAAAAGCCGAGGCCACCGGGACCAGTCGATTCGGCGACATCGCGCAAGGCTCTCGGTGCGGCCTTGGCTGGCTACGGAGTGGCACTGGGCGTGGCGCTGATTTTCTCGAAGAGGGTCGGCCCGACCGTGCAAGCGGCGCTCGCTCTCTCCGGCGCTGGTCAGCACATACGCCTCGAGCTCGCAGTGTTAAATTGTACCGCGATCTTGGCCGATGGGACCTCCCACGAGACAGACACGCACGCCGGGGATGGACCGACGGACCGGTGAAGTGTCGGCACCGACGCCGGCGCTGGACGTTGCCGGCGAGCATGGAGCGTCGAGCAGCTTTAACATGGTTAATCTCTGCTGGCCGGCACAACGTCCGTGAAGGATATCGAGCCGGACCGGCTGATTAGTGAAAAGGAAGAAGACTCGGCGGCCGGGAGATAACCATAATCCGAGCGCAGGCATGTGGCCGTGCAGGGCCCGCGCAGCCTGGCGGCTCTGCGCGCCAGCCCGCGCTCTCGCGCGCCGCGATGATGAACACGCTGGCGCACGACACGACCGCCTCAACTGGCGGACCGCGCGCGCGGTCCGGGAAGCCGGCGCATCGCTTCCGCGGCAGCGAATGGCCCGCGGCAAGAGCGGCGCCGAGATCGGAGACCGCTCGCATCCAGGCATTCGGACTGGCGTCGGTCGCGCGTCGGAGCGGCAGCACCTTCCTTCCGTACCTCTCAGCGCCAACCAGTTCTCCGGCGCTACAGGTCTTGTCAAAAAAATGTGGCCGAGTTGAAGTCAAGCCTGCCTGGTCACAGATAACCTGTTTGCACAACGATCGCTGGCCGAGCTTTTGCGCCGACTGAGTTGATCCTCCGGCTGAGATGCGTGGGCCGCGGCACTGCAAGAACTCCGGCTTCCAGCGCCCCGAAGCGCGCGGGGCTTTCGCCAGTGGCAGCTTTCAGCACTCGCACGGGAGCTCGTCGAGCTCCAGTCTCTGCTCCGGCCGCGGCAGTCGTCACTGGAGAGAGACCAGGCCCTTCCGGAGTTCGGCAGTTGAAGGCCTGCGTCAGGCGTCGACCGCGGCGAGGGAACCGACAACGACGGCTTCCGGCAGTGCGCGCCGCAGAAATGCGCAGCGAGAGCTTTAGTACCGGTGCAGGTTGCTTGTGCAAACCTGTCTGTTGACGGGCTCGGCCGACCGCAACGCGGGCGCTGTCCGTAAGCAGGCTGTCGCTGCCTGCGTGCTGCTGCGACTCGCGACGGCTATGGCATCGATACCGCTGGAGCCGTCCCTCGGCATGGCAGCCCTCGTTGCAGTTGTTCCGAAAACGACTGGAGCTCCGTCGCCGGCGACGTCGGCAGCGCCATCGGCACGAACGTCGCACGCACGATCGTGAGGGGCGCTGTGAGTCTCAGACGCCAATGCTCGGCGCTCCGTCTGTCCCGAGCAAGCTCCGCGATCGCCTGCGGAAGCCCGCAGTAGCGGCGACTGCGACGTCCAAGGCTGATCTCGCGGCGAGAGATGGCGGAATTCACCCACGTCGCCCTACAACTAGCGCCGGCACTTGCGCAAAGTCCTACGTTGCGAATCTAGGTATCCTAGGAGCGCTGACTGGCCGCCAGAGCCCCACTTGCCGGAGCGGAGACTTGCTGTCGGGTGGTCGTAACGTCGAGCTCGCCTCTGCGCGGACCAGCTTCCTGGCCCGCAGCCGGCGCGTGCGATCGCTCGGATCGAGCCACCACCTCGGCCGGGCCGTTAAACCAAGCTTCCATGGCCCGCTGGCGACAAGCAGCGTTTCCAGCACCCGTGACTGGCCATCTTATTCGCGCTGAGTTGGGCTGTCCACGCGGGCCAACGGCCTCGGCCGGGCGGCCGAGCGCGGCCTCCGTTGGCCGCGGCGCATGATTTCTCGGGCCGCCACCAGCAGGCTGGTGGCTCTCGCGGCAGCAGTCTCACAACGACACGACCCCCAGTTTCCGTGTGCCGGAAAGACCGCCCGCTCACTAGCGCTCAGTATACTGCGCTGAACCTAACTCGCTGGGTTTTACACAACTCCCATCCCGGGGAAGAATTACGCCGCATTAACTTACCGCACGAGGCGCGCTCCGCGACGCCTCCCCTTCGCCGGCCAAGCCCCGCCCGCCCGCGCAGACGCCGGCCAAGACCTTCCGGACGCCGGCCAAGACCTCCCGCGGCCCGGCCATGATATGGACGGCCCTCGCCGTGGCCAGCATGGCGCTGTCCAGCCTGGCCACGGGCATGACCATGGTGAGTCTGCGGCGCAGCTGGGACCTGCACGTGTCGAGCGTGCGGTGGCTCTTCTTCCTCTTCTTCCTGTACCTGTGGCTCTGGAGCAGCACGCGCGTGCTGTATCTGCTCTGGGTGAGCTTCTACCCCATCGACACCACCACGGCCGACTACTCGTCGGCCGCCTCCAACGAGGACGAGGTCGTGTACGACCGCTACAGCAGCATGGGCATCTACACGGTGCTGCAGCTCGAGGAGACGCACGACGGCTTCGCCACGGCGCTGCTGTGCTTCGGCGACGCCGCGCTTTTTGCGGTGGCGCTCTGGATGTTCCCGCTCACCTTCGAGCTGTCCAACATCGCGGCCAAGTCCATGGACCGCGGCGCCGAGAAGGAGAGAAAGCAGATCCGTCTCTATGCCTGGTCCATTCATGGCGTCGTCGCCGTCTTCGCTGTCATCGAGACCACCTTGGCCATCGCTCATCGAGGCTACACGCAGTACACACAGCGCTGTCTGCTCGCCGTCTATTTGGTGCAGTTCTTCAGCTTCCTCTACATGATCTGGCTCATCGTCAGGCTCAAGATCGGTGGCAGGAAGTACGAAAATGTGCAGGGCCAGTTTGTCACCTCCCCAGTGTATCAGAGACTCAAGCGCATCATGATCGTCTACGCGCTCTTCTCGCTGCAGTTCCAGCTGGCCTCTGTGGTGATGTACGCGTCCTCAGGGGACGAAGACAAGCTGCTCGATTTTATTAGCATGAGTCTGCTGGTGTATCATCTTTCAGGTTTCGCTCTCGCCGTCACTACCATGTGCAGCCAAGCTTGCGTGCTGAATATGTTCCGCTCGTGTCTTCCGGACGATATTGAAGCTCAGGTACAGACAAGATTCATGCAGGGAGGCGATCTCTTGTCTCCGAGAGACACACAGGTACTCATGGAGTCAGCAGAGCCGCCTTTAGTGAACCCAGTCTTCGTGTTCACGGACATCGAGTCGTCCAGTGCGCTGTGGGCCATGGGCGACGGACTTGTAATGCAGCGAGCCACCGAGATCCACGACAACATCCTTCGTGCGTCTTTGATGAAGTACCGAGGGTACGAGATCACGACGGCAGGCGACGCCTTCCAGCTCGCGTTCCACACAGTCCGCGAGGCTGTCGAGTATTGCTTAGACGTGCAGCTCCAGTTGCTAGTTGCGAACTGGCCCAAGGAGCTCCATGGCATGCTGCCAGCGACCAGGAAGCAACGTGCAGGCCACCGACTCATCTTTGGGGGTCTTCGTGTGCGGATGGGTATCCACGACGCGGTAGAGGCGGACGGAGCCTTGATTTTGGATGTACACGCCGTAACAGGCAAGATGATCTACACGGGAGCATCGGAAGTCATCGCGAACGAGATCGGCGACTTGGGCGATGGCGGACAGATCCTGGTGACCAAGCGCGTGGCCGACTGGCTGGTCATGTACGAAGACCTCGTGGCTATTGACTTCATTGTCGACCGCGTGGGCGAGTACTCGATCCCGCAGATCAAGGCGAAGCTCGAGGTGTACCAGGTGCTGCCGGAAGTGCTCAGTGGCCGCAAGAAGATGTTCTCGTCGACGCTCAAGAAGCGGCGCGCCACGACGGCGTCGTCGCTGTACTCGATCGCCTCCAGCAACCGCTCCCGCCTATCGAGCAACGCCGGCCAGCTCCCGCTGCCGGAGCAGCGACGACGACTCTCTCGACCGCAAGCACTGGCGCCACTGCCAGCAGACCGCGCGCCCGTGCAAGGCGGCCTGAGCCGCTTCGGCCGCGTGCAGCGCTCGTTCCTGCGACTGGACCACGGCTCGTTCTACACACGCGCCACCAGCATGTAGCCAGACGCAGACTAACTTATTATCAACAATACTACGCCATACTTTCCCACGTAGGCTTTCCTCCATGGCGCTGCTAAAGGCACTCGTGCAAAACTGCAACACGTTGCACCGGCTCCAAGGTCTCAAAAACCGTTTCGAGGACTCGCTGATTGGTCGCGCTAGTCGAAAAGTCTGCTTCCATTAACACAGAAATTCAGGAACGGAGCGTTGGCTGCCGTGGCCCACACCCGCTGGCTCGTAAGCATCCGCTTCGCGCTTCAACGGCAACAGAGGCCGCGTCCATGGAAAAGGCCCGTTGTCAGCAGTCGGCTCACCATCGGGTTTGAACACTTTCCCTCACACATCATCACTACCGCAATAATCGCAATAGCGCACACATATTTTTGCTGCGATTGCTTAGAAGACCCGGTGCAAGTCAGTCGTGCGTTCGGGCCGTAGCGCATCGATCGATCGTTGGCGGCCGAGCTGGTCCAAATCCCCCCGAGTGGCAGCGGTAGTCGTGACTAAAAAACATTCTCAGCGTCACCGAATTGCAGTGCAAAAGCTCATTGACACGCACGGCCTCCGATATCGCTGGCGGCAAACATAGCGGCCATGGTCTGGACGACGCTGGCCATCACGGCCATGGGGCTGTCGAGCGTGGCCACGGGCGTCACGAGCTTCAGCCTCCGCAGGTCGTGGGACCTGCAGGTTTCCAGCGTGCGCTGGCTCTTCTTCATCTTCTTCACGTGCTATTGTCTGTACGGCGCGGCCCGCGTGGCCTACATGGTCACGGTGAGCGCCAAGGCCGAGTGGGGCACCAGCGCCAACGAGGAATACATGGCCGAGCACTATACGACGCTCGGCATCTTCGCGCCGCTGCACTCGCGCGTGTCCACCGATCCGTTGGTGACGGTTTTCTTAGTCATGGGAGACTCGGTGCACTTCTCCGTGGCGACGTGGATGTTCCCGTTGATTTATGAACTCGGCTTGATCGCCAGGAAGACCATGGACCGAGGGGCCGAGAAGGAGAAAGAGCAGATTCAATGGTATCTGTGGTGTGTCTGGCCTGTTATTGTTGGATTCACGATCGCGGAGACCATCCTCGCAGTGGATAAAGGAGGCTACACGACGACGACGCAGGCTTTTCAACTGGCAGTGTACTTCACCATGTTCGCGAGCTTCTTGTATATGCTGTATGTCGTCTTGAGACTCAAGTGGGGCGGCAGGAAATATGAAAATGTGCAGGGACAATTTGTCACGTCGCCCATCTACCAGCGATTATCGCGGATTCTGTACGATCCCATGGAAATTGTTGCTGCTTGTTTTTACTAGCTGAGTACTAACATTCTTGCTTGCTGTACATTATTTCAGGGCCATCTACGCGATTTTCACGCTCCAGTATCAGCTTGCGTCGGTGATTTCGTATTCCATGCCGGACGACAGAGACGTTCTTAGCAATTACACAAGCATCAGCACCGTCATATACAACATTTCTGGGCTTGCCTTGGCCGTCACAACCATGTGCAGCCAAATGTGTGTGCTGCAAATGTGCCGTTGCTGCTTGCCTGACGATGTCGAAGCTCAGGTTGAAGCCAGACTCATGCAGCCAGGGGAACTACTTTCGCCGCGAGATACGCAGATTCTAGTGGAGTCTGCTGAGCCGCCACTGGTGAATCCTGTGTTTGTCTTCACAGATATCCAGCAATCGAGCGCATTGTGGGGAGTGGGCGACGGATTGATCATGCAGCGAGCTACAGAGATCCATGACAATATCCTTCGATCTTCGCTGATGAAGTATCGAGGCTACGAGATCACAACTGCAGGCGATGCGTTTCAGCTAGCATTCCACACGGTTCGTGAAGCTGTGGAATATTGCATGGATGTTCAACTGCAATTATTAGATGCTCCGTGGCCGAAAGAACTCCACAATCTACTTCCAGCAACCAAACGGCAGCGCGCAGGTCGACATTTAATTTTCTGCGGGTTGCGTGTTCGCATGGGAATCCACGATGCAGTCGACTCCGACGGGCCGCTGGTGCTGGACGTCCACGCTGTTACAGGAAAAATGATTTATACAGGCGCGTCGGAGGTTATTGCGAACGAGGTCGGAGACTTGGGCGATGGAGGGCAAATCCTGGTCACGAGGCGGGTGGCCGACTGGCTCAACATGTATGCCGACCTCGTTGCCATCCCGTGCTCCGTGGACCGCGTGGGCGACTACACCGTCCCGCAGATCAACTCGACCGTGGAGGTGTTTCAAGTGCTTCCGACGGTGCTGGCTAAGCGCAAGAAGCGCTTCGCGACGACATTTGCGACGACGCTCAAGAGGCGGCCGGGTCACGGCAACCCGGCCACGGGCGCGCACTCGTTCACAGCCATCGACGGCACGCCTCCAGGCATGAGCAGCGCGGCGGCCGAGCGTCGCCGCAATTTGTACGCGCAGCGCGAGCGTCGGCGGCAGTTGGAGCAAACAGCTTTGGGCCGGCCAGCGTCACACCAAGCTCTGGTTCGCACGGAGAGCAGTCGCCCCAGCTTCGCCTTCGACACTCGGCCGAGCTACGCGCGCACCACCAGCATGTAAACTAGTAGTCCTATCAAAATACCACGAGCTCCGTTGGCGACATACGCGTTGATGGCGTGCTCACGTCAGAGGCAAAGTTGAAGCAAACACGTCGCATATTGTCCACGTAGCCATGTAGACGTCACCCGCCTCTGCAACAGCGATGAGTGCCACCTGGCCGGCCAGGTGACGGAAAGTGTCCGTGACCCGCTCGCGAGCGAGATCAAGTTCCATCAAAAGCCGCAAAACAAAATCGCAATAACTAGAACTTCCGGTTTCTGTAGAGGGCGCTGAAGGCCAGCGGGCCAGCTGTTCGCAACGGGAACGAGCGCCCAGTACGCAATCGACCAGCAGCCGAGCGTGTGTTCGGGCGCCGCGTCCGGACCGAAGTAGTGGCCGCGGTGGCTGAGCTCGCGCTCGTGTCGTCGCGATCACGCAGCATCCTACCAAACAAGAAATTGCTAACGGCCGGGCCATCGGCCACTTTACAACCGGCGGCGGCCTGCGCGTCCGGCCGGAACACGACAGCGGCCGGCCCAAGTCGGCCATGGTCTGGACGACGCTGGCCATCGTCACCATGGGCGTGTCCTGCGTGGCCACGGGGCTCACGAGCCTCAGCCTGCGGCGCTCGTGGGACCTGCAGGTCTCCAGTGTGCGCTGGCTCTTCTTCATCTTCTTCCTGTGCTACTTCGTCTTCTGCCTGAGCCGGGTGGTGTACATGGTCGTGGGGGCCATCAACCCGCTCGAGTCCACCACGGAGGCGGGCGAGCAACTGCTTGCCAACCGATACAGCAAGCTCGGGGTCTTCTCCGTGCTGCACTTCAAAGTCTCACATAACGCTCTGGTCACGGGGCTGCTGGTGCTCGGGGACTGCGCGCTGTTCGCAGTGGCCGTGTGGACGTTCCCTCTGGCCTACGAGCTCGGGCTCATCGCCACGAGGTCGATGGATCGGGGGGCAGACAAGGAGAAGAGCCAGATACGCTGGTATCTGTGGAGGGTGTGGTTCTTTATTGTCGGCTTCGTCATCATGGAGACGACGCTGGCGGCGGTCAGAGGGGGATACACCAGCTACACCCAGAGGTGTCTGCTGGCCGTGTACTTCACGCAGTTTCTGAGCTTCCTGTACATGGTGTTCAACGTCGTGAGACTCAAGTGGGGCGGCAGGAAGTACGAGAACGTGCAAGGACAGTTTGTCACGTCCCCGATCTACCAGAGACTGTCGAGGATCATGTATGGGGAATTTGTTTTTTCTTTGCTTTGTGTGGGCATTATGCTGACCTTTTCGCGTTCATTATACGTAGGATCATTTACGCTGTGTTCACACTGCAATTCCAGCTTGCCTCGGTCGTCATGTACGCCATGCCGGACCACGAGTACAAGCTCATGGACTTTATCAGCGTCAGCGCTGTTATTTACTGTATTTCAGGGCTGGCACTTGCGATTACGACCATGTGCAGCCAAACCTGCGTGCTGGAGTTCTGTCGCTGCTGCTTGCCTGACGACATCGAGGCTCAAGTTGAAGCTAGGCTCATGCAACCAGGAGAACTGCTTTCTCCACGAGATACACAAGTATTGGTTGAGTCAGCGGAGCCGCCGCTCGTGAATCCTGTGTTTGTTTTCACAGATATTCAGCAATCCAGCGCGTTGTGGGGTGTGGGTGACGGGTTAATCATGCAGAAAGCTACCGAGATCCACGACAATATCCTGCGTTCATCGCTGATGAAGTATCGAGGATATGAAATTACGACAGCAGGAGACGCTTTTCAATTGGCATTCCACACCGTTCGTGAAGCCATCGAGTACTGTCTCGATGTACAGATGAAGCTGCTTGATGCAAACTGGCCGAAGGAACTGCATAGGTTGCTTCCAGCGACGAAGAGACAGCGTTCGGGTCGTCATTTGATTTTTTGCGGTCTGCGTGTACGAATGGGGATACATGACGCAGTCGATTCGGACGGACCTCTAGTACTTGACGTCCACGCCGTGACTGGCAAGATGATTTACACCGGTGCATCCGAAGTGATTGCGAACGAGATTGGCGATTTAGGTGATGGTGGACAGATCCTGGTGACCAAGCGCGTAGCAGACTGGCTCTTCATGTATGCGGACTTGGTGGCGATTCCCTGTTCTGTTGACCGAGTTGGGGAGTACACGGTTCCGCAGATTAATGCGACCGTGGAAGTATTTCAAGTAATTCCGCTTGAGTTGGCCAAGCGAAAGAAGAAGTTCACGACGACTCTGAAGAAGCGCCTGACTGCTTTCCCGTACACGGGTACGAATGTGCATAACGATTCTACGCCGCCTGGCATTAGCAGTGCAGCTGCACAACGTCGGCGTAACGTATATGCTCGACGTGAACGTCGTCGCCAACTGGAGCAGGGTGCTCTGGGGCGCCACGCGTCTCACCAAGCTCTGGTTGGTATCGACCATGACAGCTACACGCGCAACAGCAGCATGTAAACTAGTAAGTATAACGGGTAAAATACGAAGCTAACATTTTAATCGAAAGCTAGGTTATTCAACATTTCACACAGTTCGAAAGATTTGCCTTATCAATTTTATTGATCGGGCGACCTGGACGAGAAGGAGCTTCCAATGGCTCCTTGAGAGATGAACACAAAGCGAAAGCAGACTCGACGCTTTCCTAGAGCTATACACATTTCTCTACGATTTCGAATCTACATCTTCCTCCTGCACGACCTAAGGGAAGGGGTGGATGATGGTGTCGTTGGCACGGGTGTCACCGCGGTCTCAGTTGATCCTTTACCATATCCGCTCGATGACGCAGTTGACACCCCGCTGTCGGTTGATCCAGACGTGGAAGTATCTGACGAAGTGGAGGTCGGTGCAGGCGTCACCTCATTCTCGGTTGATCCTCCAGTAGATCCACTGGACTGCGTTGGCACTTCAGTGTCGTCTGATGCAGAGGTAGAAGTGCCTAACGAAGTGGTGGTCGGTGCAGACGTCACCTCAGTCTGCGTGTATCCTCCGCCAGACGCACTTCCAGAGGGGGTAGTTGGTGCTGGGGGTGTGACCGCAGCTTCTGTTGATCCGCCGGCGGAACTACCAGAGCTTGAAGGAGTGGTCGGCGCTGGTGTGGCTCCGGCATCCGGAGTTGTTGGTGCTGGGGTGACTCCATCATCCGGGGTGGCTGGTGCGGGCGTCACAGCCGTCTGAGCGGCATCGTCAGTAGTAGGAACAGTTGGTGCTGGGGTAGTGGCTGCAACCGTTCCAGTCGCTTCGTTGCCTGTAGCATCGCGCTCGAATGTGTACACGGGGGTACCCGTAGTGCCTGCCGGGGCTGAAGCCGATCCCTGAACAATTGTAGGAGGATTGGTTGACTTGGCAGCAGTCGGAGCTTCAGTCGGTTGCTGCTGTTGCTGCTGCTGCTGCTGCGATGAATCTGACGTATTAGTCTGCTTTTGTGCCGTCGATCCGTCACCGCTGGGAACCGTGATTTTCTGCGTTCCATCCGAAGTGAACACGCCGAAGTGCTTCTCGTATTCAGCACCTGTGTAGCTCACTGTCGTGTCGTACATCATGAACCAGTAGCTCTGCGGAACATTCTTAGACCACTTCACGTAGTCGTTGAGGTATTGCTGCATGCCTTCGATCGATGGAGCATTCTGACCGTAGTTCTCGCCTTGAGACGGCCATCCCGTTTCAGTCACGTGCATCTTGTCGGCATCGTACTTCGCCGACATTTGTTCCCACTGCGTCTGTAGCTTTTCAACGGCACTCTGCGGTCCATTAGTGAAGAACGGGTAAATGTTGACACCGAGGATGTCACACGCCGCCGAAAGCGTGGCAGCTCCTTCAGCCGACAGCCACTCATTGATACGCTGCACTGAGCCGACGGGGGTGTTGCCAACGCAAGCCTTCACGCGTTTAATGTAGCCCACAAGCTGGTCCGCCGAGAATGTACCGAAGCCTTTGTTCTGAAGGTTTTCATTACCAACGTAGACTGCTTCGACTGCACTGGGGTTGGCGCCGTAGCCATCGCACACAGCTTGAATTTCTGCATCGATTAGCGCTGGGTCCGTGAGCTGCACACCTACGGCCACTTTGATTCCGGCCGCTGCCGCTGAGTTGATCACGTTCACGCCGCTGAAAAGTGTCTGGAATGTACGGATGCTGGAAAAGTACTGCCCGATTTGGGTCAAGTCCTTGCCTACTACGTCGGCGTTAACTGTGGCGTGGTGCCACGGCGCGTAGCAGATACCTGTCGAAAGAGCACCAGCGTCTGCCGTGCTGATGGTCATTGCAGCCATGAGGGCGCAGACGCGCATGGTTGGTGACCAGACCATTGTACTCCGGTCTAAGTTTCGCAAATGCAATGCTGTCGCGAAACGCCTTAATGGAGTGGTTCGGGAAGTGGCGCAAGTTCCGCGTCTCCGTTTGTTCGGTTGGGGACGCATGCCCACGAACACCAAGGAGCCAGTACTTTCAAGGCGGACCAATGCTGCGTATGACACGATCCTTGCCGTTCCAGTATGGAGGATTCTATGCAGAGCGATTGGTACAGCGAGACTCGACATCAAGCAGATCCCAAGCTGTACAGATGCCCCGTTAATGGTCGTAATTTGCGACCATTAATGGGGCATCTGTGCCTTACGGGCTTCGATAAGTCACAAAGTTGGCTACAAGGGCTTCAGCTCGATACACAATCAACGATTACGGTGGAATGTTACTGAGTTGCAGTGAGACTCAAGCGCAAGCTGTACGAGAGACAGAAACAACTCGTACAGCTTGCGCTTGAGTAGGAAGCAAATGGAAACCCAACAGTTCTTTTGCTCGCAAAATACACGAGCTGAGGTGTAGTTTGTCGATGGCACGATCCCGTAAACTAGTGTATAGCAAGTCTACTACAGTAGGATTAAAATGCTGTCCAGGATTTTGTTGCTTGTACGGCACGGCAACAAATACGGATACTACCGTACATACAATTGCATGAAAGTGCCGTTGTGTTCTTGAAAAATGCAAATGCCTGGACGGCTTCATCAAGAACACGCCAACAAGGTACTAAATCAAGGAACTTGTGTCGCTGTAGTGGCTTTTGAAGTAAATTTTACAGTTTAACTTTCACAGTCTGAGTCACCTTTAGAAATGAGCAGCAAAGGCTAGGCAGACACAGATCAATAACGATCGATCTCCACACAAATGATTAAGTGTATTCTAATTCACAACGACTAGTCGAAGTGAAGGCATATTTCAACAGGATGGCATTTCCTGAGCTACAATACTATACTGCCGACCAAGCAAACTACATTTATCGATCTACTTTGGCGATTTCTTGCATTGCTTGCCAGCAGGAGCAGGTGTGACTGTAGGTGTAACTGTAGTTGCAATTGGTGCAGCGTCCGACTGAACCGACCCCTCTGTCGAAGGAGCCTTTGTGTAAACTGGAGCGCTGGTCGAAATTGGTGCAGATGTCGGTGTGTCGGTGGCCACAGGGGCGGTCGTTGGAGTCTCAGTTGTGGCTGGGGCCTCTGTAGCAATTGGAGCCGCGGTCGTCTGAGTTTCGGTTGTAGCGGGAGCGGGTGTGGTAATGGAAGCTGTAGTTGCTGGGGTTTCAGTCGTAACAGGAGCATCCGTTGTCTGTTGAGATGCCGAGCTGGAGGTTGAGTTGGTCTGCTGTGTACTGACGCCATTTCCACCGGGGATTGTTACTTTCTCCGATCCATCTGAAGTGAATACACCAAAATGTTTCTCGTACTCCGCACCGGTGTAACTTGTGGTCGTATCGTACATCATGAACCAGTACGACTGCCCAACGCTTTTAAACCAAGCGACGTAGTCGTCCAAGTACTGCTGCATATTTTCCTTGGACGGCACATTGCTGCCGTAGTTTTCACCGCCAGAAGGCCAGCCCGTCTCAGTCAAGTGGAGCTTGCTCGAGTCGTACTTGGCCGTCATCTGACCCCACTGAGCTTTAAGCTTCTCTACAGCAGTCTGGTCGCTTTCTGTGAAAAACGGGTAGATGTTAACCCCAATGACATCGGAAGCCCCTTCCAGCGTTGAAGCCCCATCGGCATCGAGCCACTCGTTGATACGCTGGACCGATCCAACAGGAGTGTCGCCGACACAAGCTTTGACTTTGTTGATGTAGGCCACCAATGTATCCGCACTGAACGAGCCGAAGTCGCCGTTCTTGAGGTTCTCGTTGCCCACGTAGACAGCTTCAACAGCGTCCGGATTGGATTCGTATCCACTGCATACAGCCTGGATCTCGGAATCGATGGCCGAGGAGTCCGAAAGCTGCACACCCACCGCGACCTTGAGCCCAGCCGCCGCAGCAGCTTCGATGACATTCACACCGCTGAATTGAGCCTGGAACGTGCGGATACTCGAAAAGTACTGTGCGATCTCGGACATATCTTCACCGACAACCGAACTGTCGACGTTGCTGTGATGCCACGGAGCGTAGCAGACACCGGTGGAAAGAGCACCAGCATCAACGGCTCCGATCATAGACACAGCCATCACCACAGCGACACGAACACTTGACGAGAAGACCATTGTTGCTTGAAATAGTGAACTTGAGCGCTTGCGTCTTAGTGGAGTAAATGAGAAGTGAGTGCCCGGGTGAACGGCACTAAAGGCCACACGCTGTGGTCATCAAGCAGAGAGGCACGGGCACAGGCCGGTGGACGAACAGCAAGGCAAAGCAGGTAGTCAGAATAAAGTCGGACGCGCCTCACAGGTTCTGGTGAATGAGGAGGCGTTGCATTGACTCACGACATTCAGGACACGCGGATTCCACGAAGACCTGATCGAGTGGCCATGTGTCCATGCTGCTGCCGAGGAATGCTCCCCACCGTTGCTTCTAACTGCGGCGAGGCTTTCACTACTAAAACCCGCTGACATGACATCCTGATATGAACTCGGAGCAGGCCAGATGGAGCGTGCAGCTGGACAAGCCGCCACACCCGCAGCGAGTGGCGTCGCGCCGCCTTTCGGGAAGCTATGACGCTCCAACGCTACGAAACTTCAAAAGCACGTCGAGCGTTTCGATGAGGCTCTGCTAAGTCGGTGACGTTCAACGTTTGGTTTCGCGAGAGCAGATGCATGGCGACCAACACGTTGAGCTCACAATAGCAGAGGGAGACGAGGCCATGGGGCAGCGGCGATCATAAGACAGAATCAATCTAGGAACAGTGGTGGCGTGCCTGCCTGCCGACGGTGCTGTTGTGGCTCCTGCAACGAGACAACATAGCAGCATACACTCAAAACCATGCTTCGAAGGATTGCAAATGCGCTCTTTGAGTTCTCGACTGGTTTCAGCGATGGTAGTCTGTTAGTTTTTTGCCTGCTTCAACATCGTCGCCGCTTGAGGAGGCATTTGGGCTGCTGTGTTGCAGTTGTTGCCATGGACAGCTTGAGTTTACTGCCTGGAACATGAACCATCATGCAGTTTAAAGTCGATAAAACGCTGCTGTACTAATAAGAAGAAACACGACATTTAGACTTGGTTGCAGGATCAAATTCGTAGAGGACAGGGCATATGAAGTAGTATGTGTACAAACGCTGCTTGATTTTCGTTATGCACCTCCGCTACGTGCTTCTACTTCGCACTAGCCATACCGAGTTTACACCCACGTAACCGAGTCGTCTACACCATTAACGACTAGCTTAGACCGAGTGACTTACATCGCGCAGTCCTTGCCAGACTGCACAACCGTCGGAGTCGTAGGGGCAGGCGTCACCGAAGGCGTGTCCTGGGCAGGGGTCTCCTGCGAAGGAGTCTCTTGCGAGGGGGTCTCCTGGGCGGGAGTCTCCTGCGAAGGAGTCTCCTGGGCGGGAGACTCAGTGGCAGGCGTCTCAGGAACATTCACCTGGGTGTTGTTAGCCGTGGTCGGGGCCGGCGTCGGGGCGGGGGTCACTTCACCCTGCTGCTGGGTCTGGTCACCGCCGTCAGCGGGGGCCGGGGTGCCAGCAGGAGCCTCCGTGGCAGGCGTGGAAGGAGCCACCGTGGCAGGCGTAGCAGGAGCCTCCGTGGCGCCCTGGGTCTGCGAACCCTGGGTCTGGCTACCCGTCGAGGTCGAGGGCGTGGTCATGCCGCCGGGGATCGAGAACTTAGGCTTGCCGTCCGAGCCGCACACACCGAAGTGCTTCTCGTACTCAGCGCCAGTGTAGCTTGTGGTGGTGTCGTACATCATGAACCAGTACGCCTGACCCTTGTCAGCCGACCACGTCACGAAGTCGTTCAGGTACTGCTCCATGGTCTCCAGCGAAGGCGTGTTGCCCTGGTACTGCTCACCGGCCGTAGGCCAGCCAGTCTCGCCCACCTGGATCTTGCCAGCGTCGTACTTGGCGATGATCTGCTGCCACTGGGCCTCGAGCTTCTGAATCGGGGTACCCTCGCCCTGCGAGAAGAACGGGTAGATGTTCACACCGATCTTGTCACAAGCACCAGCGACGGTAGCAGCTCCATCAGCGTCGAGCCACTCGTTGATGCGCTGCACCGTGCCGACGGGGACGCCGTTGTTGGTGCAAGACTTGACCTTCTGGATGTAGCCCACAAGCTGCTCGGCGCTGTAGGTGCCAAAGCCGTCGTTCTGCAGGTTCTCGTTACCGACCCAGATGACCTCGACCGAGCCAGGGTTCTTGTTGTAGCCGTCGCACACGGCCTGGATCTCGGCGTCGACACCGGCAGGGTCGTTCATCTGCACTCCAGCGGCGATCTTGACACCGGCCTTGGCGGCCATGTCAATGGCGTTGAGGTTGCTCATGCGGGTCTCGAAAGTACGGAAGCTGTTGAAGTACTGGCCAATCTGCTTGATGTCGGCCTGGATGACATCCTCCGTCACGGTGGGGTGGTGCCACGGGGCGTAGCAGACACCGGCACCAGCCTCCACCGAGGACATGGCAATGGCGGCCATCATGGCGAACACGGTCTTGTAGGTAGCACACACCATCTTTCGAGTCGAGGAGGAAGATGTACGAAGGTGCTGGTGGTAGTTCCTTGCGCTGGACGAGGAAAATCGGGGAATGAACTCCCCAAAGCAGCTCTGCGTTCTGAGGAGACGAGAGAGACGGCGGCCGGGCAATCGCGCGCGTTGTCAACGCGCTGTTCGAACGCAACGCGCTGACTCCGGTAAGAGACACTCAGCAGCTCGCGCAAGAGACCGCGGCGCGCTACACATGGTGGTCCATGCGGTACCAGCGAAAGCTTGGCAGAGATTGCCAGCGCCTAGGGAGAGCAGTACTTGCCCCCAGAGACGTCGCAGCAGCAGGTCAAGCGTGGCACATGGCATGGAACGACGCGGTGGCGACTATCGTCCGACGACGCTAACGTCCTCGAATCCACCGCACCGAGTTGGATACTCGGACAGCTCAAGCTTTTTCAACCACCTGGGGTCCTTGCAGAGGCCAGTCCGCAGTCCGTCTCGTTTGAAAGCACACAGCAGATGTCGACTACGACCTCGCGTTCTCGCTGGCACGCACGCCGCCACGCTGCGCCGCACTCGCATAGGCGAGGCTCCAATGGATATCCGACGAGGACTTCACTCGGCGTTGACGAGATGAAAGCCGTCGTTAGCTTGTCAAATCGACGATGCAAGCAAGACAAAGCAATATGAGAAAGTCTATCATCACTCAGTAGATATTAACGTGGAAGCGTAGTGCATTCGGTTCACTCCTTCCAAAGTCTCCTCTTCAAAATTCAGATCCGCTGGGTCCTGCTAAGAGACTTCGGCATGCAAGACCGGAAGACGCTTACATGGCGCAGTTGGCGGTGGTGCTCGTCGAGGACGTAGCAGCCGGGGTGACCGTGGGGCTGTCCGTGGCCGTCGTGTCCTCTTCCTCCGAGGCGCTGGACTCGACCGACGTCGAGGTGGTCGGCGCGGGCGTGGCTGTCTCCGTTTCGGTGGACGCCGAGTCATCGGCGTACGACGTGATGGTGGTCTGCTGAGTCGAGTCATCCGTCGTGGTGGACGCCGAGCTCTGCGTGGTCTGCTGGGCCGAGTCGTTCGTTGTGGTGGACGAGGTCGTGGACGTGGTGGTGGTGGTGGTGCCGGTGCTGGAGCTGCTGCCGCCGGGGATGGTCACGTGGGCCACCATGTCGTCGCCGAAGACACCGAAGTGGGTCTCGTAGTTGGCGCCCGTGTAGCTCGTGGTGGTGTCGTACATCATGAACCAGTAGCTGGACTGCACGCCCGAGGACCAGGTGGCCCAGTCGTCCAGGTACTGCTGCATGCCGTCGTACGACGGCGTGTTGCCCTCGTAGTCGTCGCCCTCGTACGGCCAGCCCGTCTCGGTCAGGTGCATTTTGCTCTCGTCGTAGCCGGCTGCAAGCATCTGCGCCCACTGAGTCTCAAGCTTGGACACCGAGGTGTCGTCGCCCTGAGTGAAAAACGGATAAATGTTAACACCGATGACATCACACGCTGCAGCCAGCGTGGACGCGCCGTCGGCATTCAACCACTCGTTAATGCGCTGCACGGAGCCCACGGGCACCGAGTTGCTGGTGCACTCCTTGACCTGCGAAATGTATCCGGCCAGGGTGTCGGCGCTGAAGGTGCCGTAGTCGCCGTTCACCAGGTCCTCGTTGCCGACGTACACGGCCTCAATGGCGTCCGGGTACGACGCGTAGCCGTCGCACACGGCCTGGATCTCAGTGGAGATGGCCGACGAGTCCGTGAGCTGGACGCCCACGGCCACCTTGAGGCCAGCGTTGGCTGCGGTCTCAATCACGTTGATGCCGCTGTACTGAGCCTGGAACGAGCGGAAGGCCGAGAAGTACTGGGCGATCTGGGCCATATCGGTGGCCAGCACGTCGCTGGTCACGGTGTCGTGGTGCCACGGCGCGTAGCACACACCGGGCAGCGTGGCCTCCGTGGCGCCCACGGCGAAGGCCGCCAGCATCGCGATGACGGTAATGTAAGACGTGCAGACCATGGATCTAAGGCAATTCGTTCGATGCGATGGAGGAAGCGAATTGAGGAATGCAATGGCCGGCCATCGACTAGCGCAGCGAAAGCGATGACAAAGAGGGATGCAGAAAGATGGCGAGGAGGTGACACCGCTCAAGTGTCTAACCTGCGCCGTAGAGGGCGGCGCCGCCGAGATACTCGCGGAAGTGCCGCGCACATCGATTGAGCGGCTTTGCCCCGTCGGAGCTGCCCGCGCGCCGCTCAGCCGGCACGGGCGGCACCGCCACATGGTCCTCGCCCCTGCTCTACTGGGGGCGGAAAGATAGTCAGCACGCTAGCCGGTTCGCCATCACCGTGCTCGAGCGGATCCTCTGGGCGAGTGTCGCGACCAGCGCAAACTGCGATGCCGGCCATCCGACTCCACCTTCAGCGCCGTCAACGCCCGTGCTCGAGGCTGCTCTGGCCTGCAGTGCAAGGCGCTGGCCAAGGCTCAAGCCGATGAACCGTGGGCGCGAGGACCGTCTGGGCCGGTCAGTTTCCGGCCGCCGTGACCCAGCTGGCCGCACGCTTGCAAGCCTTTGTGGCGCGGCCGGGTCCCTTGCACGACGGCACGACGCGAGCGCGTACGACAGCGAGCACCAGAAAAGCGGCGTGGGTTCGCGCGGGCGATTTGCAGATGCTGCTCGAGGCGGAAGTCGCGTGGCGAATCGGCCCCATCCAAATGCGCGTGGCGTCATCTCCGCGTGACGGTCCGATGTGCTCGAGTCGGCCGAGCGGACAGGGAGCGATGGCCGCTTGCATCGACAGCAAGAACCTTGGCGGCCGACGCGCCCCGCAATGGAGACGCGAGACCGATTCTGGCTCGAAATGCTGCCGTCCGGTCGTCGCCAAAGATATCAGACACCGAAGGCGCGTGTGCCTCTACGTTCGACGACATGTGAGACCGCGTGATGCGACCGCGGTCTTCACCTTCTCGATCCGCTGCGGCGCCACCCTCCGAGCGCGTCAACAGCCGGCCGAATGTCTGCTGTCGAGGCATTTCAAGCCACCTACACCTCGGCGACACGCTTGAGAAATTGCACGCACGGATGAGGACGCACCACGTGCGGACACTGAATCAATCGTGGCAGCCGTTCGCGTCAACAGGCCGCACGCTCTGTTTAAGGCGAGCATCACGCCTTGTCGTGGTGCTGCCTGTGCTGTCGCGATACGCCATGCGTGTCTGAAGGAATCCAGGTCGAACAATCAAACGCAGAAACGTAAGATGAAGTGGCTGCTATTACATGATGCAGCCGTGTGTGTGAGATTTCACGATGAATACGATAAGGATCCATCACTTGGTCTTTAGTTTACTGTGCTGTGGTTAGTTCCATTGACCACCTGTGCCTCCGCTCGGCAGTCGTGCCTTAACATTAGCTCCCCTTGTAACTAATAATTGGAGGAGATCCCCATAACCCAGCTGTGCAGCAGTGATTAATGGCGTGTATCCAGCATCATCGGCCAAATCAACAGAGGCCCCGAAGTTAAGCAACATCCCAACAACGTCAAGTTGGTCGTGCTCACAGGCAATATTCAAATGCAGTAGCCCCGCGTGGGCGTGGGGCGTCAATATTAGCTCTGTTCTTCAAAGCATTCGTAGAATATCCAGTTGACCCCAGGGGTTTATGGAATTGTATCTACATCAGGGATACAGTGATACAGTCAGATAAAATAATGGTATCAAATATCATGTGACATCTGTCAACGGCAAGGATCAGGATCATCGATCCTCCACTGCATTTAGAATGATCTTATGCAATGCCGTATCCGATATTACCTTTGGCTAAATGTAAGTGAAGCTAAGCATAATTTTTGCAATTATACAGGCAAGGCGACATACTCATATGGTTCAAAGATGAAGGACAGTACGATTTTCGATTTTCCTGGAACGGCCTGCAAATATCTGGCCACTGCATCATCTTTATGCGGGGAAACGGGAGTTGAAGACCTTTTTGTTTGCCTCTTTCATAGTGATAGCATGCTCTTCCAATATTTTGTCAATAAGAATATGAACGATGTTCAGTTGTCCCTTGGCGCATGCAGCATGCAAAGCAGTTACTTGTCTGGAGGTCTGATTATCAATACAAGTTCTATACCCCAAGAGAAGCTTAACAGCATCTTGGTGACCACGGTAAGAAGCTATCATAAGTGAACTCCACCCTTGTTTGTTAACTGCTTCTATTGAAGCACTACAATCCAATAGAAATCATAGCACAGATATGTGGCCATTTCCTGCTCCAAGAAATAGTGGAGTCCTGTGGTCAGCGTCTACTAAATCAATAGTGGCGCCATGTTCAAAGAGGTATTGAACTACGTGCAATCGGCCATCATAGCAAGCAAGGTGGAAAGCAGTTCCACCTTTTGGACCCCGTTTATTAATATTAGCCCCGCTATCTAGCAGCAACGTTGCAACCTCCAGGTATTGTCGACCCTTCAGTCGATTGCTACGCATGAGGGGTGTCAAACCATTCTTGTCTGTGTTCTCAATGTCAGCACATTTTCAATGAGAGCTCGAATGGCGCCAACTTGTCCATTTGCACAAGCTAGATCTAAAGCTGTTGCCCCATCCGAACGTTGATGATTTATTATTACACCGCTAAAAATGAGCAAGCGCACAATATCAGCATAGCCGTTGGATGCTGCACTCATTAGTGGTGTCAAACCATTTGAATCAGCCATATTAATGTCATCCCTTTTTTCCAAAAGTGTCTCGACAAAATGTAAATTCCCACGTTCACAAGCAATTCGAAGAGCAGTATCTTCATTACGTTGTCTTTTGTCAATCGTTGCACTTGGACAAGCAATGTTTGTAAATTCGGCTGGAGATGTGGGAAGAAGTTGAATTGGGTTATTTTCATCTGCAATCTCCCTTTCGTATATGAGCTGCACAAACTCGGAATAACCACTAAAGTATGCTGCAGTTAGCGGGGTCCAACTTTTAAAGTCTCCATGCATGTTGATATCCGCACCTCGACCCAAAAGAATCCGTACAATTACTAAATGTTTATGCCATACAGCTGTCAGTAAGCAGTGCTTCCGCTTGGTAAACGCGCGTTAATGTTAGCATCTCTTAAATGGAGAAACTCAACAATATTTGAGTGACCCATTCGCGCAGCAGTAATAAGGGGTGTATAACCTTTGTTATCGGCCAGCTCGATATCAGCTCCATGATTAACGAGTTTCATTACAGCATTGAGTTGGCCATGTTCACACGCAATATGCAAGGCTGTTGCCCCGGGTTTGGCTTCTGCTTGTTAATGTAGATACCATCATTTTTTTGCAGTAACAAACCTATAATTGTCGAAAACCCACGTTCAGCGCTTTTCATCAATGGTGACCAGCCCTCCTCATCTACAATATGAACCTCCACCTTGTTACGTACGAGTACATTCACAATATCGGCATGGCCACCTACGCAAGCAATAAATAGAGCGGTAAACCCATTCGGCAGTTTTGTTATCGGAACTGGCACCACGCTCAATTAAAAGCTTTACAGCGTCAGTGTGGCCTCGACCTGAAGGGCAGTCCACCCCAACCCATTCAACAAATCAATGGATGCACCATTTTCTATAAGTAACCTCACTATTTGAGTGTGGCCATTGAAGCTACCATCAGTGGTGTAAGAGACCATCGTTGTTAGATGCATCAATTGCTGCACCATACCATTCTCCACAAGCAATTTTACGATGTCTGCATGACCCTTATATGCAGCCCATATAAGAGCAGTTGCACCATTGTAGACCAGGTCGACTGCTGCACCATGCCTTAGAAGAAGTTTCACAACAGCTACGTGTCCAGCTTCAGTAGCGACCAAAAGGGCAGTTGCACCGTCAAGGCGTCGTTGATCTACATGTGCTCTGTCCGCAAGAGTAACGATACACACTCCGCTTTTCCTTTCCACGCAGCCACGATAAGTGGGGTGGCTCCAGCGTTGTTCCCAATGTTGACAGAAGCTCCATGCTTGACGAGAATTTCAGTAACACCGTAGTGTTCTTCAAAGCACGCGACTAATAGAGCAGTAGCCCCATAACGATTCTGAACATTAATGTTTGCCCAGAAATTCTACGATATCTGCATGTCCATTGCGGCAAGCACCTAATAAAAATCAATAGATGCACCACTTTTCACGAGTAGCCTCACTAAAAATCAATAGATGCACCACTTTTCACGAGTAGCCTCACGAGGCAGCGTGCCCGTTCAATGCAGCCAGCATTAGCGGACTGCTGCCATTTTGATCCAGAATATTCAAGTTCATATCCTTTTGTATGATTGTTTCAGCAGCGCTGAGCAAACCATGCTCACACGCACTTCTTAGGTCTGTTGGCCATTCCGAAGTAATGGTGGCACCTGTTCGGGCATGTGTGTCTTCATTCGATCCATCGTGCTTGATTGAAGTTTCTTCGCAGTTTGTCCCCAGATCATCTTGACTTATTGAATTATTGCTGAATTCGATGCTGCTACAAGACATCACTCGTAAATGAAATATTAGCCTAAAGCGCTTATTGTGGTCAATGCTACCTTTTGAATAATGGCACGTGGGCCGATCAGTATGGTGCTCATAAAGTCCGCAAAAGGTTTTAGGGACAGGAAAGATGCTGAACACTCGATAAATTGCAGCTCCACGTATGTCCTTGAAACGGATATTGACTGAAACGGCAGCCCAAAGGTATGAACGGCCTCATAACTCGATTACAGGCACAAGTCCTACGACATCTTTTAAACAACAACAACGCTAAAGCTTTGTCATTTAGCTCCAGTACCCAGGCACACCCAATGGACTATGGAGATACAACCATTCTAACGCATTTCCAGCAAAGATATCCAGCGTGGTCCAGTCCAACTAGGTAAAATCCAAGTGCACTACTTCTTCTGGACACAAATGATTTGCATCCATTGCTCTGGAGTTAAACCCCACTTTGAACCTCAAAGTTTAAGTTTCTACGAAGGCGAAATGTGATATACAGTACGCATTCAGCTGGCACGATCTACACCATGATCGGCAAGATCCTCTCCATTTCTGCCAGCTTTGCTGATAATATTATTTTGCTGCGACTGCAAATGCTGGCGAAATATGTCACCTGCAAAGGCAAGTATGGATTCATGAACGCCATTATAGGTCTCTCCATGCTGGACTCCACCACCCAGAGGCTCGGAATATAGCTGAAGAAACGAACGCACCACGGACGAATTTACGGGATCCGCTTCGGAATATGTAATCACCGTCGAGGACTGGAGATGCATCTGCAAGTTGTTCTTCAGCAGGAGCATGCGGTTGGCCCATCCGATGACTGCACGTGACGGCTCGATGAACTTGCGCGCATAATTCCACTTTTTCATGCTTACAACACCAGTGCGAATCGATGCCGTCGTGAAATAGTCCTTCTGCAAGGAATCTGGGTGTACTCCTTGGTCCTATATTGTCGTGCACAATAAAAAAGTTAAGCTCGCACTTGCACAAATTGCCAATGTTGTAAATAACCCCACACACCCAATCCTCTTGAAAGTAGCTCCACACCATGTCCGCTGCATTTTCCACCGAGCAGGCTACTGGCGTGACGGTCATCATCTGAATCACCTTGCCTCTCTTCTCATCATGTGCGATCACTGTATGCGAGCTGATCGACGCCGAGTGCTGGTCGTGGAACAATTCACCAGAACATAGATACAAATTCTCTACCTTCTTCTCCAACTGCGACCTCGTTAAGTACGCATCCGTCAGCGGCCGTTGAATTCTTGGCGTCAAGTCCTGCACAAAGCTCAAGTCCTACCAAGAAAACAAAAAGAACTGTGTGAACCATGCTTCCACCCCACAGCCCCCACCATTTCCTACCTCCAGCAGCGACTGTTTTTGCATCATTTCTTTCAACGCATCGCCGAATTTCTTCTGCTTGGCCAGCATTTCCCTCAATTTGTAATTCACTTTTTCAGCCTCCAATCTCGCCTTGTACTCGACCATGGCGTGGTCGAATATCATTTTTCTTCGAGCTCGGTCCTCGTCATTTTCACCTTCCGAGCTATCCAAACTTTTCCGATTCTGCTGGTGCAACTTTTCCAGCATCTTAAGTTGCTCCTGCAGCTCTCCCACCTGCTCGCGCAACCTAAGCGTCTCCGCCTTCTGCCGCCGCTGCAGCGCCGTGGACGAGCTGCTGGCACTTCGCACACGCTTCTTCTTGTCCCTCGGCGCGTCGAAGCCGTCCACAAAGGCCAGCGCGGCCGCCAGCGTCTCGTCGTCCGCGTCCAAGAAGCTCATTATTATTTTCTTAGTAAAATGGACAATATTAATTTTTTTAATTTATTCGGTTTCCAGACCCTAAGATGCAATTCCCCGTCAAATCAGATTGGATATTTCTAGTAGGCTTTAAACTTATAATATGACGCCGCGCAAGAAGCGCTATTGCTTCCGCCGCGGCGACGACCTGCTGCTGCTACGGACCGTCCTGGGGGAGCGGAGTCTCTTCTCGGTGAAACGCAGTCGGCGGTCGAAAGGCTGGGGGCTCATTTCGGCCGAGTTGCTTCGGCAAGGGGTCACGGCCACGAGCCACGCGTTGCGCTGTCGGTTGAGGCGGCTAGTTTGCATTTTCCAGGAAGAAGTTGCACAGGGGAAGAGGGAAGATGGTAGAGAACGTTTTTAGTTTTAAAGGTTGTTTTTGATAGTTGGATATGAGGTAGATATGACTTTTTTTATATTTATGTAGATTTCACGGAGGTGGAGCAGTTGCTGGACCGGTTTATTCAGGCAGAAACACAATTTCAAGAGAGGAAGACGGGAGGAGGATCAAGTGGGCAGGAGCCAAGTGAAAGTCGTCGAAGTTCGGACGTCGAGTCCGAGGAGTCTGATGTAGATGATGAAACCTTGCCAACTCCGGCGCAGTCGACGCCGGAGAGCGGCAAGAAGAGAAAGAAACGATTCTTTTTCCAAGACTTGCACGATGTGCTACTACTGGATGCAGTGCTTCATGATGAAGGCATTGTTACGGTTTCTGGGGTGAGGAAACCGGATTGGAAAACAATTACAGCGTCACTGAACGGCCAGGGCTTGGATGTGGACGCGCACACCTTACGCTCCCACCTTCGACTACTGGTAGACGGATATCGCACCGAATCAAGCGCGTGGGATGCTGATCCAGAACCGTTGTCGGAGAAGTACGAACTGCTGAGAGACTATTGCAGGAAGCTAGATGGTGAAGAAGATCATCATCGACCTAGTAACGATGATCAGGCCTTCGACCCAGCACTTGAGACCCAAGACCGGTGTGTCGAAACTAGCCAGGAAATAAGAGTTGGTACCAAGCGATCACATGCCGTCACAGGCTCAGTTGAATCTGTGGAATGTCCTCGAACTCCCGCATCTCCAACAGTCGTAACTAGCAATATTTCTCAAGATCGCAATGCCCCCTTTCAGCCGGCGGAAGCAGCTTCAACGCCGACAATCATTCAAAGTCCGCCCCACGATAGTACGGGAGCCTCGGAAGCTGCGTGGAAAAGACAGAAAGTTGAACTTGAAAATATTCTGGAGCGGTTTGTGTCGCAGCAAGCAGATCGACAGCGAGAGGAACGCGAGCAAGCACAAGTTCGGCTGAGCACTCAACAGGACTTACAGCGGCAAACTATCGATCTGCAAAAGCGAGCGCTAGACATGCAAGAGAAGGCTATGAACATGCAGGAAAGGCTTATGGCTTTGATGGAGAAGATAATGGACAAGCTTGGCTGAATCCTCGATCTACCACACGCAATATTTGAATGCACAACACAAAAAGCTAATTGACCACTTTGGGGTGTCCTACCCTACCTGGGAAACAAAACCTGACAGTGGCGCGGAAGCTGGATACAAATCGTTTTGAGCCCTCCAATGCTTTTGTTCCACACACATCCGTTCAAATATTTGATTTTTACGTCGATACTGCTTGGGTCAGCCTATATCGGCAATCAAAGTTGTGTTTACGAAAGGATTCGTCATGAATACTTGACCGCTAGAAGATACCGGGTAATCTGTGGTCGTCAGACGACAGTAATTACCGTTTTGAAGTTTGCAGGAAGAACAAGTAGCATATTAGATTTCTTATCAACACTAAACCATTCTACTTTCATCTAAATGCACTCCTGCATCTCACCATGCTTGCTGGATGACCCGATCATCGCAACCGAGTGCTATCGATTTGTTGAGTGTAATTCCGACAGCTTGAGCCGTGCTCAGGTTTAGGTAAACGAACTTTGTCCAGCTTCGTCAAATTTTCGAGAATAAACTTTTAGGCTTTGATTTACCTTGTATCTATCTTACTGCTCGAAGTTGAGAAGGAAGTACAGGTGGGCAACCGCTAAACATGAAGGCTAGGAATTAAATTCCTTGTTGAAAGATTCAATACCTAGTGGCATTCGTTTGTATTAGTTATTTAGTATTCCAGTTTCAAATGAAGCACACTGGCGAAACGTAGACAACCGTGGTCTCGGCTCCGACAAAGTGCTCGTGCTTCTTGTCGATCGCGAAATGCAGGATTGTGTCGTGCGGCCTGTTAATCTGTATGTAAATACGGCTCTCGAACGAAAATTTCACTTACACGAAACAGCTGCTAGAGTAGATTTTCACCAAGAGCGCAGTATCATACAAAAGTAATCATCAGCGAAATGGACAAGATTTGGAGGAGGAGTCTTCCAGAACGCGATGAAGCAACCCACGCTACACCACGCGGATCTATAGCAAAGGGCATGCGTCAACGATACGGCATGGATTCATAGTGTCTACCGTAAAAGTGTTCATCAGCACCACCAACAATAAAGAGCGAGTCCTGCTGCAGGAAACAATGCGGTTTAGCCAAAATTTGGCGCCCTTACTTTAACTAGCCGCTAGATCACTCCGGTCAGAGAGGTTAACCGCCGTGTGCGGGACGCTGGTCATAGCAGGGGAAATGAGTCAAACTTGCGTTTTGGATAAACGACCAAAGTGGTAGTTTTTAGTGATACCATATCACTAAAAACTACCTCTTTGGTTGTTTGGAAACAACCACCAGAACAGGCAAACTGTCGGCTACATTATAGATTTCTAACAGTTCCAGGTGTTTTTGCAGCGTATTGACGTGCCACACGCATCGAGTTTGTCCTTTTTCATCCAAGCCTGGGGCCTCGAAATTGCATTCTCGAGGGGCTCAAATCTTGATAGGTTATCCAGCTATCTCGAGCCTGTCACGCCGCTGCCACCGCTCGCCCACCCGTGTCACTTGTCAAAAAGAACCCAGACTCAACATAACGTGCTGTCGGCCTCATTTCTCGTTTTCTTCGGCTCCCCTAAACTGATTCGGGCCCTAATGGTGCACCCCCCGGACCCGGTGACCTCCGTCACTGTTGTCTGCAATACCCACTGTCGAGTTGCAGCTCTTCCCCGCGCTATGGATACAATCAGTGAGTTTTTAGACCATTCCGTTCGTTGGTCACTCCCCGACGCGTGTGGGTTTGATTTTCAGGATGGAGCATTAAGGTTAGTGCAGCGGGTGATGTTACACGAAGCAGTTAGGGCTCAAAAGGCAGAAAAGGTCGTGGCGATGGAGACAAAAGCTAAAGCGAACGCGAAGGCGAATGCGAGATTCATCCCTCATGACGTCAATGCAGCGCTAACATTACGAAAGCGTAATGACGCATTCTTCCAGCAGCGATACTTCACGCTTGGACTAGCCCGTGCCGCTGCAAGGGGCGATTTGACATTGATGAGATGGCTCGTGGGGCGATTTCCAGGATGCTACGTGACGCTAGCAGTCGAAGAAGCCGCGAAGAATGGTCACTTGCATGTGCTTAAGTGGCTGCACCGACCAAGTGATGGTCATGGCGGAGAAGGATCCACGCGGACGCCACAGCTAGAAGTGTTTTGGGGATCAAGAGAACTATTCTATGCAGGTCAAAATGGACATCTGCATGTCGTTGAGTGGCTCCAGGAACACACGAATCCTACCCCGACGCACATGTTCTTCGTGACGCTCGAAGAAGCGGCCAAGAACGGAGACTTCGCGATGGTGAAATGGCTGTGCGAAGTTCGTGGAGAGCAGTCGTCATACGCATCGGTTCTAGCTGCCAGCGAAGGGCATTTAGATGTTCTCAAGTGGCTTCGAGGAAACATCTATAACTCTTCGCCGTCGCTGTCGTTCGATGATGCGGCTGCAAACGGACACCTGGATGTTGTGCAATGGCTGCAGACGAATTCAGGTTACGCCACGGTGACTGCAATGAACAAGGCGGCGGCTAATGGACATTTCGACATTGTCAAGTGGCTGCATAAGAATCGACGAGAAGGATGCACCACGGCCGCCATGGACTCGGCGGCGGCAAACGGACATTTCGAGATCGTGCAGTGGTTGCAGACGCATCGACGTGAAGGGTGCACGACGGCGGCGATGGACGAAGCGGCAACGCGTGGCCACCTGAAGATCGTGGAGTGGTTGCACCAGACGCGCAAGGAGGGGTGCTCTACACGCGCGATGGACGGTGCCGCTATGCATGGTCACCTGGCGGTGGTTCAATGGCTTCACACACACAGGAAAGAAGGTTGTACGACTGCTGCAATGGATGGTGCTGCGCGTGCGAATCACTTGGATGTAGTTCAGTGGCTCCAGAAGAATCGAAAGGAGGGGTGCTCTCGTTCGGCCATGAATTTTGCTGCTGGGAACGGCCACCTGACCATGGTGCAGTGGCTGCACTCGCATCGCAAAGAGGGCTGTACGACAGATGCTATGGATATGGCAGCGGCGCAAGGACATCTTAATGTTGTCCAATGGCTGCATCACAATCGTAAAGAAGGATGTTCTACCAAGGCTATGGATCAGGCGGCTGGCCATGGGCATCTCAACGTAGTGGAGTGGTTGGATGGTAACAGGTCCGAGGGCTGCACGAAAGCAGCAATGGATAAGGCTGCGGCTAGCGGTCACCTCAAGGTGTTGCAGTGGCTTCACGTGAACCGTAATGAAGGTTGTACAGGTGCGGCTATGGATGAAGCAGCGGGAGGGGGTCATTTTGAAGTGATATTATTTCTCCAAAATGAGCGATCTGAGGGTTGTACGTCGAAGGCGTTCGTGAACGCTACGACGGCAGATGAATTAACGATTCTGCAGTGGCTATTTGAGCATTATGGTCAACAGTTTGGACGAGATCCACTTCAGCTTTATGCGTTTGACAAGTTCTACACCTTACGATGGCTGAAACAAAAGGGCAGGATTGAGTCAGCTGCTCAGGGTGGACATTTGGAGGGACCTCACGTTAGACGCTAGAAGGAAGTTAGATTCAGGAAATACATGCATTGTGTCGCGTGTATAAGCGACAAAGCATCAGTTAGGGAGGAAAATAGTTGCTAGTAGATATTTTGCGGCAGTGACAAAAAACTATCACGAGTAGAATTAGTAGAGCTTAGCATCAATATGAATCAGACCACCATGATGAAGCCCTGCCTTTCTGCCTTGTTAGAAGCCCTTTGTTACCAGCCCCGCAATGACAAAACATAGCACTCGTAAAACACGGAGGCGGAACGGCGTAGCCGTGCAATTCGGATCCATTTGTTCATCCCGATTTACCTTTCCCACAAAATTCAGGTTTTCTAGAGACGAGGCACCAAAAATTGGGCCGTACATCCCGTGATATGCATTCCTCCGGATGTATATCTCTGTTGTGGTGTTTGACCAAACTGAAGATTGTACATGTACAGTAGTGGGGAACGCAGACCATGGTTCGATGCAGAGACTCGTGTGATGACGAGTGGCAAAGCGGGCGCTTTGTGGATATTGAGGCTGTGATTGGCATGTCCTTAAGTCAATATCACTTATGCTAGGTGGGAGCTCACTTTCGACAAGCTTAAGCCACTGTAGCGACTCGTCCAGCAGTTCTTGCTTGTTCATGGTCACTTCAGGTGTGAGCAAGCAAAAGCTGACCTAGATTTCGCTTGCCCATTTCGGTGCGCGAATTTCGTTCGAGCCGCCCAAAGGGATGGGAAGTCCCATTTCCCGTGTTCAACGTTGGATTTGAACACGAAATTTGGCTGGCTTCACATGTCAAAGTCACTTCCCAAAATTTGCAGCATTATCTCGCCGTTCGCTCAGTAAAACATAGGTTTGATCGACAGCGCTAGTTTGTGGAGATCGTCACTGTTGTAGTATTAGGTTGAGAACTCGAAGCTTCAGCGTTCGATTGACTCAGTATCGCAGAGCTACTCTGCCCGAGCTCTCCAAGCAAGGCTCAAGACAGAAACAGATCGAGTACTGCATCACTTATATAACGTCGTGTGCTAATATTTTGACTGCGAGCAGATTGATAATCTCAAGTCTGCATAGCTATTGTGTCACTAGATAAAACTTCCTAACAAATAAATAGACTACTTACATGTCCATACCGACTAGAAACATTTAATCATAGTGGCGCTCACTCTCGGGTAGATCTTCCAGGATTGATTCCTGCTTGAGCCATTGAAGCGTGTAAAACTTGCCGAGGGCGAAAAGCTGCAGGCGATCATGCCCGAACTGATTGCGGTAGTGCTCAAAAAGCCACTGCAAAATTTCCAGCTCATCTGCTGATGTCGCGTTTACGAATGCCTTTGACGTGCATCCCTCCGACCGCTCACTTTGCAGAAACAGCAGAACGGCAAAGTGGCCACCAGAGGCGGCACGGTCCATAGCCGCGCCAGTGCATCCCTCGCTGCGGTTTGCGTGGAGCCATTGCACCACCTCCAAATGGCCGCGGCCTGCTGCATTGTCCATTGCTGCCGTCGTGCAGCCCTCGGATCGGTTCTTGTGCAGCCACTGCACAACGTCCAGGTGGCCGCCACCAGCAGCACGGTCCATCGCGTTTGTTGTGCAGCCTTCTTTGCGATTAGCATGCAGCCACTCCACCACTCGTAAATGACCACGTGCTGCCGCTTGGTCCATTGCATCCGTCGTGCAACCCTCTTTGCGATTCTTATGAAGCCATTCCACCACATCACGATGCCCATTACGAGCCGCAAGGTTCATTGCTGCAAGTGTACAGCCCTCCTTTCGATTCTTCTGGAGCCACTGAACTACATCCAAGTGATTCGCACGCGCAGCACCATCCATTGCAGCAGTCGTACAACCTTCTTTCCTGTGTGTGTGAAGCCATTGAACCACCGCCAGGTGACCATGCATAGCGGCACCGTCCATCGCGCGTGTAGAGCACCCCTCCTTGCGCGTCTGGTGCAACCACTCCACGATCTTTAGGTGGCCACGCGTTGCCGCTTCGTCCATCGCCGCCGTCGTGCACCCTTCACGTCGATGCGTCTGCAACCACTGCACGATCTCGAAATGTCCGTTTGCCGCCGCCGAGTCCATGGCGGCCGTGGTGCATCCTTCTCGTCGATTCTTATGCAGCCACTTGACAATGTCGAAATGTCCATTAGCCGCCGCCTTGTTCATCGCCGCAGGAGTAGCATACCCCGAATTCTTCTGCAGCCACATTAAAACATCCAGGTGTCCGTTTGCAGCCGCATCATCCATCGATGCAGACGGCGACGAGCTGAAGAGGTTTCCTTTCAGCCACTTGAGCACCTCCAAATGTCCGCCGCTCGCCGCCAAAACAGCGGCATAGGGCGACCACTCGCCTCTCACGTCACAGAGCCACTTGACCATTGCAAGGTCTCCGTTCTTGGCCGCTTCTTCCAAAGTCACGAAGAACACGTGGGTCGGCGACGGGTGCGTGTGTTCCTGCAGCCACTCCACCACCTGCAGGTGTCCGTTTTGCCCGGCGTAAAAGAGCTCTTTGGCGCCCCAAAACACGTCCAGAGCTTGTCGTGTCCCGCCGCCTTCGTCACGTATGTGGCCAGCTCTGCTGCTGCTGTTGAGCCACTGCAACGCGTGCAAATGCCCGTTTTTCGCCGCTTCTTCGACCGCCAGCGTGACGTAGCAGTCTGGAAATTGGTCCACGAGCCACTTCATGACTTGCAAGTCTCCTCTGGCGGCAGCTCGAGCCATGGCGAGCGTGAACAGCTTCTGGCGAAAAAATGGGTCCTCGTGCTGGCGCACCTCGAGCTGCGCGTCACTAACCCTCGCAGAGCGCATCATCGGCTCTGGCAGGGCGACCTTGGAGGTCGCGCATGCAGACTTGGAGGTGGAGCATGCACTCTGGCAGGTATCGAGGTCGCGCAGGGCCCTCTCTACGCGGATAGCCTGGTGCGTGGCCACCCGGCGCACGAGTCGCAGCGCGCCGCCCTGGAACGCGAAGCCGCAGGCGGCCGGCAGCGACCAGTGCACCGAGCAGTCCAGGAAGCCGCTGATGGCCTCGGCGATGTGCGGCAGCGCGGCGATGCGCGCGTGCGAGCGGCACACCAGCGCGGCGGAGGTCAGGGGGGTCGGCGTCTTCATCAGCCCTGGGAGGACCTGCGTGTGATGGAGAAGAAGCTCGAATGGCTGATTGGATACTGAGCCAAATGCTGGCCCTGCGGTACCTGATACATGATTTGAAAACCTCCCTCCAGCATAGTCCTAGATATGCCATATGAGAGGTTGCCAAAAAGTTAGTATGCACTCACCTCTAGAGACAACACGGCGTGTTGCGTGGGACTAGCAGCTTTTGGAGGGAAGGACGGAAGAGACGTGATCTTGAATGCTGATACTGGCCGTTTACGCGCCGGCCACTATGGCGCGCGCTTTCGCTGCCCGAATAGAGCGCCCCTGCCACTTCAACTGAGAGGCCTGGGCAGGTGCAAGTGATCCCGTGGAAGAATAAGCGGAGGATGAATGGCTGCTATGGCTGTGCCAATGCTGGGCGATTATCGCAATTATCGCCTTGCAGGATGTGACGGAGGCGACCTGCAGCTCCCCGTCTGTGCCTGCATCCGGGAATGGATTTGAATGCCTCGACGATCGAGCGAGGCGCGAGCTCCTCGAGCATTTCGCTGGTAGACACCTCGGCCGATGCGCCGGGCGACTAGAGAGAGCTCCAGGAGGGGAATCCAACGAGTGTAAACTCGCTGCGAGATCCTCCGGGAAAACTGAGGCGCGCGACATGAGTTGGCCGACGTCACATCGTCGGCCGAAACCGTGTCCAGGCACCGATAACCACGTGTCCAGGAGCAGCTCATTTGAGACCTTGAAGTGCCCGCGTTGCTTACAGCCCGCGCGGTGACAGCTCTTTCCTACCGGCTCAAGCTTTTTTTGCGAGGATAAACTCGATCAGAAATCTCTTACCTAAGATTTCGCACAATTGTTTTTGCGACCTGCGAAGCGTCGATGGAGGTTAGTCGAAGCCGGCCGAGAAATATACCCAACGTTGGTGTGTACTCATTCATTCAGACGCAGATGGCCGACTTGGCTATAAGGAAATTTTCTAGGTCGAACACGACGCGAGCAGCAGGCCCAGACGGTGGTCGCTCAGCAGCGTCTCCATGAGCTGCTTTAGCGCGCGGTTCGGGTGCAGCTGCGCCTTGGTCAGCGGCGCGCGCGTCAACGGGTCGAAGCAACCGTTCACTTCCAGGTGCTGCTCGATCATGGAGCGCTCGTACGTGTTGCCGTCGGGCGTCGTGACGGGGTCGTCCATCAGCTCCAAGCTTAGGGGGCAGTGGAAGATCTCCATCATCTGCGTCAGCGTTTTCTCGGCGTCCCCGCCTGACACCACTCCTTCGTCGTCCTTGGTACCTTTTACACCATTCGACTCGGCAGCGCGATCAGCGGAGCCATTTTCATCTGTAGATAGCAATGTGTCGTATACGCCCTGGCGCAGCATTCCCACGACCTTCATTTCCATTAGAATGGACCGCTTCAAAACTGCCGCGGACATGGGTGCACCGGCCGCGGACGATGGCAAGCATGCCGAAGCTGCAGACGCTGCACTAGCTCGGTCAAACGCCTTCTCAAGTAACAATAAGGATTCGTCATAATCTTTCTGGACACGTTTGCACTTTCCTTTCCACAATAAAATGGCAGCTTCACCTTCCACGGACACACCTGTGATATCGTGCGCTATACTTAAGTACTGCCATGCGTTCTCGGATTCATCCAGTGCGTAAAAACATTTTGCACATGACACATATGCCCGGACACGCTGACGTGTTGTCTCGGGGTCTTCCAGACTCCTTCCTTTGGATGATGATGATACAGTTGTCGGATTGCACGTGGCTGCCTCCTGATAGCACACGATGGCAGCCTGGAAATCTCGACGGACAAAATAGTCGTCTCCCTTTGCGAGTTGGTGACGCATAAAAAACGGGTTCTCCGGCGACGTCGAGATTTCAATTGCCTGGACCTGGAGATCTGGAGACGAATCCGCCATGGCTGCGAGATAACTCGCGTTCTCTTCCCAGAGGTGAGCTAGTCCGTGAAAAATAGCAGCTTTATCACCACCAAGAGCTTGAATGGCCTGAAAGTCTGGAGCTACTAGATCGAATCGGCGCAAACGTAGGTTCGCCGTCATGCGGTATGCAAAGCACTTCACGTGTTCTGTGTTGTCTGGCAGGTCCTTCAGTGCTAGTGTCAGCTGCTCGACAGCCACCGGATACTTCTTCGCGAAAAAGGCCTCCACCCCTCTCTCCATCGGGGACTGCTGTGCTGGTTCAATACGCCACGCACACCACATCGCCCCACCTTCCGTGCTCGAGGCCTCGCGAGATCCATCCGGTGCAGCTCGGGACAAGACATGACGTCTCTTGCTGTCCATCATATCCGCTGTGGGGGCATACAAGAACTCGCGCTGGTACGGGTTGTACAGCGCGAACACGTCTCTCTCCTCGACACTCAGGGCGACCAACTGCCACTTGCCAGCAGGCCCGGGCGATTCTCCCGCTTTCCTCCACGTGAACACTCGACTCCTGGTCTTGCCTCTCGCATCCTTCTTAAACTTGGCATAATCCGCCGCGTACAGATACTCCTCAAACCTGACACTCTGCACCAAGAACGTATCTGTATGCACATCCGCCGGAATCATTCTCCACTGCGCTTTAGTGCGATCTTTGTCTTCCGGCCAGGCAGCGTCTTCTTCTCCTTCCCCCACCCAGCACAATGCATTGCGTCGGTCATTGTCAAACGTCCCGGCATTGCCTGGCGCATACAATAACTCCTCTTTCGCTTTATCTCCCTGGCGGTACTCCGACCTGCCCGTCCTCGATAGAATCTTGAGCTCCAGCGGCTGGCCACTGGCCACTGCACGCAGCGTGGGACTCACCCACGCGTACCAGTAGCTCTCGGCGCGCACGCGCGCGCTGCCTTCCAAGTGGCTCATGAGTTTGCGCAGGAAGAAGGCGAGCGGCAGCTGCGGGAACTTGCGCTGCCTCGCCTCCAGCGCGCGCAGCGCGTTGCCGCCGCCGCCCGCCTCGCAGCTGGGCGCGTGCAGCGCGCAGCCCACGCGGTGCAGCACGGCGCAGCCGTCCAGCGTCCAGTGCCAGCTGGGCAGCGCCTCCAGGAACGTCAGCAGCACCGGCACGTCGAACAGGCCGGCGGCGTAGAAGTCGCGCAGCGCCGCCTCCAGGTACAAGCGGCGCCGCGCCTCCAGCTCCGGCAGCCGCAGGAAGCTGGCGCGCGCGCGGTCCGGCTCCTTGTGCAGCAGGTGCGCGCGCGTCTCCGCCAGCACAGGCTCCGCCTCGGCGTCCATGACGCGAATTCTTTTCTGAGAATCGGGAGCTTTTGCTGTCGCGCGGACCAATGGCGGATTTTCTTTTCCTTTTTGGCCACTCAATGGAGAGATTGCCACCTGTAGCCATCTCTACATCGACTCGATCAAAAGAGGTCTGGCTGACATTGAGCAGAGTAAATTCAACCATCAATCAAAAATATAATCCTGAAAGATTTCATCTCCCAAGACTTCACAACAAACGTTGGAGCAGACGCGCGCTCACTTTGCAGTCGGTTATGTAAGCTGTTCATATTTCCCTGTCAAACCAGGTGCCATATGAAAACGTACTCTTTTCCTTTCTTGCCTCCTACCCAGACATGTAAAACTATACTTAGCACATCAATTCCTGAATTTACAATACCATATCTTCCTCGCGAAGAAGTGTACCTAGGTTTAGAGTATCACAAATTTCATTCGCAGTAAATTTGACTCTTCACAAGTAGCGATGTTCACGATTCGTAAGGCTTTTAATATTTTTTAACTTCAAATCAAGCTCGCGTTTGAGTCCTAACTTATACTGCTGCCGCTGGCTCTTTAAAAGCTTTTGCCAGCTAAAAACCGTGAACAACACGTTGCTTGGTTGTTTGGTCAGATCAGCGGATCTTGCTTTGCGCCCCAGTCTATAGTGGCGCCGCGGGAATCGGCCGAACCATCTCGACAAGTAAGGCATGCGAGGCGCCAGGCGCCCAACCGATAGCCTGTGTGAGCTGGTTTTGGAAGCCCCGACGCAAATTACTGTACACCCACTTAACTTGACGGAGATCTATTAGGACTGCAACACCGCCACGTAGAGGAACCCGTCGGCGTAGCAGAAACTGCGGTACAGCTCCACGATGGAGACGGAAGGAGGGACTGGGATGCCGTGCACTACGAGTTGGGACTTGGAATAAGGGAAGAGGTCGGGGAGCAAGTAGCTCAGCACTTCTAGCAGCGTCTTCTCGCGCCCTGCACGACAGAGCAACGACTGAGTCAGTAGAGAGCCTCTATAGCGAGTGTATCTGCCTCTACTGACCCTCTTGCAGCGGCGCGATAGGCATCTGAATCACGGGTGCATTGTCGAGGTGCACTCGCAGCGGCAGATGCCTCAACGCCGACGTGTTCTCCCCTCCGTCCATGTGCAGCTCGCGCGTAGCCTCCCGATATCTCTCATAGTTATCTGCAGCAGCACGTCGTCAATCCAATATCTCCCGCGCTCTCCTCTTCAACTACCAACTCACTCTGCGAAATGCTCGTCCAGATCTGCGTCTGCTGCGCCTCGGGCAGCGCCATCACGGCTTTCGTGGAGCCCATGCGCAGGAATGTGGCCTGCTTGAGGCTGTGCATGAAGTGGGACTCGACGCTCTGCTCGTTGTCGCAAGGCAGCAGCACGTCCCCGGGGAAGCCCAGGAAGTGCACGGTCAGCGCCCAGGGCAGGTCGGCGTCGCCGTCCTCCCCGGGGCCGCACAATAGGTCTCGCAGCAGGCCGAAGGGCAGGTGCCAGTGCAGCGGCACCCCCTTGGCCTCGAACCAGATGGAAGCTCCTTGCATGGCCGTCACGGGCGGCGCTGCATCTCGAAAGTACTCGACGACGTCTCGCGTCTGGGACACCAAGTAGCTCATGCGGGGCACCATCGCCTGCAGAGAAATTTTAGACCCATTTCCGGTAGAACGAGCGGTAGAACGACGCACTCACGTAGAACGGGCGCGGTGCGTGCAACGTGGTCACCTCGTTCGGGTCCAGGGAAAACACGACGGGCAGGCGGCCGGCCCACACGCGCTGGCGCAGCGCGTCCGACTCGGACTCCGAGGACATGAGCTCCAGTATGTAGGAGGCTCGTAGGATTGGAAATGGGTCCTTCCTACTGGAAATGGGGACTTTTTATTGACTCGAAGGAAAGACTTAGTGGGAAAAAGGGTTCATTCGTGGGATCGTGTCTGACGTGGCTGCGGGGCTATCCCGTTGACTGTTGTGCGTTGTGGAAGTCGGGAAAATGACAAATGCTGGGTGATTTCGAAAAACAAGACAAACGCCACTTTTCGTGACGAATGCTGGGGTGATTTCAGCATGTTTACACTTTCGCATATCCAAATGACAAATGATGGTGAGTCCATATAAGATTTAGGAGGTTCTATCCTGTTTCAAAGTGCTGTCCGGACCAAAATAGTTCGTTTAATTATCAACTTTGATATTGTATAAGTATTGATAGGTGCAAGATGGGACTGCGAATACTCCGAAAACCCAGTCGAGACGATGGTACGCGCGAAGAAAGCTAAGACAACAGTGGGCGGGCTTACAAGAAAAAGCTACCATAAACACCATGGTTGTCACTACAATCGCCATCTGTACAAACAGGGTATCTGCCACCACGGGGAACTGAGAGGGCGGCTCCATAGACACAACGCCGACACTCTTCGCGGCCAATGGTTATGAACTTCTTCTGCTACATCAAGGAAACACGGACATCGCGACCTAGCTTCTTGTATTAGCGCGCTCGTTCCTGCTCGTTCTTTTTTAAACGGCTCGCCTCGCGTCTTTCTCGCACCGCAGTTTTACTACCCGTAAGCTTGTTCAATCGATGGCTCTTCAGCGCTATCGGTGATGATAGCTTTTTCTTGTAAACCCGCCCACTGTTGTCTTAGCTTTCTTCGCGCGTACCATCGTCTCGACTGGGTTTTCGGAGTATTCGCAGTCCCATCTTGCACCTATCAATACTTATACAATATCAAAGTTGATAATTAAACGAACTATTTTGGTCCGGACAGCACTTTATAACAGGATAGAGCCTCCTAAATCTTATCTGGACTCACCATCATTTGTCATTTGGATATCTGCCCCAGCGAAAGTGTAAACATGCCCAGCATTTGTCACGAAAAAGTGGCGTTTGTCTTTTTTTTCGAAATCACACCAGCATTTGTCATTTTCCCTGTGGAGTTCTGGAGAAAACAGAATTTGACTCATCGACGCTGTTGTCCTGGTTTCGGTTCAAAAAGATCTCATCTGGTGTCCTGCCTCACGGTGGTCCTGACTGAACAAATTCCAGAAACTTGACCTAAGAAATACAGCTTTGACCTGACGACTTTACTTGCAGTATGTGTAAGGAACGTGTGTGGAGTATTATCCAGTCGGGCAATGGAGGTGCTGCGAATTGTAAAGCAGTCGACAACACCACGCGCATACGGCCAAGATACAGATGCATGCACTAAAACACATCCTCAGGATCGATCGATCCATCGCTCGCGCCTGACCAAGGTGGTCGAGTCGTCGATAGCCACAGTTCGGTTGTGAGCTCATTTCCAAAGTATCCTCTCGATCCAAGCAGCAATGGTGTCCACATTGTCCTTGGCAGCGCTCGCGGTAGTCTCTGCAATCGCTGCAGGTAGCGTCGAGGCAAGAAAGCTTTCGACCGGCGTCTGCTACGCTCCGTGGCACCACTCGACCGTGAACTGGGATGTGCTCGCCGCAGACATGGCTCAGCTATCAGAGCACTTTTCGAGCATCCGGACGTATCAGGCGCAGTACAATGGCGTGAACGTCATCGACATGGCTGCTGCTGCCAATCTCCACATCGCAGTGGGTGTGCAATTGTCGGATCCGCGTTGGATCGATTCTGAGATTAAGGCTGTTTGCGACGGCTACTCCAGGAACGCCGGTGCCGTGGAGGCTGTGTACATCGGCAACGAAGACCTAAAAAATGGCGACTTTGGCGTGTACACAGCTGATCAAATTGCTGGGTACATTAGACGTGTAAAAAGCTGCGTGGGCAACACGCCCGTCGGCTCGGTCCAGCGTATCAATGAGTGGTTGGGTGCTAATGACGCGTGGAAGCTCGCAAACGCCTGCGACGTCATTGGCGTCAATATCCATCCATTCTTTACGCCAGGTTCCCAGTCTTCTGTCAAGAAACTGGAGTCCCAGTGGGAGCAAATGACGTCCAAGTTCGGCACCGCCAAGGTCCGCCTTACAGAGACCGGATGGCCCTACGCTGGCGAGACCTATGTTGGCAACGTTCCATCAACTGGCGCTATGACTCAGTACTTCTATGACTACGTCTATGGCTGGTGCCCGGGCAAGACTCAATCATACTGGTTCATGATGTACGACACGACGGTAAGCTACTCGGGTGCCGAGTACGAGAAGCATTTTGGTCTTTTTGGTACAGACAAGTCGCAGCACATTAGCATGCCATGATGTCATAAAACCTAATTCAGACGAACGTAAGCTACGATGGATTCTGAGTGGTTGCGATAGACTTTTCGATACTAGCAACGACTTTGGATTAGTGGATAGAAGTTGAAAATGCATTTTTTTCAGTGAGTTTTTTAGTGCCCTCAACTACAATACTACATCTTTTTAGCTGCTCATGAAAAATTTCCTTCTTCTCCAGCAATATACGGCTTTCTACAGTAGAACTTCGTCATAGTGGCACCAAAAGCAAATTCCAACGTATCCTATGACTTGTTTGAATACGACTAGATCAAGGGATAAAAATGAAAAACAAGGTTGAACAACAACCTCAAAAGGTCGCCAGTTCTTAACTCCAAGACGATAAATTTGATAACTTGTTGACTAAATCATGTTATCACCACTACAAACTTGAAAGCTCGCTGATAAACTGCAGGATACTATACCCGAAGACGAAAGCCACTGTACCAATAATTTTGCTGTCTTGCGAAAGAGATGCGAAAGGTTGGGCAGAAGAATTATGTCTTGAAAATACAAACAAAATGTGAGCAAGTGCTAGAAGTGAGTAGCAGTAAATGCTTCGATAAACTAGCTTAAGGATTTCTCGATGAAATGTCTAGCTACAATAGGTATCAGTGAAAACAAAATGTGAGCAAGGTGATAAGTGCAAACACTTTAATGAAGTACAAACACTTTTAAGACTTTTAAATGTTTGTACTCCAGAAAAGCAACTTAACAGTGCGAAAAGCCAAAACAGACTAGTCAGCTCTACAATCTCGTTGCAAGCGAGAGAAGCTTAGGATCTGTTCTACTAGCTTTTGTCACAATGAATGCAAAATCGGCCAGTGAATTAGAAAATACTTGACTTACAGTATTCAGTTGATCGTGCCGGGCAGAACGCTTCGGTAACATCTCGAAGGCGTACTCAAGTCTGATGGACTAGGCACACGTCACGCAGAAGAGAACAAACCGTGATGACTCTACTGAGAAAAGTCGTAACGTAGGGCGCGCAACAAAGTTACTACCATATTCTTGATTAGGGTACGCAGGTGCCGTTTGTGTTGCACTGATTACTCCCGGGATGAATGAGCCCAGATGTACGGTTAGTGCGTGCGCCATGCGCTTCATTTTCAGCTCCCAATCGTTCGATCGTCGAGACTACCGATGTCTAGGCCGTACTTCTGGGGCTGAACTCCAGCATTCATTCGCGACGAATCGATTCACCATCGCTAGCTGAAGCATGAGCTCACGCAATCTGAGCTCGTCCACCGCGAATTCACCCACACGCCTTGATTGCAGCTGCAATTCAACGCTTACGTACCGCAGTCAGTGTGTTCAGGGGTGGAGAATCGAAGAAGCTCGTGGTGTCGTTAGCGTTTCTCATCGGATCAGCTTAACTGGCGCAGTTAATCTGAAAAGGCTTCCAGACACTGGTGGCGTGGTTATTTGTCAGTACGGTCAGTACGGTGCAACACTCGGGATGGACTTGAACTGGATAGGCTATGAAAACGCTTGTAGATTCTGTCCCTCTGGCTCATGTAGTTCTCTCACGACAAAGCATCGCAGACTTTGACTCGCAAAGACTCACAATCTGTAAACGACCCACGCTACGTCTGTAATCGGCATCTTGGACGGGGCATTGCAACAGCTGGCTTACCACGTAAACCAAGTTTGCGGACAGCAAAGCGCTTCGACACTTGCCAGCCAATGACCCATGATGTCTAGACTGTAGAGGGTTCGAACCCCTCGCAGACCAGCTCAGGGCTCATTCCGAAAACCTCCTCGTGCAGCGCAGGACCTCCACGCGAATCCAGCACCAACACCAAGTTGTCATGGCTTTTTCGCTGTACTTGGCCGTTTTCGCATTTGTCGCGAGCTTTGCCGATGCTAGTAAGCTTCCCACGGGTGTCTGCTACGCCCCATGGCACCACCCGTACGTGAACTGGGATATCCTGGCCCAGGACATGGCTCAAGTGGCTCAACACTTTTCCAGTATCCGCACCTATGAGGCGCGAATGAGCGGCGTGAATGTCGTCGACATGGCCGCTGCCGCCAACCTTCGCGTTGCAGTCGGTGTACAGTTGGGTAACCCCCAGCAAATTGATGCTGAAATTCAAGCGGTCTGTGACGGCTACGGCAGGAACGCGTGGGCCGTAGAAGCGGTGTACGTCGGTAACGAGGACCTTCAGAACGGCGGCTTCGGCACGTACTCGGCTGAGCAAATTGCTGGTTACATCCGTCGGGTAAAGAGCTGCGTGGGCAACACCCCTGTTGGATCGGCGCAGCGTATCAACGAGTGGCTGGGCGCTCCTGGTGCGTGGACCCTTGCCAACGCGTGTGACGTCATTGGAGTCAACATCTACCCGTTCTTCACGCCGGGCTCGCAGTCGTCAGTGAACAAGCTGCATGCTCAATGGGACCAAATGGTGTCGAAGTTCGGCCCCAACAAGCTCCACCTCACGGAGACCGGATTCCCCTATGCTGGTGAGACCTACGCTGGCAATGTTCCGTCGATTGGCGCTATGACGCAGTACTTCTGGGACTACGTCTATGGCTGGTGCCCTGGCAAGGGCCAGTCCTACTGGTTCATGATGTACGACCAGACGGTAAGCTACTCGGGTGCCGAGTATGAGAAGCACTTTGGCCTGTTTGGCACGGACAAGTCCCAGCACATCAGCTTGCCATAAGCGCGGCCACCACTCCCGACTGTGAGGAGCACTAGACAACAATTTTCAAAGTGATTCCCGATCAATGCACGTACACCACAGAAGCTGTCTAAGCGGATGGTACCTTTCAAAAAAGAAAACGAGTTCATGATTGTTGTATTTTCCTGATGACAGGCTCAACCGAACCATGGCGCTACAGTCGTCAGCTTACGCCAGTCGTGCGTACTTGGAGCCTTTCGCCCCGAAATATTGCTACTAGTACACGTAGCGTGTTGCCTGTCCGCTCCGAACATACAACCGGCGGTTGAACCGGAAACTGACAAGCTAATGGCTTAAACCATCGTTAGCAAGCACGAAGTAGTTTCCCAAGCTAAGCGTTTTGTGGCATGTCTTTAGTAAGGCATCGATGCACGAAGGGGTCTCAAAACGCGGACGAACCCACCGTGATGGAGCTCACTTCAAAATCGGCTTCCTTCAACGCAAGACCTTCAAGCGACGCCAGTTCGACTTCGTCGACTTAAAACAGGATGACCGGCACGTCGTACCTCAGTGTACTTGCTGCAATCTCCGCCCTTGTTGTTGGCGTCGTTGATGCTGACAAACTCTCGACCGGTGTTTGCTACGCGCCGTGGCATCACACTACTGTCAACTGGGACGTGCTCGCGAACGACATGAAGCAAGTGGCGCAATACTTTTCCAGCATCCGCACGTATGAAGCAGACATGAGTGGAGTGAATGTAGTCGACATGGCGGCGTCGGCTGGACTTCGCGTTGCAGTTGGAGTGCAGCTTCAAAACCCGAGTCGCATTGACGCAGAGATTCAAGCAGTTTGTGATGGATATGCTAGGAATGCTTGGGCTGTTGAGGCCGTCTACGTTGGCAACGAGGATCTCCAAAATGGTGACTTTGGCAAATACTCTGCAGATCAGCTCCTCGGCTACATCAACCGTGTCAGGAGCTGCGTTGGGAACACGCCGATCGGCTCGGTTCAACGTATCAACGAGTGGTTGTGGGCCGACAGTGCCTGGACGCTGGCCAACGCTGTCGACAACATCGGTGTCAACATCTACCCGTTCTTCACACCAGGATCGCAGCCTTCGGTGCAAAAGCTACAAGCTCAGTGGGATCAGATGACGTCCAAGTTCGGCGCGAACAAGCTCCACCTCACAGAAACTGGTTGGCCATCGGCAGGCGAAAACTATAATGACAACCAGCCTTCAGTCGAAGGCTTGCAGCAGTACCTGAACGACTACGTCGTTTGGTCCTCCGACAAAGGCCAGTCGTACTGGTTCATGATGTACGACACGACGGTGAGCTATTCGGGTGCCGAATATGAAAAGCACTTTGGTCTCTTCGGCACCGATATGTCTTCGCATGTTAGCATGCCGGGTCGTAGCCGGAAGTTGCTGCGGCAAGAGTGATTGCACCGTAGCTGTGTCGATAGAAACTCTGTCATTAAGCTGTGATAACATGAGCACCTTGTACTTACTGCTGATCTTCAGCGTTCAAATGCAAAAGCTCTACTCTGTAGTGGTCCTTTGTGAAGCTATTTCGTTCATTTGACTCGAACATCATTGTCACGAGGTGTTTACCGACAGCATTGGAACTTCCAACCCATGCTGGTGATCAAAATGCATCCAGTATAGCGGTAACGCACAAGATTTGCCCTCGCACACCACACTATCGCTGCCCAGCGTTGCTTCGGACATGTCTCGCTGCTACGATCGCAATCGTGAAGCACACAAAAACTTCTTTTGGTGCATGAGCGTGATTACCAGGCCGTGATGAGGGTCCCATCATTATCGTGGGTAATCCGAAATGATTGCCAGGCACGAGAGTCCAGCAATCGTCGTACCATCATCACTGTTAATCGTAGCTCAAACGGGCGGGATCACTTTTCAATTCGCATCCAAGAGCGCACCAGCTTCGATTGCAAGACGCACTACCAGCCTCGCAGACACGCTTACAATGGATAGAGACGGCGGTGGAGACCCAATTGCCCCGGTGATCGGGTACGACGACGGCAAAACGCTGATGGCTCGAGGTCCATTGGCTCTGCACGAGCACATGGCCTCGCGCTTGGAGCGGTCCCTGGGCCAGGAGCTCCCTCAGATGGAGGTGCGCTTCAAGGACGTGTCCATCTCGGCGGACATCGCTGTCAAGGACGAGAGCAACCTCGAGGTACAGCTGCCCACGCTGCCGAACGAGATGATGAAGACCGTCCACGGCTTCGTGGCCAGTAAGCGCTCGGTCACGAAGCGCATCTTAAAAAGTGTTAGTGGTGTATTGAAGCCGGGCACTATCACGCTGGTGCTGGGTCAGCCTGGGTCGGGCAAGTCCTCGTTCATGAAGCTGCTCAGCGGCCGATTCCCGAAGGACAAGAACGTCACGATCGAGGGCGACGTGACGTACAACGGAACCTCGGCCCAGGAACTGGGCAGGAGACTGCCGCAATTTGTGTCGTACGTGCCGCAGCGCGACAAGCACTACCCAGAGCTGACGGTGAAGGAGACACTGGAGTTCGCGCACGCGGCGTGTGGTGGAGATCTGTCTGAACGGGATGCTAGACACTTGACGAACGGGACTCCGGACGAGAACACCGAAGCGTTGAAGGCGGCCCGAGCACTGGCCAAACACTACCCTGACGTCGTAATCCAGCAGCTCGGACTCGAGAACTGCCAGAACACTGTCGTCGGAGACGCAATGCTGCGAGGCGTGTCTGGAGGAGAACGCAAACGCGTGACGACGGGCGAGATGGCGTTCGGTAACAAGTACGTGGTGCTGATGGACGAGATCAGCACGGGCCTCGACAGCGCGGCAACGTTCGACATCATCACGACGCAGCGCAGCCTCGCCAAGAAGTTCCGGAAGACGGTGGTGATTTCGTTGCTGCAGCCGTCGCCCGAGGTGTTCGCACTCTTCGACGACGTGATGATTCTGAACGCGGGGTACCTCATGTACCATGGTCCATGCGGAGAGGCGTTGAGCTACTTCGAGAACCTTGGGTTTAAATGTCCTCCTTCTCGTGATGTGGCAGATTTCTTGCTGGACCTTGGCACCAACAAGCAGTACCAGTACGAAGTGAAGCTGGCTAGAGGCGGTGCTATCCCTCGCACTCCAAGTGATTTTGCTGACATGTTCGAGCGGTCATCGATTTACAAGCAAACGCTAAAAGACTTGGAGAGCCCGATGAAACCCGTTTTGGTCGAGGACATGAAGACTTTTATGAATGCTCAACCTGAATTCTCCCAAAACTTCTGGGCCAGCACCTATTTGCTCATGAAACGAGAGCTCACTATCACAAAGAGGGAGATGTCAGCCCTCGTTGGCCGGATGATCATGAGCACGGTTATTGCGTTGCTCTGTTCAAGTGTGTACTACCAATTCGACACTACAGACGCGCAGTTGGCGATGGGTATTATTTTCGAGTCAATTCTCAACTTGTCGGTGGGCCAGTCAGCTCAAATCCCGACTGTCATGGCTGCACGCGAGGTGTTTTACAAGCAACGAGGTGCCAATTTATTCAGGACCGCCTCTTACGTGGTTTCTAGTTCAGCTGTTCAACTACCCGCAATTATTTTGGAGACGGTGCTATTCAGCTCGATTGTCTACTGGATGTGCGGCTTCATGAACACATTTTGGAGCTTTATCGTCTTTGTGGTGGTTCTGAGTTTGATTAACGTTGCTCTTGCGGCATTTTTCTTTTTCCTTGCATCCGCATCACCAAACCTCAACGTCGCCAACCCGCTGTCGAGCGTCTCAATCGTATTTTTTGTCATGTTTGCGGGCTACACAATCACGAAGGACCAGATCCCAGATTACCTTGTAAGTTTGTGGGTCGTGCACTCCAGCTTGTGTGGCTTTGCTAACACCTTGTATTACTCATGCTTTCTTTTGTGTTGTTAGATCTGGCTGTACTGGATCAATCCAACATCGTGGGGTGTTCGCGCACTCGGAATCAACCAGTACATTAACTCGCACTTCGATAAGTGTGATTTTGGTGGAGTCGACTACTGCACCAAGTACGGAATGACTATGGGCGAGTACTCACTGAGCACCTACGAAGTTCCATCAGAAAAGTTCTGGCTCTGGTATGGAATGATCTACTTGGCAGCTACGTACGGTTTCTTTTTGATCATGTCCTGCTTGGCCCTGGAATACCACCGCTTCGAGAGCCCCGAAAATGTCGTGCTTGACACCGAGCCCGAAATGAAAACTTCAGACAACTACACAAGCACGCAGACGCCACGTGCGTCGGCCAGGCGAGATGAAGCTGTGGTCTCAGTTGGTCATGAGCGACAAAAAGACTTTGTTCCCGTGACGGTGGCGTTCAAGGACTTATGGTACACCGTTCCGGACCCGGCCAACCCGAAAGAGACGATCGATCTGCTCAAAGGTATCTCCGGGTACGCACTGCCAGGCACGATCACGGCACTCATGGGGTCTTCGGGTGCTGGCAAGACGACACTGATGGACGTGATCGCTGGGCGCAAGACGGGAGGCAAAATCCGAGGCCAAATCCTGCTAAATGGCCACCCGGCGACAGACTTGGCCATCCGCCGATCCACGGGGTACTGCGAACAAATGGACATCCACTCGGAGTCGTCCACGATTCGCGAGGCGCTCACTTTCAGTGCATTTTTGCGTCAAGGAGCGGATGTACCTGATAGCCACAAGTACGACTCGGTGAACGAGTGCTTGGACTTGCTGGACTTGAACCCGATAGCCGACCAGATCATTCGAGGCAGCTCGGTGGAGCAGATGAAGCGTCTAACGATTGGCGTGGAGTTGGCAGCGCAGCCCAGCGTGTTGTTCCTGGACGAACCGACAAGTGGCTTGGACGCTCGATCGGCAAAGTTGATCATGGATGGCGTGCGCAAAGTGGCGGATACAGGTCGCACCATCGTGTGTACAATTCACCAGCCGTCCGCGGAGGTTTTCAGTGTGTTCGACAGTCTGCTGTTGCTGAAGCGCGGCGGTGAGACGGTGTTTGCTGGCGATTTGGGAGAGAACGCGAGCGCGATGATTCAGTACTTCGAGGCGATTGACGGGGTGGCGAAGTTGGAGAACGACTACAACCCAGCCACGTGGATGCTGGAGGTGATTGGCGCCGGTGTCGGCAACGTCAATGGCGACAGGACAGATTTTGTGAGCATCTTCAAGTCGAGCGAGGTGTATGAGCGATTGCAATCAGACCTTGATTGTGAGGGCGTGTCTCGACCTTCCCCATCGGTTCCTGCTCTGGAGTTTGGCGAAAAGCGCGCTGCGTCGGAGCTGACCCAGGCAAAATTCCTGTTGAAGCGCTTTTGCGATCTGTACTGGCGCACGGCTTCCTTCAACTTGACCCGTTTTGCTATTTCACTTGGTTTGGGTCTGCTGTTTGGTATTTCGTACGCTGGTGCAGACTACAGTTCGTACTCCAGCATCAACTCTGGAATGGGAATGGTTTACTTGGCTGTGGGGTTCATCGGCCTAGTTTCATTCAATGGCTTGATCCCCGTTGTGGCAGATGAACGTGCTGTGTTCTACCGCGAGAGAGCGTCGCAAACATACAGTGCGCTATGGTACTTTGTCGGCCTGAGCGTTATGGAAATTCCGTACGTCTTGGCAGCAGTTTTACTCTTTTTGATCCCCTTCTTCCCGCTGGTCGGATTCACTGGAGTTGGCGCTTTCTTCACATGTTGGTTGGTATTGGCACTACACGTTCTACACCAAGCGTACATGGCCGAGCTTCTTGTGTTCCTGCTGCCGAATCTGGAAGTTGCAGAAATCGTTGGAGTGCTGGTGACATTAATCAGCTACCTGTTTTCAGGTTTCAGCCCGCCAGCCTCGACCCTGCCGTCAGCAACAGTGTGGCTCTACAAAATCACCCCCATGACGTACAGCCTTGCTGCATTTTCATCGGTGGTGTTTGGTGGATGCAATAGTGGAGGCGATCTCGGCTGCACGCAGATGACGAGCGTGCCTCCATCTCTACCAGACGGAATCACTGTGAAGACTTACCTCGAGGACAATTTTTTCATGAAGCACGATGAGATCTGGCGGAACTGCGGTATTCTTGTTGGCTTTGTTCTTCTGTTCTGTGTTTTGACGCTGCTGGCGATGCGCTTCATCAATTACCAGAAGAGATAACGAGATAAGCATATATTACTTTCTCAAAAAAAATATAATTTCATTTTGATTAAAATCGACTTTTTTCATTCTATTACTGTAGTTTGTCAACTGAACTTGTAGTCGGAATACGGCGGCAACTATATGCTTAGAGCAACTTTGATTTAAATATTACTAGAGCGACAACAGAAAAACGGTTTCCAATTCTTTCATTTTGTTCTTTTCTGATCAAAGATATGTGCACGTTCGCAAGGCTTCTAAACACGACAGCGCATACACAAAATGAACTTGATTTGGTAATGGCTACCATGTCTTGTGATGAAGTAAATTGTCAATTGACCAAAGCTTCAGGCCATCCGCCACCAATCTGCCCACTATAGAAGTACTGGAGAAGGAGCGATGTACGACGCCTTATGCGTTGAATCAAAAGGCGACTGGGGTTTCCAGCACACGAACATTGCGGTGCTTCATCGTCTCCAGCTCCTGCTGGTGCTCCAACCCCAAGAACGTCGTCATCAACTTGTTCAAATACGTGTTTTCATGCACACCCTTGCACATACGCTCAAAGATCAATGGCCCCTTGCAGTAGAGGTTGACGTCTGTGCCAACATGCCCAGTTGTAGTCCAGTCGAGACCGGCAGGCTTGCTAATCACACGACCCAGTTCGAGAAGAACAAGGTATAAATCGCGAGACTTGTCAACTGCAACAGCGATCTCCGTCACGAGTTGAGCCAAGTCCTCGTCGGTTGCCGATGTCACGTTCGTGTAGGTGGCTAGTGCTTTCTTGGCCGCATCCAGCATAGCTGTCTTGCACGTTTCGTTTTTGCCGGGCGTACACTCATTACGTTGCAGTACAGCTTCAACGTACTTGACGAGGCCTTCAGTCGACATTGTTTGTCGCTGCAGCTCTTTGGGGTACCAGGCGTAAGGGTTAGCCGTACCTCTTCCGAGAGTAAGGCCACCCGTGCCATGGTCAGCAGCAGACAGCATGGCCGTGTTTGGAGATTGCTCGACATGATCTAGTACAACAGCGACAGCCTCATCAAATGCGATTGCATCCTTTGCCATAGTGCCAGGGTCATTTAAATGGCCAGCGAGATCAATGCGCGAGCCTTCAATCATTACGAAGCACCCGTTCTTCCTAGCTTGTTCATTCTTGCGTAACAAACTGAGCACAACATCCACCATTTCCGGCAAACTCGGTTCACGCGTAGTTGAGTTGTTCGAAGCAGCTTCACGCAACCGATCCACCTCGTATGACATGTGGCTATCCTTGAAAAGTCCAAAGAGGCGAAGTGCTCCCGATCCAGCGTTGGCATTCTGATAGTTTAGTAGGTCCTGGTAGTTGTACGCCAAGGTGTAGCCATTGCTTTTAAGATCCTCGATCATGGAGGCGTTAAAGTGTCTTTTTCCACCGCCAAGGAGAAAGTCGAGGTTCTTGTTGGCAACGTACTGTGCAGCGATATCGTCCTCCGAATTACGGTTTGTCACATGTGCTGCGAACGACGCAGGTGTGGCGTGGGTCACTCGGCTCGTAACGATCATCCCGGTCACCATACCACGAGCCTTGGCGGCCTCCAACACTGTACCCAGTGGCTGGTTGTACGTGTCGACTCCAATTGCAGCATCGTATGTCTTGTATCCAGTGGCGTAGGCTGTAGCCGCCGCTGCAGAGTCCGTGATATAGCTGCTAGACGAATGCGTCTGGATTGTGCCCATGAGGTGTGGATCGATGTGGAGGCGAGACTTGAGAGATGGGTCAAGCACAGTGCGGGCAAGTGTGAAGATGTTGGGACCCGTCCCGTCCGGGATCATCATAATGATGCTTCGCGGTTCATTTTCGTTCTCGTCAAAGTTGTAGTCGACGTCAACGGTCTTGTATTCGTAATGTGTTGCAGCACTTGTGAGAGTTACCACTCCAGCGCACAGGGCTACAGCGCGAGATAGGTTGATCATCGTAACAATCGTGCCTTGTTAGTTGTTGTATCAGCTGGGAGACAACGCAAAATGCGAAATGGAAATGGAGGTAGAAGCTACCGCAGGCAGTGGAGGTCCAACAACACTGTGAGTAGCCCACATACGGAGCCTTACACATTGAGGCCGTCTGTTTGGTTTTAAAGGAGGGGCATGATATCATTTTGAGATCGAGAACCCCCCAACGACGGACGGCACGTAGCAGCAACCCACACCAGAGATAATCCAACTAAAGTTTAGTCACAAACACGCCCGCTCTGATCACTCCATAATCAAAAAGGAGCGCGCGCAGATGGTGAGCAGCAGTGCACTTCGAAGTATCAACAACGAGTTGAAGCTGTGTTACTTACGATGAACATGAATGTGGCTCTGCCACGTTATGACTTCGATATACTGTTCATTGAGATTAACGCGCTATCCCGCAGAGTTTACGGAATAAAAAGACACTACACAATCATTGACAATCAAATTGTAAAACTGCATACTAATGCAGCTGTAGCCATACGCAGGAAGAAAATGACACAAGACACATTTCCGAATGAGGCGCGCATGCAAAAAAAAAAAAACAAGAATATATTTTTACTACACTCGTGATACTGTACGACGCTTCCTGGGTACTAAAAATTCATAGATTCTGTTTTATCTCCAGCTTTCACACATTGCATAATATACTGTACAGTTTCTTCAGATTTTGGAAAGAATATGCCGAAAAACGCTAGGGGCAACGCGCTACGAACACCAGGCAAAAGCGCGGATTGAAAAAAAAAACGGGATGTGTAAGTTCGTAAACGAGAATCAGCGGGCATGGGAACCAGTGCAGAGGCCTTTAGACTCTCTGGAATATACTTTCGTTGTGCACTATACCATCCACAATTCTAAAGCCACCATCCCGAGGAGGTGCACCGCAGCAGCAACGTAATCGATGAAATCATAATCACAGATGTTGTCACAAGGGTCTAGGCAATATGATAAATCCAAATGCTCTGTTACTAGCCGCAAGTGGGACAGCTTCGCAACACTCACAACTAATAAGTATCTCTTCTGTGAAGGTCGCATCCGAACCTTCTAGCAGACTTGTTCGTCATGCTCAAGGGTGCTCTTTCAGTGATAGCAGGTTTTGTTGGGTTTAAAGTATCAAGCTCCTTCAGTCTACAACCCTCCAGTATAGTTTTCCCGGTAAGCGTGGCCTCAACACCAAATGTTAAGCATATCATGCACTTTTCGGACGTGTTTTTAAATCTCGAGGTCCTTAAATGTCACCGAGTCCAAGGAAATGAAGTTCTCGTATGGTGCTGACTCGCCGACCACACTTTTGATGTCCGGGCTGGAGTTTGCAAAGCAGCTGATGCCAAGCCCAGATCTCTTTCTTTACACGGGTGATCATGTTGTTCGCGGTCGTTTGCCGGAGAAACTTGTAACCAAGACTGTATAGACAAGTGTCAAGATTATATCAAAATTCTTCGCAGTCGCTGACAACAACACTGGCCAAGGCATCACGACTCTAATCGGCAACGCTGACACATGTACGGTACGAATGTTGTGGTAATAAACGCAGAAAAGGAACTGAAACAATGTTTCGCAGCACCGCCCTACACTATGAATGTTACCAATCCCGAAAAAGATGTTAACCCGTCGATTGATCTCATATCGAAAGCATGGCAAGAATCGATGACCAAGTCCGAGCTCGATTGGTTCAAGCGGCACGGCTACGCATCCTACGACCTCGATGACAAGCTAGTTGTATTGACGCTCAACACGCTGCCATACTCTGTAAGTGTTTGCTATTTGATGTGAAGTCATTCTGTAAGCGTCTTGACAATGTTTAACGAGTCCCACAACAGCCCAGTCACTATCCAAACACCACAAATATCTCAGACCCTTTTGGCCAGTTTGCATGGCTGAACGACACCCTGCTTGAGCTCCGAAATGCAGTAAGTTCGTGTACATCGTGGGCCACATTCCCCCCATTGTCGATTCGTTCAACGGCGCCCAAATGTAGGAGACGAACTATATCGTCCAGTACAAGAAGATCGTGATCAAATTCGCAGACGTAATCAAGGCCCAGCTTTTCGGACATGTCCATAGCATCGAGTTCCGGATTCCACTTGAGTCCGAGCAGCAGGTCAAAGTGCGTGTGGCGGCGCAGAGCTTGTGCCGCTGTTCATGTCGGCGGCAATTTCGCCCATTTTCAGAAACAACCCCGCCTTTATGGTCTGAGACTTTGATGCCACGACGTATGAGCTGCTAGACTTCACGGTGTACGGCTCAACATTTCTTCTGTCGACCAAACGCTGAACTGGCAGCCTCTCTTCAAGGCGAGCAGTGAGTACGGGGTCGTTGCGAACGTCGGAGCTAAAGGCATTCGCAGACCGTGCAGCATCCGAGCCGGCGCTGCTTGAGCGGTATTACTACAACACGAAGGCTCAGTCGTATCAGCAAGTGTCATGCAGGGATCTCGCGTGTCAATCGAAGTGGTTGTGTACGATGCAGTGCTATACGACTTCGGAGGATTTTAAAGCGTGCATGTCAAAGTTGGAGCTGGTGCATACGCAACAGTCGGCACAGGGATGACAAGCCAAGAGTTCAATATGCCGTGGGTGCCCTAGCAGAACGGTAAAATAATTTTAATCCTGCACAACGAAATAATCACCAGAGGCTACTATAAAAAAAAGCGCAAATAATTCGTGGCAACACATCCGAAGTAAAAACATGAATTGTCTTGTCGTATCGGCTACTACGTGCGTAGTTGTTATTTTCAAACTGGAGAGAGTTTGGAATCGACGGGGCACACTCGTATTCGTGTTACTCGCTTACGACTGGACCAATCCACCGTTCTAGGTATGGTAGTACGAAACCATCGATTAAAGACTTACTCGTGCCCAATCAACTCGATGATTCGTAGCTAAAAACGAGCAAGTAGTTGTTTTTATTGACACTTTAGTGATACCCCAAACGAGCATCACAATTAGCAGTACAACAACACCAACTGCAGCAGATACTATCAAGGCTTTTACACCGTTATCGATCACATCCAGGACGCGGTCCAGTGTTCTTGCTTTCGTAGGATCCTTCATCGCAGCCGTCCGAAGATTCGTCACGTCTTTCTTGGAGAATCGGATGGGGTTCTTTTCCAGCACCTTCGAGAATTTGACGATGTCGGGGTTCTTCGCCAACTTCTTGATGTTTTCCGTGTTCTGTAGGAAACTCGGGTTCTTCTCCAAAGCATTGCCGACCTTTTTCACAACACTGCTTTTTTCCAAGGCTGCCACGGCGCCAGAATTCTTCTGCAAGGTCGATAACTTGCTGCATAGGTGTGTGTTCTTCCCCCCAAAGAACCGATACAAATGCCTCTCTCCTCGATATATTCTTTGAGCTTGTCACGTTTGACCTTTGTTGCTGTTGTACAAAACGAACATATGTTCAGGTATACTCACAATTACTTATCTTGTTTTGAAGACGAAGACACGACGCTGAGGCGGGAGGGGAGCCCCGCTGGCTATATTCTTTTTATTTAGTTTATCTCCATTGGTATCGACAAATGTACGGCCGAATTTGAGTCTTTTAATTGATTCCCGAATGGTTATGGGTATTCCTGAAATGAACACTGCCTTGCTGTTGCAATGTGCGCTGGTGCCCAATTCTTACGGCATGCTAATGTGCTGCGACTTGTCTGTGCCAAAAAGACCAAAGTGCTTCTCGAATTCAGCACCCGAGTAACTCACGGTCGTGTCGTACATCATGAACCAGTACGACTGGCCCTTGCCAGAGGCCCATCCATACACGTAGTCGTAGAAGTACTGTGTCAAGGCTCCAGGGGACGGAACGTTGCCAGCATAGTTTTCACCCGCAGTCGGCCAGCCAGTCTCCGTGAGGCGAACCTTGTTCGGCCCGAACTTAGCCGTCATTTGGTCCCATTGAGCTTCCAGCTTCTTCACTGAAGGCTGAGACCCTTGCGTGAAGAATGGGTAGATGTTGACTCCAATGACATCGCAGGCGTTGGCCAACGTCCACGCGCCAGGAGCACTCAACCACTCATTGATACGCTGCACCGATCCGACGGGCGTGTTGCCCACGCAATTTTTCACACGACGAATGTAACCTGCGAGTTCATCGGCACTGTAAGTGCCAAAGCCGCCGTTCTGGAGATTCTCGTTTCCGACGTAGACAGCTTCGACGGCCCACGAATTTTTGGCGTAGCCATCGCAGACCGCCTGGATCTCGGAGTCAATCCACCGACGGTCGGTTAATTGCACACCAACCGCGATATGCAATCCTGCCGCTGCAGCCATGTCCACGGCGTTCACGCCATTGAACTGGGCTTGAAAAGTGCGGATGCTCGAGAAGTGCTGGGATACCTGAGTCATGTCATCGGCTAGCACATTCCAGTTGACAGTCGAATGGTGCCACGGGGCGTAGCAAACGCCGGTGGAGAGTTTGCTGGCATCAGCCGAACTGAAGACGGCGGTGGTGGCGATGGCGAAAGCTGTTGCGATCTTCATTACTTCTTTAGCAATGAGGGTGACTTGGGAAGGTCCTTGTGCTTGGCAAGGAAATTGGTTTGTGGCAACAATTCGAACCGGGGCTAAAGGGACGAGAGCGAGCACTTTGTCGCATTAGTTGTGGTCGTCTCCAAAAGCATTGGATCGTGTCATTCGAGGCTTTGCTGCAATCTTTGGATCTGCTCGTGGGTGTAGTGATTGGTTGACGACCGTAAACTCTTCAGGGCACGAATACTCCACTCCTGAACTGTATGGCGTAATGGAAAAGACGCAACGCGTTATGTGGCCGCTGTCATGAAAGTGTTCCTAGGATGCCCTCTTGATCGAGGTTTCTCTTATCATAATGTCCTCTTCCATTAGTAGGCAAACTATACCTGGTTTGACAGACCCTGCCAACTCAACTTGACGAGTTCGCGAAGGCGTTTTCGAAACGTACACACGCGTCGCGAAACATGTCTACAGTGGCGATATCGTGCTGGTGTTGTTGTTTGCACGCGTGGAACGGACAGCATTCGCGATTTTCATACCGTAAGTTGCGTACGTAGTTCGACTTTCGTGGACAGCATTGGGTTGTACAATTGTGTCCCCGTCGACTTGTTTTCTTACCCAAGGATACAAAGTGCGCCAGTGACTCACAATTAAAAGGAAACGCCTCTCACCATCGCTCTTGCACGTTTGTCAGTCTACCAGGGTCGAGGTACTGTGAAAAAAAATGTCGGTACTGGAAAGCACAGTACTTCGAAAGACTGTCGTGCTATATCTTTACGTGCACGTGCAAACACAAAGTCCTATCTTTTCTGGTAATTCAGGAAGCGCATCGCCAGCAGCGTTAAAACGCAGAATAGCAGTACAAAGCCGACAAGAATACCGCAGTTCCTCCATACTTCGCTATGCTTCATGAAGAAGTTTTGTTCAAGGTACTCTTTCACGGTGATCCCGTTCGACAACGATGGAGGTACATTCGTCATCTGCGTGCACCCGAGACCGTTTTCGCTACTGCACTCACCAAACACAACTGCCGAGAACGCTGCCGTGCTGTAGGTCATTGGGGTGATTTTGTAGAGCCACACGGTTGCTGACGGCAGGGTCGAGGCTGGCGGGCTAAAACCTGAGAACAAGTAGCCGATGAGATTCAACAGCACCCCGACAATCTCGGCGACTTCAAGATTTGGCAACAGAAACACGAGAAGCTCTGCCATGTACGCTTGATGCAGCACTTGCAGCACCAAAACTATCCAGGACGTGAAGAAGGGACCGAAGCCTGAAAATCCCACCAACGGAAAAAACGGCAAAAGGAACATGAACACAGCTGCGATCGCGTATGGGATCTCCACCACAGCAAGTCCAAAGAAATACCAGAACGCATTATACGTTTGCGATGCTCGCTCACGATAAAAGACGGACCGCTCTTCAGCAGCGATGGGAATTAATCCGTTGAAAGCGATCAGCCCGATAAAGCACACCACCAAATACACCATCCCCATGCCAGAGTTGACTGCTGCGTAGGACTTGTACTCAGCACCGACGTACGTGAAGCCGTAGCCTACGCCTAAGCCCAGCGAAATAGCAAAACGGGTCAAGTTGAAGGAAGCCGTGCGCCAGTACAGATCGCAAAAGCGCTTCAACAGGAATTTTGCCTGGGTCAGCTCCGACGCAGCGCGCTTTTCGCCAAACTCCAGAGCAGGAACCGATGGGGAAGGTCGAGACACGCCCTCACAATCAAGGTCTGATTGCAATCGCTCATACACCTCGCTCGACTTGAAGATGCTCACAAAATCTGTCCTGTCGCCATTGACGTTGCCGACACCGGCGCCAATCACCTCCAGCATCCACGTGGCTGGGTTGTAGTCGTTCTCCAACTTCGCCACCCCGTCAATCGCCTCGAAGTACTGAATCATCGCGCTCGCGTTCTCTCCCAAATCGCCAGCAAACACCGTCTCACCGCCGCGCTTCAGCAACAGCAGACTGTCGAACACACTGAAAACCTCCGCGGACGGCTGGTGAATTGTACACACGATGGTGCGACCTGTATCCGCCACTTTGCGCACGCCATCCATGATCAGCTTTGCCGATCGAGCGTCCAAGCCACTTGTCGGTTCGTCCAGGAACAACACGCTGGGCTGCGCTGCCAACTCCACGCCAATCGTTAGACGCTTCATCTGCTCCACCGAGCTGCCTCGAATGATCTGGTCGGCTATCGGGTTCAAGTCCAGCAAGTCCAAGCACTCGTTCACCGAGTCGTACTTGTGGCTATCAGGTACATCCGCTCCTTGACGCAAAAATGCACTGAAAGTGAGCGCCTCGCGAATCGTGGACGACTCCGAGTGGATGTCCATTTGTTCGCAGTACCCCGTGGATCGGCGGATGGCCAAGTCTGTCGCCGGGTGGCCATTTAGCAGGATTTGGCCTCGGATTTTGCCTCCCGTCTTGCGCCCAGCGATCACGTCCATCAGTGTCGTCTTGCCAGCACCCGAAGACCCCATGAGTGCCGTGATCGTGCCTGGCAGTGCGTACCCGGAGATACCTTTGAGCAGATCGATCGTCTCTTTCGGGTTGGCCGGGTCCGGAACGGTGTACCATAAGTCCTTGAACGCCACCGTCACGGGAACAAAGTCTTTTTGTCGCTCATGACCAACTGAGACCACAGCTTCATCTCGCCTGGCCGACGCACGTGGCGTCTGCGTGCTTGTGTAGTTGTCTGAAGTTTTCATTTCGGGCTCGGTGTCAAGCACGACATTTTCGGGGCTCTCGAAGCGGTGGTATTCCAGGGCCAAGCAGGACATGATCAAAAAGAAACCGTACGTAGCTGCCAAGTAGATCATTCCATACCAGAGCCAGAACTTTTCTGATGGAACTTCGTAGGTGCTCAGTGAGTACTCGCCCATAGTCATTCCGTACTTGGAGCAGTAATCGATCCCATCGTATATGCACTTGTCAAAGCGCTGATCATTATATTGACTGACTGCAAGCGCTCTAATTGCCCATGAGATTGGGTTTGCCCAGTATAACCAGATCTAAAACATAAACACAATACGGAAGTTTCAATAAATAGGCGGTTTTATGCAAAACCCAGGAACTTACAAGATAATCGGGAATATGGTCCTTCGTGATCGTGTAGCCCGCGAATACACAAATGTAAACCACCGCTACGCTCGAAATCGGACTTGCAATATTTAGATTCGGCGAAGCAGACGCGAGAAAGAAGAAGAAAGCTGCTAGTGACAGATTCGTCAAGCAGAGCACCACCAGAAAAATGAAGAAACTGGAAATTGAGCTCACAAACCCACACATCCAGTAGACGATTATGCCAAAAATCGCCGATTCTAATATGATCGGAGGGGCTTGGTTTGCGTAGTTGGACACCACGTAAGACGCGGTTCTGTAGAAATTGGCACCTCGTTGCTTGTAAAATACCTCACGGGCAGCCATAACTGTCGGTACCTGCGCTGCCTGACCGATGGATAAGTTTAATGCAGATTCGAACATGATTCCCATCGCGACTTGTGCATCCATCATATCGAATTGGTAGTAGACGCTAGAACATAATAGAGCAATTGTTGTGTTCATGATCAAGCGTCCAATGAGAGCTGTCGTCTCCCGCTTTGTGATAGTGAGCTGCCTTTTCATGAGCAAATGGGTGCTGGCCCAGAAGTTTTGGGAGAATTCAGGTTGAGCATTCATAAAAGTCTTCATGTCCTCGACCAAAACGGGTTTCACCGGACTCTCGAAGTCTTTTAGCGTTTGCTTGTAGATCGATGATCGCTCGAACATGTCAGCAAAATCACTTGGAGTGCGAGGGATAGCACCGCCTCTAGCCAGCTTCACTTCGTACTGGTACTGCTTGTTGGTGCCAAGGTCCAGCAAGAAATCTGCCACATCACGAGAAGGAGGACATTTAAACCCGAGGTTCTCGAAGTAGCTCAACGCCTCTCCGCATGGACCATGGTACATGAGGTACCCCGCGTTCAGAATCATCACGTCGTCGAAGAGTGCGAACACCTCGGGCGACGGCTGCAGCAACGAAATCACCACTGTCTTCCGGAACTTCTTGGCGAGGCTGCGCTGCGTCGTGATGATGTCGAACGTTGCCGCGCTGTCGAGGCCCGTGCTGATCTCGTCCATCAGCACCACGTACTTGTTACCGAACGCCATCTCGCCCGTCGTCACGCGTTTGCGTTCTCCTCCAGACACGCCTCGCAGCATTGCGTCTCCGACGACAGTGTTCTGGCAGTTCTCGAGTCCGAGCTGCTGGATTACGACGTCAGGGTAGTGTTTGGCCAGTGCTCGGGCCGCCTTCAACGCTTCGGTGTTCTCGTCCGGAGTCCCGTTCGTCAAGTGTCTAGCATCCCGTTCAGACAGATCTCCACCACACGCCGCGTGCGCGAACTCCAGTGTCTCCTTCACCGTCAGCTCTGGGTAGTGCTTGTCGCGCTGCGGCACGTACGACACAAATTGCGGCAGTCTCCTGCCCAGTTCCTGGGCCGAGGTTCCGTTGTACGTCACGTCGCCCTCGATCGTGACGTTCTTGTCCTTCGGGAATCGGCCGCTGAGCAGCTTCATGAGCGAGGACTTGCCCGACCCAGGCTGACCCAGCACCAGCGTGATAGTGCCCGGCTTCAATACACCACTAACACTTTTTAAGATGCGCTTCGTGACCGAGCGCTTACTGGCCACGAAGCCGTGGACGGTCTTCATCATCTCGTTCGGCAGCGTGGGCAGCTGTACCTCGAGGTTGCTCTCGTCCTTGACAGCGATGTCCGCCGAGATGGACACGTCCTTGAAGCGCACCTCCATCTGAGGGAGCTCCTGGCCCAGGGACCGCTCCAAGCGCGAGGCCATGTGCTCGTGCAGAGCCAATGGACCTCGAGCCATCAGCGTTTTGCCGTCGTCGTACCCGATCACCGGGGCGACACCAACGTCCTTTTCCATTGCGAACCGAGTGACGTCGTGTTTGCTAAAGTTTTTTTCCTTGTTGGTGCTGCGGTGCAAAAAGCCAAGTGAGTGATCCCGTTGAACCGACCGGCGTGATGTGTGTACAGAAACTGTTTACGGACAGCCTTTTGCCTGGCAATCGCCGCGATTACGACGGCGGAAATGCCTGGCAATCAGCGGATAACGACGCCAATTGGCGGACGGCGGGAATCAGATTCTGACAAGAGAAAATGCTCTTGGTGTCGTGGTTGGTGTGGTGTGGAATGCGTTCGATGGAGTTTACAGCAGTGTATGGATAACAAAGGTGGAGACGGTAGAGCTCAAGGGGGTAGTGCGACGAGAAATCCTCATTTTAATGATAAGCTGCAAATGACGTCATCGCGCAACATAAAAGTTGAGATGGTTCCCCTAGCATGCTTTGTCCTGTACCTTAGGTAAATTCTGGCGATTTCAGTTCGCCACCGGCGTTCTGTATGCAACTGTGAGTTGATTTAACAGGGATTATCAGGGAGACTGCGCGTTGTAATCGGGAATTCGCTGTTTGCCAGGCAGTACTTCAGATCATCATCAAGCCTTTGAACGAAAACCCGAGAGAGTAGACGTTGTTACTGTCTGCTGACGAAAGCTGGATCATGGCTAGTTGTTGCAGGACAACGTCTTTTCGAGCGCTCAGAAATGACAAAGTCTCTAGGTTATGCCGATATGGCCAACTGTTTTCGACACATCATCTCCGCGAAATTAGAAACATGGCGGACGCATTTTGGTGCACGTAGCCAAGGACGTACAAACAGCCTACTCGAGAACACGCAAATGCGAACGGTGACATAAGTCACTGGCTACTGTAGTGTGTATGTGTGAGTAGATCAACAGGACCTAGTACAGGAAGATACATAATACCGTTAGCACAATCGTGTAAGGGAGAGACTTAAAAGCAGTGGAAGTGAACTTTGCTGAAGGTTACCAGTAGTAACACCTTGGCGAAGCATGGCTAAGGCCGCGGATAACGTAACACTCGACAGCCATTAACGGATAGTATAGCGATTTCAATACAAGACTCCTGTAGAGATATCGATGTTTCATCACGCGCTAACTTCCACTGTCAGCCTGCCTTCATACCCCTACACGAAGCTTCACTTAACCTTTACTCAACATGTGGCTTTAGGCTAAAGCCACGGGTCGAGCATCTCAGGAGCTCCAGATGCTGAGAGCCCGATGTCTCCACATAAACATCGTGAAGTCATAATGAGACGTAGCACATAGCCATAGCTCGAACCACAACGCAGAATCCCCAGCCTGACGATTTTGAGGGACACCCGGAAAGAAGGAATTGCGACAACAGCATATGACTGTGAGAGCAACATTGTCCTCATTTCGAATGAGCCATTCGACATCATTCTTGGCGTTCTGTTCTCGATCCGAGATTGCCGCGAGTGTTTACTATAGCGATTCACTAACACCACGTCCCGAATACCAATCATTGCTAAGCCTGTGTATGATGTTATCTATGCCTTCCGCGCGAGATGGTGCTGCAGGTAGAATGCACGAACGGAAATCCCTCGTTCGAAACCTGCGACGACACTACCGGCGCTAAATCCATGCGTGGGTTAACTTTGTCGTCACGTCACGAGGCCTTGAAGTTTCGGTGGCGTCATTAATGGTTATGGCAAATAATAACCGCTGCACAGACCTTGCCGGCTCTGTGGAGAAGCAAGTCAAAACGCACCGTTTCTAAGGGTACAATTCTACAATCGATTGATCTTGACGCTTGCGGTCAGAGCATAGAGAGTCTAGCTCCGCCGTCGCGAGGCTTTGCCGGCAGACAAGCCGCAAAATACGGCACGAAAAACTATGCTTTTCGTGACGTAGCATGCCTGCAGACCGCCGTTCCACACGAGGTCACAACAAATGCAAGCCATCCCCACAAGCTTAACTTCGTCGAAGGCTAACTTTTGCTGTACGTGTGTGTACGTGTGTATTCAAAGACGTCCGATGGCGACTTTCCACTATCCTTGCCCACTAGATCCATTCTACACATGAGATAGGGAACCTATCATGGGTTCCCCGTTACGTAGCTGGGTGTTAGCGCTTTTGAGGCGCTTGCGTCTTTCCCCGCCATGGAAGGATCGCTGCTTTAGTAGAGGTTGCAGCGCCTACGGTCGGCGCCTAATCCTCTCGGACGCAAAGGGCAGATCCCTAGGATTTCGGCTGGATCCTCAGCCATACGATCGAACACCGTACAGATGACAACCATGTGGGGCCTTTGCTGGGTCCTCCGCCCCCACGCGCGTGTCGCGTGGAGTCGGCGCGTTGGCAACGGCTTCGGACACCAGCCCTTGCAATCATCCAGAGCGGGCAACCTGGGCTCACCTTTTACGCCAGCAAGCTACACACTCTGCAAACTGCCTTGTCAAGCGCAAGGATAACTCCCAAAACTCAAGCTTTTTTCTGCAGCTACTAAAGCAGTGATGAAGTTCGCGACTACCATGGCTGTTGCCGCCGCAGTTGCGGTCAGTTCGGCGGATGCTGCCCGCCTCAACACCGGTGTTTGCTATGCCCCGTGGCACCACCCCACCGTCAACTGGGACGTGCTCGCAAACGACATGAAGCAGGTGGCCCAGTACTTTTCCAGCATTCGCACCTACGAGGCTCAGCTCGCTGGTGTGAACGCGGTCGACATGGCGGCTGCCGCTGGTCTTCGCGTTGCTGTCGGTGTGCAGTTGGGGAACCCCAACCGGATCGACGCCGAGATCCAGGCGGTCTGTGACGGCTACGCCCGGAACCCTTGGGCTGTCGAGGCCGTCTACGTCGGCAACGAAGACCTCCAGAATGGTGGCTTCGGCAAGTTCTCTGCTGACCAACTCGTCGGATACATCAACCGTGTCAGGAGCTGCGTGGGCAAGACCCCAGTTGGCTCGGTGCAGCGCATCAACGAGTGGCTGTCGGCCGATGGTGCCTGGACGCTTGCCAATGCATGCGACAACATCGGTGTCAACATCTACCCATTCTTCACGCAGGGCTCTCAGCCGTCTGTGGAGAAGCTGCAGGCCCAGTGGGAACAAATGGTGTCGAAGTTCGGTTTCAACAAGCTCCACGTCACGGAGACTGGCTACCCGTACGCTGGTGAAAGCTACGCCAACAACCAGCCGTCGTACGAGGGTATGCAGCAGTACCTGAACGACTACGTCGCTTGGTCGTCTGACAAGGGCCAATCGTACTGGTTCATGATGTACGACACGACCGTGAGCTACACTGGCGCCGAGTACGAGAAGCACTTCGGTCTTTTCGGCACGGACATGTCCCCCCACGTGAACATCCCGCAGTGCCCAAACCAGCAGAAGCGTCTGCGCCGTGACTAAGCTTAACCGCTAAGTGCTTTATTTTTGCAGAAGTACAGTTGGAGCAACAGCTCCGGTAGATTTGTTCACGAATTCCAGATTACACACGTGACTGACAGCAAAATGCTTGCTTTGCGTCGCCTCATTACGGGAAGTAGTAACGAGCCAATGAAGCGTGAGCTTGTGTACATTTCTGTTGTTCGATTTGGCTAACTCGTGCGTGCGATGTGATTCTCAATTTTGCGAATAAGTATCGCTTCGGGACGTCCTTACTGAGCATTGATTAAGTCGTCATGTTGCGGACGCTAAGTGCACGCGTTGGTTCAATTACAAAAGCACAACATGCTCCTGCACAACATGCTCCTGCAACGTGGATATTGCTAGAGTACTACATGTGTGGAATGTGCCACATGGAGTGGCTGCCTCAAATTCGAACCCGGCATCAAAAATATTGCTAAGGTTGGCTGATCTTAATTAATAACCGCACCTCCTTAAAAAAAAAAAATTGCGTAGGCATGGCCCCATTCGTGAAGGCGTGTGTGCTAGGCCAAACTACGGTGGCCTGTAAGGTGCGTGCATCGGGGTAAGCTACCAACACACTTTGTACGTGTATTGGCTCGTCTTGAAGGCGTTTGCCATGGCCTGGGGAATGCACGTTGCCATACAGGGAAAACTGTTGACTCTAGTCTCTCAATCGTAGCTGTATTCAGCGCACTACAGCAAACTATCTACACTTGCCGCTGTACATGCAGTTCAGCCCTTATTTTCCATCAGCCAGCAAGACGAGACACCGCGCCCAGGACGCAATCTCGAAGGGCTTTGCTGCACCTACAAGGTGTAGGCTTCCGCGAAGAGCTGTCGCGGCCTGGCGATCCTTGCGCGCACCAAGTCGATGCTCGCGACAAGCAGCACGCTGAACAAGCACGGTATCGCTCCATGGCAAATGTCCGCCTGATGAGTCTAGCGACATCCCCGCTTGCTTTCGTCGATCGCGGTCCATTCCATCCTGACGCGCTGTCCGACGAGCAGACTACATCTGACCACCTCGCTCAGTCTTCCAGCCCTCCGCGGATGCAAGATGCATCGAGAGCGCTGGGCGCGGCCGGCTTTCGTCCATCAGACACGAACGTCTCTCTCTGGAGGACACTCGACTGGTTCTCCCCCGTGTAAAGCAATTCCATCTCTTTTATCAGGTATTCATTCTCCAATCTCCCCTGCATACTGCGCTTCAGTCTAATCTGTCAACCTCCCTTGCGACATCCAGTCCGTATCCCACTCCCATCACGTACAGCAGGGATTAATCACGACGGCCCACTGTCTGACCACCTGACGGCGCCGGACATGCAGCGCCGGCCGGGCCCTTCCTGCACGCTTCGCAGCAGGCGCGTGGCCCCAGTCTGGCACTCGACGGATGGAGATCTGGGCGCCGTGGGAGACGTCGCGCCACGCGCGCGAGTTCATGGGCCCGGCAGCCGCGGAGCCGGGGACGGAGCCGCCGGAACCGCCGCAGGAGCAGGAAAATGACGCGCTGGGCGGCACCTGGATCGGCCCGCTCGCCTGCGTGCGCGTGGTGCGTCGATCGAGGCCGCATGTGGCGCTGCCGCACGTGTGGGAGACCGTGGAGGCCTTTCTGGACTGCTCGCCCAGCTGCAGCTTGGCGCAGGCCGCGGCCTTCGGCTCCATGCGGCTGCTGCGCGGCATCTCGGCGCGCTCGGGCGCCATGGCCTCGCTCGACGCCTTCTACAAGCAGGCGCAGTTCTCGGCCGCCATGCAGCACGCGGCGGCGCGCGGGGACTTGGAAATGGTCCGCTGGTTGCTGAGTTTCCAGCCCGGCGGACTCGTCACCAGAGCAGTGGAGCAGGCGGCCAGGAACGGTCAGCTGCACGTGCTTCGCTGGCTTAAACAGCACCACGACCACGTCTTCTGGGGGGCTAATGAGCTCCGCTATGCTGTGGAGGGGGACCACGCGGAGGTGGCTCGGTGGCTGCAGGAAAACACCAGACCACCCTCGAAACTACGAGCCATGAACTTGGCCGCGGCGAATGGGAACCTGGAGCTTGTGCAGTGGCTCCATGAGGTCCGACACGAAGCTTCGTCCTCTGCTGCGGCGAAGGCGGCGCAGGGAGGATTTTTGGAGGTGCTCAAGTGGATGGATAAGCACTCGCTGTGCAAGCACCAGGGAGTTCCCGTGGAAGACGCGGCGGCCGGAGGACACTTAAAAGTGGTGAAGTGGCTGCACAAATCGGGAGTTGGAATTGCCACGCCGCGTGCGATGAATGCCGCGGCGGCCAACGGACATCTCGAAGTCGTCAAGTGGCTGCATCGTAGAGGTAAGGACTACGCGTGCACCCACGTTGCTATGGACGACGCGGCCATGAATGGCCATCTGGAGGTCGTGAAGTGGCTCCATGCCCACAGACATGAAGGCTGCACGACGGACGCGATGGATGGTGCGGCCAGGAACGGGCATCTTGGTATCGTGCAATGGTTGCACCACAATCGCAAGGAGGGCTGTACGACACGAGCGATGGATGAGGCTGCTGCCAATGGCCACTTGCACACGGTGATGTGGCTGAACAAGTACAGACCGAAGGCAGATAATGTAAGCAACTCATTCAGCGTGGGAAGTAGTAGCAGCGGTGGCTCCAGGTCAGGGAGCCAGGGAAACGGTGGTGGCTGCACGACGAATGCAATGGACAGTGCGGCTCGTGGCAACTACATGGATGTGGTGAGATTCCTCCACAAGAATCGAAATGAGGGGTGCACTGAGCGGGCAATGGACGGAGCCGCTGCCTCTGGCCACTTGGAAATGTTAAAATGGCTGCATGAACACCGCTCCGAGGGTTGCACAGTTGCCGCGATGGATGAAGCCGCCGCAAACGGGCACTTGGAGGTGGTCAAGTGGCTGCACAATAACCGCATTGAAGGTTGCACAGTGCGAGCCATGGATGGAGCGGCTGCAGGAGGCCATCTCCGTATCGTCAAGTGGTTGCATGCCAACCGCTCAGAAGGTTGTACAGAAGCCGCTATGGATGGAGCTGCCGCGCACGGCAAACTGGACACGCTGAAGTGGCTTCATAAGAATCGTTCAGAAGGTTGCTCAACTGCAGCGATGGACAAGGCTGCAGCTGGCGGTCACTTTGAAGTGCTGTTGTTCCTTCACACCAAGCGTTCCGAGGGTTGCACAATGGACGCGGCCGTGAACGCAAGCCGTAACGAGCATGTGGAGATCCTGCAGTGGTTTTTCCGCTTCTATCCGCGTATGATTCACCGCGAGAAGGTCATCGTCTTTGCCAAGCGGTATAATTACTACCTCATGGACTGGCTGCACCGTAACTACCAGGCCTCAGGAGAACGCACTGTGCTGGCCGAGATCAACTCGTCATTCTATCTTACGCCTCCAGAGACTGAGGAGCTGACCACCTAAACATATAAAAACAAAAGTGCGGCACTGGACTCGAATGTCCCATTGAGGCAGCGTAGACAACAGATAACTGAAGACTAGAGCCACCTAATGAAGTATAAGCTCAGCGCAAGGCCAGCGTCGGTCGAAATTAGTACCGATTTCACTTCACTTGAATTAGTTCGAGAAAGTTTGAGCAAAATTGCAAGCCAGAATCCAGAGCGCAGTGATTAAGTGCAAGGTTTCACGTAAGTAGGCACAATGACTAGATCTCGGTTCCTGAAAAAACAGTATAATAGCTCATCTGTGAGCCCCTCGATACTTTGGCATCCAGTTCTGGCAGCCGGTAGATCTACTCACATTTTAAATAACTCTCGAGTGTAGGCGTTTTCCGTTGGTGGAGAAGTACATGCAGAGCCCTAAGATTTTTGCTCAAGAGATTTTAACTAACGTTTGTGCGCGCCAACACCACAAGCACAAAGGAAACAATCTTATCGTTCACTTAGTACGGTGCGCCGTAAGTTCGGTCATCAAGTTCACGGAATGGGCGACACTGGATCCCTTTTTGTCACGACTTCGCCTTTATACCGTACACAAGGTCGCCGCGATTTACGCGATGCAGGCATTGGAAAACCATTAAAGCACCAGGAAATCTAGCATTACAGTATCAATACATCCAAATGTGACCAATAGTTATGTCCTATTGACCTATGAAAACTATAATCAATAGAGAGTGACCCTCGCAATCGGAAACCGCAAAGGCTAAAATGCGAGTACTGTGTATCGCGCAGTTCGAGGTAAATCTAAACCAAACGCAAATTTTTAACCTGAATGAAAGTGAGGGTTGCTTAACGTTATGCAAAGAGGTGTCGATTAATCGGATCGTCATCTTTCCTACTGATACTGAAAACGCCAACGTATTTCAGTAATCTCCGCAGGAAATTAGTTCTGACACCAGCAAAAGCAGTTACCATCAAATATAAGCTCAATTTCTCAACCAACGGAGAACACCTCGATTATGCAATCCGCTGTTGACGCGGCATTATTAAAACGCGCCGCCGTTGACGCAACTTGATTTTTAAGTACTCTTGTTGACGCGGCTTGAGGTCGCGATGCTCGCAGTGGTTGTGCCTCACTGTGTTCACCAACGCTTCTTCAGCCAGAACGTACTTTCATTCATTGGTAATTCTCAGTCTTGCGATAAGCCAGGCAAGCCGTGTTAATGATGCGTATAGACTGTGTGGCTGCTTTGTACTTAGCTCTGCTGTTTGTGGCCTACCTGGACGCCGTGACAATGGTGGAGGGCTCTGCCCAAACAACGCACAAGAGCGACACCTACAGACCGCTCACCATCGACGAAAACCGCAATCCTCACGCAATGGCGGTATCGAAGAAAGAGGGTCTATTCCATTTATTTCGAAAGTGAAGGGTCTTTGGGGGAAGAACACAGGTCTAAGCAGCAAGTTATCGAGCTTACAAAAGAATTCTGGCGCCGTGGCAGCCTTGGAAAAAAGTGGTGTTGTGAAAAAGGTCGGCAATGCTTTGGAGAAGAACCCGAGTTTCCTACAGAACACGGAAAACATCAAGAAGTTGGCGAAGGACCCCGACATCGTCAAATTCTCGAAGGTGCTGGAAAAGAACCCCATCCGTTTCTCCAAGAAAGACATGACAAATCTTCGGACGGCTGCGATGAAGGATCCTACGAAAACAAGAATACTGGACCGCGTATTGGGTGCTCTTAATTATGTGATGATACCGGCTGCTATCGGAGTTGCTGTACTCCTGACTTTGTTGGTTGTTTGGGGGTTCATTATAGTTGTGGCCTAGAAGAAGTGGTGCTGGTAATTGGTAAGAATGGGATAATGCCATACTCAGTAAAGCGTATTTATCGATGACTTCATTCCACTATTTGCAACATCGGTGCTTGGCGCTCTCGTCGGGATCTTCATGGCGTACTATTTCTATCGGTGGTCTGTGGACAAGCGTGATGCAATAAGAACCTTCATCGTATTCTTTTTGGTGTGTCTGGCCATCACGATCTACGCCGTCATCGCCATCACCGGACTCACCAAACAATCTAGCTCCTCCGTTGGAACAACATTAGGTTTCATAACAATTGGCACTACGACATTAATGTACGCATCATCCATGGCCACGATCCTCAGGGTCATTCACCAAGACGGCGACATCGATGCCGTTCACTATGGGTGTGGTGAACGTCTTGAACAGCTTCTTTTGGGGCGTCTACGGCGGACTCGTGAACAACATGTTTCTGCTGGCCCCGAACATCGTCGGAGTTTCCTTGAATGCCACTCAGATGATTGTCACTTACATCTACAGGAACAAAGGGCCACGAGATGGACAGTTGGTCTCGACGTCATGCGACGGCCTGGACGTGATCAATGATGTTGTTGTTGCCCAAGAACGAGAAGACATCGACGATACTTCAGATTGCAAAACAAACCCAAATCTCGTCTCCATCCGGTCTCCCTGCATTGAATACACGAACTCGTGGCGGGCGTCGCGACGAAGCCCCAGGCAAGACTGATCGAAACGAAAACAATCAACGAGTCCTTCGTGAGATTTTGGCATCACGACATCACAATCTCGTTTTACCTTCTTTCTCTTCTTTAGCATCCCAATGTTTAGGGAGATGCAAAAACATGGCGAAATGCGACCAATCAAGCGGAATGATGCGGTGCGCATCGCTGGTCGAAGGGCGTGTTAAGAGCAAAGTCTCACTTCGAATTCAGACTGGTACCTCGCGCATACAACAGATCATAGCAGTCATGAGCGGCTCCGACACTGCCATCCTGGTTTTCAAGATTATCACCATCGTCACAACCATTTTCATGCGAGTTTCACTCATGCCGGATTTCCAGAGGATGCGAAAGATGAAAAGTACGGGGGACATGTCTGTACTGCCCTGTGTACTGCTGTACGCGAACTGCTACCTGCTCTGCTGGTACAGTTACGCCGTCGACAATATCATTCCGTTGTTCCTCACGGCGGCACTCGGAGTCGTCGCGGGGGTCTTTTTCGCGTTCTTCTTTTATCGCTGGACAGCTCACAAGCGCGACGTCATGAGAATCTTCGTCATTTCAGCGATGATCATGCTGCTCGAGACGATCTATGGCGCTATTGCTTTTCTCGGCTGGACAGGGCAGGATCGGTCGTCTACAGGCACAACGCTCGGTGTTCTCGTGATTATTTCGTCGGTTGGATTGTACGCGTCGCCGATGGCCACGATCCGACATGTGATCAGGACCAAGACGTCGTCCTCGATGCCATTCACGATGGGCGTCGTGAACGTCATTAACAGCTTTTGCTGGGTCGTCTACGCTATCCTTGTTGATGACGTCTTCATTTTAGTCCCGAACGCTTCAGGTGCGCTCTTAGGCTCCATTCAGCTCATCCTGACGTTCATTTACCCCCGCAAGGCTCCATCTGAAGGGCAAATTATCTCCACTAGGATCAATGATCCGCGTGCAGGACCTGTAAACTCTGCTTGTGGCGAGCAAGCGTCACTCTCCGTTGTTATTCACTCCCCAGCTCAGGAGGGCAGAGAAAATAGGAAGAGTGGAGCATTAGAAGGCCCCAACTTCATTGCAATCCGGTCTCCCACGGCATGACCCTGCTTGAGAATGACACGGATCAACCGATAGACTTGCGATTTGTTCTTAGGAAATTGTTCAGCGTGAGTTTGATTTATTTTATTTTTCTGTAGATTGGAGCTCTGTCGTTGCAAACTCCTTGGGAGTGCGCATCATCAGAAGCTCTACCATCACTGCTGTCTATCGCTTGACGCTGCTTCGCGCCACGACTTAACTGGCATCTTCACGACAAGGAGATCTCATGGATACAAAACTTGGATCCCGTTTCGAGTCTGCACCATCACCGTCGATTTCTTGTTCTTGAGCAATAACCACAACATCAAGCACATCACGATCTTCGCTTGATGTAGATTTCATCTGCTCGTCGCTTGATTTCTTGCTCCTGTAGATGTAGGTGACTAGCATCTGCGTGCAACTCAACGTTACTCCGATGATGTTTGGGATCAGTAGGAACATGTTGTGATCCAGACCGCCGTAGACACCCCAGCAGAAGCTGTTCAAGACATTCACGACGCCCATCGTGAACGGCATAGATGTTGCCGTCTTGGTTCGGACAACCCTTACGATTGTAGCCATAGGCGATGCATACATGCAAGTTGTACAAGCAATCATGATGAAGCCCAGCGACGTCTCGACCGAAGAATGAGACTGGCCCGTCAGTCCGCAGAGCGCAAGAACACCGTAGATCGCGATCGCGACACTAATAAAGAAGAAGACGATAAAAATCCTTACCACCTCGCGCTGATCCACTGCCCAGAGATAGAAGCTGTACGCCATAAAAATTCCAACGACGACACCCAACATCGACGTTGCGAAGAGCGGAAGGTAGTCGTCGATAGCAATCGCGTAGAACAGTGAAGAGTACGAGTTTGCGAAAATCAAAACGCACGGCAGCACCGACATGTCTGCGGTGCTGCGATTTTTCCGCCATCGGTTCCAGTCTGGGAACAATGAGACTCGCATCATCAGCGTTGTGATGATTGTCACGACCTTGGAGACTGTGAGTGCAACAGCGTAAGCTGTCATGGCTCCGGTTTTGTTGGTGGGGACCTACTGCGCGCGAGATGGCAAGATTGGAAATGGTTGAGACGGATCACCATGTTTTAGTTTTACAGCGCACATGTCTTTGCGAGGCGGTCTTCATGCGGTAGTCTTCTTCGTTCGCGATGAACCTGGTCTTCACGAGGTTTGCTTCGCGGCGATTGATGCACTGCTCTGCATCCACGATCCCGCGATTACCCTGCAGTTTCGCAGACAGTCCAGAGAGACCTGTGTCACGCCGTGCACCTCCACGCAGCAAGGCGAGCTAACCGATCTCCGAACACGTGATCATGGCCAACCGTGGCTTGAGGCGGCCGTCCCTCTTGGCTTGTGCATTCTGTCGGTTGCTTTAACCTCGCCCGAAGTGATGCCTAACTCCCACAGCACAAATATCGAGATGAGCTCCTAGTCACCGGAAAATAAAGCACAAAACGTAGGCTGAGATGCTGCAATGAGCGCCAGCACTGTTTGTCTGGAAGTAGGTTTGATTTGCTGTTTACTCCCTACCACCACTACATGTAGCAGCTTCCTTCGGCTGCAAATCGATGGAAACTCGACCAGGAGAGCTTAGCGCTACAAAATCTAGGCTCTTCTCACTCGCCAAGGATAACGACTTCTTGTCTGAGTCTGCTTGTTTGTCAGGTGAAAGAACCATTACAGATAGTGATCTCTCATCATTGAAGCCTTCGATCGCTTCCGCGGTCTTGCGCCTATAGACAAATGTAAGGATGAGCTGGGTGCACCCCAACGTAAATCCAGCGATGTTTGGGCCTAAAATGAACATAGTGCCGATTAAAGCAGCGTACGTTGCCCAGCAAAAGCTGTTGGGGGGAACGCGTTCACTACTCCCATAGTCAAGGGCATGAACGACGTAGTCTGCGTCCGAACTACCCTGGCGATGGTTGCCATTGGTGATACGTACAATCCGATGGTTGTTCCAATCGTGATAAAACCCAAGGTCGTTCCAATCGACGATTCAGACTGCCCAGTCTAACCAGTGAGGGCGAGGATACTGTAAATTGTCACGAGTAGACAGACAACGAATGATCCGATGAAAGCATTAACGACGGCCCGCTTGTCCACTGCCCAGCGATGGAAAAAGTAATTGAAAAATAATCCCGTGACGATTCCAAGTATCGATGTCGCAAAAAGCGGTAGCATGTTGTCAATAGCAATAGCATAAAACATGACAGCGTAGCAATTTGTAAACAGTAGAAGGCATGGCATCACGGACATGTCACCAGTGCTGTGATTCTTTTGCATCCGTCGAAAGTCAGGAAGAAGCGAAATTCTCAGCATTAGCGTAGTGGTAAGCGTTAAACCCCTAGCCACGTTAACAGCAATGTCGTGCGCGCTCATATCTCGACAGATGAATCTTGGTAGTGAAAACCTTGTCTGTGCTTTTGGACTCTAATTCGGATATGATTCGATGGTTGAGGTGTTCGTCCGTTTTTCAGGCACACAAGCAGTGCCTACGATCAACGATCCTCGAAACTTTCGCTCTTCAGCTTTAAGAAGATGAGGACAGTTGTTGGCAGAAGGGGGCAGAAAATCGCATTGCGTTCGCGCTAACGGTTTCTTGCTTCATACTTTAACGTTACCTAGCCTATAGTCCCAGTGCTTGGCGGATGGTTATAGAATGCAGGCAAGCGATCGACCACAAGAAAGTCTGTATTGGCGGCGTCCTATGCAGTAGGAATTTTTAATTTTCACTTTAAGTTTTCATGAAAAATAACTTCTTGTAGGCACAACAAGAAATGCGTAGCGTGCTTTTTTTCAGGCAAGTGAGGACTACCGATGCAAGATACATTTTTGTTTTTTGTGGGTTTTCATGTTTTGGAATCTATCTGTTCAACACGCGTATGTTTATGATTTAAATCATTTTTTTATTTGGTCGGTTAAGTATTAAAAAAAAAATACGGAATTTTTTTTAAAGATCGTTGATGGTAATAAGAGTATTTCGTAATTGATTGGCGCTTTCATATGTGAGTTCTCGTAGTAATTATTACAACAGCAGCTTTCTACATTCTCCAGCAATTTTCGGGACTCATTTCAATACGAGATCTGCAAATTTTTACAATACTTTGGTTTGTATTACTTCCACAACTGTAGTCACTGGCGATGGACACTATCGTATCGTAGCCGTGATGGATCGAAAACTATTTTTTGTTGGCCGAAGATGGCCGTAATATAATGCTTGTGGTCATGTAATGGAAAGGATGAGTTCTGCGATCAGGAAGTGCAGTGGTGGTATACTGGTGATAACAAGCTGCAGCACAACACGTCGTGCAAATGAAAAATGCAGGGTAGTCCAATAGCATTTCTCACGTCATGTTGTCAGTGATATATCTGCCTGGCGGTCTGCACATGCATCTCTAACCACGAAATAAGCCGAATGATACCGTTTTAGACTTCTGTTGATAATTGCTTCCTGAGATTGTTTCGTCTGCAGTCAGCAAAATATGTACTTAAACAACATTTCTCAAAATGCACAGACATCGAGATAACTTAGATAAAACCAATAACTTAGCACTCCGCTCAGTGCAGTCTTCCGCTGCTCCTCATTTCCCTCCACGATCTGCTCTCTTCACGACCCGGAGACGGAGATCGCATCGCCACGAAGCTAGGACTCTTGCGGCCATCCGCAATGCTCAACTTCCTTTCCTGCTCTCCATCTTGGATAGGAGAGAGAACGACAACCGACAGCGCGGGCTCATCGCGATAGCCCTCCACACCGACGGCCTGGGCCTCCTTCGACGGACTCCGCGGGTAGATGAAGGTGAGGCTGAGCTGGATGGTCCCCAGCGTGAACCCGGCGATGTTTGGCGCCAGGATGAACGCGTTGCCGACCAGCGCGGCGTAGAACCCCCAGCAGAAGCTGTTCATGACCGTGACGACGCCCATCGTGAACGGCATGGACGACGCCGTCTTGGTCTGGATGACGCGCACGATGGTGGCCATCGGCGACGCGTACATGACCACGGTGGTCGCAATGGTGATGAAGCCCATGGTCGTGCCGACCGCGTCGCGGGACTGGCCCGTGGCGCCGGCGAGCGCGAGCGATCCGTAGATCGTCACGAGCACGCACACGACCAAGGACCCGATGAAGATCTTCATGGTGGCGCGCTTGTAGTCCGTCCAGCGGTAGAAGAAGTAGGCCAGGATGCCGCCCACGACCACGCCCAGCACGGACGTGGCGAACAGCGGCAGCATGTCGTCGATGGCGTACGCGTAGTACAGCAGCGCGTAGCAGTTGGTGTACAGCAGGACGCACGGCATGACGGACATGTCGCCCGTGTTGCGGTTCTTGCGCCAGCGGTTGAAGTCCGGCATGAGCGAGATCCGCAGCAAGAGCGTGGTGATGATGGTCAGCACCTTGGCCACGATCACGGCGGTGTCGTGTCCGCTCATGTTAAACGGCGAGAGCTCGGTGCACCGAACGGAAGTGGTGGATAACAATGTTGTACAGTATTTGGCTGGCCACTAAAGAACGTCAGGAATTTTCGTTATGTCTCCTATGCAATGCACTGCTGATCGACTTGACAGCATTGCACCGACTATACTCAACAAAGTTTTGCTCTGATCTTGGAGGTCTTGGTAGAAGTGTAAATTGTGACTACAACGGTCTCTTAGTAACCTGCAACAGAAGAACGAGGTATAGAGTCATGCATTTACGAAGTGAGTTGATAAGGCTGGGGAGAACGAGCTTCGAAGGTGAAGTTTACAGGAGACCAACCCAGCGAAAGTGTCACGCGATTGGCTAGGAATGATCCATGTGAGACATGAACGATTGCGCGTCAGGACTGCGCGCCCGTAACGGGCAAAAAACGTGCCGCGACTTGAGTGAGGCGCGCAATCAACCTGCTCGCCTATCTCAGCGTTTGCAGGGCTGTACGACTTTGTATCCCCGAGAGGATTAATCGTCATTAAATCGATTTTTACTCGCAAGACACAAGCGAGAGCCTACTTCATCCAAGCTACACACCCGCCATGCCTGCCGCAGAGACCGCGTTCATAGTGCTGACGACGATCTCGTCCGTGCTTGTGCGTCTGTCGCCGTGGCCAGACTTTCGACGAGTACACAAGGCTCAAGCCACCCGAGAGTTTGCAGTCTTGCCGGTGATAGTACTGTTCGTAAACTGCTACGTGCTTACTTGGTATGGCTACTTTTGTGGCAATATCTTTCCGCTACTCAGCACATCTGTGTTCGGGCTGGTGACCTGTTGGTGCTTTTTGGCATATACTACCGATGGACAGACAATCGACACGCAGTACACGTGTTGTGTGTTGGTGCACTTTGCGACAATTGCCCTGGTCACGATCTACTGTGTCCTGGGTGTTACTGAAACCACAGGACAGACGAGTTCAGGTGTCAGCTCTACATTAGGCTCCATCTCTATCGGCACGGCCATCGGCAACTCTGGCTCGCCACTAGCTACCATTCGAAGAGTGATGGCCACCAAGTCAACCGCCTCTATGTTTTTCACCATGTGCCTCATGAACTTCGTCAACAGCGTGTGCTGGATTATCTACGCGATCATCATTTCCGACATGTTCGTATTAATACAACGCCGTGGGAGGCGTCTTCACGTCCATTCAACTCGCTCTCTACGCGGTGTACCCGTCCGATTCAAGCGCCAAGTTGGAACTACCGTCCGTGATGGTTGATCCCGCTGGTCCATTCTCCAGCGTCGATCGGCACGCTTCGTTTTCTGTGATCGTCGTGACGCCCCACCTGGGAGACGATCTCTCTCGAAAGGACAGCACACTCAACTTTGTGGCTATCCAGTCGCCACTTGCGCGGTATCCATCGGCATCAGCGCGCGTGTAGGGTCGTTGAAAGACGGCAACCATGCAATAAATAGGTAGATAATAGATAAACTAGCAATGTGAAGCAAGACTGCGTTGGCACGTTGAAGTGGTTGGCACGTTCTACTTTTTTCGGAGAACCTTTTGTCTTTTAGCCTTGTGCACTGCAAACCAAAGGAAAAAAAACGGCACGCCACCAGAAGTTTGCGCTGCAACCCCTTCGGACCAGAAGAACGCCTCGCCACCGGCAACCACCGACAACCGCTGCGTGTTTCAACGGCTTGCAGAGCGGGAAGCTCTGCTTTAACTTTGCGCATCATCTCCAGACGTCCGCTGATTGGCTGGCGGCCGCGTCCGAAGCGACACGTGAGACGATGCTTACGCGCCAATATGTCGGCGATTGCGCGCGGTGCCGATGGACGTCCGCGACTTGACCACCACATCTCGATTGATGCCGGAGCACCTGCCATTATCCATTTAGCAGGCCGCACAGCAGACACAATGGGCGCTGTCGAAGCCACGTTCCAAGTGCTGACGGTCATCTCGTCGATCTTCGTACGAGTGGCGCCGTGGCCCGACTTCCAGCGCGTGTACCAGGCCAAAACCACGGGCGAGGTGCAGATCCTCCCCGTCGTGATGCTCTTCACCAACTGCGTCGTGCTCGTGTGGTACGGCTACCTGTCCGAGGACATCTTCCCGCTTTTCGTCACCGCGATCATGGGCCTCGTCACCTGCGCGGGCTTCATCGCTGTCTTCTACCGCTACACGGACGACAAGCGCTCGGTGCACAGGATCTGTCTGATGGCGGTAGCTGTGATCGTCCTCGTGTGTCTCTACGGCGTCCTCGGCGTTGTAGGCGTCACTGGGCAGTCGAAGTCCTCGCTGGCGACCGCGATGGGGGCGATTTCCATCGGCACGTCCATCGGGCTGTACGGATCGCCACTAGCCACGATCCGGAGAATCGTGCGGACGAAATCGACGGCCACGATGCCTTTCACGCTCTGCCTCGCGAACTTCTTCAACAGCGTGTGCTGGGTGGTCTACGCCATCATCATCGTAGACGTCTGGGTGCTGCTGCCGAACGCCTTCGGCTGCGTGCTTACCACCATCCAGTTGATCCTCTACGTCATCTACCCGACTTCGAAGACAACCGAGACGCAGCTCGAATCCGTCATGATCGATCATCCTGGTGCCATGACCGAGTATGAGCGCGAGGCCTCGTTGTCGATAATCACCAACACCAACACGCAGGAGGGAGACCGCCTAGGTCGGAAGAGCAGCATCGACCGCAAGGACAGCCTCGATTTCGTCGCGATTCGGTCACCTCTCTCACGGCAATTGTCTGCCGTCAGTCGACACTAGATCCTTCAATCGCGCCGAACGCTACCGTTAATACATTATCGTGAAGTACTGTAAGCCCTGCTGCTGTCCTGTCAACTCCATGTTAAAAAGCAGAGCGGCGCGTGAAAAACAGCGATAGGGCGTGTTGTTGCTCAGCGCACGCCGCTCTCTCCACCGCAGATCCTGCGCAGACAATGCCCGTTAAAACCGCCACGGTAGGCGTTGAAGCTTGCGCCATAGCGAGCGGATTGCGCACCGCACGTCGCCATGATTGCTCGAAGGTGGTAATTGCTCGGTTCGCAAGCGCAACTAAAAAGTTTTCATCGGCCGCGCGACCGAGAATGACGCCCGGGCCATCCGTTCATTATCGTTTGTGCTTCGTCGAGCACACTCCTTCTATCCAGTACCATAGATATGAGCGTCGTGCAGAGCGTCTTCCAAGTGCTGTCGATCATCACGGCCATCTTCGTCCGGTTCTCTCCACTGCCGGACTTCCGCCGCATCTACACTGCCAAGAAGGTGGGCGAGGTGCAGATCTTGCCCGTGGTGACGCTCTTCACCAACTGCGTGGTGCTGGTCTGGTACGGCTACCTCTCGGACGATATTTTCCCCCTGCTAGCGACCGCGGTGCTCGGTTTGGTGACGTGCTCCGGATTCACATCGATCTTCTATTACTACACAGATGACCGCCGAGCAGTGCACAAGATTCTGCTGTGGGCGCTTCTCTTCATTGTGCTTGTGTGCGCGTACGGCACACTCGGCGTCTGCGGTCTGACCGGCCAGTCCGATCACTCCGTGGGCACTGCGTTCGGAGCCATATCGATCGTGACCTCCGTGGCCCTGTGCGGGTCTCCGCTCGCCACCATCAGGAGAGTCGTGCGGGCCAAGTCTACAGCCAGCATGCCCTTCACGCTGTCCCTGGCCAACTTCACGAACGGCGCTGTCTGGATCGTGTACTCCGTGATGATCAAGGACATCTGGGTCTTCATCCCGAACGTCATGGGCTTCGTTCTCTCGTCGATCCAAATGGTCATCTACGTCATCTACCCGAGCACGAGTGCTGAGGATCTCCAGCCTGAGACCGCTGTGATCTACCCCGCCTTGGACCACGAGGCTTCGATCTCTGTCATCATTGCCACGCCGAGCAAGGAAAAACTCGACCGCAAGGACAGCCTCGACTACGTAGCAATCCGCTCGCCTTCCATGCGCTGTCTGTCTTCAGTATCGATAGAGCGTCACTAGCTAAACCGTTAATTAACATGGGGATCGAGCGCACATGGGACTTTCGCTTCATGGCTCGCCATCCCACCGTCTGCATCGTTATCTGACTTGTGTCTGACCTTGGTGGTCTCGATGCTGGTTGCGTCGCTTGTCACCTTGCTCTCTAGGCCGTCACCTCTTCCCTTCTTGTCTTCATTCTGGATTTGAGCAGGTCACCAGGATGGATCGGATGTCCATGTCGACTTCGAGCAAGGTTTTCAATATGCTGCCGCCGCTGACGAGCGTGGTGGTGGTGTGTCAACTACATGTAGACGTAGCAGCACTTCCGCATGTCATGCAGTGCATCTCTGTGTTCTTGGACACTTCGCCAAGCTGGACGATCTCGAGAGCGTGTGGAATTGGTTCCGTGAGACTGCTAGATCGTGTCGTGGCTGCCACGACGACCTCGCGCGTTGCTCAGGACGCATTCTATCGCCAGCAACAGTTCACGCTTGGGTCGACTCAAGCTGCAATTCGAGGTGACTATGCTGTTCTTCGTTGGTTGCTGCGATCTCTTCCCGGAGGACTTGTAACCAAGGCAGTGGAAGAAGCTGCGAGACACGGACGACTCGATGTGCTGCAGTGGTTCTTTGATAACCATGACAATGTATTCTGGGGAGCTCGTGAGATGGAGGCAGCCGCAGAGCATGATCACGTACAAACCATTCGATGGCTTGAGCAGCATGCTCCTGTGACGCGAAAGGTGAAGCTGCTAGACTTGGCGGCGAAGAATGGCAACCTTGCGCTGGTAAAGGAGCTGCATGAAAGTGGGCGGGAGCAGGCAACTCTAGCAACGTTTGGTGTGGCTGCCGCGCATGGACATCTGCACGTGCTCAAGTGGATGGCAGATCACAGTGTTGCAGCTCAACGCTTGCCACCAACGGGGCCGTCGATCTCAATGGACGACGCTGCACATCGCGGTCATCTCAAGGTGGTCAAGTGGCTCAAGAAGCGTTTCAACGGGATCTGCTCCGCTCACACAATGGATCTTGCCGCGGGTGGAGGTCATCTCGATGTTGTTCAGTGGCTCCACAAGCACTCACCTGCAGGCTGCACTACTGCAGCGATGGACTTTGCTGCCGAGAATGGCCACTTGAGTGTTGTGCAGTGGCTTCACGAGAACACGACCGAGGGCTGTACGAAGGCAGCGATGGATGGCGCAGCGAGGAACGGGCTCCTGGAGGTTATTAAGTGGCTCGATAAGCATCGCACAGAGGGATGTACGCTACAGGCGATGGATGCTGCAGCTGGAAACGGACACGGGCGAGTTGTACGGTGGCTGCACGAGCATCGACCCGAAGGTTGTTCCAGTGAAGCAGCGGATAATGCGGCGAAAAGCGGTCACTTGACTATTCTGCGGTGGCTGCTTGAGTTCCGCAGTGAAGGGTGCACCTACAAGGCAATGGACGCTGCTGCTAGCAATGGACATCTGCCGGTTCTCCTCTGGTTGCATGCAAACAAGGACGTAGGCTGCTCAACCGAAGCCATGGACGGCGCTGCAGCAGGCGGGCATCTCGAAATCATCAAGTGGCTGCACGTCAACCGCACCGAGGGCTGCACGAAGGGCGCCATGGACCGCGCTTCCGCCGCCGGACACCTCCAGGTCGTGCAGTGGCTACACTTGCATCGACGCGAAGGATGCACCACCGCAGCAATGGACGGCGCTGCCAAGAACGGCCGCTTCGAGGTGCTGCTGTTCCTGCACTTCACTCGATCCGAAGGATGTTCGCCGGCTGCTGCCGTGGGCGCCAGCCAGAACGAGCACCTCGAGGTCTTGCAGTGGCTGTTTCACCACTACCCGCAGCACATCCGGCACGACCAAGTCATCGTGTTCGCCAAGAGGAACAACGTGTACCTCATGGACTGGCTGCACCGGCGAGTCGCAGCGTAGCGGCGGCTTCAACTTGACCACGGCGACGGCCGGGGATCCGTTGGCTCCGGACGCCTTGCGCTCCTCTTCTTGTGGCACGACTGCTGCGAAATGCCCCACCAATCTTCCTGTTTAGATGATCAGGGCCGCACATCTTCGAGGATACGATGCCGTCGGCACGAGAGTCTCCGGTGGGCAGGTCACGGTCACTTCGCAATTTCCGTTTGAGGCTGCAGACGGCACCGAGCTCTCGCCGTTTAACATGAGCGGACACGACACCGCCGTGATCGTGGCCAAGGTGCTGACCATCATCACCACGCTCTTGCTGCGGATCTCGCTCATGCCGGACTTCAACCGCTGGCGCAAGAACCGCAACACGGGCGACATGTCCGTCATGCCGTGCGTCCTGCTGTACACCAACTGCTACGCGCTGCTGTACTACGCGTACGCCATCGACGACATGCTGCCGCTGTTCGCCACGTCCGTGCTGGGCGTGGTCGTGGGCGGCATCCTGGCCTACTTCTTCTACCGCTGGACGGACTACAAGCGCGCCACCATGAAGATCTTCATCGGGTCCTTGGTCGTGTGCGTGCTCGTGACGATCTACGGATCGCTCGCGCTCGCCGGCGCCACGGGCCAGTCCCGCGACGCGGTCGGCACGACCATGGGCTTCATCACCATTGCGACCACCGTGGTCATGTACGCGTCGCCGATGGCCACCATCGTGCGCGTCATCCAGACCAAGACGGCGTCGTCCATGCCGTTCACGATGGGCGTCGTCACGGTCATGAACAGCTTCTGCTGGGGGTTCTACGCCGCGCTGGTCGGCAACGCGTTCATCCTGGCGCCAAACATCGCCGGGTTCACGCTGGGGACCATCCAGCTCAGCCTCACCTTCATCTACCCGCGGAGTCCGTCGAAGGAGGCCCAGGCCGTCGGTGTGGAGGGCTATCGCGATGAGCCCGCGCTGTCGGTTGTCGTTCTCTCTCCTATCCAAGATGGAGAGCAGGAAAGGAAGTTGAGCATTGCGGATGGCCGCAAGAGTCCTAGCTTCGTGGCGATGCGATCTCCGGGTCGTGAAGAGAGCAGATCATGGAGGGAAAAATGAGAAGCAGCGGAAGATTGTAAGGTATAAATTCAAAGTAAGTGTCCATTAGCTTTTCATTGTTGTGGGGGGGGGGGGGTTGTGTTGGTCTCTTATCTACTCATCTTAAAACGATTCCGTGCTCTACGTCGGCACCGTCATGACGCTTGCAATGCAGCGAAAGTTTTCTGCGACCACCTCATTGCCCTGTCTGAATTTCTAGTGACGTGTCGGTGACAAGTGATTGCTTTCGAGCTTATTAGTCAGTTGGCACCTTTCGCTTGCCATCGCGGATCCTGAATCCAGCAGTCTTACGAAATATTTGCGCGTGCCACCACAGCACATTGACTTCTGCACTGCACGATCGGTTGGCTGCCACGCAGTGTTGTCACCTGAGCCGACTGTGCTCTTCTTGTTGTGTCTGGACTTGCAGGCCTGCGAAACTCCGTCGCGAGGTCATACGTGAAGCGTGGACGTGCATGGTCTTTACAGCTCCATGATTGACGACGACGCGCCCCGCTCAGTTCAAAAACGAGCGGAGAGGCCATTCACGGATTTGCCTCGGAGATCGCACAGCTCATTGTCAAAAAGATCGGATCGAGTCGCCCCCAGAACACAAGATATGAGTGCACATGCCACCGCAGTGATCGTGGCCAAGGTGCTGACCATCATCACGACTCTCATGATGCGGGTCTCGCTGCTACCAGATTTCCGGAGGATGTACAAGAATCACAGCACGGGCGACATGTCCGTCATGCCATGTCTTCTGCTTTTCGTTAACTGCTACGCCGTCATGTTCTACGCCATCGCCATCGACGATATGTTGCCACTTTTTGCAACGTCGATCCTGGGCATCGTCACCGGAGTCTTCTTTAACTACTTTTTCTACCGCTGGACAGCCCACAAGCGCCACGTCATGAAGATCTTTGTCGTCGCCTTCTCCGTGTGTGTTATCATCACAATTTACAGCGTGCTCGCCATCTACGGGAAGACCGGCCAGTCGCATTCATCAGTCGATACGACGATGGGATTCATGACAATCGGGACGACAGTAGGGATGTATATGTCGCCAATGGCCACTATCGTACGCGTGATCCGAACCAAGACGGCCTCGTCGATGCCATTCACGATGGGAGTTGTGAACGTGCTCAACAGTTTTTGCTGGGCTCTATACTCTGGACTCGTTGGCAACATGTTCATTTTGGCGCCAAATATTGCGGGACTGGCGCTGGGTACGACACAGCTGGTGCTGACTTACATCTACAGACGGAAGGCACCAGAGGATGACGAGGTGATTTCATTTGAAAATCCCTTCGACCAGGCCGCGATGTCCGTCGTTATTGTATCTCCAATTCAAAGTGAAAAGTATGAAACAAAGCTGAGCGGGGTGGATGGCCAGAAGAGTTCAAACTTCGTCGCGTTGCAGTCGCCAAAATGATCGGCTAGGCAGTACCATAGTTTTGTAAGCATCGCGTAGATAATAATACCAGCCACAAAAAAGTAGAGCTCTCTCGTCAATTTAATGTGAACTCAACTCATACCATACACACACAGCGAGACATGCTATTTTGCTCAGGCTGTTAAAGCTCTTGTATAGGACACTTCAACTTAGATTTGAGCATCGACTAGCCCAATAATACCGTACTGAGTAGTCAAGTACAATCTTGCTCAGCCTCAAGATTCGTCCCTCCATGCCTCACCATTTTTCCATTTGCGTCCAAAGATACAATTGCCCGCGGATCAGAAGCTGCGGTACCGAACACATCAATTGTCCATTGAATTATTCTGAGGTTTCCAGCTTGTGCAGCCACTTGTGGCCACGCAGTTCGCCCGGAAGATGCCTGGCTAATCGCAATAATGTGGCATGTCCGAATCACCACCGCAACTTGCTTCCTCCTCGTAGTTGCTTCTCAGTGCAATAGCAACATCAGAATCGACAGCGCGAAGACGATAGCCTCGATCTCGCAGTCATTTCAGCATTTTAATTCTGCCATACTTTGCCGCTCGCCCCACAGTCCGCGTAGGTATTTCACAGTCCTCGAAATGCTTCACCAACCATTGAACCAGCCTGCTGGAATGGCATCGAGCAGTCCAGTTGAAAACTGCCACTGGCGAAACATTGGATCTCTTTTCATCGCATTGATCCGTTCACGAATCTCTCGACAGAATTCGCTTGATAAGTGTAAGGGAAGGGATTGCACATGCCCTCGAAATCGAGGTTCCGTGCGAAGTGTCAAGAAATTCATCGATCGTGCGGGCAACTTGCTCCAACGCTGCGAGTTGAGGGACTTCACGACAAACCAGAAACACGGACGTCATCAGCGGGAGATCATCTTCGAAGACTGCCATCGTGAGAAGTGGATTGGGGCATTATTAGGTGCCTGCACGCAGTACCGAACTGGGCATCTAGCGACATCATGAACACCTGACTGGTGGAAGACTGGTGCATCCGCACGTGAGCGACACCACATGCTCTTCGATATTTACAGATCCAGATCATGATTCACTAAGACGATCATCACTTCAACTTCAAACGGTTTACTTGTTATCATGGTGGCCTTAGCTCTCGATAATTTTGACCGAAACTCGTCATACATCAATTCATGTTACCTCGCAGCCTAGACATCTTATGTCCACCGCGGTAATACTATATCCCGATCGCCCTTGTCCTCGTAGTGTGAATCACCTAATACGTCGCGTGCCATATACCGAGCCTGTGCAGCCACTCCATCATGTAGAAGTCGTCTCTGTCCGCGGCTGCAATTACGCGATTGCGATCAAACTGGTCGGGGAAGTGGACGCATAGCCACTGCAAAATCTCCAGGTGACCCGACCTTGTTGCGTTCTCAGCTGCTCGCCAAGTGCATCCCTCGGTGCGATTGGCGAACAGGAACAACAATAATTCAAAATGGCCGCCACCAGCAGCTTCATCCATCGCGCGCGTCGTACATCCTTCAATTCGGTGAAGATGGAGCCATCGAACGGTCTCCAACCACCCTCCGGCGGCAGCATTATCCATCGCCGCTGACGTGCAGCCTTCGAACCGATTAGCCTGGAGCCATTTGATGGTTTCCAAGTGGCCCCCAGCAGCAGCGCGGTCCATTGCCTGCACGGTGCAGCCTTCAGACCGATGACTCTGAAGCCACTGCACCACTTCCAAGTGGCCGTTCGCCGCCGCGTTGTCCATGGCATTGGTCGTGCACCCTTCCTTCCGCTGCGTGTGGAGCCATCTCACTACTTGCAAGTGGCCCCCACCTGCAGCGTCATCCATGGCAGCAGTGCCGCATCCTTCTCGTCTGTGGTGGTGCAGCCAGCGCAACGTCGGCAGCTGATTATTGGCAGCGGCTGCATTCATCGCCTCCTGCGTGCAGCCTTCCGAGCGGTTCTCATGGAGCCACTGCACGATCTTCAGCTGTCCGTTGGCCGCAGCTCCGTCCATGGCGCGCGTCGTGCAGCCCTCGTGGCGGTGCGTGTGCAGCCACACCAGCACCTGCATGTGGCCGTTGCAGGCGGCGCCGTCCATGGCCTCGCGCGTGCAGGCCTTCCAGGACTCCTGGAACCTGTTCTGGTGCAGCCACTTGACCATCTCCAGGTGTCCGTTGGCCGCCGCCTTGTCCATCGCCGCCGTGGTCCAGAGCGCGAACTTGCCGTCAAACTTCTTGCCGTGCAGCCACTTGACCACGTGCAGCTGGCCGTTCTCGGCCGCGGCCGTGGTGGTGCGCGTGGTGACGAGGGCGGGCCGACGGCGCGCCAGCTTCTTCACGGCCTCGAGATGGCCGCGCGCGGCCGCCTCGTTGAGCGCGCTCTCGCGCAGCACCGAGTGGCCCTTGATCATGTACTTGAACACGTCCAGGTGGCCGTGGGCCGCCGCCTCGCCGGCGCCGTAGCCCGACCACTGGCCGCGCTCCTTGTGCAGCCACTTGACCAGCGCCAAGTTGCCGTTGCGCGCGGCCAGCTCGATGGCGTTCATGCCCACGAGCGGCGGCGTCGTGTGCGCGTACAGCCACTTGACGACGGCCACCTGGTCGCTCTGCGCGGCCGCGCGCATCTCGTTGGCGCCCCAGAACACGCGCGCGTGGTGCTCGAACAGCCACTGCAGCACGCGCACGTGGCCGTTGCGCGCGGCCTTCTCCACGGCGTCAGTCACGCGGCCCTGCGGGTGGAACACCTCGCACAGCCAGCGCAGCACGCGCAGGTCGCCGCGCGCGGCCGCGTTGGCCGCGCCGCGCGCGAACGCCCACTGGCGGAACAGCAGGTCGTCCGCGGCGTCGCGCGGCTGCCCCGGCCGCTCCACGGCGCACTGCGAGGCCCAGAGCCGCTGCAGCAGGTGCAGCTTGGCGCCGGCCGGCGCGCGCGCGCACGCGGCCGGCACCGAGAAGCGCGGCGACGCGTCCAGGAAGGCGGACACGGCCGCCAGCACGTGCGGCAGTGCGGCCACGCGCGGGGCCGCGCTGCCAAGTGCCGTCTGCACGCAGGTGAGCGGCCGCAGGCAGCGACTGGGCCGCGCCGTCTTGCGCGCCGCGGCCGCGCGCACCAGGCGCCTCTCGGACGCGCACGGGGCCGTCATCTGCGCCTCACGAGGCCAATTGCCGACTGCCTTCAAGTGCGCGTTGGATTTCTTGACGGTGGGTGTGAAAGGGGTGGGACGCGGCGAAGATGGCAAAACGGCGAGAGAGAGGGCGGATGCTCTGGGATGTGGCAGCTGCAGCTGGAGATTGGAGAGGACGCGGTTGCTGGCACGAACGATTGACCTGACTAGGAAAGTTGGGTCATTGATGAGGATGTAAGTTTCTAAACAGTAAAACTGTATGCTATGGGATTTATGAAAAACAGATCATCTGTATGGCTGTGACCGACCCAGCGTACCCCTACGATCACGGGTGTTGATGTGCCATGAATTCTTCGTGTTGATTGTAGACAATATCGTCGGGCTGTAGATTGCGAGCTAAAACGAATTAGATGCAAACGAAAGCGAAGGCAGCCTTGTGTTTCGCGCAATAGCCGATGTAGTAGAAAATTGAATCATATTTTGTTCGCAGTGCACAGCCTAACGCAGAAAAAATGCTTTGGGTATTCAAATGGGCCTAGTTATTGCGGCGGCTCTGCTGAATGATTCCAATCGATTCTCTCACTAAGTGTAGGGTCCCGTTGGGTGCTGGTTTTAGCTGAGTTTCGTTGATGTTTCGTTCCAGCTCGTCTACGTGGCTGGTTGGTTGCTCGCGATGCTGGTTTCAGAACTCGAATAAAAGCATTGATGAACTTACGCACACCACAAATCAATTTTCGTGGTAATGACAGGGAAGAATTTGATTATACCGTCGAACTTGTAGAATTCAATTAGCTCATGTCCACGGCCTTTCATTGACACGTCTGAAATCACCAGTGCACAGATGTACTTCTTTACGTTTTTGAGAATCCAACACCGCTTCCTTACACATTACCTCAGTTTGATAGAGTTCGTATTTACTGATGTTTAGAGCCACAGCCGAATAGCGATCGTCAAGGAGCATAGACGGAAATATTGTTTGGTTTCTCTCTGCCTGCAAACTTACACGACGCGCGTTCGACAACCACCATGGCAACAACTTTGTAAGGCAGGTGTACACCTCCCCCTGTGACGAATGGAGCCATTTCTTGCATTTGGAATCTTTGTTTTCTACCATGGATGTATCTTAATATCCTGATATCCAAAAAGGTAGATAGTGCGAAGTCCAAGCTCGTACAATTTTCGTTTTGAATTATCACTAGTGGGTTTCCAGGTACACCGCCAGGTCCGAATTTATTTTGTGTAGGCGCAAACACGCCTCGCCGAAGTCGTTTATGTTCTCAGCTTTCACGGCGTCGAAATACTCTGTCATGAATGCATCAATGGTCTCGCTGTTTTGGAAAACGTCTTGACCTGGTGCTGGATTTGAGGTCGCGACCGTCTAAGAAGATAGGAGCCCACTTTTCTGCCGAAACACAGCTAGACGCTTCTTGTAGCTCAGCAATTTGTTTCGATGCAATGGCAGCCTGAATCACCTGGAAAGTTACCCTACATGTATTTATTGGGCCAATGCCCTGCCCGTCCTAATCGGGTCAGTGACCCTGCTTGCCTGGATAGGGTCAAATTGCCCTATCTTTAGCATGTTATATACTGCCTCGATCTCCAGATTGCGATCTCCATAGTTTCTCCCGAACAAAGGACCGGTTGCTCCTGATCTGTTCGGACTGCTATTGGTTTGCTAAGGAGGGCATGAATCTGTCTTTGTCCAGCCTTACAGTCGAGTTCAAGAAAACTAGCGACAATCGTGTCGCTGTCGCAGCTAGAACTCGTTCGGTGTATAAGGCTCGCTGAGTCCAAGCCACGCCTTGACAAGAATGCTGCGTGGGCTTCAACTCAAGCGGAGGGAACGAATAAAACTGCGCCCCCCCCTCGAATGTGGTAATCGCCACATCCAAGGGCTTTGTTGAGATCATCTAAACATGGCAAACAGATGGGGGGCGTGTCTCTCGCGCCGGATGTTTGACGATGACTCCGATTTGCTGAAATGGCGCTTCCTGGTCGCGCATTGGGCGAAAATGATCTGGGCCGCTGATGCTTGGATTGCGGGCCACCAGCGCCGTCCCGTGCTCATGGGCTCTGAGCCAAGGCGCTCGATGAGCTGGCGTCATCGCAGCCGGCTTGCTGCCTGCGACTTGTCTTGCAACTGCGATTGCACTCGCGTGCTTCAGCCGAGAACGAGAACGAGAAGTGGCGATGAGGAAGATGTGCGCGTCCACGCGCGTCTCTGCCGTTGTCCTCCGAGTGTCCACACAACTATGCTTGCACTCCAACTGCAACGAGAACAACTAAAGAGAAAAAAAAAAAAAACTAAATGCTACAACTTGTTCAGCGTACAAGGGTCTGACCTCGTTCGACTAGAGCTCATGATGTCCGGTAGCGGTCGCGTTGTCCATCGCCTGCGAGCTGCTGTCCTCAGCACGGTGCTCAAGCAACCACTGCACGACGTCGGCAAAGCCATTCTTCGCTGCCGAATCCATCGCAAACTGCGTGCACCCTTCGCTCCGGTTGGTGTGCAGCCACTTGACCGTCTCCAAGTGGCCATTAGCCGCTGCCATATCCATCGCGTCCGTAGTGCAGCCCTCCGAGCGGTTCTCGTCCAGGAACTTCACCACCTCGAGATGGTCGTTCCCCGCTGCGCGGTTCATGGCCTGCTTGGTGCACCAGCCGTGGTGCTCGTGCAGCCACTTGATCATGGCCAAATGGCCGTTTGCTGCGGCGCTGTCCATGCGGATGTAGCTCGTGGTCACCACGTCGGGGAACGTCGCGCACATCCACTCGACTGCGTCTAGAAAGCCGTGATCCACCGCTCGCATCACGCCCTCGTACGTCAACTGATCTCCTCGCTCTGTGTGCAGCCACTCCATCATCTCAAGGTCTCCATGCCGAGCAGCTTCGTCAATCAAGTACATGTCGTCCGGCGGAGGAGCCGTGTGCTTGTTCAGGAACTTGGCCACCTCCAAGTGGTTGTTCGCCACGGCGAAGTACATCTCGTCGCCACCCCAGTAGACATTGTCGTGGTGGTCAAACAGCCACTGCAGCACTGCCAGGTGGCCGTTCTTGGCAGCGTCCGCCACTGCATTCGACGGCACTTGGCCATTGGGGTGTCGTCGAACCAGCCACTGCACCACCTCGAGGTGCCCCAACTGCATCGCCTTCCTCACACTCCGTTGGAATTGCATCTCGTCCTCCTTCTCGCCATGGACGTCGAGTCGAGCAGCGATCCGCTCGAGGAGGCGCACGGATCCGAACGCGCAGGCGTCCGGGATGGTCCAGTTGACCGACACGTCCACGAACTTGTCCAGCGTGGCTACCACGTGACCTAGCGCCGCAATTGCAGGGCGAGACCGACACACCACCGCCACGCCGGTCAGCACGAGACTCGACTGCAGGTCCAGCACCTCCATGGCCTCCGGTCGACTGCTGATAATGGATAATGCACAGGAAGACGCGTGCACTCTCCGCGGCGATTGGCAGTGTCAAGGCGCTTCGTGCCAATCACGCATTACGGAGACCTTGAAGTGTCTGACTCTCACGGTCTCCGCTGCGTGCATTGTTCATGCGTCTAGGTCTTGCGGGAACGCTCTCCTCGCGACGCTGAATTGGGTCGGGTAGTGTTGCTGGAACCAGGGCAAAAACTCGCTGTAGTTGCTCCAGGTGGACTCGATGATGGCGCGTGACGTGCAGCCTTTCTGTCGGTGTTTGTGAAGAAACAGCACGACGTCGAAGTGTCCGTTGCCTGCAGCACAGTCCATTGCAGTCTTGGTGCAGCCCTCGTCTCGATTGAAATGCAGCCACTTGACCAGCTTAAGATGGCCATTCCCGGCGGCAGTGTCCATGGCGCGAATTGTACGCCCTCCGGCCGGTTCAAGTGGAGCCACTGAATCACATTGAGATGCCCAGCTCCTGCGGCTAGATCCATTGCCTCGACGGTACAACCTTCGCAGCGGTTAGCATGCAGCCACTTCACGACGGCAAGGTGGCCACTTCTTGCAGCGTCGTCCATTGCTTCGATGAACAGCCCTCCGAGCGATTAGCGTGAAGCCACTCAACCACTTCCAGGTAGCCATTAGCTGCAGCTCGGTCCATTGCCTCAGTCGTGCAGCCCTTCGAGCAATTCACATGCAGCCACTCACCATTTCAAGATTTCCATCTGCAGCAGCGTTATTCATTGCAGCCCTCCATACGATTCACATGAAGCCACTGCACCACGTCGAGGTGGTTGTGTAGGGCAGCTTGGTCCATTGTGTCAGGTCTGCATTTATCAGGAAACGAGCAGCTCAGCCATTTCACAACGTCAAGATGCCCTCCAGCTGCTGCTCCGCTGATAGCTGCTGACGAGCACTCCCTCTTCCTGTTTTCATGAGTCCACTGAAGCACGTCGAGAAAACCACATGCAGCTGCATTATCGAGCGCTTGCGGAGAGCAAACACCTGTGGATTTTGAGCGCAGCCACTTCGCCACCTCAAAATGTCCCCTTGCAACGGCCTTGTTCAGCATTCCAGTGAACGTGCAGAGCCCAAATGACGAGTACAGCCATTGAAGCATGTCCAGTCGACCAGCTAGTACTGCCTCACGCGCTGTACTTCCGATTGCAACATTTGCCTTGTATCGGCTGAATAAATTCTTCATCAGCTCGTAATGGCCGCCAATCGCCAGCTTGCCGAGGTCCACCCGGACTCCATTTTTCACCTTGTCACTACTCAGAATCCACTCTAGAATGTCGGCATCTCCTGCTTTTGCTGCCTCATCAATTGCTGCTTGCACCGCTCGTATCGCAGACGAAGACAACGTTTCAGCATCATCGAGCAAAAATCCACAACTCCACTGCACTAACTCTACGTTCCTGTTTGCTGCAGCAAGAGCTGGAAGGTTCATTTGAGAACCCTCAGCCAACGAAATCGGCACATTCTCCGTCAACCACATTGCGTGCGACCTCAGCATGATTATTTTTCACAGCTTTCTCCACTTCATTCCCTTGGCCTCTCAGCTCCACCCCGTTCGCCTCCAGCCACTGCAGGATTTCCCACCTGCCGTGTCCTGCAGCATGAGCTCGTGATGGCATCTGACGCTCGGAAAAGTATTCCACCAGCCATTGCACCAGCTCCAAATCCCCTGACGCAATTGCACTCGGTAATGCACTTGGAAATTGCCATTGTCGGTAGAGCGGGTCGCTTTCTAGTGCATCGGGGAGACCTCGGAGACCTCCGGTCACAATGTGCTGCACAAGTCTCAGCGACGGGAGACGACAGGCCCGGGAGATTGTCCACTCGGACGCGACGTCAAGAAACGCTTCGACAGCTTGGACTACGTGTGGCAACGCGTTCACACGAGGCTGCTCACGGAGAGCTACGAGGACGCACGTGAGCGGCGAGGAGCTTGGGCCTTGCATTCTTGGCAGACACTTGTCAATGTGTCTCTCCTGCTTGATGTGCAAACTACTGAAAGTCATACACAGCATGACCTGCTGGGTCCAAGCACTACAGCTAACCGTGCTCTCTTAGAAAGCTAGATTCAGCACCAAGTAAGGTGCCCAGAAGATAATACAAGTGCCACACACTTAGATTTGCTACGAACTAAATCCTTGACCATACATAAGTTCGTGCTTGTTGAGCCTCAACACATCGGCTTCAGCAAGAACAGTATTACTGAAGCAATCTCTTGGGTTCCTTAAAATACGGGATGCCGTTTAGCGACGATATCAACGGATTGGACACCTCTGAATCAATTGATATTGTTTCCTGCTACCGATGCACGGGCTGACAAAGGTTCCTGGCGATGGATGTAGTGCACCTACCGCCAGAATATTCTACCGACATACATAGAGTAAACAGACAGAAGCGATTTCCCACAACGTTGTCCTACGCCAAGTAGTGGACATCGTTGCAAGCACCTTTAACGTAAATGCATCGTCTGTTCACATATTTTCATACAGCGCTACCGCATCCTGGCGTTAGCCTCAGATTTGCTCAATGCCTTCTGCGGCGCAAAGCAAACTGTATAGTGAGTGTTTCTGGGCGGCGCAAAACAAGGTTTTAAAATATGCTTTTCAGCATATTTATTAATCAATAAGTCTCACCTAGGGTAATTGATGTGATTGTACGTTTTCGTTGCATCATGCACTTTGCAGCTGTGCTCTAACACCATTAGAGCACAGCTGCAAAGTTGTACGATAACTCGCTACGACTTACAACTAATACCGTCAAAGAGCCGGGAAAAAAGCCACACCAAAATCTTTAGCACCTACAGATCAAAGTGGAGAGGTCCATGCTTGCAGCAAAATGCTAACGAAGCAGAAACACTGAACCTATGGTGTCCAAAGATCGAGATACGGACACACGTGCGAAGATTGTAAACGTCAGTAAACATAGCGAAGTTTGTAATACTGAATGGCCCTAACATTCTCACGATGCATACTTACGCACAATGGAGAAATTAAAAGGCAGAGTTTGCTTCAGCAGCAAGTTATGGATCATTCTTAAATTTACTCCGAAGAACAAACCCCGATTTACCCCCAGCGTGCAACATGCGCGTGTTCATCACCCTTATCATGCTTGCGGCAGCCCTTGCTTCCAGCAGCGAAGCTGTGTCTGCACTGACAGTGTCGAGTCAGGCTAAGCTGGCGCAAGTGTCTACCTCAGAGTCGGTGAACACCGTGAAGACCGAGTATAACGGTGCAAGATTCCTGAGAACGAAGGAAGAAAACGATGTCGACGATCTAGACAGTGAAGAGAGGGGATTATCCTTCCCGAATCTCGCGACAAAGATGCAAGAATGGTTTAGGAAGGAACAGAAGGCCGTTGCATTGTTGTCGAAGTCCGAGTCCACACTGCTAAGGGAGAAAGTTGATCCGGCCAAGGTCTTAAAGGCGGCGAACCGCATTAAAGACAGCAAGAGCCTACCCAAGGCTGAAATCGAGCGACTCTACAAGAATGGCGAAACCTACTTTTACCGACACGGAAACTTGGATCCTATTAGAGATTAAGCTTTCGGGCGCAAAAGGTAGGCATTGTGACCTACAATTAAAATGGCAGCCAGTTTGACTTTTTAATTGAGGCGTATTGGCCTTCACGCTTCGTCAGCTTCATTGAACCGGGAGTGAACATATCCCTCCGCGTTCCTGGAAAAATGACATAGATGAATATCCTAGACACACGGTACTAGGGTAGATGCGTCATAACGTCATACTGTCTGAAAACAGAATCCAACTCGACCTGGCTATGCTTTTCTCGACGCTCGATATTAGTCTAAAGCTCTTGTAATGATTCACATGATGCTCTCCATCACGTGACTCGATATATTTACAATCACTTGTTCGATTTGTTGAAGCTATCTCACTCGACTTACGGTTTATTGCTTTACGGGAGTACGTTTCCTTTTAAAACAGTCGCCTAACAAATGTCATTTAGAAGTATTTTTGCAGTGCTACTGGAACGCTCTTAATATATTTTTTAAGGGGGGTGGTTTTCCGAAAACATTACTCTCTGCTCGTTAAAATCAAATCCACCCAACGTACAAAACGATGATAGTTTAGTTGCATAACGTGTTATTTGCTCATCCGGGCTTATTATTTTTTAAACAACACTAAGCGTGAACAGCACCAGGTATCTTAGATGCTCACGCAACGGATGCTACTGCTGCTGTGAGCTGCCCAGCTAAGCTTGCTATTATACCGGGTAGTTTGCTGTCTTTATCGCAATGCACACTGTGAATTTATCATAGCTGTCCGATCGGATAGTGTTTGAGTTAATATCTACGCCTTATTTCCCGTTTCACGTAGCTACGAACAAGTATTCTTCGAGAGTCTACTGTAACCTAGATCGGTTAATTCCACGAAGTTAACTAACTTGGCATTATGAATAAGTTCGTCCATCGGTTTGAGGCGGTACAAGGGTTGGGATCAATCCAAGATTGCGATTGACGATCTCGACGCCATCAAGTATCGTGATCGACAATCATGGCAAGCTTACAGTCTTGCACGGCCTGCCTGTGGGAGTTAGTCAATTTTGGTAATTCGGACTAATTCAAAAAAATTTTCATGGCTTCTGTTTGGAAACGTTAAAGGACAATGCATCTCTATCTTTTTTAGATTTGTACGGGAGGACGAGCACACTGTGCTTAAATCGAAGCCTGTTTATAATGACACACTATAAACTTGTGTTTACAAACGTGTAACGTTGTGCTCGGCACATATATCTTGAGCCATCAACATTTGGTCTCGATGTGGACGCACAAATCCCTATGTTTCTCATTCCGTGCTCACGCTTTTCCATTCTGCACATTTGCCTCGTGCCCCACAAGTTCCGCTTCAGATAAAGTCAACAATGCGTCTTTCCTCTGTCGTCCTAGTAGTTGCTGCCGCGGCAGCCCTCCTCGCGAGTGGTGACGCTGCAGCCACAACCATTGACCGTTCATGAAGAAGAGAGGAAGTTTGGTGCTAACCTCTTCGCCATCTCGAAGCTCGATGATTTTGCAGGTCTAGCCTCCGGAAAAGAGTCCGTGAATTGGATGACCGTGTGCTAAAGTTCTTCTCGAGACTGTATAATCGTGAGTATACCTCCTTCAATCTTCCGAAGGAGCTTCACCAAAAAGAAGTACGATCATCTCCGCGCTGTATCCCGAACTTGGCTGTACCATAACTGAAACGGCTGGTGATCTCGAGCACGGACTAAAGGTAAAGGGCAATCACCCGGCCAAACTAAAAGAGTAAAATGGCTACATTCCCGAAACCCGTATGCCTCCCCAGCCTACAGAACGCGTCATCGCAACTCCATCCCAGCCAACGGATGGCCAGTCCCGAAAGCCTTCGCCCCCGCCATCATGAGCAGCCCCGCCGCCGCCGACGCGGCCACCGCCGAGCCGGCCGCCCCCGTGAGCAAGAACGAGCTGAAGCGCCGCCTGAAGGCCGAGAAGGCGGCCAAGGTCAAGGCCGAGAAGGCCGCCAAGAAGGCCGCCGAGGCCGCCGCCAAGCCCAAGAAGGCCGCCGCCGACGACGAGGAGCTGGACCCCACCGCCTACTTCGCCAACCGCGAGAAGATGCTCGAGGAGCTGGAGAAGCAGGGCGTCAACCCCTACCCGCACAAGTTCCATGTGTCCACGTCGCTGGCCGACTTCCACGCGCACTACGGCGCGCTGGAGGCCGGCAGCCACCTGCAGGACGTGTCCGTGTCGGTGGCCGGCCGCCTGCACAGCAAGCGCGCGTCGGGCGCCAAGCTGGTGTTCTACGACCTGCGCGCCGACGGGCTCAAGCTGCAGATCATGTCGGACGTCGGCTCCTACGACGGCGCCGAGCACTTCGCGCACATCCACGCCATCCTGCGCCGCGGAGACATCGTGGGCGTGCGGGGCCACCCCGGCAAGTCCAAGAAGGGCGAGCTCTCCATCTTCCCGCAGCAGCTGGTGCTGCTCTCGCCCTGCATGCACATGCTGCCCAAGGGCCACGCGGGGCTCACGCTGCAGCAGGACACGCGCTACCGCCAGCGCTACCTCGACCTCATCATGAACGACGACACGCGCGGCGTCTTCCAGACGCGCGCCAAGATCATCAACTTCATCCGCCGCTTCCTGGACGACCAGCACTTCCTCGAGGTCGAGACGCCCATGATGAACATGATCGTGGGCGGCGCCACGGCCAAGCCCTTCGTCACGTACCACAACGACCTGCACATGAACCTCTTCATGCGTGTCGCCCCCGAGCTCTACTTGAAGCAACTGGTCATTGGCGGCCTCGACCGCGTCTACGAGATCGGACGCCAGTTCCGTAACGAGGGCATCGACCTGACGCACAACCCTGAGTTCACCAGCTGCGAGTTCTACATGGCGTACGCCGACTACAACGACCTCATGACGCTGACGGAGAAGCTCTTCTCCGAGATGGTCAAGGAGATCACCGGCAGCTACTCCATCACCATTCAGAAGGAGCCTGGTGAGGAGCCTGTCACCATCGACTTCACGCCCCCGTTCAAGCGCGTGAGCATGGTGCAGGCCGTGGAGGAGGCCACGGGCGTCACGATCCCCATCGACGACCCCGAGAAGTGCCTGCCCCTGCTGGAGCAGCTCGTGACCAAGTACGAGCTCGAGTGCGCGCCGCCTCGTTCGATTGCCCGTCTGCTTGACAAGCTGGTGGGCCACTTCATCGAGGACAACAAGGCCTACTGGACGAAGCCGTTCTTCATCATGGACCAGCCCGTGTACAACTCGCCGCTGGCCAAGTACCACCGCACCAAGCCGGCCCTCACGGAGCGCTTCGAGCTGTTCCTGGCTGGTGCCGAGATTTGCAACGCCTACACGGAGCTGAACAACCCCAAGGTGCAGCGTGAGCGTTTCATCGAGCAGATGGAGCAGGCTGCCGCTGGCGATGACGAGGCCCAGCCGCACGACGAGTCGTTCTGCACGGCCATGGAGTACGGCCTGCCCCCCACCGCTGGCTGGGGCTGCGGTGTCGACCGTCTGACCATGTTCCTGTCCAACCGCTTCAACATCAAGGAGGTGCTGCTCTTCCCTGCCATGAAGCCGGATGAGCAGGCTGCCCCGGCGCCTTCGGCTACGGGCTCGGCCTCGCTGATCTCCGCCACGGGTTCGGTCGCCCTGGACATGCTGGAGAAGCGTCTGGCGGACTCCACGTTCGTGAACGGCTCGTCCCCCTCGAAGGACGACACGGCGGTGTTCGAGCGCGTGAAGGTTGTTGGCAAGGACATCCTGAAGAAGTACCCGAACGTCGAGAAGTGGCTTGACTTTGTGACCGCGTTCCCCAACGAACTGCGTGCCAAGTGGTAGAGCAATGGTAGGTAAGGACGGCTGAGGGGGATGGATTGACCTCGAGTCTGTCTGCACTCCTCGATGCCCACCCACGTGCTAGGCTTGGGAGGTTTGCTTGTGTGTCACTTATGGCCGCGGCCTCTGTCGTGCTAGTAGAAACATGGATGCATTTTGCTTGTCTTTTGATAACTTCGCATCAACCTGCACTTTGAGAGTTCGCGAACTGCTGTTGGATTGCTCTCATCTCTCCAACTGCAGAGCGCATACTCATTTTGCCATTTGCTTTCAAATGTGCGAGATTACTTTCTTGTGCGTGTTAGTTGGGGTCAAAGGTACCAAGTTCGCGGTGGAAATCAGAAGGACAAGGTCGTGGGTCTACTCAAAGTCGCGATCAAAACTGCGATGCCGAACGCGTTGCGAACAATTTGCAGCTATTCCCTGCCATAAAAAACGGGGCTTGGTTGCCTTACGACGATACTGCTGTGCTTCAGCTAGAGCACGGCGAGGTCATCGAAGACATTCACATTATGCTCAAGCAAACGTCTATAGAGCCGTCATGGACGATTCAGGAATGGCCGGAAGACAAAGGAATGCCTGAGTATGCGTTTAGCGTCATTCAGGACAGTTCGGAGGAGTAGGTCACAGGCTTTTGCAAACACCATGTTAAAGCGTTGCCACCGGTAGCATCCTTGCCAAGCTTTATCGAACAGCCACTGCCAGTCAAGATTCCTATTGCAAACAGCACACTTACTGCTTGGTCGTTGTATCAGGGTGTAAACATCCGACAAAAGCTGTTTGCGTGATTATGTGGCATCGTGCAAAAGCGTGGAATGAGGATCAAAGTGCTGCTGGCGCATCGACAGAACGGAAACTCGAAGAAATCGTTTATCTCGTTTTGGGACTCATCGATTAGACGTACTATCTGGCGCTTATATCAACCGCGGATCAAGTTCAAACTCATCCACTGGTAGGAGTCACCCGGACTTTAGGCTTATTCTAAACGAAGTCTGTGTGCTTCGTGGTGAGGAGGAGCGGCCAGGTGTCGATATCTCTGTTCCGCGTCGAGAGCTTGGTAAAAAGATGAGTTGGCTGTATGGATCAGCACCTTATCTGTTTGGCTATGCTGCATCGGGTAACAAAGTGCAGATATATGCTTTGGTTTGCAGTGCGAAGGATATGAGGAAAGCCGAAAGCCATTTGATCGGGAATTTTGACTTGGAGTCCGATTTTGAATCGTCAGCGCATGCTTGAACTTGTTCCCGGCAGTTTCCAAAGCTTGCCCAACGTTGAGGTTAAATGAGAGGAGTCGTTGTTCAATTACATCGAACACTCGTTAATAAAATCTTCCTGGACAATACAGAGCTCAATCGCTTAGGGAAAACTACGCGGTTTTGAATGCTGCAAATGTACCAAACGTGGAGACACTTAAGGAAATGAACTGGTCGAAAAACACGCTTGTGCTTGAGCCTCGTGGCATTATGGTGAAACCTGCCATCTTATTGGAGCTACTTTCGGCAGTGCGGAATGTCCTTAAGGCTCTTGTCGTTCTACATCGGCGGGGTTGGATTCATCGAGATATTCGCTGGCCTAACGTGATCAAGAAACGCGATTGTAACGAATGGTTCTTGATCGACTTTGCGGACGCAGCCACTAGTCCACAGAGGTATCCTAGTGGCGAGCACTTGAGCAAAGTAGAAAATGCTCCAGAAATATTTGTAGTGGTGGCGTTCACTTGACCTGTGGGGGGTTGGATATTTGATGGAATTAAGTGGAGTATAATGGTATGATCTTGGAAGAAGAGCGGCATTTGTGAGGCAACTGCTTCAGAATGATCCGACATCGCGACTGAGCACTCAGAAGCCTTGCGCGAGCTGGTAGAAATTGGAAAAACGTGCGTGAGGAAGAAGCAACGCGGGACGAAGGAATTCGGAACGTAGTGTGCGGCAAACGCTAACGGAAGCACGCACATTAACGAATGCGATTATGGATCCGATGCCATTGTACGAACGATTGACAAATTAGTAGGCAGTGAATACAGGTCCGACAGCTCTGAGGATTCCTTGTTTTAGTGCATCTTGTTGGTTAGAGTTCAAGCTGCGCTAAAAGGACGAACTCTTGGAGGCGACTCGCATTGCTTTTCGTAGTGCATGAGAACAATAGCTACGCAAGTTGAAAATGAGAGCTCTGTTCGTGAAAACCACTCGAAAGTTATAAAAACTCAATAGAAAAAATACGAGACTACGACGCACGCCTGGTACCTCGACAGCGGGAAAATAGCAAGCGTAAGCTGGAAGTGGCGCTCACAGTTCGCTTGCAGCGCTCTCCACCACACCGTTAATCAAGGCTCTGATGGCCGAGATGGACTCTGCGCTGCCGTCCACACGAGATAGAATCTCGATCGCCGACGCCCACTCCTTCACCACCCGAGCCTTCTCAAGTGACGAGGCCATCACATCCTCCTTCTCAAAAATGTCTCCGTCGCGTTCCAAGACCTTGGGTTTCTTTTTCTTCGGCGCTTTGTCCTCCACGTCTCGCGTTCTTTTGGCCGTGCTGACCTCATTTTTTCCCACTTCCCTCACTTTACCCGTCCTGGGGGTGGCATTAGGCTCCGGAACCTGAGCGGCTTTTGGGGTGCCAGTCGGTTTGGGTGTCGCCAGCTTCTTGGCCTTGGGCGAGACCGCCACCCGGTCCTTCCAGTAGTTCACTAAAAGGTTGACAAAGTCCCTTTTAGTGTAGTGCTTCTTGTTCGGCCGCAGCTCCAGCAGCACGCAGGCCGAGCGCAGCGTCCTGGATTTGCAATCTTCCAGTTGCTCTCGGAGTTCCTTTTCCTCTCCGTCAAGGGCGAAGTCGGCCACGTACTTGGCCACGACGTGGACGTCCTCATTGGCGGAGGTATGTTTTACCTGTGGCGGCGCCGGTTTAGGCGACGCGCTTTCGGCGGGCGCTAGTTCGCCGCGCCAGTAATTCACCAGCACCGAGATGTAGCCGCCCTTCTTGTTCTGCTTGCGCGGCACCACGAGACTCAGGCGGCTGCAGGCCGCGCGCAGGTCCTTGTGCGTGAAGGCGCTGAGCTGGTCGCGCACCTCGCGCACGTCCTCGTCTGGCGGCGCGCGCGCCAAGTAGTCCAGCGCTTGCTGCGGCAGGTCCATGTGCGCTGGAGGCGGCGGGACGGATACTGCGGGTAAATCGGGGTGTCGCTTCGCTCGCAGTGGTCGTTATCCAGGGTGGAATTAGGAGTGCGGACGAGCATGCGACGTTTTCCAACTAGTCGCGCGCGGCGGAAAACTTGCACTTGGGCATTCAAACTCCGAGATGGAGGTGCAGCTGGTGTGTCTCGCGCCGACGCTCGTCATCACGAGCGCGGATAAGAAGGGCGCGTCAGCCGCGTCAGCAACGGATTACGCGCCGCTGGAGCTGATGCCGCCGCTGCTGGAGCTGCTTTTCTTCGCGCGCGGCCGCTTCCTGAGCTTCGTGCAGACGCAGCACGAGCTGTCGCTGGTGTTCGAGGAGCCGCTGCTGGACCGCTTCCCGCCCGGCGCGCTGGAGCTCGAGCCGCTGCGCTGGCGCGCGCTGCAAGTGGCGTCGGCCGGGCCTGGAGCCTTTAGGAGTCAGTTGGCGGTGCTCACGCAGCTCACGACGGAGCTGGCGCGACACGGCGTCAGCGTCTTCCAGGTGTCCACGTACCAATCGGACTACGGTGGGTTGGCTGTTGGAGAGAGAAAGTGGTGGTGTGGCTCATGCACATGCAGTGCTGGTGAAGGTGGAGGACTTGGACGCGGCCATTGCGTGTCTGCAGAGCTTCTGCTCCATTGAGATGGAGGACGGTGAGCAGCTCAGCACGGCGGGGGAGGTGCCGGAGGAAGATGCAGAGCAGAAAGAAGACGTCGTCGAGGTACACCACCATCCGTTGAGTGTACCTGATGTGAAGTTGCACCTTGTGCAACTTAACAGGATTTTCGTGCGCAGACACATGTACTCGTTGGTGGAGCTGCTGTTCAAGCCGACGCAAACGGACGAAACGAGGTTTTTAAGTTACTCGGAGACGGGGGACGATATCTCTTTGGTCACCAGCGACGAGCCGTTTCTTGATGAGGCGCGTTCGTTGATGGAACAGGGAGACGAGGGAGTGCTCGTCTCACCGGACTTTTGGAGACCTGTGCAGATTGGCAACACAAAACTCGGCTTTGCGGAGACAGGTATAGTCGCGGGTCAGACTCGCGTACTTGTCAATGCAGGAACAACCGTCTTCTACCTTAGCACCTACGCTACGGTGAGTGCTTATAAACCAAAAGGAGATTGAACCTTACTGCTAATGTGCGCTTCCTACGTCAAAATATTTTCCACGCTAGGATTTTATGCTCATCAAGGAGGACGAATGGGATGATACGCTTTCGATTTTGAGAGATCACTTCAGTCTTACTGAAGGCTCGTTTGCGCCATTGACCGTCTGAGTTATTTATGACGAATATGAAAGAAGAATGCAGCATGTCCGATTCGCTCAGCATAGCTATAAACACTGCGACAGGATGTGCCTCTTCGTAGAAATATAATACCGAAACTTGATCCAGCAGAAGCTCAGTGATCTCGAACGGCTAATTGCGTTGCAGCGAAAACAACGGGGTATTGTGTTGCCTAGAGTTATAATCGCTCGGTAATGATTTCGGCATTATTTCTCAACTTCGTCTCGTCAAATAGTCCGCTGGCCAAATTGAGGACTGCACATTCAAGCGGAAATAGCAAGGCAACAGATTAACTTTCCTCGGCGCTTCTTACTTGCCTTCATCAGTGATACATGTGTTGTTTTGAAGTTGGTGAGATTATTTAGACTTGTGTGATGAGTAGTTGGAGATGTCAAACGCTTGCTTTTCGCACTTGGTCTATACCAAGCGCAATGCATTACAGAAGAAGTATCGACTACAAACAGTACTTACGGCCATTTCGTTTACTAGCTACTTAAACGCGGTTAGTTCAATTTCTTACTACTAACATAGTTACGGACGAGGACTCGAAATTTTCCTTACTGCTGAGATTAAGAATCTGCGTGTGTAATTCTTCAAATTCAAGCCTATGGAGTAAGACACTAAAACATGATCGTTTGATATCTCATGAATGGCCAAATATGAATGTGGTCGTGATGATCAAAACGTACTCCTCTCATTTTTCAATCATAACGTTTTTGCTGCTACTGTGTTGAATTGCATTGCGAAGTCTCCAAAGCAAAATGCCCGATGTGCTGCATTTTTTTTGCATGAAGTAGCAGCCAAACTGCTTGCAGTCGAGGTCAACTGAGCGGATCGATATTAAGATGGGATGCTCCAACGAACACAGAGTTGAAATGCAGAAGCTACAGTAGAGTAAGAGCAGGACCGAATGGGATGCTGGTGTAGAAAAACCTTCGCTCTGTTTCGATGTAACTAAAGATGAGCAGGGCACTAATAACGGTGTTCGCAGGCGATTTGACTAACGTCAGGAGATTCCTCGATAGCTGCAATCCACAAACTGAGTTTTGTGCGCAGTACAGTGTACAGTAGTTGCGATCAGATTCACATTTCACGGAGTTACACCGTCGAAGGGAATCAACAAAGGTTCCGGGCTACTACCAACTACATGTAATTGCAAGTCGAGCTCGCCCACCATTCGGATCACGTGTATGATGGGCTTCAACGTACACTGTACAGTCTGTACAGTGTACGTTACAGTCTGTACATTAACGTGGTCTCTAAGAAGGTCTAGGGGTACTCTAGATGTCATTTTATGCCCAGGTTGAGCGGACGATGTAACATAATCAATGCAGTCCGTCCACTAGCGTACGCTAAGAGAAAGAACGCGCGAGTTAACGTAATCCTAATGTGAATTCTCTGGCATTGTCAGAATTGTCACTTTAACAAATGCGTCACTAGAGCAGGTGTAGTTATCTAAATCCAGTAGTTCTGAAAGCTCCGAACATGAGTACATTGTACCTAATCAACACTATAAACGAGGGACCATCAGAGTGATTGTAGTTCTTAAAATCCAGTAGTGCATGAAGTTCCTAAACCTGATATGAAAAGGGGTACGATCATGGTAGGTTTTATACACCATGCAGGACCGAGTTCCGAAGTTCCACAAAAAAAACGCAGCACTGTCTCTCTATATCTTCTTTCTCTTCTACCCCCTACCCCCCCTGTCTATAAATTTTAATATATATAAAAGTATAGGAACTCGGAACCCGAGCACCAACGGAAGATGTCAATGTAACCACACACAGCCCTTCTAGTTATTAAAATTTGGTTCCGAAAATTTTGGAGCTGTGGTGCTTCAATTCTATAGTTGCAATTATTTGATGAATTGTGGGAACCCGGGTTCCCACAATTCATCAAATAATTGCAACTATAGAATTGAAGCACCACAGCAGCTCTAGTAAGTACGACATCATTTTGGAACCGGTTCGGAACGCGGTTTTTGGAACCTCGGAACTCAACATAAAACCTCAACTGAGGTTTTTTTGAAATTGTTCTCAGTCACAGAAGCAAGCAGAAGCATGGAGGAAGCGCCACAGGTAAGCGACGATCGCGCGAGATAGCGACGCCTGCAGGTATCGACAGCCACTAAGACTAACAAAGTTGTGCTGTGAAACTCTGTCGCTAGATTCCGTGTCTTGGTCAGCAAGTGATAACTCCAAAAACCCAGGAATGGTGGTTCCAGTTGGTGGATGAAGGAACCGGTTGTGCGTTTGCCAATACAGAACCAGACATGGTAGAATTGCCACAAGCTCTCATCCGTGTTCGTGATCTTCGGAACAAGATCCACGCAGAATATGACCATACGAAACCGGCGGGAAGAAACCTTCTCGCCCATGTAGCACCAAACCAGCTGAAAGTTTACGGCGACGAAGCAGCATACAAAGCGAAGAAACGATGCTCGCCACGATCTTTATTGAGTGAACTTGACGCGCAAGCGACGCTCATCGTGGTAGTTCCGACGCAGCAGAGTGGCGGAGCTATTGTGTCAGCGGTGTCACCGGGCGAGAATGAAAGACGCTTTCAGAAGTTCAACGCACCCGTCGTGTATTCTGGGTTGGAACATGAAGGAGGCGTTCCTTCAACGTTCAGGACACTGCGTGAAGCCACTGTTAAAGCATTTGCAAGTCTTCTTGATCGCCTACCAGTGATATTCGTCCGCGCCCCCCCTTTATCGGGAAAGACGGCCATGTGCGATCTACTCTACGATCAAATTGTCCGTTCGAAGCCAGATGCACTTGTTGCTCGCATTCGAGCAAACCGAATGGCTGAGGATGGCAAGTTCGTTGATTTTTTCAAACAAATTTATGGTTGTGATTTTGAAGCATTCTGCGCATACAACTGTGATCGAGTGGTGCTTGTCGATGAAGCTCAAGTTACCTATAACGACGAGCAGCTCTGGGGGGGATACGTGAAAGACGCATTGGAGTCGCAAATTCCAGGTCTACGCTTCGTTCTCTTCTCATCGTATGGCAGCTTTGACGTCTACCGCAAACACCAACGCGCAGGAACTCCCATCATCGTCCCTCCTGAGAATACGTTTGGATTGAATGCGACGCAATCGAAGCCTGGCCTACAGCTTTCACGTGTAGAGCTGGAAGAAATGGTTCGCGACAGCGTTGGCGCATTAGTCTGCGATCTCATCTGGATCATGTGCTCCGGTCATATTGGAATTGCTCGGGCAATGCTCAGATTTTTGCATGACAAGTTTGGTTTGAAATCGCCAGGGTCAATCGATGCTGGAGATGTCGAGATGGAACTTCGGTCGATCGGGCTGCTGCAATATATTCGCTCCAGCTATCGGGGTATCCCTACTGCGGACGCTTTTCAGCGAGTGATAATAACTCATGATCTGTTGGATGAGCCAACAACAACACAAAAGATGAGTGGAACCTTGAATGGTGTTGTTTCTGGGCAGGTTATGCTCTTGTCTGATGGGCACCGAACGCCTAGAAGTCAGAATGCCGTGGAATTGTTGACCAAGTTCGGGTTCCTATATGAAGATCAGGCGAAGCAGCTCCAGTTCGCATCGAACATGCACCTAAAGATCTGGCTCCATTCAAACCGAACGGATCCAATCGGATACATGATATCAGACGTTTCGCATGATGACTTTGTTGTTGCTTGTGTGAAGCGAATGAGTGCTTCACGACTGCAGCATTTTGCGACCGAAAATACCAGCAGTATTGCTCGCGAACGCCAGATTCAAATGGAGCTATATGGCGCCACAGCATCATGTTTGTCTCGGGATGTTATGGTCACTCCAGAATGGCGCACAAACGACGGGAAAGGATTTATTGATTTGGTGATTCGTGGTTCGGGCATCCTGTGGTTTTGGGAGTTGCTTGTGAATGGTGATGATGCTGTCGGCCATTCGAAACGATTTGAAACCGGTGGCAAGTACTATGGGAGTCTAACTCGAAGTTCCAGGTATGTGCTCATTGACTTCCGTCAGAACAAGGGCGTTCGGCATCAGAAGCTTGGTTTTCTGTACGTGTCCTTTGTGGATTCGTTTACCAAAGCGCGGATTTTTGGGCTCGGCAATCCCGCAGTTGATGTTGAACTGTCAAACTAATCTCAAGTAGTGGTGGTTCCGCCCGTCAATCACTCAAGTGATCTGCACAGAGGAATTTCAGTCACGCACCATTGTATGTTTGCGGCGGCGGAAGAGCACCATTTCCTGTCGGTGCTGTTGCTGTAATCAATTCGAAGCGAATCCCTGAATATCCTTTCATGACGAGTTTGTCCGATACTTTGGACCCTTTGCAAGTCGGGCGTATCGAAGATTTCTGGAGCCACCAAATATTAACACTGCTTCATACCATGAATTACGTTGGATAGATGGCGTGGATAATGCAACTGCCGCGAAAATTATAGCTGAGATAAAAAAACGTCGATTCTCCGTGCATTGGATCGACTGCTTTCAATAAGAAATGCAAGACCGCCGAGATTCCGAGTGCTATGCATTGCGATAACGTTGGAGCTGATTTGTAACGCGATATACACATCCAGCTGCGTTATTCCAATTTCAGAAGAGCTTTTCTTAGCGCAGGGCAGTTTTCTTCCACATATTTGTTCTTCAGTAGCCAATCGAAGTACCCCTTATCACAATCGCGAATCCATTTGATCGACTTGCCTTTGTATTTTCCCCAGTTCAGTGTCATAGTCATATCCGAGTCTTTCAGCCTTTCTTCTAGAAACTCTTTAATCTCCGGTGATTGCCGATCAGGATCTCTTGCGGTAGTAGCCACGCACAATATTTCCGATCTACAGCAAAGACTTCTTCGATTGTCTTTCCTTTGTATCTGCCAAAGTTTAGTTGTGTTGTCATGATGAGAGGTCTCGCTATATAAGGGAACAAAAAATAATAGTGATAATATATTACAAAAGATAAGAATAGATCTGAGATGGATAGAAAGTTGAGAAATCTAGAGCTAGTTAAATCATGGCGTGAAGAAACGCCGACAAACTCAAAGAGAGCATTCAATGTGAATGTGGCGGGCGATACTTATATCAGAATATCTCGAATCACAGAAAAACCCAGAAACATTCGACCTTCTTGAAATTCCAGCGGATGCTTGAACACGCTAGACAACAAAAAGTTGAAAATTCATCGTGATTATATTTTTTTATATAATATATACAGCGGCAATCAGCGATGAGTTTAATAAAGTTCATTGTGAAGCTTCAATTTAATAGCGACGGATCTAAGAATGTACTATCGATGCCAAGTGGCTGGCAGAAGCTCTCCAAATGCCAAGCAATTGGAAAATCCAGGAATTGGGGCACACAAACTGGCAAACGATCTGGAATTACTGTGATTGATGTTGATATCAAAAAGAATAATAACGGGATGGATTCCCTACTTGATGTTGATATTGATCACTACCAAACATACAAAGTCAGGACTTGCAGTGGCGGATACCACTATTACTTCAAATACGATGAGCGGTTTAAGACATCTGCCAACATTTTACCAGGCGTTGATGTCAGGAACGATAATGGGTGTGTGTTCGCTGGTGAACGTTATGAAGTTGTGAACGATATAGAACCAGCTGATATGCCCGAAGAGCTATATGAAGCTCTCTATCAGTGTAAGGAAAATGCTTGTGCCATGACTCCTATATTAGATGTCAACTGTGGAAATGATTGGCGATATTGAGATCAGCCAGAAGTACTACGATCTTATTAAACTCTTACCGCGACTATGGTTCAATGATTATGACAAATGGATGAAGCCAGCATGCGTTATATAACTGCAGTGATCTAGACAAAACCGTTGCTTTCAGCACCTGGATCAAGCTACTACGCGACTTCTCTGACCAATTCGACGAACGTGAAGCAAAACGATGCTGGATTGAGTTAAATATTGATGTTGACAAGCCATGCACTCTTGGGACCATCAGGCAAGTTGTCAAGAAGGAAGACAAAGACGGCTACCAAGCGTGGTGCCTAGCTTACCCAAGCACTAGCAAACGCGGTGGCCAATCCGCCAAGGTTTTTGCTGATGCTGAGCAAAAGCGCATCGATGACATCAAAGCAGAACTATTTCAGCAGCTGTGTGCAAATATTGAGCAAATAGATGCTAGTGTGATTAGAGATACGAATGATATCGAGTTCAATACCTTGCTCATGAACGATGACGAGGCGTATAATGTGGAAGATTTGGCACTGCTTCTTCGTCAGACGATAATCAGAGTTGAAAACAATGGTGATGCTATGTTCTATGTTAAAGAGATCAACGAGACAAAATACAAGCGCCAATATGTGGCATCCATTCGATTCGTACCTCGTGGGATGGGACAACTAAAGGAGTATAAATTTGATATTGAGTACAAGGACGAGATCTTCAGTCTCATCTCTTAGATATTCTTCTAGCTGTTAAGAAGAGCATTAACTACAAGAAAGTGGTCCTCGAACCATATGGCGCATTTGACAGCGACGATTCATCCAAACAAAGAAATTTCAATCTATTTAGTGGGCTTCTACACAAATATGAGAACGATTTTGTGGCTGATAATAGCATCGTGGATGTGTGGCTAACTCATTTGAAAAGAGTTATCGCTAATAACGATGAAGCAGTGTATAACTACTTGCTAAAATACTTCAAACATATATTAGTAAATCTTATGGAAAAGACCGGAATAGTGATAATCATCAAAGGTAAGCAAGGTAGCGGGAAAAATGCGGCATTCGACGTTTTCAATAGATATGTCTTGGGCCCTAACTTATCACTTACTACCCTCGAATGGATCTTATCACTGGTCGTTTTAACTCCATTCGTCAGTCGATGATCATGTGCGTTCTAGATGAAGCAGTAGACAACTCTGATCGTGCGGTGATGAACAAGTTCAAGAACTTGATTACAGCTGACGAGGTTCAAATTGAATACAAGGGAAAGGAACCAGTTACTTTTAGTGATTTCTGCAATTACATCGTAATCTCAAATAATGATTTCGCCAGCTTTATCGAAGAGTCTGATCGTCGGTCGCTATGCCTTGAAACAAATAATATGATGATTGGCAATAGATCATATTTCAACAGATACTGGGCAACATTAGATAACATCAACGCCGGTAAGGTTCCTTATACACATTTTTATATTTTTTTTATGATTTACAATTTTGCATTTTTTGTCGAATTCTTCCAAAACGCTTTGATAATACTACCCCTTCTACCCCCAAATGAAAATAAATACAAATAATGGTACTTAGAAGTTCTATTAATAGTAAAATAAGTAAAGAAAATGGGGGTAGCATCGGGGGTAGCATCATAATTCGGGGGTACCATCTGCTACCCCCTTTATGTTATATTTATGTTTCATTCTAGTCGTCCAGTGTATATGTGCTTGGTAGACGCAAAATTGCTTGGTATTTATGATTTTGATAGATATTTTTGGAGCTTTGAAACATGATATGTGTTCCATTGAATTTACACTGTACTAGGAGTAATATCCTTTGATGTATATGATTTTGTTGCCAATAATGTCAGACTCGCCACGTTAACACAGCAGACAAGCAAACTTCAGTCTTTTATGACTTTGCTAGACCTTGGATTCTGTGAGCTTCTTTACCAACGCGTCCAATTAACTCCTTCATTGCATATGGGGTCAGTAGAAGCAAGATCCTTTGGTGTTTATGATTTTGTTTGCCAAACGCAGTTCTGGTGGCTCTATTTCGTGCAATCTAATATGCGTGAGCTAGGCGTAAAATGGTTCGATGTTTATGAATTGGTTTGCTGCATTCGTCACCCGCTCTTCTTCTGCTTACCAGGGAAGCTGTCTTCAGTATTTTATGTATTTGCTAGAGCTTGGATTCTGTGAGCTTATTCCATATACCGCCTGCACCGCACACACGTTGGGTAAAACCACTTTCGCTTGATTTTTATGATTTTGATTGTCAAGAACGCCAACCGCACCATGTTAACGTAGTAGAGAAGCTGTCTTATACATCTTATGACTTTGCTAGACCTTGGATTCTGTAAACGTTACCGTTGATCCATTTATTACCCATACGTGCACCAGAAGCAAGATGGTTCGTTGTTTATGAATTGATTTGTGGAAAACATAAGCAGCGCTACGTTAAACTAGTAGACAGGCTGTCTTCAGTTTAATAGAGATTTGCTAGATCTTGGATTCTGTGAGTTTTCCATCAATTCGTATGCGTCATCTTGTTGTCTATCATTCTGCCAGACGATGACTTGCAACGTATTTCCACAACGGAAAGAAAACATGTCTCTGCGCTTTCGATAATGCTCTTCCTGTCCAATTCAGAACCATACAAAATCTAGAAGGTAATCGCAATGGTACTTCAAAATTAATGTTAGGTTTGAGTGATGCTTCAAAATAATTCACCATCGACGGCGTCATTTATCGCATCTCAATCTTCGACTTGCGTGCATTAGCCCCTGCCAGCTTTATCTTCGACTACGATTAGCCTAAATGCGATTGTCGTACTGTATATCCAAACGACTCCCGCACTCGAAAGCTGTGAAGAACGCTACAAGCGATTGCCTCTTTGTCGAGATGCGGCCAGAATATTAGAGTAAGCACGCACGACGAGTAAATTTTCATTCCAACGCCTTTAACGTCAAGTTGAGAATTGACACTACGTATGATATGGTGAGGCTTTGCTGTTTGAGTACACAACGTAGTTTTGAGGCTGTAGCAGACCTGTGGCTCTCATTGAGGCACCCAACGGTACTCCGCTGCTGTCTTGCTGCGCCATTGCTTCGGCATTGATCCGTTTTTGGTGTTGCGTTTATGCTTGATGCCAGGACGGATGCACAGGATGAAGAATGTTGCGTCTGAATTTACCAATTGCTCCTACTATTCTTACATTTGGACAAAAATTAGCCGACAATATCCAAGGCGTTGTCAATTTGTTAAGCAAAAACGGATCAATGCCGAAGCAATGGCGCAGCAAGACAGCAGCAAAGCCTCACCATATCATACTTAGTGTCAATTCTCAACTTGACGTTAAAGGCGTTGGAATGAAATTTACTCGTCGTGCGTGTTTACTCTAATATTCTGGCCGCATCTCGACAAAGAGGCAATCGCTTGTAGCGTTCTTCACAGCTTTCGAGTGCGGGAGTCGTTTGGATATACAGTACGACAATCGCATTTAGGCTAATCGTAGTCGAAGATAAAGCTGGCAGGGGCTAATGCACGCAAGTCGAAGATTGAGATGCGATAAATGACGCCGTCGATGGTGAATTATTTTGAAGCATCACTCAAACCTAACATTAATTTTGAAGTACCATTGCGATTACCTTCTAGATTTTGTATGGTTCTGAATTGGACAGGAAGAGCATTATCGAAAGCGCAGAGACATGTTTTCTTTCCGTTGTGGAAATACGTTGCAAGTCATCGTCTGGCAGAATGATAGACAACAAGATGACGCATACGAATTGATGGAAAACTCACAGAATCCAAGATCTAGCAAATCTCTATTAAACTGAAGACAGCCTGTCTACTAGTTTAACGTAGCGCTGCTTATGTTTTCCACAAATCAATTCATAAACAACGAACCATCTTGCTTCTGGTGCACGTATGGGTAATAAATGGATCAACGGTAACGTTTACAGAATCCAAGGTCTAGCAAAGTCATAAGATGTATAAGACAGCTTCTCTACTACGTTAACATGGTGCGGTTGGCGTTCTTGACAATCAAAATCATAAAAATCAAGCGAAAGTGGTTTTACCCAACGTGTGTGCGGTGCAGGCGGTATATGGAATAAGCTCACAGAATCCAAGCTCTAGCAAATACATAAAATACTGAAGACAGCTTCCCTGGTAAGCAGAAGAAGAGCGGGTGACGAATGCAGCAAACCAATTCATAAACATCGAACCACTTTACGCCTAGCTCACGCATATTAGATTGCACGAAATAGAGCCACCAGAACTGCGTTTGGCAAACAAAATCATAAACACCAAAGGATCTTGCTTCTACTGACCCCATATGCAATGAAGGAGTTAATTGGACGCGTTGGTAAAGAAGCTCACAGAATCCAAGGTCTAGCAAAGTCATAAAAGACTGAAGTTTGCTTGTCTGCTGTGTTAACGTGGCGAGTCTGACATTATTGGCAACAAAATCATATACATCAAAGGATATTACTCCTAGTACAGTGTAAATTCAATGGAACACATATCATGTTTCAAAGCTCCAAAAATATCTATCAAAATCATAAATACCAAGCAATTTTGCGTCTACCAAGCACATATACACTGGACGACTAGAATGAAACATAAATATAACATAAAGGGGGTAGCAGATGGTACCCCCGAATTATGATGCTACCCCCGATGCTACCCCCATTTTCTTTACTTATTTTACTATTAATAGAACTTCTAAGTACCATTATTTGTATTTATTTTCATTTGGGGGTAGAAGGGGTAGTATTATCAAAGCGTTTTGGAAGAATTCGACAAAAAATGCAAAATTGTAAATCATAAAAAAAATATAAAAATGTGTATAAGGAACCTGACCAAAAATGCTACCCCTTCTACCCCGTGGCATTTTGTGTCTGTTATCACCACTACAGCTTGTTTAGTATTAGAAATGCTCAAAGGAGTATACTACACCCGTGCTACCCCATTGCTACCCCTTCTACCCCCGTGGCATTTTGTGTCTGTTATCGCCACTACAGCTTGCTTAGTATTAGAAATGCTCAAAGGAGTATACTACACCCGTGCTACCCCATTGCTACCCCTTCTACCCCCGTGGCATTTTGTGTCTCTTATTACTGTCTAGATCAGCTGTGATTGCAAAATATTGAGAAGGTTTACGCTGCCCCATGCTATAACAATGGAACACCTTCTACCCCCGTGATTTCAGTTGGTAGTGATTATACTATCTAGACTGCTTCTAATATCAAAAAAATTATAAGACAGATGCTACCCCGCAAATTTTATGACACTTCATTTATAAATAGGATCGCAAACTCTGCTCTAATATCTCTTTGGAATAGCATTTCAATATTATACCATGCGATTTGCGCTCTTGGATAAATGGTTTCACGATCAGACTGAAGGCTTTCATCGACATGATTTTATGATGTTGGGCGTTGCAAAACTCAATGAAATTACAAATAGCTGCTTCATAGGCATTTCATAGACATTTTTATCATCCAACTCTGTCAATCTCTCCAAGCAGTCGATTAAGAACTTGATCGGAGTTGCAGCTTGAAGTTGCTTCAGCTCTTGTTTGTATGAGGTTTGTGGTGTGTCTTGTGGATGCCAACCATCATCGATCGTTACATGATTCACCAACCAATGAAAGATATGCTTACCGGCGTTGATGTTATATAATGTTGCCCAGTATCTGTTGAAATATGATCTATTGCCAATCATCATATTATTTGTTTCAAGGCATAGCGACCGACGATCAGACTCTTCGATAAAGCTGGCGAAATCATTATTTGAGATTACGATGTAATTGCAGAAATCACTAAAAGTAACTGGTTCCTTTCCCTTGTATTCAATTTGAACCTCGTCAGCTGTAATCAAGTTCTTGAACTTGTTCATCACCGCACGATCAGAGTTGTCTACTGCTTCATCTAGAACGCACATGATCATCGACTGACGAATGGAGTTAAAACGACCAGTGATAAGATCCATTCGAGGGTAGTAAGTGATAAGTTAGGGCCCAAGACATATCTATTGAAAACGTCGAATGCCGCATTTTTCCCGCTACCTTGCTTACCTTTGATGATTATCACTATTCCGGTCTTTTCCATAAGATTTACTAATATATGTTTGAAGTATTTTAGCAAGTAGTTATACACTGCTTCATCGTTATTAGCGATAACTCTTTTCAAATGAGTTAGCCACACATCCACGATGCTATTATCAGCCACAAAATCGTTCTCATATTTGTGTAGAAGCCCACTAAATAGATTGAAATTTCTTTGTTTGGATGAATCGTCGCTGTCAAATGCGCCATATGGTTCGAGGACCACTTTCTTGTAGTTAATGCTCTTCTTAACAGCTAGAAGAATATCTAAGAGATGAGACTGAAGATCTCGTCCTTGTACTCAATATCAAATTTATACTCCTTTAGTTGTCCCATCCCACGAGGTACGAATCGAATGGATGCCACATATTGGCGCTTGTATTTTGTCTCGTTGATCTCTTTAACATAGAACATAGCATCACCATTGTTTTCAACTCTGATTATCGTCTGACGAAGAAGCAGTGCCAAATCTTCCACATTATACGCCTCGTCATCGTTCATGAGCAAGGTATTGAACTCGATATCATTCGTATCTCTAATCACACTAGCATCTATTTGCTCAATATTTGCACACAGCTGCTGAAATAGTTCTGCTTTGATGTCATCGATGCGCTTTTGCTCAGCATCAGCAAAAACCTTGGCGGATTGGCCACCGCGTTTGCTAGTGCTTGGGTAAGCTAGGCACCACGCTTGGTAGCCGTCTTTGTCTTCCTTCTTGACAACTTGCCTGATGGTCCCAAGAGTGCATGGCTTGTCAACATCAATATTTAACTCAATCCAGCATCGTTTTGCTTCACGTTCGTCGAATTGGTCAGAGAAGTCGCGTAGTAGCTTGATCCAGGTGCTGAAAGCAACGGTTTTGTCTAGATCACTGCAGTTATATAACGCATGCTGGCTTCATCCATTTGTCATAATCATTGAACCATAGTCGCGGTAAGAGTTTAATAAGATCGTAGTACTTCTGGCTGATCTCAATATCGCCAATCATTTCCACAGTTGACATCTAATATAGGAGTCATGGCACAAGCATTTTCCTTACACTGATAGAGAGCTTCATATAGCTCTTCGGGCATATCAGCTGGTTCTATATCGTTCACAACTTCATAACGTTCACCAGCGAACACACACCCATTATCGTTCCTGACATCAACGCCTGGTAAAATGTTGGCAGATGTCTTAAACCGCTCATCGTATTTGAAGTAATAGTGGTATCCGCCACTGCAAGTCCTGACTTTGTATGTTTGGTAGTGATCAATATCAACATCAAGTAGGGAATCCATCCCGTTATTATTCTTTTTGATATCAACATCAATCACAGTAATTCCAGATCGTTTGCCAGTTTGTGTGCCCCAATTCCTGGATTTTCCAATTGCTTGGCATTTGGAGAGCTTCTGCCAGCCACTTGGCATCGATAGTACATTCTTAGATCCGTCGCTATTAAATTGAAGCTTCACAATGAACTTTATTAAACTCATCGCTGATTGCCGCTGTATATATTATATAAAAAAATATAATCACGATGAATTTTCAACTTTTTGTTGTCTAGCGTGTTCAAGCATCCGCTGGAATTTCAAGAAGGTCGAATGTTTCTGGGTTTTTCTGTGATTCGAGATATTCTGATATAAGTATCGCCCGCCACATTCACATTGAATGCTCTCTTTGAGTTTGTCGGCGTTTCTTCACGCCATGATTTAACTAGCTCTAGATTTCTCAACTTTCTATCCATCTCAGATCTATTCTTATCTTTTGTAATATATTATCACTATTATTTTTTGTTCCCTTATATAGCGAGACCTCTCATCATGACAACACAACTAAACTTTGGCAGATACAAAGGAAAGACAATCGAAGAAGTCTTTGCTGTAGATCGGAAATATTGTGCGTGGCTACTACCGCAAGAGATCCTGATCGGCAATCACCGGAGATTAAAGAGTTTCTAGAAGAAAGGCTGAAAGACTCGGATATGACTATGACACTGAACTGGGGAAAATACAAAGGCAAGTCGATCAAATGGATTCGCGATTGTGATAAGGGGTACTTCGATTGGCTACTGAAGAACAAATATGTGGAAGAAAACTGCCCTGCGCTAAGAAAAGCTCTTCTGAAATTGGAATAACGCAGCTGGATGTGTATATCGCGTTACAAATCAGCTCCAACGTTATCGCAATGCATAGCACTCGGAATCTCGGCGGTCTTGCATTTCTTATTGAAAGCAGTCGATCCAATGCACGGAGAATCGACGTTTTTTTATCTCAGCTATAATTTTCGCGGCAGTTGCATTATCCACGCCATCTATCCAACGTAATTCATGGTATGAAGCAGTGTTAATATTTGGTGGCTCCAGAAATCTTCGATACGCCCGACTTGCAAAGGGTCCAAAGTATCGGACAAACTCGTCATGAAAGGATATTCAGGGATTCGCTTCGAATTGATTACAGCAACAGCACCGACAGGAAATGGTGCTCTTCCGCCGCCGCAAACATACAATGGTGCGTGACTGAAATTCCTCTGTGCAGATCACTTGAGTGATTGACGGGCGGAACCACCACTACTTGAGATTAGTTTGACAGTTCAACATCAACTGCGGGATTGCCGAGCCCAAAAATCCGCGCTTTGGTAAACGAATCCACAAAGGACACGTACAGAAAACCAAGCTTCTGATGCCGAACGCCCTTGTTCTGACGGAAGTCAATGAGCACATACCTGGAACTTCGAGTTAGACTCCCATAGTACTTGCCACCGGTTTCAAATCGTTTCGAATGGCCGACAGCATCATCACCATTCACAAGCAACTCCCAAAACCACAGGATGCCCGAACCACGAATCACCAAATCAATAAATCCTTTCCCGTCGTTTGTGCGCCATTCTGGAGTGACCATAACATCCCGAGACAAACATGATGCTGTGGCGCCATATAGCTCCATTTGAATCTGGCGTTCGCGAGCAATACTGCTGGTATTTTCGGTCGCAAAATGCTGCAGTCGTGAAGCACTCATTCGCTTCACACAAGCAACAACAAAGTCATCATGCGAAACGTCTGATATCATGTATCCGATTGGATCCGTTCGGTTTGAATGGAGCCAGATCTTTAGGTGCATGTTCGATGCGAACTGGAGCTGCTTCGCCTGATCTTCATATAGGAACCCGAACTTGGTCAACAATTCCACGGCATTCTGACTTCTAGGCGTTCGGTGCCCATCAGACAAGAGCATAACCTGCCCAGAAACAACACCATTCAAGGTTCCACTCATCTTTTGTGTTGTTGTTGGCTCATCCAACAGATCATGAGTTATTATCACTCGCTGAAAAGCGTCCGCAGTAGGGATACCCCGATAGCTGGAGCGAATATATTGCAGCAGCCCGATCGACCGAAGTTCCATCTCGACATCTCCAGCATCGATTGACCCTGGCGATTTCAAACCAAACTTGTCATGCAAAAATCTGAGCATTGCCCGAGCAATTCCAATATGACCGGAGCACATGATCCAGATGAGATCGCAGACTAATGCGCCAACGCTGTCGCGAACCATTTCTTCCAGCTCTACACGTGAAAGCTGTAGGCCAGGCTTCGATTGCGTCGCATTCAATCCAAACGTATTCTCAGGAGGGACGATGATGGGAGTTCCTGCGCGTTGGTGTTTGCGGTAGACGTCAAAGCTGCCATACGATGAGAAGAGAACGAAGCGTAGACCTGGAATTTGCGACTCCAATGCGTCTTTCACGTATCCCCCCCAGAGCTGCTCGTCGTTATAGGTAACTTGAGCTTCATCGACAAGCACCACTCGATCACAGTTGTATGCGCAGAATGCTTCAAAATCACAACCATAGATTTGTTTGAAAAAATCAACGAACTTGCCATCCTCAGCCATTCGGTTTGCTCGAATGCGAGCAACAAGTGCATCTGGCTTCGAACGGACAATTTGATCGTAGAGTAGATCGCACATGGCCGTCTTTCCCGATAAAGGGGGGGCGCGGACGAATATCACTGGTAGGCGATCAAGAAGACTTGCAAATGCTTTAACAGTGGCTTCACGCAGTGTCCTGAACGTTGAAGGAACGCCTCCTTCATGTTCCAACCCAGAATACACGACGGGTGCGTTGAACTTCTGAAAGCGTCTTTCATTCTCGCCCGGTGATACCGCTGACACAATAGCTCCGCCACTCTGCCGCGTCGGCACTTCCACGATGAGCGTTGCTTGCGCGTCAAGTTCATTCAATGACAATTGTGGTGAGCATCGTTTCTTCGCTTTGTATGCTGCTTGGTTGGCGTAAATCTTCAGCTGGTTTGGTACAAACCCCTTTAGGATATCCGGTTCTTCATGACGATACTTTTCTCGAATCGCCTCGCGGAGATGACGAACATCTTTGATATCATCCGTTAATTGCACAGCATCTTCCGACGCATCGGAGAACGGTATGCCCTGTTGATCTTCCGATGCTTGCACCAATTGGAACCAAACTTCCCCTGCCATTTTCCTATACTCACCGCTCAGGATTCACTAATAAATCACCTGAGACTTCACCAATAGTCAAATCTAATCACAATACACATATCTTGTAAGTCTTGGTTGCTGTCAATACCTCTGCATGTTTCTACAACGCACGATCGTCGCTTACCTCTTACTTCCGCTTGTCTGCTTGCTTGCTTCTGTGACTGAGAACAATTTCAAAATAACCTCAGTTGAGGTTTTATGTTGAGTTCCGAGGTTCCGAAACCGCGTTCCGAACCGGTTCCAAAATGATGTCGTACTTACTAGAGCTGCTGTGGTGCTTCAATTCTATAGTGAATTGCAATTATTTGATGAATTGTGGGAACCCGGGTTCCAAAATTTTCGGAACCAAATTTTAATAACTAGAAGGGCTGTGTGTGGTTACATTGACATCTTCCGTTGGTGCTCGGGTTCCGAGTTCCTATACTTTTATATATATTAAAATTTATAGACAGGGGGGGTAGGGGGTAGAAGAGAAAGAAGATATAGAGAGACAGTGCTGCGTTTTTTTTGTGGAACTTGGGAACTCGGTCCCGCATGGTGTATAAAACCTACCATGATCATAATTATTGCTGTTACGTCGGTTCGGTGACATGGAACCGGTTCATATCAGGTTTAGGAACTTCATGCACTACTGGATTTTAAAAACTACAATCACTCTGGTGGTCCCTCGTTTATAGTGTTGATTAGGTACAATGTACTCATGTTCGGAACTTTCAGAACTACTGGATTTAGATAACTACACCTGCTCTAGTGACGCATTTGTTAAAGTGACAATTCTGACAATGCCAGAGAATTCACATTAGGATTACGTTAACTCGCGCGTTCTTTCTCTTAGCGTACGCTAGTGGACGGACTGCATTGATTATGTTACATCGTCCGCTCAACCTGTGCATAAAATGACATCTAGAGTACCCCTAGACCCCCTTAGAGACCACGTTAATCTACTACAGAATGTACGCTCACTTCCGACACCGCGGAAAACGCATATCCCTAGGAAAATGGATCAATTCGAGATTATTAGTTTTCGAAAATATCGTATATCCTGAGCAAATAGATATAGTGTTTGGAAGGGTCTTTTCGCGCGCGCGCCAGTTTTGCGTATTTGGTGGAGGCAGCAAGATGGGCAAGTGGATGACCATCGACAACAAGCGCTCCCTTATCCACAAGAATGAGCAGACCCCGGAATGACACAGGTACAGCTGGCGGAGTGGGCAATGGAGTCATTCCGCTTGCCCAAGGCTCCTGCTCGCAATACAGTGTCCGACATCCTCAAGAACGCCGATACCATAATGAAGGAAGAGTATGGTAAAGGTAAGAGGCGAAAGCCACTAAAGGTAAAAGCTCCTGATCTAGAAAGAAGCTTAAAGACTGGGTGGACCAGGCTGAGAAGCGGGGGTTGTGTCTGAATCGTAAGGTTCTTATACGGAAGGCACAAAAGCTGAGGTTCGAAATTGGAGGGCCTGCTTTAGAAGTAGGTCTGTCGATCGGTTGGCTAACTGCCTTTATGCGAAGACACGGATTGCGCTTTCGGTCCCGCCACGGAGAAGCAGGCTCCGCCGACGATATTGTACGAGAAGGGCGCCACACGCTTCACAAGCTTACCGATCTGTACGACCCCGCGGACACGTACAACATGGACGAACTGGGCTAAACTGCAGGGCCGCGCCCCCTCGCAGTATATGTTCCTCTCGCCTCGCCGGAGTCAAGAAAGACAAGACGCGCATTACTCTCGCCCTCACTACGAATGCCGACGGGAGCGACCCTTGCCGGTGCTGTTCATCGGCCGCGCAGCCAAGCCTCGCTGTTTTGGCAAGAAGTCAGCGGAGGAGCATGGCTTTTTGTATAGAAAGACGGACAAGGCATGGATGAACTCCAAGGTCTATCAAGAATGGCTGCTTAACCTGGACAAGGAGATGCGTGCTGCGCAGCGGCACATTCTCCTCTTTGTGGACAACGTGTCCTCACACGCGCTCAAGGATCTAGTGCTGACCAACGTGAATGTTCAGAAGCTGCCTGCAAATACTACAACTTTTCTGCAGCCCCTCGATGCGGGAATTATCGCATCCTTCAAGGCCAGGTTTAAGACTATGCATATCGACAGAGCTATAGCTCTGTTCGACGCCGGGGAAGATGTAGATGGCCGCTCTGTTTACAAAATAGATCAGCTCCAAGCGATGCAGTGGATTGACCAGCTGTGGAAGACAACGCCGGCGTCTACAATCGCACACTGCTGGCAAAAGGCTGGGCTCGCTGTACCTGTCCGCGGAATTGAAGAAGACGACGCAGCCGAAGGCCAGTATGATGGTCCTGAGGACTCGAACGAAGACGAAGATGTAGTTGATCTATTAGCTAAGATTGCCTCAATCCAGCTTTAACATGCGCCGATACTGCAACATATTATACGTTACAGAGAAAGAACGCAACAGCTGGAAGTGAGCGTACATTCTGTACATGGTATGTTTCGTCGGAGTCTCCGACGAAACATAGGCAAGCAAACGCTTTGTCACACCATCTGACGGCAGTTTCCTGTGCTCCATGACTGACTTGAGTTCATGAACAAGATATGCAACGAAATGTGTCATTACCTCGACCTTACTAGTATTTATACTTTGCATCTGTCTGTTTAGTCAAATGCACAAGACAGAGCAAGCACTCGCTACCTTGTGATATTGGTTGATCACAGTATCCTAGTAACACACTTGGTCAGTACCCGATGTCTTTGCCTCACTTGAAATCCACGTTGGAGGACGTTTTCCGGCGTCTCCTATCCTGTTCGCGATCACGATACTAGATACCTCGCGCCACCCGTTTTCGAGTAACCTGGATAGCCTTAAGGTCACGCACACATGCGCTGAGACCTTCCAACATTGGTACTTCTAAGGAAATCGCCGTTCAAAACTGTCAGTTTTAATACAAATCGCCGTTCACATTGACCGGCGATTTCCTGCCATGCAAAATGGTGTACAAAAATCAAGTCGAATCCATGCCATTCAACGTGTGCTAGAAATCGCCGTGCATTCTGCCCGGCGTTTTGCGTTGCGGTAGTACACAGGTCGTCGATAGCTCTAAGCTGTTCGCCGGCCTCTTCCCGAGCTAGATGTTAACGGGAATGGTAGCCGAGTCTTAATCTGCTCGTAAAGCATACCTGCTGCGTCGACAGAGCTGCGCGTTCGCTTGACTTCATCCGCTGTCAGCAAGGATTCAACGAAGGCCATCACGCGCCTTAACTCTGCCAGACGAATTTCCTTTGATCTGGACAACATGTCGTGCGACGTTAGCAGTCATAGCAGTCGTAGTGCAGGATCAATGAATCTTCAAGCCAAGAAAGGTGTCCGTACCGGATCGACTCGGTGTTTTTCGCTTGGCACACGAGGGTTCAACTGGTAGGAAGAAAAGCGTGACCGAATACGTCCGGCTTTCTGGTAGACTGGAGCATCGCTCGCGCTAGATTTGTACATCGACAAGCTGAACGGCTCCTTCCCTTTACGAAGACAATCGTTGGTGTTCTGGGCAACCCTAGCTACCATATGATGGAACTCCTTAAAAGCTCGTCTACCTTTGAAAAACGAAAACATCTTTTAGCCAATCACGCTTTCGCCGTTCACTTGGAACGGCGAAATCCATCCACCTATACATGTACGTGCGCGTTTGCACGATCATCATCAACAATATATATTGTGAGGATCCGAGGGAACGATCAGCAAAACGATGTTTGCCTTACCACGTCGACGCTTACTGCTCAGCGAAGCCCACACGAAAACTTGATAGAAACCCGTCGCTTCTCGTCATAAGATCGAGCTGGTAACACACCGAGAGCGCCATGCGGTTGTCGGCACTGGCTTACAGTGTTATCTACCTGTTCTTTGTAAATGTCAAGACAACGCTTGCAGACGACTGGATTCAATTGAGTGAGCAGTTTGGTGGGCCTCATGGCACGGAGATCTCCGACCAGTCGTCGGTCTCGGCTGACCAAGTGATCGGCTCACTCACTCTTCATGTCGGGGAGCGCTGCCACGGACTCGAGCTTCAAATATCAGGACCCACGCCTACAAGTTTCGCCCATGGCGGTTCCGGTGGAACCTACAACACTCTCACTCTCGGACCAGGTGAATACATCACATCAATGGAGGCTTACACGGCGAAACACAAAGGCCGCACGCGCATTTTCCACTTGAGGTTTGGGACAAGCGGGGGAAATTCAGTGTCTGGTGGAGAAACAACAGATTTCAAGCACACGGCGACAGCGCCTGAGGGATTCCAGTTGGGAGGATTTTACGGTCGAGACGGCGACGAACTCGATATGCTGGGTGTGATTTGGACACGAATTCCTCCAACACCTAAAACCGAACCACCGGGTACTGTAGCTCCTGCAGACTCGCAGCCTCCGGCCGACACAACAGGGGGTGCCACAATTTCGCAGCCAGCAACACGACTAAGTGAACCGTTTGGTGGCCCTCATGGCACCGAGTTCTCAGACCAGTCCGCAGTTGTTTCCGGACAAACGGTTGCGTCACTAACGCTCCATGTAGGTGAAAGGTGCCATGGTCTCGAACTACAGATATCGGGACCAACACCAACAACATTTACCCATGGCGGAACAGGGGGAGCCTACAATACGCTTACTCTTCGTGAAGGAGAGTACATCACGTCAATGGAGGCTCACACGGCAAAGCAAAAAGGACACACTCGCGTGTTCTATCTAAGATTTGATACCAGCGCTGGAAACTCAGTGTCCGGAGGATCAATGACGGAATTCAAACACACAGCGACAGCGCCTGAAGGATATCAATTGGGCGGCTTTTTTGGACGTGCCGGTGGTGAGCTAGACCTGCTGGGCGTGGTCTGGTCTAGCATTGAGGTGGTAGAGGAAGCACCTGCCACTGTCGTCTCGGCCGATCAAGATATCATCTTGAGTGAGGTCTTTGGTGGTCCTCACGGCATTGCATTCTCCGATATTAGTTCTATCAAGTTGCGCCAGACAGTCAGCACTCTTACCCTTCGCACCGGCGCACGGTGTCATGGCATCTCTCTGGGTATATCGGCACCGGTGGAAACTACATTTTCTCATGGTGGTGATGGGGGAACTGAAAATACTCTGGTGCTTGCTCCTGGGGAGTACATTACGTCGATGGAGGCTCACTGGGGAAAGAAAGATGGACACACACTCATATTTCATCTCAACTTCGGCACAAGCGCCGGCAACTCAATCTCGGGAGGAGATACTACGGACGACAAGAAGACGATCACAGCACCAGAAGGCTTTCAATTGAGTGGCTTTCATGGACGCGCTGAAGGCGGTATCGACCAGCTTGGCGTGATTTGGACACGAATCGGAGCCACTGATCTCTTGCTGACAGACATGCCTGGTGGTGGAGTTGGTACCTACGGCACCTCCATTCGCAACTGGGTCGGACTGAATATAGGCGATCCTAGTGATACGGCATGCTACAGGAAATCGGTAGGTTTTGGCAGTGGTCAGGTTTGTCCAGTAGGCTACGGCAATGACGACGACGACTGCTTGGCGCAATGTCCACTAGCATACCCCGTGAGATGTTACGCAGAATGCATTCCTCAAAATGACGACTGCACCCTTGAGATTGTTTGGAAAGTCGGGTCCGTCGTCGCGGTGGCGTTCAACGTGGCCACCCTGAACGTATTCGGAAAAATACTGGCTGCGTACAAGACAGCGAAGTGGGCCATCACATGCGCCGCGAATATTATCTCGGTAGTGAGATCCCTCATCTATTATATCCGCTACCAGCAGACCTCAGCGCCTCAAGGAAACACGGAAGAACTACTAACCGTGGCGTACCAGGCTGACGTCGTGCTCATTGATCTCCCCGTTGCAGTGTGTGCTTGCCTCGGGATGGATATCCCTAAAAAGGCGCAATATGCAGATATCGTTCTTACAGTCGTCGAAGGCATCGTGAAGCAAGCCATCACCAATGGTGACGAAATCCTCTCGACGGGAGCGAATGTACTCAATTTGCTCAGTGGCACTGGCGCAGTTAATAAATCGTCTACCACGGTCGATGAGCTCCAAGACCTCATTGACAAGAACTCGACCTGTGGCTGGGAGCTGAAGCGTCTCGCCGATCGAGTCATATATGCTGTCGCCGATATTCGCAACAGTACACCTGACGCTGCTGTCAACGATATCCGGGTCTCCGTGTACAAATCGCCACTCGTTATGAACGACATCCCGACGGTCACGAACAACTGTATGGGTGAGCTTCTCAGCACGAAAACGGAAAAGGTGGCCTTCGAGACGCGCGATATGCTGCGGAAAACGTTCGGCGTGATCGTGGACCAACTGATCGAAAAAGCCACGACCGACATGGGAGTGAACGTGGCTGAGGACGAGTATTTCCGCGATATGTCAAACATGGGTCTCGTTGGATTGTCAGCGATTGACCCCACGGGAATCGCATACATGGCGTCGCAATTCGTCCAGCCGATTTGCGGTCCCACCGCGTACCTGGGCGAAATCGACGACGGCACTTTGTACGATGCTCTGGGTCTCACCACCGTGGACGAAGCATTTAAAGGAAGCTACGGTTCATGGACCAAGAAAGGTGACGGGGTTGTCCGCCTCATCTTCGAGAGCACCGACGACAAGGACGTGACGGTCGTCATTCACTCCGGCGGCGACGACTATGCCAAAGTAGATGTTGATGCATTTCAAACGGTAGTGTGGGAGTCTACGATCCCGGAGCTGCAAGACAAAAACATGTACCTGGATCGATGGCGTCCTGGTTTGTTCGGGATACCCGGCTCCGGCGGTGGTTCATTGCTCCTATGGATTCCTCGAGCAGCTGAGGGTGGCCACCTCACCATGCACGTCCGCATTAACGTCAGTTGACAAGCAACACCGACAGTAAAAAATCTACCTTAAATGCAAAAACAAATAAACTCAAAAGTCGTTCTCTGTTGATTTACCATCTTGTCAATGTGGCTGTAGCTCATGTTTTGATTGGTACTTTTTACTTTGTCGTAGCGCGGTTGCGTGTGCCAGTACGCTATTTCGTTTATGACTATGTCAGCCAATATAGAACAGCTACACAACAGCAAACCCGCTAAACAATACCAGTGGGACATGAAGTGATGCTGAACTCTGTATATATTGTGGTTGTTTGTCCAATTCAAGCTTGCAGTGCTTCGTATGTGTTGGCTGTGCTGAGGAGCTGCATCTGAAACGGCACCTGTCCGTGTTCTGCTGTCGTGTGTGCGTGCGAAAGTGCCACGTTACCGTTGTTCGCGAGCTGGAGTGACGCCAGGAAGAGCCGACACACTTCAAATTGACTTTTGCCATCCACCAACGTCTCGAATGGCACTGTTTCACGTTCATCGTCTTCGTCTGGAGTGGTATCCAACCTGGCTCGCTTATTCTTGTCTCGCTTTGTCGATTTGCTGTGCTTGTCAAGGCTTGAGTGCTTTTGCTCCTCCTCCAGACGCCCGATGATTTCACGACCGTAATGATGGATGTCAAAGGGCGGATGTGCATCCTGCTGCTTCAGCAGCGGAGTTAGCTTTTCCTGCCAGTCACTAACCTGCTTACTCAGATCTGTCTCGCGCACGTACTTCTCAGTACCGGACATAAAGGACGCCAAATGTTGCCTGCAGACCTCTTCGTATGTGAGAGGACCATCGGAGTTGCCCATACCAGTTGCCACGTCATACGAGCCCATTGGTTCGTCCATGTCATTTCCTTGGTCCCAGTCACCACCATCGAATCCATTATCATCGTAGTCATTGTCGCCATTATCGTCATTGTCACCGTCGTTGCTATCATTTGCATCATTTCGGAAAGCCCTGTCCAGCCGCGCTGTGGCAGTAGATAGCGTCAAAGCATGCATCTGATCGTTACCATCAGTTTCCTCTTCTTCCATAGCTTGCTCTCGAAGCAACATAGCCTGCGCGCTCTGCTTTTCTCGAGCTTCACAACGCCGCATGATACTACGCCACTTTGCCTCTCGCTGCCAGAGCGAGTCGCAGCTCTTCACCAATAATGGTGCCTTGCAGAATGTGCGCTTGCAGGTCTTCTCGAGCGGGTTCTCACTTGTGGTCTCAGTCCAGACCCACGATGCCCATTGCGGGTCATTTGATCGCATGAAGAAGCGCTCTTGGAACGTCGGGTCGGACAGACCATCCTGTTCTGCATCGTCGTCCATACCTACAGCGCCATCCTTGTTGCTGAGAGCTGCAGTGCCAGCTTTCTTTTTCTTATAAGCTGGAACGCGCGGGTATGATCTCCCCTTCTTGAATGGACGCGCCACCGATGTGGTCGCATCGTAGGCGTCCAGCGGTGCCCATGGGTCCTTCTCACCTGCGGGTAATGGTGCCATCGATCGCCTGGTCGGGCGAGATGGCTCTTCAGCCGTCATCTCGTCCTGCTGGACAGCCTCCGCCTCCGCCTGAAATGCCGCCTCCTGCATTGGTTCTCCACCATCGTACTCGTAGTCCGGCTGTTCATCGAACGCGTTCTCATTCCCGTCGTCATCGTCATTCGCATCCATATCATCAAAGTTCAGCGCCATGGACGGGTTCTCTCCATCCGCGGCGACCCACATGCCTCCCTGTCTTCCCGGCGTCTCGCCAAACGCGAGTGACTGGTCTTCCGCCGCTCGTTGCTTCGCTTCCAGGTACTTCTTGCTCGCCTCATCCAGCAGCAGCACCCCACTAGCATGCAAATTGCACGACAGCAGCTTGAACGTCTCTCCATGGTCGCGTTCGTCCGGCACAAGTGACCCCATCAACGCAATGGACGCCTGGATATTATTCTTGCTCCTGTTGAGTGCCACCACTTCTTTCCTCTTCTTCCTCCTCTCGCTCTCCGTCTGCTCTTCCTCATTCTTCACCTGTTTGAGCGTAATATGGGACGCTTTGGCTTCGTCCAGCTCGTCATAGAGCGGCAGCGGATTGTTGAAAATGCCCGCCGCGTCGTCTCCTTCCTCCTCCTCCACCGGCACCTGCTCCGCGTCGGTCTGCGGCTGCTTCTCGTCCTGCTTAGACAGATGCGCCAGCGTCTGGTACACCAGCGCGTGCAGGTACTCGACCTTGCGGCTGTAGATGACGCTGGTGCCCTGGATGAGCAGCGCGGCCTCGGCGAAGTTCATGAGGCCCGCAGGCTCGTCCCGCGGGAGCTGCGCGCCGTCCCGCGGGTCCCACGCGATGCTCAGCGTCTCCAGCTTGTCCATGTACTCCTCTAGCTCTGCCGCCAGGTCGATGTTCCAGTTCTGGCTCAGGTCCCTGCACACGCGGGTCAGCACACGTCACTAGGCGGGGGGAGCGCGCGGGGGACGCACCGAATGGGCTGCAGCAGGTGCTGCACGCGCCGCTCGCCCATGCTGCAGGAAGAGCGCGGAATTCAAACTGAATGCAGGAGTGATGGTGGGTAAGATGGTGATTGGTGGAAAAGGCAACTGTAGCCATGTAGAGGAGACGGTACCGTGTGCCAGTGTAAGGTTGAAGTGAACGTTGACCATTTATTAACTGACGTTGATACGCACGTGCATGGTGAGGTGGCCGCCGTCAGCTGCTCGAGGAATCCATAGGAGCAATGAACCACCACCGGAGCCGGGTATCCCGAACAAACCAGGACGCCATCGATCCAGGTACATGTTTTTGTCTTGCAGCTCCGGGATCGTAGACTCCCACACTACCGTTTGAAATGCATCAACATCTACTTTGGCATAGTCGTCGCCGCCGGAGTGAATGACGACCGTCACGTCCTTGTCGTCGGTGCTCTCGAAGATGAGGCGGACAACCCCGTCACCTTTCTTGGTCCATGAACCGTAGCTTCCTTCAAATGCTTCGTCCACGGTGGTGAGACCCAGAGCATCGTACAAAGTGCCGTCGTCGATTTCGCCCAGGTACGCGGTGGGACCGCAAATCGGCTGGACGAATTGCGACGCCATGTACGCGATTCCCGTGGGGTCAATCGCTGACAATCCAACGAGACCCATGTTTGACATATCGCGGAAATACTCGTCCTCAGCCACGTTCACTCCCATGTCGGTCGTGGCTTTTTCGATCAGTTGGTCCACGATCACGCCGAACGTTTTCCGCAGCATATCGCGCGTCTCGAAGGCCACCTTTTCCGTTTTCGTGCTGAGAAGCTCACCCATACAGTTGTTCGTGACCGTCGGGATGTCGTTCATAACGAGTGGCGATTTGTACACGGAGACCCGGATGTCGTTGACAGCAGCGTCAGGTGTACTGTTGCGAATATCGGCGACAGCATATATGACTCGATCGGCGAGACGCTTCAGCTCCCAGCCACAGGTCGAGTTCTTGTCAATGAGGTCTTGGAGCTCATCGACCGTGGTAGACGATTTATTAACTGCGCCAGTGCCACTGAGCAAATTGAGTACATTCGCTCCCGTCGAGAGGATTTCGTCACCATTGGTGATGGCTTGCTTCACGATGCCTTCGACGACTGTAAGAACGATATCTGCATATTGCGCCTTTTTAGGGATATCCATCCCGAGGCAAGCACACACTGCAACGGGGAGATCAATGAGCACGACGTCAGCCTGGTACGCCACGGTTAGTAGTTCTTCCGTGTTTCCTTGAGGCGCTGAGGTCTGCTGGTAGCGGATATAATAGATGAGGGATCTCACTACCGAGATAATATTCGCGGCGCATGTGATGGCCCACTTCGCTGTCTTGTACGCAGCCAGTATTTTTCCGAATACGTTCAGGGTGGCCACGTTGAACGCCACCGCGACGACGGACCCGACTTTCCAAACAATCTCAAGGGTGCAGTCGTCATTTTGAGGAATGCATTCTGCGTAACATCTCACGGGGTATGCTAGTGGACATTGCGCCAAGCAGTCGTCGTCGTCATTGCCGTAGCCTACTGGACAAACCTGACCACTGCCAAAACCTACCGATTTCCTGTAGCATGCCGTATCACTAGGATCGCCTATATTCAGTCCGACCCAGTTGCGAATGGAGGTGCCGTAGGTACCAACTCCACCACCAGGCATGTCTGTCAGCAAGAGATCAGTGGCTCCGATTCGTGTCCAAATCACGCCAAGCTGGTCGATACCGCCTTCAGCGCGTCCATGAAAGCCACTCAATTGAAAGCCTTCTGGTGCTGTGATCGTCTTCTTGTCGTCCGTAGTATCTCCTCCCGAGATTGAGTTGCCGGCGCTTGTGCCGAAGTTGAGATGAAATATGAGTGTGTGTCCATCTTTCTTTCCCCAGTGAGCCTCCATCGACGTAATGTACTCCCCAGGAGCAAGCACCAGAGTATTTTCAGTTCCCCCATCACCACCATGAGAAAATGTAGTTTCCACCGGTGCCGATATACCCAGAGAGATGCCATGACACCGTGCGCCGGTGCGAAGGGTAAGAGTGCTGACTGTCTGGCGCAACTTGATAGAACTAATATCGGAGAATGCAATGCCGTGAGGACCACCAAAGACCTCACTCAAGATGATATCTTGATCGGCCGAGACGACAGTGGCAGGTGCTTCCTCTACCACCTCAATGCTAGACCAGACCACTCCCAGCAGGTCTAGCTCACCACCGGCACGTCCAAAAAAGCCGCCCAATTGATATCCTTCAGGCGCTGTCGCTGTGTGTTTGAATTCCGTCATTGATCCTCCGGACACTGAGTTTCCAGCGCTGGTATCAAATCTTAGATAGAACACGCGAGTGTGTCCTTTTTGCTTTGCCGTGTGAGCCTCCATTGACGTGATGTACTCTCCTTCACGAAGAGTAAGCGTATTGTAGGCTCCCCCTGTTCCGCCATGGGTAAATGTTGTTGGTGTTGGTCCCGATATCTGTAGTTCGAGACCATGGCACCTTTCACCTACATGGAGCGTTAGTGACGCAACCGTTTGTCCGGAAACAACTGCGGACTGGTCTGAGAACTCGGTGCCATGAGGGCCACCAAACGGTTCACTTAGTCGTGTTGCTGGCTGCGAAATTGTGGCACCCCCTGTTGTGTCGGCCGGAGGCTGCGAGTCTGCAGGAGCTACAGTACCCGGTGGTTCGGTTTCAGGTGTTGGAGGAATTCGTGTCCAAATCACACCCAGCATATCGAGTTCGTCGCCGTCTCGACCGTAAAATCCTCCCAACTGGAACCCCTCAGGCGCTGTCGCCGTGTGCTTGAAATCTGTTGTTTCTCCACCAGACACTGAATTTCCCCCGCTTGTCCCAAACCTCAAGTGGAAAATGCGCGTGCGGCCTTTGTGTTTCGCCGTGTAAGCCTCCATTGATGTGATGTATTCACCTGGTCCGAGAGTGAGAGTGTTGTAGGTTCCACCGGAACCGCCATGGGCGAAACTTTTAGGCGTGGGTCCTGATATTTGAAGCTCGAGTCCGTGGCAGCGCTCCCCGACATGAAGAGTGAGTGAGCCGATCACTTGGTCAGCCGAGACCGACGGCTGGTCGGAGAACTCAGTGCCATGAGGCCCACCAAACTGCTCACTTAATTGAATCCAGTCGTCTGCAAGCGTTGTCTTGACATTTACAAAAAAAAAAAAGAACAGGTAGATAACACTGTAAGCCAGTGCCGACCACCGCATGGCGCTCTCGGTGTGTTACCAGCTCGACCTTATGACGAGAAGTGACGGGTTTCTATCAAGTTTTCGTGTGGGCTTCGCTGAGCAGTAAGCGTCAACGTGGTAAGACAAACATCGTTTTGCTGATCGTTCCCTCGGATCCTCACAATATATATTGTTGATGATGATCGTGCAAACGCGCACGTACATGTATAGGTGCCGCCGTTCCAAGTAAACGGCGAAAGCGTGATTGGCTAAAAGATGTTTTCGTTCTTCAAAGGTAGACGAGCTTTTAAGGGGTTCCATCATATGGTAGCTAGGGTTGCCCAGAACACCAACGATTGTCTTCGTAAAGGAGCTGTTCAGCTTCTCGATGTACAGATCTCTAGCGCGAGCGATGCTCCAGTCTCGGTCACGCTTTTTTTCTTACCAGTTGAAACCTCGTGTGCCGAGCGAAAAACACCGAGTCCGGACCTCTCTTGGCTTGAAGATTCATTGATCCTGCACTAAGACTGCTATGACTGCTAACGTCGCACGACATGTTGTCCAGATCAAAGGAAATTCGTCTGGCAGAGTTAAGGCGCGTGATGGCCTTCGTTGAATCCTTGCTGACAGCGGATGAAGTCAAGCGAGCGCGCAGCTTTGTCGACGCAGCAGGTATTCTTTACGAGCAGATTAAAACTCGGCTACCGTTCCCGTCAACATCTAGCTCGGGAAGAGGCCGGCGAACAGATTAGTTGTCGTGGCATACACTAGCTCGCTAACTTACAAGCAGGAGCTAAAGCTTAATGAATTGCGTTATTGCGTTGCGGTAGTACACAGGTCGTCGATAGCTCCCTTAGCTCTAAATAAATCGCCGGGCAGAATGCACGGCGATTTCTAGCACACGTTGAATGGCATGGATTCGACTTGATTTTTGTACACCATTTTGCATGGCAGGAAATCGCCGGTCAATGTGAACGGCGATTTGCATTAAAACTGACAGTTTTGAACGGCGATTTCCTTAGAAGTACCAATGTTGGAAGGTCTCAGCGCATGTGTGCGTGACCTTAAGGCTATCCAGGTTACTCGAAAACGGGTGGCGCGAGGTATCTAGTATTCGTGATCGCGAACAGGATAGGAGACGCCGGAAAACGTCCTCCAACGTGGATTTCAAGTGAGGCAAAGTTATCGGGTACTGACCAAGTGTGTTACTAGGATACTGTGATCAACCAATATCACAAGGTAGCGAGTGCTTGCTCTCACTTGAGCATTTGACCAAACAGACAGATGCAAAGTATAAATACTAGTAAGGTCGAGGTAATGACACATCTCGTTGCATATCTTGTTCATGAACTCAAGTCAGTCATGGAGCACAGGAAACTGCCGTCAGATGGTGTGACAAAGCGTTTGCTTGCCTATGTTTCGTCGGAGACCCCGACGAAACATACAGTCTGTACAGTGTACGTTGAAGCCCATCATACACGTGATCCGAGTCTTAGAAACAGATGACAGCTGTACCAACATGGTGGGCGAGCTCGACATGCAATTACATGTAGTTGGTAGTAGCCCGGAACCTTTGTTGCTTCCCTTCGACGGTGTAACTCCGTGAAATGTGAATCTGATCGCAACTACTGTACACTGTACTGCGCACAAAACTCAGTATGTGAACTGCAGCTATCGAGGAATCTCCTGACGTTAGTCAAATCGCCTGCGAACAGCGTTATTAGTGCCCTGCTCATCTTTAGTTACATCGAAACAGAGCTAAGCTTTTTCTACACCAGCATCCCATTCGGTCCTGCTCTTACTCTACTGTAGCTTCTGCATTTCAACTCTGTGTTCGTTGAAGCATCCCATCTTAATATCGATCCGCTCAGTTGACCTCGAAGCAGTTTGGCTGCTACTTCATGCCAATGCAGCACATCGCGCCTTTTGCTTTGGAGACTTCGCAATGCAATTCAACACAGTAGCAGCAAAAACGTTATGATTAAAAAATAAGAGGAGTACGTTTTGATCATCTCGACCACATTCATATTTGGCCATTCCATTAAGAATCTGCGTGTGTGATTCTTCAAATTCAAGCCTGTGGAGTAAGACACTAGAAAATGATCGTCTGAGATCTCTTCGTCCGTAACTATATTAGTAGTAAGAAATTGAACTAACCGCATTTAAGTAGCCAGTAAACGAAATGGCCGTAACTACTGTTTGTAGTCGATACTTCTTCTGTAATGCATTGCGCTTGGTATAGACCAAGTGCGAAAAGCAAACGTTTGCCATCTCCATCTACAAGTCTGAATAATCTCACCAACTTCAAATCAACACATGTATCACAGATGAAGCCAAGTAAGAAGCGCCGAGGAAAGTTGATCTGTTGCCTTGCTATTTCCGCTTGAACGTGCAGTCCTCAATTTGGCCAGCGGACTATTTGACGAGACGAAGCTGAGAAATAATGCCGAAATCATTACCGAGCGATTATAACTTCTAGGCAACACAATACCCCGTTGTTTTTGCTCCAACGCAATTAGCCGTTCGAGATCACTGAGCTTCTGCTGGATCAAGTTCGGTATTATATTTCTACGAAGAGGCACATCCTGTCGCAGTGTTTATAGCTATGCTGAGCGAATCGGACATGCTGCATTCTTCTTGCATATTCGTCATAAATAACTCAGACGGTCAATGGCGCAAACGAGCCTTCAGTAAGACTGAAGTGATCTCTCAAAATCGAAAGCGTATCATCCCATTCGTCCTCCTTGATGAGCATAAAATCCTAGCGTGGAAAATATTTTGACGTAGGATGCGCACATTAGCAGTAAGGTTCAATCTCCTTTTGGTTTATAAGCACTCACCGTAGCGTAGGTGCTAAGGTAGAAGACGGTTGTTCCTGCATTGACAAGTACGCGAGTCTGACCCGCGACTATACCTGTCTCCGCAAAGCCGAGTTTTGTGTTGCCAATCTGCACAGGTCTCCAAAAGTCCGGTGAGACGAGCACTCCCTCGTCTCCCTGTTCCATCAACGAACGCGCCTCATCAAGAAACGGCTCGTCGCTGGTGACCAAAGAGATATCGTCCCCCGTCTCCGAGTAACTTAAAAACCTCAGTTCGTCCGGTTGCGTCGGCTTGAACAGCAGCTCCACCAACGAGTACATGTGTCTGCGCACGAAAGTCCTGTTGAGTTGCACAAGGTGCAACTTCACATCAGGTGCACTCAACGGATGGTGGTGTACCTCGACGACGTCTTCTTTCTGCTCTGCATCTTCCTCCGGCACCCCCCCCCCCCCCCCCCCCGCCGTGCCGAGCTGCTCACCGTCCTCCATCTCAATGGATCAGAAGCTCTGCAGACACGCAATGGCCGCGTCCAAGTCCTCCACCTTCACCAGCACTGCATGTGCATGAGCCACACCACCACTTTCTCTCTCCAACAGCCAACCCACCGTAGTCCGATTGGTACGTGGACACCTGGAAGACGCTGACGCCGTGTCGCGCCAGCTCCGTCGTGAGCTGCGTGAGCACCGCCAACTGACTCCTAAAGGCTCCAGGCCCGGCCGACGCCACTTGCAGCGCGCGCCAGCGCAGCGGCTCGAGCTCCAGCGCGCCGGGCGGGAAGCGGTCCAGCAGCGGCTCCTCGAACACCAGCGACAGCTCGTGCTGCGTCTGCACGAAGCTCAGGAAGCGGCCGCGCGCGAAGAAAAGCAGCTCCAGCAGCGGCGGCATCAGCTCCAGCGGCGCGTAATCCGTTGCTGACGCGGCTGACGCGCCCTTCTTATCCGCGCTCGTGATGACGAGCGTCGGCGCGAGACACACCAGCTGCACCTCCATCTCGGAGTTTGAATGCCCAAGTGCAAGTTTTCCGCCGCGCGCGACTAGTTGGAAAACGTCGCATGCTCGTCCGCACTCCTAATTCCACCCTGGATAACGACCACTGCGAGCGAAGCGACACCCCGATTTACCCGCAGTATCCGTCCCGCCGCCTCCAGCGCACATGGACCTGCCGCAGCAAGCGCTGGACTACTTGGCGCGCGCGCCGCCAGACTGAAAAAGGGGCCAATGCACTCGTGTGATACGGCCAACCATGACGAATGAATGCGAACCGTGGACAAGATCATATATCGAGGCAATAACTATATCACGTTGACACTCGACAAGTGGAGCAACGAAAACGCAGCCTTCCTTGGGAACAATGGCTCGGCGCTGTCGGATCACTCGCCCATTGCGTCGACGTTTTCATGGACGCCCAACCCCTATCTGCATCTGAGCAACACCTTCGGTGGACCTCACGATACCCGTTTCACGGATATAGCTTTGGCCGCGGCTGGGCAGACAGTAGCTCTATCACTCTGCATGTCGGAAAGCGTTGCCATGGTCTGGAGCTTTAAATCGACGCTCCTACAGCGTTAACAAGGATCCGGTGGAACTTATGAGACCCTCAACCTAGCAGCAGGTGAGTACATCACGTCGATGGAGGTTCACTGGGGTAAGAAAAGTGGCCACACCCGCGTTTTCTACCTGAACTTTGTCACCAGCGCAGGCATCTCTGTGTCTGGGGGTACAATGACCGATGATAAAGCCACCGTACAAGCACCCGAAGGCTTCCAACTAAGTGGATTCCACGGTCGGTCAGGCGATGAGATTAATGCTCTTGGTGCGATCTTTACTAGGGTGGCCAGTGGCGCTCGGACCCAAGAAGCGTAATAAGCAGCGCGAATCAGTGTCCACACTGGGCCAGTGTCGAACACAACGGCTACGACGATACCTTGATGTGGCGACAACTTGTCATGGTTCATTGACAAGACTAGCCATCGATCTACGTAGTGCAAGCTGTACTGCTGCTGAGCTTCTCCATTTTCAGTAGATCGATAACCATTTGTACACAATAAAAGGACAGCATGACCTTCAAAACGTGGATCTGCGAATCGGTCTTTTTGGGCTCAATTTTTTCACCACTTACGTTTCGAATCGGAACTGAAAATCCTAACATCAAACCTGAGATCAACATGAAGGAGTGGAAAAATGCCACCATCAGCGTACTAACGTTGCCTACCACCCTCTTAAATGTTACATTGCTCACATAATGTAACGATAAATTTGGCTCTCCTTATTAATGAATCAGTGCCCTAGTTCATACGGCCGATGCAATTGGGTGCGTTGCAGTCGCAGCGAATGGCCTCATCTTCAATCGGGAACTTGTAATCATACGTCACTTCATCCCCCACTGCGATGGCGCGCTTCGCAAAGATGACAATTTTCTTCTCGCCACCTTCGACAGACACAATGCGAGCGAAGGCCTTCGGATCGCACGAGTGATTAATAAACCGAGCAAGATTGCCGCACCGCGTGGCATCGATGATAGTTTTTTCATCCAGTCGGAACATATAGCAGCTGCCAATGCCTTGCTCCTCATAGCGTCGTTCCCGCTCATCCGCCACAGTTTGGTTTATCATTTGGCCCTGGTACTCGACGATCATCTGACCCTCACTCACTGCTTCCTTTAAGAACAAACCGTAGCCGTGGATGGATGACTTTCGAACGAGCATACGCTCATCAAATGGCCGGCGTCGCAACTCTCGATACTGCATCGTGATCGGTAAATGTTCGATATCCATAGCCACCCCTCCACCATTATTGTTTCCACTTCCGCCATTTCCACCATTGGCAGTTCCCGCTATAGGCTCAGTTGTAGCCTCTTTGTTAAGGACTTGTCGTCTAGGCATGATCTTAGCCTTCTTTGGTGCGCCAAACAGACGATTTCCCTCGAAGCCATCAGTTCGTGCGCACCCAGAAGACTGTCGAGCACGCTGCTCGGCCCGCACTAGTTGTTCCATAACTCGCTCAGCAGTCTGGAATGTCTCCGCAGACGGTAGCACTTGCGAAAATTCGTACGTCTCTTCCTCCGCTTCATCATCAACCAAAGCAGAAATCGCTTCAAGCGCTGCTGCAGCACTTTGCTCCATAGTGTCATGATCCCTCTTGCGTGAACGAGATCCCCATGTTGCCGCAGCTGACCCGGCTAGCGGGCTTTGCCCCTGGCGTTGCTGTTGCTGTCGAAGTTTTCGCACAATAGCACGGCGGTTTACCGCTGTCGTGGCAGCATATGGAAGCTCCTCAATGTGCTGAGTGATCTCTGGAAGCCCAAAACCAAAGAAGTAATCGCCGCTCAATGCAAACGAAAACCACGAACTGCGTTTCAAAAACGGATTCCGCTCTGTCTCCACCACGGATACCTGGCTTCGATCACCACCTTTTGGAGTTGCGGTAAAACCTCGCTGTTCTTCGTACAGCGACACTATACGGCTACGTAACTCGATAATCGCATCTTCTGCTGTGGATGCGACAATCGGTCGCTCTTGATCGTCTGAAGCTGTAATCTTAAATACTGCCCGCGGCCTTTGACGGTGTTGATCGTACTCATTGTCTTCTGTGTCAATGTCACTGGTTTCACCGCTCTCCAGCCTCTTTTGTCTGCGAGCGCGCCGCTCCTCAATCTCTGTACTGGAGATCACACATTCATACAGGCAACGCGTCGCTAAACGGCGCGTACTCCAGAAAATACGTGTGCTGCGGAACCCCAGAGGGTAGATGGCTGTTCGCGTGTGAAAGCTCCCGTTTCCGACGAACACATGTCCAAGAGAATGCACTGTAAGCGCACCCACTCGGTAGCACATTGGTCGTGGCTTCAAACCGCGTTTCACGTCCGCACGTCTTTTCTTTTTCATGTCTGACACTGACACGAGTGGAGGATCACTAAAGAGACTTCTTCGAGGCTCCGGTCGAGGGTTAATTACTGGAAGCACATGCTGAGGCTGCGTTGGCTGCGTGACTTCTGATTCTGGAAGTTCATCACGTAACTTCAGCTGGGAAATACTTTCGTCAGCTTCTTGCTTTGTATGAGTTTCCCCATCGATATCCTCCTTAGTGGGAGGTGCCTCAACTTGAACGGTACTTTCGTTTTCTAGTGTAGTGGGTGGGATACTCGACTCAGTAGCGACGTCACTCTCTGCTGTAGATTGCATACCAACATCTTGACGGCAACCGCCAACCTTTCTTTCGTCCTCTTCTGCTGAGCTAGCTGCATCAACAGATTCATTTCCATCAACAGCTGAACTTGGGTTGTCTCCATCATCTGCTGCATTGATCGACCCCGTATCTCCGCTCTCAAGTGCTAACGCCGAGTCATCTTTTTCTATCTCAGCATATTTGGGAGTAGCAAACGTTGCCAATGGTGCTCCATTCGTAGCCTCTAGTCTACGCGCCACGGTATCCAAATGCGCAACAAGGGGGCAACAGGTTTCTCCGTTTGGTAAGAAAGCCACTCCAGCATCAATAGCACACGGAAAGTGATAGTGTGTCGTACAGCGCACGATGGAGCATCCGATCGTAGCCCCCATTAGTCCACATGCGTCGCATCGGATGAGACGACTGCGGTGCTTGGCCTTATTACACTTATGTAGCACGCCTGAAACGTCTTCAAATACCTCCATAGACCAAAGCGCACAGTTCACATGAACCCAAGTCTCTGACTCGGTGTAAAGCAGACGGCCGCATGCTGTATTATCTCCAATCATGAAGCACAGCGCACAAAATCGTGTATCCTCAAATGCGGCTGTCGCTAAATTTCCTGAGGACTCGTTGACATCCACATTAGGCACATTATCCTCTCCATCGGGATGCTCTCGCAAATTATTCATTGGCCAGCCATGCAAGGGGGGAGCTGTCGTCATGTGAACAAGCGTTCCACGGCTAGCACGGGGTAGAGAACGTGATGAGCCTACAGCTGAAGGCGATGGCCCAGTACAGGAAAGTTTATCAGGATCTTCGTCAGTCGTAGACTTTGTCAGCCTTGTTGACCTTGAATCTGGCTGCAAAACATCGTTCTGGCGCTTTCCAGTTTCTTCGTTTGGTTTCTCGGTAGAGGATACTGTGATTTCGTCACCAAGACCAAATACTGTAAGCTCTGATGTTGCCTCGTGCACAAGATGCCTTTTGGCAACGCGTCGATCATACTGCTCTTTTATTGCTGTGATTTCCTCTTCCAACGTCAATCGTGGCTTCGATTCTTCGCCATCAACGCTTTCGCCGGTTCGCAAGCGCTTTAAGAGCGGATACTTAAGTCTTCGATGATCTGCTTCTTCGTCGCTCGACAGCAAGTGCAACACAACCTCAGGAAGTGGGCGCCATCCATACAAAAGATGTATACAAGCCAACAGAGCAGCGCAACTGGCAGCCTCGGACACAATCGTGCAGATAGCGCTCGCGTCTTTCCTAGTATTTAAACCCACAGCTTGCTTGGAATAGAAACTTTGCGTCTTGCGTTCTTGGCGCCGGGCTGCAGCACGAGGCCCACGAACATATCGCTTAAAGCGCATGTACCTGTTCGCCTTACGAAGTAACCACTCTGGGAGAACGACTCCAGTAGAATCTAGTTCCTGCTGCTTCGTGAAACGATACCAATCACTTTGGAAATTAAGGCTGCGATACGCAAAGTTGCGGAGACATTCCTCACCTAGGCGCAAAACGTACAAGTAGACAGGAGTGTGGTCTGCTAAGCGCTTCCAGCGCTCAACTTGCTCCAGTTGCATTTGCGTTTCGTTCCAACTAGATTCGCACTGCAAACGCTTGCGCTGGATATCGGCGATCAATACCTGGCATCTCCAACCTTCACCGTCAGAAAGCGTGTCCGAAAGGTGAGCACGCTCCTTGGGACGGCAGGCTGCGCACACGTACACAGCATTGGGGTCGTTCACTAGCGTTTGATATCGCCTAGGCTCCACCTTTAGTAACTCGTCGCACGGTGGATGCACCCATCGCTCGCACGCGTCGCACTGCATAAGCTCCTCAAGGTCTGCATCCCACTTGCGCCGGCAGAGCGGGCATTTTTCTGCGTCCCTTTTGCTTTTGCGAGCAGCCGAAGACCACACTTCTGTTAAAAGTCTGGTCCGTTCCTTGAGCGCACGCGCCTCACGCTCTTTCCGATTATGACAATGTAAGCACTTACTTTGCTCGTAGCTATAAGTGCGTTCCAGCGCTGCGATGTGATCCTTCTTAACTTCTTCCGAGTGTAGGTGTTCGATACCGTCACTTTTGTTACTTTTACAATTTGTGCATGCCACACAGCTAGCGCAGTAGATAACAGGAGCTGATGTGGCGCCATCACGCTTTTTATAGCAACTTGCTGGTAATTTGATCGCCGGTACCAAGCATGACCCATGATACCCACGATCACAATGTGCGCACAGCAAGAGCGGCTCCGTACTAGCCAGCTCAGGTGACGTGTCTGTGTCCGTCCCGCCATTTTGTGCGGCCTGAACTGGGCTGTCCACGTTTCCTGCCGTAGCAGGCATACGACCAGAGCTATTGTCAGCCCCGCAGGCAGCGCCTGGTTGACCGCATATCTCGCACATTTTGCAGTTCGAACACCGCCAGTATGCACAGATCTGATCGTTGTCTTCAAGTCGGGCAGGACTCATCCCGGGTATACAAAATGAGTGAAACCCTTCACCACAATCGACGCAGAAAATAAAATCACTCTGCAGCCCTGCGCTACCACATACCGCACACATATCTAACCAGCTGTATGAGTGAGCTGATGTACGCGTCTGCGCGATTTGAAACATCGGTATGCGTGAGCTCGGGGTACCGCTACGGAGCTTTGTCTGGAACACGAATGCATCACTTGTGACAATGCGACGATCTGTAACAGCAGCGGCCGTGACTGAAGCTGTGCCATTTGCTAATCCTGTTGACACGGTCTCCTTCGATCCTTCACCTCGCTGATCTTTTCCCGTTAAAACTAGGGTGTTGCTGTTAGAATCGCTGTCATTAACGGACGCTACTTCAGATGCCAACCCGCTGGTTGATCCAATCGAAGTACCAATATCATCTTGGTGTCCATTTTTATCGGACCCCGCATCTGACCTATTGTCACCGTCCTCATCCTCGTCAAGGTCATCGTCATCATCGTTGTCACCAGCGTCGCCACCATTCTGGTGTGTCTCGTGCGAGTTACCATTAGACTGGGGTTTGCCTGCAAGCGCTGAATTGTTGGGCAGCTGTCGCTTAGCTGCGACTAACAAGGCGTCATAGTGGCGTCCTCCGCGTTGCTTCATACGTGCCTTAGGCGCTGTTTGGCGAAAAATTCTCTGTCCTTGTCCATAGAATCGCCATGCCTCTCGCCAAATCAGGAAATCGCGCTCTTTTGAATTAAACGTGACCGCATTCAAACACATCAGCTCGAAATCATCTCGAAAGCCTCGGAAGTTAACACGTGTGTACTTGCCATCAAGAATTTTTTGTCGCATTGTACTCAGATCCATAGGGGATTTGATAATATCAAAGTATGTAGGTGCTATAGCTTCAGTTACAGGCTCTTTGAACAGGTCCAATTTATCTTCGACACCTAAGCGGTGAAGAACATGCAGCATGCGAACTTTTCGGCAGGTTAGACACTCGTAACTATGCAGCAGTTTGGGGTCGTACGTAGCTTCAAACTGTAGAGAACGAGCAAGGTCTTCTTCAACCTGCTTGGCAGTTTTAAAGGCTCCATCATCTTTCGTTCCAGAATCCTTTCCATTGGACAGTATTGCTCGCTCCTCCGAAGGGCTCCGACTGCCAACGGGATTAAGACTTGAGATCGAATTTGAATCAACGTCACGCCCTGCTGCAGGCATACCAGCATCTGCTTTTAATGTAGTGGAGTGCTTGTTGGTAATGACATCTAGCGCGAAGTCACTGCTACTGCTATACGCATGAAAAGCTGGGTGTGGATCAGGTTCACAAGCTGCGTGGATCCAGTGATGGCAAGTCGAACATGTGAGCATATCCACACTGGTTGCCAGCTCTTCATCATCCAAAACCAAGTTGCACACACCACAGAAACGATTTGCCTTATAGTAAGGAATGCACTGGGCACAAAGAGCAGCAGCCTTTAATGGAAGTCGCCACTGTGACCACCTTGGTCTAGTGTCTTCTATGCTTCGTACAGATTCGTCAGCGATTTCCATCACAAGTTTTTCGTCATGTGTCTGGCGATGACATCCTGCGCATGATGTGCAATCGCTACAGATAAATGGTATCTTGAGATCAGTCACCAATACTTCCCCGTCCTCAGGATTCACAAGCGAAATTGGGGCATGCGGCGGGTCACAACAAGTTGAGTGGAAACGCCGGTTGCACTTAGCACATTCCACCAATTCTTCGCCCTGTTCCCTGTTATCCGAGATGTCATCTGTATCAACGCTGTCCCCACATTCACTTGGTTGCAACAAACAATAACTACAAGTGTTAGTCACTTGTTCTACTTCGTTAGTGTCCACAGAGGCCGTGCTGTCGGGTAATACACCGGTTTCTCGAATGATAGCTTTCTCCAGAAGCTCTTTGGAATGAAATTCTCCCGGAATTACCCCACCTACGTCAGAACCACTTAGCTCGAGCATAATTGCTAGCTCACTGAAGGTGTTTACGTCATTTAGGTAATAGGCAACGCCATCAGTGCCACGAATCAAATCGATCATCTCCTCAGAATTGGCATCAGCCGTGCCGTTTGTATCACCACTAGGCATGATGGCATGGAGTTTTGCGTTTTCATCAAATTTTTTAACCACATACGTCCCAGGTAACAAATGGTGGACAGAACCCACTGACGTGACATGAATAAGTTTGCCCACCATGGCTTCGGCAATTTGTGCGCAGCGTTCATTAACATTTGCGAGCACGGGAGCTCGTTTGGAACCTTTCATGGATTTTTCTGACACTGGTGACGCCGGGGCTGCCATCGTTCGCCGAAAGCCTGCAAGCAATGCTTGAAAGACGCGGTTCAAATGATCTGTCTCGGCTTGCATTTCGTATCGCGCCCGCATTAGCGACGTAGCAAACATATCTTCCACGGCTGCCATCGTTGATGTTTCTTCTACTGATGGCGTAGCAAAGTGCTTCATACTTCGGCAGAGGTATTTAGGCACCCAGCATGACACATACTGTGTAGTCTCAACATGCTCATCGTTGCTAGCAAAAATGCGCACGAGACGAAAATTTGCACGTGCGACGCTTTCTTCTTCGCGGGTTGGAAAGAGCAGCTTTCGCGCGAGGGCATTTAGTCGAAGGACTTGAGCAGGCCACCACTGATTCTGGAGGGCGGGCACTTTTACGTAAAGCATTGTGCGCGTCCCTATGACCATTGGAAAAGAATACAGCGGTAATGATGATACCACACCATCATCAAAACAAACAGTATGGTGCATTGAAGGATGTGTAGCATGAAATGCTGTCACGCGTCCCATAACCCACTGATTATCCCACTGCAGAAAAATCCCAACGCTTTTCCCGACAAGCTCGTACATTTTACGACGATCTGCGCGTGAGTTTGGAGGATTCCCAAGCCGAATCACAGCATTTATATCAGAAATCTTTTCAGCAGTCGGTCGCAATAGACGACCATATACTTGCATCTCGAGCACCATTTGCTTTGAAAACCGAGGTCTTTTCTTTCTGCTCCGTTTGAGAGCCCTGAGGCACGGCTTGCAGAACCACGGACGTGCAGGAACAGCACTAGGGCTTCCGGTGCCCAGTACATCGACCATCTTAAATTCACCGAAGCAGATATCACAAACAATACATAACTCACTTTCTTCAACGTCATCAGGGATGCTTGTAGCGAGATTATCATCGTGGTCTGCAATGACTACAGTTGGATTCGTGTAGCTCCAGCCGTTGGTCTTCATTCCTTCCATATCGTTTCGGAAACTAGCGGAAGATGCCACTATAGTAATTGGCTTAGGAATTAGTAGATGTGGGCCAGCATTCTCGTCAACAGATACGTTACTTGAAGCTTGAGTCATGGTAGCACTTCCATCTGTCGGGGGAGGACATCCTAAGTTTGTCTTGGGTTTTTTAAATGTGTGGTGGCTGCTACTCGATCCACTTTGTCGCTGTCGCTTTCTGCTGGTTCCATTTTGCAACGCGCTACTTTCAGCGTCGATGGCAGTGACTGCAGGCACTGATCGTCTGCGCGTATATCCAACTTGTAAGTTGCGGCAAGCTTCACACAGCATTACACCGTCAACAGTTCCGCTTGGGCGATGAAGCCGAGTTGCGGCACTGCCACCTGTCTGAAATTTGCTGTCACAGCCTACACAGGTTTGTATGGCACTGGATGCTGCCGCGCGAGCATCGCTGCACGCAGGGCAGAACCATTCACCTTCAGGGATGTTCAGCAGTGGAGGGTGCAAGTTCAGCGGGTCAAACTCATGATCACATCCGTCACAAAGCAAGACTGTCACCACTTCTTGCACAGGAAGTGTTGTACCTAGAGCGGGGGTATGCTTAACAGAACGGCGACGTTTTGATGTCCCAGCCGTGACCTTAGTATGCCGACTCTTGCCTGTATCCTGCGTGGAGCTGCAGGCTGGACAAAACCAGTCTCCACTTGGCACCTCAGTTAGTCGTGGATCCAACGCCGTCATGTCAAACTCCCGGTCGCACAAGTCACAAATCAGCAATGTCACAGGGGCTAGTGGCACGGTCAAGCTATCTGTGCCATTTTGCGCGAAGCTAGAGCCATTTGCCTTAGAGACACAATTACTGCAAAACCAGTCGCCTTTGGGAACGCTTTTAAGCGGTGGGTGGATACTAGCCATATCGAACTCGCCGTCACATCCATCGCAGATAAGCACAGTGACCAGTGCCTTCCGGTTTTCTGTAGGTGACATTGCTCTCGCAGCACAGCAAGCGGGACAATACCAATCGCCAACAGGTGCCTCTGTAAGATTCAATCCGGTCATGTCAAATTCACCATCGCATCCATCGCAAATTAGCACTGTCACCAGCTCCTTGGCGGCGGCAGCTACAGCCGCCTGGTACGCACAATGCGCGCAATTCCACTCTGCGTCGCTGTCATCCTCCAGCGGCGCGTGTGCAAGCACTTCTTCTAACTTCGTGTCTGTTTCCTGCGGGTCGCAAAACTCTTCCAAACAAAAGTGTTTTCTGCAGACGCCGCACTCCTTCCACCACTGCACCTGTTCATCACTCTGTCTCCCGTTCTGATCATTCACCAGCATTGCAATTGTCCTCGTCTCGATCGATCCGTCCGCCAGCTGCTTCACCTGTTTGCCCTGCTGCAGCAGACACGGCGCGCACCACTCCAGCGTGGCCGTGGAGGACGCGCGTCGTCGCTTCTTGCCCGTGCCGCGGTACTGCTTCTTCTTCTTCACGGCGCCGTGCTCCATCTGCTGGAGCTGCACGCAGCGGTGGTGCAGCCGCGCGTCGTGGCACTTGAGGCACTTGGCGCGCTCGTCCGCGCCGATCTGCACCTGTCTGCACGTGGTGCACACCTCCACCGCCGTGGAGAACACGTGCCACTGCTCGTCCATCTGTTGCTGCTCCTCCGCCATCACTTCTGCCTGGCCGCGCGGCCGCCGCACGAACGGGAAGGCCAGCGCCGGCACGAGAAGCGGCTGCGGGTCGCTTGTCGGCGCCGCGCGGCAGCGCGCGCAGGTGAATGACGCGCCGCCGCTTGGCGCGCGCTGAGCCTCGTCGTCCGGCGGCTTCGACGCACATGACGCGTGGAACAGACCGTCGCACGCGCCGCAGCGCGCGACGTCCGAAGTGCTGGCGGCGGGAAAGCGCGCGCTTTCCGCGTCCGCGGGGGCGTCCGGCGCCGGCGCGCGCACCACCTTTTCGCAGGCGAGACACGCGTACATCATGGCGGGGCGGGAGCGGGGGCGTCTCGGGCGCGCGGACTCGCGCGCGCTGCCGCTGCTTGCTGCGCTTCCGGCCTGGAGCTTTTTGGCGGAAGCGGTGGTGAAGGGGCGGCGCGCCACTCCACTCGTACACAGACTTGAGGTGGCACACATGAAGTGGAGTGGTAGACATTGGACACGGAACCGTGTGTGCAAGTGGTGTGCAGGGTAAGGGTGGGCGGATCAATCAAGTGGCTTCAACCGCGCGGGCGATTGCTTGCTCTCGCAGTCGACGATGGCACGTGGTTGCTGCCGGCGCTCGACAATGCGGGCGGACTGCACTCGGTCTGCGAGTTAGAGCAGCGAGTGCTGGAGCAAATGACTGGCTGCCAGACGAAACGTATTTTTGCCGTTTAACACTGAGGACCAGACTCTCTGGTGCTGAATTTTGCTGAACCTCAGAACCGCTCGCCGTTTTCCGCTTCGTCAGCGGTGCCGTTGGCCTCTTGGAGCCCCCAGCCGACTTCGGTCTGACTCGGTCCATCGCCGCCGTCCGCCGTCGATTCCCTGCACCAGAACGGTTGAGTCAACCTCGGCCTCGAGTCGCGGGCACGTGTCGTCGATTTCCGCGTCGATCCTCAAGCGTCTCATTCAAACCACCAGATCATTCACGTCGTTCTCAGTTTGGAGCCATCTGGCCTCGCACCTCCCAGATCGCATCCCCCTCGTCTCCATGCACCATGCAATCGGCAGCATATCCCGGCCGCAGCACTCGATCGCGTCCCACAATCCATACATATCAACCTCTCCGATACTTCCCACCGGAAAGGCCGCTTTGCTTGCTCATTTCTGCTTGGGCGACGGTTGCAAAATGCCGCAGCCTTTCACGGCACAGTCTCCAACCTGCCCGCCCGCCCCAAGATGGCCGCCCCAAGACCCCGCCGCCCCGCGCCGCTGGCGCTGCCGCCGCTCGCGTCCGTCGCCGTCGTGTGCCGCCAGTGGCCGCGCGTGGAGGCGCTGGACCACGTCGCGCGCGAGCTGGACGCGCTGCTGGCGCCGCCGCCGACGTGGACGCTGGCCGCCGCCAGCGCCGCCGGCCACGAGCACCTGGTGGCGCGCATCGCCGCGGGCGACGCGGCCCAGCTGCAGCAGGCCGACAAGCTGCAGCGCCAGGCGCTGGCCACGTCGGCCATGGCCGCGGCCGCCGCCGGCGGCCACGTGCACGTGCTGCGCCGCCTGGCCGCGCTCTTCCCGGGCGCGCGCGTCACCAAGGCCGTGGAGGCCGCGGCCCGCCACGGCCACGTGCACGTGCTGCAGTGGCTGCACGCGCAGCAGACGCTCCACGTGTTCTGGGGCGCGCGCGAGCTGCTGCTGGCCGTGCGCCACGGCCACCTCGCCGCGGCCCAGTGGCTGCATAGACACACCGCACCGCCGGAACACCAGTTCCTCATCGACGAGGCCGCGCGCAACGGCGACCTGGCCACGATCCGCTGGCTGCACGGCGTCGGCGCCGCCGACGAGTGCACGGTGAACGCCGTGGCCAACGCAGCCGAGAACGGCCACCTCGAGACCGTCAAGTGGCTCGCCGAGCACTGCTTCGGCGACGAGTGTCCGTCCATCCGCATGGACCAGGCGGCGGCGAACGGACATTTGGACGTCGTGCAGTGGCTGCACGAGAACGACTCGCGCTGCACCACGAACGCCATGAACATGGCGGCCGCCAACGGCCACCTGGACGTGGTGCAGTGGCTGCACGAGAACCGCTTCGACGGGTGCGAGCGCGCGGCGATGGACCAGGCGGCCGTCAACGGCCACTTGGACGTGGTGCAGTGGCTGCACGCCAACCGCAGCGAAGGCTGCACCACGATCGCCATGAATGGCGCTGCGCGGAGAGGCTTCTTCGACGTGGTGCAGTGGCTTCACGCCAACCGGACCGAGGGCTGCACGATCAAGGCCATCGACAACTCTGCTATGAACGGCCACCTGGAGATTGTGCAGTGGCTGCACCGGCACAGGCCGGAGGGCTGCACCACTGCCGCGATGGACCAGGCTGCCGCGAATGGACACCTGGAGACGGTCAAGTGGCTGCATGAGAACCGCTCGGAGGGCTGCACGACTGCCGCTATGGACGATGCTGCGTTGAACGGCCATTTGCATGTGGTACAGTGGCTTCACGAAAACCGAGCGGAGGGCTGCACCACCGCGGCGATGGATAACGCTGCAGCATTTGGACACATGGACGTTGTGCAGTGGCTGCACGAGAACCGAGAGGAGGGATGCACAACTGGCGCCATGGATCGCGCCGCACGCCAAGGCAAATTCGACATGGTCAAGTGGCTTCATCTACACCGTACCGAAGGCTGCAGTTTGTTCGGCATGAACAATGCTGCTGGCGCAGGACGACTGGACATTTTGCAGTGGCTGCATGAGAACTATGGAATGGGATGTAACAACCGCGCCATGGAGGCTGCCGCGTTTGGAGGACACTTCGACATCCTCGAATTCCTGCACCGCGAGGGTTTGGCTTCGTGTACGGCCGATGTATCAATCAAGGCCGTCGCCGAGGGCCACTTGGAAATTCTGGAGTGGCTCTTCCTTCACTACCCGGATCCCATTCCGTCCGCGCGCTTGCTGCGCATCGCAAAGCGTCATGACCTCTATTGCGTTGACTGGCTTGTGCGCACAGGCAAGGCGGTCGACTACGAGATGTGGTAGACGAACAAAGCGCAACTGGCTGTCAGTAATTATATACTATGAACTATGAGCATACCTGTTAAGACTAAATGACCAGCTGCAATTGAACAAGTGTTACTGCGTTCGTTTGGAAGAGTCTGGTGGCGTGCTTGTCGAGGTGCGTGGAAAATTGTAAAATGGCAACGATTTAATGCTGTCGGTATCAGTAGTCCTTTGGCTGGCCAACCTCAGCCGTCTTGTGTAACCAAAGAAATAGCGCAATCCGAGATGAGGAAGTCACAACTTATAACAAGGATTCGTGCGCAGATCGATTGAAGCAAGACAAAATACAGCTACATTAGTTATCGTACTCTTACTACGACGGACAACTAGACTATTACTTGGTGCTAACGCGAGCATGGTCGAGGGTGGACGCATGGTGTGCGCTGTAAAGGAACGAGAAAGGTGGTGCTTGCTTGTTTCGATCTTGCGCACTGACCGTGTTGGAATGGGCTTATGGGACTGAGCATCGGACTTGGAGCAGCATATTCTTGGCCAATTTCCTGCCTAACCGGTGTGCTCATCCACGCACGAAGACCGAGAGACTCTACCATGGTCCGAATAAATCAGCACAATGAGACTTATCAAACACGTTGGATGAAACTTTCTTTTTTCAAAGGTATGCAATACCTCAACTACATCAAAACTGATAAATCCTCTTTATATCCCACCGAATTATTTCAGTAGGAGCAACGACATCGTCGCTTATCGGAGACGACGCTCCTCGTACTCACGAAGAACCTCCTCCGCAGACTTGTTCGACGTCTCCGGAACCAGCTTCAGCGACAGCAAGAAGAAGATGGCCAGCAGCACCACGAACGGCAAGTAACTGTAGTCGTCCAGCGCGTCGGCGATGTACGGGTACGCCACACCGACGATGAGGTTGCACAGCCAGTTGGCGCCGATGCCGATAGACGTGGCCGTGGCACGCACCGAGTCCGGGAACAGGTCGGCCGTGATCACCCACACGAGCGGGCCCAGCGTCACGCCGAACGCGATCACGTACAGAGCGGTGAACACGATGGACAGAGCGGGCACGTCCACCAGGAACGCCACCGTCATCAGCACGGCCATCACGAACATGCCGGCGATGCCGCACAGGATCATCTTACGGTTACCGAAGCGCTGCGCCAGCACACCCGTGAAGAAGGCAGGGAAGATGTTGATGAAGTTGATGATCAGCGTGCCCACACGCGGGTCCGAGATACCGGCGTCCTTGAAGATGTCGCCGGAGTAGTAAAACACGGCGTTGATGCCCGACAGCTGCTGCGAGCACGAAAGCAGGATGGCGGCGGCCAACTGAAGACGGTACTTGGGCGAGAACAGCGACTCCTTCTCGGCAGTGTTCTGGATCAGACCCTGCTCGTTGTCGGGCTTGCTCGACGACTCCATCCACGACAGAGCCGTGTACACGTTCTCCTCGCCGTACAGACGCGCGATGACCTGCTTGGCCTCCTCGCGGCGGTTCTTCATGAGCAGCCACGCGGGACTCTCCACGCAGAGCGACGGAGCCAGCAGCAGGAACAGCACAGCCAGGATGACCGGGAACGCGGCCAGGTAGCGCCAGCCAGAGCTCGTGTTGGCGAAGAAGAAGGTGATGGCCGGGAACAGGATGCCGATGGTCACGGAGATCTGCAGACCCAGACCCAGGATGTTACGCATGTGTGGCGGGGTCAGCTCGTTCGTGTAGGCGCCGAGAGTGCCCGTAGCCGTGCCCGACGCGATACCGGCGATCAGACGGCCGGCCGAGAAGGCCCACACGTTCGACACGGACGCCTCCACCACGGCGCCCACGATCATGAAGATGCAGTTGACGAACAGCAGCTTCTTGCGGCCCCACAGGTCGCTGAAGTGGCCGCAGAACAGCGAGCCGATCATGCCACCGAAGATCCATGCGTTCACGGCGAACGTCCACTCGAGTTTCGAGTGGCCCGGGAACATGAGGCACGTGTCCTCGGCCACGGGACGCGCATTGCACTCGTCCGTGTCGTTGAACTGCGACAGGTTGGTCTGCGACGACGACCACCCGCTCTGGAAGGGCTGCAGCAGCGCCACCAGGATGCTCGCGTACATGATGGTGTTGGGCTTGATCTGGCGCGCCGCGGCCTTCTGGGCCTCGTCGAAGTACGGGACGTTGTCATGGCCGTTGGGCGTGGTGGCCTCGGAGTACGCCGGGTCCGTTGCTGCTTGGGAGGGCATGACTGCGAAGGACTTGTCGGTCACTCAGTCGTGCGAAGGGGGTGGTTGAGCTTCGAAGTGAGCTGGGGTTGTCGAAATGAAAACTGAGCGTGGAGTGGAGGCGCGACCGTTTTCGACTCGGCGGGTCTGGGGTGCTGCGGTGCAGTTCTGCCGCACGCGGGCCGGCACTGACAGACTAGGCAGTCAGTGACAGGTCCGAGGTCGGTTTGATGGGGCCGCACTGGTAATCGTGCACGCCGACTTTGGTGACTATCGAAACGAGGACAACGCAATTGATTCATGGCGCGTGAGTCTTTGCACGCTCTCGGAAAGCTGGGCGTCGAGTTGTACCGCCTCGAGGTGCCTCGCTCGGATACATTGCGCGGCAAAAGTCACAAGTCGCTGCTCGACAACCACCACCAAAGTCTGCTTCGCCGTCATCTTTCTGCCTCGTTGCGCGCGCCTCCTTCAAGAGCGCACAGACACGTCACAGCGACACACGCGCACTTCAACGGGAACACGTGCGCAGTGGGACGCTCAGCTGTCGCGCTTGTCCCGCTTGATTTAAGTCGCGGGCCGCGCCTCGCGGACGGCACTGGCGTTGGCAGGCTTGGGGGCGGCACTTCCTCCGCTCACGAGTTGTTTTCCCGGTAGATACAGGCACGGCAGCACCGAAGTTCGTTGGCGCTGTCCCGAGCCGTTTAGATTAGTCGTGGCCAACTGGTGTGCAAAAACGACTGCTGCTGTATCCGAATGTGGGCCACCACCGACATACCTTCCCTGCACTGCACACAATCCTTGAATGAGCGAGCTTACTCTGGTTGACTCTCTTTACACCAGGTTACAAAGCATAGTAGTGCTGCGATGCAGTAGTACTTTTGTCGTTTGAGAATGCTACATTTATAAAGTCCTACTAGAACTAGTAATGTCGCTACTACAGAAAAGTACTATTTCGGAACGGCGACGATTACTCGATCGATTGACTGTGTCGGTACACCAGACCTCCGCACGTGGATGCAGCAGCGTATGCTTCAACGGCAAAGGGACTAGAGGCTATCAGGTCGTCGTCAGCTAGCTAATACGTGGCAAATTGAATGTCATGGCACCCCGCCTCACTGGTAGTTTTTGGGTCGTCTAAACAGTACATGTTATACCCCAGGAAGCTCTGATGGAGGAACCAATTCTGTTTGAAAATGGTCCTGGCATCTTCGATCGTCATAGCTGGCAAGGCTGCCGTCGCATATTCTAGTCGCATATCTTTTCCAGCTCACTGCCCACGTTGCTTGTACACAAAGGGGTAATATCGAATGAATGGCGATCCCTTATGTCTGTCTATCTTGGATGTACGGTTATTAGTATTATATCGACACACGTTCATGCCATGAAGAAGCTGCCGTTGTTTCCCCTTTTCCTTAAGAAGTGTCATCTGTAGTGCATACAACACAAAAAAGCAGAAAGTCGCTCACTCTGTTTTTACTTACTTATGTTTGCAGTATTAGCACATTTGACAGCTCATTTAAACTGATTTATTCTAGTCTTTCTCCTGTAGCATTACCAGTTGCAGCTCATTCTCTAGGCCTGAACCAGCCATAGATTGTTAGTGACCTGCTAGTAGCATACCGGCTCGACGCCCAGCTTTCCGAGAGCGTGCAAAGACTCACGTGCCATGAATCAAGTGCGTTGTCCTCGTTTCGATAGTCACCAAAGTCGGCGTGCACGATTACCAGTGCGGCCCCATCAAACCGACCTCGGACCTGTCACTGACTGCCTAGTCTGTCAGTGCCGGCCCGCGTGCGGCAGAACTGCACCGCAGCACCCCAGACCCGCCGAGTCGAAAACGGTCGCGCCTCCACTCCACGCTCAGTTTTCATTTCGACAACCCCAGCTCACTTCGAAGCTCAACCACCCCCTTCGCACGACTGAGTGACCGACAAGTCCTTCGCAGTCATGCCCTCCCAAGCAGCAACGGACCCGGCGTACTCCGAGGCCACCACGCCCAACGGCCATGACAACGTCCCGTACTTCGACGAGGCCCAGAAGGCCGCGGCGCGTCAGATCAAGCCCAACACCATCATGTACGCGAGCATCCTGGTGGCGCTGCTGCAGCCCTTCCAGAGCGGGTGGTCGTCGTCGCAGACCAACCTGTCGCAGTTCAACGACACGGACGAGTGCAATGCGCGTCCCGTGGCCGAGGACACGTGCCTCATGTTCCCGGGCCACTCGAAACTCGAGTGGACGTTCGCCGTGAACGCATGGATCTTCGGTGGCATGATCGGCTCGCTGTTCTGCGGCCACTTCAGCGACCTGTGGGGCCGCAAGAAGCTGCTGTTCGTCAACTGCATCTTCATGATCGTTGGCGCCGTGGTGGAGGCGTCCGTGTCGAACGTGTGGGCCTTCTCGGCCGGCCGTCTGATCGCCGGTATCGCGTCGGGCACGGCTACGGGCACTCTCGGCGCCTACACGAACGAGCTGACCCCGCCACACATGCGTAACATCCTGGGTCTGGGTCTGCAGATCTCCGTGACCATCGGCATCCTGTTCCCGGCCATCACCTTCTTCTTCGCCAACACGAGCTCTGGCTGGCGCTACCTGGCCGCGTTCCCGGTCATCCTGGCTGTGCTGTTCCTGCTGCTGGCTCCGTCGCTCTGCGTGGAGAGTCCCGCGTGGCTGCTCATGAAGAACCGCCGCGAGGAGGCCAAGCAGGTCATCGCGCGTCTGTACGGCGAGGAGAACGTGTACACGGCTCTGTCGTGGATGGAGTCGTCGAGCAAGCCCGACAACGAGCAGGGTCTGATCCAGAACACTGCCGAGAAGGAGTCGCTGTTCTCGCCCAAGTACCGTCTTCAGTTGGCCGCCGCCATCCTGCTTTCGTGCTCGCAGCAGCTGTCGGGCATCAACGCCGTGTTTTACTACTCCGGCGACATCTTCAAGGACGCCGGTATCTCGGACCCGCGTGTGGGCACGCTGATCATCAACTTCATCAACATCTTCCCTGCCTTCTTCACGGGTGTGCTGGCGCAGCGCTTCGGTAACCGTAAGATGATCCTGTGCGGCATCGCCGGCATGTTCGTGATGGCCGTGCTGATGACGGTGGCGTTCCTGGTGGACGTGCCCGCTCTGTCCATCGTGTTCACCGCTCTGTACGTGATCGCGTTCGGCGTGACGCTGGGCCCGCTCGTGTGGGTGATCACGGCCGACCTGTTCCCGGACTCGGTGCGTGCCACGGCCACGTCTATCGGCATCGGCGCCAACTGGCTGTGCAACCTCATCGTCGGTGTGGCGTACCCGTACATCGCCGACGCGCTGGACGACTACAGTTACTTGCCGTTCGTGGTGCTGCTGGCCATCTTCTTCTTGCTGTCGCTGAAGCTGGTTCCGGAGACGTCGAACAAGTCTGCGGAGGAGGTTCTTCGTGAGTACGAGGAGCGTCGTCAACGCTAAAAGTTTTGGTTCCAGTTCCACTTTAGCATTCCGTGGGGAGATGAATAGTGGCGTTTGATGTTGTGTGAGGTATTTGAGTTCTTGTTTTGAATAGTTCTGATATCTCAATCAAATTTTTCGGAAACGGCTTGCTTTGCGTTTCAATATTGTTCTCTAACAAAATTTGATTCTTGCAAGTGAGGTTCGTCGTCTACATTACGAGTACTAACTTGTGCATGCTTGCTAGCTGTCGAATATGAAAAGCTACAGATTCTTTTATAAGCAGGCCACCAGTACAGCAAGCCCAAACGTAAAATGGCTAGAGGACTGAGGCGTGTAACTTCGATTTTCAATTTTCGAACTCGAGGAATGCTCTTTTGCTCTGCTCTGCTCCGGTTGGACCTGCAGCGTTTCCTCTTCTGAGCTGCGTGTGCCGTGCTCTATTTGTAGCTGCGGCGAACAGCGTCGTGGGTCGAGTAGTTGGCCCGCGTAGCTCGTGCCGCGTGTTGGCTTGCTGTGCTGTGCTCAGGTCTTGTCTGCTCTGGTCTGCCGTGCCGTGCGCTACGCTGCTCTACTTGCTGCGCCAATGAGCGTCCTGGGTCGAGTAGCTGGACCGCGTGATCGCTGCCAGACGGCCGTCAGATACTTGCCGAACGCCGCATTGATGCCACCATGACTACAATACCCCTGCTCTGCTTGCGTTTCTGCTCTTCTGCTCTGTTTGTTCTGCTGTGCTGTGCTGTGCTGGTTGCTGCGGCGAACAGCATTCTGGGTCGAGTAGCTGGCCCGCATCTCTGGTGGGCCCTGCGCTAGATGCTAGATGGCCGTCAGGTTCGTGCTAGGAGCCGCGTTAATACCACCGTGGTCGGGCTTTCTCTGCTTGCGCTTTTGCTCCCCTTGGTCTGCTGTGTTCGGCTCTGTTGTGCGCCGCTCTGCTCGGTCTACTGCTTGCTTTGCCGCTGTTCTTTGCTGCGCTATACTTTGCAGCTTCCTGGGCCGAGTAACTGGCCCGGATTCAGCTCTGCTCTGCTTGCTCTCGTGCTCTTCTTCCTCTTCTCCTCTGCTCCGGCGGGCAGTAACGACCTAAGAGATAGTTGCTGGATATGGAGTAAGTTACTACACTTTGAATAGTCGAGCTGCACTGCAGTCACTTAGGACTCGCAACTAGGGTATAGTAAATAGCCGTACCAAGTTTTTTTTTTGTGCAGACTTGGCAAAGCTCACCCGACTAGTTGGTAACCGCGGGTATCCGCACCCGCCAGAAAGCAAATTTATGTTCAAAGCAAGCGTTGGAAACGAAGGGAAAGTGAGCACCTGGACTCGCAAACTGGGGTCTGTCAGTAGTCTGCCAATTCATGTTGGAAATCTTGCGAAAACTCGACCACCGTACCCGGAAAAATCGGGCAGATACGAGTAGGGCGAGTATCCGAGTTCGGATTGCAGGCCGCGACCACTACGGTATCGAATATATATATATATATATATGGACGAACCTGGTTCAAACGTTCGTAGGAGAAGATTCTGCTAAAACGATACAGTATACACTAAAGCAGAGACTCCATCACTTTTTGTATCCGAGCTGAGGCGGGGCGTTATGACATCGAGGCATTCAATATGCCACGTATTAGCTAGCTGACGACGACCTGATAGCCTCTAGTCCCTTTGCCGTTGAAGCACACGCTGCTGCATCCGGGGGGGGAGGTCTGGTGTACCGACACAGTCAATCGATCGAGTAATCGTCGCCGTTCCGAAATAGTACTTTTCTGTAGTAGCGACATTACTAGTTCTAGTAGGACTTTATAAATGTAGCATTCTCAAACGACAAAAGTACTACTGCATCGCAGCACTACTATGCTTTGTAACCTGGTGTAAAGAGAGTCAACCAGAGTAAGCTCGCTCATTCAAGGATTGTGTGCAGTGCAGGGAAGGTATGTCGGTGGTGGCCCACATTCGGATACAGCAGCAGTCGTTTTTGCACACCAGTTGGCCACGACTAATCTAAACGGCTCGGGACAGCGCCAACGAACTTCGGTGCTGCCGTGCCTGTATCTACCGGGAAAACAACTCGTGAGCGGAGGAAGTGCCGCCCCCAAGCCTGCCAACGCCAGTGCCGTCCGCGAGGCGCGGCCCGCGACTTAAATCAAGCGGGACAAGCGCGACAGCTGAGCGTCCCACTGCGCACGTGTTCCCGTTGAAGTGCGCGTGTGTCGCTGTGACGTGTCTGTGCGCTCTTGAAGGAGGCGCGCGCAACGAGGCAGAAAGATGACGGCGAAGCAGACTTTGGTGGTGGTTGTCGAGCAGCGACTTGTGACTTTTGCCGCGCAATGTATCCGAGCGAGGCACCTCGAGGCGGTACAACTCGACGCCCAGCTTTCCGAGAGCGTGCAAAGACTCACGCGCCATGAATCAAGTGCGTTGTCCTCGTTTCGATAGTCACCAAAGTCGGCGTGCACGATTACCAGTGCGGCCCCATCAAACCGACCTCGGACCTGTCACTGACTGCCTAGTCTGTCAGTGCCGGCCCGCGTGCGGCAGAACTGCACCGCAGCACCCCAGACCCGCCGAGTCGAAAACGGTCGCGCCTCCACTCCACGCTCAGTTTTCATTTCGACAACCCCAGCTCACTTCGAAGCTCAACCACCCCCTTCGCACGACTGAGTGACCGACAAGTCCTTCGCAGTCATGCCCTCCCAAGCAGCAACGGACCCGGCGTACTCCGAGGCCACCACGCCCAACGGCCATGACAACGTCCCGTACTTCGACGAGGCCCAGAAGGCCGCGGCGCGCCAGATCAAGCCCAACACCATCATGTACGCGAGCATCCTGGTGGCGCTGCTGCAGCCCTTCCAGAGCGGGTGGTCGTCGTCGCAGACCAACCTGTCGCAGTTCAACGACACGGACGAGTGCAATGCGCGTCCCGTGGCCGAGGACACGTGCCTCATGTTCCCGGGCCACTCGAAACTCGAGTGGACGTTCGCCGTGAACGCATGGATCTTCGGTGGCATGATCGGCTCGCTGTTCTGCGGCCACTTCAGCGACCTGTGGGGCCGCAAGAAGCTGCTGTTCGTCAACTGCATCTTCATGATCGTGGGCGCCGTGGTGGAGGCGTCCGTGTCGAACGTGTGGGCCTTCTCGGCCGGCCGTCTGATCGCCGGTATCGCGTCGGGCACGGCTACGGGCACTCTCGGCGCCTACACGAACGAGCTGACCCCGCCACACATGCGTAACATCCTGGGTCTGGGTCTGCAGATCTCCGTGACCATCGGCATCCTGTTCCCGGCCATCACCTTCTTCTTCGCCAACACGAGCTCTGGCTGGCGCTACCTGGCCGCGTTCCCGGTCATCCTGGCTGTGCTGTTCCTGCTGCTGGCTCCGTCGCTCTGCGTGGAGAGTCCCGCGTGGCTGCTCATGAAGAACCGCCGCGAGGAGGCCAAGCAGGTCATCGCGCGTCTGTACGGCGAGGAGAACGTGTACACGGCTCTGTCGTGGATGGAGTCGTCGAGCAAGCCCGACAACGAGCAGGGTCTGATCCAGAACACTGCCGAGAAGGAGTCGCTGTTCTCGCCCAAGTACCGTCTTCAGTTGGCCGCCGCCATCCTGCTTTCGTGCTCGCAGCAGCTGTCGGGCATCAACGCCGTGTTTTACTACTCCGGCGACATCTTCAAGGACGCCGGTATCTCGGACCCGCGTGTGGGCACGCTGATCATCAACTTCATCAACATCTTCCCTGCCTTCTTCACGGGTGTGCTGGCGCAGCGCTTCGGTAACCGTAAGATGATCCTGTGCGGCATCGCCGGCATGTTCGTGATGGCCGTGCTGATGACGGTGGCGTTCCTGGTGGACGTGCCCGCTCTGTCCATCGTGTTCACCGCTCTGTACGTGATCGCGTTCGGCGTGACGCTGGGCCCGCTCGTGTGGGTGATCACGGCCGACCTGTTCCCGGACTCGGTGCGTGCCACGGCCACGTCTATCGGCATCGGCGCCAACTGGCTGTGCAACCTCATCGTCGGTGTGGCGTACCCGTACATCGCCGACGCGCTGGACGACTACAGTTACTTGCCGTTCGTGGTGCTGCTGGCCATCTTCTTCTTGCTGTCGCTGAAGCTGGTTCCGGAGACGTCGAACAAGTCTGCGGAGGAGGTTCTTCGTGAGTACGAGGAGCGTCGTCTCCGATAAGCGACGATGTCGTTGCTCCCACTGAAATAATTCGGTGGGATATAAAGAGGATTTATCAGTTTTGATGTAGTTGAGGTATTGCATACCTTTGAAAAAAGAAAGTTTCATCCAACGTGTTTGATAAGTCTCATTGTGCTGATTTATTCGGGCTATGGTAGAGTCTCTCGGTCTTCGTGCGTGGATGAGCAAACCGGTTAGACACTCGATTGGGAGACTGAGCCCGCGTAGCTCCGCTGCTAGATGACCGTCAGGTACTTGCATGAGTAGCTACCGTGGCCATGCCTCCTCTGCTTGCTCTTCTGCTTGCGCTTCTGCACGCTTCTGCTGTGCTCTGCCCTGCTTGCTCTTTTGCTCGCTGTACTTGCAGTTCAGCCTGCTCTGCTGAGCTCTCCGAGGCTGCTGTGCTTGATCATCTAAGGTGCCGTAGTTGCTGTTCTACTCTGCTCTACTCTGCTCTGCTTGGAGCTGCAGCGCTAGCACTTCTAAGCTGCTGTGCTATGCGGTGCCCTGCTGTGCTGTGTTTGCTGCAAAATGTGTTCTCGACTGACTAGTTCGGGTAGTTGCGTGATTTCTGCTAAACGGCCGTCAGGTAATTGATGGAGGCTGCATTGGCGCCGCCGTGACCACACTTGCTCTGCTTGCTCTCATAAGCTGATGTGTTTGTTCAGCTGCTCTGCAGTACTCCGCCTCGAGGTGCCTCGCTCGGATACATTGCGCGGCAAAAGTCACAAGTCGCTGCTCGACAACCACCACCAAAGTCTGCTTCGCCGTCATCTTTCTGCCTCGTTGCGCGCGCCTCCTTCAAGAGCGCACAGACACGTCACAGCGACACACGCGCACTTCAACGGGAACACGTGCGCAGTGGGACGCTCAGCTGTCGCGCTTGTCCCGCTTGATTTAAGTCGCGGGCCGCGCCTCGCGGACGGCACTGGCGTTGGCAGGCTTGGGGGCGGCACTTCCTCCGCTCACGAGTTGTTTTCCCGGTAGATACAGGCACGGCAGCACCGAAGTTCGTTGGCGCTGTCCCGAGCCGTTTAGATTAGTCGTGGCCAACTGGTGTGCAAAAACGACTGCTGCTGTATCCGAATGTGGGCCACCACCGACATACCTTCCCTGCACTGCACACAATCCTTGAATGAGCGAGCTTACTCTGGTTGACTCTCTTTACACCAGGTTACAAAGCATAGTAGTGCTGCGATGCAGTAGTACTTTTGTCGTTTGAGAATGCTACATTTATAAAGTCCTACTAGAACTAGTAATGTCGCTACTACAGAAAAGTACTATTTCGGAACGGCGACGATTACTCGATCGATTGACTGTGTCGGTACACCAGACCTCCCCCCCCGGATGCAGCAGCGTGTGCTTCAACGGCAAAGGGACTAGAGGCTATCAGGTCGTCGTCAGCTAGCTAATACGTGGCATATTGAATGCCTCGATGTCATAACGCCCCGCCTCAGCTCGGATACAAAAAGTGATGGAGTCTCTGCTTTAGTGTATACTGTATCGTTTTAGCAGAATCTTCTCCTACGAACGTTTGAACCAGGTTCGTCCATATATATATATATTCGATACCGTAGTGGTCGCGGCCTGCAATCCGAACTCGGATACTCGCCCTACTCGTATCTGCCCGATTTTTCCGGGTACGGTGGTCGAGTTTTCGCAAGATTTCCAACATGAATTGGCAGACTACTGACAGACCCCAGTTTGCGAGTCCAGGTGCTCACTTTCCCTTCGTTCCAACGCTTGCTTTGAACATAAATTTGCTTTCTGGCGGGTGCGGATACCCGCGGTTACCAACTAGTCGGGTGAGCTTTGCCAAGTCTGCACAAAAAAAAAACTTGGTACGGCTATTTACTATACCCTAGTTGCGAGTCCTAAGTGACTGCAGTGCAGCTCGACTATTCAAAGTGTAGTAACTTACTCCATATCCAGCAACTATCTTTTAGGTCGTTACTGCCCGCCGGAGCAGAGGAGAAGAGGAAGAAGAGCACGAGAGCAAGCAGAGCAGAGCTGAATCCGGGCCAGTTACTCGGCCCAGGAAGCTGCAAAGTATAGCGCAGCAAAGAACAGCGGCAAAGCAAGCAGTAGACCGAGCAGAGCGGCGCACAACAGAGCCGAACACAGCAGACCAAGGGGAGCAAAAGCGCAAGCAGAGAAAGCCCGACCACGGTGGTATTAACGCGGCTCCTAGCACGAACCTGACGGCCATCTAGCATCTAGCGCAGGGCCCACCAGAGATGCGGGCCAGCTACTCGACCCAGAATGCTGTTCGCCGCAGCAACCAGCACAGCACAGCACAGCAGAACAAACAGAGCAGAAGAGCAGAAACGCAAGCAGAGCAGGGGTATTGTAGTCATGGTGGCATCAATGCGGCGTTCGGCAAGTATCTGACGGCCGTCTGGCAGCGATCACGCGGTCCAGCTACTCGACCCAGGACGCTCATTGGCGCAGCAAGTAGAGCAGCGTAGCGCACGGCACGGCAGACCAGAGCAGACAAGACCTGAGCACAGCACAGCAAGCCAACACGCGGCACGAGCTACGCGGGCCAACTACTCGACCCACGACGCTGTTCGCCGCAGCTACAAATAGAGCACGGCACACGCAGCTCAGAAGAGGAAACGCTGCAGGTCCAACCGGAGCAGAGCAGAGCAAAAGAGCATTCCTCGAGTTCGAAAATTGAAAATCGAAGTTACACGCCTCAGTCCTCTAGCCATTTTACGTTTGGGCTTGCTGTACTGGTGGCCTGCTTATAAAAGAATCTGTAGCTTTTCATATTCGACAGCTAGCAAGCATGCACAAGTTAGTACTCGTAATGTAGACGACGAACCTCACTTGCAAGAATCAAATTTTGTTAGAGAACAATATTGAAACGCAAAGCAAGCCGTTTCCGAAAAATTTGATTGAGATATCAGAACTATTCAAAACAAGAACTCAAATACCTCACACAACATCAAACGCCACTATTCATCTCCCCACGGAATGCTAAAGTGGAACTGGAACCAAAACTTTTAGCGTTGACGACGCTCCTCGTACTCACGAAGAACCTCCTCCGCAGACTTGTTCGACGTCTCCGGAACCAGCTTCAGCGACAGCAAGAAGAAGATGGCCAGCAGCACCACGAACGGCAAGTAACTGTAGTCGTCCAGCGCGTCGGCGATGTACGGGTACGCCACACCGACGATGAGGTTGCACAGCCAGTTGGCGCCGATGCCGATAGACGTGGCCGTGGCACGCACCGAGTCCGGGAACAGGTCGGCCGTGATCACCCACACGAGCGGGCCCAGCGTCACGCCGAACGCGATCACGTACAGAGCGGTGAACACGATGGACAGAGCGGGCACGTCCACCAGGAACGCCACCGTCATCAGCACGGCCATCACGAACATGCCGGCGATGCCGCACAGGATCATCTTACGGTTACCGAAGCGCTGCGCCAGCACACCCGTGAAGAAGGCAGGGAAGATGTTGATGAAGTTGATGATCAGCGTGCCCACACGCGGGTCCGAGATACCGGCGTCCTTGAAGATGTCGCCGGAGTAGTAAAACACGGCGTTGATGCCCGACAGCTGCTGCGAGCACGAAAGCAGGATGGCGGCGGCCAACTGAAGACGGTACTTGGGCGAGAACAGCGACTCCTTCTCGGCAGTGTTCTGGATCAGACCCTGCTCGTTGTCGGGCTTGCTCGACGACTCCATCCACGACAGAGCCGTGTACACGTTCTCCTCGCCGTACAGACGCGCGATGACCTGCTTGGCCTCCTCGCGGCGGTTCTTCATGAGCAGCCACGCGGGACTCTCCACGCAGAGCGACGGAGCCAGCAGCAGGAACAGCACAGCCAGGATGACCGGGAACGCGGCCAGGTAGCGCCAGCCAGAGCTCGTGTTGGCGAAGAAGAAGGTGATGGCCGGGAACAGGATGCCGATGGTCACGGAGATCTGCAGACCCAGACCCAGGATGTTACGCATGTGTGGCGGGGTCAGCTCGTTCGTGTAGGCGCCGAGAGTGCCCGTAGCCGTGCCCGACGCGATACCGGCGATCAGACGGCCGGCCGAGAAGGCCCACACGTTCGACACGGACGCCTCCACCACGGCGCCAACGATCATGAAGATGCAGTTGACGAACAGCAGCTTCTTGCGGCCCCACAGGTCGCTGAAGTGGCCGCAGAACAGCGAGCCGATCATGCCACCGAAGATCCATGCGTTCACGGCGAACGTCCACTCGAGTTTCGAGTGGCCCGGGAACATGAGGCACGTGTCCTCGGCCACGGGACGAGCATTGCACTCGTCCGTGTCGTTGAACTGCGACAGGTTGGTCTGCGACGACGACCACCCGCTCTGGAAGGGCTGCAGCAGCGCCACCAGGATGCTCGCGTACATGATGGTGTTGGGCTTGATCTGGCGCGCCGCGGCCTTCTGGGCCTCATCGAAGTACGGGACGTTGTCATGGCCGTTGGGCGTGGTGGCCTCGGAGTACGCCGGGTCCGTTGCTGCTTGGGAGGGCATGACTCCGAAGGACTTGTCGGTCACTCAGTCGTGCGAAGGGGGTGGTTGAGCTTCGAAGTGAGCTGGGGTTGTCGAAATGAAAACTGAGCGTGGAGTGGAGGCGCGACCGTTTTCGACTCGGCGGGTCTGGGGTGCTGCGGTGCAGTTCTGCCGCACGCGGGCCGGCACTGACAGACTAGGCAGTCAGTGACAGGTCCGAGGTCGGTTTGATGGGGCCGCACTGGTAATCGTGCACGCCGACTTTGGTGACTATCGAAACGAGGACAACGCACTTGATTCATGGCGCGTGAGTCTTTGCACGCTCTCGGAAAGCTGGGCGTCGAGTTGTACCGCCTCGAGGTGCCTCGCTCGGATACATTGCGCGGCAAAAGTCACAAGTCGCTGCTCGACAACCACCACCAAAGTCTGCTTCGCCGTCATCTTTCTGCCTCGTTGCGCGCGCCTCCTTCAAGAGCGCACAGACGCGGCGCAGTGAGGTACGGCTGGACAGGACTTGTTAGAAGGGAGACGTTATGAGCTAGTCTTTTAGTGTTATCGATCGACTAAGTGCATCTTGGCTTGAAATGAGGTGTGCTGTGAGATGCCTTGTGCCATCTACTTAGCCAATTTTGTGGTAAAAATATGGTATAGCAGTTGAAAGCTGGAAGCTGAGAGCAGCAAGAATCTGATAGACCCACCTTTTTATCTGACAAAAGGAAGTTTCGCGACTTTGGCAACACCCCACATCTGGAGTTTCTTCAATGTGGATATCTCCCAAAGATTTGCTCGATATCACTGGTCCATTGCAAGCAAAACCTTGATTTGTTCGCAATACGCGATGCCAAGGCGCAACGGCACACACCATCCCAGCCACTGCTTCGTACGCTCCATCATCGCCTTCTAGGTAGGAGTACGCCGTGCAATATCGAAAGCCAAAACACCATCCTGACTAAGGCCGAAGCACTACATCTATAAAAATCTTGCTGCACCCAGTTAGTGCGTTCGCTTGCTAAATTGCATTTGGCTCGTACTGGATTCACCGTACGTGTACTCCGGCAACCTCGTCGCAATAAGTCGTTCGTGCAATCTTCAGCTTGTGGTTGGCAGGGGGACCTGTTTCTGTAGGACAGACGAGCCATTCGTAATCAGTGAACTCACTTGACTGTACTACTACTACAATTAAAAAACAATCTGTTTACATCCTAGATCCATTTAAAAGACTGGTTCTACATATAAATAATATTATTATATCACAAAAATAAAATCGTACTACATCCATGACCTATTGGGAGCCTTTCAAAATGCTCGCAAACATCGGAATGATCGTTCGGATTTGTACCGTTAAGTACAAGGTTAATACGAGGACGCCCACCTTACATGCGAGGCAGATAAAGTGCTTACTCCCCGAACTATGTTGTTTCCGGCCTGAAGGCATCTACACCTGCCCTCTCGGTTTCCATGCGATGTCCTGGCAGACAAAGGAGTAGACCACCTAGCTGCGAGAGACTTCGAGCGAGACCAAGACCTCTGAACCGCTCGCCGAGTTGGTGAGTGGACTGGACGCCGAGACAGCGTTTCTCTCCATATCCACGGCGGACTTGTGTTGCTGACGCAGCTATTCGAGTGTTCAGTGCTCGGATCAAGCAACTAGTAGTTTGTACGCGACTGTGTGCTAGTCGTAGGTATTGCAGTTGACACTTCTCAGCGAGCAAGCTGGAGGAGAATGAAGGCAGGCCTAAACTGAGACACGAGTTGAACACGCTGGTGTTAGGTGCGAAGCAGACTAGAACCTCACAACAACGACAATGATATGCATCTCAAGCTCTTACACCTCAATGATATTATGTATTCAATACCGGTAGCAACTTCCAGTGCGACAAGCGAGAGAGCATGGAGTTTTCTTTGCTACATCCATTCAAACAAGCGTGTTCGCTCTCTACAAAAGGGATAAATAAAGCTAGTTGCTGAATCAGAATCTAACCCCACGACACTACTAAACCAGGCTTGATTTAGGCAGGATTGTATTAAAAAGTAGTGCCAACTTGGTTGAATGACCGCATTAATTTGGCGATGAGATATGGAGAGCGTTGCAGTGCGCACCTATGTAAGTTGAATAGTGTCATACGCTCCCCAAACATTACTTCACTGGTACATTTGGGTCATCCATTGAGCCATCAAACCTTGAATTATATTGAAGATAGCTGGCAACTATTGAAAATGGTATGAGTCGACCTATTCCATACTTATATTATATCACTTTGAAGTATCTTTCATCACAATCAAGAAAATAGTAATATCCAAAAATGTTTTTATTAAGAGCTCTTCATGTGCAGTAGTCTATAGTTCATAAATCGTCCTTTTTCAGAATGTACGAATCAAGTTGGCGGCAAGGCAGATGGCAGGACGGCAGTCTTCACAGCTGAGCAGGGGACCAGAACGCTTGAAGTAGGCAATGCGCGGCGAGAAAATGCACATTGATCTTCAAACACACCTTCAGCAGCGCCGTGGTCTGACGCTTGTGAATCCAGTACAAGAGCGCGAAGTGGCGTAATCGAGTAATTTGCATTCAAGACCAGGCTCAAACAGGTTCGTTGGAACAGCGGTGTTGTGAGTGCACTCACTTTCCTTTTGGTCGAGCTTCCCCTCACGAACAGATCTCGTCAAAGGGTGTCACGGTGAGCTGGAATCGATGTTCTAGACCTCCAACCAGTAACCGAAACAAGTGGCACAATATGGACAGCCCATCAAGAACCAAGATGGCATGGGAACTAAGTCACTCAGAACTACTGAGAACAAAGTAAGCCACACCAGTTTGACAACCGCCACTACTACACTTCATTAACTGACCTCTAACTCGACTTCCTTCGATAGCTGAGTCTACCAGTCACCGACGGTTCACACTGACACTCACTTACTGACGACTGCGGTAGCGCTCCTCGTATTCGCGCTGCACCTCCTCCGCAGACTTGTTCGACGTCTCCGGAACCAGCTTCAGTGACAGCAAGAAGAAGATGGCCAGCAGCACCACGAACGGCAAGTAACTGTAGTCGTCCAGCGCGTCGGCGATGTACGGGTACGCCACACCGACGATGAGGTTGCACAGCCAGTTGGCGCCGATGCCGATAGACGTGGCCGTGGCACGCACCGAGTCCGGGAACAGGTCGGCCGTGATCACCCACACGAGCGGGCCCAGCGTCACGCCGAACGCGATCACGTACAGAGCGGTGAACACGATGGACAGAGCGGGCACGTCCACCAGGAACGCCACCGTCATCAGCACGGCCATCACGAACATGCCGGCGATGCCGCACAGGATCATCTTACGGTTACCGAAGCGCTGCGCCAGCACACCCGTGAAGAAGGCAGGGAAGATGTTGATGAAGTTGATGATCAGCGTGCCCACACGCGGGTCCGAGATGCCGGCGTCCTTGAAGATCGAACCCGAGTAGTAGAAGACGGCGTTGATGCCCGACAACTGCTGCGCGCAAGACAGCAGGATGGCGGCGGCCAGCTGGAGCCGGTACTTGGGCGCGAACAGCGAGTCCTGCTTCGCCGCCTCCTGCACCAGGCCCTGCTCGGCGTCCGGCTTGCTCGACGACTCCATCCACGACAGAGCCGTGTACACGTTCTCCTCGCCGTACAGACGCGCGATGACCTGCTTGGCCTCCTCGCGGCGGTTCTTCACGAGCAGCCACGCGGGACTCTCCACGCAGAGCGACGGAGCAAGCACCAGGAACAGCACAGCCAGGATGACCGGGAACGCGGCCAGGTAGCGCCAGCCAGAGCTCGTGTTGGCGAAGAAGAAGGTGATGGCTGGGAACAGGATGCCGATAGTCACGGAGATCTGCAGACCCAGACCCAGGATGTTACGCATGTGTGGCGGGGTCAGCTCGTTCGTGTAGGCGCCGAGAGTGCCCGTGGCCGTGCCCGACGCGATACCGGCGATCAGACGGCCGGCCGAGAAGGCCCACACGTTCGACACGGACGCCTCCACCACGGCGCCCACGATCATGAAGATGCAGTTGACGAACAGCAGTTTCTTGCGGCCCCACAGGTCGCTGAAGTGGCCGCAGCACAGCGAGCCGATCATGCCGCCGAAGATCCATGCGTTCACGGCGAACGTCCACTCGAGCTTCGAGTGGCCCGGGAACATGAGGCACGTGTCCTCGGCCACGGGACGCGCATTGCACTCGTCTGTATCGCTGTACTGCGACAGGTTGGTCTGCGATGACGACCACCCGCTCTGGAAGGGCTGCAGCAGCGCCACCAGGATGCTCGTGTACATGATCATGTTGGGCTTGATCTGGCGCGCCGCGGCCTTCTGGGCCTCGTCGAACACGGGCACGTTGTCGACGCCCCTGGGCGTCGTGGCCTCGGAGTACACCGGGTCCGTTTGCGCTTCAGACGGCATGGTTGGTGTTGGAGTGAGTGGCGGCGGTGGTGCGCTTGCTCGCTCAGTTATTGGTTGCGTTGAGCTTGGCTTGTCCAAATGGGAACTGAGCTCCGGGTCGCGCGGCGAGTTTGAGGTGGGCGGCGACATTCGCGGCTGTCGAGGTGTAACGGGCTCTCGGGACCCCATGCACGTCCATCTTTTTCGTGTGCATACCGCACACTCGACCGCGCTGGTGGTGATTGGAGACTTGATTTCTGGCTGCATCTATGCATCCGCTTGCGCTTGGGACAGTTTGCATCTTCTGCTGCTTCAATCACGTCAAGGCGTCGAGGCTTTCAGATTGCAGTGGCGGGGTTTGTGTCGGCAGGGTGTTTGCGCTCGCATGTGATCCGCAGAGGCCCTCGTCGTCGAGGGACTGATGAACGATCTTTCTGCTGCTTCAATGCTCGCATAGAACGCTGAGAAGAGCCATTTGGCACGCAGAAAAGGACTTGCACGAGGAATCCGTTCAGGGTAGTGTAGCTTATGGAGTGCTGTTGATAGAATGCATAGTACTAGCATTCACGAGGCTAACTTCAGCTAATGAAGAATTGACAGTCCATCCTTTCGTCTTCAGAAATGAGCATCTACCCTCTCGTGCACTTCAGTGTAGACACAACGTACACATTGACAACAAGGAGATAAACTTCATGGACTTATGTTTGTGCGATATCAACCCCGTTCAAAGGGAGATAAACTTCATAAGTTTGTGTTTGCGCGGTATCGCTATCGCCCACCTCGTGCAAAACCGCTCTTTCAGTCAATCTACACAGTGCAGTCGGCGCGACCTTGGACGGGAACCAATCCTGCAGGCGCGGATACACGCGCATGTCACGTGGTCCAGCGACTTATTCGCCTCGCCTGCGACCCGCCAATGCAGTAGGACTCGCGTCCGTGAGCAATGCTGTGCGAACACTCTGCTCGACGTCTTCAACCACGGCGCAAAGTCTGCGGTGGCGTGAATCCTGTAAATGCTGGCAGATCGGCGAAAGCACAGCTGTCCCCAACCGCTTCAACCGCCATCGAGGGTGCCGGTGAGTCGATCGAGACAAGACTCGCGCTTCAACAGCGCAAAAAAAGTCGATCATCGAGACCGCATTCGACACCGGAGTGTAAATCTGCAGTGAATGCTTTTAGCCGGCTTCATTCCTTTGGCAGGAGAGGCCAAGCGCTGCTAGCGCAACGTCTTCGTCCATTAACCAGTGCTCGGCTGGAAGCTGTTGAGCAGGAAGTTGATGCTCATGCGGCCGCTGTATGCCGGTGGCCGCCTTCTAGCCGCCGACATAGCTAACATAGATAGCCTCCAGGACAGAGTGGCGGCGCCCCTGTGGCGAGGCTGGAGCAGGCTCTGTCCTACGTTGCTCGAGCGTTAGTTGAGAAAAGTCACTTGAATCAAGTCGATGCGATCGCGCCGTCTACACAGAGAGCTCGCTGCGTGGTACAGCGCCCTAGACGAGTAGCCTGATAGGAGCAGGGCGACTCGCGGGGGCCGATCCAAACACGAATAGGTCGGCCGCATCATGGCATTGCCAGTCTTGCGCTGCGTCCGCCATTCGTGCTGGAGAGGCTGCCTCGTCGTCGAGCGAAAGCAGTGGCATTCCGCACCATGCAGAAACCGCGCATCACGCCGCGCGTCCATGCAGCGTTGAAGCGACCAGGCCCCGCGATGAAAGCGGCGGCAGGCCGTCCGCCAGGGCGCGGGCGATGCAGGCATGAATCCAGTAGGGACCGCCGGGCACCACGCTCTGCGGCAGCCTGCAGGCGTAGCAGATGCCGACCCGGCCGGCCGCGACGCGCGTGCGGCTCCTGAGAAACGCTGAATGACAGCCGAAAGGTCTGTCTGCATCGGCCGCCGATCGCCGCGCGTGGCTTGACAGCAAGCATCCGTAAGGTGAAATGACCAAACTTACTCACGCGGCATGTACCATCGTGCTTATGTGTAAGTTTTACCACTGAAACTCAGCGGGGCCGAGCAAGGGAGTGTTAAGCACCGAGGACGGTCGTTCCTGGCCCTACACCACCCTGCTTTTCTCGAAAACGATAGTTTTGTTACGTGATAGCCACGTAATTGATCAGAGGCACCGATGGATCGCTGGTACGGACCAGCAAATCCATGCAAGTTTGAAGCCGATCTTTTCGTCGAGATCCTGGTAAGGTGAGTACAGCACTCGTCGAGCTAGCAGAGGAAGCTCTGTGGCGAAGCACTACGCTGTAGAGACTACTCGAATAACTCGAGTCGAGTGGTAATATCGCGATGTTCTGCGCATCTGTTCTGGCATTTGGAGTACGAATGCTCAAGATGTACCGCAATCTCGCACTCAAAACATCAAAGCACTTTCGCGTCGTGAACCATCACTTACCAGAAAAACTCGTCCGCACAAATAGACCCCAGCGTACTATTGCGTACGCGCAGACAAAGCAGTGCCAACATTTACGCGTAGACTGTTTCTCTAGTCGCAATGCACATTTTCCGTATGTATCTGTAAACCGCAAACACCAACGCCTTCAATCGCAATGCACATTTATTATAGCCTTATACACATCGAACCACTCAGCGAAGAGATCACTACGACACTGCAACCACCTCGACACCGAGCGTCCATTGCTAACTCCGTCATCCTTACTGACGGCTGCGGTAGCGCTCCTCGTACTCGCGCTGCACCTCCTCCGCAGACTTGTTCGACGTCTCCGGAACCAGCTTCAGCGACAGCAAGAAGAAGATGGCCAGCAGCACCACGAACGGCAAGTAACTGTAGTCGTCCAGCGCGTCGGCGATGTACGGGTACGCCACACCGACGATGAGGTTGCACAGCCAGTTGGCGCCGATGCCGATAGACGTGGCCGTGGCACGCACCGAGTCCGGGAACAGGTCGGCCGTGATCACCCACACGAGCGGGCCCAGCGTCACGCCGAACGCGATCACGTACAGAGCGGTGAACACGATGGACAGAGCGGGCACGTCCACCAGGAACGCCACCGTCATCAGCACGGCCATCACGAACATGCCGGCGATGCCGCACAGGATCATCTTACGGTTACCGAAGCGCTGCGCCAGCACACCCGTGAAGAAGGCAGGGAAGATGTTGATGAAGTTGATGATCAGCGTGCCCACACGCGGGTCCGAGATGCCGGCGTCCTTGAAGATCGAACCCGAGTAGTAGAAGACGGCGTTGATGCCCGACAACTGCTGCGCGCAAGACAGCAGGATGGCGGGGGCCAGCTGGAGCCGGTACTTGGGTGCGAACAGCGAGTCCTGCTTCGCCGCCTCCTGCACCAGGCCCTGCTCGGCGTCCGGCTTGCTCGACGACTCCATCCACGACAGAGCCGTACACGTTCTCCTCGCCGTACAGACGCGCGATGACCTGCTTGGCCTCCTCGCGGCGGTTCTTCACGAGCAGCCACGCGGGACTCTCCACGCAGAGCGACGGAGCAAGCACCAGGAACAGCACAGCCAGGATGACCGGGAACGCGGCCAGGTAGCGCCAGCCAGAGCTCGTGTTGGCGAAGAAGAAGGTGATGGCCGGGAACAGGATGCCGATGGTCACGGAGATCTGCAGACCCAGACCCAGGATGTTACGCATGTGTGGCGGGGTCAGCTCGTTCGTGTAGGCGCCGAGAGTGCCCGTGGCCGTGCCCGACGCGATACCGGCGATCAGACGGCCGGCCGAGAAGGCCCACACGTTCGACACGGACGCCTCCACCACGGCGCCAACGATCATGAAGATGCAGTTGACGAACAGCAGCTTCTTGCGGCCCCACAGGTCGCTGAAGTGGCCGCAGAACAGCGAGCCGATCATGCCACCGAAGATCCATGCGTTCACGGCGAACGTCCACTCGAGTTTCGAGTGGCCCGGGAACATGAGGCATGTGTCCTCGGCAGTAGTAATACTTGGAACATTACGCCGGCAGTTTTTTTACTTTCCGTAATTTACCACCAAGAACATTTCTGGAACCTTCTTTCTGGCCAGGTGCTTTTTTGACGACGGACCACCTGAGAGCGAAAGCAACGTCTTTTCGATCTTAGGGTAGTTTCAGAACCGCTCGACCACTGAGTACAGACAACCGTTGGTTTCGTCTGAATTTCAGAATTAATTTATTTTTCTCAAGAAAAAGTTAAGACCCTATGTATATAGATACACATAACTAATAACATGTCGAGCGAACTAACTTTTGGAAAATACAAGAGCACGCCGATCGAAGAAGTATTTGCTTCTGATCCCGGGTATTGTCGATGGATGCACAACCAACCCAGTCTCAATATTACTGAGGATATTAAGATTTTCCTTCACTCCAAGTTTCTTAGCAATGATAATTCGTATATGATGTGTTGGGGAAAGTACAAGGGTAAGACGCTTAAGAAAATTATTCGCATCGACTCTAATTATATCGATTGGCTCCGTAAGAATCCATTCGTAATTGAGAAATGCCCTAAGCTTGTCGAAGCTTTACAGATTACGTAAGAATTTTTTTTTTAATCAGAAGCACATCTCAAATGGTTAGCGGATCACCAATAAATCAATCATAGTTTTTGTGTCTCTTAAATTTGTATCGACAACCTACGCGGTTGAGTATTATAAAATCTCGCCCGTTAGACGGTCGTAGGAGAGCTCTTGTTCGCTCACAACCAATACAATCATGTTTGTTCCCTGGCAACCGGCATTGACACCCTGGATCTGAATTGACTGAGGGATATCACGTTCGGTTAGACGTCTGACATCAGCAATTAGAACACGGTTCGTTCGCGACCACGTCTGATAGTCGATAAGTCCATTCACCAGCTCAGGGGTCAGATCACCGTTAATCGAAGCAATTTTAGATACCTCATTAGCGAACTGGTGGAAGTCATAGTCATGACTAATATCAAAGCATTGTTGCGAGCCGATGCGCACATTGAAGTTTCGAATCGAACTACCGGGGTGGAGCGTCCATGGCGCCGAGTCGAAAGGACTCTGAAAAATTGCTGTACAGCCGCAGAAGCAAAACTACCAGTCTGCTCAGCGAATGGAAGAAGAATGACATACTTAGCGTTCTTAACAGATGCGGATAGCTGTAGATCAAATGCGGCATTAAGCTGAGTCGATTGCTTACCAATTCCAGCACGCTGGTAAAATAGTTGAGCATAGCAGTCATTGTAGCGGACCTTCTTTACCGGCTTCGAGATGATAGCCTGAGGATTCTCGAGATGAACAAATGGAACATATAGACGAGACGTAGGGAAAGGCATGTAGGTGCCATCAATTGTAGGCTCAAGCGCATTGACAACAACACCCCAAGAAATGGCCAAGAAACCAACACCAGAAATTGCACTACACATAGGGTTTGGGCTGGCCGCAGAAGCAACCATTACTGGACAGGTATTACCGCTTGAAAGTGTAGTACTCGTTAGCGTCATTCTACTGGAGCTGTCAATATCAATAGCTGAAGTACCCTAATTAACGCGGAAACGAAGACGAATTTGTGGGTTAGCCATAAGATAAAGCTCCTTGAAAATCGGATGTAAATCAGTAAGCTTAATCTTAAGCATATAGTTCCACGTTCCCATAATCGCACCAGCTGTACCAGAGCCAGCTACGAACGCACCGCGACCAAGTTGATTAGCAATGGTAGTGGTGGCAGATGCAGAACCAGTAGACGGCCACGACGTAGATGAGTCAGCTCCAGCATTTGGAGGGTTTGAAAGAGGACGTTTAACAAAACCATCGTTTGCTACCGATGCCGTAGCAGAAATAGTACCGGCGGTGAAGGTGGTAGAGATAGCCGTGTTATTCGAATACCCGTCTCCAGTAGCAGCGTCCGTAGCACTGTACTTGGTTGATTGAGCAGCATGCGGGTACAGAAAAGATTCAGCACCATGCTTCTCAACATACTGAGGGCTGTACCCAGTCTGAGCGCGGATATTGTTCCAGAACAGCTTATAGTCTGCCATCGAGACAATAGTCTTACCATTGAGTTCAAGCGACATCGAATCGATGACGTTAAAGTTGCCACACTTTAGACTGACACAGAATCGGTTGGCTGCGCCCTGAACATTAGTAGCGTGCGTGTTCTTCATCAAAACCTTGTATGGTAGCATAATCTAAGCATCGCGGAGGCAGGCAAATCCTTCACTACCATTAAGCTGGGACGTAGCAGCGATAGTGATAACACCGTTTTGGTACGAACCTTGGTTAAGATCGATTTCGAAAGGCACGCGCTTGCCAGATGAGACCTTAATCTCCGGATCACTCTTGAGCGAGCTCTGGTAAAGCTATTGGTCGGAAAGTTGTGTTTCAGACATCGTTGAATCTATATCTCGAACAATATAGTTTTGTTAAATTAATTATAATGGAGCTCGTCAAGCCTATCACATCCGATCATGATCTAATTGAACTTGCCAAGCGTATTGGGGTTCATCTCGATGATATCGTTGAGTCAAGTGAGATCACACATCCGCTTCCGAAGAAAGGTTTATATCTGGTTCTACTTAGGCCGCCTAATCTTGATGTAGGACACTGGACAGCTGTTCATAATGGAGAATATTTTGATAGCATGGGAGAAGCAGCACCTACGAAGTACGGGATTGGGCGATACAATCCAAAACAGTTCCAAGGTACTTATGGAGACTATTGTGGACCATTTGCATCCTATGGCTCTATGCAAAGCAACACAACCATCCCAATTTATTCAAAAATATGAAAGATCTAAACTTAACAATTCTTTTATAAATTATGTTTTAAGCTATATAGCAAACATGTATCGTGAATTAACGATTTCCAGCGACGTACCAGCTCCCAAGTTGACCAAAGCTCTCAAGACTGGTAAGCTAAGTCTGACAGCCGATCAACTCAAGGGCAGTGGCTCTGTTATCCATCTTCATCCAACCTCTTACGAGAAGGTGATCAAAGCTCGCAAGGCAGGTCGTAGTGTGCGTCTTGTCATTACCAGACATGAAATTAAGAAGGGTTATAAGCGAGCCCAAGGAGGATCCATTTGGAGTAAAATCAAATCGGTTTATCAAGTGCCTTCAAATTCGTTAAAGGTAGCGGTTTGCTCAGTAGAGGACTGGATGCGGCAGTGCCAGCTCTTGTGCCAGCATTTGGGGCCCCCCAAGCAGGAATCCCTGCAAGAGCAGCTATTAAGTCATTGACAGGAGTTGGACTATACGAATCTGACAGCGACGTCGAGAAAGAAGGTGGACGTGTATCTGTAGCGGATGTTAAGAAGGCGGCAAAAAAATGCTCTATCTTATGCTAAGCGAAAGGGTGTTCTAACCGATGCGGTCAATGCGGGTGAGAAGTATTTGCTGAGCAAAGCAACCAAACCGGAACATGAAACTCTAATCAAGTCAGTGCGAGGTGAGGTGAAGAGACGTTATGGAGTTGGTGTTAAGCCAGCGAAAGGATCACCTGAGATGAAGGCTAAGATGGCCGCTTTGCGAGCTAAGCGCAAGAAGCCTATGCAGGCAGGATGTTTTCGATAAAATTAGTCTCACCCTATTCTGATAAATAAAGTTGTACATAGATCAAACATAAAAAATAATCATAGTTGTTTTAGCGCTGGGGCGCAAGGGTTGAAGACGCTCAGCCCTGGCAGGTCAGAGCATCATCTCTTTGGTCTCAGCAGCAACATGATGCTCACTGAAGTATCACGGAATTTAACCTTCTGATCGTTTTGATTATAGATACTGATCGTGATTGACGTGCGCGAGCCGTTCAAGCAATTCATCCAAGCATACTGACTCGGCTTATAGCTGATTAGTTGTCCGACTTCAGCATCACCGCGATCAAATGCCGATAAGATATCGCCGGAGGCGATATATTCGTTCTTAATTAAATCACACCGGACGAAATAGCTCGAGGTAGGGTGAATCTGAGGGATGATATTTAATAGCCGAGCACATGAAACTGTTGCAGAGCAGAAGAATACGTACCAGCAGTCAGCCCAACAACCTTACCAAACGCGGCGTTATCGATGATTAAGCGGGGAACGGGCGTTCCCCTTATAGCAGGGAGACCAGTACCACCCGAGGAATAAAGACCACTTGCAGGGCGTGTCCAAGTACCGCCAGTTGGAGTTGATGAGAAATCAAACTGCGCCGCATAATAAACGCTGTTTTCCGTCAGCTGTATGTAGAAAACGTTTTCACCGGATGGATTGATCAGATATGCCCCGGCATTTACGAGGGCTGTCTGAATGCTTCTATTAATTTCGCTATAGCTGTAAAGTCCCTCAGGTAAGCTAACCGATACAGTAGATGTGGTTCTAGCGGTTGGTACCTTAATTTTGAACGAATTATTCAAGAACTGAGTTGCATCGATGTTATAATCGCTGTTGTACATCGAGATCGATTGTACAGCACATACTACATCCCGAAAGTCAGCATCACTACCAGGAAAGCTGTATTTCCGCATTGTATCCATCTTGAACGAGGTTAGTGGAATCGAGCTTAACAAAACTTGCCATGGTAAATGTATATTGATTCACCCCAAAAAAAATTCTTAAGTTATTGTTTAATATCGATCGGTCGATCAAAGTTGTATCGAAGTTGTCCTTTTACCGAATCAACAAACAACATCTGTCCTTTCCTCTCAGTTGCCTTATTGTAGTAGTAGACTATGCTACGTTCATCAACTCCCCTAATATTGAAATCCTTGACAACCATTACCAAATCGCGCTTTGAATTAGCTTTTAGAATGGCTACATACTCCGCATTCAATCTAATCATCTTATCAGTGGCAACGTAGCTATGGCTAAGGAAAATGGTACTGATTTCAAAGTGGCGACCCCTCGTATAATAATGTGAGAAGAGATCCTTCTGAAGTAGCTTATCATTGCTGAAATCGTTTATGACCACAAGCTCAGGTTTGCTAGAACTCATAGGTGTCCGACGGACTTGATCAACGCTTGGGGGTGAATCAGGGTCAGCAAAGGTAATAAATCCATCAAGCTTATCGCGCAAATACTCGTATAGTTCTTGATGTGGATTCCGGGCAATGATCGTTAAATGAGCAAAGACGTGAGGTGAATGCTTGAGAATGAACATACAGAGGTTGTTCTTTGCTGAAAACGAAGGTCCTAGCGCAATCATTCTAAATAGTGATTTGATATCGAATCAGGGATATCTTTCATCGATGCAGACTTGAACTTTTTTTGGCAAGGATGCGCCAAAATCAGGAATACCGCTCATGATTATCGTTTTATCTATATAGGATTGAACAAAATGAGTTCCGGTTTTTCATATCCACAACCAAGTTTCCAATCATCCATCTATAACCCCTCGTTCTACTCTCATTAGATCCAAGTGGCTATCTGACCTATGACTACGCGCAAACGTTGTATCTGAGCAAGGGTGATTACAGGATGACCTACCTTAGTGGAGTAGTGCCCGGAACGGCATCGATCGGATCCGCTCTCGTTCTCGGTGCTTCGGGTAATATCTCAGGCATTTCATCGTTAAGTGCCACTAACCTAACTGGAGCGATCCAAACCGTTTCTCAACCTAACATACCTTCTTCAGGCTCTCTAACAGGTCTTACCATTTCAGGAAATTTATCGTTTAGTGGATCATCGCGGTCCATATCGATCACGGGTGTATTAAGCTACATCGATTGTCGAGAATATCGCCAGAACAGGACTATGTACGATTTGAGCCTACTTGAATACATAAGCGGAGTTAGCTTTGGTAGCGCGACGGCAAATAATTTCTTACTATGCGACTCGAGGTTAAATATCGCAAATATTAATATGGTATCGGCAAGTACAATTAGTTGCATGAAGGGTTCGACGTATTATGATATCTCCAGCTTTTTGACGAGCGTCCCGAGCTCGCTGTCATTATCAAGCTTATATACGACCGGAAACATCGATTGTAGCGGGTTTATCAATGGGTTCTTAGCATATGGCAACCAAGCAAACATAACAACAGTAGAATCGCTGACAGAGCTCGGTATCCACTCCACACCAACGAATGAGTACTTCTCGATAAAGGGCTCGGGCTTTGACTATCTTGATGGCAGTTATACGCGAATGCTTACGTTTTCGGGATCAAACATAACTCCTGTTCAATTCCAAATCGAAGTCCATAATGGAACTAATTCCACAAGTAGCAACGCGTCATGGATCGGGAACATCACCAACAACGACCTCAGATTCGGTACCAATAACTCAACGACGATGATCTTAACTACGACAGGTCGTCTTGGTCTTGGTACTACAAATCCTTCAGCCCCGCTGCACGTTCCTGGCAGCAACAGTTTTGTATTTGGAGCAGGCGGAACGACAGTGTATCGCCTCAGAACAGATTGTGGAGCTACAGAGTCCGCTCTTGGTCCGATCACATATTCTGTGGCGGGTATATTCGGAGGATATATTGCCTGTACAGCAATGGCTATGACCTCTGACCGTCGATTGAAAAAGAACATCCAACCTTGCCCGATTGACCGTGTAAAGAGACTCTACGATAGCTGTGAGGTTAAGTTATATGAATGGAATGAATCTGAAAACAAGCCTGGACAGGAAGTTGGATTAATCGCTCAGGATCTGGTCTCAGCTCATCTAACAGACTTAACGAGCGTCTTCTATCGCGATGACATAGAAGAAGGGGAGGACCCATCTTTTTAACCGGCACATGCTCAGCTTAACGTTGACTATTAGTCGGATTGCAGCATACAACATGAAGATGATTCAATATCTATTGGGGGAGATAGATAGATTAAAAATTCGTTTGGCTGATATAGAATTATGAGGATCGAGCACTGGGAGTTAAGTCCATTGAAGAGCAAGAAATATCGAGTATGGGTACGCCTTGATACGGGAAAGCTTCGAAAGATTGATTTTGGCGCGAGTGGTTATGCTCATTATCGAGATCAAACCCTTTGAAAGCATACTCACACCTTGATCATAATGATAAGGAAAGACGACGTAGATTCTATCTCAAACACAGAGTGATTACCCACCTTATAGTGCCGTTAACAATATCTATGGTAGTGATATGACATGGGGTGTACACCGATTAAAGCTCTTAAAACGAATCTAACTACTGATGAAGCAGGTCAAATCGTTGGGTCAACAATCATACATGCTGATCAAATCGTAGCTCTCGGAGATAGTGCATTCGTCCCTATCAGAGATGCAAAGAGTGGGGAGGAAGCGATAATGGAAATACATGTCGGAGAGAAAAAAATTAGTATATATCGCGGAATGGCAAATAGAGCCGTTAGATCCGGTATTGCTTACATAGCAAACGTTTTCACAGTTTTAGTTTTTTTTTTCGGTTGGTAAGCCCATACGCGACCACCCTCTGTCTGAGTCGATGCATCAACCTTCCTGATAGACTTATCAAGGTCGGTTGCCCAAACAGCTGTCTGAGTCTTCTGAGGACGGTCCTTGATGATTAGTTCCTTCATTATAGCTTTGAGCTCGGCTACATTGAGATCAGCGTTGTCTCCATAGCTACCGCCTGAGCTGGAAATAATTCGGGGATTGAAAAAGAACATGGTTAAATGAGACGAACGATAATATCCTTAAATTCAGAATTTGAAATCAAACGATTGGAGTACATATCCACACTCAGTGATTTTAGTTGTTTGATGATTGAAGGTTTGTCGTTGCCTAATTCAAGCTCACCTTTCAGCTTGTCGTATTCAGCCCTTAGAGAGTCTAAGGGATCCTCGGGCTGATCATGGAGATTGTACTGGAGATGAGTGATCGCGAGAATCTCCTTGAAAAGCTTTCTGTCATCAATACTGAGCTTGTCATACTCTGACTGATCGATATGTTGCTTGAAGGCGAGAGTTCGAATCATTGACTGGGCATGTGCGGACAAAAGCGTGTAATCAGCGGATCACTGATTACACGCTTTTGTCCGCACATGCATCGATTCGGCTGAACAATGAGCAGAGCTTTGTTATCAAGATCGGGGATCCGAATGTACTTAGAACCGAGCAGACGATAGATGTATGCTGATGGGGTTGCTAAACCTTGGATCTCATTGAGGTTGTATGTTCTCGCGACGCACAACTCCTTCAAGCGGGGCGACGCCAGCCCCTTTTAGCCCACGACCCTAAAGCCCGTTCCCACTAACGGCATTGATCGATCTCTGATCTTGGCGATTAGAAAAGTCTTCGACATCAGTTTTTACATGTGATGCTTGATTATATTTTTTTGACTTCGCTAAATTGACTGCCTTTGTCGCTTTCATTGCTGATGTCGCCGCCTTCAACGCTAATCTTGCTGATTTCGAGTTTGAGCCCTTCACAGCTTTTTTAGCTTCCTCGTAGCGCTTCTGAGCCTCGCCATATGCTTGAAAAGCTGCCTCTGAGTTATCATGAAGTTTTTGCAAATTATCATCGTGATCATGCTCCTCACTTCTTTGACGCTTAATATCATAAGCAGACTGAAGGATGACCTCATTTAGGTTTTTAAGATTGGCATCAAGATTTTTCGTCGTTGTTGATTCAGTTTCTTTTTTTTAACCATTCAGTCGCTTCTTCATCAGTTGATGGGAATGGGTACTGAACATCCTTGAGATACCGATCTATATCCTCAATTTCCGTTAAGTAGAACTGTAAAGGTATCCATCCATCTGATAGTCCTCATCAACCCCTTCCGAGCTTCACCAGATACTTGCTTATGCTTATTTCTATCTATGGTCATGAATTGTTTTGGTTTGGAATTAGTTGGCTTACCAAAAAAAATTTAATTCCATGTTTTGTTTCAAAACAACAGGTGATAGTCTGAAAGGTATTTCAATATCCTTCGATTGGAGTTGTGTGTAGTAATCCGTCAGTGTCCTTTTAGCATCACTGTCCGCGTTGCTCAGCATTGGGTCCATATCTTCATCGATACCACTCATTGTTCCATGTTTATCTTCTCCATCGCCTTGTTTGAATTCCTTCGCGTCGATTTCCTCGTCATGCTTACCAATCACCTCTAACTGAAGTCTCTGTCTCTGACCATATTGATAAATGATCGTAGCGACAGTACCCAATTTACCTTCTTCGTGATCCCTGGCTTCATCCTATTACTTTCTTTTCCATAGACGTTAATTGAATTTCCATCAACCCACACATATCCGTCATTATCTATAGGGGATGTTTTGATAGCCCCATCGAGGATTGGAACAATCTTTTTTCTTAATCCATTACTTTCAAGGAATCCCTTATTTTTACTAATGGTCCAAAACAGTTTGAGTTTGCTATCCGTTTGATCAGAAGTTGTGGAACTTGAATTATCGAATAGAAAACTATCTTCTCTGTTTGGTACGATCAGCAAGATCTCCTCTTGAAGCATTGACTCTTTTCCTTTTTGATCCGATGTATTGCCATATCTGTTGTGGTGTATTTCTATCCTCTTTTCCCATTTCGTTGCGTTCCCTCTTTTCATTAATATAAGTGAGGAATCTAACATCATTGGTGATAATAACACCGATATAGTCGTATGTCTCACTCCAATTAATGCTTGGGACTAAAACAACCTTGTTTAATCTAATGCTATAAGTCTTTGCTTCTCTCCCGACGGAATACTTCGTTAGCTGACGTCCGTTAGCATCAACTGGATGAATGCGTAGGTCTGCAAGAACAGGATAAACGTCAAATATCTCTGCAACAGCTTGTTTTGACCTCTTTTACTCTTTAATTTCATCGATCTCATCATCACTGACTGTATATTTTTCTGGAGTATCTTCTCCATTCATAGTATCATTCATGATTGGAGTGTTGCTGATACCAACATCAACTACTGAAGGCTTTGCCGATACACCAGGATCAACTACTGAAGGCTTTGCCGATACACCATCATCAACTACTGAAGGCTTTGCCGATACACCAGCATCAACTACTGAAGGGTTGGCTTGTACGCCAGCATCTACCATTGTTGACGTTGAGACCTCAGGGCTTGTTTGAGAGTTTTCATCTCTCAGTTTTTTTAAGTCCGATTGAGCAACTACCTGATTAATCATACTTTCCATCGTTTGCTTTACTTCTTTAGGAATCGTTTCGTCAGATCCAACACTCATATCAGTCTAAGTTGATTCGGTTGATTTCTTAGAGACTGTAGTATTCCCATTCGTGATATCACTTGCCCATGACGTTCCTGCATACATCTGACGCTTAGTGTTGGATTGTCGAACGCGGCGCTGAGTTCTTTCAAGAAGCTCCTGACGTTTTTGCTCTCTCTGAGCGAGCGATGTAGAATTTGGAAACATATTGATCCTATATCAAACGAATCATATAAAAATGAGTAGTGTTAAATACCCTTACCACAAACTCGGCATAACTGAGTCATGTCTAAATGGTTAATAGTTATGACAGATACTATTCCGCTCATTTAGAAGATTTAGATAGCGATCCTTAATGCAATGGAATGGAACTCGAATGAGTTGCTGAATCTTGATGCATGCGCGAATTTCCGCAAAACAGTAGTCAATCGAAAGTATCGACATGAGTTGGAAGCAATATTTGAATATAATAATGAGTTGGAAGCAATATTTGGATATAATAATATAGCTTCCAACTCATGTCGATACTTTCGATTGACTACTGTTTTGCGGAAATTCGCGCATGCATCAAGATTCAGCAACTCATTCTTGATTCGACTAACCTCCTGAATGATTCAAAGCTTACGCCGGAGTTGAGCGAGCTCGCGTTCTTTCTCTGCACAGCTTGGGCACATTATTATCTTATTGCTATGTACTAAGTCAGATATTTCCCAAAACAAATCTCAGAAAAATATTTGAGATTATATATTTGAGTCAAAGCTTACAGAGGATATCTCTATCAATTTACTTTTACAAGCTAACATGGATCATTTTCTTAGCGCCCAATACTCCGTCTCAAGAGCTGATCTCTTGTCGACTAAAAAAAAAACATGTGTGGCCTTCAGTTCGATAGCCATATCTGGTGTGGTTGCTTCAGAAAGGAATTTCTTTAGCCCCAATATACTCCTTCTCTAACTCAGACGGTCTATTTTTATTTTTAAACGGAGATTTGAGAATGGCTGCTAGGAGTCAGGTTCATTACCAAGCCATTTAATCAGATATTTGTACCTCCCAGACCGTGTCGTCTTATGATCCAAGATCTTCTCAGCTTTAAGAATATCGCCACGATTAATAACAGCATCTGTAGTCTCTGTTTTAACCATTCTAAAATCGTTTGGCGCCTTGTAGAGTATGACCATTTCTTAAACGGATTTGGACTCGGTAGCCATTAATTCCAACGATTATATAGACTGCTTTGCTCCATCGAGCAGATTCTTTATCAAATGTCTGCTTTTTGAGACGGTATAATACGCTTGATCCGACGTCAAACTCCTTCTCAATTCTATCGGCTTCCACCTGATTATGACTCAGATCTGCATCCATTACTTTGCCTTTTGCCTCATTTGGGGTCATACCAATCGAACGATGAAACGTGGTATTGTAGTTTTCGATATAACATCAGTGATAAGCTTTTGCGTAACTCTCTTGGGGGACATTTTAGTTTGTCTCTGTTCCAACGTTCTGTTGAATCGTTCAATTTTTTCCCATAGTTCCATGATCACCTGTCTCGTTGTTGTAGTGCTCAATTGTCTTGGATTTGAAATGCTCTTGGGCCTGTAAGTTCATGAACTCACTACCATTATCACTTGTTAGGATATCAACTTTGTGGAGACGAACAAACGCTTTAAGCGCAGCTAACACAGTTGCTGCCGTCTTGTTTCGTAAGAGCTTTGCGTACCCCAGCCTTGAGTTGATGTTGATAGCAGTCAAAATTATTCGTTTCTCCCAAAATGCAAGATCAATTTCCCACGGTAGGGGTTACGCGAAGCTATTTTAAACCATTGAATCTCTTCTTTGCTCCTGAAATCGTTGAATATCGGTCTGACTCCCATACCAATCCATTACTTTTTTGAAAGTTATCTTAGGATTTAACTCCTTTGCGTTCTGATACAGAGCTTGAGTTTTGATGAAACCGGTTTTTGGGTCATAGTAGAGTTTCTTTTTTAGCGCGTCCATAATCTATATTTACATTTAAAAAAATCCCCAGTGGTTACCTGCTTAAATATCAAGTGCTTCAGTCGTGATACCATCATCAAGTACTCGACGTTTGTCATAGTAGTAGTTGAGCGCTGTTTTGTTTTGAGTGTAGGTGATAATAGACTTGGTTTCTTTCGATAGTCTGAACCCCTTGTTTGTTCCTTGTAGCGTGATGCGATCCCGTACGACAGTCTGAAGCCCATCAGGATTAAGAACACCATTGTTTCGACCACTTCCCTGCTGAATACCCTTCGCTGAAACCTTTACTTTCTATGTCTCATCAGTTAGGTAGCAAATATAGTTATTACTCGATAGTGAGACCATAGCATCACCTGACCATTCATCTTTGAACAAACCAGGTGTACGGCGATCAAACTTAGCTACCTCAGTGTTGTAGTCACGTGGGAACCAATCGAATTTGTGCTCCTAGAAGTGGTTTCGTAGCTCAGGCTTGATACAGTCTTGAAACGGATTATCACAGCTGAAAGCGATATAAGCTGAATCAGTGTCCATCTCCCGATACTGGAAGTCAGAGCGGTCGAAGTAGAAGTCTATGCAGTCGTAGTAGAACTGAAGCATGCGTAGCTTGGCGAGCTGGTAGATGGCAATCGACAAATGGATGGAGTTCTTGTTATTAAGTCGCCGTTTCTTCATGGTGATTTCGCAGGCGTCATTAAGCTCCTCGAGACCATGGAACGTAAAGTGTTCTATATTGTTCTTAATAGCTATGCCGCTCGACTCATACTTAACCTCTTTATGCTTGCTCATGTCCATTCCAGATCGACCAAAAGCACTGTTGCCTACCAGTTTCATCATCTCGGCAATTATAGCCTTGGACTTATCGACGTCTCCCTCTCGTCGAGCAATTGATACAGCCTCGATAAATGGAGCAAACGCCTTGTGAGAGCTGGCCTTGACAAAGCAGTAAGTCTTGATTATCTCCATACCATGAGAAAGGTACCACTTGAGCAAAGGAGTGTAGATGAGAACCTTTTCACCAAAGTAGCTACCAATCAACTTGCGAGCTGGTTTTGCTCGGCTTTGCTTGCGCACCTTATTATAATCGAACATGTGCTTACCAATGACGCTCTCATTCGTCCAGTCGATCAGTACTTTCTTGAAAACTGGAGTCATCTCACCAAAGTAGTGTTTGAGGTGTTTTGATGTTCGAATATCACACTCAAGAAAGCCGAATACCTTGTCTGCTTTGATGTCATCGATGATACCATCATACGCTTCAACCGTAGTCAATCGACCGCATGGGATCTCATTACCAAGGGCCCATAGGTATAGAGCGTTAGCGTCGTATCCGATAATTTTCTTACAGACCTTACCACTGCGAATCTTCGTTTCATTACGCGTAGCGTAGCGATTGAAGATAATAGATGGACCTCCAGCAATGTTAGCCTTCATCTTAGCGTAGATATTCTTCTCCTCCTTGTCGATCGAGTAGACCAGTCTGTCCGAGTTGAACTCAAGCAACTTCTTATACCAAAAACCCTTAAGCGACATGTCTTTTCGAGCGGTGTTGCACTTAACGCAGCTGACCAAGATATTACCGTCGATGTGGCCAAGCTTATTGTTGACACGACCCGCTATAGCGGTATCAGCAGTCAGCTGACAATAGCATAGACCACACAGATACTTTTGCTTTTGCAGCAATGTATTCACGTGCTCGAGTGTCATACCAAATTTTTGTTTTGCCTTAGCATCCTGACTCTTGTAGCCAGCAATGCGCTTAGCTGGAAATTGGAATGCGTTAGCAGGTTTCTTATCCGAACATCGGAGATTATTGAAGCAGGTCTGATACATGACCTTCTCTGAAAGACCAGGTAAGGACACTCCATCCGCAAACATATCCAGATCGAAGCGTTTAAATAGCTCTCGCTGAGCCTTGATAGCTTTGGTGAAAGGGACTACGTCGAGATTATTGTACCAGATTAGTAGGTCTTTGATCGATTTTATCTCGTAGTAATCCCACACGAACTTCACTCGTTCGTAGTCATCGTTGGTGATGCTTGTTCCACGGAGCTTGCTATTAAAAGCTGACTTAGGCGGGATAGTAGTCTGGTTTAGAACATTGAACGCGGTGATGTACTCGTAAGGGAAAATACCCTTACCAAGACCACAGACACATCTAATTTTGTCATCGCATTTGCAGCCACCGAAATATGTTGTAAGATACTTGTCGTAGCTGGTACCAGCTGGTACATAGTTAGTGATATCAAGCATTTTCAAGTCCGATGTAGCAATGCACATGTAGCTGGGGTTCTTGATGACAGATTTAATGTTGTCGGTACCAATTACGGCAAAGAAATCCTTCTTAATCAAGTTAATATCGTATCGACCAGAATTGAAGCCGAATACTGGTACCTGGTCAAGCTGTTGTTTCAGTTTCCATAATCAGACCTTTGCTTACCAAAACCAAGACTGCGGTGAAAGTCAAAGAAGCTGGCATACTTCCCCTCTTCAATCCAACTCTCCACATCGAACATCTTGTAGGTCTTGCCAAGATTGACTCCTGGAATTTCCATACCTGTCATACCATGAGCATTGATGATTTTTGTAGAAGCGACATATATTTCTTGACATTGTACTACTGATGCTTAACCGATACATCACCAATGTAATTGAACATTCCGTAAGTAGCATCTTCGGATCGTCATTTACAAGGCAACGCACCCCCTCGGTTAAACTATCAGCTACTGAAACCGACACAGGAATGTGTTCGTTCGTGCAGACAGTATTCTCCCCGTGTTGAGTCGCGGTAGGCTTAAGAATGGCCTCAAAGTCATAAACGATGAAGTGATCGATGTAATGGTTGGCATACTTTGTAAGTAGTGATCGAATCGCGTTAGGAGCTGGCTTGTAGATAGTTGGCTCAGCAGGGAAGCTCTCAATATTCACAAGCTCGCACTGATTTTTCTTGTGATTTTTAAGTCTTTTTTTTCACTGCCACGAAAACCATTTCACACTTGGTACACTGATACTTAGACTGAAGCATATCGATGCTCTTGATGTAGAGAGCGTGATTCTCGTGTGATAGAATATCCGTAGCTTCATACCCTTTGTCCGACCTACAAATGCATTCTACATTTCCGGAAGCTACATCCATGCTATATACGTTGATACCGAGCTGGAAGCAGTCCTCAACCTCATCGAGCTGTAGTAGGTCAACAGGCTTGACGCTTCTAAATAGGCTCAACGAATACTTAACCCCCTTGAAAGAGCAGTAGCGCTTGAATGCCTCCTTCACCTGAGTCTGAATTCTGCGAGGATCCTTCTTAGCGCTCGGGAATGTGTGCCAGGCGATGCAGTGGAAGACGCACTTGTTGTTGGTCTTAGGGAAGTTAATTACATGCTTGTTCTCGCGAATAAACTTAGGAATAACAGCTTCGCTATCTCCAAGAGCATGGTCGCGATGGTAGACGAAAATCTTAAATGCAGTGATCGCCTTTTAGCTTATATCCAGAGCTGGGGTAGTTCAGCTTGTCAGCCAACTCTATAGACCGAATTTCCGAAATCACCTTCTTTCGAATATCCGCCTTGCTGTTGATTGCGACAGGCTTATTGAATACATAAGTGTTAGCGAGATTCGGGTAGAAGTAGCGAGTGTCATCAGGATCAGTCTTGCTCACAAGTTCGTACCCAAAAGCAATATTTACCTTAAAAGCACTTGCCTGGGTCGAAAGAACGTTCTCGAGCTTATCGTAGAAATCAGTAGCCTCGATACCCTCATATAGTGGATTCCATGTGATTACCATTGTAAAAACGGTACTTGGGATCAGCTTTATAGTTAGGCGACATATGCTTCTCAAGGGTTTGAACTGAAACATTGTAATGCTTTGCCACCAATTTCTTGTTGATTGAACGTGAAATGTTGCTAACATATACCATCTTACCAGTTCTACCTCGAACCTTAACCCTGTAGCTGCTACCCCATTTAACAGCTTGGATATTTAATCTCTTTAATCCAGCGAGTTCGTATGCAAACATATTGCCTATATATCTTTGTCGATATTAATCTGGTGAGAATCGACTTTATAATTATCGGACCTTGTATCAGGATCGACTTTATATCGTATGCTATATTGGGGCTGACTTTTTATCTGAGAAAAAAAAATATTAATTGGTTAAGTTCGATTTGGTTAAGTTCGATTTTACTTAGATAATTCTTCTTCTTTCGGGCACGAATTTCCGCGCGATTCTTTTCATCATATTCTCGCTGCTTGTTTTCAGATAGTACTGCTTTCGAGCGGCTTTAATTCGCTCTTTGTTATGTTCGTATTGTTCAGGTGAGTACGCCATCTTACTAGATTACTAATTTATATTTATCAGGATCAAAATATAATTGTGCGCGACGCACTACCGATGACGAATTGATCACAAGTAATGTCTTGGTAGGCCACGAAAGAGAAGATGATGTCAGTGAAGCGGATTACACCGGTTCGGGATACGGAACAAGGATTGCAAACTGATCGATGGTTTAAGGTGTCTTCTTGGTGAAAGTTTTGTAGTAGAGTGGCGGAAGCAAAAAGAAGAGTCGATTGCCATTCGGACCCAGTTTCGCCAAATCATCTGCCGCCCCGCCCTTGATGTTGCCATGCGTTTTTCCCACAGTCATCTGGAATCCACCGAACTGCGGCATCCACGCATCAATAGCAGTATAGTTCGATGTCCGAGGTACGTACAGCTGATTTGCATGTTGACCGACTTCCACCCGCTCCGCTACTTGCCGAGGCTGCGATGACCGCGGAATGTCGATTGTACCATCAGCTGGAGTGCGTTTTCTCTTTCCAGACAACAGCTCTCGATACACGAAAGTCCCACCCTGCTCCAGCCGATCCATAGAATAAAACTCAAAGATGTATCCACACAGTGATTCTGCTAGCGGGTTTCCACCTGACGAACCGAGAAGGCTTTGCAGCTTCGCGCGGTCAAGTTGCCACTTTGTTCGAACAATCAACTGCATCGCCAGATCTGATGCATAGACGACTTCGTACTCTCGATACGGTTCTTGGCTGTGGATGTGAATCAAAGTCTGAACGATCTTGGTCTTCGAGTTGATCTCAGAGTATATAGACACCAACATAATGCAATCATCAATAGAACAACTGCTGCATGCGGACATCAGCAAAGCTTGTGGGTTTGTTCCAATGTCTTGCAACACCATGCGAGGTACACCACCCAACCAATCAAATCGATTCTCCCACACAGATGCTGCATGTGGATACATGGGAGCAATTGTCGCCAGTTCTTCTTTCGACCACAGTGGCATGTAAAAAACATCGGGAGTAGGAGCAAGCTTTTTGAATTCACCAATGCAATCCCGCCGCGGTGTGCTTGCAAGAAGTACTGAACATCGCAGGTAGGGAAATCCAGGAATACTTGTTGGGTCCAGCGAATCAACAAGGCACCACAAATCAGTTGACCAGAATTGTAGATTGCCTGAATATGGCAACTGCTTCACCTCCAACACAGTAATGCCATCGAAGTAGATGGGTGGTTGACTTGTGATAAACAGCACGCGCTTCTTCTCCTTGATCAATCTCCACATGACATAGTAGACGAACACCGACTTTCCAACCCCAGGCGTGCCCGTGACGACAACATACTTGACCATGTCCACATCTGGATTCAACAGCGCTTGGTCGGCGATCACTTGGTACGAAGAGCGAATGTAAAGCGCCTGACGTTTCGTTAGCGGCAGCAACGACGAAAACTCGAGCCAATCACCACCTTGGTCAACTGTCGGGAATTGTAAGAAGAACGTGTTACTGCAGTGATCGAAAACACCGTCTTGGGAGGCAACTGAAGCCGAGGTCCTTGCTCCGGAACCACCACCAGCCCCTTGCTCCGGAGCCATCACCAGCACGTAAATCTGCCTCGACTTTGGTTTAGTCATGTTGTTAGCTGTCAGCACGTCCTCAAGCGTCCACGTAGCCTTCATCTGCTCGCCATCGATCATGCCTTGGACGTCAAGATGAGTCACTCCATTATCGAGCGCCAGTGCAGCAGGATCGTCGTCCGGCAGCCACGCGTCGCCCTTCTTAGCCAGGAAGAGATGCAGGTCCTTGGCATCACATGTGATCGTCGCTGGGTTCTCCGCCTTAATCGCCTTCTTCAACGCTGAAACCGACTCAGTATCGTCGATTTTCACCTCGAAAGCGCTTCCAGCCACACCAACAATGGCACAGAAGAGGGTCACCATCTTTCCTCGAGGCGGCGGATTCTGGAATGAGGAAGAAGGGAGTGAGAATTTCTGGCGTACTTAAGCGGAAAAGAAGGCGTGTCACATAGACTTCCAACCAATGATAAGACGCGTCGCGCTACGTAAAAATCTGAAACTAATGAAAAAATTATCGGCGTAATGTTCTATTAGAACGCAATGAGAAACCACCGTAACTAGTCACTTACGCAGCCCCCACTACATCGACACAGTAATTGGAATAAACGCAGTCATTCAGAATGGGATCGACAAATTTTGTTAAAACGCAGCCATATAAGGAAGCGACACTGAGTTGTACAGGACTATAGACACTAAAACGACATCTGGGTGACAACAGAGTCGTCATCGTCGTCGTCGTCGAATCCCTCCTCGTCGTCAAGGTCGTTGAAGGTGTCGTCGCCGAGATTGTCGTTGAGGTTCATTGTATGGCGGAGACGCTTCTTGCGTCGGTATCTTTCTTGACGCATCCGGCGCTTCGTGTTGATCTCGTTCCCGATAGCGATAAGGCGATTGCACTCCTGCCTGTAGATGTCGCCACTCTCCTCTCGTAGGGGATGCAACGTGATGTGGTAGTTGGTTAGGCTCGCACACACGTGGAAGACGTCATCGTAGAGTTTCTCGCTCCACCGGAACTTTTCAGCACAGATACGCCACAGGTTGCACAGCCTGCCAAAGTAATTTTCGACTATCACTCGATTACTGGAGATACTGTCGTTCATGGTGGCCTCGTCCGGTGTCAAGTTGTTGCCCTTTTTGGGGTGGATGCAGCGCACGTGGTCCGCCAGTCCTTGGTAGCCTTTGTCAGCTAGAACTGCCCATTCGTCCGGATACATCTCCAGCAGTGGGCCATCGTCAACTAATCTGAGCTCTCCCTCTCCCTTGTGTCGAGCCGAAAGATGGAACGCTTGGTTCTCCCGGAACATGGTGATATCGGCGGTGTTGCCTCGCGAGTGCCGAGTGCAGTTAATTGCGAGGCCCCGGGGGTTCACTGATACTTCTACCTTGTAGCCGTAGAGCTTGTGTTTTGCGCTGTACCAGGGCATGGCCTCGGCAATCGAACCGCTTGGCCGGTTGGACTGTTGAAAGGTCATATCGGTGGCATACAGCGCGCATGGGTAGTGCGTGAACATGTGCCCGGAATTGACGAGCGAGCGCATTTTCTGCTCGTCCGCGTGGCTAGCCACCCACGCGTCGTACACTTTCGGTGCCACGATCTCCAAGAAGCCAACAATCGTCTTGATGAACGTAGGTGTTTTCGAAAAATGTCGGCAAGCATTTCCCACGCGCCCCCGCACTTCATCACGACCAACATCATGAAGAACACGTCCTTCGCAGCGAATTGCGCTCGCTTGCCTCGACCAACGTTCCAGTAGCGGAGGACGTGAGCCCGGACAGACATCCACAACGTCGTCAGCTCCCTCGGGGAGAAGGTACACAGACGCATTACCGCTTCGGCGCCACTATTGCGGAAGATGCCTTCGAGGATCGGGCATGACGACGCCGCCTCGACATGGTCCGCAGAGGGCTCCACGGAGAATTAATTGAGCTCTTCCTGACGCTCGACTTCACGGTCTTCCAGCATGCTCAGTACGCTCTGAAGGTGCTGTTGAAAAGAGGCCCGAGAGCGCGAAGAACGAGAACGCGTTGCTGATGCTGATTGTGGTGGCCGAGATGACGATGCCGGCGGCGTCCGAGACGGCCGAGGTGCCCTCGAAGAGCGAGAGGTGGCAGGTGAGAACTGGGAGGGTGAGGGTGCACTCGACCGAGAACTGGCTGAACTGGCACGGCGTTGTGCGTTCTTGTCAGTCTCACGAGTCTCCAGCCCAAATCCTGGAGATTTGGGCTGGAGACTCGTGCAGACTGACAAGAACGAAGCGAATTCGTAAATGACACCTCCCTTTCCGAAAGGTCGCAGTCTTACAAGGGCAACGTCCTCACCATCCAATGGATGGCCTCTTATCTTGAAGACGTAGCGAATCATCAACTACTGGACTCTCCCGCATATCGGGTTTCTAACTATTTAAACGACCACCTATCCGATTGAACCCCATAAACATCGTAATTCGCTGCGTCTCTGCCTAGTTCACGACAAACTTCTACAAAGGTCTATTGCTTTTATCAATACATGTATACATGTAGTTAGGTCGAGCGGTTCTAAAACCACCCTAAGCTCCATAAGACGTGGCTTTCGCTCTCAGGGTTGCGTCGTCAAAATAGCACCTGGTCCAAAAGAAGGTTCCAGGATTGTTCTCGTTGGTAAATTACGAAAAGTAAAAGAAACTGCCGGCGTAATGTTCCAATCTCGGTCACGGGACGCGCATTGCACTCGTCCGTATCGCTGTACTGCGACAGGTTGGTCTGCGACGACAACCACCCGCTCTGGAAGGGCTGCAGCAGCGCCACCAGGATGCTCGTGTACATGATCATGTTGGGCTTGATCTGGCGCGCCGCGGCCTTCTGGGCCTCGTCGAACACGGGCACGTTGTCGACGCCCCTGGGCGTCGTGGCCTCGGAGTACACCGGGTCCGTTTGCGCTTCAGACGGCATGGTTGGTGTTGGAGTGAGTGGCGGCGGTGGTGCGCTTGCTCGCTCGGTTATTGGTTGCGTTGAGCTTGGCTTGTCCAAATGGGAACTGAGATCCGGGTCGCGTGGCAAGGTTGACCGGGCCGTTTGGCGAGGTGGCGGAGGGCTTTGAGGGAAGAGAACGGTAAGTATCTGCTGCCAAGCTGCTGCGGTCTGTTTAAACTTCGCAGTGCCCTTGATTTACGTCGCGTGGGTCTATGCTGCCGCGTACCGCGGGTACACTGATTAGTACGGCTTGTCTCGGCGAATCACTCGGCCTCACAATCCCTTCACAATCGGCCGGATTGTGTAGGTCGCTTCTGCTTCAACTTGGCAGAGTCGTGCAGTTCGAGCAAGTGGGAAAGGAATCTTAAGCAACTTTCGTGTTCTTCGCACACACAGGTATGTTTGATACGGTTTGACGCGTAGGTGCCATCTTGATGTCCAATATCACTTGGTCGTCGTCAGCCGCTTCAATCGAGAGGACTTCTACCCAAGATATCTTATAAATGGAATCAGTAGACGTTTTGTTTGCTGTTGATTAGGCCCTCTTGACTGCCAGAGCTTTGATCGACCTAGTATTGGCGCTCTCAACTCGTTGAAGTTGTCGACTAATAGTCCTGAGAAGACAGAAACACTAGCGAGGTATGATGACTCGTCCTGGTAGTAGGGGGGGACACTGGATTGATATGTGCATTTCATGCCTTTTATTCAACGTGACGGATGTCTGTCAGCTTTTCGGGGTGCTATGAGTTAGTATACGGCGCGCCGTAAAAAGCTGACAGACATCCGTCTGTCCCCACGAGAGCAGAATACTTCAGCAGTCTGCCAGGAAGCTACCTCGAGATTGCAAGTGTATGCCAGCACTTCGATCGATGAGTTCGTGAACATCGCTGTTCCTGAATTTCGATGAACGATTCCAAAGCTGCACATGCCACGTCTATGCGAGCATTGAAGCAGCAGAAAGATCGTTCATCAGTCCCTCGACGACGAGGGCCTCTGCGGATCACATGCGAGCGCAAACACCCTGCCGACACAAACCCCGCCACTGCAATTTGAAAGCCTCGACGCCTTGACGTGATTGAAGCAGCAGAAGATGCAAACTGTCCCAAGCGCAAGCGGATGCATAGATGCAGCCAGAAATCAAGTCTCCAATCACCACCAGCGCGGTCGAGTGTGCGGTATGCACACGAAAAAGATGGACGTGCATGGGGTCCCGAGAGCCCGTTACACCTCGACAGCCGCGAATGTCGCCGCCCACCTCAAACTCGCCGCGCGACCCGGAGCTCAGTTCCCATTTGGACAAGCCAAGCTCAACGCAACCAATAACTGAGCGAGCAAGCGCACCACCGCCGCCACTCACTCCAACACCAACCATGCCGTCTGAAGCGCAAACGGACCCGGTGTACTCCGAGGCCACGACGCCCAGGGGCGTCGACAACGTGCCCGTGTTCGACGAGGCCCAGAAGGCCGCGGCGCGCCAGATCAAGCCCAACATGATCATGTACACGAGCATCCTGGTGGCGCTGCTGCAGCCCTTCCAGAGCGGGTGGTCGTCATCGCAGACCAACCTGTCGCAGTACAGCGATACAGACGAGTGCAATGCGCGTCCCGTGGCCGAGGACACGTGCCTCATGTTCCCGGGCCACTCGAAACTCCAGTGGACGTTCGCCGTGAACGCATGGATCTTCGGCGGCATGATCGGCTCGCTGTGCTGCGGCCACTTCAGCGACCTGTGGGGCCGAAAGAAGCTGCTGTTCGTCAACTGTATCTTCATGATCGTTGGCGCCGTGGTGGAGGCGTCCGTGTCGAACGTGTGGGCCTTCTCGGCCGGCCGTCTGATCGCCGGTATCGCGTCGGGCACGGCCACGGGCACTCTCGGCGCCTACACGAACGAGCTGACCCCGCCGCACATGCGTAACATCCTGGGTCTGGGTCTGCAGATCTCCGTGACTATCGGCATCCTGTTCCCGGCCATCACCTTCTTCTTCGCCAACACGAGCTCTGGCTGGCGCTACCTGGCCGCGTTCCCGGTCATCCTGGCTGTGCTGTTCCTGGTGCTTGCTCCGTCGCTCTGCGTGGAGAGTCCCGCGTGGCTGCTCGTGAAGAACCGCCGCGAGGAGGCCAAGCAGGTCATCGCGCGTCTGTACGGCGAGGAGAACGTGTACACGGCTCTGTCGTGGATGGAGTCGTCGAGCAAGCCGGACGCCGAGCAGGGCCTGGTGCAGGAGGCGGCGAAGCAGGACTCGCTGTTCGCGCCCAAGTACCGGCTCCAGCTGGCCGCCGCCGTCCTGCTGTCATGCGCGCAGCAGTTGTCGGGCATCAACGCCGTCTTCTACTACTCGGGTTCGATCTTCAAGGACGCCGGCATCTCGGACCCGCGTGTGGGCACGCTGATTATCAACTTCATCAACATCTTCCCTGCCTTCTTCACGGGTGTGCTGGCGCAGCGCTTCGGTAACCGTAAGATGATCCTGTGCGGCATCGCCGGCATGTTCGTGATGGCCGTGCTGATGACGGTGGCGTTCCTGGTGGACGTGCCCGCTCTGTCCATCGTGTTCACCGCTCTGTACGTGATCGCGTTCGGCGTGACGCTGGGCCCGCTCGTGTGGGTGATCACGGCCGACCTGTTCCCGGACTCGGTGCGTGCCACGGCCACGTCTATCGGCATCGGCGCCAACTGGCTGTGCAACCTCATCGTCGGTGTGGCGTACCCGTACATCGCCGACGCGCTGGACGACTACAGTTACTTGCCGTTCGTGGTGCTGCTGGCCATCTTCTTCTTGCTGTCGCTGAAGCTGGTTCCGGAGACGTCGAACAAGTCTGCGGAGGAGGTGCAGCGCGAGTACGAGGAGCGCTACCGCAGCCGTCAGTAAGGATGACGGAGTTAGCAATGGACGCTCGGTGTCGAGGTGGTTGCAGTGTCGTAGTGATCTCTTCGCTGAGTGGTTCGATGTGTATAAGGCTATAATAAATGTGCATTGCGATTGAAGGCGTTGGTGTTTGCGGTTTACAGATACATACGGAAAATGTGCATTGCGACTAGAGAAACAGTTTACGCGTAAATGTTGGCACTGCTTTGTCTGCGCATACGCGATAATACGCTGGGGTCTATTTTTGTGCGGACGAGTTCTTCTGGTAAGTGATGGTTCACGACGCGAAAGTGTTTTAATGTTTTGAGTGCGAGGTTGCGGTACACCTTGAGCATTCGTACTCCAAATGCCAGAACAAATGAAGTACATCAACGCCATCAGATTGCAGATGCGCAGAACATCGCGATATCACCACTCGACTCGAGTTATTCGAGTAGTGTAGTGCTTCGCCACAGAGCTTCCTCTGCTAGCTCGACGAGTGCTGCACTCGCCTTACCAATACCAGGATCTTAAAAGGTGCTTGAATACGGAAGACACTATTCCATGGCTATGTGTCGCGCATCAATTCCGTCGTACACGTTAGCTTGGAGAGGGTCCCTCAGCGCGTTGTTGGGCGTTCAATTGTAGCGCGATTATGTATGTAGACGGCGTTGCATGATCATTTGTATACACAGGCCCAATGTATACACGGAATGATGGTAGAACTTCAATTCTGGAACTTTTAGTATCGACTTACCTGTCATAGTATATAATGTTGGTTCATATTCTTTGATGTAAAACGTTTTGTAAAACCAAATATCCCTATGATTTCACATATACGTACCTGCATCGGAATGAAGGTCCGTGGACGTCAAGGGACACGCTTATCGGAGCCCGCACTCTCTATTTGTCTCCAAGCAACGCAGAGCTGCGGATTCCGGCCCTAGACCAGGCCTTTGCGGCCCATTCCAGCTCAATTTATTGCTTATGACGACTTTGCTGGGCAATTCCAGGCGCAATCCGCCCTCCTACGCCACTCTCGACAAGTCCGGCCTTGGCCAGGTGACACCTCCACAAAACGGTCCTCAAGTTGCGTCCTGGCGATCTCGTCTGCTCTTTTCCTATGCGGGGCCGTTGATGCGGCTCGGAGCGGAGCGGCAACTGGCCGACGACGATTTGTGGGAGTTGCAGCACGAGAACCGGACCAAAACGGCCTTCGACAGCTTCAACGACCACTTCGAGAGGTCCGGCGGTTCGCTGTTCCACGCGGCGGCACGCAGCTACGGCAGCAAGTTAGCCATCATGCGGTGCTGCTTCGTTGATATCCGCGGCATGCGGACTTTTCGCCCCGGTGGTGCTGCATCATGCAATTGAGGCATTTGCAGCTCCGGTGACAGATCTACAGGACTTGAGTGTCTGGCTGGGACTCGTCTTCGCTTCTCGGCTAGTGAACGCGCTGGTGTCAGTGCATTTGGCATACTATCTTGACGTCCTCGGGCTTCGACTTACTTCAGCTCTGAAAGCTCTTCTGATCTAGAAGACACTGCGGCGCAACACGTCGAAAGCTACGTCTGACGAAGAAGTGGAATTTCAAATTTGTTCACTTCAGATGCGAACAGCGTCTCCATCATGGCTCACTGCATTAACAGCGTGTGGATTCTTCCGATTAAAATTGGCGGCGTTGTGTATATGCTGTACTGGGTTATCGGAGCAGCAGCCTTTGCTGGGTTAGCAGTGATAGGGCTTTCGACCCTTGCCGGGGTGCTTGTCCGGAAAGTAAGCGTCGACTCGTTCAGGAAGATGATGCAGCAACGTGACGGACGGATGAAGCCATTAAGGAGGTGTTTGGAGCGATCCAAGTCGTGAAACTCAATGCTTGGGAAGATAGGTTCGCTGAACGTGTGGCAGACCGTCGTGCCACGGAGATGAAGGCTCTGAGGTCTTTCTTGCTAACTTGCTCTCTTGAAGAGCTAGTGGTGTGGGCATCACCATTGTTGGTTTCTATTGTGTCTTTGGCAGTGTACTCTGTTGGGATGGGACAGCCTCTAACTGCAGCGAAAGTGTTTACAGCCCTGGCCCTCTTCAATGCATTGCGCACACCTCTCCAGGATCTTCCAAGTGTAATACAGTCGTGTCTTCACGCCAAGGTAGCGCTAGATCGCATTTCCAACTATCGGGCTCATGTTGACTACAATGTTAAAAATGTGATTCGAGAGGACTCGGAACAATCAGAAAATGTGGTTGTGTCTGTTGACAACGGAAGTTTTGGGTGGAAGGCAGACTCACCAGTTTTGACGAATGTAAATGTAAGAATTTGCAAAGGCGATCTCGTGGTTGTAACTGGGGCAGTAGGTGCCGGTAAATCGTCATTATGCTCTGCAGTGCTGGGCGAGACCGAAAAATAAGTGGAAAAGTGTTTGTTCGCGGCAGTGTAGCCTATTACTCTCAACAACCGTGGATCCAGGACATGACCATCCGTGACAACATCCTCTTCGGTCGTGAGTTTGAAGACGAGAAGTATCGCAAAGTGCTGGATGCACGTGTCTTTTGCCGGATCTGGAGCAGCTGCCCAGTGGAGACTCAACTGAAATTGGTCACAAGGGAGTCAATCTATCTGGAGGACAAAAACCTCGCGTCAGCTTAGCTTGTGTCTGCTACTCTGATGCCGATATATTTGTGCTGGATTCACCTTTGGCGGCAGTCGATGCCGTGGTCCAGAGCGAGATCTTCAGCAAATGCATCTGCGAGCTACTCGAGGACAAGACTGTCATTCTGGTGACGCATTGTCCTGATATAATTTAATCGCTGCTGTAAATTACTCCATTCTTGTCGAAAATGGTGCCGTTCGCGGGGAAAGGCATGTGTCGAAGCAGCTTCGAAGCCCCTACTCGAAGCAAAAGTGGATCAAAGCACCCGTGAAGGGTGAGCATCACGTTGATAACACGGTGCCCAAGGATCGATTCGTGGAGGACGAAATGAGGCGGGAAGGACGCGTAACCAGCGACGTGTTCTGGGTCTACTTCAACGCACTGGGTGGAATGAAAATGTGCGCAGTGGTGTTGATTTCGCAGGTAATGTGGTAATGCTTTCAGGTTAGCAGTGATCTCTGGCTCAGCCACTGTACCAGCGAAAACGACGCGATGGATGCCGACCGCATAAAGAGCAATATGGTAATCTACGCGCTTTTGGGTGGAGGAGGCGCTCTCATGGTACTGGTTCGATCAGTATGTGCTGTATTTGTGGGGCTTGGTGGGGCGAGATATTTGTTTAGAGCTATGACACATGCGCTGCTACGTGCTCGGATGCGATTCTTCGACACTAATCCGATCGGGCGCGGGCGCATTGTGAATCGCTACGGAACGACATTGGATCAATCGACTTTCGTACCGTTGATCTTTGGAGGATTTCTGGCGGACTTTTTCGTTGCGGTGTGCCACTTAGCAACTGCAGCTTACATGATAAACTTCCTAGGTCTTTTCGAAGTCCCATTAACATGGGTCTACGTGAAGGTGGCAGACTTTTATTTGTCGTCATCCAGCGAAATTACCCGCTTGCAACGTGTGATTTCTTCGCCAGTCTTGAGCCTTGTAAGTCAATGCGAAGAAGGTGCGACAGTGATTCGAGCATTTGGTCCTGACTGCATCTCTGGAATTGTCAGCGAGATGTTCGATCACATTGACCAGAGCAATAAGGCTGTGTTCGTTAAGACAGTCACTGAGAAGTGGTATATAGTCCGAATCCAGCTAATCGGATGTGGTGTTGTCATCGGTATCGTCTTGGCGCTGGCGTCCCTCCGCACAATCTTGTCGCTTGGGCTGGTTGGGTTGGCATTTACGTACGCTCTTAACGTTGACGGTGGTCTAGCTAATATCGTTCGGCAATGGTCATACGTAGAATTGATAATGGTGAGCCCTGAGCGCGTAATGGAGTACGCTTCACTCCCGCCAGAAGGGAGCACCCAGGTTCTTATAGTCAGCCCTGCTGCGGAACGGCCTCGCCAGGGGACTGTGAAGTTTGAAAACGTCGTATTTGGCTACAAGGAGGGTGGTGAAGATATTGTGCTGAAAACTGTATCCTTCAACATCAAGAACGAGAGAGTGGGTATTGTCGGTCGAACAGGAGCTGGAAAATCAAGCCTGACATTGGCGTTGTTCCGGATCAACGAGCTAATCTCCGGCAGAATCATCATTGATGGCGTTGATATCTCGACGTTGCCTATTCAGACGCTTCGGTCCCGTATGTCCATCATTCCGCAATCACCCGTGCTCTAAGGGAGCCCTTCGAGCCTACGTGGACCCGTTTGACGAGTTCACTGACTCTGCAATCTGGTCCGTTTTCGAAAAGGTTGGCAGGAAAAAGAAAATCGGAGCTCTGGAAAACCAACTTCTCAATGAACTGAGTGAAAACGGCGAGAACAACTATTGTGCATGGCACGAGCGCTGTTAAAGCGCAGCCGTACTGTGGTGATGGATGAGAAGCAATTGCGTCAATAGACCACGCCACCGAACAGATTCTACAAGAGATGATCAATCGTGATTTCCAAAACACTACGGTGTTAACGGTAGCTCATCGTCTAGCAACGGTGTTGGACTCGGACCGCATTCTCGTGCTAAGTGACGGTAAAGTTGTCGAGTTTGACACGCCAAAGAATCTCGTGCATGACTCAAACAGCATGTTCTATGAGTTGGCAAAGGAAGGCGGCTATCTAGACAAGCTGAAGAACTGTTAGACAATGAGTAGATAGTTGTGTTTGTTGAGGAGAACGAACCTAACCGAGTGATCGATTCCTCTCAATCAAATGCCTAAACGACAGCACTTTGCAACCCGGCAAACACTAATCATGGCCTCGACAAGTACGCAAGGCGTCGTGCGCTTCAAGTACTATCCGGAGGAAACATTTCGGTTCAAGGTAGAGCTCTCCGATGACCACGGCCGCATCTGGATGGAGAGTCGAAAGTCAAAGCAGCAATGGTCTGCATGAGGCTGGCACGGTTTCAGCTGGACAACACAGTAGCTGATAAGAAAATGGTTTTGCTCGTGCAGGGAATGCAAGGTCCAAGATGCGACACAGCATGCCGCGGACGGTGCCATTTTGCCTCGAGACGTCTTGCTCAGCTGCGTGGCGGTACGGAGAGGGTCAGCGAAGGCGATGACCAGCACCTTGCCAATCTCTCTCATCACTGACGGAATTTGCTCAGGTTGCATTGAAGCAGGAGAATCCAGAGACCTCTCCGCCCGCAGTCGACCTGGTGCGTCCACGACAGGGTGGAGATCTACACCTGGTCGTTCGGGTGGAGGTACGCATCCCGAGTAGCGTTGAAGGCGCGACATACTGGAAATTTCTCTTCCCGATGGTTCCGCTGTCGCTGGACCACGGCAAGCTGGAAAGCAGGATCCGCGACCTGGAAGAGCTGGTAGAACGCTTGCAGCGCAAACCTGCGTGCAAATTGGTCTCGTAGCAATGCAAAAATACCCATTTCTCTTGCCTGGAATTCCGTGACGCCACCGCCGTTGCATCAGGGGCGTCATCGATTTCACAGGCTTCGAGAAGCTCTGAGCCGCGATTGACGACGCGTTGATTAAGCCCCGGAGGGATTCCCCCCACACCCGTGCCATCATCTGCATCGGACCCAGTAATCGACACCTTTTGACAGACAGCACTGGCCAATTCCCCTCGCCCGATCACTCACTCTTCACAGAGAAGCACACTGCACTCAGCTGCAGAGAAGCCCAGCGAGGAAAATCCGGTCGCAACCCAAGTTTGCATTCCTTCCCGGCTCACTGCCATTTGCATAGTGGGCACCCCATCAAACGCGCCCGTCGTAGCCCCGGCTTTCGGCACGTCCGGCTGTCCAGCGAAGTCACAACGCAACGGCTCGCAAAGCCGCCACTCAGCCAGTTGCGCCAGTTGCCCGCCATGACGACGGTGGAGGCGGCGTGGGTGCGCAACGCCTCCGTGAACCTGGCGTGGATGTACACGTACTGCTTCACGCTCTTCTTCTCGTGCTGCATGACCATGCTGGCGGCCTACCACATGCGCAAACTGGGCGGAGACCTGTTCCGCTCCACCGTGCGCTTCGTCATCGCCATGTTCCTCTTTTGCAGCACGTTGCACGCGCTGGCGGGCGGCGCCTTCTACGCCTACTTGATCCACGCCATCGGCCAAGTGGTGGACCAGATGAAGGACGCGTCGGGCTCCGGCTCCAGCCCCACACAGGCCGAGGTCGCGGTCGGACAGTTGCTGCATAACGACAGTAAGGACGACGGCGGGGAAGCTGCTTATATCACCAAGCTCACTCAGGACGACGTGCCATTGTCCACGGCGCTCACGGCGCTGCTGCTGGCGGAGAATCTGTTCTTCATTCTCAGTGCTTATTGGGTGTTTCTTTTGTCCCGAGAACTGTTTAAGTTGGCCATGAGGACACTTGACCGAGGGGAGACGAACGAGAAGGCCACTATTGTGAAGTATGTGTGGCGCGGATGGGTGATCGTCGGCATGTTCCTCGGAGCTGGACTCGCGATCGTCATTGTCCATGATGGTTACAACAGGGCGTACAAGTACTTGAGCTTCGTGGAGCTGGGGGGAATCATTTTTTCGGTGCTGTATGCCACGGGAGCACTCGTCGTGCTTAGGTTCTCAGGGAGAAAGCACGAACATATTCATGGCGTTGTGATGGCGTCGCCGCTGTATCGACGGCTGAAGTTGCTGATGATCGTGTGCGCGATTTTCACGCTACCCTACTGCTTTTTGCAGGTTGGACTGCTCTGTCTGCCGCAGGAACAGGTGGACAACATCCCGGACTACGTGGTTGGAGTTGTAACCATGCTGTATTATTTGTTCGGCGCAGCACAGGCGCTCGTCATGGGTGGAAGCCAGCAATGCTGTATCAGGATTCTTTCTCCGATCATCCCGACACACATTAAGAACTCGCCCGAGTGGGCAAACCTGCGTGCTAACCGAAGGCATGATTCGTACGCAACGTACGAAGCGACTGCACCGCCGGACAGGCCTGTGTTTGTGAACACAGATATCGAAGGTTCGAGTGCGTTGTGGGCACAGGCACCCGAGTCCGTTATTGACACGGCGCAGGACCTTCACGACGATCTGCTGCGCTCATTGTTGCCAAAGTTTAACGGATACGAGATCACGACGGCAGGAGACGCGTTTCAGCTGGCTTTCCACAGAATTCCAGACGCCGTGAATTATTGTTTGGAAGTACAGCTGCAGTTGCTACAGGTTAAGTGGCCGTCGGAGCTTGAAGGCTTAGTTCCGTCTGTCAAAACTGAAGTTGCAATCGGACTCAAGCCACAGCTCCTTTTCCGTGGAATCCGAGTGCGTATGGGGATTCACGACGCGAATGCAGCGGAGGAAGGCAACTTGATCATGCAGACGCATCGTGTGACAGGGAAAGCGCTTTACATTGGCGCCTCAGAATACATTGGCCGTGAAATTGGCGATGTAGGTTTTGGCGGACAGATTATCATTTCCAGACGCGTAGCTTCCTGGCTTCAGACCAACGACAACTCGTCCAGGATTATGACGCCGTTCCGTCTGGACTACTATGGCATGCATCCAGTGAATCAGCTTGAAATTGATGTAGAACTATACGAAATCACGCCCAAGATCCTGAAAATGCGACGCAAAATCTTCCGAAAGCGGATCCAAATCAAGGAAGGAAAAATCAGAGACGAGAGTGTGCGCGGTACAGATACAGAGGAACCGACTCCAGAAGACGAAAGCTCTGGCATGGAGTACTCTTCCCAGCGCACACCCACAGCTCGGTTTCGCGAAAAGATGCCGACTGTGATTTGGCAGACAATAGGAGACAGATAGAGGGAGCAATCCAAATATTTATTCATTCGTCTTATCAAGTAAATAGCGACGAGCTTTACGATCAGCGATCATTTTTCTCGATCATTTTCTCGATGGACGTTCAGCTATGCAAGATTTCAAGTGCGTAAAGGCCTGTTGCATCATAATATGTTCGACAGCAGAGCACAGCTTGTTGAGCGCCGCAGTGTCGCGCTTCCTGTGCTCGTTAATCAGTAGTCGCAGTCCAGCAACTAGCAAGTCGCGACTCTTTTGTGATTCAGCTTCAAACAGCATGGTTGCCTTCCCGTTGTCCAGCACGAACGCCTTCGTGGCATCAACTTCGTCTTCCTCCACCATCTTCGCAAACATCGCGCACTCTTCTGTCGCTGAAGAAGATACACGACGCAAATTGTGGAGCAGTAAGCGGGCTGCCTTCTTCTTGGTGTCGACTGAACCAGTATCCCTGGCACTCATGAAGCTCACAAAGCGACAATTGGCCGATTCCAGCAGCAACGCTCTGTTTTTCACAACTCCAGCCGCTGGATGATACTTCAACTGAAATCCCTTCACCATTAGCTTCTTAAAGTGATCGAGCACTTGTTTAGCCTTCTCCGTTCGGCCTGAAGCTGATGTTTGCTTCACCTGAGGATCAATGTCACTTTTTGCCTCTTTCTTCGAATTTCTTGGCTCCATCTCTTCCGCCCGAGCTTCCTGTTTCGAATCTGCGGCACTATCCTTTACAACGCTAACTGCAGCCGCCGTCACGGCAGAAAGTAGTGACGGAAGACGCAACCCGTCGGCCGGTGGCTCAGCAGCTGCAGGAGCAATCGGGTGAAGTTTGTCCAGAGCTTGTTGCACAAGTTGAGCAGCAACATATTGCTGGCTTTGTGCAACAACGTCCGAACTGTTGCGAAGTGCAATGACCGCTGTGTCCTTGCAAACTTGCACCATTTTCTCGCCCGCGCGGCGCTTAAGGTCTGCAATCGTGTGGTCGATGACATCTTCGTGTTGCTGGAAAGCTGGTGCCAACCACTTTTGATGCAACAGCAACGCGCCGCGGTAGGACGGCAGCACGAGCCACGCCAACGCCACAATCTTGGCCTCCAGGTAAAAGGGCACCCACGAAATGACCGTGTCGCCCACCGTCTCCACCACCCAGAAAAGCGCGTTCACCGCCCTGCCATATCGATGCACAAATTGTTGCAACACATCGTCAATGCAAAACATCTTTATCACCACCGAAAAAAGATGACGAGTCAAACTTTACCAGAAGGTGATCCACTGCAACAGTTCGTGTTCACGTCGAGTGCGCAGCGCTTCCACCGACGCATACAGCGGGTAGATATATCCCAGCCCCATGCAAAGTTGCCTCGCCGCGAACTGTCCTACCAGCACCATTGCAACTTCGTGCAAAAGTCTCACTGCCAATTGCAATCGCCAACATCTTTGCTAACCGCCGACCAAAAATACCTGCACGCGTGCCTTTGACTGGCTCTAGACCCGTCTGCACCAATCAGAGAATTTAGCTCCGCCTTATCCGCCAATGAAATCGCTTAATCCAACAGCTCTTTTGCGCCGCAACACCTGCTGCTCATTATTCAACACGTCAGGCAGCCGGCAGCAATGGACGCCGCGTCTCATCGCTGGCTGCGCGTGCAGATCGCCGCGGCCTCCACCGAGGAGGCCACGGCGCTGGCGCAGGCGTCGGCCGTGCAACTGGCGCTCACGGGGATGCTTTTTGGGCTCATCCACGTGCTCACGGGGCCGGACCATTTGAGCGCTTTGGCGACGCTGTCCGCCGGGTCTTCGTGGCGGTCTTTTGCGCTCGGCATCCGCTGGGGCTGCGGCCACAGCATCGGGCTCATCGTGATGGCGGTGGTGTTCATCTCGCTGGACGGCAAGCTGGACTTCTCGGTGCTCAACGTGGTCACAGACGTGCTGGTGGGCGTCTTCATGATCGCGCTGGGCGTCTACGGCGTGCACGAAGGCGTGAAGAAGGCCAGGCAGAGCAGGAGGCGCGGCGCTTCCAGGAGGAAAAGAGTCAAGCCAAATGACAGGAAACAGGGAGACACACAGGAGAGTGAGAGCGAAGACGACGGAGTGACGTCCGAAGGCACAGAGACAGAGACGGAGACCGAGACCGACTCGGTCGCGAGTCCCAAACGTCTGCTGAAAGACGGAACTGCCAAGTCGGACGAGGAAGTGGAGGTGAGGTTCAGTGACGATGAGACGTCGCCGGCGGCGCGGCGTAGACGGCTGGAGGCGCTCAAGAAGGGCGAGCCCACGCCAGACGAAGACGCGGTGGTCGTCGATGTCAAGGTGAATACAGCGACGTCGCCGAGACAACACTCGGCCAGTGTCGAGACCATCCCGCTCGACAACAGTCCGTGTGAAAGTGTAGTGGCGCTGCAGGAGCTGCTGTCGGACCGCAGCCAGTCTAGTGATGAAGCGGATGCCGAGATCGACGGCAAGCGCGTTACGGGACCCAGGTGCTGCGGCTTCAAGCTGCCTACGATAGACTTCCAGAACGCACAGACGCAAAAGGTGTGTGGGTTGTGCTGTTGCTATCTTCTGGGAGTTGACGCAGTATCTCATCTGTTTGATTGTGTTCTAGTGCACTGCGTTGCTGGTAGGCATTGTGCACGGCATTGCAGGACCCGGCGGCATTCTTGGCGTGCTGCCTGCAGTGGGTCTGCACGACACGGTCAAGTCCGTGACATACCTGGGCTCCTTTTGTGTAACGTCCATCGCGACGATGGGCGTCTTCGCCGCCGTGTATGGCGAGGCAACAGGCCGTCTCGGCGAGCGCTCCGAGCTGCTGGCCTTCCGCATATCTATCTTCTCGTCCATGCTCTCGGTGATTGTGGGTGTACTCTGGTTAGTGTTAGCTGCCATCGGCAAGCTGCAGGAAATCTTCGGCTGAAGAGAATGGCGTCCCCATCCAGCCAAGGCTTATACAAGTATTGAGAGAGCGCAGCTCGAGAGAAGTTCATACAGATTCATGTCGTTGTGTGTCGTGTCGCGTCGTCATTACAGCTTCCCGCCTCCGCCGGCGCTATACAGACCGCCGGGCAGGCCAGTCTCCACGTGGCAGCACGTGACTCCATGGTGCAGGGCGACTCCGTGACCTCATCACGTCTGGCCGCCCGCCAGTCTCCCAGCCGCGTCGGGCCTGGGACACCAGAGTCACTCCACTCGGTCGAGCTCCCTATGCGGCAGTTGCAAGCTGCCTGAGCTTTTCTGTATCTGTCTCCTGTCTATTCCTTGGCAGGTTCCTCGGCGGCTGGCGCGTTTTCTTCAGCCGCGGGCTCGTCCTTCTTGTCCTCCGTCTTGTCCTCCGTCTTGTCCTCCTCCTTCTTGTCGGCGTCCTCCTTCTTGTCCTCCTCCTTGGCTGCGGTCAAATAAGTTTCACGTCAGTCCTCCGACGTCCTCCTCGACCGCGCAGCGTCCACCTACGCGTCTCGTGCTTGGTCTTCCAGTAGTCGTCCATGTCGCTGTCCAGCTTCTTGGCCGCGTGCTCCTCCGACTTGCCCCAGTAGCTGTCCATCTCGGCGTCCAGCTCCTCCGCCGTCTTGGGCTTGGGCTTGTCGCCGCCGCGGCGCGCGCGGCCCTTGGCGCGGCCCTTAGGCTCGCCGCCGCCTCCGCCGCGACGCCGGCCGCGGGTCTCGCGCGCGCCCTCGTAGGGCGCGGCCCGGCTGCTGGCCGCGCCGCCGTTGCGTCCTCTGCGTCCACGAGCCATCGGCCGATACTCAAATGCAGTCAACGGGAGGGGGCGGATGGCGCTAGATTACCTGCTTAAACCGATGCACCGAGTCTGACGGGGATTGAGCACCACACACTGACCTTCACTCTGACGCTTCAACTGTACTGTTGCCCTCAGATTACGCAAGCTTCTACAACAACTTATATAACAGGCCATAAAATTCCTTCTCTTAGCAAGATATTTTAGTAATCATATTATATGTATGCACCACGCCTCGATAACTAACATCTATGGTTCTTGTCATCTTTGATGTGTTTCTCCGATGCACGGTACGTTCATCTGATAACGGACAGCCACGCACGGCGCCGCCGCCAGTCCGCAACCCGCCGCAAGCCTCGATAATCCCCGATGCCCCGCAAGCCGCGCGCCAGCAAGAAGCCGCCGGTCATGAACACGCGCAGCCTGAGGCGCGCCAATCGCAGCCTCTGCGAGCTGCTGCCCGCGCCACCGCGCAAGATGCCGGAGCTTGCCACGCTCATCGCCTCCGCCTTGCACTTGGACGCGTCGCCCACTGCAACAGAAGCAGCAGCTGCAACGTCCTCTGCAACTGAAGCGGCCGCTCCGGAGACGGCGAAAGCTGCGCCGCCGTCGCCGCCGCGAGCCGCCAATTCCTTGATCGGGCCGCCCACCATCTCGCCGTCGGCCAAGGACGAGAGCAACCGCAAGCGCCGCAAGCGCGAGAGCATCAAGCTGCCGCCCAACACGCCCGTGGCCAAGCTCAGCCACAAGGAGCTCAGGCGGCTGAAGAACCGCATCTCGGCCACCAGGCTGCGCGAGCGCTCGCAGCAGAACCTGCGCGAGCTGCACGACCAGCTGCAGCACTACAAGCTGCGTTGCGAGTACCTGGAGATGGTCGTGGCCGGCTGCCCGGCGTGCGCCAAGTTCGGCGCCGTGCACTTCGGCGAGATCGAGCTGCTCCCGGCCGACATGCTGCGGATCAAGACGGAGAAGAACGCCGATGAGCTAGAGCTCATCGACGACAGCGAGCTGCCCGTGCTCACGGAGGCCGAGTGCGTCGTACTCGGCAACGCGCTGCACTGCTGACGGCCTCGACCTTACACCCGTCTCGCGACAGTCTTTATTGCAACGCGCCAAACCTCACGGAGCGCGCTTCACTTGCACGTTAGTCTCATGGTATCCCGAACAATGTAACGCTATCGTTTGTACGTCACTCGAACGCCACGTACTTGAGATGCACTCGGAGATGCACTCGAGGATGGACCGACCTTTCGTTCTGAAGCAGGAAGGAGACATCTCTGCCCGCAGCCAAGGCTTCTTCACGCGGAATGCGACGGCCCGAGTCACCTTGCATGGATGGCATCCACCACGCGTCATGTCACTCTGTCACGGGGTTCTATCGAGGCTCGGTGAGGGAATGGCAAGGCTTGTTATATAAGAGGGGTTATTCAACGCACACGATTTCTCCGCGCTACGACGGCACCGCCGAGCGCTCACCCGGTCCGCACGATGACGTCTCTGGGATGCGTCCGCCTGCACGAAGCAACACAACGAGGCCGTTAATCCGTGGGGCTCCTAGTGCATGCAAACACACGTCGCACATGCAACGCAACTACAGAATCTCGTACATATCGGCAGCGCTGGAGACGTTCGACATGCCGCGCTGCTTCTGCACCGCGCCGTCCGCCGCCGGGTCCAGCAGCGGCAGCTCCTCACTGTTCTGCTGCTCGTGGTCCATGAGGAAGCTGTCCTGGATCCAGAACTGCACCATGTTCATGACCAGCGGGCAGCCGATCATGACGATCAGCAGCTCGAGCTTGGGGTGGTTGTGCACGGGGTAGAAGAGCAGCGAGCCCACCCAGCCCAGCGGCGTGGAGAAGGCGTAGAGCACGGCGCCCACGAAGAACTTCATGACCATCAGGATGGCGCACCACTGCAGCAACTGCATCCACCACACGCGCCACGAGGGCGGCGAGCCGTAGTAGCCGTGGCAGCGCAGACTCGTCCACTGCTGTCGGGTCTGCACGGCACGAGTCAGCAACTCCAGTCTCCGTTGCAGCAACGTAAGCAGCCACGCACCGCCACGAGCGTGAAGAGCTGCAACAATAAATAGGCAATGTACACGCCGAGCGTGGTGTCGATCACCACGTTCATGAAGTAGAAGGCGCACTGAGAAGAACACACACGGGCAACTTAACGTTAGCACTGCAAAAAAGGCGGCCCATCCCCCTTCTTTCTGCCACACCTGGTCCTCGTCGCTCGGGGTGTCCGAGAAGTCCACGAGCCCGATGGCGTACAGGATGTTCATGACGTGGATCATGGCGGCCGACGTGCCCTGCTTCATGGCGTCCATGAACCAGACCTTGGCGGGCCGCCGCGGCCGCTCGAAATGCCACTTGGCGTACAGCGAGGACAGCGCGATGAAGCCCAGCAGCATTTGCACGGCGTCGTCCGTGCGGTCCGCCACGAGCGTGCAGCGCGAGCTCATTTTTGCAACAGTCTCTGCTCCGCGAGGCGAATCTGCAACTGGGGCATTTGGCGCTGCAACGGCCGGCCTTTGATTGAGCCGTTTGGATTTTCAGGTACGCGCTCGGCGCCGCGATTGGCGCAAAAGGCGGCCGTAGCGACGTGCGATTGGCGCAGAGCAAAACCTGCGCTAGAGACTGCAAAATGTCTCTTGGCGCGCACTCGCCCGGGATTTGTACGAACGGTGCTCGCGCTCGCGCGATGGCTGCATGACGCGCCGAGGATCCGCGCTTGCTGCTGTGCGGGGGCTCTACTCGCTGTGCAGGGCGCCGTGTTTACCAGCGCAAGAATAAAACGTAGGCTGTTTGATGGGCTGTCTTGCAAGGCGGTGACGCCGCGGTCCCATTCGAACCGCCGCTCGTGACGCAATAGCCGTCGAGCTGCAACCGGCAGCGCCAGCGCGCCAGCCGCGCTATATTAACGCAAACAGCTTTGCCAGCGTTTGCGTGGCGCCGCCTGAACGTGCCACGCCGCCCTTTTGCACACCCGAATAGAGGCCCCCGCGCGAGTGACCCGCACAAGATCAAAACCCCGCCGCCATGCACGGCCGCGTCAAGAGCGTCGAGCGCGAGAAGGAGCAGCAGAAGAGCGATGCGCAGCGCCAGGAGGACCTCTCCAAGGTGCGCGCGTACCACGAGGTGGCGGGCAAAGTGCTGGCCATGAAGCGCCAGCAGCTCTTCGAGCCCGGCGCGCTGCCGCTCACGAGCCACCTGCTGCTGCTCAACCCCGAGTTCCACGTGCTGTGGAGCTACCGGCGGCAGACAATCGACGCACTGGCCGCCAAGGCCGAGGACCCGGCGGCGGAGATGCAAGAATTGGCAAAAACGGAACTGAAGTTGACTCTGGTGCGGCAAAAGTCGCAGGCAAAAGTTGCGCACCTGTCTTACCTTTTTGCACTTTGCGGCGACTTTTTGGTTAGGACGCGCTGCAACGCAACCCCAAGTCGTACTCGGCGTGGTTCCAGCGCAAGTGGATCATTGATCGCGGACTGGGAGACCTGAAGAAGGAGATCGGACTGTGTGACAAGCTCCTGGATCTCGGTAAGCTGTCTTTTATCTGTGTTGCTATGTTTTTTTATTTCCTGGTGATAATCATTTTGTGCCAACTGATATTTAGATGAACGCAACTTCCACTGCTGGAACTACCGCCGACATGTGTGCAAACTGGCGGAAGTATCAGAGGAGGACCAACTGGCCTTCACCACGCAGAAAATCGAGCAAAACTTCTCCAATTACTCGGCGCTGCACCATCGCAGTATTGCACTTCCGGAACCTTTGACGGCAGATGTCGTTTTCGACGAGATTGGCCTCGTGCAGCAAGCAGTTTTCACGGAGCCTGATGATCAGAGTGCCTGGTTCTACTACCGCTGGCTGCTGACGTCCATGCTGGAGATGGTGGAGTCGTCGGCGGAGGACGCCGCAGGATTTCTGAAGAGTCAGGTGCAGTGGCTGGACGAGTTGCTGGAGATGGAAACGAAGGCCAAGTGGGTCGTGGTTACGCTCGCTGACTTGTACCACCGTCTCGGGGCGATCACCGAGGTGGACGGTTGGGAGCAGTCGAAGAAGCAGAGTGTCGAACTTTACGAGCGTGCAATTGCGCTGGATCCGGACCACCACCGCTACTATGAGGACATGAAGAAGAAAAGTACGTAAGAAAGACGTGCGGTAGTTCTGCGAAGGCAATGAATGGATCAAATTTCGTGCGATTTACTTTTATTGTTCTGCTGTGAGAGGAATGAAAATTTGGTAGGCAAGTATTGTTATCCACAAGTATCGAAGCAGGAGCTGATTCACCACGTGAAACGTTCATAGCGTAATTGTTGAGTCTGTTAAGTGATGAGTCACGTGAATGGGTCAAATGCTGAATTTGCTTGGTAGAAGTATGTTGGATTGACAGTGAGTACTACTACTCACTGAGTAGACCCCGCCCTACAAATCATGCGATTAGCACGAATGGGCTTCTACATATTAGTAAGTATTTTGCTGTTTGAATATGTCTCCGGTGTGTGCCAAATGCCTTACCTTGCCAACATAAGGGTTGTCATTAGGCTAACCTGACCGAGCCTCATTACGGTACTTTGGTACAAAAAATTGCGGAGCTTAATACAGTTCTACTTGAATCTGAAAAGCACGATGACTTCCTGTATTTTTGATAGCATGTTTATACTACAGTGATCACAATGGAATGCACACAGTACAAGAATCTGCAAGATCAAAACTCCTATTATACAAGAATCTGCAAGATCAAAACTCCTATTCAAAGCAGTTTGCTTTAACTCCTGTGACTGATCAACTCAAAACTATAAAACAGTGGGACGGCTCGAGACCCCCGTGAAAGCTACATTTTTAACTCTTAAAAAAGCACTCTGTACCACTAGTAGACAATGTTCGCAACTCGATTGAAACTGCCGATCGATTCCGTTAGACGTTTAATGTCATGATTGTGTGCCTCTTAGGCCTCCCAGCATTCTCTTAAGACTACCATCGTCACAGCAGTCATGTCACGCCAGTTGAAGAGTGCTTCATCGGTTAGTATTATAATAACTCCCACCTTAGAGATTCAGAGTGTCACCCGATTTTATTCAGAGTGGAAAATCTTGCTCGCACGAAGACTGTCGAAGAAATTTTTATCATCCATTGGCATCAAATCTGTGTTCTCTGGCCAGTAAACTTCAAAATCAGCCTCACTCAAAGCAGTCCGTGCTTTATCGGTAAGCTGCTCCCACGTGATGAGATCTTGGATTTCGCCCGATTCCTCCGTGAATTTGTAGCCAAAAACGTCGAAAAAGGAGTCGAACTTGATGGTGGTGCCATCGATCACGTACTTGAGTTTTACATATGTCGTCCATTTAAGGGACACCGACACGCCAAGAATGGTCGAGTTGTGAGGTTTATCACTATCAAGCCACACGATGGCGTAGGACCAGAAGTGACGGTGGCCTAGCCTGAAAAATATCGGTTGTCGCCCTTTGGGAAAGTACCAGGCGTACATGATGGCCCACTCGCCCCTAAACCAGTCAGAGCGAGAGTACACTTGAGAGCCCAGGCCAGAGCCCTTGCAGTCTCCATCAGCCCAGCCAGCCCACTTCAGACCAGCGCTGACGGGACCATCCGCTTGGACAGCAGGGTACGGGTGGCATCCGTCAGAAATGTAGAGCTGCGGCTTGTACTTGACAGCAGTTTTCTCGGAATCGGTTGTAGGCTCTGGCTGAGCGAACGGTTGTACTTGGTCGTGGTTTATCATTTTGACATCGGCGTTGACCGCAACCAGCAGCGATGCAATTGCTCCAACGAGAAAGAAGCGGAGATTCATCGTCAGATAAAAGGACTTAACCGAGATGTGCGGTCAATGTGGCTGGTTTTGAAGTGGGCTCTTTGAGGAGCGCCTACCCAGCCAGAATTACGCTAGAACAAAACTAGCTCTCACACTGGACAATACCCGGGAACAAAATTTGATGTAGCGATTTCGAAGTCGATTATGTGTTTGTCAGATGAGGTAATCAAGACCATGCATAGGCTGGCAGCGCTGATTGCATAGCACGCCTGCAGCGAGGTGCAAATGGTTGAATCCCGCAAGCGAGAGACATACTGCAATAACACACTTGCAATTCGGATATTCCTAATTAAATCGATCAGTCCATGGGGCAAGAAATACGGCCTGATGTTGAAAATCCGTGGCAGACGAAGGCTGGCCTCGCATCAACAGTAGTCTGCTCAGAGTTAGTGGTAGGATTCATTTAAGCAAAGGGGACTTAACCAAGGTGATACTACTGCGGGTGAGTTAGTATCGTTACGAGCAAAAACATACGGAGATTATTGCTGCAGAAGCGGTGCTCTCGAGCTGCTGGAGGCTCAATTCTACTTACAAAAGGGGGCTGATACCTTTATCACTCAGTAAATAACAAAGCAAACGCTTCGTGTAAAAACTGCTCCAACCCTTTGGCTAGATTAGTATTATGTATACTGTAATTCGCTCTCATGGAAATTAAGATCTACGAGCTCGATTCGATGTTGCTCTGCCTCGAAGTTAAGCCGACGGTCTTAGATGCGTATTTCGTTGAGCTCTCTAGAAAGTATATGCATCCGCCTCCTCTATCGGTCAGATCATGTCGTCATGGTAGCTTCGTCGTATTCTTTTCTTTCGATTCTGGTTAATTATGAGCGGTTTGCTTTGGAGAGGTCGTTAATGGTTTTGCGTGCTGAGGTACGGCAGCATTTTGTTGGCTAGTCAGCTCATCAATACCGACTCGACTACCTCGGCCCTTTGCTCTTGCCCTCTCAGTTTGAAACTCCGGAAAAGTGCGTCCTTTTTTCGCTGGATCAAAAGGGATGGCTAGACTTTCGGCCGAGGACGGAAAACTAGATCTAGTGCGAAGACTAGCGTCAGGACGATCTTTATGAGCTGCATTTCCTCGGACTCTTTGGCCAACCCCCTTATGCTGTCTCCACAATTTGTCCGCTATTCGCGATTCACTACTGGGTGCTGTGCTCCTGGAAAGCCAACCACGGTGGTAAACTGAAGCGAGTCGGAAGCTTGCATCGTTGACTACTTGACTGCTTTTAATGTTCATTGCCAGTTTATCATGCGGCAAAACTGGAGTTGGCTCCAAGCCAGGCGTAGCTTCTACTGATAATCCATCTGTCTGAATGGAGAACACAGAAACTAGGTTATCAGAGTTTTCGCAATAGCCTTTGCCTGGTACGGGTTGTGACAGCTTCGAGCGATAAGAGGCTTTATCTGTCATTTCCTCCTTCGAGCGATAAGAGGCTTTATCTGTCATTTCCTCCTTCGAGCGATAAGAGGTTTTATCTGTCGTTTCCTCCTTGTTATCTTGGCCCATTACAGTTTGATGCTGGATACCAGATATTGAGATGATGCTGGAGGTGCTGTTGCGTCTTCTGGAGCGCCTGAATCGAGTATTCGTGTAAGAAGCTTCTCGACCCTCGGCAATGGTGTACTGGCTTAGGTTTGAGTCCGTATTCAGTATTCCACTGTTTTTATGCATCGCACATGGCACTTCTAGACCGCGCATGCAGCAGACATCATTCCGATTGTAAATGTGCATTTCCAGCCGTTCAATCTTCTCAGCCATAGAATTCATTAAGGTCATCATAGTTGAGAGAGTTGTTTTCAAATCTTCGACACGAGGCTCTGCCGGTGAAGATGCTTGATCGGGACTAGTGAGATCATCAGTCATACTTGAACGTGCCCCTTGTGACTTTAGCCGTAGTGCCGATGCACTATCCGATGTTGCTGTGTTGTCACCAACAAGCGGGGGGATTTTCAAGTCAGGATGAAAAGTCTGAAATCCGTACTTGATCGACTCATCTGGTTTGTTCACGTCAATTCTATCCACCAAAGCTTCTGCAGCTTCCGTCGATGTCACAGGCGTATGCACTTTTAAGCGAGAAGATCCCAGGGTACCATTTTGTCGTCGCCGTTCTGACACTGCATCGATCACTTCATCCCATGGAAATGGTATTTCTTTCTTTTCGATACAGCTTTTAAGCATCGTGGTTAGCACGCGCCGTCGATCTTCAGGATAGCGAGAGATGATGTTTTGAAATGCCTGACGATTGAAAATACAAACTTCCACGTATGTCGCGGCACGAATATTTGCAGTCCGTTTGTAGTTCATTAGCAGACTCATTTCGCCGAATGCCTGACCAGGATACAAGAGAGACTGCTTCATTTTTTCTTTTTGTTGCCTTTCGTCGGAATCAATTTTGTAGTTTGTGTTCTGAGGGTAGACCTGATCTCGAATATCCTTACTTAACGAGCCGCTTCTGAAAATTGCACGAATGTTCGATTTTGTTCGCGATGATAAATCTGGCAGCAAAATAGTGCCAGTACCCCACTCTGAATTGTCCACAGGATCAATGGTAGTTGCATTTACAGCTAAAGTAGATCCAATGCCTCCAGTTTCTGGAAATGATTTGTCACTTGAACTGGCTAAAATATTCATACATGGCTGCTGGGCTGTAGCTGGATCTGACACTTCACAAATTCCTCGATTAATCATAAACATTTCTGCACCTGTGTCGCCCTTTCGAACCACGTAGTCGTCCGGCAGGTACACTCTAACCACTAGGCTCAAGATAATTTGTGTTGCAAAGTCAGGTGAACAGCTTTCCCAGAATGGAATTCTAACCACAAGGTTCATGTATTTGTACAAACCAACTTCTAGACGAAGCGTGTGGGCTAGCTCTCGTTGAAATCTGACGATATCACCGTCAAGAGACTCGTACTCCATCCAAACATGCGTGTAATATTGGTGAACTCGCTCGCGCAACTTGAGTGGTAAACCCATCTTATCCATCGTAGCAAATACGCCCTCCATTTTCTGCCGGTAGCTTGTCGTGTTGGCATTAAAATTTGAAACTAGCATTGCAACGTTACCGAAAACGGTTGCAAGTATGAGGGATCCAGCTAGTATGATGATAGTAGATAATACATTCTCCTCCCAAGTACCCGTAACGCCTCCTTGGCCTTGAATGAGCTGGATGGCATAATAAAAATCCGCCACGTATTCTTCGCTGATGTTGACCTCCATGAAGTGCCTTGCTGCTGTCACGTGCCACAGACATGCCATGTAATGGGCAACAAGAAGCACAAGCCAAATGAGTTTTGCGATACCCAGCAAGTGGGAGTAGCGAGAGTACATAAGCCACGAAGTGAGTCGCTTACTACTTCGAACCCGGCTCGGTAGAAAATTATGCTCTACAAGCAAAATTCGTGACAGCCTCAGCACTATCAGACACGCATCGTATCGAAGAAGAAATACTAGAGTTGATTTCGACACGTGTTCTTGATAGCCGTAGGCAAGTCCGACTGGTACTGCAGATACGAGCTCTAATCCGAACCAGTTGCTTATGTGATTCCGTGCGATGCTTATTCGGGACACCACTAACTTTTGTTTCTTCACGAAAGCAGTATTAAGGTTCAAGATTAAATCCACCATGTAAATCAGCTGTAGTGCTATGCCAGCACGAACAATACTAGGGGAACCATTCGGATAGTAGGAGACGGAAAACGGTAAATAGAAAAGCTGAAACAGGATGGCACCAAACATGACGAGTCCATGGCAAATGCAAGCGCCACTACCAGGTACGAGTGGTGAGGACATGCCGTGCCACAATTTTACCCACGTCTTTCGCTTGGTAAACAATGCTAGACTTCGAGGTGAGAGTAGACCGCCATTCGTGCTCGTGTTGTCAGTTGCAACGATATCTGATACTTTTCGTAGCTGGAATCGCTGCATCATGGACTCGTGATTGGCTTCCTTCAACTGCAGCTCATACAAATTTCGAGTGGAGAATCGCGATATCAGCATGGAGGACTTTAAGCCGCCATGACCTAGTACTGATGGATTGCTGGTACTGGAGCTTGACGTTGGCGCATTGTTATCCATGGTGAACAGTTTGACCTCTCTACCCCCAGTTGCGTTTTGAGGCAAGTACGATTCCTTATACCACGTCAATAATGTCACAAGAAACCGTGGCTGGTCTATCGACGACTATTTTCAAAAACTGCGAGCAAGAACGGTTCTTGTGCAACATCTCAACCACATTCATAACACACCATTCTCAATTTGGATCTATCTCGGAAGGACTGGGCATGAAAAGTTTCACTTTTTATACCGGACACAAGGCCGATGGCTCGATACAGATTTAGTATGTGTAATTATCCTGCTAGACCTTCTCCTTGGTGCATCTGACACAGCTTGACCGATCATTCCAGCTCTCTTTGGCTAGTACGTAGCTCCAAGCAATGAAATTTCAATTGACCCAACGTTGAGATAAGCTTTCAAGTTAGTTAGGTCTGATTTACAAGACCACAATCGTTCTTTTTTGTAGCTAGTAAAGCCGTTGAGAATTCTTGCCCGACTGGGACCGGAAATCCTGGCCCGGGAGTACGTGCATGCCTCGATGATATTTCGTCGACTACGCGGAGTATTAAAATAATGTTAGCGTCACCATCGTTTTAGTTCAAACTTGTGCGAGTCTTTGTTTTGGAAATTGCCTACTGCGATCGACAAGCACATCTGTTTGCTGTACCGTATCCTCACTTCCTATGGCAAATTTACTCAAACGCGGGAAATGGTTGTGTCCATACAATTCTGAACCAGTAACACCACCCACGCGAATGCATTTCTAATCTAATCGCTCTAGAAACTTCCAGCCTTAGTGACACTGTGCGCGAACCCGGCTCAAGTTTAGTTCGTTTAAATGATGGCCGCTGCCCGGTATAGTACAATGAGTACTGGTAGATTGGCAGCAAGTACAAATACAGCTCCAGCGTTGTACGGTGCTTCTGAAGTGGGTGTTTCTCGTTTTGATCAACGAAGGCCCACAGATGAGGATGATCGAATTTCGTTTGGAGACAGTCCTCAGGTAGTTCAGCCGGAGCGTTCGTGCCGTCGGTGCCCGTCTAATAACAATCTGTTGGTAGGTCTTGACTCACGCATTTTGATTTGCGTCAATGCTTGCTCGATTACTTACAATAAATGTCCTCGACGCTGGGCCCTGGAGGCTTAACACTTTTTTCATCAGCTTTTGGATGGGATTCTGTAGTACCGGTACAATATGTATCAACACAGATTCCACCAGGGTTTCTGAAATTACTCCGTTGCTTCTCGGAAGCTATGGAATAAGTCCCTGCAGTAGGATGTTGAATGAATTGTAGTTTTGTGTCACAGGCATCTTTAAGGTTTTGAATACTGCTTTTATCGTTCGGAGTTACTGCTAATTGCTGATGCAGGTCGATCAGAGCTTTTGATATGACAACAGGGTCACGAGATTCCGTCTTACTTGTACGAGGCAACACCTGAGCTGGCTGTGCCAAACGATCGTTCTGTAGCCCCCATACGGACGAATCATCCTCGTTTGATTCACCAGTGAAAACCGACTCTAAATTTCTGGTTTTGAGACGAGGCTTGAGCTGGTTCGACGACAGATTTTTCTTTTTGTCGAAGGCAGACGTGTCTTTCCAACAGCGCGTGCTTTGTTTCCCTTGTCTGGTTCCTTTTGCTGGAAAAGAATCGCCTCGTCTTGTTTCAATCTATGTCCTCTGGAAAGATTTCATTTTCTTCCACACATTTACTTATTGATGGGACTATAGGTGCTCGCACTGCTAGCTGGCACTTACAATTAATATCCCCACCAGCTTGTGCATAGTCTTCCAGCCGCTTTATGCTAGCCGCCATGGAATCAAACTGACGCTTTATATCTAAAATGGACTTCTTAAAAATTTTATGAGATTCCGATACTTTCATGTCCTTGCTTGTAGTTTTGACGCTGTTTGAAGCCAAAGGGCCGATTGAGCTGGAACTGGGCTCAGTACCAGTTGGACCTTCTGAGGCGTTGTGCTGTAGGTCTGGTTTCAATTTCTGAAACCCGAATATAATGGATTTGTCTGGCATAAGTATGTTAATCTTATCTACTAACGCTTCCGCCGCTTCTTAAGGCGACACCGACGTTAACGGATGTAGATCAATTATGCCGTCTTTACGGTGTCGTTCATCCACAGTGTCCATAATTTCGTCCCACGAAAACGGAACCTCCTTCTCTCAATACGTGCCTTCAAAATCATGGTCAACACGTGTCTTCGATCATCAGGAAAGAACAAACGTAGTATGATTAAAGCTGAATCATAGTGAAATATCATTTCCGAAAGGGCCGACGAGCTGAACCAAAAGCTGCACATGATACCAACAGGTGTCGCCGAGATTAAATCCAGAGCAAACCACTTCGTAACGATCCTATAGTTGCGAGCAATGGCTCTCCTTGATGTAACTAGTTTGCGGTGCCTCATGAAAGACGTGTTCAGATGAATGATGAAGTCCGACAGATAAATGAGCTGGAGCGTCATGCCGACACGAATCGTTTCATTCGACCCGTTTGGATAAAATGCATCCGAGAACGGCAAGTAAGAAACTTGAAAAAGATTGACATCAAGCATGAAAAGCCCGTCGCACGTGCTTGCCAAACTTCCGGAAATAATTGATGCCGTCTTCGCTTGCCATAGTTGACCCCACGTCTTTCGTGGGACCAAATTCGTTTTTTTATATCACTTCCTCGAGCAGTGTCAACAACGGCGTGTGTGAGTTTGCTCACGGGTACATTACCAGCCAAAACTCTCCTTATCTGAAAGCGCTGCACCTTGCCTCGTAGTTAGCCGATTCCACTTGCAACTCGTACAGATTGTTGCTGGACAACCGTGACGTGAACAGTGGTGCATTTAGCCCATCGCGCCGCTGGTCTGGCACCATGCGCTTGTTTATAGTAGGCGGTGCAGGACTGTTCTGGATGGTATTTGCCTCGCTATTTACGAAATGGAAATGGAGACTCGCACATTCACGATACCAGAACTTAAGGACCCAGTCGCCCACAATAGTTCCATCGCACAGTAGTGCGGTTCCTATTACTCTTCTCAAAAAAAGCAACTTTTTGCATCGACACAAACCGCATGGTGCAGTTTGTATCCAAGCCGTCCGCACGTTATCCAACAAACGCAAATTCCAAATCCAAGCACCTTCAACAACCGCTCCGAATCTCTCTCTCCATTGGGCAAAACCCTGCAAAATCCACCTAAGTGCGTCTGCCCATCCTCTTTGCAGCGCAAAAAGCTCTGCATTCGCAAATTCCCGGGCCGATTGCCATGCAACGGCTCGTCGTTGCCAGTCGCCAGTGGCGGCGTTTGCGCCCCTCGCACCTCGCGTTTGCCTCCGTTTGGCAGTCGGCGGGTCGGACATTGGGGGGCGTGCGCACCTACCCGAGCGCAAAACCTCTGCCGTCGCCGTCGCGCATGAGCGTTGCGGACCTGCTGGAGGTGTCCAAGCAATTCCGCAGCAAGCAGACCAACTACATCCACGAGGACCAGACGCTGGACGAGGCGGTCAAGTGTCTTGCGCAGAACGAGAACTCGGCGACGCTCGTGGTGGTGAACAGACAGCACCAGGTGGTGGGGCTCATCACCAACCGCTTGGCGCTGCAAAGAGTGGTGCGCATGCGCTCCACGGGCAAACGGACGGACTGGAACATGAAGGTAGGACTGCAAAATAAAATTTGCACTCTTTTGCAAAAGAGGCCAAAGAGCGTCGTGCCGTTGGTTTCCCCCATTTGGGAGAAAAAGAGGGAGAACGTGTCTATGTCACTAGTGGCGGTGGGCATCAGGACTCATGCAATTGTGGCATGGCAGGTGTCGGAGGTGGCAATTCCGGCGAGGAAAGTGCTGCATGTGTCGCCGGAAGACTCGCTCGAGGATGTGAGTGCAAGAGGGCCTGTATGGGGGGGGGGGGGATTGTGCTAATTGGCGGGTGTTGCAGTGCCGAGCAGTGATGGCGCTGTCTGGAGTGGGGGAGCTCCCGGTGTTGCAAGGAAGTAAGTTGCTGGGCACAGTGTCGCTGACGGATATTGCATCGCTCATCCATCGCCATGACGCTCAGCTCAACCCGGATCCCACAAGGTGCGTGGAGAAGTTTTGCATTTTTTCAATAGTTTCTGACTTTCTATTGTTGCAATAAAGTGCCAAGTCAGACTACATCAATTTGATCCTGCCCCGCAAGGGATTGCCAGCAAACACCTCGCTCGACCAAACTGTCGTTCAGCAGTACGCACACGTTTATTCATTTTTTTTTTTTTTTTGGAGCTGTTTCTGACGTTGACAATTATTTCGCTTATTACCAATATCAGCAAGAGCGTTCACCCGAATTACTGGTCGTATTATCTGCATTCGTTCGCCATGTCGATCCCACATCCGCAAAAGAAGGAGACAGGCGGAGAAGATGCTTTCTTCTTGGGTGTGGTACCTCACGGTGAAGAAGAGGGTGGTGCAGCAGCTCCAGTGCTGGAAGAACGCCCCGTTGATATTGACCCTTCAGTCCCAACAGTGACGCATGGCACGCAAGGACCAGTTGATGTGTTGGCAATGGGTGTCGCTGATGGCGTTGGCTCATGGTTTGAGAAGGGTGTGAGCGCGCGACAGTATGCTGAGGAATTAATGGTTGCGGCACACCAGGCTGTACAGGTTTCGTATGCAAAGGATCATGATATTGAACCTTCGGAGGTTCTGCACGCAGCGTGGTCGACTGTTTTGCAAAAAGAAATCGTCGGCAGCTCAACCGCTTGTGTTCTCGCACTTGACCCGGAACAAGGAGAGTTGCACGGGATCAACTTGGGAGACTCCGGTTTCCTGATTATTCGCGATAAGACTTCAGATCTCGAGACCGCACGGTTGCGTGGTACGCTAGACGGCTCGCTGATGCGAAAGATTATCAACCGTGAGCAGGATTTGACGCCTGCCGGACGACGAAAGGGAGCCCATGTTACTTACCGCTCCCCACAGCAGCTGCATTACTTTAACTGCCCGTTCCAGCTCGGTTTTGCAGGCGCCGATCTCGTTAGCGATGTAGTTGATGACTTGGCCAGTGGGACGCACTCGCCCATGCGCGAGAAACCACTTTTTGAGACCCCAGAGAATGGCATGAGGCTGCGGGTACCCGTCCTCGAAGGGGACCTTATTATTCTTGCGACTGACGGACTCTTCGACAACGTGGATGAGGAAGTGCTGCTCGAAATCGTTCGGGCAGAGCCGGATCTGGAGACCATGACGCGCAAACTTGTACAGAAGGCTTATGACCTGTCACTTGACCGAACGCGCGACTCGCCTTTTGCTCGATTGGCTAAGGAAAACGACTTATTATGGGGAGGAGGCATGCCGGACGACATCACGATCATCGCGGCGCGCGTCACCAAGCACAAGACTAAGGAGGAGAAGATCGCTGAGGCAGCCGCTGAGAAGGCAGAAGCCGAAGCCAGCTATTAAGAAACACATACGCACTCAGGACCGTGCATCAAAACTTAGCAAAATAGCAGAAACACGAGACTTACGCGCGACCTCGTGTGTTCTGGGGTTGACATAATGAGTTAGGAATCGGGGGTTGGACTGCAAATATGTGTGGCACCTCATGTAGCTGTGTCCGCGACTGGAGCCTCTGATGTCAAGTCGCCTGTTGCGTCTACATCGACTACGACTTCGTCTCCTTCCTTTGTCTCTTCATCAAATTCCTCACCGTTGTCGTCAGCTTCACCACTGTCGGCGTCAGCCTCAGCAGCAGATTGTGTGTCCTCCTTCGCGTCCTCTCCTATAGCACGGTCGGGCTGTCCAGCAGGCGACAGCGTCATAGTGTTGGGTGCATCGCTGTCAACCTCCTCTTCTTCCTCCTCCTCTTCTTCTTCCTCCTCTTCCTCCTCTGAAATCACAACGACGTCCTCGTCGTCCTCTCCAGCAGAAGCCGGCGGTTTCTCTTCCTCCTCGTCGCCTTCTTCCTCTTCGTCTTCATACCCTCCCGTCTCTTCTTCTTCATCGTCTTCGTCATCATCCAGCTCCACTGGCGCCGAAGCAGACGATCCTCTCAGATAGAAATCCCTCACCCGAATAGCGTCCCGCATCAGCGACAGCACCGAATCTTGAGCACAGGCGTCCACCAAAATGGCGTCGCGGGCGTCTTCATGGCCGTAGAAAAGCTCTTCTCCATACTTCTCCAGCGCCGTCAGACACAACTTGCTCCTGGCCGAGTCGTCCAACTGCTGCAGCAATTGCCTCGCTTCTCTCTGGTTCTGGGCACGTGCGATGGCCCTGGCAGTTTCCTGCTCGTCTTCGTCTCCACTTTCTTCCTGTCCACTGTATCCAGGCCCACTCTCCTCCTCCTCGTCCACATCCACAATGTCAATTTCGTTATTCTGCGACGTGGGAGGCTCGCTGTCCTCTTCTTTAGGCGGAGCCAGCTCCTCCACCTCTCGCTCCTCGTTTTCCATATTTAGCTCGGCATTTTCCATCTCCTGTCCCTCGTCTTCCATCTTCTGCCCCGTTGCCATATTTAACTCCCCGTTTTCCATATTTAGCTCGGCGTCGTCCATATCCTGGGGCAGCGCCAACTCGGCGTCTAGATCTTCTTCTTGGCGCGGAAACTGCTCGTCGTCGTCCACATCGGGCAGCTCCTCGTCCAGCAACTTGCTCTTTTTGGGCAAGGGGGACACTAAAACGTCGTCCAGCGTCGTCTCGTCGTCCTTGAGGTCCTCCACACTGTCCGCCTCGAAGGCCTCGGCGGCCGAGCGCTTGGCGGCGGCCAGAGAAGGGCCCGCCGCCTCGGCGGCGGAGGGGAGGGGCTTCATGTCGCTGGCGACGGGCTGCGCGTTTGTGGCGGCGGCGTCGGCCATCGCGTTGCACTTTGCGCGGAGGGGAAAGTGGCGGTTGCCTCTGCTTCAATTTGTGGATTTCCGGCCGCAGAAGAACGTTGGTGTGGGCCACTTCACCTGGTGTATTTGGTGTGGTGACAAGGTGAGACACTCCTGGTGGACGTCGAAGGACACTTGAAGTTGGTGAGACAGAGACAGGCAGGTGGACGTTGCCAAAGTGGACAGATGCGACCCGCTGAAGAGGACGGCGACGCCACGGACGTTGTGCTGCTTGGCGGCAACGCCGACGGATTCCAGGAGACTGCGGATGTCGGGCTGGACGCTGAAGTGGACACGAGGAGTGTCGTCGTGGACAGTTGACGACTCGACGGATGGAGCGAAGGGCCATCGAGAAGAATATCGACGGTTACGTGTTTGCCAATTTCAGCATTGGCTGTTAGTTTGACTAGTCTGCTTGTCCATTCGCCGACCACCTTGATATGAAGCGTGACTGTGGATTCTACCGGAGACGACGAAATTGAAAATGGATGCCATTCCAGCATGAAGATATCGGGAACGCACACGAACACATATTGGCCAGCCTTGTAGGTAAAACTTTCACCTGTGTCACCTCGTTCCCGACAAAACTGAATCCTTAGCAAGTCCTCTCCAAATTTGACTATGGTAACTTGACCGTGAGAGGCCACGCCTCGCTGAGTAACCTTCAAACTGGCGCTAGTTTCCGTCCTCGTAGGCGATCCGTTTGAATGTACTCGGGTTTGATACGCGGTTCGGTAGACCACGTCGACAGCCCAAGGTGCAATCCCAAACAACGCCAATGTTGCGCCGTGAATGAGGGAGTACACTATCACGATAGTGAAGAGGAGCCAGTGTGCGCGAATGAAGAAGCATCGCCGCCTTATAACCTCGAGCGAAAGTACGTGCAACATCGCCATCGCACCAACTACGATCAAGCCTGTTATAGTCTTTACGTGATGATCCGCTTCATTAGCGAGGTTCGGCGATCGCACATATGAAAATCCATGAAGACCTGCCAGTATCATGGTGGTAAAGCCCATAACTTTGTGATAAAACAGTGCTCTCTCGAACGTGATTCCAGTTATCCCTTCCAAAACAGAGTTTTTGCGGACGACAGACGCAAAAGTGAGCATTAATCCAACCGTTGGTGGCCACCCTGAGTTAGCTACATCATGCTTCACAACAGCTCGGATAGCATACCCCAGTAGGGTCGTAATGAACGGCAACGTGATCAACATGTCGCCCACTTTCAAGTCCAGATACTCCGTTAATACCGGGATAGGAATGGCGAAAAGTACTCGAGAGAGTCGCCAACGCAAATCCGTGGTCCACCGCGGCAAGCTTGGGCTCTACGTGACCATTTCCCTGTTGGCATTTCGGCATTCATCGACATTCCATGGCAACGAGCCGTGTTTACCCCCGTCGCGATCCCTGTGCCTGTGTGCTCATTTCGATAGGAGCGCTGGCTGTCCGCTAAAATCGGCAGACTACGTTGACTTGTTGGCGATCCGGTGATTTCTAACACTGGGACGTAGTACTGCACTGGGGAATCTTCATTGATGTTAGCGGGCATGCTTCAGGATGTTCGTAAAATGAAGAAGAACAAGCGTAGCTGGACAGGTGCATCGTGGCACGGCAAATTATAGACTGAAGTACCCAGCAGGGTTTGTAATCGCTATGTGGCGATATCGCTAGATCGATCAAGTTCTGAACTTGCGCCAATTACTGTCTCTCTCTAGCTCAGCTGAATCATTTTAGCGTCACCATGATGTTCTTTTACCATCTACCCAAGAGATGCAGCAATATCTACTACGTAGTAGTTTGTTTGCAAAACCTTTTATTTTGCTCGTGCTGACCGAAGTTTTCACATATTCTTTCAGCTGTGCGGAGCTAACTGCTGCAACCTCACTCCTCGTGCGACGCTTTAAGTGGGAACGTTTATTGCTACGTTCCTTTAGTCCTATTGTGTTGCTGCAGGTTCGTTCTCAAAATGGCCACGCCTCTTTCAGACGTTTCTGGAAGACGTTATCCTTTAAAGGCATTGCCCTCTTCGTTCTTTTGACTAAATATTGGTCAAAATTTGCGTTGCTTAGAGCATCGCGTAAGTTGTTCCCAAGTGATGAGGTCTTGAAATTCGCCTTCTTGCTTCGTCAATTTTAGTCTCGGCCTCGGACACCCGAAGCTACGATACGAATTAAGTTTCACACTGGAGCCATCCAAGTACTTCTCCTCGACTGGAGCATGCTCCTCGGAGTGCCAGCCGTAATTCAGTGATACACCAAGAACCGTCCCGTTATCTAGTGCAGGGTCATCAATCCACACAATAGCAGTCTCCCAGGAGTGGCGACTCTCCTATGGCTGTCATCCCTACCCTGCCGTTCAAGCTGATGGCTCAGATAGCGCTGGTCTGAAAGACTGGACCTGCAGACGGAGAGTGTATGGGATCAAGTTAGGGTTCGCAAGTATACTCTCGATCGGATTGGTACGACGACAAGTGGGCCAATATGTATGCCTGGTACCTCCCTAAGGGACGAGGCACTCAATTTCAGACCGTCAGTTGGGGTTTGTACTTGACGGCAGCCTTCTCGGAGTCGGTTGTAGGCTCTGGTTAAGCAAACGGCTGCACTTGATCGTGGCCAATATAAGTGACTTCGGAGCTAACTGCAACGAGTGAAGCAACCGCACCAAGCTTTTGAGAGTGGAGTACTGTCAAGGAACCCAGGGAATTCTTGATCCGATCTTGTGTATAAGCAAAAGGTGATTGAACGTGATAACAGTTGGAATGCTTCATAGAATGCTTCGAAGACATATCTCTTGTGTATTATAACAAATTGTCAAGGTGTTTCATGGTTTACAAATACCAATCATAATGTCGCTTTCACTGCCATTCATACCGACCCACCAACGGCTTGCCTCACCCTTCCTGTTCTTATTGGCACGAAGTTAGTGCCCTTGTTTCGCATCAGCTTTTTGAATGAGGGCTGAATACCCGTTACGACCTGGAAGATAAGCAAATTGCTTCGGCCAGAAGTGTTGTTCATCCTTACAATCAATCCACACTGAAATCATCGAACCATCCCGCGATCGCTGATGACCAAAATCTTTGGGAGAAACTTAAGCCCCGCGACAACAGGACTAGAGACCCGCGACAGTACGGTACTGCAGTCGGTTGCTGTATCCTACCGCAAATGCTTAAGCCCCGCGACACTCGCCATGCTCGTCTACAGTACTATTTGGTTGCTTTACATGTATTATGCAGTCAAACATCTCTACGAGCTTGCAACAAAACTCTGCGGGTAACTTGGGGTCGGCCGATCAAAAGACTCACCCGCCTAATGTTGCATAAGTTCATGCATGCTTGTAAGATTTTCGCTTGAAATGTCACGAATGGCTGCAGCAAACAACTTCCGACGCGTAGGTGCCCTCCAAAAGGGTGTGCGAGCGAATGATTCTTAGCTGTCGTTTCACTCGATTCTCCACAACGATTTCGTTTGTATAGTGTAATAGGTCATCAGTGACCAGCTTGAGTGGTAGTACAAGATGATGTCTCCTGCTCGCAGTTTTCTTTCGTTTGTAGTTTTGATTCGCCGAGCTTTGTTGTGTCCTTGCCTGCTTAAGACATGTACTGAAGACGAGCATGGCGAGTGTCGCGGGGCTTTAGTTTCTCCCAAAATCTTTGTGCAATAATGTTTTACTGCAACCTATAGCCCCAACGCGCATTTGTCTGTCGTTAAGCCAAAGATTCCTAATCATGACTGCCAAGCAAGCCAAAAACTATGGTCATTGAGATTGGAGTGTAGTAAAATCTCTCAATTTGCGTCTGGTCCCCTTTTGGTAGTATGAGAGAGATACGAAGCATCATGTCATTCCATAGTCAAAGCGCTAAGAGTTTGGTTAGGCTTCTTGAGCTTACGATCTGCAGACCGATCTGCTGCATCTGTGGGGCCAGATGAGCCCAATTCCAAGAAAGCCAAAAGAACGAGGCTGACTCGAATGAGCCTCACGCTGCCAAGATCAGCATAGCAAACCTGATACTAAAGCCAGTGGATGCGTTGCGCCAACAGCGCCTTTCAACACTAATGTGTGGGCGCGTGTCAAGGCCGTTTCAGGAAGGCCGTTGGTCACCGTCACTTGTTCTGACCACTCTAGCGATTACTTGCATCGGAGGTGGAACGAGTTCTTGTCCAGCATGGCACAAAGAGAACATTCGGCTAGCAGGAGCGCGGGGCTAACAGCATGCGGAACGATCCCAAGAGGAAAACGCGCGCTGTTTTCGAGACCCCCGACACCCCAAAAGCCAACTATAACTATGTTCCTGTTCTTGAAGGCATCGATGGAAGTACACTATCATGGTCGTCCCAGCATCAAAACCCACATGGGGTTCCGATTCTTGATGTCGAAGGTCGAGGCTCCATGACGTACAACTTGGATGGAGATAGTGTGAATACGATGGCAGCTACGGAGGGGAGCGAACCTCATGCACATCGACCTCATCCCCCGGGGCCTTTGCAGCGTCTTTTACGGTCGTGGATGGTTCTGCGATGGAAGTTATCGCGGACGGTTTTCTCTGTCTCGGTGCCGCTGCTTACCTCCGGGGCAAACCTCAAACTTGGAGACCTCATCGTCACATTGCCAATAGCAGTTGGGATTATCGTCTACACAGCACTAGAAGCTAAAACGCGAGATGTGGTGGGCACAGGAACACCACCTTCGATTGCATTAGCGATCGTGTTTGGCTTTGCAGTTCGCAACAACTCTGTGCTGCTGGTATGCACTGGAATCCCGTTTGAGCGAGCTATCTTCTATCATAAGTTAGCAGCTTTTGTTACAATCATCTTGACTGGATTGCATGGGCTTTCCTTCGTATTGGGACTTCGCGAAGGCGAACAGAGTTTAGATGATTCTAAAGTGGCTACCGGCTTGGGTGCATTTTTCGGATTAGTTTTGATGTATTTGCTGTCGTTGAGTTTTATTCGGCGGAAGTTTTTCGAGTTTTTCATCCGAGTTCACTGGGTACTCTTCATTGCCGTTGTAGTTTGTGCAATTCTACATGGCGCTGGAATTGTCGTGGTTGGAGTCGCACCCTGGGCAATAGATCTGTTTTATAGACTAGTCTATCGGTCACGAATGTATGCCCATGGCTCAATTTGCAAGTCGAATTACGGTGTCACAGCACGAGACCAACTCTCTATTTGCGCTCTGCCAGGAAACATTACGCGCATCCAGTTTCCGCGAGTTCGGCAGGACACAGGCGAGACTTTTCCGTATGAAGCTGGCCAGTACGCCTTCCTGTGCATCCCTTCCATCTCTCATTTTCAGTGGCATCCATTTACCATAGCTTCTTCTCCTCATGAGGCCATGGTTACATTCTATATCAAAGCACTAGGAGATTGGACAACTAAATTATTGACTGCAGCGCTCAAACGCGAAGCTAGCGCTATGAGGGTTAATGGGCCTTCAACGTTTGATGTTCTTGTTGATGGCCCCTACGGGAAAATATCTCTCGACATGGTTAGCCCGACACTGTATTCACACTTTGTGATGTTTGCTGGTGGCATTGGCATGACACCAATGCGCTCTATCGTGAACTGGTTGCACCATGAATGCTACTATCGAAGTCGTGGTGTCATTCCTCACGTGCGGTTCATTTGGTCTGTAAAAGATATTGAAACAATTGCAAGCTTGCTTGCGCGGGACGAGCCAAGAAGAGATAGCTGCCTCGAAGTGGACGAAGTGGCATCATATTTTCCTCATATCCTAGTCCACCCAAGAAATACCAACTCATCCACGGATGCTTTCGTGAGTGAGGTGTATTTAACGCGAGATATCTTGGACGAAGAAGCCCAAGATCTACCGGAACTCGCAAATTGCTTGCATGTCGGTGCTCGGCCCGACATTATTGCTATTCTCCGTGAAATGGGTGAAGAGGCTAAGAACAGCGGAAAATCGCGCATTGCTGTGCTAGTCTGTGGGCCGCCAGCTTTGGTGAACGACATTGAGTATGCCAGCACTAGACTTGCGCGGGAACTTAAGGTGCACTACGATGTACATAGCGAAACATTTGAGCTATAGACTGTGTAGATAGTATGATCGATAGAAGATCTGAATGAAAGCTCTCCGATCCACTAGCATCATCGTTACGACACTCTGCGGTCTATGGGGAACTGCAACTAGCAAAACCTACAAAACCTAGCTGCGTGCTTGCCTTGTAGAGAAACGACGGAAATCCCCTAGCAGGCATGAACGTTCAGATTGCCAAGCTCGTACGTTTCAGCAGAAGCTGAAGCAGGAGTGACCTCCAAATTGAGGTCAAGTTGATCCACGATGCCCAACAAAACTCACAAATGCATTTGAATGATCGTCAGAATGCGTTGCACGAAGCATTAGCACCGGATACCTGCGTGTGGTCCGGAGGTACACGCAAATGGGAGACAGAGTTACTCGTGGGTTCAGTACGCTGCGTAATGTCCTACACAGCTGGGCGGGCCAACTATTCTGTACGTATTTCCTCCACAATGCCACTTGGTGAGTACACGAACACTGAACCGATCGTCGGTGGCAAACTGGCTTGAGGCAATCGCCAGACACCGCTTGACTGGCGTCGGACAATTTTTCCTTACGACAAAGGAGTCTTTCTGTTGCAAAGACTGAATCATGAAAGGAGAGCCTCTCACTTTTGATTTACGCGACTCAGTGTGCACCTTGTTGACGGCAACATCGTCAATTTGGCTGATGAAAACTCATATTCGGCTCTAGGGATCAGTGTAATGATAAACAACAACGATGGCGTCTCCCTCCAGAGCTCTCCACGGACACCCCCTGGGGTACCATTTCTCGAAGACAGCGTTTGGTCCGATCCAGGCTGCTCCTGGGATGATTCATCGGATGGATATGCTCAAGACCAATCCGGTGAAGCTACAGCAGATGCAGATGTGTTCTTACCTCCACCCCCAAGGAGAAAAATCTATCTCCCAGGTTTGGTGCAGTCTTGGGTGCGGTTGCGCTGGAGGCTTTTTCACGAAAACTATTTTCTGTTCCAATACCAGCTCTTACAGCTGCACTGGATATTAACGTTGGCGACTTGGTGGTCACATTCCTCGTGATTCTTGGGCTGCTTGTTTCGTCTGGATTGCAAGTAAGAAACTATGATGTGTCAGGCTCTGGCATACCGCCGTCAATTGCACTGGCACTCGTGTTTGCTTTTGCGGTAAGAAACAATTCGTTGCTAGTCTTTTAACGGGCATTTCTTTTGAGCGCGCGCTATTTTATCACAAGCTTTCGCTTTTGTGATGATAATTTTGACAGCACTGCAGCTCTCGCTTACGTTATGAATCGGAAATTTGGCGACCTCGAACAGGGCGCAAAACTTGTGACAGGAATGATTGCATTTCTCACGATGGTCGTTCTGTATCTGCTCTCGCTTGGATGTGTTCGTCGCCGATTCCACGAATTTTTTGTGAGGTCCCATTGGATTCTTTCTATCGCTGTCTTAGTCGCGGCAGTACTTCATGGAGGTGTTATCGCGCTTGCCGGCGTTCTTTCTTGGGAAATTGATATGGTATTTCGACTCGTATATCGTTTTCGAATCTACAGTCACGGGACATTGTGTGGTGCAAACCTCACCCCATCAGTAATGCCGAGTATGTGAGCCATAATACACAGAACTCGGACAAAAGACGCAAGCAACGGCTGGGTGTTGCAGCTCATGAGCAACTTGAGATTTTTCAACCCCAGACGACATAACGTGCATCCGATTCCCGCGAGTAAGACAAGATGCAAGGGAAGAATTCAGGTACAGAGCGGGTCAGTATGCGTTTTTGTGTGTACCGAGTCTCGCAGCTCTGGAATGGCACCCTTTTAGCTTTTCTTCTTCGCCCCACGAAGAATTTGTCACTTTTCACGTCAAGGCATTGGGTGACTGGACTATGAAGCTTCTTCACGCTGCCCCTGAAGCTCGACAAGATGATGAAGGGGCTCCGTTTGATGTCATAATTGACAGTCCTTACGGTAGCCAGTCAATCGATATTGAAGACTCATCGACGTACTCTCATTTCGTTTTTTTCGCAGGAGGTATGGGCGTAACACCACTACGAGCTATCGCAAACTGGTTGCACAATGAATGCTACTTTCAGAAAGCTCGAGTAATCCATCGACTTCGATTTGTTTGGTCTGTGAGCGACAGTGAGAGCCTTCAGGCTTTGATGAAGATAGAAGACGACCGATGGATAAGTAACCCACGAGCTCCGTATCTGCCAGATGTTCTGCTTTGTCCTAGGACGCTAAATGTATCGACGGAGACCTTTCTCACGGAAATTTATGTTACGCGTGGTCTTGTAGGCTCTGAGATCGAGTTGGATCCGCAGCTAGGAAAATGCCTGCTGTTCCATTGCCGGCCAGATATCGAGCAAATTTTACGAGAAATGGGCCGAGAAGCAGTCAAGCAGGGTAAAATGCGAGTAGCTGTTGTAGTTAGTGGCCCTGAGGCCATGTCTACTGAGGTGATCGCGACGTGCGTGATGCTACCTCAAGAGATGAATCTCCATTTCGACGTGCACACGGAGCGCTTTGCATTTTAACCAGCGAGGCACAGAACAGTTCGGGATCGACATATTTATTTATTTAACCAACAATATTAAAATGTGTATTTATGAGGCGACTATCTATTGCCCTTTAGGAAATGAGCCCTTGAAAAAAAAATTAATGAGGAACAAAACTAGAAAGAAGTGCCCAAACAAACTGTGTAAAAAACTGACGAAAATCACGACTGTAAACACGGCAAATCCAAAATCGTATTATGGCTCCATAACGTCATTATGGAACCCATTTTGTAAAACAGCCTCCCCCTGTTTTTTTTAAGCTAAATCATGATTTTCGTGAATTGCCACTAGAGTTTGTTTTACGCTGTCGTTCTAGGGAAGTATTAACTGTATGAATAGGAAGTGAGGTCGTACGTGTGAAGTTTATGGTCCTTTTGTCATTTTCTTCGCCGCTGTTCCGACCCAATTTAGTGTTGTTCTCATTGATGTTGAGGTATGCTGCGAATACGTTGCTCGAACATGTCGTAGAGCTTATCCAACATCCATCCGAAAATGACAACGAAAGAGTTTCTGCTGTACTTGTAGTTAGCCCCAATAGGCGTACAGCTGTGGCATGTTCTTGCTTGCGTTTTCCGTCCCTTGATGCCTAAGCGAATCACAGCAATAAGCAGTAGAAGCAACAGCATGTCTTTTGAATTTGAATTTGTTGCCGTTTGGTCAGCTACCTACAAGCAAAGACGCCTACGAGCTGGGTATCCAGTGATACGCACCCGTGGTACGCCTTAACAGTATGTCTGACAAAAGAGAGGAACTCGCCGAGCTACGGTCAATTGCCTCAAAGTTTTGAAAGGATCGCAAAATAACGTTTTCCCGCGCGCGAACATGATCGATGCAAAAATGATTTTTTGACGACAGCCATAATTGGAAGTAAATTCTGGCCGCGAAGGAAAATCACGATTTTGCCATAATGACATTATGCACGAACACGGCCCGAGTATTTATTTCTTTTTCAAAATGCGACGACAATCCTGTGATTTGGCTTCAAAAATTAATTTTATTTATCCACTGGATTGGCTTTGCTTTTAGCAAGAACAAATCTAGTAATCGCGAATAACGTTATGGGCGACCCGTACATCAAATTCGACGATGAAAGCAGTAGAACCCCCTTCCCCCGCCTCCTCAATTGGGTTGCAGACAGGTTGGTTCACTAGTTAAAACCATTCAACTCAAGGAAACAGCTCAGCTGCGCATATCGCATTTAGTGCAGGTGCTCTGCAGTAATTTCCCTAGGCGTATCAACGACTAACGATCCTAATGTAACGCGCTAATCACTGTACGAACTTTAATCCTCGGCGGTACGGTTGTAAAAAGAAAAGAAAGAGGTGTTTCAAGAGAAGTAAATAAAAATACTGGACATTTTAGTTTGCTAATACAAAAACATAAGCTCAAGCCGTCAAGTCATCGGCCGGTAATATGTCTAAGTATTACCGGCCGATGACTTGACGGCTTGAGCTTATGTTTTTGTATTAGCAAACTAAAATGTCCAGTAGTAGCCGTCAAGTCATCGGCCGGTAATATGTCTAAGTATTACCGGCCGATGACTTGACGGCTTGAGCTTATGTAAGGACTCGACTATCACATCCAGACGTATTCAATGCCAAGAACAAAACCCATTAATTGGGTGTCTGTTGTACGTGCTTCATCGTAAGCGATTTGATCAACTCCTATCTCCAGGATTCCCAGATGGCTACTCCGAAGTTAGAGCCGGTAGAGGAGAGCCTGCCCTTCTTCATTCATTGCGTAAGGTGGGAGTGGGCATACGATACCCGTGGTGCCACATTAACACTGCCAAGCTCCAAAAAAGACCCCTGCCACGATGTACAATACGCTGTACTCGCTTGTACACAACAACAATAAATAGCGTAGATGCACTTAGCTTCCAAGTATCCGTCACTGTCATCGAGAAGCATTCTGTCGATTGTTCCACTCATGCCACCGTATACATGTACGGTGTGATCAGCGCTGTCGCTGAGAAAAGAAAACAAGCTGTGCAGAATCGTCTAGACTGCTGCACTTGACCTTCGTCATTATTTTTTGTCAAATCCGTACCGGAGCGTTAGCCTGTCTGAAACCTTGTTTCTGCTCGCACCTGCTGACAGTCCACAATCAAAGGCTCACTTCATAACCAACCACCTCGACCGCACAGCTCGTCCAAGTCTTGCTATCTGACGATGAATCTCCGCTCCTTTCTCCTAGGAGCGATTGCATCGCTGCTGGTTGCGGTCAACGCCGACGTCAAAATGATCAACCACGACCAAGTGCAGCCGTTCCCTCAGCCAGAGCCTACAACCGACTCCGAGAAAACTGCAATCAAGTACAAGCCGCAGCTCCACATTTCCTACGGTTGCCATCCGTACCCTGCTGTCCAAGCGAATGGTTCCGTCAGTGCCGGTCTGAAGTGGGCTGGCTGGGCTGATGGAGACTGCAAGGGTTCTGACTTGGGCTCTCAAGTGTACTCTCGCTCCGACTGGTACAAGGACAAGTGGGCCATCATGTACGCCTGGTACTTTCCTAAAGGGCGACAGTGGGCATCCAAGTACCGCACGGGTCATCGCCATTTTTGGTCGTACGGTATCGTGTGGCTTGACAGTGATAAGGCCGACAACTCGACCATCCTTGGTGTGTCGATGTCTGCCGGTGTCGGCTTCAGGAAGGCTACCCCTCCGAAATCCAAGTACGTCGTTGATGGAACTACCGTCAAATTTGACTCGTATCTCAGTTTTTGGGGAAGCAAACTTGGTGTACGGCTTACGAAGAAATCAGGCGACACCCAAGATCTTATCACGTGGGAGCAGCTTACCGATGAAGCGCGCACTGCTCTGAGTGAGGCTGATTTCGATGTCGACTGGTCTACGAGAAAAGTTGTTATGCCTTTCGACGACGAAGTGTTTACTGACAAACTTAAGAAGGCATATCCGTTTTAGTCAGGTAGGCAAAAGTGTTTGCTGGTAAATAAATTCTCGTACTGATTTTCGCATTTTACGTTCTGTTGTTGCATTCCTGAAAAAGATTTTGTAGAGAATTGGATACACAACATGTTAGTGTGAACTGAACTGAGCAAAGTGGCCACTAAAAACGAGGCGTTCGCTGAATTTTTTTTTTTTACGCTTCCATAAAGTCTAGCGCCAATATGGTGCGCAAACTATGGCATCCATGGCCACATCTAGCGCTGATCTATATGTAGATTTCTCTGGTAACCCTAAGACCTTCGTGATCAAGAATAAAGTTCCTACGCATTATAATGCCGTCGTGATTCATGCTACATGAAGCGGCATCTACTTTCAGAAACAACAGCGGAAACACGAGATATCTCGAACGTGCAGTCAAAATGCATTATTAATTTACTGAGGAAGCGTCAGGATATTTAAGTGCTTAAGTGATAGTCCAGTATTGATTCATGAACAAGTTTTCTAGCCTTCTAAAGACGATTTACCTCAACAACTAGAACAGTTGAGCTATCTGTGATTTCATTGTACTACACATACAATAGTAACTCGTGAAATATGTATTAGAAACAGGAAAATCTTAAACGTAGGCAGGTTACTGAATCACTTTTTCCCGCTTGTTCGTTTACAGCTGTCTATCGCTGCTAGTAGTTTATCTGCAAAATGATAAAATGATATTGTTGCTGTGGCAAACTTCCACAACTGCTTTTGTATCTGCCTCGAGGCGATGGAATGATATTTCTTCCAATAAAATACATGTACCATTTAAGCCCAGAATTTCAGCCGCTATGATAAACAGTATGCCGCAGAGCGTGGTGCCCGGCGGTCCCTACTGTGGATTCATGCCTGCACTCGCCTGACCTGAACAGCGTTTCGATTGCTATTGCACTACTCATTTGCTCACCAACGCTCCATGGAGTTGTATCAGGATAGAGCATTGTTACTAGCTTGATCAACTCGACTCTGACAATCTGATGGGCCATCCCTTCTTGCTACCTAAGCAGCATATTCAGAATCGGCAGCTGTAGATATTTTATTGTGTTTCATACTGAGTTAACCTTACAAACGAGAAGCGCTGCTAATTAGTTAATGAACTCGTTTTTTCGTGGAATAGTGGACTTGTCAAAGCACCTCAACGAGCTGTGGTGAGGTGGGACCGCTTAAGAACGGATTGAGCTGTCGCCTCAACGCGTATGATGCGCGCACAGGTAAACGTACCATCATCAACAGTGTGGCGACGAATACCATACAGACTGTAAGGCTTTCGTCAGTTGTACAGTTAGCATATCATCACGGCGAGTCTTTCAATCAGTTTCATGCTCCCCGTCACAAAAATCCTTCGTAGCGCTCATAATCTTCATACCATAATCGCCACAAATGGTGTCGAAGAATGTGCGGCTTTGCCGCCAGCCACGTTGTTTTCGTAAACGTAATACACGTAAGCACGCCGTACAACTGGCACTTAACCATCTGTACGAACAGCACTACATTTCAATAGAAACGTCCCTTGCGAACGGTAGAGGATGCGCTAGAGCAGTGTAGCGTCACGCATGCTATCCATTTTTTCATGATGGTCACTGAAGTTGTGTGGTGGATGTCTGGTCAAACGACAGCGCACTTCTCATTTAGCAATCCCCAAGACAAAGACTTCAGCGTGTTAAGCAAAAATGCGTGGTGCAATTGCTTTCGCAACGGGCATAGGCCTCCTCTCGACGGCAAAAGCTGACATCCTCAAGTCTACTTACTCAGGATCGAGCGGTTTGCACGATTTGGCAAAAGAATCGGGCAGATACATGGGCACTGCAGTCGATCAAGATTTGAAGGACTCTGCTGCACTAAAAGTCCTCAAGAATATCGGCGACTTTGGCATGATTACACCCGGCAACTCCATGAAGGTTTGTTCTGGTAATCCTAGACTTCGATCACTATATCAAGGTCATTAATATGATGTCTTGTGTGCATTGCCTGTAGTGGGATGCTACCGAAGGTACACAAAATGTTTTCACATTTGCTGGAGGCGACGCGGTTGTAGCCGTTGCCAAGGAATCAGGCGCCAAGGTTCGCTGCCACACATTGACGTGGGTAAGTGATTGACGATATTCAATACGCACAGCAAAAATTGCATTTTCACCGTCTCCATTGTTTCACAGCACTCGCAAACCCCGCAGTGGGTTCAGAGCCTCAGCAAAGCAGAAATGCTCAAGGCTCTCGAAAACCACATCACCAAGGTTATGACGCACTTCGGAGATTCTTGCTACGCTTGGGATGTCGCCAACGAGGTCATGGGCGACAACGCACAGATGCGTGATTCGTTCTGGTACACCACAACTGGGATGGAGTTTCTCCAGACGGCTTTCAAGACTGCCAACTCTGTGAAGAAGTCGCTTGGACTCAAAACCAAGCTGTACTACAACGACTACAATACGAACACCATCAACGCGAAGTCGACCGCGGTACTTAACATGGTCAAGGGGTTGCTTGATGATGGCATCACTGTCGATGGTGTTGGCTTCCAGTCTCACTTCGGACACGCCGACCCAGCAACTGCTGCAGACCAGGCAGCAAACTTTGAGCGATTTACAGCCCTTGGACTGGATGTTGCATTGACAGAGCTTGATGTTACAGCGAGTTCATCTTCGCCTTCTGAGGAGGAACAGGCTCAGCAAGGCAATGTCTACAAAAACACCATTGCGGCGTGCAAACAGGTGAAGAGATGTGTTGGCGTGACGATTTGGGGCTACGATGACAATTATTCGTGGCTCAGCACTAAGGCCCCGTTGCCATGGTATCAACCCGGCGGAGCAGGTTCGGCTTTGGTTCGCAAGTCGTTGTACGACAGCATTGTCGAAGGTTGGGGCGGCTCCAACGGCAGCAGCGCTCAAACGTCTGGCTCCGCAACAAGCACTGGCTCAGAAAGTTCGGGAACCGGTCAGAGCACCTCCCAAACAACGGGCACTGATAGCAGCATTGCTCAGACAACGGGCGGTAGCATTGATCAATCGTTTGGATCAGGGACTGGCACCTCAACCACTCCTGTAGCCACGTCTCCTGCAAGTGACAGCGCCACACAAGCACCTGTGATTGAAGCGGGCAGCACAGCCAGCGCAGGAAGCCGGGCAAAATGCACGGGTCGACGTCTTCGCAAGTGATCACCCAGTATACGTTTTGTAAGAGGAGGTCTTCAGATGTAGGGGGAAAAAGTGTCGGCCCCGACCTTGGGTAGCGTGCAAACAAGTTGATGTTGTGTCAGTCTGCGATGGTGAAAAGGCAAAAAGAACTCGACAAAAAAAAATTCTGACGTCAAAGGGAGTGCGTCGTCCACTTCCACGGCCTTGGACTCCTCTGATACTGCGAGCCTAGCAAGAATAAAATCAAGAACCGATTTCTGTAGGTTTTCTCCAGTGCGAGTTTGGCATTGGTTTTCAAATGAGTGGGTTTAATAAAGGAAAAGTAGTTTCTACACTAAGCAAACGAGCTGTCAAAAGCTGGGGAGTTAAAAGGCCAAATAAGCCGTGTCAATGCTTACTGTGGCGGACGTTTCCAGCTTGAATAAGTGAATACGTGCTTCAGTTAGGACATTGCATTGTGGAAAGCTTGATTGATTTAGATTGCTGTATCACGCTGTACCCAAAATCCAGTGTAGTTTTGATGACCTCGAGAAATGCTCGTCCTGAAATTTACCTGTGCGAATCTGGCTCATAAATCTAAGCGTGGTTTTAAGGTTGTGGGGCATAATTAGGATAACAGTCCACAGAGAAATCTCGCACTAAAAAGCTTGGTCTGACTTTCTTCTCGCAAATGCACCTAATGCTGCCAGTGCAGCCTATTTTTTCGGTGCTTGGAGTATTCTACGAAGGTACATTTATTTTGATGAGTTCGTCCTCAATGGCTACGCTTATTCTGCATAGCTTCGGAGGTCGTAAACTATTCGAGAGGGATAGCTCAATTGTGGTTTAGTCGACGGAGGATACAGCGACATAGAAACAAAGTACAAAGGAGCGTGTGCTAATCCCCCATTCTTCCAACCATACTGAGGAATGGAAAACACGATGTCTAACGGAAAACTTGAACGGATCCGCACGAAACCCCCTTGTCGGCACGTTGTGCCTTGAATACTGTATCGCGTTGAAACTTGCCAGGCGTCTGCCAAAATGCAACGGAGGTGCGTGTGATCGCACCGCAGGCGGCTTAGCTCACAAGGCGTGCGCGACGAATTTACCTGTCAACTGGACCAGAGAGTGACTATAGACCTACCAAACTTCACCTTCTACGGTTCGCATGTGTTGGTGTGCATTACCATTTCGACAAGAGTCCAAGCTAAAACCTGCACTTCCGAGTCGTAAGTTGCGACCACCGCGAGGTTTCGCGAGCTTTGTCGATCGCGCCGGCGACCAGCTTCTACCCCGACCAGGTCGGCGATTCAGCGAAACCAGCCGGGGTCGACAGAGACAAAGAGATACCAACCAAAGGCGCTTTTACGCCTGAACTTGCAGGCGGCTGGGGTCAAGTCTCTGCTGTTGCCATCGTCATGAACAAGTCATCGCAAACTCGACTAAGTGCTGCTGTCGCCAAGGAAGGCCATCATCCATGAGATCACCCTGGCGTCAAATGTGGTGGAACACCTCTATCCATGGCATTAGGCTTGGTCGAAGCCCGCATCGGCTTGAGCTCCAGCCGTCGATCACGAAAGCTCCGATCGATCGGTTTTGAGCGTCGCGACATCATTCCTCTGCGAAGACCTGGCTCATTTTGCTCAAGAGTTCCCGTCTCTATCGGCTCCACCCAACCATGTGGCGGCGTCATTGACACTCCAACCTGAAGCGGAGACCAACGCCTCGCTCACTCTTCATTCTGCTGCGTGGAAGTAGACGCGATGAAGCTTTTCCTGCCTTTAACCGTTGTCGGTCTGTCGCTGGCGGCGGCCAACGGCGCGTTGCTCGAGTCCACCTACACAGGAACCAAAGGACTGCACGATTTGGCCAAGGCCCAGGGCAAGTACATGGGCACGGCCACGGACAATGGCGAGCTCACCGACACATACTACTTGGCGGCGCTGAAGAACAGCAGTGAGTTTGGCATGCTCACGCCTGGCAACGCGATGAAGGTGAGTCCAGCTTTGCGCAACGTACTGTAGACGAACCGTTACTCATGTGGACGCTGGTGGACGCTCGTGTGACTGCAGTGGGACGCTACGGAGGCAACGCAAGGAACCTTCAGTTACACCAAGGGCGACGCCATCGTCTCCATCGCCGACGAAATGGGGGCCCAAGTGCGTTGCCACACGCTGCTGTGGCACTCGCAGGTCCCAACGTGGGTGCAGAGTCTCAGCAAGACCGAGATGCTGAGTGCTCTCGAGAACCACATCACGGAAGTCATGACCCACTTCGGCGACTCGTGCTACGCTTGGGATGTCGCCAACGAGGTCATGGGTGACGACGCCACGTACCGCAAGTCGTTCTGGTACACCACGACGGGCACGGACTACATCGTCACGGCGTTCAAGACTGCCAACAAGGTCAAGAAGTCGCTCGGACTCAAAACCAAGCTGTACTACAACGACTACAACACAAACACGGTAAACGCCAAGTCGACGGCGGTGATGAACATGATCCAGACTCTGCTGCTCGATGCTGACATCGGCATTGACGGTGTGGGTTTCCAGTCGCACTCGAGCTACTCCGACACCTCGACGACTGAGGACCTGGTGACCAACTTGGAGCGCTTCACGGCGCTGGGATTGGATGTTGCGTACACGGAACTCGATGTCAAGACCAGTTCCACCTCTCCGTCTGAAGAGGAGCAGGAGAAGCAAGTCACGGTCTACACGAACACTGTCGCTGCCTGTCAGCAGGTGGAGAACTGCGTCGGTGTGACGATCTGGGACTTTGACGACACGTACACGTGGCTCAGCAACGCGGCTCCACTCCCGTGGTACCAGCCCTCTGGCAAGGGCACCGCGCTGGTGCGCAAGCGTGCTTACGATGGTATCGTCGCTGGTTGGGGAACTTCTAGCAGCAGCACAGCGTCATCCGGCACGTCTAGCGCGGCTACGACGACGGCCACAAGCAAAGAGAGCAGCGCGGCGACTACAACGGCGGAAAGTGCGAGTGTCGAGGGCGAGAGCAGCCTTGAGGCTGAAACATCTACGGCTTCTAGCAGTGCCACGGAGACTGCTAGCAGCAGCACTGGCACGACAGTCACAAGTACCGAGAGCAGTGCTGATACTGAGACTTCGACGGCTGCGAGCAGCGCCACTGAAACCTCAACTGCTGCAAGCAGCACCACTGAGACCCAGGGCAGCAACACGGGCACGGAAACTTCGACTGCAGCCAGCAGTGCCACCGAGACTACTAGCACCGCCAGCAGTTCAACGGACACGGAAACCACGAGTACGGAAAGCAGCACCGCTGGTACTGCCACCAGCTCAACGAGTGGCTCAACTGGCACGGAAACAACCAGCAGTAGCACTGGTACCGAAACGACCAGTACTACCAGCAGCAGCAGCACCGAAACCACCAGCACGACGGGCAGCACTTCCCAAACTCCGACCTCTGGAAACACTGGAGCCTGCACCCGCAGAGTTCGCAAGTAGATATGTGAGGCAACTCCGTGATTTCGGCTAGTCACTAGTCGCTGAACGTGGTCGTCGTTTGCCATTTGTTTGAGTAATGGCGAAGAATAATTGTTGTGAGTAGTTTGCCTGAAAACCCTAACTTTGAAGTGATACTAGATTTTTTTCGCTACAAACTCATTAGTACGTATCAAGACTCGATGGCGTTGCCGTTTAGCGTGACGCGTGACGCTGCGGCAGTCCAGCTTCGCGATGAGGGCGTGCAACGCATAACGAACGATGCTGCTTGGTGGAGTTGCCACGTCTCAAGGTTCGCGTTCTTTTGTAGCTTGCCATTTTAGCAGGCTAGCCTCCGCCGTTGCTACCATTTTCACCTAGCCAACACAAGGCCTGTGCAGCTCCAACTCGGTTCTTATGATAACTGACCCACTCGTCGGTGTTTGCGAGGTAACGATCAGCACGGACAAGAAAATGAACGCAGCAGAAACTTTGGTGCGGTAGGAAGGATCAAAAACGATCAACGCAAATAGAGGAATCCATACATGACCAAGCCCATCCGGCCTGAATGATTTCATTCAGCATTTAGCTTTAAAGCCAACAACCTCTAACGTAGAATCACCAGCAATGGCTCCGTTGCAGAAACCAATAATACATGCTGCCGTAGTTCCAGCGTCAGTCAACAGTCCTGCTCTATAAGGTCCCCAATTTTTCTCAACAATCGTAAGGAAGACACAAAAGCAAGAAACATCGAGCAAGATGAGTCGACGACCGAGAGTAGTGACGAAGATGATGGAGATGATAGCAAAGCTTTCGAAAGACGAGAGCCTGAAATCTCGGAGGCTAATACGCCGAATGAATATCTCAAAATGCTCTCAAAGTTCCAAGCCCCTGTCAAGACAGGTCTCAATGGAATCAACGTCATACACGATCCGTTGTACAACAAAGGATCCGGCTTTCCTCACATTGAACGCGATCGTCTTGGTATGACTTTCCACCAAAAGAATTCGTCAATTATTTCTAACTTGTGTTGTGCGTGATTGTAGGGCTACGAGGTTTAGTACCCCCGCGTCGCTTATCCGTAGAAACTCAACTGGCGAACGCTTTCAGACAAGAGAAAGACCCGCTCAGGAAAAGCCGATTTCTCACAGACCTACATGACTGCAACGAGACGCTCTACTTTCGACTTGTGATCAAGCATATCAAAGAAATGGGTGCGTGGTCGTGATGTTGGATGGAAACAACAATCACCCGGACTAATACTCGTACTACTCGTTGTCATGCTACGACGTCGACTTCATCTGCAGCTCCCATTGTGTACAACCCGACGGTGGGTCTGGTGTGCCAGAAGGTCGGCTACCTCTTCCGCCGTCCGCGAGGTATGTTCTACAGCACACGTGACCGCGGCCAGTTCGGCGCCATGGTGCACAACTGACCGTGCGACGACGTCGAGGTGATCGTGGTCACGGACGGCAGCTGCATCCTGGGTCTGGGCGACCTCGGCGCCAATGGCATGGGTATCCCCATCGGCAAGCTGGCCCTGTACACGGCCGCGGGAGGCATCGACCCGCGCAAAGTTCTCCCCGTGATGCTCGACACGGACAACAAGAAGCTGCTGGAGGACCCGTACTACCCGGCGTGCAGCACCCTCGCGTGACGGGCCAGGCGTGCTGGTCCATGGTGGACGAGTTCATGTGCGCCGTGCGCTCTCGCTGGCCCAAGGTGCTCGTGCAGTTCGAGGACTTCTCAAGCGACCACGCCGCGGACGTGCTGAACGCGTACCGGCTGAAGCAGCTGTGCTTCAACGACGACATCCAGGGCACGGGCGGCTGGCCGGCGTGCTCGGCGCGTGCGACCAGCAGGTGAAGATTCCGCTGAAGGACCAGCGGATTGTCATCCTCGGCGCCGGCAGTGCCGGTCTGGTGTGGCTGCCACGCTGCTGCAGGGCATGGTGCGGGAGGGCATGACCACGGACGAGGCCCGCGAGCGGTTCTACCTGTTGGACCAGTTCGGCCTCATCGGCGAAGGCCGCAAGGGTCTCAACTCGGCGCAGCAGTTCTTCTCGCGCAAGGGCGACGTCGCTGTCGCTGACAAGGCCAAGCTGCGTGATCAAGCACGCCAAAACCATGGGTTCTCAGTGGTGCCGCCGGTGCGTTCACCCAGGACGCACTGGAGGAGATGGCCAAACACACAGAGCAGCCGATCGTGTTCCCGCTGTCGATTCCGACGTCCGTGGCCGAGTGCACGGCCCAGCAGGCGTACGAATGGACCAAGGGCAAGTGCGTGTTCGCGAGCGGCAGTCCGTTCCCGCCCGTCGTGTACAACGGCGCGGAATACCACATCAGCCAGTGCAACAGCATGTTCATCTTCCCGGGCGTGGGTCTGGCGGCGTCGATCATCCAGGCGACGCGCGTGACGGACGGCATGTTGTATTCTGCTGCGAGAGCGCTGTCGCAGTGTTTGAGTGCGCAGGAGATCTCAAACGGCCAGGTGTTCGCGTCCGTGGAGAACATCCGCGACGTGTGGCTGAAGGTGGCGACGGCAGTGTGCGAGACTGCGATCGAGGAGGGTGTGGCCGGGTTCCAACCGGAGCTTTACCACGGCGCGACCCTGGAGAACTTTGTCGCCTCCAAGATGTACTTCCCGTCGTATCACGCGTTGGTAGAGTAAGTCGTGCTTCCCCGCAGGTGAAACTGACGTGGTCTAAAAAAATATAAACTTGATGCTGGATCTACAATCTCTACAGTCTCTTAAAGCGCAGCTTGAGTGAGCAGCTTCACGAGACACTCGAAGGGGCAATCCACCGTGCCATCATCCTGGTTTACATACGCGATAACGATCCAACTTAGGCGCTGCTAATCCTGCGGGCAAGCTCGGTTCGTTCAACTGTACACACCTGCGTGACCCTCACCTCATCCGCCTTGAGTGACTGCGGCTTCAAGAACACGAATCTCGCTCGTCGACAAGCCCTATGCAGAGCTTTCTTGAGCTCGAACCTCGAGTCGAAGGCTCCAACTCATGCGCACATCTTCTCTCTCAACCAAAACCGGGCCGGCCGATCAGGTTCGCGTTGCAGCTGTAGGCGTACCCGGCGTTCGTGGATCACCTCGCCTGACCAGATTAAATTAATCGCGCGTTTTGCGGTGTTCGCGTTGTCTGCGGGGACAACTGTCGCCGTCTGCTTCGCCCCGGAGCCACTTGCTGATCGAAACTGCGCATGACACAAATCTCGCGGAGACACACAGACGCACACAGCGACGACGGCTACAAACATCGTGGCCATCCTACGCACCGAGAGATCAGACGTCGGCGAAGCTCCACCTTCAAAAGTCTCCGAAGTATCCTCTCTAGCCTAGAGTCTAGGCCCTCCTTGGTGAGCACTGAGTTGGCGCCGATCCGTTGCACGGCACTCACAACTGAATTCGGCAGCAACTCCACAAGCGGCTTTCAAGCCAAGTGTTAGTGTCATCTTCGTCCTGGTGTCATGCTCACTCCGTACGTGCTGACCGCGCTTGTGGGCTTGGTGCTCGCTGCCCCCGAGGCCTCCGCTGCCTGCAGCAACTGGTCCAACCGCTACCAGACCAACCTTGAGGGTGTCTGCGTCTGCAACGCCACTCAGTGCGACACCGTTTCCAACGACTTTACGAACCTCATCCCGGGACAGGTTGGTGTCTACACTTCTTCCAAGGGCGGTGACCGCTTCGCGTACAAAGTGGTGAACGTCGACTCGACGGCTGCGAGCAACCCCACGTACACCATCGACGTGTCCACGCAGTACCAAACCATGATCGGCTTCGGCGGTTCCTTCACGGATGCCGCGGCGATCAACGTGTACAAGTTGTCGTCGACGTTGCAGCAGATGGTGCTGGACCAGTACTATTCCGACAAGGGCCTGCAGTACTCGCTCGGCCGAGTCACTATCGGATCGACGGACTTCTCCACGAGCATCTACTCGTACAACGACAACCCAGGCGACCTTGCCCAGGAGAAGTTCTCCATTGACGTGGACCGGAAGTCCAACAAGATCGACCTCATCCAGCGCGCACTCCGAACGTCGTCGCGCGATGTGAAGCTGTTCGCATCTTCCTGGGCCCCTCCGGCTTGGATGACGACTGAGAACACGACGATCAACTGTGCGCTCAAGGGAAACCCTGGTGAGGAGTACTGGCGATCTCTCGCGCTTTACTACTCCAAGTTTTTCGACGAGTATCAAAAGGAAGGAATCGACTTCTGGGCCATGACGGTGCAGAACGAGCCCACCAAGTCCATCCTGCAGACGTCGGCGTGGCAGTCGCTGCGTATGAGTGCTAAACAACAGCGTGACTTTGTCAAGCTTGACTTGGGTCCTACGATGGCTAAGAACCACCCGAACCTCAAGATCATTGCGACCGATGACCAGAAGTCTGGCATTTTGGACGAGTTGGCTCCGTACGAAGACCCTGATTCACTCAAGTACATCAGCGGACTTGGTGTTCACTGGTACCGCAACCTTGACTTCTTCTTCTTCGGCATCGGTGGCGATTTTGACAAGCTGCTTACCTTCCACAAGAAGTTTCCTGACATCTTCATGCTCGCAACGGAGGCTTGTGAGGGATATTTGCCGAGCTGGCTGGGCACGGGATCTGGCGCCTCTCTTACCGACGCTGACAAGAGCTGGTCACGTGCTGAGAACTACGGACACGATATTATCGAGGATATTAACAACTTTGTCGTTGGCTGGACTGATTGGAACCTGGTGCTTGACACCACAGGCGGACCTAACTGGGCGAACAACTTCGTGGATGCGCCGATTCTTGTCGATGAAATTAGTGGTGCCGAGTTCTACAAGCAGCCTATGTTCTACATCATGGGTCACTTCTCGAAATTCGTGCCCGCAGGCTCTCGTCGCATTGAGTTCCCGAAGACCAAGACGCTGAGCAACTTCCACCGCTGTGCATTTGTGACGCCGGATAACAACGTGGTGATGCAGTTCTTGAACCGTGACAACTCGGACGTAACGGTGAGTGTGAAGCAGCCGGATGCTAGGACTTTCACGTTGAAGCTGCCCGCGCACTCGATGCAAACGGTAATCCTTCCGGCTTCCGACGCGACGAAGATTCAGCCGTAGGCACAGAAATCAAGCTTTATTAATCTTCGTCGAGCTTTTTCGTTCGGAGATACGTGCAACTGAAAGAAAAATACAACAAATCTCTACATTCACCGATTTCGGCTCCACTTGCCGCTCACAAATGTTGAGCTTACTCGTGAAAAGGTGCCTTGATAGAGAACTCTGACTATCGGTGAATTATTTTTCCTCGTGCACAGAGCTCGCACTAGGATGTAATATATTTTGTGATATACAAAGGAAAGAAATAGCCTTGATATCCATTACTACTCTACAGCGAATGTACTACTAAAATCCAGTACATTCTTTCTCGCGTCATCGAAATACAGTTTCTGAAAGGTGAATTTGCTCTTACAAATTTGCTCTTACAAATTATTGGTCTCAGCTACGCTGAAACAAAGAATTTTTACTGCTTAAGTTTTCACAATGTTTGACATACATGTAGGAGATCTTGGAATAACAAATCATCTCAAACGGTAGACTAGAATGAAAACGACTTGTGTTTGCTTAATTTTCTTGTACGAGTATCTCGTGATTCTATCCTACCTAAAACGGATAAGCCTTGTTGAGAATGCTCATAAAGACTTCGTCCTTCAAGGGCATCTTGAACGTGCTGAAAAAATACTTGACATCGAAAGCGTCGCCATTCAGAACGTTGCGTGCCTCCACGGTAAGCTGTCCCCATGTAATCAGGTCCTGGAATTCTCCCGATTCCTTCGTGAGCTGTAGGGCCTGCTTGTTACCCAGAAGACTGTAGTGGGAGTCCAGCTTCACGCTCGTTCCATCAAGGTACTTTAGCATCGTGGGAGTTTGTTTTTCGTAGCCAACACCGGCGGACATCGACACTCCAAGAAGCGTCGAGTTGTCCGGTGACGGGGTGTCAGTCCAAACAATCGCGTACTCCCAGAAGTGGCGGTGACCAGAAACTCCCTGTCGGCCCTTAGGGAAGTACCAAGTGTACATGGTGGCCCACTTGTCCTTGAACCAGTCAGAGCGCGAATACACTTGCGAGCCGAGGCTAGATCCCTCGCAGTCGCCATCAACCGGACCGGACCATTCCAGGCCGCCACTGATGGAACCGTTTGCCTGAACAGCGGGGTACGGGTGGCAACCGTAGGAAATGTGGAGCTGGGGCTTGTACTTGACAGCAGTTTTCTGGGCGTCTGTGACAGGCTTCGGTTGAGCGAACGGCTGCACTTGGTCGTGGTTGATCGTGTCAACTTTAGCGTTGACGGCAGCAAACGAAGCAATGGCAGCGAGGACGAAGGCACGGAAAAACATCTTCGTGTGAGAACTTCGGGTGTGGAAACGGAAGATGTGTACTTGAATCGGTAGATTTGGAAGTGAGACCGAGAGGAGGCAGATCCCCGTACAGCGTGCGTGACCTCATCCTGGTAGACGTGCCAGGAAGCCAACTCCATTTGTTATGGTGCATCTAGCTGACATGAACAAGATCAGAAAAACTGCCAGTATCACCGTCTCAGAGCCCGTTTGTTGTGCGGGTGTCTGCCTCTGTGGGAATGATGTCCAGGGCTGATCGGTCTGTACCTTGATAAGACTCGAAGTTGGAAAAGGGACATTCACTACGATTGTAGAGATAGAGCCAGCAGTTTGGGGGTCAAATCCCTAGCATCACGTCCCTATTAATTCACTGGTGAATCCCTGCGGGGAATTCTCTGAGGAGAGAAGTTTGCGCATGGGCTATTGAGCTGGCTCTGTTGGGGCAGTCCGCAGGTACAACGCGAGCAGTAGTTCAAATGTACCTTGCGTGCGTCAGTGCACACTTGACCGAGAGATACACACAAAGGGATAGCCTGGTAGACTTCAACCGATTTGGGCAAACACGATAAAAGTTTTACTCATGCACGTATAATAGTAATAAGCTACGTGCAGCCCATGCAATCAGCTGGCCAAGCTAACAGAAATACAAAGTTGACAACAAACTGTTGATTTCCTTTCGCTGCGCACTAAAACGGGTATGCCTTCTTGAGTTTGTCCATGAACACGTCGTCATCCATCGGCATGACAACCTCTCTTACAGACCAGTCGACATCGAAGTCTGCCTCACTCAAAGCAGTCCGGGCTTCTTCGGTAAGCTGCTCCCACGTGATGAGATCCTGGGTCTCGCCTGAGTCTGTTGTGAGTTGAACGCCTAGCTTGCTCCCCCAAAAACTGAGATACGAGTCAAATTTGACGGTAGTTCCATTAACGACGTACTTGGATTTCGGAGGGGTAGCCTTCCTAAAGCCAACACCGGCAGACATCGACACACCGAGGATGGTTGAGTTGTCGGGCTTATCACTGTCGAGCCACACGATAGCGTACGACCAGAAATGGCGATGACCCGAGCGGTACTTGGAAATGTACTGTCGCCCTTTAGGAAAGTACCAGGCGTACATGACGGCCCACTTGTCCTTGTAGCAGTCCGAGCGAGAATACACTTGAGAGCCCAACCTAGAGCCCTTGCAGTCTCCATCAGCCCAGCCAGCCCACTTCAGACCGGCACTGACGGAACCATTCGCTTGGACAGCAGGGTACGGATGGCAACCGTAGGAAATGTGGAGCTGCGGCTTGTACTTGAGTGCAGTTTTCTCGGAATCGGTAGTAGGTTCTTGCTGAGCGAACGGCTGCACTTGGTCGTGGTTGATCATTTTGACATTCGCGTTGACCACACTTAGCGACGAGATACAAGCGAGCAGGAAAACACGAACGTTCATCTTGATAATTGGTCTTGACTTTGGTTGTGTCTTTTACGCGGGTTTTCAAAAGTGAGACCTCGGCTTACTGGCGGGCAAGCGGTCAGGTCCTTGCCTCCAATCCAAAAGGACAAGAAGTGTACCACCAAGGTTAAATGCTCGGGGCAAAGATTTGCTTGTACTGCTTTCGGACCTGATCTATTTTGCTGTACATGTAGGTAAGCAGGCTTGTGCGTACGCACACCCACACCTCCACAGTATCTCAAATTTCGTGTTGAGTAATAGGATTTTACCTCTCAGACCTCACGACTCGTATCCATTTTGGTGGACACGTTGAAGTGGATACAAATGAGTACAGGCTCGTCAGATTCCATAAGTCAAGATTCTTCTTTGAATATGCTGGTGTCTCTGCAAAATGTAAGCTGACGCTAAAACAGCAAGCAGTATCAGATCTGACAAACCTATCCAAAGATGTTGGATTCGTCGCAGTATGCTCTGGAACGCGTTGTCGATGATCGAGCTACTGCAATGAGCGACTTGGCTATCGGCACGTGAAGAAGACGGACACCGTTTCCGGCGCTGCCATCACCTTTCCAGAGGGTCCTTAGATGGTGGATAGCATTGCGCTGGAAGCTCTCTCGTAGCCTTTTCTCGGTGTCTGTGCCACTGCTGACTACGGAGTTTGACATTAAACTTGGTGATCTCATCGTCGCAATCCCAGTCATCAGCTATTTGCTGACAGCTACAGTGCTGCAAGCAAAGGATCGTGATGTGAAAGGGTCCGGATCAGCACCTTCGATCGCAATGATGCTCGTATTTCTTTTTGCTATCCGAAACAACTCCGTGTTGCTGGTGGTGACCGGAATTTCATTTGAATGCGTGCTTTTCTATCACAAGCTATTCGCTTTCATCACCATTGTACTAACAGCTTTACATGGTCTCGCGTATGTGCTGGATCGAGCACAATCGGGTGTTGACTTTCATCACGACCAAATGGTTACGGGCATGGTGGCGTTCGTGGGGATGGTGATGATGTACATCTTGTCTCTCAGCAACATCTGCCGAATTTTTTCCGAGGTGTTTATCCGTCTGCACTGATTACCGTAGTTATCTTCACAGTAAAGCATGGCGCACCACTCGTTCTGGTCGGGTTTATTCCTTGGACGATTGACATGCTCTTTCGCGTAGCTTACCGGCCGTACATTCATGCCAACGGATCATTCTTTAAGAGAAAACAACTGCACAACTCAACATCATCGAACCACAAGCACCGGCGTGGAGTTAGCGCTCGTGATCAACTAACAATATGTGCGATGCCAGGCAACATCACTCGAATCAGCTTTCCTCGAGTCCGGTACGACACAGGCGAGTCGTTCGAATACGAGGCAGAACAGTATGTATTCCTCTGTATTCCCAAGCTGTCGCTGCTTCAGTGGCATCCTTTCACAATTTCTTCAGCTCCCCACGAAGCCATGGTCACATTTCACATTAAGGCTCTTGGAGACTGGAGTACAAAGCTTCATCACCTGGCAAGTTCAAGCGATCCAGAGATGGCGCCAATTGACGTTCTAGTTGATGGGCCGTACGGTAGCGTGGCGATCGATATCGACAGCGTCACAACGTACGCTCACTTTGTGCTCTTTTCGGGTGGAATTTTGGCGTGACTCCCATGCGCTCGATCGCAAACTGGTTGCATTATGAATGTCATTACCATAGTCGGGAAGGCGCACCAAGAGTTCGCTATTTGTTTGGTCCGTACGAGATTAAGAAATAGTCGAAAGCGTGCTGAGCCAAGACCTCGAGGCCGGCGAAACTAAGCAAGACGTGGACGCGGTGGCGCCGTACTTGCCACACATCCTTCTCCATCCGCGCACAACAAATGATCCGGACGGAGACTTCTACAGCGAGATCTACCTGACTCGGGGACATCCTGACCTTGAAGCGCGCGGTGATCACCAATTCAGAAACTGCATGCGGTACGGCGTTCGACCTGATGTCACTCAGATACTACGCGGAATGGGGCACGACGCGTTGAAAGCTCGAAGAAGCGCGTTGCCGTGTTAGTATGTGGTCCCCGTGCCATGGTGAGGGATGTAACGAAGGCCAGTATGAAGATATCGCACGAAATGCGAGTCCACTTTGACGTACACAGCGAAGTTTTCCAGTTTTAGACAGCAATCAAAGCAAGCAGTGAATATGTCACCTGTAAGGTATCAGCCCGCCTCCGCTTGTTTGCTACGTGCAGTCTCCTTCTCAGTAGGGCGAACCTCCCGGCTGAGATCCTCATTCCTATCTCCGTTTCATTTCAGCGGAGGTGTCCAGCACCTTGCTCATTTTCCGTTGGAAACGGTCTACGTCACGCACACAGTTTTGCGTCGCACGCATGGGATCCCGCCCTTCATACGACTAATTTGGCGAGTTGTGGCGAGCCTTAGAGCACACTTGGATTACGCGATGGCGGTTGTGCTGGCAACGGCAGTGTTCTGTCCGTCCGCCGGCTGAGCCGATGCCATAGTTTGTGAATTCTATTGAAGGCGCCAGTGCAAGTTATTCATCTTTTTGCATCGGATCCCTTTGTTGACTTCTACTCGCTAGTCGTTATCAATGTCTGCAGTAGTCGCGAATTCAGCGACACCTTCAGGAGACTACGTCGCCACATTTCCAAGTGATACTCCCGGCAATGCCACCACTAACAATGTTCAGGTGAATTCAACCAAGCCAGGGACATCTCCGTTCGACAGGCTGAAGCGGGCATGGTTTGGCATCCGGTTTAAGCTCTCAACATGCATCCTTTCACGCCCAGTGCCATTTTTCACTGCAAACCTGGACTTGAAACTGGGCGATGTGTTAATCACATTGCCCATAGCAGCAGTGGTGCTGGCGATTAATGTGAACCTTTGTGCAAAGCAAGAAGTGCAGGAGTCAGGCTCTTTGCCAGTGATTGCGATGATCGCTGTTTTTGCGCTGGCGGTGCGCAACAACTCCATCCTGTTGACTCTTACAGGTCTGCCATTTGAGCGTGCTTTGCTGTACCATAAGTTCTTTGGTGTAGTTGCCCTCCTTCTAGCAGGACTACATGGGCTGGCGTGGGTCTTACAAGACGAGGGAGTGGCTATAGCTCGACGCCGCCGTCGTCTGCGGGATGATGGTGAGCCACTGATGGAAAGAAAACTTTCTGGGGCACTCTGCTTCTACCTCATGGCTGCGCTTTGGGTGTTTTCGTGGTCTCCTATCCGTCGTCGATTCTACGAGGCCTTTCTGCGTATGCACTGGCTGCTCTTCATTGGAATTGTTGCCTTCGCGATCATTCACGGAGCTGGCGGAGTTGTCATCGGGCTCATTCCATGGGCACTAGATCTTGTCTTCCGCCACGGGTACCTCGTTCAGAAGTATTTCCGTGGAGGGCTGTTGAACATTTTTCGCTGCAAAAGTGGTGATGCGAGCAAGCCAGGTGTGATTTCACAGCAGCAGGTCTCGATGAGCCACCTCCCTGGAGATATCCTGCGAATTCAATTTCTTCGAGTTCGCTCTGACACTGGAGAAAGCTTCAAGTACGAAGCAGGTCAATACGTCTTCATATGTGTACCGAAGATATCTCTGTTGGAGTGGCACCCATTCACTATTTCGTCTTCTCCGAATGAAGTACTTGTTACCATCCACATCAAGGCACTTGGAGACTGGACCAAGAAGCTGCTGGCTGCTGTGCCCTTCACATCAGACGGAAACCAGCAAGTGGTGCCCGCGCAATTTCCCATTTTGGTGGACGGTCCGTACGGCAGCGTCTCTATTGACATTGATAACCCCAAGACTTACTCACACGTCGCTCTTTTCAGCGGTGGAATCGGTATCACTCCCATGCAATCCATCGCAAACCAGCTTTTCTTTGACTTCCACCACCGAGACCGCCAGGCCCTCAAGAAAGTTCACTTTGTGTGGTCTGTCCGTGAGCGCGCTGTTGTCGAAGCTATGATGAACGCGCAGTTTGTCGAAGACCGCAAGCAGCTTCAGGGACACACTCCCGCTTTTCTTCCGGACGATCTCCTTTCTGCAGGTCCCAATGGCGGCAGTACATCACCCAGCGACGTCTTTAAGTCGGAATTTTTCCTTACCAAAGCCCAACCTGACCCAGAAAATCCCGTGGATCGCCGCCTACAGCACTGCCTGCGCTACAATACGCGTCCTGATGTTGCTGACGTGTTGAAGACTTTGGGTCAGGATGCACAAAATCATTGTAAGAAGCGTGTCGCCGTACTAGTGTGCGGACCATCAGCACTGGTAAAGGACGTGATCAACCAGGCAATGAAGCTCGAACGCACATCAAAGATCAAGTACGACGTACACACAGAGTGCTTCGACTTCTAAGCACCCGCAAGGATCTTTTGACGGACAGTGTCGATGCACTGTGTGTTCTCCACGTTAAACACTTCTTGAAAATGAAAATAATGAGTTGCTTGAAAAATAAAAGCCTTGTGTGCAAAAATGCTACTCTTCATGGAAAACTAAAACTCGAAGAGCTCCGTGTGCACGTCGTACTGCACATTCGTTACCTTGCTCAGCGTCAAACTTGTCGAGATCAACGACTGGACCATGGGCATCGGGCCGCACGCCAGCACAGCCACGCGATCCTTACCATCCTGTTTCGCTTGCTCTCCTAACGCACGGAGAATTCCAATCAGGTCTGGCCGGGACCCATACCGAAGACAGTGTCCAAGCTGCTGATCTACCGGGTCTTCGATGTCCCGCTCGACGCCTGTAAGATAGAACTCGCTGCTGAACGTGCTGTTGGAGCCCTTGCGAATAATATCATGCGGAAAGTAGGCTGCAGCCCCAGCGCTCTCTTCACCGTTCGGCACGCTCGCGAGCAACGCATTGATGGCGTCGTGATTTGGAATGGCCCACACAAAGTTGACACGCTTAATCTCTGAGCGCCCCAGCGTGTAGCGTTGATAGTGCAGCCAGTTGAGAATAGACCGCATTGGAGTCACACCAATTCCACCCGCGAATAGTGCGAAGTGCGAGTACGTCTCGGGGGTATCAATATCCACGGCAACGTGACCGTAAGGTCCGTCTACGAGGATATCAAACGAAGCTTCCGACGAGCCTTCATTCGCAGAGGCTGCCTCCAGCACCTTGGTCGTCCAGTCACCGGCAGCCTTGATGTAGAACGCGACGATGTCTTCGTGTGGCGACGACGAAATCGTGAAGGGATGCCACTGCAGAGTCGAAATGCTCGGGATACACAGGAAGGCGTACTGCCCCGCCTCAAAGTCGAAAACCTCTCCTGTATCTTTGCGCACGCGGGGGAAGCTGACACGTGTGATGTTGCCAGGCAGCGCTGCCACTGAGACTTGGTCGCGCGCGATGACGCCCATGCCATTGCTGGCGTTGAGCACGTTTCGGTTCGAGTCCCGGTTGACGCTCTCCGAGTCTTTCTTCTTGAACACCGTGCCCTGCTTGTAGATCCTCGTGCGGTAGACGAGTCTGAAGAGCAGGTCGATGATCCAGGGCACGATGCCGACCAGCGCCAAGGCCGCGCCGTGCGCCATGCCGACGACGAACACGACGAGGAACAGCACCCAGTGCACCCTCAGGAAGAGCTCGAAGAACCTGCGGCGGACGACGTTGAGCGACATGGCGAACATGAGCAGCATGGCGACGAATATGATCGTCCCCGTGGCCACTTTGCTGTCCTTGTCCCGTTCGTCACCGTGGTGGTGGGCGAGCAAGTAGGCGAGCCCGTGCAGCGCCGACAGCACGACGGTGGTGTAGGCGAAGAGTTTGTGGTAGAAGAGCGCTCTCTCGAAGGAGATGCCAGTAAGCTCCAGCAGCAGGACGTTGTTCCTGATGGCGAAGAAGAAGACGAGCAGCAGTCCGAGCGTGGCGATGGTGCCGGAGCCGCCGACCGAGCGCGTGCCGGCCAGGACGGCGTTGACCACCACAAGCACCGCGACGACCGGCAGCGTGAGCACCAGGTCGCCCTTCTTCACGTCCAGCCGGGCGGTGACCAGCGGCACGGGCAGCGAGAACACGCGGCGCGAGAGCGACCAGCGCGTGGCCATCCACGCGCGCAGCAGCGCCTGCAGGCGGCCGGGCAGACACGCGCCGCGCTCGCGCGGCTGCCACGTCGCCTCGAGCGGCGCGTCGGGCGCCGACGGCGTCGCCACCTGCTGGAAGGCGCTGGCCTTGGGCGACGAGTCCATCGCGGCGGGGACGAGGGCGGAGACGCTTGCGTACGGGCCGGCAAATTCGAGAATGAGCAGTGCGGACAGCGGACACGAAGAGTGAAGGTAGCCATGATCCGCTGGTGAGACAGGGAGGGCCGTAATCATGTCCCCTGTGCGATTTTATACCCTGTTCTATACTATTAAATGAAGGTTTAGTAGTAATTAGAGACTTGTGAACGTTGATGTGGATTGTTTTAGTACAATATGTTGCTTGGGTCTTATCGTGGTACAGAGGTAGTTGGAATGAGAGGGATGTGTAAGAACACGCCGCTCGGTTCAGAGTTGTGCGCAAGTTGCAGTCTCTCTGCAGTCTTGTCAGGCTTACGGCAACTCGCTCGTTCGTCAGCGTGTATACGGCAGCTTAGTTGGGGAGCCATTGGGTTGCTGGAAGAACGGTGTCCAACGCGCCGGCAGCTTTTGGTTTGCGGCGTGTCTTCTCGAGAGGCGTGACGACTCGACTAATTGAAAGGCGACTACCAGGACGCTCTAGTGAGAAGCTTTGAACGATGGCACTTTTACGGGGAAAGGTGCAGCTTACGGAATTGTTTACTCAAGTCTTGCTACTTTCAGTGAAGGAATGCATTATTGCCTCTAAAACCGAGGCCTATCCCAGCACAACCATTTTTGTTTTTACATAAAATCTTCTTAAGTGAGGGCAGCATAGCTGCTGACTCGAGCTGAAATCCACGCAGCTCGTCGCATGCACCTCTCGAATCAGTTTAAAATGCGCAGCAATCTCAAGCTTCCAAAATGGCATTAAGGTCCTAGCTCGAAGTATCATCAGTGGTGGGGAAATTGTCATTGAGCCATGATAAAACCATTTCCGGATACCATGCATCAAAACATGAATACTCCTCCCAAGCATCAATACGCGATGGGGTTAAAACACTTCAGGATACACCTCGTTAAGAAAGAGAAGTATCTCGAGAACTTTTATCATTGGCCACGAGGTATTCAACGAAAATATCATTGGAAACATGTTCACACCGTGATCTGAATCCTTTCTTGATAACCAGTATGCTATCCGCAAGTGACCATTTCTCAGGGCCTGGACGAGTGCTGGCGGAAAGTATGGCTCCTTGTTTTTTTTTCGTATAGACACTTAACTATCTTGAAATGGCCGCACTCAGCCGCTAGGCCTGTGAGTTCTGGTGTACACTTCCCTATCCGATTCGTATCAAGCCATTTCAGCGCATCAAGATGATTCATACGTACTGTAGTCTCCATGATGTTTCCTATGTATTTGGTAGGGCAATTTGCCTGCAGCCACTCCATCATAAGAACGTTGCCGTCACGGACCGCCGAGCCAAACAGATCTTGAGTCTCACCCCAGAAGTGTAATATCTGATCAACCCGTCTTCGTTTTAGACCAACTATTTCAATTCTTTGGAAGTGTCCATAACCTCAATCAGCTGCAGAATATCCAAGCGACCATGCCGGCTCGTCGCATGGATGGCGCAATATACCCTTTGGTTACTGATGAAGTCATGGTCTATAAACCACTTCACACATTCCAGGTGACCATTTCGGACACATTCTTCAACTATGTCCAATCGTAAGGTTGTGATCAGTTCTTGCTCGTACAGATATTGCATCACGTTAACTTGACCCATTCTCGCTGCCGAATGGTATCGCACAGCTCGCGAGCCAGCGGAAGCTCAATAAGCCCCTTCATGACGGATACGCTGACGAATTCGCATGCGGAAGTGAATATGCCACCCCAAGCTTTTTTCCACGTTGTGTGATACCTTTGCAGTGGGGAAAAGCGCTGAAAGAGCTGCTGCATGAGCTCGAGACTCCCCGTTTTTGCCAATCCGCATAGAGCAAGCGCAGCAAGGCTTTCATCGAGCTGCTCGTATCCTAAGCCGAGCATTCTTTCCACTGCTTCAGCGTGCGAGTAACAGGAGTTGCCATCCTCGATGTACCTCCCCGTGGATTTCAGTAGCTCCATTGCAAGCTGGAAATAACCTTGTTCCAATGAATATACTAACGCTGCTCGTCGGTCCCAATCGAACGGTAAGTAGACACATCATGAGCTCCCCATTCTTGACGGATTCGATCACCCCTATCTTCATCGACCACGAGGTGATGCGGCTGATGTCGGCTTGTACTGTGCTTTGAGTTTGAATGCCACCTGGGTCTAGGTGGGATGACTTCGCATGAGTTTCATTATTGCAGACTTCAGACCGATGTTCCCAAGAGAAGTATCAAGAATATCTAAAATTTTGGAGCTGACCAGTGATTTAACTGCCGCAGCACCTCCAGCTTGCTCCACCATTAAGGTTAGGAGTAGTTCAAGCACAAACCTAGCTCTTGCTGATCTTTGTTGTTGCAGCGCTGCAGTCATTCGCGCCAGTATGGACAGAACGAGCATGCGCACGGATGGGTTTCGTACAAGCAATCCTAGGAACGGACGCAAAACCTCTGATGGAAAGTCTGTTTCCGTTAGCAACACCAGTTCCAACGCGCATGAATTCTTGGCCTCATCAATTTCGTCGTAGATTTTCACACGGCATCCAATACATCTTCACTGTTGTCCGTTGGTATCTGTAATGGGCCCGTTGCTTGCTGCTTCACACAAAGCTCAAAGAACCGCCGTGATGGTGCCAAAATGTTCCTATCCCTGTGAGAGAAGAACAGCCTCGTATTCTCATCTATCCCTGATTCAGATACAACACCATCTAAAATATATCCTTTCATTTGTGGTGGGGGCAAGTGCACGGCTCGTTCTACCTGATAGGTTCCATAACTCGTGCCATAAAGAAAGAACTTCCCCGCTGTTTTCATTCTCCGCAAGCCCATCCAACAAATAAACCAGATCTCGTGCAGCAGACGTGACTGAAACGCTTCGGTGTGACCATCAATTTGCTTCAAAATGTCAGCAACACAGTACGGAAGCTCTTCCAACGAGATAGTTCTCCCTTTGGGGCTTCCTTCTGCCGTGGCTTGCGCTGCCACACATTCCAATAGCGAACTACGCCCAGTTCCTCGATGATCCATCGTATACACGTCCATTGAGCTATTTGACAGCGCATACAGCTCCAACATTGCCCAGAATAGTGAACAAAAGGGTTAGATAATCTCGCAACATCAAAATTGATATTATTAAATGATGGCACGAGTTTTCTTACACTCCGCAGAAGAATCCCCCGGCCCCCCGGCCAAGAATCAAATGGTCTTATGAGCTTGTGGCTCTTGGATTTCACTCGTTGCCGCTATTTTGCGTTTGATAAAGAGCTCAATAGTTTTGGAACTGCTGCAAATTCCAGAATGACACAACGGCGTCTCTACTGTGGCACACTCGAAACCAATTTGATTCAAAAATGGCTGCGAGGACACGTCTGTAAGTGTGCACGGATACCAGCCATTTATCTCCATCGAATACGCCTCGGAACAACCATAGCTCACTAGAAGCAGTAGCAGCGAGTCCCATCATAACCGAAGATCGCAAATTCGCAAATCAGATTTTACAACATAGTGTGCGCCACATAATGGTTTCGGTGGTCGAGTTGCAGTCAAGTGCTGGTGACTCACGTTACAGTTCTGGTGGTTGCGCCTTCAGCCCTGGCCATTGATCCAGAAAGTATACGCTTCCTAAGCTCATTTTACCCATCGATATCTGTAGAGAGTTTTCGATAATTTGCGCGAGTGGTAGAGCAGTCAGCTCAGCCACTTCTTGCCTGTTTGATGCTAACGTTGGTATCACAATACTAACGACGTTGCGTACGCTGCCGACCAATGGTTTATCGCCCATCTACTTGCTGCATACTGCTGAGCCCTCTCAAGTCACTTCAAAACTTACAACCTGTCCTGTACGTCGTGGTTGAGGGCCGACAATACCATCATGCTGCGTGTAGTGAGCCTTGGTGCACTGTCAATTGCGACACAACGTCTTCTTGCTGCTGGCCACGAGATGTACGTGTCGATGATACCCAACGGAGCCAACGTGCCCGGTGTTGCAGCACTTGGACATGTAAATCCGAATGGTGATGGCACGGTGAACGGTTTCGGAGAGGATTTCGCTGGCGCCTTCTACGTATGGACTAAGGAACTGTGCAACAAGGACTCGGATGGCGATGGACAGACAAATGGCCAAGAGCTCGGCGATCCATGCTGTGAATGGGACTTGCTGGACACCAGTGCACGCTGGACGGAGGGTGTCTCGCACCCAGGTAACGCTAGTGACACAGCGGACGAATCGCTGTGGGCTGCCATCGAATGTAATTCCAGTTCTTCTTCGGCATTAGCGGAAGAAGCTTCAAGTGGTAGCAGGGCTCCAACCGCTGGGAGCACTTCAGGAGCAGCAGCAAACACGGCGAAGGTATTGGCAAGTGCTATCACAGCAACAATTGGGCTGATGCTAGTCATGTAAGCAGACGTTTTATTGTGCGATGTCAGATTAGAATCAATAGATGCGGTACGTGGGATACAATCTGTATCCATCGCCACTTTCACTCCTTTTCGCGGTTAGATGTCGGCTATGGGCTGGTAGCCACTCTGACGCCTGAGGCAGTCAGTGATAATCATTTTCCAGCCCACCGATAGCAGCGCCGTCAGCATGCCACCCGCGACAGAGCCCACGATAAAGACCCACGTCGGCGAAAGGCTTTCAACTTCATCCGCCTGCTGCATTTGGGAAGTCGCCGCCAGAAACTGCAACTGGTCACTCATTTCAGTCACCGTTGCGCTCTCTTTCAGGTTTTTGGTCGAATCCACGGCGCGGAATGCCATAGAGGGATCTTCAGCTCGAGCAAGAGCAGCCTCAACAGTAGAGCGCGACGGGAGGTCTTTCGTGTGCATTGCATTGCGATCATCCAGAAGTGGAGCAGTCGAATCCAGGAACCAAATGCCGTACGACACCGGGATCAGGCGACGCGCATGGGGGTCCGCCCAGTCCAGCATGTCTAAACTCACCCGCCGCAAAAGTTGGTTAGCCGTCGAGCGAATGTAGAGCATCCGACGCTTGTGGTCGCGCACAATCGACCACTGCGTAGCTTCTCCCATAGGCGGACGCACCACCGTATTCAGTAAATGCAGTGCATCCGACACTACGCGCTGCTCCTCCGTTGCCTCCACATACGACGCATGCACTGTCGGTGCGCTGTACCCCTCTCCAATTTTCTTATTCAGCACTGATAGTCTCACGAATCTATCAGTGGATCCGTATCCTCCAGGCAGCAAGTCTCCAGTGTTGATAGTGCCCTTGGTCTCGGTCAAGTGTTGATCCAGCAATGCCAACTGCTCTTGCAGTGGCGGGTCGTTGGTCAGCACTCCGTTGGGGTTGTCATGAAACACCGTCTCTCCATTGAGAAACTCGATGACCAAGCTTTTGCCATTGCGGTCATGGACACTGACATGCAGTGGAGCGGTCCTGGCCTTGCCGTCTGCCGGGGCCGGCACATGCAGCACTTGCTGCGCCACTTGCCCATTGATCCCTGCCAGTTGCACTTGCTGCAGACCCATTTTCACTTCGTCCACCGTAGCGAAGTTGCCCAAAATATAGGAACACACCGAGGTGACCACCGGCTTGGACACATTGAAGTTGCCTCGTTGCGGCGACGGATACTGCGACGCCTCCAGATAGAGCCAGGCAGCCGACAGTCCGGCCTCGTTCAGTCCGTCGGCGGCCACGTTGACCCCGTACACGTTGGCCGCCACGAACCCAAATCGGTTTCGCCAGTCGAAATTGGGGCATCTGGGACACTCCGCGACCGGCAGTTCCTGGAAATGGGTCATCCTGGGGATCACCTCGAGCGCCGAGTCCAGATCGGCCTGGAAGTCCATGGAGCGGCCGCTCACGACGCTCGGGGGCGAGTCGGCGGCCGACAGGAGGAAGTCCGAGCAGCCGCTGGCGGGGCCCAGCGCCAGCGCCAGCGCCGCGGCCACTAGAAGCGGTGCAGTCATTTCGGAGCTTTAGGCTGAAGTGGCGTGCGCTGTGATTGGTGGAGGCTGGATTCCGACGCCTGTGATTGGCGCAGGAAGCGTGCCGACTGGGCGCAGGCAGAAATGAGTGCATTGTGTAAGGCACACATGTTGGTGTGCACGACGTAATGGCACTTCAACGAGACCTGCGTCGGACATGTACTCAAGAATGCCTTGGTCCTCGTTCTCCACGTGAAAATTTGCTGCTTTAACCTCATCACGGAGGTTAGGACAGTCCACCGCGACTTGACTCCATTCTGTTGAAGCTCACCACATTTTTAAGCATGTCACGTTGCCCGGGCGCTCAACACGCTGCGTGTCAAGCGTGTGACTGCAATGCGATGTCGCAGCGATTAACTGCGTCAAATCCCAGCCGCTGGTCGCGCGCTTGAAGCGGTCGGTCAGCAAACTGCAGTTGCGTTGGTGGGTCGTTGGCCGCGGTCTAGGCTGCGGTGCGCCGATGGATGGCTTCGGTGTGGTGCGGGCGAGTCAAACGACAGCCACGAAGACGCCACGCAACCCCGCGGGCAATCAACATCGCGCTTTCGCACGAGCGCGCGGATTACAGCGCCGATCACGCGGTGATCACGCGGAAATCGGCAGGCTTCGGAGCCCAGCGATGGCGAGCTCTTACGCACGGCGGCGGTGGATATTCCAGCGGCTGTTGTCGGGCTGGCAGGCTAACGCACTCATGTCACCTTGACTCGGCTGAAACCGTGTCCAACGTGAACAGGGCCGCCCTGACGTTGAACAGCATCGGCGATGCTGCATTGCCCGCCGACCTGCTCTCGTGGTAAACGTCGATCGAATTCGGACTGGTGGCGTGTATCGCGTAGTGCAGTCGATCACGGCACCGCTGCACAACCGTAAGCGCGTTTGCTGTCGGCAGCTCGAAGCCGAGCTGACCAGGATCGGCCATTCTGAAAACGTCGTCGTGGCGGACACGCGCCTCGGAAGCTCCGACGATGGTCTCACCTGACTCTCCCAAGACGCCCAAGGCCGACTACAACGCTGTGCCGGACGACCGCAAGCAGCAACAACACCTTAACACGCAGCAGCCCGGCTTGCCCATTGTCGCCGGTGGCACGCAGCACTCGCAAGACATGCTGCAGTGGGAACCGAGCTCGGCTCGGTCGGGCGACTACGTGAACAACCTGCAGTCGGTGCCGCCCCAATCGAGCAAGTCGTGTCTGCCGTCACCGCTGCGGAAGCTCGCTCGCTCCTGGATGGTGCTGCGCTGGCAACTGGCGCGCAACCTGTTCTCGGTGCCGCTGCCGTTCCTCACCTCGCTGTTCGACGTGAAGCTGGGCGACCTGCTCATCACGCTTCCGCTGTGCCTCGTGTTCATCGTCACCACCGCCACGAAAGCTATCAACGACCGCGAAGTCGAGAGCACCGGCAACCCTCCGACCTACGGCCTGCTCATCGTGTTCGTGCTGGCGGTGCGCAACAACTCGGTGCTGCTGGCGCTCACGGGCATCTCGTACGAACGCGCGCTGTTCTACCACAAGGTGGCGGCCCTCGTCACGATCGTCCTCTCGGGTCTGCACGGCCTCGCCTACATCCTCGCGCACGACAAGGGCGAGATCTCAGGCGAGGGTGACATGGTGTTCACCGGCACGGTCGCATTCGGCGCCATGGTGCTGATGTTCGTGCTGTCGCTCGGGTTCGTGCGCCGCCGGTTCTTCGAGCTGTTCCTGCGCACGCACTGGGTGCTGTTCATTGTGGTGCTGGTGTTCGCCGTCATCCACGGAGCCTCCACCGCTCTCATCGGCGTTATGCCCTGGGGAATCGACATGGCCTTCCGTCACGCATACCGTCCTCGTGTGTACGCTCGTGGGTCGATGCTCGGCGGCAAGAAGTCTGTGTCCGAGGACTCACTTGCCAACGTCGTGACTGGCAAGCGCATGGGCGTCATCGCGCGCGACCAAGTCACCGTCGCGTCGCTGCCCGGCAACGTCGTCCAGATCCAGTTCCCGCGAGTTCGCAAGGACACGGGCGAGGTGTTCACCTACAACGCCGGCCAGTACCTGTTCCTGTGCGTGCCGGCCATCTCGAGTCTGCAGTGGCATCCGTTCACCATTTCGTCGTCTCCGCACGAGGCGATGGTGACGTTCCACATCGAGGTGCTCGGGGACTGGACTACGAAGCTGCAGTCGATGGTTGCTGCCGCCTCGAACGGCGCGGAGGTGGCTGCTCCGTTCGATGTGCTGGTGGATGGTCCGTACGGCAGCGTGTCGATTGACGTTGGGACTCGGAGCACCTACTCTCACTTCGTGCTGTTTTCGGGCGGCATCGGTGTGACGCCCATGCGCTCCATCGTGAACTGGTTGCACCACGAGGCGAATGACGCGGGTCGGTCCAGCTTGGAGCGTGTGCACTTCGTCTGGTCCGTCCGCGATCGTGAGATGGTCCAGAGTCTTGTTGTCGACCAGGCCTACAGCATCAAGGGCGAGAGCTACTTCCCTCACGGCATTGTGCGCGACCGCGGCGGCGCGTTCTCGAGCGAAATCCACCTCACCCGTTTTGAGCGCGATATTGAGTCGGCCGACATCGATCGCCACTTGGGGAGCAGACTCCATTACGGCACTCGGCCCGATATTTCGGCGACGCTGCGGACCATTGGCGAGCAGGCCAAGCAGGCTGGCAAAAAGCGTGTGGCGGTGCTGGTGTGCGGTCCTCCGAGCATGGTGCGCGACGTGATCAACAAGAGTCTGTCGCTTTCGTGGGAGATGAAGGTGCGCTTCGATGTGCACAGCGAGGTGTTTGAGTTTTAAGTATCGACCTGTACCATAATTGCATTGACCGCACGTACTTGTAAAGTTCTGGACAATCCACCAAGTCATTTGTTTTCACTCGAATGGGCTTTCCCATCGCCCCTACTCAGTCTTCATTTTGCTTCCCCGCTGCTATCCCATGATCACTTGTGTCGACTTCCTTCTGCGCCACCGATGTCCAGTTCTGGCAAGCATCGAGCAAAGTTCCAGACCGATTTCAAACTTCCTTGACCTCCCCCCAACCTCTTACTCAGTGAGGTTTGCAGCTCTGGAACGGCCAGTGTGCTGAACTGGATTTGGTCTGCTAGCTGTACTAGTGTCGAGACAAGAATACCCAGATGGTCTCTCACCAACTATCTTCGGTCGGATCCGCATTATCATCGTTGGAAATTCTCAGAGTCGCTTTGCCAAGCCTCCAAGCGCAGTGATGTGGAAATCGTCGAGTGGTTGTTTGCTCATTTTTTCGGGTGCACGGCCCCCTTTGACGCGGTCAATCTGCTGTACGCGGTGGTCATCTCCGCGTTTTCAGTGTTTTGTGGAAACATCGGTCTGAAGTCTGCAATAATGAAACTCATGCGAAGACATCCCACCTAGACCCAGGTGGCATTCAAACTCAAAGCACAGTACAAGCCGACATCAGCCGCATCACCTCGTGGTCGATGAAGATAGGGGTGATCAAATCCGTCAAGAATGGGGAGCTCATGATGTGTCTACTTACCGTTCGATTGGGACCGACGAGCAGCGTTAGTATATTCATTGGAACAAGGTTATTTCCAGCTTGCAATGGAGCTACTGAAATCCACGGGGAGGTACATCGAGGATGGCAACTCCTGTTACTCGCACGCTGAAGCAGTGGAAAAAAAGAATGCTCGGCTTAGGATACGAGCAGCTCGATGAAAGCCTTGCTGCGCTTGCTCTATGCGGATTGGCAAAAACGGGGAGTCTCGAGCTCATGCAGCAGCTCTTTCAGCGCTTTTCCCCACTGCAAAGGTATCACACAACGTGGAAAAAAGCTTGGGGTGGCATATTCACTTCCGCATGCGAATTCGTCAGCGTATCCGTCATGAAGGGGCTTATTGAGCTTCCGCTGGCTCGCGAGCTGTGCGATACCATTCGGCAGCGAGAATGGGTCAAGTTAACGTGATGCAATATCTGTACGAGCAAGAACTGATCACAACCTTACGATTGGACATAGTTGAAGAATGTGTCCGAAATGGTCACCTGGAATGTGTGAAGTGGTTTATATACCATGACTTCATCAGTAACCAAAGGGTATATTGCGCTGCCATCCATGCGGCGAGCCGGCATGGTCGCTTGGATATTCTGCAGCTGATTGAGGTTATGGACACTTCCAAAGAATTGAAATAGCTGGTCTAAACGAAGACGGGTTGATCAGATATTACACTTTTGGGGTGAGACTCAAGATCTGTTTGGCTCGGCGGTCCGTGGCGGCAACGTCTTATGATGGAGTGGCTGCAGGCAAATTGCCCTACCAAATACATAGGAAACATCATGGAGACTACAGTACGTATGAATCATCTTGATGCGCTGAAATGGCTTGATACGAATCGGATAGGGAAGTGTACACCAGAACTCACAGGCCTAGCGGCTCAGCATGGTCATTTTGAGATAGTTATGTGGCTATATGAAAACACTAAGGAGCCATACTTTCCGACAGCACTCGTCGAGGCCCTAAAGAAAGGTCACTTGCGGATAGCATACTGGTTATCAAGAAAGGATTCAGATCACGGTGTGAACATGTTTCAAAATAAAATTATTGTTGAATATCTCGTGGCCAACGAGAAAAGTTCTTGAGATATACTTCTTCTTCTTAACGAGGTGTTTTTCCCCCAAGGCTTATTAATGCTTCGCGGGAGCATTATTCATGCTTTGAAAGATTCTATCCGAAAGTTGTTTTTTCTGGCTCACTGACAATTTTTCAAGCTCTGAAAAGGCTTCCAGCTAGAAGTTTGATGGCAATCTGATAGCTTCTGGAAGCTGAAGAGATGATGCGCATTTTAAGCCGATCCGAGAGATGCAAGCGACGATTTTTCTCGGCTTGTTCTGGATGACAGTTAGCAGTAGATTGCCAAATATTCTTTGGAATAGGATAAAACTCGTGCGCCGCAAGCAAATTATACAAGCGACCTCTGTGATGATGCTTAGCATCTAACAGAATCTGGAAGATATAGTGTAATGACAGCCAACACAGTTTCATAAGCAAAGAGAGCATGTATTCATCCGAATCAGGCTTACAGCATTTTAAGCAACCAAGGCTACGAACAGAGCAACGAAAACAACTGCAGCTGATGCTGCAACGGTGGAGCTCCCCGAGATCGATGTTGTGCTACCAGAATCGGAAGTACTCGCGGAAGCACTCGCGCTATCTTCGTCGCCGACGTCAGAGTCTTGAGAGCTCGAGGTGGAGCTGGCCATGCTTGAGCATTCGTATGCCGGCCATTTCGTCGTATCTGATGTGCTGGTATCATCGCCCGGGTTCGAGACACCACTAGTCCACAACGGCGCGTCGCCAGATTCTTTTGTCCACTCACAGCACGGATCGCCAAGTTCTTCACCGTTAGTTTGTCCGTCGCCATCGGAATCTGCCATGCACAACTCCATGCTCCACGAGCGGCCTGCTGTATCAAATGCGTCTCCGAAGTCGTTAAGAACACCGCCTCCATCTTTTTCTTTGTGTCCAATTGCCTTGACGCCATCGACATTGTCACCATTTGGAAGCAACTCAACAAACACTTGTTTTCCGACAACCGAAGGGACTAAGGTTGACAATGATAGGAGGGAGAAGGTTGCTGCTGCCGTGATCCGCATTTTGAACTTCTTGGCCCGGTTATCGGTGGTTTGGTCCTGATAAGGAAAATATGAAAGTGGTCTAACGGGGCTCAAAGATGGCTAAGCATGTTCTCGAATACCACCACAATGAGATAGAGCAGTCATTTGTGATCCGTTAAGATGGAAACCGCATTCATGACGATCAGGTAGCACGTTTGAAACGAGCAACCGTCGTTTTGAGCGTACAGGCGGGCATGAATGGCAGCAAACGGCAAATCGCAGATAAGGGTCAGACTACGAAACGGATAGAGAGCAGCAGCCTCAAAGCCAAATGCTCGTCTTCAATCTCCAGTAGAAGTTTATTTCCTCTTTCCAACATTTATAGCTAATGCGACGTAGCCGATCACTCTGAAACCAACGCTCAACGCCAGAAGCAGCAACAAGTCCGACGCAACGGATCTGTTGGAAATACCCTTGTTTGCCAACACCTCGAGGCCCGTTTTGGCTGCACAGGTCTCACCAGCAGCGACGTCAGCACAAGAGATTTCGTCAACTCGTCGCCAGAAAACCCGCATGAGACCGTAGTAACCGTATCTGAAAGGCGTAATGTACTGGACCCAACGCAGAACCGCAGGCACGTCACTCGGGGCGATGAAGAGACCACCAAGCAGCAGCAGAGGCATTAAGACAATATTACCAGCAAGTGGCGCAATATCGATTCGCCGACACAAACACGATATGCAGTAACCGAACGCGACGCACGAGCTGTGGAGGAGGATCATCACTAGCTGCATCTGGATGTACATGCTGAAGTCATGGCCGATGCCAACCAAGAAGTACAGCGGCAACAAGCTGATGATGGGTAATACTACCTGCTGAGGCAGCTCACACAGGTTCTTCGCTGCGTACCATGATGCTACGCTGTATAACCCAATATCGTATTCACGATACACTATAGGGAGCTCCATCGGAACCGACATGATGGCCGGCATGGAAGCTCCGTAGACCTGCTCCGTCACAATATAGAAAAATGCACCAGAGAAATTCGACACACCCTGCTGGTCTAGTGTCAATTGAAAAAATATAATTCCGACGAGTAGCGTCGTCACGAGCGTTTGCACACTTTGCAACCTCAAAGCTGTTTTGTCTCGAAACAACCGCAACGCATTCCGTGTTGCGAGCACATGAATTTGTCCCCACACCGACGCTCGTGAGTCCTCAAACTTCAGCTCCTCTGCACTGGAACGTGAAGTCGACACAACATTTCCACTAGTTGCTGAACTATTCACATCCTGAGGGTTTACAACGTCGATTGCCCCATTATTCTGCAACGCACGAGTTTTCCACGCCTCTTTCAACGCGCGGACCCTTTCCACACCAACTTCGTCGGTATCAGCATCCACGACGACAATTTTCTCCATGACATAGTCCGCCGGGTTCATAAAAGTCGGACACTCGTACCCACAACTTGCAAAATACTCCACGACATCCACCGCTTTGCCCTGATAAATTGTGGCTCCATCTGCCAGAAGCTCCAATTTGTCAAACAGTGCAAAAACCTCCGACGACGGCTGATGGATCGTTGCAACTACGGTCCGTCCTTCGCGCACTGCCAATCGCCGCAATTGTTGCACCACAGATTTTGCCATGAAACTGTCCAATCCGGACGTAGGTTCGTCCGCGAAAAGCACCGAAGGGTTCGTGAGCAACTCCGTCGCCAACGCCAATCGCTTTCTTTCCCCGCCGGAAATGCCGCGTTGCATCCAGCCGCCAATGAGCGTGTCCTTGCTTTTTGCAAGCCCAAATTCCTCCAGCAGCGTGTCCACTCGACCCAAATATTGGTCCTGCGAATAAGACCCGCCCATTCGCAGTCGTGCCTGCAACGCCAAATGCTCCCGCACGGTCAGCGTTGCATGGAACAAATCCTCTTGCATCACGTAGGCTGCGAAGCGTTTGAGCGACTTGCTCCACGGCGCCCCGTTGACCGTCACGCGGCCCTCGACGGCCGAGTTGCGGCCGCTGACGCAGTCCAAAAGGGAACTTTTGCCCGCACCGGAAGGACCCATTACCACCAGAAGTTCGCCCGGCCGAGCCACACCACTCATTTTCTCGAGGATGATTTTGCGCTCGGGCACCTTCGTCTGCGCGTTTTGCACGGCAACTTCCAGTTGCAGCGCCTGCCACTCCAGCGTCAGGCGCGGAGTGTCCCCCGTGTCGCACAAGGGGGATGGACCATTTTGGCGAGACCTTTCGGAGTTGCCTCTGGGCGTTGCGGCGGATTGGTACGCGTCCTCCGCGTTGGCGCTGGCATTTGCGTTGCGCAGCCGCAAGGCCATCGCTGCAAGTGCAAATGCAAAAGTGTCGTCAAGTCGGCGATTACGAATCGCCCCTTTCAAAACCGTTCGATCACTTTTTGCGATCGGCCAACAGTAACGGTCCAAAATGATGCTCAGCCGGTGCAATTGGGACTTCCTGGCGCAAAGAGCCCTTGAGCTCTAATCGTCTTCGGGTGGGGTGCAGCAGCTTACTCGACGAATCTCACTTGGGCACAAAAACTGTCAACGAATACCCCAAAGCAGTTCAATCTAGCTGCATTAATCTGGATGTTTGTATGGATTATCGGTGTAACGAGTAATGTGACCGGCATGCTGCAGTATCTACTGTTAAGCCTTACGACTAAGATCGCTTGCAGCAGCAGATGAGAGACCTTATATTTTCGATTAAACTCGTTGGTGTTTCCTTCGCTTCAGTTGCAACTACTTGATTCGAGCTCACGTAGTTTCCTGAGGGCTCAGGCGTTGGCTCCCACTGAAGCATGTCTTGAGAGAACTGTTTAACCCCCGCACCCAGCATTGGCAAACTAGGCTGCGTGTTTAGTCGTCTCGTTGAACCTGACTGGTTGAAGTGCTCCATTACTGGTGCGTGGTCAGCCTTGGGTGTTTTAGGCGAGTCAATTGTAGCCATGGTGAATGGTCTAGATCGAAGTGTCTTGCTCTACGTATTTTCGAGAATGGGAAGGATTACCCGCGGGCGGAAGCGATATGCTGACCCGCTTGTTTAGTCCCCTCTGCTGTCCACCGTGATTGCGACTTGCGATACACACACGTAAAATCCATTCCTCGTAGACTACCATCTGCCTTAATGAAGTTGCAACACTCAACCACAACTTGTTTTGTACGCTACGATGGAAAACAATAGAGCTACCCCGCACTACGGAATTTCTTAGCTTTTACCGGTGGCCTGTCACTTCTGCTCCATTGCAAAGTGTGTGATCAGAGACTTTTCTTACGCATTGCTTAGTGCTGGGTAGTCGATGGCGCCACTGTTCCCGGAGTATTCGCGCTGGTCGTTCCAAAACCCCAGCTTTGAGGGGCCGAAGTGTGCGTGGTGTTACCGGTTTGGCTTTGGCCACTTTCGGAGCTGCTGCCTCCCCAACCTTCCACGATACCGTCATACAACGACTTGCGTACCAGTTCCGTGTTCGCTCCACCAGGCTGATACCATGGCAGCGGGGCCTTAGTGCTGAGCCACGAGTAGTTGTCATCGTAGCCCCAAATCGTTACGCCAACACATTTCTTCACCTGCTTGCACGCAGCGACAGTGTTCTTGTAGACATTTGCTTGTTGGGCTTGTTCTTCCGACGACGGAGAGGACGAACTCGCCGTAACATCAACCTCCGTGAGAGCAACATCAAGGCCAAGAGCCGTAAATCGCTCAAAGTTTTTCGTCTGGTCGGCGGCAGACGCAGAGTCAGCATGCCCGAAGTGAGACTGGAAGCCGACACCGTCGATGGTGATGCCATCGTCCATCAACTTTTTGATCATTTCTAGCACCGCCGTTGACTTAGCGTTAATGGTGTTCGTGTTGTAGTCGTTGTAGTACAACTTGGTTTTCAGTCCAAGCGACTTCTTCACAGAGTTGGCGGTCTTGAAAGCCGTCGTTAGGAAATCCATTCCAGTGGTGGTGTACCAAAATGACTCGCGCATCTTTGCGTTGTCGCCCATGACCTCATTAGCAACGTCCCAAGCGTAGCAAGAATCTCCGAAGTGCGTCATAACCTTGGTGATGTGGTTTTCGAGAGCCTTGAGCATTTCTTCCTTGTTGAGCCCCTGGACCCACTGCGGAGTTTGCGAATGCTGTAGGAGAGAGCAGCATGTTGGCGACGACATTGAATCAAATGAATGAATAGTGCGATTCGCGTACCCAAAGCAACGTGTGGCAACGAACTTGAGCGCCTGTTTCCTTGGCAAGAGCGACGACTGCGTCGCCGCCAGTGAACGAAAACACGTTTTGCGTGTATTCAGTTGCATCCCACTACACAAAGCACATAACGGATAAAGTGAAAAACAAGGCTAATCAGTACGTGAAACACAATTAGCGCACCTTCATGGAGTTGCCAGGGGTAAGCATACCAAACTCCCCGCTGTTCTTGAGGACTTTCATAGCAGCCGAATCCTTCATGTCTTGATCCACGGCGGTGCCCATGTACTTGCCTGACTGCTTGGCCAGGTCATGGAGACCACTGGATCCCGTGTAGGTCGACCTCAGGATCGAGTCACCGCTCACAACTGTGAGCGCGTTGAGACTCAGAGCGAAGATAACCGCAAGGTTCATTGTTAGTTTGGAGGCGGAACCCGAGAGTGCGTTGGAGAGAGCAAATCGAGAATTGGCCTCGAGAGCTCTGAAGTCCGTGTACGATAAGCACAGAAATGAGTGATCTTGGGATTGGACACGGGACACATGACAATGCAGCACATGGCACTCTTCTACTGGATCTAATGGTACTGGAACGGTGTGCTGTTCGTAAGCGAATCGAAAAAAACTAGAACTCAAAGAAGCGCACTCGACTATCCGTGAGTATGTACTAAGATTCATTTAGTCTTTGCTCATTGCGCGGAAACGTGCGGTCTCCAGCTAAAATCACATCTACAGAGCCAGATTTTGGCTAGACACCTTACGATCGCATTATGTTTCTTGTGGCGTCAACGGCTCGTCTCATCCGATACATCTCGATCGCCTTGCAGCTATTAGTACATGTACATCTATAGCAAGTATACCTCATGTATACATGTACATTGTATCAGCCTTGCTGCCATCGGTATCGTCAGCTAGCCTTGGCAGGACATCCTATAAGAGACGTTATGCAACCCTACAGGTTGTCTTGTCGTCCAGATAAGCACGAAGGGAACAGCATTACACACTTATGGACGCAAATGGAAAGACTCTTCCTGCATCGGGGATTTTCTTCAAGAAAGCGGTGGGTCATTCGTCCCGTAAGGCTTATTGGACAAATGAACCAGTGAGTCAATCTGACTGGGCAACCGTAAGCGTCCACGCTGACATTGCGCGAGAATATCTTATCCAACGACGGGCCCCATATCTGCTCCAAATATTCCAAATATTTGCCTCCGACCCACTGCGTCGGAGCTGCTTTTGTCCGTCAACCTAGGGATAACTATCATGTGTCGACTGTGATTGCCTGTCTTTCAAACGAAAAGAAAGCTTCAGACTCAGACCCGAAACTAAAAGAAGCTTAGACAAATTCTGGAGCAACTTACGACTAACAGTCGGCATATAAATTTAAACTTGGAAAGGTTTATGTAGCTACGAGATAAACCCTTTCTTTTCCTAAACTGTAATTTGCAGAACATGAAAAACATCAAATCATATTTACAATTTCACGGTGAAATTTTCACCGGATTCCACCTTGAATGACATCGAACACCACAAAGCAGCTCATTTCAAATTAGGATGTATTTCACAACAAGGAGATTTTTAACTAGAGATCACCCTCGACACTTTATAGCCAACAAACACTTCTCGTCCCACCGTTTTACATAGTACGAAGCAATTCGACGACCATAATCTCGCCAAGCCTTCCATTCGTCCTGCTCCTCAGGCGACAGGAATGGTAGCAGGTCTGTGGTCATGTGGTAGTCCATTTCCGTGTCGTGCAACATCATGGCATCCATCACCGCATCGTAACGCAAGCGCTGATGACCACGAACAATCGACATCTTGCGCATAGGGTCGTTACTAAACACCGCGCGCTCGCCAAACGGAATTTTGCGTATTAAAGACCTCCCAACACCAGTCTGCAGGAAGCCTTCCTCCGGTAGACCTGTGATGTCGGCGAGCGTGTTCAGAATATCGTATTGCTCCGCTGCGTCATCTAGCACCAGCCCCACAGCATCACCCAGTCGGCCTTCGGCAATGATAGCAGCTGGCACGCGCGTGACAGATTCCTCGTGAAGGTTTGCATTGTCGATTTCAGGTGCCTGGCCGTGGTCGCCCACAATCACAACAATCGTGTCGTTGAGCACACCTTCTTCCTGCATGCGGTCCATGAATTTGCCCAACTCCATGTCGGTGAAATACCTTACATTGAGGTACCTCTGGATCCTGTCTGCATGGGGTTTTCCTTTATAAAGCGCAGAAAAGTCTGGCTTAGCTGTCTTAGAGTACCAAGTTGGCCATGATTCGTACGGTTCGTGGCTGGAAATGGTGTAGTGTGTAAGAAATAATGGCTTTTTCACGTCACCGCGAGCTTGCTGCTCCTTTTGCATTCTGGCTTTTCGTACTAGTAAATCGCCAAGAAGCTGGAAGCTTAAATCATCATGCACGCCCCAACCAAACCCTCGGTGTTCTTCACCATGCCATTCTTCACGAGAAATATTGAGGTTTCTTTCCGCCATTTTTGTCATGACCGTGTCATCCCATACAACATCATATCCATGCGTACGAAGGAAAATATTCCAGTTGTCTAGAGTTATCGAAGATCCCGTCGTGAAATATGTTTCATACCCCTTCTCCTTATAAAGCTGGGGCAAACCTGAAAGCTTCGTTTCCTTCTTCCCACCAGTTATTCCAGTTTTCACATTGCTATTGTACGGTATTTGTGCAAAAAGTATGCTTTCGAGAGACCGGCTCGTAGGGATACTTGACCAAATATTGCGGAGCGCAACACCTCGCTTCGCCCATCGGTCGAAGTTGGGCGTAATAGTCATGTTTGTTCCTTCGAACAGGTTGGAGGGGTCTGCGTCTCCGACGAGGTAGCGCGAATCGCGGTACCGGAAAGACTCCACGCCAATGACCAGCACATTCGGCGGATTGCTGGGGTCTATCTTCACGTCGAACGCAAGGTCTCCTATAAACCCTGTAGTGCGCCGGAAAAGTGTGTTATCTCCGAATCGGTCATGCAGCTCGGATCGGTCGATGTACTTTTCCACCCACGGTCCAATGCCAGAAATTCCTGCGACCTCAACATCGATCGGAACAGGCTGGAACGCGTGAGCGAAGAGCTCATTGAGTGTCGCATTGAGCGCCGAGAAGGCAACCAAAGGTGAACACACGCAGCACACGGCCACTACAATGGAGGGTACAACAACGAGACCCATCAGCACGACCCCAACTCGTAGGGCTTGGTAGACTGTACACTTTTGACGCGTGTGCTTTTCGTTCAGGGAGAAAGGCTTGTCAATAATATCATCCTCATCCTCAGGCGATTTATCGTCACCTTCTTCGAGCGCCAGCTCGACATATTTGACGCCCTTGCCAGACCTCTTCGTGGACTTCCTTACACTGATCTTACGCGTCTGGAGGCTCTCCGGACTCGGCACAATGCGCGTCGGGTTCCAGAGAGCCAAGTCGGACCACGAAGCCCACGTACGCACCAACGCGAAAAACGTACCAACAACTACAAGACCAGCAGCAGCGCCATAGGCTGCTTGAACTTCCTCGCTGGAAATCGGCGCAGCCTTCAGATAGTGTCTCTCCCTGATCAACGTCGCGAGCAGTCCAAGCGTGAAGCGCATGTCTCGATACAGCACAAGCACCAGGTCCGCAACGAAAGGCGCCATCAGAGTGACAAACAGCAGCCACGACACAGCAAACGTCGCGACGCCCCCGATAATTTCTGTAGTCCATCCTTCTCGTTGTCCGAAGTGTTCGCCGACCGAGTGCTTGAAAGTGTCGAAGATCCACAGGGCGCTGGCGAAGTAGGTGGTGCAGACGAAATCTTCCAGAAAGCCGAGACTCAGTGCCGCCGACTTGACGCCCACCGTGTAGTCCTCAGGGCTACCGTACATGTTGACTAGTGCTTTCAGAGCTAGACATCGACTCACGGAGAAACAGAACTGGACAAATGTGTACACGAACAACCACCCACACCACGGAACGGAGCGAATGTCCATCAGTCGAATCATCTCTAAAATCCGAGACCACGAGCGAGAAACTTTGGTTTCGGTCTCCGTGTGAACAACCAAATTGTCGGCATTGAGCGACCGAATCTCTGGAAATCGACTGCGTGTCGACAGAGACTTTCGAGTGTGGCCGTACACGGCCCGGGGCGAGTCCATCGTGACTGACGTCGCCGCGAGGGCAGAAAATTCTGAAATGAAGGTGTCGTCACGATGAACGCACCTACTGCTGCGATTGTGACCACGTACTGCCAGGTCAAGTGGTGGGCGTGACAAATCATTTTTTTTTCTGTTAGAAAGAGGCGCGAGGTGGCACGTGTCAGCCCGAAGTGACCAGAGAAAGCCTGCCTCTGCATTTGTAGACTGATCGCCGTGGAGATGTTGTGGGTACGTGCACGAGTCTCAAGTTGGAGTCCAACGCTGTAGACGAGGAAAAGCTGTTGCGGGATGTGGTCTAGGATATCATACATGTAGCGCTGCTTTCGTTGAGGGCCTGCGGTATTGAGGGTGTGCCGCAGCATGTGTTGCTGGCGTTTTGATTATTCGACGGCGGGCTTACAGGTTGGTACCTGCCGCGCGTCGAATAATCAACGACACACAGTTTGTACTGCAGCAAGTCTTTAGGCAGCGCGCCACGACGATGTGAAGCCATTGACATTTGAGAGTGGTGCTAGCTAGAATATTCTGCAGCCAGGCAGCCTGAATGCCATCTTGGGCCAGGACGCTGCATCCTGGTCGAAACGATGTGTTGCTGAGCGGTGCAAACGACAAGCATGACCTCATCAGTTGGGATCACGCACCCATGTCGCGTTGGACACGCGCTGCAAACTCTAATACGAGCAACCCAGACGTCCTCTTTAGGAATTTGCTCGGATCCGCGCAGACTTTTCACAGGGTCTAATTAACGTTATCATGCGTAAACGCGTGAAAATAACAATGCTGCAAGAATCCTAACTTGAGTGGCATGCTCTTACTGCCCTTAGCTGAAGAACAAGCGTAGATTTGCCCATGCTGACAGCTCCAAGGCAGATGAATTCGGTAGTGTCGAACCCAACGTGAAGTAGCAGATGATGTATGCCTGAAGAGCATTGCTCGGTCCGTCACTTTATTAGTGTGGTAAGAAATGGAATTAGTAGAAGTTATTAACGACGTGAGCGTTTTAATTAAGAGGCCTTAAAGCTTTGGCTCTCGCGTTTGTGGCAGTAAGGGCATGACGATAATCGAAGTCGCGATATCAGCGATCATTCCCTTTTTTTTTTTGCGTAGCAACGCGTTGTAAATTCAAACGAAATGGTTTCAACAATAGGTACCAAGAGATCTAAGATCGGTAAGGAAAAAATGACTGCAGACAGGCGTTGGTACTCCGCGTATTTCAATGCGCCTGTCATCCTGAAAAAACTTTCTACTGTATTGTTGAAGCAAATTGTTCCCCAGACAAGTGGAATATACGAAAAGGATAAAAGCAAGCAGAACAGAATCCTTTCCACCGCGACCGATGAATAACATTGTCCATCAAATGTGCCACAAGTCTCGTGCTGATGAATTCGCGGTGCGTCAAGTCGGTCGAGTTAAGTCTCGGATATCTAGATAATGTCGTATGGTCCACCTACTTTCTGTGCAGCTAGTAACTGCTTCACTGTTTCTGAAACATTGTTGTATTTGCAGTTTACTTCTTCGCCAATACTGGTCTTCGATTTCATTTTATAGATCTTGAACCTGATGTTAAAGTCGATGTTCCCAGCTTTGGACTCAGTATCGTTAGCTTCTCCCTGATAACACTGCCCCAATCAATAATCACACCCCCAGATTTGTAAAAGGATTCGAACCTTTGATTTTCCGTATGTCTTATCATTACAGAGTGCCACCACAGAGTTGGCCGGCTTCCGCTACTTAATTTAAGCGGGTTTGTACCTGTGTGGTGTTAAAGGCTATTGTTTTAATATATCCACCACAGAGTTGGCCGGCTTCCGCTACTTAATTTCAAGCGGGCTTGTACCTGTGTGGTGTTAAAGGCTATTGTTTTAATATATATAGCGCATATCCTAGAGCTATCAGGCTAACGTCGTGCTCCCCAAATACTAATTTCTGCCTTTAGGTTTCATTTAAATGCTGCACTCTCCATATTACATGCACGAAGGCATGGATCGACTGCCTGGTAAATTGCTGAAACACAGACGTATTATCGATTGCCTTTTGCAACTTCAGATATCTTTAAAGGTGCTAGTGTATTGATACAAAAAGCGAGTATCATTAGTATGACACCCGCTTTCAATTCAATCATCATAATTGGTTCATTTGAAGTCGGCTGGATTTGATGTTTTTGTATCGTTATAGTTATGTGATATCGAAATTGGGGAGTATAGTCTATTGTACAAAGCTGTTGAGCCTTGCAACATCGAAGCAGTGATAATAGCACATTCAGGCAAACTACGAGCGTATCGCACGAACTACAGCAGTCAAAATGAAGTTACTTGTAGCAAAGATGATTTTTCAATCAGCAAAGTGTTTCTGTCTACGGTCACGCTAAAGCTCCAAACAATAGGTAGACAGTGATTATGTAAAATGCACGATGATGATGGTGATTATGGGGTATCGGTATGTATGGAATTATGGAGGGCGTTTACGTTGTCGCTTTGTTCATGCGGCAGCCGTGCACACCTATTTTACATGTAGTGTAGTTGGATGTGGCATTTCCGTCCTGCTTCTTTGTCTCAATTTCTTAAGCCTCGTATTTCTTAGTTCTCCTTTTAACGAGAAATTATGGGGCGAATAAGATTTGCTCATTTTGCATTCACATTGTGTGATTCTAACTCCTTAACGTCGTCGACTTTAACGAACAAGGCCCCCAATACACCGTTAGGCCGCTGGATATCTTTGAGAGATAGCGATTATTCGTTTGATTCTTGCTATAGGCTCCGCGGTAGCAAATATCCGTTGATGGGCATCGAGCGGAACCACATTATTATACTTACCAATTCAGCAACATAGAAACCACAAACCCAGGGGTTTAAGAGCGCACTCTGCTTCGCCTGAGGACCAAGACGAATGGTAGGCTTGGCGGGATTATGGCCGTTGAAATGCTTCGTATTATGTGAAACGGTGGGATAAGACGAGTTTGTTTGCTGTAAATTGCACCGAGTCCTAATCTACCGGTAGCGTTAGCTTTTAGTATTATTGTAGTCCAAAATTTTCTTTGTAAGGGGTGCGTGACCCACGATTAATTTTCGAATTGGAGCTCACCGCACATGGCTAGGACATCGATCCGTGGGAGGCAAGCGTTGAGAAGAAAGCAATGAAAATCGGTCTCCTCTGGCAACTGGCAACGCTTTAATGCGTGTGTACAGCCAGTTTGAAGAGAGAATGTAAGTTATTACCTCCACTCGGAAAAATCATGCACTTATGTGGTTGTGCACAAATTAATTTAATAGTACATAGTATCTATTGGGATTATTCCCCTTGAAATGTATGTTGATGTGGTGCATCAACAAAGTTTCAGCTTACCGGACGAGGCTTACTGGACGAGCAATGGACGACGCTTACGGACGTCAAAATGGAGCATTTTTCTCTTTGAAGGCGCTGAGAAGGCGATCGTACGTACGTGCACATATAGTAATACTGCTGCTGAAAGACGCACGAAATACTCGTTGTGTTGTTGCTGCGGGGCGGCGGTAAGCTATGAGTGAGACGGGACTTCTATCGCCACTCGGCAGCTCGTGGCCCATGATTCGTGTGTGTGTGTGTGTAGCGTCCTGTAATTCACTTTGTTCACAGTCTTCGGCTGCTAACTGTTTGCTTGTCCGCATGAAATTCGTCCACAATCTGCTGCAATGCAGTGTAAAAGAGTGTTTTGTGCTACAGCGTCATATAAACCCTGTGGTACCGAACGGAGCCATCCTCCGAGTCGGAGGATGAAGCTAAGAGTTCATGCAGCTCATTTCTCATTTCGCTCTCTCCAACGCACTCTCGGGTTCCGCCTCCAAACTAGCAATGAACCTTGCAGTTATCCTCGCGTTGAGTATCAACTCGCTCGCGGTGGTGAGCCGTGACTCGATTCTCAAGTCCACTTACACGGGCTCCAGTGGTCTCCATGACCTGGCCAAGCAGTCGGGCAAGTACATGGGCACCGCCGTGGATCAAGATATGAGGGATACCGCTGCGATGAAAGTGCTTAAGAACATCGGTGACTTTGGCCCCGGCAACTCCATGAAGGTTCGGTCCTGTCGTAACACTACATACTGTGATCATGATATCTGGATGATTAATTAGCTTTCTTTTGTCCGCGGCTTGTAGTGGGATGCTACCGAAGGCACACAAAATGTGTTCGTTTACCGGTGGCGATGCCGTTGTCTCTCTCCCCAAGGAATCCGGCGCCCAAGTCCGTTGCCACACGCTGACCTGGGTACGTTTGATGTCGTGCAGCAAACCACCACAAACCTTTGATCTCTCACCGTCCAAATTGTTTTGCAGCACTCGCAAACTCCGCAGTGGGTTCAGAGCCTCAGCAAGGAAGAAATGCTCAGTGCACTGGAGAACCACATCACCAAGGTCATGACGCATTTTGGAGATTCGTGCTACGCATGGGACGTGGCCAACGAGGTCATGGGCAACAACGCGCAAATGCTGCGCGAGTCGTTCTGGTACACCACCACTGGAATGGAGTTCCTCCAGACAGCTTTCAAGACTGCCAACTCCGTGAAGAAGTCGCTCGGACTCAAGACCAAGCTGTACTACAACGACTACAACACGAACGTCGTCAACCCCAAGTCGACAGCGGTGCTGAACATGATCAAGGGGTTGCCTGACGCTGGTATCACCGTGGACGGTGTCGGCTTCCAGTCTCACTTTGGATTTAGCGATCAGGCTTCTGCCTCCGAACAGGTGGAGAACTACGAAGGCTTTACGGCTCTCGGACTGGAAATCGCTCTCACGGAGCTAGACGTCACGGCGAGTTCGTCCTCTCCGTCGTCGGACGAGCAAGCCCAGCAACCGAACGTCTACAAGAACACGATTTCGACCTGCAAGCAAGTGGAGAAGTGCGTCGGCGTGACCATTTGGGGATACGACGACAATTACTCGTGGCTCAGCACCAAGGCCCCGCGCCGTTTGCGTGACATTGTTCGTCCCAACGGTGCCCGTCGGTGTACTGGGGTTTTCATTTGCAGGGCTGCTGCTGCTGCTGGCGCCTCCCCAACCTTCCACGATACCGTCATACAGCGACTTGCGCACCAGTTCCGAGTTCGCTCCGCCGGGCTAATACCACGCCGAACCGAACAAGATAAACATGCCAGGTTTTGAGGTATTAAACAAACCCAACGAGGGCATGAACAACCATGGGCAGCCTTGAAGCTCTATTGGCAACCTTAAAAGACAGCGTCACTGCACTGGGTAAACAGTTAAGAAGGCGACGCAGCAAGCTACACAATTGGGTTTTTCCTTTAAAATCAGTTGGTCAATTCCTTTTTTGTACTGCTGCTGATGACAGGAAACGCCATTTTAAAACATTATGTCTGCTTATGAAGAGCTTATTCCAAGATTAAAAAAGTCTGAAAAAAAATACCCAGACTGCTTATGTAGCGTTTTCTTGAAATCACAGCGACTAATCCATTCAAGTTCATGGGAGGTCATTTGTCTACGAAAATTCCTCATACGGTGATTCAGGATGTGATGAGACGATTATTCCTTGGAGACCTGATTGTTGGAGCTAGATTCTACTTCCTAAAATCACGAAACCCGACCATTCAGCAGCGCGTTCGGAAATCATGTGATGCCACTATTGAAAGTGTGGACGCTTCTTCTTATGCCCTAAATTACACGAATCCTGGCGTGCAATGTGTCGGCAAGCCCGAGTAGTACAGTTACATGTGATGTTATTGTTATTTCCGAAGTCACAAGATCTCCGATATCTTGGAAGGAGAAGAAAATGGAGTACGGATGTGGAGAGTGCTTGCAGCCATAGCTTCCCATATAATATATAGTCTTCGCAATGATACGCATTTAAATAAAATACAATAGCAGCGAACACGCCAAATCTAGAGGATATAAAAGTATATTTGATCATCATTGTCAACACGCATTTCGACATTCAAAAGAACTCAAGATAAATGGCCAGGCAATCATACTAAAAGATGATTGCCTGGATTAAAATCCAAAAAGACTGGGTTGAACTACGCAGATCTTAACTCCATCGATTTGTAGAAATTGAACCTCTCGTCACAAACAAGCGACCAACTGATTTGGACGAGATGTTCATAAGCAGCTGATCAATCTTTTTCTGTTCTTTCGGACTTGCATACGCCTTCCACGTTGTATTGTATTTTTTGTCATAAAAACCCATTCAACTCCTGATATTCCGCAGTCTTTTGTTAGGGGAAATACACAGTAGCTATCTGTATTACCCTACATACTGTAACTAAATGCGTTTACCTCAAGAGAACGAACTGGAATATTTCTAAACGGTTGCTATATATCAACCTTCCAATGTCGCCAAGTGTTTTAAAAGAAACACTGTGGTGGGCTCGTGTTGGCAAGTATCAGAGTGCTCTACGATGCCGTCATTGTAAGTTATCGCTGCCGGATGGAGTACGAACTTGATCGATACGTATGCTAGCTCAAGAACCACAAAAATCAGATAGCCTCTATCCGCTTTCTGTTACGCGGCGTCACTGACGCCTGCAGCTATAAAGAAACTGTCTCTTTGTCCCTCGATATGCTCGATCGATTAGTTCTTGCACGACCAAAGCCAATTAAATCCAATGATAATCTGGTCTACGAGCTGCATGCTGTACGCAGTAACTCGACGGATGATCATATATCGAGGCGACAAGGCTTCTCCCATGACTCCTAGTATGGTTTTAATTGGGTTTGTGGCGTATATACGTGTAGCTAAAAATCGTTCATTTTAATGGCATTTTCTAAAGCTAAAAAGGTTGTAGTAAACAAAGGAGTACCCACCGATTGCACGACAGTGTCCAAGTCCTGCTTTTTGTTGCGTCGTGCCAAAAAACTCCCTGAGGACATATTGGCAAATTGCTGTGAAATTTGAACGAGCTGACCTTTATTAGCAGGAACAATAGGAATTGGAACCAGCAACATATTGGGAGATGCTTTTGCTGTGATCAGTCGGATTAATATGCTCTGTGACAAGCTGGGCTAGTAACATAACCTAATCATGTAGAAGATTCTTCGCCAGAATTTGTACAGAAGTTCTGTGTTGTAGGCGCCTGAAGTTTGGCTGCTGTGACGCGACGTATTTCCATGGCGATTTTTTTTTTTATTTCGACCTCATAAGCAACCTTTTTTTCTAGCCCAGAAGTAAATACCAACGGTAAATTATACTTCTAACGAATTGCTTCTTATGCTCAAGCTCTGGAAATTGGATGGTGTTGCTGGATTTGATTGATTGTTGGACATTGGAAAGGCCTACACCGCAATCCCGCTTCCCTGTTTTGTACAGTAGTCCTCTCCAAATAAATACCCGAGAAACCTCATACTCATCGGCAAAACCTAGTATGCTGCAAGCCTTTTATTTCTATTTGACCTAAAGCATTATAGTTAGGTCTGTTAATCAATACGCTTTCTACTCTCGGATAGTACAAATTGATAAGGGTTAGTGATGTACCTACAATGCCATCTGTCTGCATCCCAAGGACCTGCAAAGTCAGCCTGTCTTTTACTATACGTACAGGACCGGGAAGTGGTTATGCAGTGTGCCGCTCGAAGTTTCGCGCCTCGTTCAAACAGAAAAAAATGTAGGATCGTCCCTAATCCGTCAGTAATCACCTATGTAGAGGCCTTTTCGCTTATGCATTACATGTACGAAGCATGTAAAGCGCTTTGCATGCGGCTGCCGATGCGTTCATTTCGAACTTTCCGCCGTCGTGGCGACGTCTGCAGTCACGATGGACTCTCCCCGGTCCTTGTATGGACACACTCGAGAGTCTCTGTCGGCGCGCAGTCGATTTCCAGAGATTCGGTCGCTCAATGCCGACAATTTGGTTGTTCACACGGAGACCGAAACCAAAGTTTCTCGCTCGTGGTCTCGGATTTTAGAGATGATTCGACTGATGGACATTCGCTCCGTTCCGTGGTGTGGGTGGTTGTTCGTGTACACATTTGTCCAGTTCTGTTTCTCCGTGAGTCGATGTCTAGCTCTGAAAGCACTAGTCAACATGTACGGTAGCCCTGAGGACTACACGGTGGGCGTCAAGTCGGCGGCACTGAGTCTCGGCTTTCTGGAAGATTTCGTCTGCACCACCTACTTCGCCAGCGCCCTGTGGATCTTCGACACTTTCAAGCACTCGGTCGGCGAACACTTCGGACAACGAGAAGGATGGACTACAGAAATTATCGGGGGCGTCGCGACGTTTGCTGTGTCGTGGCTGCTGTTTGTCACTCTGATGGCGCCTTTCGTTGCGGACCTGGTGCTTGTGCTGTATCGAGACATGCGCTTCACGCTTGGACTGCTCGCGACGTTGATCAGGGAGAGACACTATCTGAAGGCTGCGCCGATTTCCAGCGAGGAAGTTCAAGCAGCCTATGGCGCTGCTGCTGGTCTTGTAGTTGTTGGTACGTTTTTCGCGTTGGTGCGTACGTGGGCTTCGTGGTCCGACTTGGCTCTCTGGAACCCGACGCGCATTGTGCCGAGTCCGGAGAGCCTCCAGACGCGTAAGATCAGTGTAAGGAAGTCCACGAAGAGGTCTGGCAAGGGCGTCAAATATGTCGAGCTGGCGCTCGAAGAAGGTGACGATAAATCGCCTGAGGATGAGGATGATATTATTGACAAGCCTTTCTCCCTGAACGAAAAGCACACGCGTCAAAAGTGTACAGTCTACCAAGCGCTACGAGTTGGGGTCGTGCTGATGGGTCTCGTTGTTGTACCCTCCATTGTAGTGGCCGTAAGCGGTGTGTGTTCACCTTTAGTTGCCTTCTCGGCGCTCAACGCGACATTAAACGAACTCCTCAACCATGCTTTCCAGCCTGCTCCGATCGAGGTTGACATCTCCAAGCTCTCCAAGGGTACGAATGAGCCGTGGGTGGAAAAGTACATCGACCGATCCGAGCTTCATGACCGATTCGGCGACGATACACTTTACCGGCGCACTACAGGGTTTATAGGAGACCTTGCGTTCGACGTGAAGATAGACCCCAGCAATCCGCCGAATGTGCTGGTCATTGGCGTGGAATCTTTTCGGTATCGAGATTCGCGCTACCTCGTCGGAGACGCAGACCCATCCAACCTGTTCGAGGGAACAAACATGACCATTACGCCCAGCTTCGACCGATGGGCGAAGCGAGGTGTTGCGCTCCGCAATATTTGGTCAAGTATCCCTACGAGCCGGTCTCTCGAAAGCATACTTTTTGCACAAGTGCCATACCAGAGCAATGTGAAAACTGGAATAACCGGTGGGAAGGGGGATGTCCAGCTTTCTGGTCTACCACAGCTCTTTCGGGAAAAAGGGTACGAAACATTCTTCACGACGGGGTCTTCAATAACCCTCGACAAGTGGAACGTTTTTCTTCCTACTCACGGCTACGAAGTCGTGTGGGATGTCTCGACGATGAAATATCTCGCTGAGAAGAACTATAATATATCTAAAGACCAATGGGATGGCACAGAACACCGAGGGTTTGGCTGGGGAGTGCACGATGATTTGAGCTTCCAGCTGCTTGGCGACTTACTAATCAACAAAACGATGAGCCAAAGGGAACGCGTAGCCCGCGGTGACGTGAAAAAGCCATTATTTCTCACGCACTACACCATTTCCAGCCACGAACCGTACGAATCATGGCCAACTTGGTACTCGAACACAGCTAAACCAGATTTTTCCGCGTTTTATGAAGGAAAAGCACACGCAGACAGGATTCAGAGGTACCTCAATGTAAGGCATTTCACCGACATGGAACTGGGCAAATTCATGGACCGCATGCAGGAAGAAGGTGTGCTCAACGACACGATTGTTGTGATTGTGGGCGACCACGGCCAGGCACCTGAAATCGACAATGCAAACCTTCACGAGGAATCTGTCACGCGCGTGCCAGCTGCTATCATTGCTGAAGGCCGACTGGGTGATGCTGTGGGGCTGGTGCTAGATGACGCAGCGGAGCAATACGATATTCTGAACACGCTCGCCGACATCACAGGTCTACCGGAGGAAGGCTTCCTGCAGACTGGTGTTGGGAGGTCTTTAAAACGCAAAATTCCGTTTGGCGAGCGCGCGGTGTTTAGTAACGACCCTATGCGCAAGATGTCGATTGTTCGTGGTCATCAGCGCTTGCGTTACGATGCGGTGACGGATGCCATGATGTTGCACGACACGGAATTGGACTACCACATGACCACAGACCTGCTACCATTCCTGTCGCCTGAGGAGCAGGACGAATGGAAGGCTTGGCGAAATTACGGCCGTCGAATTGCTTCGTACTATGTGAAACGGTGGGATGAGAAGTGTTTGCTTGCTGTGAATTGTACCGAGTCATGATTTACAGGTAGCGTGAGATATTTGGGAAAGTAGTTGGGTTACTGTTTCCGAAAGATTTTTTTCTTATCCAGGATACTTCTTCGCCATCCCATCTCCAAAACCGCTTGTAAATTTTGAACCCGATGGTAATGACTTCTTGGTAGAAATTTGTCAAATAAGCTCAGCAATTATTCCGGCATGCTTGTGAGGCACTCGAGTTCAATGTTTTCATAAGGGTGACTGTAGCAGTAAAAAGAAAGAAATCAACGAAATCAACGAACTGGTTAAAGAAAAGCGGGCGTAATTGACTTTTCTGCTTCGTCCTCGAACAACAAAAGCTAAAGCAACATACACCTGCAAAAGTAACGCAACAATAAGACGTCATTCACCATACGGGTTTTGCAACGATCTCGCAAGCCGAATGGTAGCGCCGAGTGCTAAATGCTTAGCAAGCCGTGGGCTGGGTAGGCGACGAGGTCGAGTTCGAGTTCGTCGTGGTCGCAGCGGGCGTAGAAGAAGGGGCCTCCGTAGCGGCCGGCGTCGTAGTAGTCGGCGCAGATGTCGTGGTGGCAGGAGCCTCCGTGGCCGGCGACGTCGTTTTCGACACCGAAGCGCACTTGGCCGGGAATCCGCTCGTCAGCTCCAGCACGTTCACCTTCCAACCGCTCGTCGGTACCGTCAGCTCGCAGTTAGGCGGGTTCTTAGCCGCCACCGCCTTGAGGAGCGACTTGCAGTTATCCGACGCACACATCTTCACGTACTGCTCGTCGTTGGGCAGCGAAGTCGAGTGCAGCAGGCTGAAGCCAGAGTCGTCGTCGCAGCCTTGAAACGAGCTCATGGTCAACACACCGACTAGCGCCGTATAAGCGGACGTCTGGTCCTTCGGTGAGCAGGACTCAGCGGTGGCGCAACCAATGAAGGCGGCGGCGGCAACGGCGAGTGAACAGAGCAAGTTGTAGACTGACGAGTTAGCACCAAAACATTACGTGCGGGCCGGTTAAACCAAGCCTTCGTGTTTGAACGCAAAGAATGTCATCACGGTTGTTCTGGTCTAGATGTGCATTGGATGTGTACGACTCGTAGGTACAGATTCGCTATAAGCATCAACATTTTCCTTACGAAGATTGTCCTGCCTTCAGAGCAGTGGTATGGAAAGGATACATGTTGTTGCGGTTGTATACCATACAACACAATGTGCAGATTAGTGTCTACTACTGTAGGCACAGCGTCGACGTGTTCATTACGATGATTGTCCTGCCTTGAAACATACATCACCAACAACATGACCACCCATGTTATGTTAGCAACATAGTCTATGTGGTAAACACTATATTTGCAGTCACAGTATACTTGTGGACCACATTATATCGGTTGCCATCTAGTAGATGTGGTCCACATGGATTATGTAGGTCTTGTCGATGTGATCCACATGGAAAATGTGGTATGTGGGCTACAGAAGCTAATTGGTTCACAAAGTTTACGGTAAGATCATCCTGTTCATCGACATTATCAATGACACCTCAGGCGCCGGTATGCACTCGAAGTTGCTTCGTCATTCACTTCATTTACTGTTTGTGTTGATTGACAGAGCACGTGGCAAGTTTGTACTGATAACCTGAAGAGGCTGCCGATGCACTGCAGAAAATACACGTCACTTGATTTCTAGTCTCTTTGATCAAACTTGTGCGTCGTGCAGCATGCCGTACCGATCCGGCAAATCGTTTGGCCGCTGAACGTGCGTCGCCCAAAGTGCAGCAGACAGCTGCCTCCTTCATTGGTGACTCTGCGACAGCAGACTTCAAGTTAGGAGAGTCACTTTTGTCAATACGAATCCTCGGTCTGATGCACATCATGAACGCACTCCGATCCGTCCCGCGAAATTGCGACCCGTTTCTTGACGGTGCCTTGTTCATCATCCATCACGCCGTGACGGAGCAACAACAAGCAGCACACTTCTCCATGAGGTTAAGCGCGTGAGTGGAAGTTTTACCTCACCTCAAACGAGTTGAAACAATAGGTGTCATGCACTAGTGCTATTGTAAAATAATAACGAGGTAGTGCACGCTTGGATCTGGAGACGCAGTCGAGCCGGTGTTGGTGGTGCTTGGGGCGCGAAAGTGGCTTAGTGCGCAGACGGACGAACTTCAGAAAAGTCATCACGGCCGCGTGTACGTTGAAGTCCGAAGAGATCAGGCGAGGGAGCCGTCTCAAGCAAATCTGGCAGGAAAGTCGACAGGACCGGCGTCCCGCTAATTACCGCTCGGGCGCAGTTAACACAGACGCAGGTTGATTGATCTCAGGCTTCTATCATCCCGTGGTGCTGGTGCACTTGAAACCTCACTCGTTATCCTTGGGTATTCATATAACAAGCAGGACAGCCGCAGCGAGATTGGTACATTTTTGTGCTTTGCATTGGTGGAGGTGCAGCGAACAACGATGTTGCTCGGTCACTATTGACACTGCACTTCAGAGCGACTGTCACAATTCGGTCCGGATAACCAGTGTCTCGTAACCCAAGCAGAAGATCATACCTTTCCTTGATCCCCGCGCCTATCCTGGCCCGTGCTATCTGACCGGCTACCCCGAGTGATCGTTGGATGCTGCTCCAAACCTCACCAGCGTCGTCGAAAGTATACCTCATTTTCCATTGTGGCGACATTGAGTCAAGGGAGTCCGAGCTGGTGTGAAGAGGAGGAACCATGGCTGACAACTACCAAGAAGCTTCGACACCGAAGCCTACGACGGCGTTCGACGAAGCCAACAAGGCTGCTGCTCGTCTGATCAAGCCCAAGGCAATCCTGTACACGACCGCGTTCTTGTCGTGGCTGCAGCCGTTCCAGAGCGGTTGGTCCACGTCACAGACCAATCTTTCGCAGTACAATGACAAAGACCAATGTAATGCTCGTCCTGTGGCGGAGAACACGTGCCTCATGTTCCCAGGCCACTCGAAGCTGGAGTGGACGTTCGCTGTGAACGCGTGGATCTTCGGTGCCATGATCGGTTCTCTCTGCTGTGGTCACTTTAGCGACAAGTTCGGCCGCAAGAAAGCTCTCATGGGCAACTGCATTTTCATGTTTGTCGGTGGCGTGATCGAAGCGTCCGTGTCGAACATTTGGGCCTTTGCTGTCGGCCGTCTCATCGCCGGTCTGGCCTCGGGTACTGCTACGGGCACCATCGGCGCCTACGTAAACGAGCTTTCGCCTCCTCACATGCGTAACACCCTGGGTCTGGGTCTACAGATTTTCACGACCATCGGTATCTTGTTCCCTGCCATTTGCTTCTTCTTCGCGAACACGAGCTCAGGCTGGCGCTACCTCGCTGCCTTCCCGTGCATCCTGGCACTCATCTACCTCCTTCTCGCACCCAAGTACTGCATTGAAAGTCCCGCGTGGCTTCTGACTAAGGGCCGCACGGAGGAGGCAAAGGAAGTGATCGCTCGTCTGTACGGCGAGGAGCACGTGGCCACCGCTATGTCTTGGCTGAAGGTGCAGAAGAACCCTGACGCCGTGGAGGAAGGCAGTGGATCTCCCCAGAAGGAGTCGATGTTTGCCCCGCGCTACCGTATGCAGATGGCCTGCGGTATTCTGCTTTCGTGCGCTCAGCAGCTTTCGGGTATCAACGCCGTGTTCTACTACTCCGGATCCATCTTCAAGTCGGCTGGTATCTCCGACTCGCGTATCGGCACGTTGATCATCGACTTCATCAACATTTGGCCTGCTTTCTTCACGGGCATCCTGGCCAACCGCTTTGGTGCTCGTAACATGATCCTGTGGGGTCTTGCTGGCATGTTTGTCATGTCGGTGCTGATGACCGTGGCCTTTGTCGTCAACGTCTCCGCTCTCTCCATCGTGTTCACGGCACTGTATGTGATCGCGTTTGGTGTCACGCTGGGCCCTCTAGTGTGGGTGATGACAGCCGATATCTTCCCGGACTCGATCCGTGCCAGCGCGTCGTCGCTCTGCATTGGTATCAACTGGCTGTGCAACCTGATCGTCGGTGTTGCATACCCGTACATCTCTGACGCGCTGGACGACTACGCGTATGTTCCGTTCGTGGTGCTGCTTGCCATCTTCTTCCTGTTGGGCCTGAAGCTGGTGCCCGAGACGACGGGCAAGTCCGCCGAGGAAATTCTGGCCGAGTACGATTCGCGTCGCGAGAAGTAGACGTCCCCGTTTGCTACGTCACTGGTGAGCTTGTTGCTGCAGTAGTAGTTGTTTGTAGGCAGTTAACTACACCACAATGAATGGCGTTGTTGACTATCATTTATCTTTGCTTGGACATCCATTCCGTAAGGACTTGTACACTCGACGTGGTTCAGCACTGGAAGACGCAGCTGGCTACAACCACATCAACAATAGCGAAAGTTATCCAGCGGTTGCGGCGCATGCTTTCCATCAAATTGTAGGCACTGAACCCCGCTGAGTTGGGCAGCTCATTTGCCAACTTTCGCGTTGCACGACACTCGCGCACCGCATCAAGTCTCCAGTCCGCACCGTCTCAAGTATGGCATTTTCACCGGTGCAGTCGCCGACACCAGAAGTCAATTTCACCAGCTCGAAAACTCCTGATCCACTCAAACACTATACCTCAGCGTTGATTCGACCGCCGGGTGGACTTCAATATGTCGGCGGTACCGGGCAGTTCGTGATCCTGGCGACAATTTTCGTGTTCACGTTCGCGCAATTTTTCTTTTTCTCGACAAGCTACGAATCGCTCAGTCCAAAGATCAGTGCGTGGTTCGACGGTGAGCACGATGAAATGGTCATCCCCATGTTCTTTTTCCTTTTCACGGTTCTTCCAGTTGCACTGTCGGTGCTGGTGTTTGAGCTTCTGCGTCACTACAACTTACACCGCGTCACGTCCAAGCACGTGGTCAAAGTCATGTTCCTGCTTCGCCTCAAGCCACGCTTGAGCGGCTGGCTGTCGCCATGGAGCTGGGGTGAAATACTCTTTGTCGGCGTGCTCTTAGGCGGCAATGTCAACGTGTTCTACTACTACTTCCATGCGTGCGAGATCTACTACCGAGATAGCGGCCTCGAGCTCAATTTCACTGCTTACCTCGACTGCTGCGGACTCGGCTTAGGCTACGCCAGCATGTTCAACATGGCTTTCCTTTTTCTACCGTCAACCCGCAACAGCGTCTGGATGGAGTTCCTCAGTATCTCCTATGCCAACGGCATCAAGTATCACCGCTGGGTGGGCGTATTGACCGTCGTCACCGCACTACTTCACACCATTTTCTACTACTGGATGTATATTCGCGAGGACATGTGGTCGACGATGGCTCTCCCATGCTTCCACTGCGACGCTGGCGACGACGGTAAAGCCCCGTGGATGAATATTCTGGGTTTAATTGCACTGATCGCCATGCTGCTAATTTCTGCTACGTCGATTCCATTCGTGCGGCGCCGACTCTATAGCATTTTCTATTGTGTCCACCATCTCTTCGTCGTCGCCGTCATCTTCTCCGTCCTGCACTACAACCCGATCAGCCTGGCCATTCTACCAACTTTCGTGCTCTACCTCATCAGCAGAACGATATCTAGCTCAAATGGTTCAGCGCCTGTGATAATCAGGGAGTTCATCACTCTGGGAACCGACATCGTCAAAATCAGCCTTCAGTGCGCGACGAACGAGCACTACGAACCCGGCCACTTCGTGTATCTCAACATCCCAGCTATCTCCAAACTGCAGTGGCACCCCTTTACGATAGCTTCGTCACCCCGCATGAGCCCTGATACAATCACGATTTTGGTTAAAGTTCATGGAGACTGGACCACGCAGCTCGCCAAGTACGTCGATACTTGCAAAGAGAACGCTATTCGGCCCATCGTATACATGGATGGATACTACGGCGCCTCGCTGGAGCAGTACGAAAAATACTCGACCGTTAGTTTGGTGGGAGGAGGAACAGGAATCACGCCACTACTCGCGATTTTACAGGACATGGTAGCGAAGGCAGCTAGGGGCGACGCACTGACGCAGAAGGTCTCCGCAATTTTCACATTTCGCGAGCTTGCAATGCTGGAGGAAATTCACCCATTACTTATGAAAATTAAGGAGCTCGATCCGCATGAGAATCATTTCTCCATTCGACTTTTTCTATCGCGACAGCCTACACAAGAGCAGATTGAAGCTCAATTGAAACAAAGGCAATCGCTTGAAAAATATGCGGGTGCCATCAGGTATGACACGTCAGTGAGCCAGGCAATCCCGGTGCCGTTTTCCGTACCGGTGGCCTCGAATTTAACCAAGTCGATGATGTATCTGTCGACGTTCATCGTCATTTGTCTGGTTCTGGCGGTTCTGAAATATGGTCAAAAGATCCAAGCCAGCCACTTGAACTTATGGCCACTGCAAAACTTTGTCGAAATCACGCTGGTTTTCGTCATTGTCCCGCTGGTTACGTTTGCGTTCATCTTCGTAGACAGGAGACGTCATTCACCAAATACTGCTGCTTGGGTTACAGAGTATCCGGCCGAAAGAATCGCCCCAAGCGATGAATGCATCTTCCAAGACCTTGTAGCGGAGCACCGGGTTACCATCGGTGCACGCCCTGACATCCACAACGACCTGAAAGACATTCTGGCCGAGCACGAGCAGCAGACTGGTTTGATCGGTGTATTCATTTCAGGGCCGGAGACACTCAAGATATCAACAAGGAGCGCCATTGCTGAACTAGGGGCGAAAAGGTTTGATGCGCACGAAGAAGAATTTGAACTGTAGGGTTTCCATTGTGAAGATCAAGAGTTTAGGAGCAGACGACTTATTCCAAGGGAAAATAATACTATGTTGCTCCTGTGCCTCGGAACCTGTTTGAGCAACAAAACGTTTTTACGCTTGATATACAGCCAGAGGTCTTCGATTGCTTAAAACTTGTAGTGCAATGAAAGCTCCAATGCAACACAAGACCGCACGCAGCGAAGTTTGTGTTCTTCCTTGTCGTGAAAAGCGGTATTATTATGCTCGCCGACTCGACCACCAAATCTGTGATGTAAAAAGTGTTTTGCCCGAATTACACATCACGCAGTACCCCGTAAAGCTGCACACGACAAGACCAGCCATTTTGATTGCGATTCAAAACACTACGAAAGCCTCAAGAACTTGTACCGCAAATATTTTTGTTCGAGATTTCCAGCTGAAGTCCACAAACCGAAGTATCACCTTGAGCCATGCCGAGAAGTCACCGCTGGGGCCTCCTTTTCCCCTGGTGCTGCCATCTGCGCGGCGGACTGGATTACTGCCGGGTCGAGCGCGAGGTGATATGTGGACCGCCCGCAGACTCCGCCTGGAGCTCTACCTCCCCACGCACAGAGACACCTTCAGCTATGAAGGAATGCAGTTCCCCGTATTTCTCGGGAAAAAAGGAGACGAACTTTTTCAAGAATGTTTTCAAGAAATTCGGGAAGCGCTCGCTCTGTGGACCATTCAGCGTGGAAATTCTTATTAAAAGAACACTGCCATGTGGACATTGCAGAGGGCGAATATGACGGGGACATTCCGGCGGAGTTTGTCCTGGTTAGTCTACAAGATGAACATCATTATGCCGACACTTTAAAGGACGAGATCGCCCTCTTTTGCGGCACGCATCAGCGCGAAAAAGGCAACACAGGGCTACTTGAAGGCGCTGAAGAAAATTTCGGGATAATATTGATGAAAACCTTATTCTTTCATGCTGCCCAAACCTGGATGAGCTAGGTCTATATGGAGGTAATGCCGTTGATGTGCGCCTAAGCTTCACTGAGTATCGCAAACATCGTCTACCACTCCCTCAGTTAAGATGCGATTGGTATAATCTCATAGTCTGTTGGATGATAACGATACGATTACAAAATGCTTGCGACGACGCCTGATCGATTTTGTCCGATGTCCGGAATCTCCCAGATAATTACGAGAGTCTTTTGCTGATGCTGAAACGAAATCAAACACTGGAATATCTAGAGATTGTTGGAGCTAATAGAGATGTTGAGTATGCTGTAAAGTTTCAGGAGTATCATCGTACTTCAGTTCGACGGGGGCTTAGTTTAGCGATTAAAGCTAAAACTGTTTTTTTGAGCTTGTCCTCACAGACACATCCAGCTGGAAGAAAACCAGGCGACGAAGGCGGGGATTGTCTCGAGTATCTGCGTTGATGTGTCACTTGGATCAGCATATAATATCAACAATTTTCGCGTTTGCAGCGCCCCGCGTTTTGCGGAAGGTATATTCTATCCCGAGTTCAGCGATATGGACACCATATACCGAATATTGCGTCTACTACACTGTAGAATTATGATTATGACACTTTGATCACGCACACTTCTAACAGGTCACGCCGCATTTGCTGGGGTTTGTTACCTACAGCATTACTAACTTTCGTTTTCTACCGACACAGTGTAATACCTCAGACGAACAGGTATTATACCTGTTCGCCAAACGAAGCGCATAAGCTCTTCAGCAAAGGCACACTGAACCTTAAATTCATAAGATCGCTCAAAATTACTTAGTAGTATCCTGCTGAACATCAAGCACGACACAATGCTCAAAGACTAGGAACCGGCTTGGGTTTCAAAATCACTTCGAATGACTTTCGACCAACGACCTGCAAGTGTTTACAAACAAGATACTGTGGCGACATCAAAGCCAACATGATTTAATACAATGGACTACAAAACCAAGAAATTACATCGTGCTTGGGAAGTTCATGCGTATGTGTAAGATGTGCCAAAGATGTGTACTGCTGTGGGTGCCCGTGAATACGAAGGAAGATACAACAGGTGCAGATCGAGCAACCCTCTCTGCCGGGAAGACATGCTGCTGCACATGTACGTGCATTGAAGAGTCAACGCTCAGACTGACAGCCCAGGAATGGGTCATAAGGTATTTTTTAGTGCCCTCAGGGCACTAAAAAATATGTTTCCCCTCGCGGAGTTACATAGAAGTCTAGGCGAGCGGCACGAAGCAGCGTATGTAAGATGTCTTTGCAACGAAGGGATTGCCGGGTTTCATTGTATCTACAGTTGTTTACAGTACGATCACATCAATTCTCACGATCTACGTGATTACGGTATGACACCAACCCGCGGCTCTCTTTTGAAAACGCTATGCTGTCTGAAACGAATCACTCACTTTTATACACTCTACTTGCACTCGATGATCGCGTGCAATATCGTGGCGTTTGTATATGCCTGACTTCTTGGTGCTTTCAAAGCGCCATATTGAGAACGTTTGAGGATGTGCTGTACATCATCACGTCTTTAGAGTACCAGCAAAAGAGTTTTCCACTCATTAAAAGTAGAATATTAGTTTCTCTGAAGACATGCGGAGGCGTACATGGTTGCCTCTACGTTTACAACCGTGATCACGCTGCACTTGTACGAGGGCTAACAAATCAAGATTCAGTTCGCCATTTTCCATCCACCCCACAAAGCACTCAAACCAACGCACGAAGTCATGCGTCCTCACAACACCACATTGGTGTACTACATCACTCTGGTAGCTCTGGCTGTCCTTGGCGCCACCAGCTACGCTGCTCCGGCTGATGGTAATCTGAGAGTGGCGACAGCACCACCACCTCCTCCAGTCAGCGAAGCGAACGAAGTCTACTTGAAGAGAATTCTCGCAGAAAATGACCCGGATGATAAGGACGGTCTTTCCGCTCGAATACAAGCAGCATGGTGAACCAGCCACCCAAGCAACTGGAATTGACACTGACCGTCTTCTGCAAGAATTTTTCGAGCTACGGACAAAACTCCACACGGATCGGCAAGAGCGGCAGCTCCAAGCAGAAAAATTACTGCAAAAAGCTGGAATTGTGACTGCACTAAGTAAAATATCTGCCAAATTGCAAATACTGGAGCGTAAACCGTCGACAGCTTCAAGATAGCTACTTTGGCCATGAATTAATTCCGTCAGACGTGTTGAGTTTGGATGGAAGCAACCAAGTACTTAAATTCATTCAAGAAGATTCAATTCTACTGATTGAGAAACGACAGGCAGCACTCAAGCAGATGGCCGATAAAACAAAAGAAGCTATGGCTCTGGCTAACTTTTACATTCTTGACTCTGAAAGGAGTATGCCCAAGTCGGTCGAAATAAATGAAGACGACGTGACTCAGCAAATCCAGCGAATCGAGTCTATCCTTGTGACTGCACCAGTAAAAGTCTCAGTATCGTCATTGCATAGAGAGAGCTCCACGCAGCAGCTTCATTTCATATCCGACGAGATAGAATGCCTCTTACAATTTCAGACAATTTGACAATTAGAGCACATTCTGGTCGATACACTTAGCGTAAAAGCCCGCTACAAGGAGAAAGGAAGATGCAATCGAACTGACATGAGACGCTCGAGCAAAGCGCTGGAGCTCGATAAAAATCACGCTGATAATCTCGGGAGCTACGCCCTGCTTTTATGTAGAGCTTGTAACGACACCGAACACATACTTTTAGCAACCTCTTACAGCAGATCCAGCTCATGTCAAGAATTATGCACATTTTGTGTTGCGGAAGCAAGAAAACACAAAGGAAAGTGAGGTCTACTTCAAACTGGCACTAGAGATTGCCCCTACCATCTTGAAGTGACGTCGCAGTGGCGATGGAGGTCGAGGCCAAGAGAAACAAGCCCGATGTGAATATTCTTGGTGGATATGCAAGTTTGCTTTCTACAAAGCCTCATAAGGCAGGCGAAAATTATTGCTTCATGGATTAGTTTTGGAAAAAGCATAGGCATTCCTCTGGCCAAATGAATAGATTAATACTTGCCCTCGTACTTGCAGATTCGAACGAAAACACGTTGGCAGAGTTTGCTTCGAGGAGTTGACAATGTCGTGCCAGCGGAAGGAGGAAGTTCTGAAATCATGGAGGTGGGCTGGTGGTGCTAGAGCAGCAAAAAGATGAAAGGATCGACGATGCATGCCAGCCCTTCTGTCGTTCAGTGATGACACAACGCAGACATGGCCGCTTTCAGGAAGTTCCATCTCGCGCCACTCAACCGAGCGCTCAAGCAGTCCACAGCGTGCAAACTCGCGCTGTGACGTGAGTTTTCTTGTGCCGAAAGTCGTTACCCCCGACAACCTCTTCTTCTTGTAACTAGTACCGTGTCGTCGTCCATCATGTCGTTGACGGAGGTGTCCGTCGTGGACGTGGACGCCGGCGGGTCCTCGTCGGTCTTCGTGCTGCTGCAGCTCGAGGCCGACGCCGTGCAGCTGCAGCTGCTGGACCCGCCGGCGCTGTACGCGGCGCAGGTGACGGCGGCCATGAAGCCGCGCGCCTTGACCTGCTCGGGCCGCGAGTTCGTGGCGGCGGTGGCGGCGGCGCTGACCGGCGCCGAGCGCTTCGAGCTGCGCTGGGCGAAGGCCGCGCGCGCGCTGACGCTGATGGAGCGCGCGGCCTTCGCCGTCAAGTTCGCGACGCTGCAGCTGCAGCCCGTCGAGAGCTGGCGCCAGACGCTGCACGAGCTGGCGGCGCGGCAGACGCGGCAGCGCGAGCAGCTCGGCCGGCTGCAGACGCAGCTGGACGCCGCGAGGAGCTTGCTGAAGCAGAAGGAGGCGCTGCTGGAGACGGCGCTGCAGTCGCAGCAGCGGCGGGAGGACGAGCTGTTCCGCGGCTTCTGCCGCGTGCTGAACGCCAAGAAGGACGAGATCGCGCGGCTCAGAGGCTTGCACAAGAGCGAGCAGGAAGATGACGCGAGTGATGACTCGAGACTCAGCGAGGAAGAGGAGGAGGAGCCCAAGAGACACAAGAAAGAGGCGGTGGATGCCTACAGCAAGCTGCCGCCAGAGTTGCGCCAGGCCTCGGTGCACATCAGCTCGGCCGACGACTTGCTCTCCAGCATGGACGACATCATCAAGAACGAGCAGGAGGTGGATGATGCCACGCAGAGAGGAACGACCCAAACGCGAGGAAAAAAGGAGGAGACGATGAGGAAGACGAGAAAGATGAATAGCTCGAAGAGGCCAGTCCCGACACCGAAGGCTGAACCGGAGCCAAAGCCTCCGTCGGCGCCGCCTGCAGACGAACCCATGGATTCGGAGGAGGAAGACATTCTCGACATGCTCTCGTAGCGAAGTTTTGGTTTGAGTTTTGGTTTCGAGAAGCCTACGGCTTGACGTCGTTGAGAAAAAAAAAAAATAGCCTTGAGATTGGCAGTAGGAAATCGCATGAACATGCTTACAACATATTAGGGTGTTGAGCAAGAGGATCTCCCCATTTCCAACATACCAACGAATCATTCTGACTCACGAAACGGAATCCTCGTGCACGAAGCCACTCATTCAAATGCCAATTCGAACGATCCGCTAGAAACTCACAACCGCCTAGTTCACTCTGGCAATGCCGAAGTAGCCACTCCATGATTTCTAGGCGAGCAGCCGACAAGATGCAGGCCGGAGGAAAGTGAAACTCAAACGGCCTTTCCGCATACAGAAACATAACAATCTCGAAGTTCCCTCTAGACACAGCATCCTTTATCGCTGCAGGACTGCAACCTTCGCCACGATTTTGGTGGAGCCATCGTACAACGTTAAGATGACCAGCACTACAAGCACTATCCATTGCTCGAGTTGTGCATCCCTCCAAGCGTTCCTCGTGTAAAAACTTCACAACGTCGAGGTGGCCTCTACCTGCCGCAGCATCCATTGCTTCAGTACTGCACCCTTCCGTCCTATTTGCGTGAAGGAATTTAACGACTTCGAGCTGTCCGCGGGAGGCTGCCATATCCATTGTAGCAGCAGTACAACCCTCGTTACGATTTTCGTGTAAGTATTTTACCACTTCTAGAAACCCACCAACCGCAGCTCGATGCATGGCGGCATCTGTACAGCCCTCACTTCGGTTATCATGGAGAAATTTCACTACCACAAGATGACCGTTAGCTGCCGCTCGATCCATGGCTGCAACGGAGCAGCCTTCTCGCCGATTTTCGTGCAACCATCGCACCATCTCGAGGTTGCCTCGAGCTGCAGAGGTGTCCATTGCTGTTGTGGTACAAGCTTCATCTCTATTTGCACTCATCCAAGCGACTACATCCAAATGACCGTTCTCGGCAGCAGAATCCATGGCAGCAAAAGTGCACCCTTCACTGCGATTCGCGTGGAGCCACTTTATGACGTCCAAAAACCCAAAACTTGCAGCCTTATCCATCGCTTGAGTAGTGCAACCTTCCGTACGATGTGTATGCAGCCACGTTACCACATCTAGATGTCCATTCTGTGCTGCTCTATCCATTGCGGCCTTTGTGCAGCCCTCGGTACGGTTTTCGTGAAGCCACTTTACTACTTCTAAATAGCCCTTCCTAGCAGCGCCATCCATTGCAGCTGTAGTGCAACCTTCACACGCATTTTCATGAAGCCACTTTAGCATCGCTAAATCGCCATTTTGTGCAGCCTTCTCAAAGGCTGCTCCCATTCGATTCTCTCCAACATCGTCATGCAGCCACTGCACAATCTCGAGTCGGCCGTGATCCGCTGCAACCCCCACAGTGCGATCTCCTGGTGTAGCAAACTTTTCTTGGACTGCCCATTTCAGAAACCGCAAGCACCCGTCGCCTGCAGCTCGATCAAAGTTGACCGACCGATCTTCCAGCTCGCAATTAATGAGCACCCACTTCGCCAGATCCCAATGGTATTTGTCCTGCGCCGTCCGCTTGGCACCATCCGCTTCAACTCCATACAATCTGTGTATCCACTCCACCAGACTCTGATCTCCTTGTGCTGCCGCCACTACCATCAACTTCGCAGCACATTCTCGATGAGGCTCAGCATTCACCTTCAGCCAGTTCACGACTTGATTGTCCTGGTTCCAGACTGCTCCTCCCATTTCCATGCCACCCCAGTATCCCAAATTTCGGTGGTCGACATGTAGCCATTTCAGAATGTCCAAGTGTCCTCCAGCGGCCGCTGCACTGACTGCCTTGGTGAGGAACTGGTCAGGACAATAATATTCCACCAGCCACTTGAGCGTCTTCAGGTCCCCTCTACCGGCGGCCGATGCCGCGGCGTCGTTGAGAATGGACCATCTGAAGCTTGAATCTAGATTTGTAGGTTCTCGAGCCGCCAGGAACTGCGCCAGCCGCAGACTCGGCAACTGCGCGTAGCCCGTGGCGACTGTCCACTTGAGAGAGACAGTGTCCACATACTCGTCGATACTACGGTACACGTGGGGGAGATCTCCTCGTCGAACTGCCAGACACTCGCGACCGACCACCGCAACTGCCGTAAAGAGCGGGAAGCTCGCCATCACCTTAACGAAACTATAGTAGTGTCCAATAGCAACTCACACCTAGGTCGGAAAAATCGGGATAACACCTTCAAGTCAACAGCAGAAATTTTTCTTTTGCTCTTTTGACTCAAGCTTCAGGGATACGAAATAGCTGTTGTGCGGCTGGTTAAGTTTATGAGCAATGGGGATCGTACAATTGTAATTCTCCAACAAGCCTGTACACTTCGAAATGCGAAAAATAGTGTGATCTGCACGGTTCGTGTACGAATGGTGCTGTCAACTTGAAATGACTGTGTGCGTGCAAGCACAAATGAAGCTGTTTCTTTTTTCAGAGGCTTCCCTGGCCACAATATGAGATGGGGGAAAGGTGGCTTCACGACACATACGCTCATGGCCAAAATACATAATCACCGCATGTGGGAAACTACAAGGTTAATCACTGACGATCGTACGATGCACGTCCACAGTTTTGGTAAGAATTCCAACGAACACGAAACTAACTGCAAGCTAGGCCAATCGAAATCGTACAGGTACCAAGCAGGCAGTGTCGCCCAAACTCGTCAATTCGGATCGAAGTCTGATAATCCTTTCCTCGTACACTTTTCAGTACCTCTTGCTGCACCATTGATGATAAGCAACCAGTGTTCACGGTGGTGAAAATTGGATCGAACTTCCCTCTTTTGGTTCCTGCAACCCTAGTACACGGAAGCATTCCTTTCTTACTCTTTGGAGTCTTGCTAAGGACGAGAACTCACTTCTTAATTTCAACTCAGCATCCTACACCTACATATTTTTCATTGGGCCCTCTTGGTAAACACTGCTAAAGTTCCGGAATGCCTCAACATTTGTGTCAACGATTTTGTCTGATAGTGATCATTCTCACCTACGCTTCATACTCCGCCCATGCTAAAACTAATGCACGCGATATCGCTGGGGAGACTTCATCCGTTGTGGAAGGGAGCTCTACGCACCGCAAGCTCAAGGATGGCGAGGAACAATATGCAGAACGAGGGTGGAATGATTTTGGATACAAGACCACCAACTTCCACAGCGCAATTAAACAGTACCCTGGCCTCTCTAAGACTCTAAAGGAGCCAAGTTTTGCCAAGACTCTTAAGAACCCTCGGGTCGACAAATCCTTTCAGAAGGACAAATATCTTGTGCAGTGACTCGAAAGGGATCCAACCATCACCCGACTGACGGATAACTTGAAAAAGTCCTCACCAGCTAACCCAGAAGGATGTGAGGAGTATCGAAAGAGCTTTCAAGAAATCTTCTGACATCAATTTGTGGAAGGGAGCTGAGTATTCCTTGCGCTCGTACGATAGGTGCGATCATTATTGTTGCGGGCAGTTGGAAACGGTAATTGCAAGACGAAGCGAAGCTTTAAGCGAACACCAGAACATGTTTTCCGAGCTATCTGTTCGAGGTAGCAGAGTATGTGCAAACGGGTGCTATCTTTTGACTACTGGCATACCTAGCACACTATCTTTGCTGTTAACGCGCAGCTACTTAACATGCCGTTCGTGGGCATATTCGAGCAAGAAAGTGGGCAGCTACTCATCGACCGGCGACGACACGCTGCTGCGCTCGAGCTCGTGAGCTTTTACACGAACGATACTTCAGCCAGCTACGCCTTGCCTGGGGTGACAAGGATCTCTTTCGGTTCGCGTCGCTAAAGCTAGGAGCTTCATTCCAAATGATTAAGGCACCTCCCGCAGTGGATCATTTTGCGGCATGACAATGGTGCAGCACGATATCAAACGGAGAGGTGCTCTTCCTGCATCGCAACCAGCTCAAGCTCACGGGAAAGTCATCAAACAGTACACAGAGACAACTACAGCGATTGCTGCCGGACTCTTCCGATACGAACAACAGCTACCCAGACCCCGCTGTCTGGACCCACATAGTGCCATTCCGCGACTCGTCCCCGCGTTCAAACTACATCATCACCGCTCACTGGGAACCGAGCGCCGCTGCAGCGGACGCCTCGACGTGAACGCGAGCTCGCACTTCCACGCCCGCGAAGTTGCCAACACGAGTTTCGCCGGCCTCGAGACGCATCTGCGCCAGTTTGCAATGGAAGCAGCGCAACTCGAGTCCAGCACGAACACCACCCAGCACACTTCGTAGATAACACCAGAAAAAAAAAATACACATCGCCATTCTACACATCTTTTCCACACAAAACATTTTACAACTGTAGCCATCTCCTGTGTAGCCATCTATCGACATGGCTACACTGATTAGAAACCAGACACAAAGTTATAGAGGTAGAAAGGGCGATGGCTGCTGCGACGTCTGTCGTGACGCTGGAGCAGCGCTGGGGCTTCCTGCGCCCGTGGTGCAAGCTGCTGGAGGGCCGCGTGGGCTACGTGTGGGCGGAGCGCGAGGAGGAGGTGTGGGACTCGCCCCGGCGGCGGCTGGAGGTGGACCTGCCGACGCGCGGGGAGACCTCTCGAACGTTATGGGAGGAGCCCAGACCTCTATATTCCGATGCCCATGCCTTCCAGACTTGTTACAATAAAGTTCGAGAGGCTTTGGCCTTGCTGTCGGCGGTGGCGCACGTGGACCAGGACGCATGGAGATATTTGCTGCGAGTACACTGCGGAGTGTTCTTTGGAACCGAAGGGGAGGAAGTGTACGAGGAAGAAATCCCCGCCAAGTTTTTATTGTTCCTCATTGAGGACAATGAAGAGGACGGCCAGGAATATGTGAAAACCCTCAAAAATGATATCGTGCAGTTTTGTGGCGTGCACCAGCGGGAACATCCCAGTCGAGCCTACACGAGAGCGTTGAAGAGAATTGCAGCGCTGGATGAGAAATTAAAGCCGAACAAGCCTGGAATCGACATTGAGATCCAGGTTCAAGTGGGTTTTCGAGTCATGGACTTTATGTCGTACGGAGTGCTGAGTGAAATTTTGAAACCACTTCAAGACATTCGAGAAGCAGAAAAAGCTGTTCAAGAAGAGTGGGAGGATTACCAGCAGAATCCGAAGAAAAAGCAGCTGGAAGCGGGGAGCTTAAGATGTACTTTTGTTCTTGGGCCAATGATTGCAGACTTTCACGACACGAAGATTTCACACCATGTGGCGAGGTTGATGGAAACTATGGTAAGAGAAAATGCCAGATTCTCGCAAGTAAACTTGTGGACGTTTGTTGGCCGTTTGCTGGAGAAGAAAGAACACGAGAAGAGAGTCGTCTTCAGCCAACTCATGGCGTCGATCTTTGATCACGTTCGTCGCGACCCTGTTGTGGCCAATTCAAACCACGATTTTGCTACGAAGGAGCAGAATGACAAACTAGCCCCACTACAGTTGGGGACAGTCCACCTAGAGTGCACGTCGTTGATGGGGCATCGCCAGCTGGAGTCTTTATGCTCGGGAATCGTGACCAGCCAGACAACGAAGAAGCTTTCAATGCAATTGGAAATGGATCCTGATGAGCAAAGTTTGCAGTGGTGGAAGTGGCTGGCATACGCTCTTTTTTCTAAACGTGCGCGCACTTGCTCTTCAGTGGAGTGCCTGGCACTCATATCGATTCGCAGCATGACTATCGAGGATATTGAAGCCTTCTCGTCTGTTTTAGCATCGGACCATCCAGAAGAAGAGCTTTTTGGTTGTCCACGTGGTTCAGTGGAAGAGAGACACGCAACTTCAAAGGCAGGGACATCATTTTTCTGGGAGATGAACAACCGAGGTCAACCACGAAGAGGCTCACATGCGTTAACGTGCGAGTTGCCTATGCCGTCTCTAAAAACTTTTAGTGACGATGGGGTAAGCGAATGGGTCAACGCCATGGTGCCAGGTTATGGTTGGTGCTACGTACGGCGTGCAGATTTGAGTTTTGGTGAGGCGGTAAGCGGAACCAAGATATCGAGTGGTATTACAGAACTTCGGATTGGATTTGATAAGATCGACCCGTCAGTCTGGGACGGCTTTCCGAGCTTTTTGATTGCCGTAGGTCCAACATTGAAAAAATTGACGCTGGATACGTCACAGATACAGCTGGACGGCAATGCACTTATTCAATGCTGCCCCAACCTGGAGGAACTGTCCCTCTGCGGCGGCGAGATGGTGGATGTGCGATTTGACTTCAGCGAGTATCGCAGAAACAATCAGCCAGTTCCAAAACTTTCGTTCGAGTGGGATAACATCAGTGCGCTTGCAAATGAGTTGACCAACCCGAATAACCCACTTGCCAAATGTGTGCGCCGATTGCGTGTTCACCTTGTTGATGAGTGGGCTGCTTGGGGAATCATTGTTGCCGACCGTAACAACCATCCTGCTTTCCAAGCTGGCCTGAGGGCGCTTCTCGAGATGCTCGAGGTAAACCAGTCGCTGGAGTATCTGGATGTCGTTGTGCCATTCGGCCATTTTATCTACCTTGATGATTTCCGGGAGTATCACCGAAAGCCCATCAATCGGTCTCTTAAATTACCTATGAGGACTAAACTTGCTTTCTTGAGCGTGTTTTCGTCACGCGCAAAACTAGTGGAATCAAACAAAGCGAAGAAAAGAAGGGAGACCAGATCAACGCGGTCTGTTCGCCCTCTCCAAGAACTAAACCAGCACGTGTTGTGCAGAATTTTTGCCTTCGCCGCCCCTCGTGTTCTCCGAAAGGTTTATTTACGTGATCCACCTCGTAGCACGATAGAGGAACCCGATCGTATGCCCATTTAGGCTGATCAACTTTCTGGCATGAGGTGATTTCATTGTGTAATATTTATGAATAAATGCTGAGAGCTTGGGCCACTGCAGTAACTATCTACATGAGGACAAGTTCTGCTTTAAGCTGTTCAAAGTAGAAAATGCGCAAACATGGCTGCGTGCGCGTGGCGGAAGCAACAAGCATGACACCATGAGAAGCTCGACTTTGTACGAATTCCATGTTGCTTTACATCAATTGTATGCAAAACCATGTCAGGATATCGGCATCCTTTCATCGGCAGACATCGATACACCTGAGCATCGCAATTCGGTATCACTTTCTCACCCTTGCGCATGACTCTTTTCCCGGCAGCCACACAGGCCTTTTGTTCCAAATCGAGTTGATAAACTTAACACTGCCGTGAGCTCTTTGCAAACACGGACAGTTACAGTACAATATGTTCGATGTAGTTTTGCAAAACTACGCAAGTGGCACGACGAATGGACTCTTGTGGGCTCGTGTGCTACACGTAGTGAGGGCGTATACAGTGAAGCGCTATTTACAAGGTAGCGTAAGCGTAAGTCTGCAAACAATATGCTAATTGCCTGGCATTTATCGACAGATTCGGTAACTCGTCGCTACAAGTTGAATTTTTTTAGTTGAAGTTGCGTCGAAGACCAAGCTTCTTTCTCATTTTCGGAAATTCCAAGACGACGAGAAGCTGCTTCCTGCAAACACCGATGCAACGCGCGGCGAAGCAGCCACCAGTTGCGAAAAACCGATGCGGAAAAACAGTAACAAGTTGCCGCTGCGCCGGTGGCCGATCGAGAAATTACCGTCTGGGTCCGTGACGTCAACGGAACGATGTTTTCAGTCGCAACGCGAACTTCGGCAACATTCGACCATGTGATGGCAGCTACCCGTGAGAAACACGGTAGCCTCTTTCAAGGCGTCTACGCTGGGTTTTAAAGGCGAGTGGAACGAGTGGACGAAGGTTTCGGCGATATTGCCACGCACACTACTCCCCAAAGACGAGAAGCAATACCTTGTCAACCATCCAATCCAACCCAAGTTTAAGGTGCGTAGAGTCACAGATGATGCATCTGCAGTTCTCAAACGAGCGTTTTGTTGGATTGTCTGTGTGTAGAGAGAGTGTCTTATCTTGTGATGCTGCAGGAGTCGATTTGGGTCAGGTTGTGGAGATGGATTGGCTCGAACGCGATGGGCCTTTCTCGCTCTGGTAATTGCCGTCCTGAGCTGGCAGTAACTAGTGAAGACTAAGCTTACACTCACATCGCTTTCCTAGCTCAGTCCCGAATAAACCGCATGCTTCTCGTTTTCTTTTTCTTTTTTTTCGTTTTTGATTGAATTTCATTGAAAGTACAAACGCGCTGGAATATCTGGATCCGCGGAGACAAAACAATAAGATTTACATTATGTATCACTCGCGCAGCCTTACGCTCTCATGACTTTGCACCTAACACTTCACGGCATTATCCTTCACTAAGTGTAGCACAAGCGCTGCGCTAGCTCTGCACTCTCCACAGCAGTCAATTCGTCGCTCAAAACATCTTTCATAACTTCCAAATAGTACTTCGGACACCCACCCATCTTTACCAGAATGTCTGCATCTTCACGGAATGAATCCTTCTCTTGAAGGCGCAAGTTTGATACCATTCGATACCAATAGATCTTCCGAGCTGCTGGGGGTGAAGGCTTTTCTGTTTCCAACAGAGTGGTGAGTAAGTCCACAGCGGCATTGTAGTCCTTCGCAAAAAAAGCGTCTAAACCTCGTTCAAGCAGTGACGGAGCTGCCGGTTTAATTCGCCATTTGTGGCACTCATTCCAAGACTGATCGAGAGGACGATAACTACTGGTAAGCACAAGACGTCTGAATGCAGACCCAGCCGCTGGCGGAGAGATCAAATAGGTGTCTTGGGCCGGATTGTAAATTGCAAAGGCATCGTCGACGGGGACTAATCGCCACAAACCTCCCTCACCAGGTAGTTCGCCTCCGCGCCAAGTGAATGCCCGTTTCTCACCATAACCTTCGGCAGTCTCCAATGCAGCAACTGTGGATGCAAACAAGTACTCCTGAGAATACACGCTCAGGATGTAAAAGTCGGTAAAGCTTGGACTAGCAGGAACAAATCGCCAGATCTCTTTGCTTTGATCAGCTTCCCATTCGTCTGCCCAGCAAAACACGCACCGACGTGTCTCGTCGTACAAAAAGTAATCTTCGGCTGCAAACAGCATATTTTCATTCAGCACCGAGGCGACCATGACTGGGGCATTGCTGGCAAGAGCTCGGACGGCAGGTGACACAGTGCGAATCCAGCAAAGTTCGGCTAGCATCAGGGCTTTGCCTTGCGCTTGAGCCATCACTTTATCCAGTAAGGATGCTACAGCTACTGCGTTCCATCTCCCACCAGCTTCCAGCAGAAATTGACATCCAAGAACAGTCCACTCTTGGTGTGGGAGACTTGACAAGAATCGGAGCACGGCATCTGGCAGTGCTAAGAGCTGCACACGCTTAGTGGACAGCAAATTCTTCAGTAAAATGTCTCCGCGGTACTCAACGTCGCGGATCCCAAGAAAACAGCTAACTGCCTGAGTGCATGCTTCAGGACCGCTACTGCCTAACTGGATTCCCGCCCACCGAATTGCGTTACTCTCATCAGGCTCCATGTCGTTTCCTGTCGGCACAGCAATCTAACTGCTTGAATGAAAGCGACGAAAAAACGAGAATGAGACACCAAATCTCCGTACATTTTTTCCAGCCTTGGGAACGGGTAGAATCTCACCTAGCAATAACATTGAGGGTAGATGGAACCATTTGATTTTCAATGAAGGGCATTTTGCTCACTTCAATGCTGCACGAAAACTGCATCCTCGTCACAGAGCGTTCCTTACCAAAGCTGGGCTGCAATGTAGAGCTGGCGCTGCGAACAACATCTGATAGCCGCAGGTGTCGACTATGGTGAAGCTAAACATCATAAGCGGATAAGTGTTGGTAGATATTTTGTTCCAGCCTAGTTGCTTTTACCAGTGGTTGAAAGTGCTGCTTAACCTCTCATTCTACTTGGAAAAGCTACCTCTCCCTCCTCCCAACAAACGAAACCAATTTGATTTTATGAATCTCATATCACACGCAACGCGACGCTAAGCCGAGCTCGTCCTTCTTGAACAGGTTCAAGAAGCCGTACTCGACGCGAAGATGGTCGAAGACGCAGTTCTTCGGCTACTCGACTACGGGGCGGGTAAACCCGAGACGGTCAGTGATCTTACAGGCCTCTGTGATGTCGAGTAGTCCGGTTCACGACATTTACCGCCAAGCAGAACTACTGAACACCGTTCAGAATCCGTATTTACGCTGAAGCCAAAGCTTGTCCGTTATGAGCATCGACCAATGCTGGAGTAATTTCTTGTCAGCATCAGGCACCAGCTTCTTGGCTATAGTATCGAAAAAATAATGCGGGCAACCGCGTTTCACCACAGACTCCAAATCTTTTTAAAGAGGTCTTCATTCCTCAGGATAATGTTCGCCGCCGTTCGATAGCACAATGCCTTCGTGATAATAGCAGACGACGTGTCACCGGCCTTCAGTATCTGGGTAAATATCTCGACCGCTTGGTCGTAGTTTTGACTAAAAAACAAATTTAAACCCTTTTCCATTTGTGATGGGCTTCCGAAGTGATAATCCATTCACGATCTCTATTCGTCGAGCGGATGGAAGGGAACTGTGACAGCTTCGCGTCGAAATCCATTAAAGACCTCCTTAGGAGAAGCCAAGAACGCGTCGCAGCTCGCATTGTAAAATGTGTAGACGTTGTCTCGCATTCTCGACAAACGCCACATTTCCGAAGATCCTGGCAGATCATCTCCGTGTTGCACAAGAACTTTTTCATTGAATATCCTTGGCTGTCGCATTCCAAATGAATCGCTGATGCGTAGAGATATCCCTCTGCGTAAGCATTGACTATATAGAAGTCCGATGACCCCGTCGACGCTGGAACAAGTCTCCACAATTCTTTATTTTGATCATGTGTCCACGTATCCGTCCAGCAATAAGCAGATCGATTTTGGTTGTTGTAATCATAACCGTGGCCTGCCACATACAGAAAATTGCCGCCGATAACAGACGCTATTGTAACCGGGGCATTGCTGGCAATTGCTCGTGTTTCAAAACTTAACCTCTGAATCCAGCAAATTTCAGCAATCATCAGTGTTTTTCCAGTTGTATGAGCCATAGCTCGGCAAAGCAGGCGTCCGATCACTCTCGGATCCCATCGACTTGAATATTTTAGCATTATTTCATGGGCAAGGAAAATCCATTCTGTTTGTGGGAGGGCTTCCACAAATGCCAGGATACTTGACTGACGAATTCGACGGTCTTTGTTCACCAAGAAGAAAAAATGTGATAACGCCGTCTCCGGATCGTGTGCGCATTTCAAGAAATCTGTAATTGCATTCTTGGGAACTTGATCGCTCTCCACTAAATAGTCCACGACTGTTTCTAGGTTCTCGATTGTATTCATGGGACTGGAGGCTTAAATACCAACGGCTGTGTGCAACTTGGAGAATGAGGCTTTAGCTCACCAGGCGCAGGAGCTATCTGTTGCAATCAATCACACCGATAACTCCTCCAGAGTTCCACAAATTGATCCGAAAATATTGGAAAAAGAGTGTTGTACGTGATTGACTTAAGTTTTAAATCCAAAACCACATCAAACCGCGGCTTTGCCTACTGCTACTAGCAAGCTCAATATTCAATCAATCTTTCTGGATCAAACACTGGGCGCCGCCTGAGGACCCACCGATCATCAGTGGTTAACTTCGTGCCCAACGTATCGAAAAACACATCCGGAGTTTCCCCGTATTTTGCTAGTACGCTCAAGTCGTGCTCATAGCATCCTTCGTTTCGTAACAGCAAGCTTGCCGCGGCCCGATAGCAAAGGGTTTTCTTAAAGTCATTAAAAGAGAGATTAGTCGTCGCTAGGACACGTCCGAATGTGTTGGCAGCTGCAGAATATTCCCTTAAGAAAAACTGGTCTAGCCCCAGCTCCAGCATTGGTGGCGCTGCTGCGAGTATAAGCCACTCACGACTGCTAGACCATCTCTCGTCGAGAGGTCGAAAGGCTGTCGTCACAACAGGACCGGCACAACCATCCACCGCTGCTGAAACAGCGAGAAAGGTGGCCTTCTTTGGGTTGTACAATGTGTACGTGCACCCCTCAACCTGCTTCAGGCGCCATTCATCGTGTTTGACACTAGTATGATTTTGACGGTCGATGCACACTCTCGCCATCTCCTTTTCACTCGAATAGTTCATCACATCACAACTGGAGAAAATATACTCTGGCGCGCCCACATTTAATATTCGGTACCCATCGTAAGTTGTTGTGATGGGGACAAATCGCCACAGCTCCCTCTTGTTTTCCAGCACTCGCTTACTCCCCCGTAAAATGGGTCGGCCACACTTCCCGTTGCCAGGGCTGCCCACGTAAAGCATATTGCGATCCGAGCACGAGGTGATTGTCACGGGCGCGCTGCTTACGATCGCCCTGATACTAAAATTCAAGCGCTGGATCCAGCAAATCTCGGCCAACATTAGAGTATTTCCTGTCGCGTGGCCCATTGCTTCAAACAGCAAACTCGCCACCATACACACGTCCCAGCGCTTCTGGTTTTGCAGCATAATGTCACACGCTGCAACAATCCACTCGACTTGAGGGAGTTCATTCACAAAATGTAGTATCGATGCATCAGACGCCCGTCCAATGTGCTCCATCTCCAGCAACAGCCTCAAATCTCCTTCCACATCAGTCGAGCATTGAAGAAACACTTCTAATGCTTGCTTCCAGCCGCCATCTCTCTGGATTAAATAGCTCAGCACCTTCTGCAGCATGTTCTCGCTTGACATCGTCTCCTCTATCCTGACGCCTTGAGTCAAGTTTCGAAATGAACAGCGAAACCAAATCTTTTCACGACTTTCTTCAAAATTTCCTAACGACATGACCTTCCTCACTGATTGACAAGCACAAACTGCCTCGTCCCATTGCCAACTAACTACTTACAACTCTTCCTTCAATCCTGCACATTCTAAACTTTCCCAACGCGATGCATCCGCAGTTTGATCTGGGTCTCCTGGGTGCGACAGGCCGTCACTCCACAGTGGCGAGCCCCCAGAGATCTCGTCCCATTCACAGCACGGGTCTCCCAGTTCTTGGCCGTTCGTTTGGCCATCCCCGTCCGAATCCGATTGACAAAACTTGACACTCCATCGTCGTCCCGCATCGTCGAAATCTTGGCCGAAAGCATTGCGTTCAGGCCAGTCGTGGACTGCATGACCAAGTTCCGGAGCTCCAGGAACGTTGTTTCCATTAGGAAATCCTCGCTGCAAACTCCAAGTACGAAGTTACCACAGACAACAGTAGAGATATTACCAGTATGGAAAACATCACTAGTGTAGACGAATTTCGACTTTGTAGAGGAGACTTGCATTGTGTGGTGGTGATTTAATGGTGGTGTTTGGCTTGGAAGAAACACTACGAGGCCTCGGTACTTATCCGTACAGATCACTTTCACTACTACCCGACTCGGACTCAGAAGTTGAGGAGATACACCTAATTGCAGCCAAACGAGCTGGATCGGAGGTTTTAGTCGCGTCACCGGGGTGGGAAATGCCGCTTGACCAGGCTGGAGAACTGCCGATTGTCCACTCGCAACAGGGGTCGCCGAGTTCTTGGCCATTTGTTTGGCCGTCCTCGTCAGAGTCGGTCTCGCAGAGTTCCTTGGTCCATTCTAGAGCAGCGCTTTCGAAGTCTTGGCCGAACACGTTTCGGCGTGGAAAGTCTGTCATGACATGGCCGATGGCTGGAGCTTCCGGGATGTTGGCTCCATTTGGAACATGCCACACGAAGTTTGGCATGGCAATAACGTTGTAGGGGAGAGAAACTGTTGCCAGAGCCATCACGAACATGGTCGAGAGCTGCAGCATAGTGAACTTCGAGGTTGAAACTCGCTTCGTTTTTGAGGAGTGAGAGTTGCAGCATATCAACGATTCTCTCCGTGTGATACCCTTCATTTCTCTGCAAATAGTAATGCGACGTTGCGTGTTGTATGATCTCAAGTTATCATTGAGAAGCGTAAACCAGTTCGGTAGGGAAAATTTTTCAAGTCGGAAGCCTCCTGAACTTGGTCACTGGACACACAACAAGAAGCAAACTATAGTTGTGTCACACTTTGTTTATTGAGAGTGCATCGTTCCTGCTAGCTGTGTGCTGTTAGTTCACTACCCCACCAGCTGCATTAAGACAGGAGCAATTGCAATTAGTAAAGTGGATTTGATGGCGAGGCCTCTGGATACTGAAGATGTCGATTCACCGTCGCCCATTGAAATGTCGATCTCACTGTCTTCACTCTCGTACGGGCTGTTCTTGCTGGCTTCAGCTTCAGCCTCAGCTTCAGCTTCTGCTTCAGCCTCCGCTTCAACAACTGCACAGTCGACATTTGCCCAGAGCGATTCGTCCGACTTCTTCGTAACATCTCCTGGATGCGAAACCCCGTCCGTCCATTGTGGCGTATCACCCTCGGTCCAGATACAGCACGGGTCTCCCAGTTCTTGTCCGTTTGTCTGTCCATCTTCGTCCGAATCGGCCTCGCAAAGTTCCTTTGTCCATTCCATCCCAGCTTCCTCGAAGGCGATTCCAAACACGTTTCGGATAGATTCCTCGCCAGTGGTGTCTTCGTGACCGAGGGCTTTGATGCCTGGTACATTTTCACCGTTAGGAATTCGTGCCACGTACATTGGCACTCCCTGCACGCGAATGAATAGGGCCCATGCAGTTGTAGAAACGAGAAGAGCAATCTTCATGTTCGATTTTTATAAAGTACTTGGTAGCAAGACTCGGAATGAAGTGCGGGTTGCAAGGAGTACAAACTTGAACATAATGGGTAGATCAGACGCTGGGACGATGGCGCTCAAAATGGAAACCGAAACTCCTTGTCACTTGGTTGTGTTGCACTGGCAGCTGCGGCTCGTTTGATTACATGAGAAAGACAAACCTCGAAGCACTCTATAAGTGTTTTGCTTGATATTCTCAGCTGCACTAAAACTGTCTAACAGGGAGCAGCAGCGCAGCTTCATAAAGAGGCTGAGGTACTGGCAGCACCATGACACGAGCTTTTAGATGACATAGATGTTTGCAAAACTTTAGAGCAGCCGATGTCAGCCAATGCATCATCCGGATTAGAGACGCCACCGAAAGCTGATCGCCCGTTCATTGCATTGAAAGCATAGTATCATATCGTTGCCAGACACTTGTTTAAAAATCATAATGATTCTATGCCTTGAATCTTATCGTAATCTCCTTCAGATGCCTACCGTCTTATCCCGCTCGCACTAACTGTCAGCACCTGCTCCTTCCTTCATAGAACTTTCGACTCCGCTGGAGAGATCACAAACTCCACATCTGGCTGGAGGACTCTAAAAGCAAAAAGCAGTGGTAAGTCTTATCTCGTTATTGCAGAACTACATGTGATAATTACTTACAACCTCGGTATACGTAGGGGCAAGCACAAAATGGCCCGGAAAGACTACGTTGACCTCACTAACGCAATTTCTGACTGCGAAGCCGACGATTACGCTGAACTTTGACTGTCTAGTAATTGTGAAGCGAGCTTATAATATTTCTATCGAGATTCCAGTTCTTCCGTCAAGTACTCGACAAAACTGTGCCTGAAGGTGCAAGCTCCCTACCCCGAAGCTTTCAGCAGATCAACAACAACATGTATCGACTTGAGATTTCGGTTGAATACGAGCAAACCTAAAGTTGCGACGTTCACATTTGACCTCGAGCCAATTTCGCTTGAGCCAAATGATCACCTCGATTTTAAAGTGCGCGATCTTCAGGAGAGAATGGATGCCCTTAGGTATGATGGGCATGGTGTCGGTGTCCCCGGCGCGGCCGGGGGTCTCGTCGTAATTCAGTCTCACGCGAAAATGGCAAAGTCTAAAAACGATCTTGTAGGACACGAGAGGGGTTGTTGACTTACGTCCGGGCTACATCGAAAATGCTGGCACCTACCAGGTGTCTGTAGTGGTCAACCACGAGTCAAACAAAGCTGGGCACATGATTCAGCTGATGAAAGGGAGTGAATGCATTCAGAAAGTTTACTGTGGGTCAGCGGAAGGTGGCTTTGCCTCCACATCACTTTTGTGCGCCACTCACCTGGAAATTGTGGACGTCCTGACAGTTGAATGTCCGCTGAGTCTCACTGAGACCAGCTATGCAACCCTGGTCCGCCTTGTAGGCTAGAAATCTTGCCTTAATGGCATCACCAACGCATGTGCCCATTCCACTAAGACAGGAACAGCAGTGATGTAGATAAACAGTCATGTCTGCAATCAAATCTCATGCTCATTTTGTTCTTAAGCGTTGTGATGCGTGCATGAGTAAATGCGTTCTACTCTAAGTTATCCAGTACAAGTTGTAGTTTTGAGCAACCCCTCACCAACCAAACAGTCACGTGAGTCACGCCGTGACTCACGTGACGTGACTAAACTATTCGAAAGTCCAAGCAAAATGATAATCTTGAGCTTTGCCGGAGCAAACATGCGCGGGAACAAAGAGAACGGGAACGTATCTTTTACCAGAGGACAACACTTTTCATCGCATTCTGAAACTAAAAGCGCGGACACTTCGCAATCTGTACTCTTCAGTACCTCCTACGATGTGTCTTTTGCTCCTGGCTATACGTTTTACTTTAACTGTGCTGCTACTAACCAGCGAATCTACTTCGGCGGCACCGACGACAGATACAAAAATACTCAGCAACGAGAGTATGTATAAGCAGCAGTCTATTCGAGCGCTAAAAGCGCATTTGAAGCAACAGCTCAGAAGGGAACCCAAAAAGATTAACGTGGACGGCATAACGATGGAAAATCGCATGTTTGAAGAAGAAAGAGGCAACCTTCTACAAGATAGCTTCTCCAACGTCTTCAAATCGATACGCATATATCTCAACAAGGAAACGCGAAAAAATATGAGGATGGAAAAACTTTCAGGCAAGGAACGAAACCGGAAGGTCTGGCTGAACAATACGGAGGAAAAAAAAAGAAGTTTCAAGAAGAATATCGGCAATATTACAAGTGGAGATCCTCGTGGCGCACACAGAAAGCGTATCCTCTACGGGGGGCAGTTACCCACAAGAAAAAAAAGCAACAAGTGCTAAGAGGTTGGGCACCTTGTTGTGGTTAAGCATCTTTGAATATCAACATTTTACTGAAGCGCAATACCTGTCATTGTTGCGTGAAGTATGAGTATGCAACCCAAAGTTAGGAATCAATCTGCAAGTATTTGAGTAACAGAGAATTATTGCAATAAAACTGTGTTCAAGATATGAAAAAACTCATTAAATTCCAAGCTTTAAAAGTGTGCAACCCTGTGTTCCCAGAAAGTGTGCAGAAGGCGAAAACTACTAGTTAAGCAGGTAACAAAATACCTTCACGCTCGGTTAAAGTTGTCGTAGAAACACATATACGAAAGGACGAAACGCTGCATGGCGATTGGCGGGGTAAAATTTCTCTCCTGAAAAGTGGTAGCTAAACGAAAGAAAAGAGTTCTGGTAATTTGGGATTTTGCCTTTGACACTCCGGTAGAAAATCATGAAGTCGACATCTGAGTTCGTGCTGTCAATGGTACGATCTATAGTTGAGATCCCCGTTTTCGTCAGCATTCGGCGATGTAATATGAACTGTCAGCAAGCAACGTGGCCGCTTCTATCGAGGCGCCTTTGTTGGTCTAAAAGTGGGCAAAAAGTAAACGATTGGTGGTTGATGGCGATTGTGGTAGCAAGTATAACCTAAACAAAACGTTCAAACAAACACGAGGTTGAAATATGCACCGTTTCTCAGTTTCCGTGAAATTTTGACAAAGGGCATTTTAATTAAGGACTTTAAAAAAAGTCAAAGTCTCTTGCAAGTGGCACTTTAGCTGGCATCTCTCGCGCCCTTCACAATATCGATCATTTCCTTGCGCTGTCCAAGAAGCTTGATCGCCTCGTCATAAGAAACCTGAGACAATTTTGTTGTGAGCACATTGCCTGAGATTCTACACATTAGCCTATTGACCACTTTACAACTTACCCATAAGCGATAGCGCATGCTCTCTGACCGCTGGTCATACACTGTGGTGCTCTTCATTTTAAAAGCGTAGTAAATGCGGCCTTCACCTGAACTATTCCTTAACTCCAACATTCCCAGTTTTGCTATGATTTTTCCGTCAACCTACAGTAACGTCGGTCAACTTCATATCAATGAATTCGTAGACTCGCGCTACGACATACCCCTCCTTCTTCAAGAGCCCCGCGCCGAGCCGAGGTGAGAATATCCTCACCGCTGTCCCATCCATCCTTTGGCAACAACCATTGATTCTTTTTCGGATTTGAACTCGAAATGAGAAGAACATCACCACCGCCTTCTTTGGCGGGTCTGGAAACTACTGAGCATGTCAGCAAACGACTGCCATCCTTAGAGTAGCGCTGCTGGGCACGGCCCACTTATGACGTCATAACAGGAGCTGTTTTCATACCAGGAAAAAGCTTGATCTCTCTTTGCATTCCATTGGGTTTCTTCATGTTCAGTCTGGAGAGCAGAGCGACATCTTTCACCCTCTGTTCTTCCACAAGCAGCAACTGCTTCTTCGTTGAGGAACTCAAGCCGCTCGGATACTTCTGGGCGATATCATCAAATTTTGCTGCAATCTCGTCCACCTTGGCGCTTCGGTATTTGGCGGTAGATCGTCTGGTAACATCTCTGAAACCTTTGAGATCGCCTTCCACTCACCTTTAAGCCCAATATAAACGCCTTGAAAGGAGCCTCTATTTTGTGCGTACGCAGCTCGCATAACACGGGAGAATGTTGCCGAAGTTCGCGTTGTGACTGGAAACCTCGTTCCATTCACGTCACGAACCCAGACATTGACTTTGCGATCGGCTGCCGGAGCCGTGGCAGGCTGTGGCTGCTTGCGGCACGTTGTATTGATATTTTGCAGGAAGTAGCTTCTTGTCGCCTTAGAATATATCTGCTAATGAGAAAGAAGCCTGTGTCTCGACGAAAAGTTCAATTCAACCAAGAGTGAAGGTCCTTTTCAAGTGCGCGTTACCTTGTTTCTCTGAATGCGACACTATTACTGTATTGCAGAGCAATTAATACTACTACAGAGTCTGCACTAATTGCATGTGAATCAGCAGCATCGCGGCTAAGCATTGCCGTGTTGCTTTTACATCATCTAGGTGCACAACCATCGAGCCGAATTGCCTGCATTTCTAAAATGCTGTTACACAGAACTAAAATGCACGCCTTGTGTTTCAATTGTCCTTGTTTGCAACAAGGTGGGATTAAAGGAGCTAGTCTTTCTCAAAGATGCCTAATGGCGCCAATGTACCTTCGGTTTATGGTTTCTCAGGCGTACGGGCAACAACTGTGCCCGGCAAAGGGTAAGGCTTTTGGAGGCGCCACGCTGACCGCCACTTATAAAATTGCTCATACTGCTTTTGAAACTTCCGCTTTTTCTTGCCGTATTGTATGGCCAGATCTTCCGGTTTTATTCCTTGTCTGAATAGCTTATCCATCTTCATATTTTTTCGCATCTCCCTGTTTAAATGTATGCGAATCGTCCGAAAGGTCTTGGATAAGCGTGTCTTTAGTTCAGAAAGGCCTTGTCCTCTATCTTCGTCGAACATACTGTTTTGCATCGCTCTGTCATCTGTGTTAATCTTTGCAGTTTCACTTCTCAGGCGTTGCTTGGATTGCGACTGTTTCTTTAGTAAATTGCCGTCGCTCAGCTGTCTTGGACCTGCCATCGGTGTGGCTGAAGTGAATTCGCCGGCTAGTAACAACACCGTGGCTATGATAGACAGCAAGAGCCGCATTGGTGGCAGAGAGCTTGAGAAATGTGCAGATTGCAAACTGCTCTGCTGCGCGTCGCACTCTCAAGGCGAACTTAGCCGTTCCGTTGTTCAATGGGACGAAGCACAAGCCTATCATTTTCTGGTAAAGATACAGGCTCCGTATGCTTTGGGCAAGTGATGACGGTGTCAATAGTGATGACGAAGCCGAGGGGTCGCAATCATGTTTGTAATAAACTATATTCATCGATTTTTGTCCTATGAAGTTCATAGGCAAAGCTCGCATTCGTTCATAAGGAACGATATGAGCATTGCATTCTGGAACTGCAGTCTTTGTTTTATCGCTCGATATTCACCAAGCGTCTGCGAAATAGATCCAGGGTTAGTAAGAAGTGCAAAGCAAAGACAACGCGTTAACAAAAACGTTAATTACTTCGCAAAAAGCTCGCTTCGGAGTACATTGCATCAAAATGCAGTTATGCTGTATTATAAAATACTAATAAGTAACATGTACGAAACGTTTCCAAGCAGTATTGTATTCTAAAGTAATCAAATGTTCTTTTTTTTTCAGGTGTCCAGCCATATGCTTACGTCGACGCACTCGCTAATTAAAACGAAAGCCGGGAAGATGGCGGAAGCAGTATTTAGATATTGAGTGGCATTTTAAATCGTGAGATACACATTATTCGAGTATTCCGGTGTACCTGAACACGAGTAGCCGTACAGTTCGAACGGCTTCATCTGGCTTCGTATCGGGTTACCCGGTATTTGAGTTACTTAGACGGGGAAGGAAGAAAATTGAGTTGATTAACTGGCTATTCCTGGAACTTCACACTCAGCATGGCTATTGAATTCTGAAGTGATGTCTGATGTTGATTTGATTTGTTTGAATGAGATATTGGTTTCAAGAATGCTATTTCATTCGGATCACTGATTGTTGGAAAAGTCCCGCGCTCGAACGCATGCCAAGTGCGTAGCTTCGAGGCTCGTTGACCTCAGATCCACCAGGAGGCCCCGAGTTACTTAGACGTGGCTACGTGGTTCCCTGTATACCTTTCTTGATCTCTTCTGTCCTCATGGCTCGAAGGGCTAGAAAAATAAAGCTTTTTTTCTGCTGCTTTTGATCCGGCTTAGTGGCAAGCCTTTTGACCTGTCCAGGACCAAGAAAAAAAATTAACCTAAAGTCGCGTTGTTATTGAACCTTTCGAACTCCACAAATAGTTCAGAAAGTAAATAGGGATAGTGTTGCTACCAGTGACTAGAAGGGTGCACAAGAATAACTAGTCGTCCATATACTCCGTGTTACGTGCAAGTACGTCTGGACTTGCCAATGTGGACGAGATTGCAGCAAAATTTGATGATACGCCCAGAAGTATCCGAGCGGCTTGAGTTCCTCAACGAAGAAGCAGTTGCTGGCACGCCTAGCCCAGAAAAGCTTTAAGGGATGGGCACTACTGTAGATTTCGTGATTATTTTCTTAGGGATGTATTGGTATAGCAAGTTGCATTGTTTAATATGATCATTTCAGTATTGTTGATTTATGATCCTACTCCAGGTTATTAAGCTGGATTTTCTTTAAGAGCCTCCTCAACTTGAAACATGATTGCGTGAACGCAATCAGAAATTTTGTGTTTAAGGTTAGATTATTTGTTTGACAGTTAACTATGCGTATTTCTTTTATAAGCATTAAATTGTGGATGTGGCATCGTTTGTCGTTTAGCGATCCAGCCAAAGTTAGACGAGTCGACTTCGTATCTCACTTTACAATTCTTGTCTCCGTCCTCAGTGCTCAACCAAACTCAACCATGCGTGTGTTTTTATTGTTGGCTGTAACCATTGCTTCTGGTTGCGCAGTTTCTACAGACGCTATCGTCCTGGACAAGATAAGCGCTTCAAAGCGCGACTCCGAGATTCAAATATTGTCTCGAACTGCCGCTAACCTACAGACCAAGCGGTTTCTGCGGACATATGATGACGTGGAAGAGAGAGCAGGAGGGTTAGATAAGATCGATGATGCGCTTTCGAAGCTTTCGCTCAAACAGCCGAAGTTTTCAATTGGCTGGAGTACGCCTGGACTTGGAGGAGAAATATCTTACCAGCCAAATCGAACCCAAGTTTAAAAAGGTGCGTAAAGTCTTAAACGATGCGAGTGCAGTTTTCAAACGAGCGTGTTGTCTGAATATCTGTGTGTGCTATCTGTGTATCATAGAGAGAGTGTTTCATTTTGTGATGCTGCAGGAGTCGATTTGGATCAGGTTCTGAATATGGACCACCTCAAACGTACGTGCAGTGGCAGTTCTCGCTCTCAGAGTTGGCTACGATGATAACAACTAGTTAAAACTGAGCTCGCATCAGTACGATGACCATCGTTTGCCAAGCGAAGTTCCAAAAACTCGCATTGTGATCGCTTTTTTTTCTTTTTCCGGTGGCTTTTTTATTGTATACCACGACGATACAACAATGTGCACTCGGGATGCATTGTATTTTTAGAAACAATGCACGACGACGTAATTTTTAAATTACGTCGTCGTGTCGACCCTCTCTAGAAAACGACTTTGCATTGAGAGAGAACATCGCAATCGGTGCTGTTAAAACCCTTCGATGCGCCAATTGACCATCCTCATATCGCTTTAGCGAGCTAGCTGAGAAACGAAAGTTTGAGTTAGAAACAATCTCTGCGCACCCACACTCTGAAAGTGGGGTGTCGGAGACGTCCTTTTCGTCCAGCCAGATCTTCAGGATGTGATCCTTTCCTGAGCAGTTTCTCCGTTCAATTTTTTTATTTCCTTGTCGAATTGTTGCATTTGTGAAAGATGGTTTTACCTCTTCTTCACGAAAATGCTGGCTTCACTCCCTGTGCCTGCGAGTGTTTCAAAATATGAAGCAATACTAGCATAGCGATCGTTCTGGGGCATACAGCCGGTATACCCCCAAGGAAAGCATTTTTCGGGATGATCCGCACTGGAGGTGCACTGCAGGTATTGTGCATTGATGATGAACAACCGTTCGAAGCCATACCTAATTGCAAAACGGACAACTAAAATGCAACAATTGCGATCGACCTCTGTGCAACAGCGTTGTAGGAGTGCAAGCAACTCATATCGATGGTTTTGCGCACAGGCGGCATCAAGCAAAATAGAACTCGTACAAAGCCTAACTTTTCATGACAAATATGACAAATGATCTTAATCCGCGTGGAATTCGTGCAACGCAACGCATTCTAGTTGCTCGTCAGGTAATTAGCCACTGCAATGCAAACGAACATCACTCTCGGTTGAAGTTGGCATCAAGACTTCAAGTCGAAGAGAAGCGAGAGTGATGGTCGTGTCGCAGTGGGAGGAGGACCAAACTTAAGTGGAAGCGGACGTGCGCGTCACGTTGCCGTCTCGGAGGAACTTCCTCAACAGGTCAATTCAATTCGAAATACAAATGTTGACTACGACGGGTGGCTCTATCTGGTCTTTAAAGTGTGCAAGACTAGCACCTTTATTGAACAGAAGATAAATCCTCGTTTCTTAATTGTTTTATGAACGACCAAGTGGAAAGCGAGTATTTAAACGCACTGGCGCTAATCGCCGCAACGGGGAAGACGAAGACTGGGATCGAGCTGGAAGTCCCCGTCAAAGTGGTTGTGGCTAACTCGTCAAATTCGCTGAGTACGGATCCGATGGATGTGCTGAAGATCGTTCAAGGAGCCGAGAAAGTGATTAAAGCAGCAGTGGAGACGATACAAGTACCGCCCAGTGTCGGCTGGAAATATTAGAGTGACGTTCGTGCTGGAGCCGATGGTTGCTCTTTTTGATCGCTTCGCGATGCTCAGTCCTACGAACCTCGCCAATGTACTGCAAGTTATGATGACGCAGAACGTGTGGTTCTCGCATGTATCTCTAAGATTTGGAAGTGAACCTTTCGTGAGAACAAACACGAACGAGTTAAGTCAGCTCGCCACTACAATGTTTGCTAGAACGCACCGCTATCCCGGTCTGGCAAATGGAAAATACCATTTTAGACTCTCTTCATACGGGCAAGCGTCGGCTCCGGTCCAGTTAAATAGCGCAGTTATACAATGGAATGTCGAGAAAGGCAGTGGATGTTGAAGTGATCTGCTCTGCCATGACAGTGAACCAGACAATACGGAATCTCACAGGGAACTTCTGTACGATGACTCGCAGCAACCGAGTTGACAAAAAGCTTTGGTGGAAATGGCTGGCCTATGCCTTCTTTTCTAAACGAGCTTGTGCATCCTCCGCACTGGAATCACTAGCACTCACTAGCATACCCAGCATGACACAAGTAGCGTCGCGATATTGAAGAAGGGTACGCAAGTTTATTTGGTTGATTCTAATGATCCCTATTTTGACTTCGTGCGCAACCCCAGATGTGCGGATATACAGTGATAATGATAGCAGTTGCTGGGTGAAAGCAGTGATTCCTGGTTTTGGTCGCTGTCAAGTAAAACGCCAAGACCTTGAATTAGAAGATGTCATTGAAATGGACCCCCGACCTCACAGATTGACCAACCTTACTCTTCGCCTCAATAGCGCTGAGCACTTAAATAACTTGCCGCAACGCCTGACCGCAGTTGGATCACCACTGAAGAGGCTGACAATCGAGTGTAAATCTGGTGGTAGCTTTGATTTCAACATTCTGTACTGAAGCTGCCTGAAACTGCAAGACGTTGAATTTAACAATGGGTTGGTAGCAACTTCTTTTGAGGTTAAAAGATGCCGATCACGCGAGCCGCCAATTCCTATCCCTCAAATTGACTGGACCGACGTTGCGACCGTAGGAACGTTTTGAGAAACACGGGCAACCCGTTACTAAATGCATTCGAAAAGTATGCATTCGTTTGACAAACTTGCAGGATCCTAGTGAATGGGTACGTTACGGAAGAGCCGCTGATTCTCGTCTCAAAAGCTTATTGGAAAGGCTGCAAGTGAACAAGAGTTTGGAATATCTTCAAGTAACGGTATCATCGCAGTGCCATCGTTACTATGACAGATTCAAGCGTCATCATAACACGCCGGTAGAACGAAGCTTGCAGCAGCTGCCGATTGAAGCCAAAGTCGCGTTCTTGAGTGTCCAGTGCCTTAAAAAGACATCGTTGGAGGGGGGGAAGGAAGAGTAAGAGACAATCGAAGGATTCTGGCGGATTCATCTACGAAATCTGGGTCAAGACGTTGTTTCCAAAATATTTAAGCACGCGGCTCGGTCAGTATTCGAGAAGTGTACTTTTGCAAAGAGGCTAGCGTTGATACACGCCTTGAGGATGAAGCTAATTACCTGGTGGATGAAGCCGATTACCCCGAGGACGAAGCCGATTTCCAGAGTGACTATGATTCCGGGTATGAAACGCCATCGTGGCTTTGCTAAAGCACGAAGTTGGAGAATTTTGGCTAAAAATTGTTCGTTTCGTATAAACTTTAACTATACTTGTTCCTTTGACTTTTCCTATGCTTCCGTTCGTGACGCTGCACCTAAGCAAGGTAATATCGGTCGAATGCCTGGACTATGTTTTAAACTGCCAAACTGACGTTAAAAAAAAAAAATGCTTCAAGCCATCTTCGCCCCGCCTGATGTTCAAAAGGTAAGGCTGCACTAGCATAAGATTGTAAGGCAGGAATTTGTGTCAGTTTATTTTGTGCAACGAAGTTGCAATTGGTACGTGAAAGATACACGAACGCTCGAATATTGACCAGGATATCCCCAGATCTTATCAACGTGTGATTCAATCGTGAAAGCATCCAGCAGTAAGCTCTTGCACCGGAAAAAAAGCTCGCCAAGTTGAAGCGACCTGTGTTGTGTCTTCCCATTGATCAGATTGATCATGTCTACATTACTATTATAAACTCGGTGGCCAGAACTCTGCACCAAAAATGGCGCGAGCGTCTATGCGTGTCATTCCAGAACCTGCCGTGTCAGGCGCAAGTGGAAAAAAGAGAAATGTGTCTTTCGGTCGCGGAATTAAAGCTGCGATGGGATTTTTTGATGCCGTGGGTGAAAGAGCTGGACCGGCAGGTCAAATACGAGCAAATCGCTCGTCCGGAAGAAGTTTGGGACGCGGAGAAGCGCGTGCTCAAGGTGACACTGCCCGCCAAGAACTCCAATCAGTACGAGAGGTACACGGTTGACCAATTTTTCCACGAACTGCGGCGGTTCCGAGAAGCTTTAGCTCTTCTGGCAGCTGTGGCCCACATGGACGAAGAGGGGTGGAAATTCTTGCTGGGGAAAATATGGGGCATCAAGCTGGGCAAGAATGGGTCCGAAGAGCTGGAGAGAGAGATCCCAGCTAGATTTGTGATTGTGCTGGACCACCTAACGTCGGTTATTCCCGAGGCAATGAGTGAAGAACACCCCTCGTGAAAGACCTTCTCTTCTTCTGCGGACCTAACCAACGTACACGTCCGCTCGTCACGCTATCTGGAGGCATTGCGCGATGTTACTGCCGAGTGACAAACCCGGGTTGGATATCAAGATTCCTGTGAAATTTTGCTTTAGCAATCGAGGATTCCTGTCAGGAAGGCAGCTCAACTGCATTGTGAAATTTGTTGAATGTGTTAAAAGAGGTGCGAGAAGTCGACTAGGAATGCAGGTGACCAAGGAGTGCCAAGTGGGACGCTACGATGCACGTTTGAGCTGGCGCCGATGGTCGTGAATCTGAGTAACAGTACGGGGTACTCTTACCAAGCACCGAGGTTGCAGGGCTATGTCCGGCAAAATTTCTTGTTTTCGCAGATTTCTCTAGGTAGGATGAATTCTGGTTTTGAGCATGATGTTCGAAGCGCAAAGGCAGATTACAGACAGATCTTAGCTTTCGTGAATGCAATCCTGAACTATTTCTGATCCCTCTGGTCCTTGTATTCGACATTGCAGGCAGATACTGGCTATTGCCAGCACCTTCAAGCGCGAATTCGGATCCGCGTTAGTATTAGTATCCGAGAATTCCTTTGATTTAACAGGAAGACTAGCAATTCGTGCACAAATCAAATAACCAAATTTATTTTTTCTAGTTAGACCCAACACGAAAGTTCACTGTGCCTGTAACTATAAAAACACTAATGGCGTATCATTGTCGGTATTTAGCAATGCATCAGCAACTTCACGTATGTGCGTATTCTCGGAAATGTTGGTTAAACTTTTCATGAAGAAAAAAAGAAGGAAGGCTGTAACATTTGCGAGACTAGCTTTCAGATAATTATCTCACTACTCAATCCACACGATTTACAATGCCGACTTGATGGGGATTTTTAAGGCTTTAGTTGGGGGCAAAAAATCTAATACTACTCTCACTACCATACCTAACAGGTGGGTGACAATAGCTTCTACGTGTAGATACTAAGCGCTCACACTGCGATTTTCAGAATTCTATCCCCCCCCCCTCCGAGGGAGTAACTATGAAGCCCCCACTCCAATCATCGGCAACCTTGTGTGTTGCAGCAGCAGTGGTCGTCGATGTATCGAGACCCCTCAAAATGGATGGACTTCACGTCCGCGACGAAAACAAGACTTGCGAGTGACTTTGACGACGACGCCGTAAAACACCTCTGATAGCACTTGCTTCGTAAGCAGCTCTTACGTCCGCTCCTTGGCTCAGCCAGCAAGGTGTACTTTGGGAACAAACAGAGACGCTAGCGAATTTGGGGTCTTAACCAATTTCGTCATCAAGCTCACTTACCTTGTGATAATTCTCAACATGATCGAGAGGGACTAGCGTCCGACATTGTGCGTCACTAACCTCGGCCACGATTGTTGAGGTTGAGCCAAGAGCTTCTCGACGGTGCTAACTATTGTCTATACCCGTTATTCCCATTTCAGACGTTACCATTGACATGGGGTGACTACCCAAAGGTACGCTTGACTTATTTTTTCCCCCGTGAAATCTAGTTTGATATAGGCAATCACAGCATCCTCCGAGTACCAATGCGAGCAGAACAAATCTCGGTCATCACGGCTTAGCCCAAATGTTCGCGAGCATGATCTGCAACCACTATTCCGTCCATAATAGAAGCCTGTTCGATTTCGTGTTGTTTTGCAGGCAGTTCACATTGCCATATCATCCTATGGATTTCCAGGTTGTTCGTTTTGAAGGAGCTCTTACTTAACCAGATTTTCTTATTGCGTCCGATACGAAATCATCCAAAACTTTATTTAGTTTTTAGATTTGACTTTTAACTTCACGTGGGTCAAACCAGGAGGTACCTTGAGAAACCGGAGAGAGATAACTTCGTTCGATCAATGAAATCGAGGTTCTTCGAGGCATCAAATCTCGCCGATGTAAGCCGTGCTCATGTCCGGAGTGAAAATTGAAGCCAACAATCGAAGCGGCGGAAAAGGGTATCCGATGAATTCTCTCTGGAACCATGCAAAAGGCAGAGAGAACCTTGGATCGCAGCACAACCCACATCCGAGCAAGTAATACAACGACATCAATAACAAGCGATTCCAGAATCAACACGTGCCAACTGTTGGTGACTTCACCAATAGCAAGGCCACCACAAACAATCTTTGGTCAGAACTCAGAGCATTGTCTCGCTGCTCGGCAATTTCTCGCGAAGCGGCCGTTCAGCCCGTTCGTGGATTCCGAGCAGAGCTCGAATGCATTGACGACGCGTGCATCTGCGGCGATGCTACTGTTGACCTCGGATCGTGCAGCAAAGCTGGCGGTGCGAGTCTTATTCCCCTACGGCTGTCGAGACGTGGTCCGACACGCGTGGGACTGCCTCATGCAAAAGCGTGTTGCGCTGCAAAGCACGCCACGGTCGTTCGGTCGAGCCGATCGACTCGTCTACCAGAATCCGCTCGGCCATCTCTGCCGGCTATCATGCAAGCAGCGGAGCCCGTTTGGGGCGCCCTCGAGTCGAGTTGAAGTGCTGGCGCATATCACAAAATGCAACTGCGTCCGGCCGAGCTTTGCGATCCGAGCAAGTTGCGGTGGCGATGGCGACAGGGTGCCCTCAGTCCAGCGGCGCTGACCGCGCCGTCCAGCGATGCCGCCTCGATGTGTCGGACGTTCCGGAAAAGGGCCACCACGAAAAAGGCGGGACGACAGCGCGGCCAGATCTGGACGCGCTGCGAACGCGCTGGACGGCTCATCGCGCAGCGCACGCAGCGGGTGGATGGCCCGCGCGCCCACGTGAGCAACGTCAAGTCACACACGACGAAAGGCCGAAATTTGCGTCTGCGTGTGGCTTGCAGTCCCAGCCACTGCCCGCCACGACACAACTCCGCCTCAATCGCTCAACCTCGCCTCGGCCACCGCCCTTCTGCCTGGAACGGCGATCGCAAGCGGCAAGTTCCGCTCTCTCCGAGCCTCGAGGTGTCGTCGGGGATATGTTCCTAGTCACCCTCGGGGGTGGTACCACGTCGCGCGTAGCTCTATTTTTTTTAGCTCCGTTCGGCGCGGTGATTGGCTCATTCAAACTGGTTCTCGTCTCTGATTGGCCCATTTGAAAAATAGAGCGATCCGACCTGCCTCGTCTGCCGTGCTGAACTCTAAGGAGTCAGCGCGTCAATGCCAGGAGCTCCGCCGCCAAAGTATCCGTCGTCTGTCCAGCGGCCATGGCGATCCTGCGCTCCAGAGAGCGAGGGCACTCGCCGTCATTACCGAAAAGCGTCCGTCGATCCAACGCGAGCCGCGTGGCAGCCGAGCGATTCCAGAAACTTGCAGCGATCGGCGCAGTATGGCGGACTCGGCTCGATCCACCGACGACGTCGGTACCAACGCACAGACCACTCGCAGCGTGCTGCTTAAGCGCAACCCGCACCTGCGAGACCAGACGTCGTCTCCGGCAGGCTTCGGAGGACTGGGCACGCGCCAATTCCTGCAGAAACAGTTGATGACTCCCGGGTCGGCCACTTCGGCGTCGTCGTTCGAGGAGGGCGCGTCCTACGACAGCTTCTCCGATGCAGGCACCCCCGCGTCCGAGGACGCAGCCACCAAGACGGAGGGCTCGAACCAGAGTCTTTTCGTGAAAGCGGGGCCAGATACGACGCAATATGTCACCCGCACGGTGGTCAAACAACCTACCAAGAGACTGTCGTCGCCGAGTCGAGAGTCGCTCGCACGACGACTTATGGGCACGTCCACCAAGATGCACGGCATGCTGCCGGACGAAGAGAGCGCGAGCAAAGTTGATATGATGGAAGGTGACGGCGCAGACCTGCCTCCCAGTGAATTGCTCAGCAACATGGTGGTCAAGACAGTTCCCTCCATTAACGTTGAAACTGAAGCATCGTCCATGACGATGATGCCGTTGTCACCTCGGTCGTCAAAGGTGACGAGAAGGATTGTTGCCTCGCCACGTAAGACGATGCGTCGTGTTGTCGTTCGCAGGACTGGCGCCGATGGCAAAGTTCACGAAGAAGTGCAGTATCTCGATGCGGCCGATCAAGTTGTTCAGACACAAGGCGGCGAGTTCTTCAATGCTGAAGGAGGTGAAACAGAGGAGACGTCGACGATGTCTTCAGGGCGAACGACGGTAACTCGTCGCATTTCGACCCCAGCGAAGACTGTGCGGCGGATGGTTGTTCGCAGAACTGGCGCGGACGGACAAGTTCACGAAGAAGTGCAGTTCGTGGACGAAGATGGAAACGTTGTCGAAGGCGATGCAGCAACAACTTCATCGACGACAAGTTCTACGATCACAACACCAAGCCGCTCGACAGTAACGCGACGAATTGTAACTCCGGCCAGGTTGACCCGGCGTATTCTTCGTCGAACAGGAGCTGATGGCCAAGTTCACGAAGAAATGCAGTATCTCGACGCCGATGGAAACGTTGTACAGACAGAAGGCGGAGACGCCTCGAGCTCTTCCATCTCTGCTGGTAGCACGATGGTGACACGTCGAACTGTCACCCCAGGCAAAGCCATTCGGCGAGTTATTGTCCGAAGGACTGGCGCGGATGGCCAGGTGCATGAAGAAGTGCAGTACATGGATGCCGATGGCAATGTAGTCCAAAGCGACGGAAGTGAATTGATCAAGACGAGCAGCTTCACCAGTGTGAGCGGAAGCGATGCACCCGGCTCAAGCTCTGGACGCACGTCGGTAACACGACGTGTAATTACTCCCGGCCAAAAACTTAAGCGAGTCGTGATCCGCAGGAGAGGCGCCGATGGAGAAATGCACGAAGAAGTACAGTATGTCGATGGCGACGGCAACGTGGTCCCAACGGAAGGCAGCGATCTCGCGAAGAGCGGAAGCTTCACGACGGAGGAAACTATCACGCATGAGGGATCTTCAGAGACTCCAGGCCGACGGAAAGTAACGCGTCGTGTAACTCGACGAATGTTAGTTCGGAAGGACGGCACAAGAGTTCCTGTTGAGCAGTATGTGGACTCAGACGGACAGATTAATGAAAGTGAAGGAGGTTCTCTTGTCAGCGCTGGAAGCTTTACTGGTAGTGTTAGCAGCATCACGAGCGACACCTCTACTGGAGGTCCAAGCCGACGTACCATTACGCGTCGCGTAGTTTCGTCGCCAGGCAAAGTTGTTCGCCGCACCGTTGTCCACAAGGCTGGTTCCAGCTCTGGGGCCGATTCGGAGGACGAAGTTCAATACGGTGACGCCGAAGGAGGCGGCCTCGCTAGCAGTGGCAGCTTTACCAGAACCGTCACTAGCCACAGCACTCCCGGTCGTCGGATAATTACTCGTCGTGTGGTAACTCCACAGCGTGTTGTTCGGCGCATGGTTGTCCGCAAGGGAACTGCTACTTCTGGTACCGAAGGCGATGTGGATGAGCTGGACATTAACGCAGAGTTTGTTCAGAGCGAAGGCAGTGCTAGCAGTGACGAGTCGATCGGTGGTTCCAGTCGAGGAGGATCGACTCGTGGCGGCATTTCCGTGTCAGACCGCATTATAATTCCAAGAAGCGAAACTCGACGCGTAGTGTCTCGCACGGTGACCTCCCCGAACCAGCCACAAGAAGAGACTGAACGTGTGGATTCCGAAATCAATGCTTTCCCCGTTGAGAAGGTGGTGACCAGCGTTACTACGTCGAACCAGACTGAGGTGACAACACCGACACGCATCGGAGCTGCGGTTGTGACTGAGCCTCAAGAGGGAGCTACTAGCCCCGAGGCTACCCAGAAGATCGGATTAACACCCGGTGTCATATGGGACTACTTCACGAAGTCCGAAGATGAAGCCAAACCGACTATCAAACCCGAAGAATCTCCTGAAGCAGTAGCGCCTCTGGAGGAGGAGGACAAGGCACCCATTCCAACAAGTGCAGTCGTCACCAGCACCAGTACCTCAAGTAAGGTCGTATCAAACCTGGCCACGGAAGATGATAACAAGCAGGACGAAGCTCCGAAGATTGGTGCAGCTGTGCTGGGAGCAACAGTTGCTGGCGCTGCTCCTGTGACGCCTTCCATTGACGGTGACGACAACTCCCCTGGTGAAGAAATGCTTGTCGCTTCCCCAGAAGAAGGAAAATTTACCGTGTCATCGGTTGACGAGCCCATTAAGACTACGGACAAGACTGAGGTTACACCGGCAAAGCAGGATGAAAAGCCTACGGAGGCCTCAGCAGGAGGTTTTTGGGGATTCTTCGGGAAGTCCGAGGACAACCAAACGGATGGTCCTTCTTCCGATGACGAGGAGCCGAGCAAGCCGGTCGAGATGACTGGTAATGCCTCCGAATCGAACGTTATTGCTGAGCCAGTTGAAAGTGAAGACCAGAATGTTCCAGATGATGAAGAGGACGAGTTCAAGACACCTGAAGCGGTGTACGACGTAGGTCATGTGCCGGAGTCAGACGAAGATACAACTACAGAGATCACGGACAAGACTGACGTGCTCCTTCCAGCAAGCGCTGGTGTGGTTGCTGGCGCTGTAGTGGTAACTGCAGCCACTCAAAACATCGGTAGCCCCGAGCATGAACGTGAAGTCAACGTACCGGTGTCTGTGGCCGCTGTACCAACCGAGGTTCTTGAGATCAGTACGAAGCCAAACCCTGGCACACACACTACGGAAAAGAGTCCGCGTTATACTCGTCGTAGCAGCGGTGGAGGTTTCTGGGGTTTCTTTGGCAAATCGGAGGAAGAACCCAAGGGGAGTAGTGATAACGAGGAAGACGCTCGTGCTGTCACTACAGCTTCTTCTCCTCGCGTTGAGATGACCCAGACACGCGAGGAATCCGTGCAGGACTTACAGCAGCAACATCCAAGGGACGATGACAACCAAACCAATGAAGATGATGGTAACGTCACTGCTGCTGTCTCTACTGCCGAAAAAGGAATTGCTTCGACATCATATGTAGCGGACGTCAGCGATGTCGAAGCGCCTGCTTCCAGAGATGAAGAAGCTTCCAAGTCTCCCCGAGGTAATGCCGTTATGCCTGCAGTCATTGGCGCAACTGCTAGTATCATTGCTGCTGCTGCCGTGGTGAAAAATGAGGAGCCTCAGAAAACTACTAGTGGTGAGATCGACCACGACGTTGTTGCGGCACCTACGGCTGCCAATGTTGTTATTTTGACGACAACCAAGACGGAGAAAGTGGAGGAAGAGACATCCGGTGGATTATGGGGATTCTTTGGTAAGTCGGAGCATAAGCACCCCACACCGCAGATTGAGGCACAAGAGGCTTCGACTCCGGCAGCAACTTCTGGTGCTGCTGCTGAAGAAGTTGAGAAGGCTGAAGATAATGTTCAAGCTGTCGCCGATATGCTTACGACTCCAACCACTGTGATTATGTCTACCGCTGTTGTTGACGAAGCACAACAAGAGCTACCTACGTCTCATGACGGTCAAGTTGATAGTCCCGACGCTACCACGTTCCACCAAACCAGTGTATCGGACAACTCGGTCAAAGACAAGGCACCAATTCCGACTTCACAGTTCGTGCAAGCTGACATCGTCGATATCCCGGAGCCTCAGGTTTCTCCTAACAGCGGAGCCAAGTTTGCACAAGACGAAGCTGCGGCATCGCCGGCGGCTTCTCTCCCTGCCGTGGTCACCACTCAAACAACCACGGTGACGACAGAGAAGTCTGAATCACCTTCAAAAGTGCCTCACCGAAAGACTGGGCGCAGCATTTGGAAGTTCTGGGGCGGTGACAAGCCCAAGTCTCCGCTTAGCGAGGACGATAAGGAGGATAGCTCCAATGCTGTTCCTGCTGCGTCGACAGTAGTTACCAAGGAGCAGGAACCAACTTCGGAGCCAAGCCACCACACTCCCGTTCCTTCGGGTGGAGAAGCTCGTGAGTTCTGGCACCACCAGGATAAGCAGAATCCGCCCCAGATCTCTAACGCAGCCAAGGAGGGAGCGACGTATGGCCCTGAGTTCAAGTTCGAGCCCATGCCGGTGACGGACAAGACTCGATCTCCGGTGGCACGAGGTCAAGGTGCTGTGGGCGAGTCGCCTACAAACAAGGAATCCTCTGAGCCTAATAGTGCTACATGGGCTGGTGGAGTCATGGTGACTGAGGTTACAACCACTACAGTTGAAGTGGAGGAGGAGTACGACTCGAAGCATTTACATCGTGCTGCTGTTGTTGACCCTGCGGTGGAGGCCGCTACTGTCGCTGATATTGCCGTAGTGACAGACTCTCAGCAGCCCATTGAGAGGGAGAGCATCGAGCGTGAAGAACCGAAGCCTGCTCGTGGAGGATTCTGGGGATTCCTAGGCAAGAAGGAAACGCCCGAGAAACCTGCTGCAGCGGTAGCCACGGTTGAGTCATTCGACAACTCTGCTGTCGAGAGAGTGAGTTGGGAGATCGAAGGTGACGAAGGCAAGCTTCCTCCTGACTCCACCAAGCACAGCCAAGTCACCGGAAGTGTTGCAGCTGCCGTTCATATTGAATCGGTGCGCAGAAGCATTCCGTCTGACGGCACCCCGAAGAACGTTGCTGCCCTCGTGGCATCTAGTGGAAAGCCCATTCGCGATAGCGAACGTCGTACGACTGTGCTTATTGACGGCGGCGAGCCTGACATCGAACTTGACGCACACTACGTTGAAATCGCTAGTCCGCGTCATGGTGCTGGACGCATCGAGGAAGATGAATGGGTAGTGAAGCCGTGCTCGCTAGCATGGAACAAGCTACGCCTGAACCGGAAGAACTGGAGCTTTGTAGGAGCTACCCCATCGGGCGCGAACGAGATCGTGCTTAACGATGTCAGTGGCTCTGTGAAGGCTGGAGAGTTCCTTGTTATCACGGGCCCATCAAAGGACGAGAGTCTTGCTCTACTTTCTTGCCTGGCCGGATACGAAGATGCTATGGAAGGCAACGTGACGGTCAATGGCCGGGAATGGAACGAGAAGATGAACCGCTACATTGCGTACGTCATGCGTGAAGATCTGTTCTACGAGACGTTGACGGTGCAAGAACACCTTGTAATCCAAGCTCAACTTCGCATGCGACGTACACACACCGATGAACAGTGTTTGGAGCGTGTGGAGCGCGTAATTGAAGACATGGGTCTCGCTAGCTGTCGCGACAAGTTGATCGGTGGAGGCATTTCGCTCCGTGGCATCACTCGTGGTGAACGCAAGTTGCTCGCCCTTGCCACTGCGTTGCTGACAAACCCATCGATCCTACTTGTCGAGGAGCCTACGGATGGCTTAGACACTTTCAGTGCTGAGAGGATCGTCACTAAGCTTCGTTGGCTTGCATTCGAGAAGGGATTGACTGTGGCGGTGACACTGCACCACCCGTCTTCCCACTTCTACGGTTTATTCGACATCTTGTACTTGGTGGCAGATGCGTCGTGTGTGTATGACGGTAAGGCGGCAGACTGCGTCGCGTACTTCTCGACGATCGGATATCAATGCCCGGAGTACATGAGCCCTCTGGATTATTTCATGCTGCAAATGGTGGTTGGAGACCGTGAATCCGACGACGAGGGTGTTGCTCGGGTGGAGATGCTGAAGCGCGAGTGGTCCGAGCGCAATGCTGCTGTGTATGCTGAAAATGCTGCTCGTGCAGCCGCTGCAAGCGAAGACGCTGTTGTGGACGACTATGATCAGAAGAACCGATACTACCACATGGGGTGCTGCGGTCAGCTTTGGCTTCTGTGGGCACGTCACGTCCGTCGACTTTCACGCTACGGCTTTGTGTTCTGGTGGCACTTGCTTGCCGCTCTGTTGGTCGGCGTGGTGTTTGGCCTCGTGTACCTGCAACTTGATCTCAACGATCAAAAGGGGATCCAGAATTTCGCCGGTGCTTTCTTCTACATCGTTGTGGTGCAGATGCTCTTCATGGCTTACCGCACATTCGTGTTCATGCCGAGAGAGACTGCCATCGCGTTGCGTGAGCGACAAGAGTATCGTGGGGGATGGTATCACCTGCTTTGTTGGTACTTCACGAAGATTGTTGCTGAACTACCAGCGCTGATCATTCTATCGATCGTGCTGTTCGTGCCAGTGTTCCTGCTTGTTGGTATTGGTCACGGCTTCAAGGTCTATGTCTACATGCAGATTGCGATCGTACTCGCTGGATGGGCTGCAATTGGACTGGGATTCCTGGCACTTGGTGTTCTCCGTCATGTTACGCTTGCTCTGATCGTGTATGCAGTGCTGCTAGCTCTGTTCGCGGCCTTCGGAGGTCTCTTGATCAATGTGACGGACATCCCTGACTGGCTTGTGTGGCTGCACTACATCTCGCCGATCAAGTACGGCTATGAGGCTTTGATGAAGATTTTCTGGAAGCGCGTGGACTCGATCGACTGCGACTGGACCTTGGAAGGTTGTGTTGCGCTGACAGGTGAAGGTGTGCTGAAGTACTACAGCATGGAGAACCGTTCGGCACTTGGAGACTCGTTGATCTTGCTAGCTATTTGCTTCGCATTCTTCTTCTTCGCTTTCTGGTTCCTTCTTGCTCTTGCAAACAAACGCGTTAGTGGACTGCAATGGCGCTACGACTGGGCATTCAAGGGTGCCTTGGGACGACGTCACCAGCGCGTTGGCAACGCTACCGTGAGTGAAAAGCATGCTGAAACACGGAGCAGCATGCAGCGGGTTATTGAAAGAAAGAGCCAACACAGCTCATCTGCTGCCGTCGAGCGAAGTACGACTGCAGACGGTGAGAACTACTACATTCGTGTGGAGACCCCACTTGTTGGAGGCCACGGATTGTGCGATGCACCCGGGATCACGCTGCGATGGAGCAGCTTGTGGCTAAAGGCTGAGAGCGACAAGAAGACGAAGATGGATGGTGAGACTCAACAACAGCAGTACTTGCTCAGTGATGCTAGCGGATCTGCAAAGTGCGGTGAGCTTGTTCTCATCACGGGGCCTTCCAACGAGTCCAACGTCGCGTTACTCGAAAGCCTTGGCGGACTGCAGAAGCGAGTAAAAGGAAAAGTGACTCTGAATGGTGTGTTGTCGGCGCCTCAGAAACTTACAGAGCGTACCGCGTACGTGGCTCGCGGCGATCTCTTCTACGAGACTTTGACGGTGGAAGAGCACCTTCGGTTCCAAGCACAGCTGATTGTTGGCAAGTCGAGTGGTGGCTGTGGATTATGCTGTGGTGCTGATGCTAGTGACCTAGAGGCAGAGCGCGTGGAAATGGTTCTTGACGAATTGGAGCTGACTTCAAAGCGCCACGTGCTGATCCGGTACTTGTCAGCTGCAGACACCAAGCTGTTAGCTATCGCGACGGCGTTGCTCGTGAAGCCGTCGATCCTGCTAGTTGAAGAACCCACATGTGGTATGGACTTCTACTCCTCGCAACGTGTCGTATTAAAACTGCGCCAACTTGCACGTGAAGGACGCACCGTGGTGGTGACAATGACCCACCCATCGTCGCACTTGTTTGCTCTTGTCGACACGCTCTACCTACTTGCAGGTGGAGCAGCCGTTTACCACGGAAAGGTGAAGGAGGCAGTGCCGTACTTCGCTTCTTTGGGTTACCAGTGCCCGCAGTACATGAGCCCTGTGGACTACTTTGTTCGGCTTGTATCCGTGCGAAACAACGGCAACGAGACGGCTGACGCTCAGGCAATACTCTTCAAGGAAGCTTGGTCGACTCGGTACTCCGAGTTGTGCCTTGCTGGCGACGGCGATGAACCGGAGGGCCAAGCAAGTGCTGCGGGTAAGAGACATCGTGTTGGATGCTGCAGCCAAGTGTCGCTACTGCTTCACCGTCACATATTGCGTCTCGTGCGCTACCGTGCTGTCTTTGGGTGGCACGCGTTCTGGATGATCATTCTCGGCGTAGTGTTCGGACTTATTTTCCTGCAACTTGATTTGGATGACCAGCAGGATATCCAGAACTGGGCTGGTGCCTTCTTCTTTATCATCGTGCTGCAGATGCTGGTGATTGCCTACCGCACGTTTCTGTTTTTGCCTCGTGAAATGGCCATCGCTGAGCGTGAGCATCGCAGTGGGGGATACTACATGATATGCTGGTACCTCACCAAGATGTTTGCTGAACTACCTGCAATGCTGGTGCTTTCAATCTTGCTGTTTGTGCCCGCATATTTGCTGATCGGCATTGGCCACGGCTTCAAGCTGTACTTTTACATGCAGCTAGTGATGTGGCTGGCAGGTTGGAGTGCCGCAGGCATGGTCACTCTGTTAATGGGTCTGTTCCGTCGTGTGCGCGTTGCATTGATCATGTACATGCTGCTGTTGATTCTCTTCGTGGTTTTCGGCGGTCTCTTGATAAACGTGGACGATGTCCCGGACTACCTCATCTGGCTGCACTACATTTCTCCAGTGAAGTATGGCTATGAAGCTCTGATGAAGCTCTTCTGGGGCCGCATCGCCTTCCTTGCCTGTGGTGGTGGTGACGGAAGTGGAAGTGGCAGTGCCCCATTCGCCACGGTTGGCGACGATTACTCGTTCAGCATGTCTGGCTCGGGCTCTTTTGAGGACGATGACTGCATCGCTCACTCTGGCGATGAAGTGCTGGAACACTACAGCATGAAAAAATCCCGCGATGCTAGCAGCGACAGCATCATCCTGCTGGAACTAACAATTCTGTACTTCTTTATCGGGTACGCGTTCCTGTCGCTACGCTGGCGCCGATACAAGACACGCCAACAGCGGTATCAAGCTCAAAGCTGAGTTGACAACTAGTAAGCGCAAAGTGGTGCGCAAGAGTTTGTCTCGCCAAGGCTAGGGCATGAAAGTGGTGTGTACATGATGTATTTTGATATCAATAGAATGAAGTATGAACTTAATCTTTTTCCCCTTCAATCCCTCTAGTTGGTGGTACGGTCATCGCGTTTGATGAGGCATTTGTAAGGTGTAACTTATCTTTCCAATCCAGGTGAATCGCGACTCCGACTTAAATTAAACTAACTGGTTTAAAGTTGGGCCTGGAATACTTTTTTTCCAAACCCACTCACCTACGACGCGTTGGCGGAGGAATGCAAATATTGTGTTCATAAGCTGGCGGGGTTTACTTCGAGTTTTTCTCTGAATGTGGAGAATTCAAACAATATTTTCTTTTGCAAGACTTTATGAAGTATCCCCCAGATCCAACACTACGTCAAAGCGCACTGCCAATTGATATGCCAACATTCGTCTGAACTGATGCTGGCTAAATAGTATCATTTAATCAATCAGCTTGCCTCCCCCCAATATTGTTCTAGTGTAAGTTGTTGTGGAAGCAAAGCGGCGAATTCGGTGAAGTGGATTTTTTCAGTGTCAAGGTACCACTCGCCAGCGCTACGTGTAGGTCATTTTATCGCTTTGCCCTCGGATTTGTCACTGTTGCCTCGCACAGTTTCTCGTTGCAGCAGCATTATATAATCAACGCAAAATAACGTGCTAATTTTGCAACGTAGCCGGCAACAGTTCCAATATCGATACAAACCAAGCTTTTCGCTGTGTAAAGCCTAGGTATTTTACTATCCATTCAAACAGGTATGGAAATCTTCGTCTTCAGAGTCCTAATCCAAGTCGTCTTGTAAGTGGAAATAAACTTCCCGGAAAATATATTCGTCTGCAAAGTCGAAAATTATTTCAGTACGTGAGTTTTTAACTTAGCACTAACATTACCATATTCCGAAACCTTGGACTTACAACGTTTTTTTGCTTGCACAGATGAGCGAAATGACGCGATCACACTCTGGAAAGCGAGAATCGTTGTCGAGACTCATGAGGCCACAGAGTGATACACTCTCCAGATTAGGACAAATTTACAAAATAGTATTCTCATCAACGTCCATTCTAGGGCCATCTAGCGTCAGCGACATTAATGATGGTCCAATTCTCTCGATAAAAGTTGAAAGTTCGCACGAGAGGTCTGTTTCCGACTCACGCGGTTCTCGTCCGCCATCGCCATCGTCAACGCCACTTTCGTCGTCAACAAGATTATGTCTGTTTTCCCTTTCGTCTCTATATTTGTCAAATTGTATCGTCAGTGATGTAAGTCGTTGTTTGTGGGGTGGACACTCTTGTTCATCTTCATACTCCAAATCTTCACGATGGACCAAACAGTGGCCTATTCCAGGGATCACCACATTCACTAGCTCGCTCGCTTCATCACTGCTGAATGTCCAGACGCCTTGCATAGCTGACGGAAAGGCCAATGTACGAGAGAGCTGGAAACGCTTTCCTTGCACATTCAATTCCCATACAATTTTTGCTCCACATCTTAGCATCGCAAGCCTTTCAGTAACATCGCCACGAGAGGTGCCACACAAAACTTCCTCGGGGTGATCCGATAGCAGCACTGAAGAAAAAGCTTCAACATCTTCTTATGTGATCAGTATCGGTCAATGTTACAGAGTCAAATACATGAGCACGTTTTGAGAACACCCATACGCTAACCACATCCACTTTTTCGAATTGACCTGTTCATTTTCGCTGTCACTACTGTTGATTTGTATTAAGAGTTTCCTCGTCGTTTTGTTTGCCACTAAAGACGACAGAACCGCCCCAAACTCCTTTGCCCCCGCTGTAGTATCGCACTTCAAGTTTACGGCATCAAGTTCAGCCAGTTTCGATGTCTCTGTTGCAGAATTATCCTCAACATGATACATTGTGCCTCCTCCATCGGCATGACGTAGTTGTTATCAGCTGAACTAATGTTTTTCGTTCCGTGATGTCACAAACTGGTCCCGGATAAAGTTCGAGCTGAGATAAGAGAACACCGTCCTCCATCAAACTTTTTAATGCTTTCACCAGGCTAGGTTCGTTTGACCCTAGTGGTGGAGCAAACACTCCTTTGCGTTGCAGATTCGGGTTGGAGCCGATGGATGTGGATCTGATTGCCTTAAATGTTAATATCGAGATGGCACACGCAATGAAAAAGATTCGTGCAGAATAACGTATGGTTTTCGAGCGTGATGCTAGATATTGGTAACGATGAGGAAGTCCCTACTGACGAGCGTACATGCAAATTGGTCATGGGTCACCTCATGGCGGGGATATTTGAGAGTACCAAGCATGATTTTCTCGTTGCAAATACGAGCCACTACGCTCCAACTCGATCAAGTCGATCATTCAACATGCTTCAGCTTGAAAATAGACCACTGGAGCGGATGGCAAGACATGCTTGGGCTTGCGGCATCAGCTATAGTGCACAACCAAACAACGCGACTTACATTCGGCTTATGTATTGATCCAAACAATCGTGCTCTTGCGTGGAAATGAATAACATATACATTTTCTCAAAGCGGGCACGAAAATATTCCGCCTTGGAATCTCTTTTCCTTTTTTCGCGGGAAAAGGGCACCATAAGCCTCGAAGCTGTTGAAGCATTTAAGTCCGTCGCAATGTCGGAACACCCTGAGGAGGAGCTATTTAATACTCCGCCCGGTAAAGTTGCTGACAGGTGCGCAACGCTGAAGTATCAGTCACCTATTCGCTGGAAGATCGATGAAAATGGGCATGAAATGTCGGACTAAATGTGTTGAGCTTAAATCATCCTGTGCTCTGGGTCCAAACCTTTATTGATGATGGCATTAGCCCATGGGTTAATCCAGGTTTTGGCCGATGTCATGTACAACGATGCGATTTAGACTTTCCCACTACCGTACCTCACAAAAGAAATGATTTTGAGAAATCATGAATGGCATTTTTCTTAACGCTAAGAGCTGCTCTTATCTAGCCATTCCGCTCTATTCCTGTTAAGATTCAGCAACGAAATTTCAAAATGCAAATGAGCTTCCTACTCCAGCGCTTCAGCCGTTTGACTATGGACAAGAGAGCTTTATAAATCGCTTTCTTGTAGTTGGCTTAGAGGCTCTTGAAAGCGTACCGACGAGCATCTTATCTGAGGTTGCTAAACATGTACTCGACACTGTGTCGATTGTACCAATGAAATCGATTGTAACGATCCAACGTTTTTCTTTGAACGGTTTCCTGAGCCTTAATCCAACTTGCATTTAAGCTATCACGCATGATGACTTTCTTCATCATGCCTGCAAAATGAAGAAATAGGGGTGTGATTGTATGGAAATTTATTGCAGACTTGATTTCAACATCGCTTTCTTCGTGTTAAGAAATAGTGATTGTTCAGAATACATGGTATCGATTTGGCGAATTGGCACTTTACTTGTTAAGCATTTCTTTTGTGAGGTACGGTACTAGTTTACTTGATTCGAGCACTTGCGGTTTGATTGCACTCCACTTTCATCTAACGGAAGAACCTGATATTTTTTTGGCTGGCTTGCCGCAACTCCTGGACATTGTGGGGTCATTAAATTTTATTAAGGAGCTGTCACTTACTGAGGCAGAAGTGCGCATGGATAAATATCTGTTTTTGCAGAGCTGTCCTAACTTGGAAAAAAAGAGATGTCGTTGAAGTCCGCATGGATTGATATGCGGCTTAGCTTCAGCGACTTTCATTCCAATCGCCAACCACTCTCTGTCCTATGCTTCAATGGAGACACTATAATAGTAAATGAGTTCCTCAACGTACTCTGCGACGCTGGGGATCCTTGGAGAAGTGTGTTCGCCGACTGCGTCTGCGGTTGAACAGTATGCCATCAGGAATGATGTCATTACAATGTCTAATGTGGAGGCGATTAAGCGGATGCTAAAGAAAAACCATGTTTTAGTGTTCCTTGACGTTGTTGCTTCTCACGAGTACTTTGAAGTCCAAGAAGCCCTAGTGGCGTATCATGGGCAAGCGCTGCCATGCCCTCGTAATTCGCTTGCAAGAGCAGAAAAACTTGCATTCTTAAGTGTTTTATCTCGTCGACATACATTGTCATCAGAGAGAGTAAAGAGCGAAACGGAAGGAACCGCCGCCAAGATTTCGGATTTGGATGGAAACGTTTTGCGTTTATATTCGCTTTTGCGGCCCCACCGGTGGTACGAAAGGTTTATTTTCGCAACGTAGAAGGTAATGATTTCGATGGCGAACAGGCGGAAGTGCCGTTGTAAGTATTTGGTGAAAGTACTGTACGGCCGCACAGTACGTATTTTCTGAAAGTACTGTACGGTCGTACAGTACGTATTTTCACCAAATACTTACAACGGCACTTCCACCTGTTCGCCACACCTTCTACGAGACCATACCAAAAATATTAGTGTGAGCTCGTAAACATCGAAAGTTTCCCAGCTGAACCAACTATCTATAGACCAGCTCTGAACACTATCCGATCAATGCTAACCAAGTGTTTGATCACGAATGCAGGATTACAACACGAGCAACTGTTTTTTTATCAAGGTGTGGAAGTGCATCACAAAGTTTTAGGTGTACGTTTAAGGTTTAGCAGCATTAGCATTCTTGCATTTTGTGCGCTTGCATTTATTTAGCATCTTGTCAGATGCTGTAGCTCGAACATGGCACAACGCGAGCGGGTATAACAATGAAAGCCATCGAGTTACAAATAAAACAGAATACATCGATATAGTTGCCTCTGCTTGATACGAAAATGCATGTAACACTACACTCAACAAATCAACAACAAAAACACTGTAAGGACACTATCAGCATAATTTGGGGTGGGCATTTCCGGTGTACTCAACTTCAAACAGGACCTGGCGTTTAGTAGGGCCCGTAGTAAAAGCGCAAATTTGCTTAAACACGTGGCGGTTTGTGTCCATGGTAGAAGGCTGAACCGGTGCCTTTTTCGATTTCCTTGTCCTTCTTGTTCTTTTGCTCTTCTGCGAAGACGGTGGACTCAGACGGGTGTATAGCACACTCAGAAGCGCAGCCTTAACCTTTTGTGAAAGCTTATGATCGATAACTTTATTGTGGTGCTTTCTAAAGTAGTCCCCATACTCGTGACATTCGGCTGGGACCGTTAATTTAAAAAACTCCAGATTCTTGTTCACCGCCAACATCTCCAAAAGTTCGTTCAAGTAGGAAGCAATCATTGGCTCATACTGTACCCATCTTGTTTGGTGCTGATCCAAATCCGTTAGCCGAATACTCAGTCGATATGCACACTTGCAGAAGGGATTGTTCGGGTCGGATAGATCGTGGGCAAGCAAGGCGATATCTCTCCAATTGCAGTATAGTAACGGCACCGTTTCTTTCCTTATACGAAACTCTGTGAAATCAAAACCAACGACGACGCAACCTTTGTGAAGGGAAAGGTGCCGTAAATTTGGGCAGCATCGAAGTATCAGATTTTCATCAAGTTCTGATGTTGAGTTCTGTATTGTGAGTGATTGCAACGAAGACCCGCAAGCCGATAGCATAAGCGGCAAGCCATTTGAGCTAGGCTGTGAAAACTTACTAAAGCGGATGGTAAGTGAAGTCAAACGGGGTTGCTGAGAGGCCAAGCAATGAACGTCACGAGCATCAAGATCATAGCGTCGCACTAGACATCGCCCAAATCCTGGGATCAGCACGTTGACCAGGTTACTCTCTCCATCATCACTAAAAACAAGAATAAAAGGTATCTCAGAACCGAACTTCACAATCTGTGAGCCGGGTTTACCCTCTGCTTGCAACTGCCACTGCACGGGAGCGCCTTGCTTCAATACAGCATTACTTTCAGCCACAAGAGCACGCCCAGATCCGCACAGAACTTCTTCTGGGTGTTCAGATGCCAGCACAGCTGAAAACGCCTTCATGTCATCAATGTCCATGTCATCAACGTCATCCAGTACCAATGACTCTAATGCAGAACATGCATGTGCGCGTTTCGAGAAAAAGGCATACGCTACCCACTTCCACCACACCCTGTGGCTCGTATGGTCATTTGAATCCAGCCGCATACGTACCGTGACATCTTTCGTCGTCTGGTTGAGCACAAGCGCTGAAGCTATTGCCTCCAATTCTGAGTCTCCAAGTGAGGCATCACACTCCAACGTAACTGTGCCCATTTGAAGCGGGTTCGCTTTCCGGCACTTGCCAACTACTTGAGAGCAGTACTTTGTATTCGCAAGCTCCTGACTCCGTCGCTTTGCGTCAAAAACCACAGCCATCATCTGACGCAACGACATCGCCGCAAGGCTTTGGTTCGGTTGGTATCTCCTTTCAGCCCTCACCAAAAGCTGCGAAAACCAAACGTTTTCTCCTACGAATCTCGCCATCGTCTCGGCAATATCACTTCCACATCCGAACCCGCGCAGGTCAGCGATCATCGGCTCCAGCACCAACGTGCACCGCAGCGTTCCCGGCACCACTGGCTGGTTCTCCAGACTCCAGTTGTAATGTTCCCAAGTCTCGCGCATCACCTTCTCCGCCGCCTGAATGTTCAACAACGTCTGTATCGGCTCAGTGGCCATCTTGTTGTTCAAGTTGTTCACCGTCGGCACCGCCGTGAAAAACACTCGAACCGGGATTTCCAGATCCACTCCTTCAGCTTTCTGGATCCCTCCCAACTGGGCGATTCTCTCCAGCGTGTTCACATACCCCACGCTGACACTGCGCCGCTGGCCGGCGCCGCACAGATCGATCAGCAGCGCCTCGGCCAGCGGCTCCAGCAGCAGCTCGTACCTAACCGGAATTTCCGTTTCGGAATGTTCGAGTTGCAAGCCGCAATATTTGGTCAGCAGAAACTTCCAGGCGGTGTGGTCCACATAGCCCACGGCAGCCAATAGGCACAGCGCCTCGCGCGCGTTCTGGAACTCCAACTGGAACTCGCGCTCGTCCCGCAGCTCGCCGTAGACGCCCGCGCGCCGCGGCAGCAGCACGCGCAGCGCGCGCGCCGGCGCCTCCCATTGGTCGCCCGCCGCCTCCAGCGCGCGCACGCTCAGCCGCAGACTCAGCAGCTGGCACCAGGGCGCCAGGAAGCCCCAGCGCTGCTCCAGCGCCGCCGCCATGCGAATCAGACGGAGAAGATTCAAAAGTGGGCTTTTCGGCCAATGGGAGCGAGGGAGCGCGGCGCTGATTGGAGGAAAAGAGACGCAGAGTGATGGTCCTGCTTCAACTGCAAATCAGATGGGAACGTGTAGCCATTCGAGAGGAGGGAAGACGTAAACGTCGTTTGCAACTTGAGGGAAAGACACGATTGGACGCAGAATGTTGAGGAGAAAGAAATGTTCGGCCGGTGAGGATTGATTAATAGATTCGCGCATTTATCCCAAGCATGCTGCTTTGAAGACCCGACGGAGCCGACGTGGCCTGAAAATTGGTGCAAGATTGTGTCTCCTGAACGCACTTTTTGTCAGAATGGTGGATGTGATTTGCGTACGGTTGCTTTTCAAAAAGAGCTTTAACGCTTTCACTGGCTTCATAGTACTTTTCTGTATTGAGAACGTCCAACTTTAATTCGATCAGATCTTTTCTGGGTGTAAAATTGTGGCGATCAATGCGAGGGGAAAAATACGCCTGTGCCGGAATTTCAATATCATCTCTCAGTTCGCCGAGTGGCGTCGTATTACCCATACCAGATTTTTTTAATTGCAATCAGGTATTCCTTAGTTGGACGCGTACGTTCGCAAAACTGCAAAGCTTCCGAAAGTACCGGCCAGTTTTGAAACCCCGCCGCTCGTTTCTTTGATCTGGAAAATTTATTGTAGCCAACCAGTTCATTGTTATTAAATTGAAGCGCTTCGGCAGTACCTCCAGGTACAGTTCCAGCCCCCGGGTATTGCGGGGGCACACCAGGGGGAGAATTACATCCTACCCATATCTTTTGATAAGGAAGACCTTAGAAAAACAAATAACTGTTGCGTTCGTTAGACGTTGTCAGTCGTGGTAGGAAGTGAAGTTTAATCTACAGACTTTGTAGCATAGCGACAACACGCCGCAGCTTGTACTACTACTGTAGGGTCATTTCCAGTTATATTGCAAATTCATTACCGTTAAGTCCAAACCAGGAACGGTTTGTAATTAGAAGGGAGAGGCAATTTTCGGGTGCTCAACTTCGAAGCTGTTAAGTACAATTGCGTCCTGTACAACACATTTGGGGATGAAGTGCGTGCTGAAAGTGATAGCTCGGCAATTTAGCGTATTTGCGGGTCATGACTGTCCAGTACTACCACTGACACGAGATACCACGACCAAGCTTCTTGATTTGATCAGCATCGCTCTGCTTACACTACCAATAAATAATTCGGCTGTTTAATTCGTTTGAGTTGGTTGCTCTTCTATTGTATCTGGGTATGATAACAAGTAGTGCTGGTTGCGAGCACTGCCATTCGGAGGAGTTAAGAGCTCTCGAATGGTGCTCAACGTCCAGGATTTCCACCCGCCAGTCTGAACCTTGGTACCGTCCGAGTCATACAACACACGGCTGTTCCAGAATTCTTCAAACGCTTTGCGAGCGTCTTCTCTCTTATCATAGCAGTACGGGCGCACATTGCCACTACCTTCTGTGGCGACGGCCCACTCCTTCCGATTAGAATCATGGCGAGCTCTCGCCGCGTCGACAGACCGCTGACGCCGGAAGTAATGCACCTCCATTAATCGGTGAATGCGGTCGATAGCCGAACCGTTCCACCCGGCACTTCGAAGTTCTTCCCCGCCAGGATTGTACAGCACGCGGCTGAAGTTCACACAATCCTTTGAGTGCATCAAGTTCACCCGCTGAACTTGATGCTGTCAAAATCTCTGTGTGCCTCCGCTTCACTGTCTTGCAGATACACCCGAAACTTGTCAATGCCTTCCTCCGTAGCAACGATATATTGCGTTTTCGTCGGGTCACATCTGGATATCGTCGAGTCCATTGGAACTTCTAAGATGATGCTGACCGTGCGTTCCTGGGACTTAGTCGGTTCCTGAGACTCGCTGCAATAAGCAACGATGCCGGCTCCAGCCACCACCGGCACCAGCACTAGCCTGGTTCTCTAACACCTGAACACGGTTTCATGCACTGGAGAGACAATCAACGGGAGGTGATGCAAGATGGCATCATCAAGATATTGGAAACGGGACGGTGAAGCGACAGCTTGGTCCGGGTAGACAACAGCAATGGACGACGAAGCGGCGGACGCTGAAATGGGCAAGGAAGTCATCCGCCAGCACGGTAGATTGGTTCGGGGATTTCGGAAACCCTCCGACCTCGTACTTGGTAAGGACGAGGTTGAAGCTGTTTAACTCCGCGCACACGGAGCGGAAGCATGCTGTCTTCTGCCCCTATGCAGCTTTTCAGCCGTCTTCTAGGCTTCCGCACGATGCCTCGGGCGACACAAAAGAGGGCCAACTAGTTGCGAGCGACGTCGAGTGACGCCAAGATGTCTAGTCCACTCGCCGAGCCGGCAGTGGACTCGAAGGCGAGACAATGTGTCCACCGCGGACTCGTGTAGCACGTCAGCGGTTGGAGTTTTCAGCTTATAGCCTAGCATCCAGTTGTCTTAAAGCAACCGCAGGTATAGCATTTGACAGTTCTGTGCAAGCAAGCTGGAAGAGAACGAACGCAGGCGCTCAGTGGCTGAAGTTCAGTCGAGACACGAGTTGAGCACAGGTGCGGAGTAGGTGGAAACTTGACAGAATCGACAATGAAATGTACCACAAGCTCTAACACGTCGATGATACTGTGTCTGCTAGCAACTTCTAGTGCGGCCACCGCGTCAGCGTGACCCCATCCATTCGAAGAAGCGTGACGGGCTGTAGGACGAGAAAGTCGATGATCTAGTCGACTGTTATACCAACGGAGGCATGCCGTATGGTGATAACCTTGATCTTGCATGTGTTTTGAATCATCCCAACTCCGAAACAGCGGATGCCGCGGTTCAGAAGGTAAACGAGCTGCCTTCGTTTAGGACCATCATGGTTTGCATGAGTAGTAGTGTCGTATTACGTTTTGAGTGAATTTCTTCTTTCCTTTTGCCTGTGTTCATTTCTGTGGCTCCTTGGAGCTGCCTTGGAGGTGCCACTTCAATATCCACTGCATACGAGCAATTTTTTTTTTCGAAGAGTTCCAGCAGGTTCGGAATTGCTCCGAGTGCGTTCGCAACCAGCACTACTGTAGGCTCGGTTACAGTGTTAACAGTCCCAAGCAAAGCAAGCCCAAATGTTACAAGAAACAACGAGTACTTTGAATTACTGCAGTAATGGGGTGGTCATGTCTTTACAGGTGTTTCTACAGCGTCTGTGCCCTAGAATAACGCCCACAACGAGCCTGAAAGCGCAGTCCCGACCATTCATACTCTACACTGTACGACCTCCGCTCAATAAGTGGATTATTCTTCCTTGAGTTAGATTTTGTGACGGCTAAGCTAGCTGGTACTATCTCGCTAGACAAGGTCGGCTTAACCTTCTGTTACGGATCCGTTGGCCTTCTCTACTTGGTCTCATAATACTTGAAGAGGTATACTTCGTAACGGCGGAAGTCCTTGCTCTTCGCAGCCTTTGCACCCTTAAGCTTGTCAAGTTTGAGAGCCTTGTAGACATCCTCCGGCGTCATGAGCTTCTCCATCCACGACTGGTAGAGAGCCTGATCCTTAGCGAACAATCGGTTGTTGTACTCCTCAAAGAGGCGGTAGTTCTGGCTCTGCATCGCCTTGTCACCCTGCTTCGCAAGGCCCAACTTCTTGTACAGATAGTCGGGGCTCAGGTCCTTCGCAACCCACCGATCGATCCACGCACTCTCCTTCGCGGAAATCACGTCGGTCGTTTTCACTTTGCCAGCCACCTGGCGAAGTCTCCACAGTCGGAACCAGGTCGGCAGGCGAAGGTTGAATGCCCGGTCTTCGTCGTCATCGTCGTCTTGGACATCCGTCTTCGTGCTCGCACGCAGGAGACGCTTGTAACCTCCATCTTCCTCAACTCGATTTGCCACGACACGGGTGTTGGCAAGAACGGGATTGCTGCACGCAACAATGAAAAGCGACGCCAACAATAACAGGAAGTTGGACTGGCGCATGGCTGGTTGGTCGCGAGTTGGCCGGTTTGATTTGTTGTTGGCTTCGGTGGCGACGGCAAAATGAAAATTGAGCTGGCCTTTTAGGTTTCTTTTGCCGTGAAACTCTGGCTCTACTAACAGCAAAGCTCGTGATGTAATGTCCTTTTATATGTATGGTGGAGATCAGAATCAGAATTGGCTTTGCAAGACAGCAAAGCGGATTAGACTTTCCCCACTCTGCACGTCTCAAGCTGAAATGCCAGCCTCATTGAGACGTCATGAAAGTGGGTCGCGGGTGTATTTTAAAATGATACATCATTTACATGTGCATGCCGAGAAACATGCATTTGGGGGCAAGATCAAAGCCGACAAGGTAACAATTCAGTTATGGATGCCTTATTGAAAATGACTGGTCCTGATCAAGCAGCATTGATTTGATTTTGAGTCAGTTATGATGCCGTGACGAATCGTCAACATCAGCCAAATCCCATGTACAATCACTGCCAGGGAATAATCCTATTCACCCACGCTTTTCTCTACTGTACAGCTGTTGAATTTGCGATGATCTGTACCACGACTGCCCAAAATACGTTCAGTATCATCATCACACGCTGTGTACAACCAGTAGCTCACGATTATGAAAAACTCACTGCATTCTCGCACTTGGAATGGTTTCTAAGTTGGCAATCATACCCAAAGCAACAGCATACGTGCCGCACCTACCATATTACAAATAGAGTGGTCAGCGATACTTTTTGCTACTACGCACGGGAAAAAGGAAAATAAAGATAAGACGTGATCAATTTGATCTTTGGTTTCCCGAACTTGCATTCACCATGCATTATATCCTGCAAAGCTAGCAAGGCTAAATGTCGCCACTAAAATCCTTTTTTCGTCTTCATCATCATCGCTGAGTTCGTCGTTGCTAACAGAACGAAAATACACTTCTCTCAGAACAGGGGTGGCCGCAAACGCTAAAACCAGAGTTGCCAAATTCTGGTCAAGTTTGTGGAGAACGGATCGTCTGCGTTTCAACGAAGCGCCAGCATCACCGTTTTCCATTGAGAATATACTTAGGAACTCGATCTTTGCATTCATGTGAAGTGGTCGACTGATAGGTGTTCGATGGAATCTCCTGAAACCGTCAATGTACTTTCAATGCTTCTCAGGTACGATTATCTCGAAGTACTCGAGAGTTCGGTTCAGCTTTAGCATGCGAATGAACGCATTCACCTCATCTGCAAAATTAGGTGTGTCATAGGTCCCCCAGCAAAAGCCCCAGTCATGCCATGGTTCGTGTATACGAACCCGCAACCGACGCACACACTTTGCGATGGAGTTTTTAGTATCTCCCAAGGCACTCGACAACGCACATAGATTCTGCCATTCAATACGTTGCATCGACGAAAACGTTTTCAAGGCACCATAACCCTTGAGAGACAGCTCAACATCAACCAAGCCGCCGCAGAACGATAGAATCTCTAGGTTGGGGCAGTGTTGAAGGATCACGCTTTCGTCCAGGTTCATTCTAGGCCCGTCGAGTGTCAATGATTTCAGATTGCAGCCCACAATCGACAAAAATTTACGTAAGCCGTCTGTGGGCACTTCATCCCACTTGTGAAAACTTATTGTCAAGAGGTCAGCATGCTTTTGTCTGACTGGGTAACTGCACCGTCACTAAAATCTAGATCGCTTCGTAAGACTTGACATTTTCCGAAACCTGGAACCATAACATTGTCTTCCCTCCACAGCGCTTCGATGTTCAGGAGTGCAAGTGATTGTAACGACGACCATTCACGGGCTCGTCTCGAAAAGAAACCATAAGCGATCCACTTCCACCAGTCCTCAGTCGGTGTCTAGGATTTCTCTCCGAAAAATAAATGCGTTGAGAGATCTCGAACAGTTTGGTTGACAACAACATTGCTTGTAAATCTACCGGTTTGAGGTTGGATTGGCAGTTGAGTGTCATCGTATCGACTTGAAGTTGCTTTGCGTCATCCTCCAAATAGTAAGTCAGCTCACGGCACCGCCTTGTGCTATCAAAAAGCTTGCAAGTAGCTGACCGTATACTTTCCTCGCCGAACTCTCATCCACAAATCCTGTACCTGGTCTTGCACGCAGTGCAACTTCCGCGAACCAAACGTTGTCCAGTATCAGCTGCTAGCAATATTTGCCATCTTCGGCCAGTCCATGATCTCTTCAAAATCAGCGATCATATGTCTTAGCACAAACGTGCATTGCAGCTTCCCCCGTGGCACTTTCTGCGGTTGCACCCCCTGCCACATTTCTTGAATAGCCCGTTCCGCCCGGAGCGCATTCTTAAGGATTTTTTCGGTCCTCCATCCGTGCTCCCTGCATGACTCGGATGCATCATCTGAACCGGGATTACAATATGGACTCCAGTTTCTCTAGTGTCTAGATCAGCATCGAGTGGTGCAATTCTTGTAAGCGTCCGCTGGTACTCCCGGGACGGATTCAGGCGATGGCTGACACTGCAGAACAGCGAGGTCCATGCCGATATGAGGCTCGTCGTTCGTCCTCCAATCTTCATCTTCGTCCACGATTAAGAAATATGAGCCCAGGCGTCCCAGTCCCGGTCCACCTTCTTATATATGATTTTGCTATGGAGCACGGCGCCCAGCGGACGTCCATGTTTCCTTCATAATTACTTTAATTTCCTTTTTAAGTTCTTTTTTTTAAGGAGTGTGTGACACACAGCTACAACGTAGTACTGTGGTAGTCGTGAAAGTATGAAGTACTATTATTACGTAGTACTGACGAGTGAAAATTTGTGTTTCTACTACTTGCCTCAGGGATATTTTGTTGTTGTTGCCAAGAACTACCAACTTGTTGGTGATTTTAATTGTCTGTGGGTGAATGGACCTACTGGTGTGTTCGTCCCGAGTTGCAGGCTTCGTACGCCTCTTCCTTGCGTGTTGGCACCACAACAGCGTCAACTTTGTCATAATCGGCCATGTTGTAGTGGGACGGAACTTGCAGCGACAGGAACAAGAACGCGAGAAACTGCAGTCCGATGGAAATCAGCGCAAGTGCGGCCACGTCGTAGTAACGGTTGGTGTAGTCCATGCCGAGCGTCTTGAGGTAGACTTCACCGTACACCGGCACAGCCGGGTATCCGGGGGCGTCGAACGACAAAATCAGCCCTTTGAGCTCGTTCGACATCAGGATCTCGAACGCGTAGCGGAAAATGGACAAATGTTTCAGCCAGCCCACCGATCCGGGCATGGTCTGAGAGTTGAGCAAGAACCCGCCGAACAGCAGCATGATCAAGAGCACAACAGTGGCAGCGAGATTTGCCGACCCAACACGTTTCGCAAGCACTCCCACCAGAAGGCAGATTGATCCCGCTGCAACGTTGAATAGTACCAGAGTCAGCAAGAAGAGCAGAAAGCATTCCGTTGTAGCTTGTAGCCCCATGATCCAGTAGAAAATACTCGCAAATAGTGTAGCTGGGAGAACACGCAGCAGTACGGCATCAAGTGTAGCCTTGGCCAAGAAATACGAGAGCGCGCCATAGTACATCGCGCCAGTCTCACGAAGAAAAATTGGGCGCTCACCAATAAAAAGATCCATGGAGCTCATGCTGGCAAAACCGAAGAAAGTCAGGATAAAGTAAAAAGCACCTGTGCGGTTTTGGAATCCTGCGAGATCATCGGTCACGTTGTTGAAGATCAGTCCGCCAAATAGTGCAAGCACCAAGCTCAGCACAATGTGCTGTACCAACAACGACCGGTGGCGGAAAATATTCTGAGCCGTGCGACCGAAGAGAACACGAATTTCAACCAGAAACGACCGAAGCGAATCCAGAGTAATTTGGGGCTGTGACGCTTCCTCCATCGCGAATGGCGATGCGGGCTCATATGCAGCACTTCCAATCGGAAGTTGAGGCGGATTCTTCGCTCCTGTCGCGCTGTTGTGGGATCTGATCATCGGGAAATTGTTCGTGTCACTGGCGATGTCAAGAAGGAAGTCCGCGATGTTCTCGTTCTGTCAAACACAACACAGCACAATAGAAAGTGAGTACGCAAAACTTAAACATGAAGAAGCAAGCCACGATTTACCTCTGGACACTTGAATCCAAGATCCTGGAAGTGGCGCTTTGAGTCAGCAGGAGATCCGCTGTAGAGCAGTTCTCCCTTCCCGAGCAGCAGAATACTGTCCAGAAGATTGAAAGATCGGGCGCTCGGTTGGTGAATACTGAGAATAACGATACGATCGTGGCTTGCCAGCTCTTTCACGAGCTGCACAACAGAATGGGCGGATGAACTGTCTAGTCCGGATGTCGGTTCGTCCAGAATGAGAATTTGAGGCGAAGTCACTAGTTCCATGCCGATGCTCACACGTCGCCGTTCACCACCAGAAACTCCACGGTCAGTGCTACTTCCTCCTACTGAACCAATTCGAGAGCTAGCCACGTGATTGAGATTGAGTTCATCAATGACACGGTCCACCATCGCATTTTTCGCCGAGTCAGACATTGATGCCGGAAGACGAAGCTGTGCGGAGTATTTAATACATTCTCGAACTGTGAGAGTTGAGTACACCGAGTCATCCTGCTGCACATATGCAGCAACACGGCGGTAGCCCTTCGCCAAGGTTTTACCATCGAGCAGAAGCTCACCAGCGAAGGTCGACTTGCCATTTTTCACTGCAGCTAGAGCGTTCAGCAAAGTTGTCTTGCCGGATCCGCTAGGCCCAAGCAGACCAAGAACCTGGCCGCGTGACACGCTACCGGAAATGCTGTGCAGGATGCACTTTGCTTCACTAGCAGGCGACTTGCTGTCATTGCCCGCATAGCAGCTCAGATTCTTGAATTCGAGCGTTCGTGCCGAGCCGGACGTGACTTTCAGAAGCTCAGTCTCCAAGTCATCCTTGTCACCCCGACGGGCACCCACCAGGCAACAGCAGCAAGCGAAGAAACTCAGCAGCAGTACAGCAGCAAGTACCGCACAGGTCACAACAGCGAGCCAAGCACCACCCGTCTCACTCGAGGCATCTTCAGTGCTGGCAGTGCTCAACGCGCTGCTGCTGCTGCTTTGAGTTTCAGAGCTGCCTCCTGTGAGTTCACAAGCCGATGCATTGCATGTGGCAGAAAGAGGAAGAGGCGAGCCCTCGATCACGATGGAGAGCTTCTGCGTCGAGCTTTCTACTTGAATCTTGGCAGGTTTGCCGCTCAATGATCCTTCCACCATGGCCTTGGTCATCGATGAGCACTCCGGGCCACACTTGCAGTTGATCTCCTCACAATTTCCGTTAGCAGAGCCCGTGGCGAATGAGCACTGCGTCATGTTGCAGTCAATCACGTGGACGCTGTTCACCGTCTCCTTTGCCTTGTACACTGCAGCCGCGCAGGTGGCATCTCCCTGCGCGTCACGGTCGCAGCTCACGTCCAATGCACCATCAGGGAACAGTACTTGCAGGTCGCTGGACAAAGTGCAGGTGTACGTTTTCATTGTCGTGGTCGAGTCATAAGTGAACCCCGTCACGCATGAGTAGCCCGAGCCGAGCGAGCTACACACATTCGAGTTATCAGCGTCGTCGTCGACGGAGCACATACGGCAGCCCAACCCACTAAAGCCGTCGAGGCACTCGCAGTCGCCCGTGGAGGCGTTCAATTTCTCATAGTCCGGGTCGCATTCGGTTCCCGTGACAGCAGAGGAAGATGATGAAGCACTCCAGACCTCCGACTGCAATAGTGATAACACCAACAGCGGTGCCAGACACAGAGCCCTCATGGCAGTCTGACTTGGGCAACAGGCAGATCAATTGATAATGAAGCCGTGAAAGCCATGCGTCGCCACTTTGAGCAGCAGATAGATGGGGCAGAGGAACCCGAGGAGTGGATGGACGATTGGAAGCAACCATATGCTCCTAAGACTTGAGCCGGCCCTGCCTGGTCAAAGATTACTCTTCTATTACGCTGTAAGTGGTGCCAATCCTGCTCTGTGCTTCGTTCTGCGCATAGTCGAGGTGTATGGCATGATTGCGGACGCCTGCAGGTACAATAATCTCCGTCTGCGCTGTACACACAAGCACATGATAACGCTTCTAGCCATGACGATCCGAACGGACGGAAAAAAATCGTACTGAACAACTCACTTTGTTTTATGATCCGAGGGCTGTGACCGCATCTTCTCACGAAGCACTGTTCGGTCTGTGGTTTCGTGACCAGTCCTCGTTACAGGAGCAAGGTTCCACTCTCGTCTAGGTTCTGAAGCAGACACGCCTGGAATTCGGTACGACTCCGAGAAGAGTGCGGCATTTGGATGAAGCAATTTTCGGTTCATTGCAGATAATCACATCGCCAAATTAGTAGCGTGTACACTGTATAGCGTTTGTATCCTGTATGTTACAGTATGTATGTCTTGTAGATCTGAATCGAAAAACAATAGTACAGATTGCAACGAAATCCTCTCGGGATCCATGCGTGGAGATTGTGTTAGATCAATGAGCAGCGAATTGGCTACCTATGTTGTGCTTTGAAATCGATATTTATCCGTTGTTTCATTTAATTTGTTTGGGATACATTGCCGTGAAATCCACAGATGATTCATCCTTCCTGGTAAAATGCCTCCAGGAGCCCTTAAAGCTTATGTATAAAAAATGACTAAGGTTGGGTGATCACAATTAAGTGCTAAATCATTGAGTTGTAAATCAACAGGTAATGCGTCTTGAACGAGCTCATCGCGATTGCTGCTGTTTTCTTCAAGCATGGAACTGGAAGGCAACATGGAGATTTCACGGAAGTAGCGTTATGGTGTGATGATTTCATTGCCAATTGTGACTGTTGAATTTCCGAGTAGAGCTGCCCGAAAGAGATGCGATATTCATTACCACTTGGAGACAAGAAAAATAGCAAAGTATTCAAAAAATAGTTTGGATCCAATGATGACACAACTCTTGAACAGAAGGGTTCCTTTCGCTCAGAAAAAAAGTCGAAAACCCACCATAAGATCCCTAAGCACACAAGCAAATCGAGAACCAAATACCTGCCCATTTAGGAAAATCACTATCGACAAGATCACCAGCTAGTACGTAACGAAATCTCTCATCGATATTGTTCGCTTCTTAAGTTTGTGCGGATCTAGGCTAAAATCGCACACAGTTAGCTCAACAACGATGTATACTACTACGTACTACACGTTCTTTCCATGAAAATCTTTAGTGTTTGCAGTCGAGTGGTAGACACTATGCTTCTGCAAGGAATTGATTAAATTTTGAAGGCCGTGGTAGCAGCAGCGGAGAACAACTGTCAATCGGAATCCTGAAACAGGCCGTTGATTCTGGGCACCGCAGTGTCAAAGCCAGCCGTCGTTCGATTAAAAAAAATTGTGGCAGTTTTGGATAGTTCAGAGTCTACTTTGTTTATCGTATTTTCTCGTGGGTTAGCTAATGAGATTACGAACACTCGTCTGTTCAGAAGCCGAGAGCATCAATAATCGGCCTCGTGTGTTAATCCACCGCAGGATGAATTTCTTGCAGCTGTGGATCGCCACGTTTGGAATCCTAGATCATAAATGTGCCACCATGTTATCAGAATCGCTGATATTTAATTCAGTGTACTAGGGAGTCCGAGACAAGAAATACGAGTAACTGCTTGAAATGAAAATGGTTTTACCTTGTGGGAGCACTTACAAAACTTGCAACTCAATTGAGTTCCAGATTAATGTTTTCTTACAAAACCGCGCGATCCAATGGAGGTACCTATAGGTTTTGTTTATAAGATGAAAAGAACAAATTGCACCCTCTTTCTAGGAGCTCGCGGTAGATACTTCATTGGTGTTAATACGCCGAACAAGTAAAGCCATAAGCTGGAGCGACGATATTTGTCCTAGTAGTAGGTCATGGAACATTACGCCGGCAGTTTTTTTACTTTCCGAAATTTACCAGCGAGAACAATCCTGGAACCTTCTTTCGGTCCAGGTCCTATTTTGACGACGCAACCTCTCGACCACCTGAGAGCGTATACAACGTCTTTTGGATCTTATGGTAGTTTAAGAACTGATAGCATAAAGCTGATAGTTTCGTCTGAATTTCAGAATTAATTTATTTCAGGATGCTAAGGCAAAGCGAAAATTTGGTATGACACTTGAGCACTTGAATACATTGCTGCAAAAGCAAAAGTATCTATGTGGTCTATGCTACCGCCAGCTGACCGCTGACACCGCTTCAGCTGACCGTATCAACAATAAGCTTGGCCACATCGACGGCAACATCTTGATCAGCTGTGTGAAGTGCAACTCCGCGCGTAAAGATATGTCCCTCGGGGGATTTCGATACAAGAATTTGCTTGAGTTCAACTCGGAGAGACTGGTATATTCTATTGATCGGGAGGAAAAGGATATCTACGCTAAGATGAAGGCCAACATCGCCGGAGGTCCATCCATTATCTTTAATCGCTACGCTAAGCGTAATGAAACCAAGATTCGCGGTGGTAAGGTCTGTAAAAAAATTATCGGATACGATGCTAACGCTCTGTATCTTTGGGCTCTTGGTAATGAGATGCCATGCGGTCGATTGACTACCGTTGAAGCGTATGAAGGTATCATCGACGACATCAACGCCGATAAAATATTTGGCTTTCTTGAATGCGATATTCGTACTCCAGACCATCTAAAACACTTCTTCAGTGAAATTACCCCCATTTTCAAAAATGTACTAATCGATTGTACCGACGAGAGTGTCATTGGTAAGCACATGTTCGATCACAATGACGCGCGCAAGCAAAGCCGAGCAAAGCCAGCTCGCAAGTTGATTGATAGCTACTTTGGTAAAAAGATTCTCTTCTACACCCCTTTGCTCAAGTGGTACCTTTCTCATGGTATGGAGATCACCAAGACTTACTGCTTTGTCAAGGCAGCTCTCACAAGCTTTTGCTCCCTTTAGGCTGTATCAAATGCGCGACGAGAGGGTGATGTTGATAAGTCTAAGGCTATGATTGCCGAGATGATGAAACTGGTAGGCAACAGTGCTTTTGATCGATCTGGAATGGACATGAGCAAGCATATGAGGTCAAGTATGAGTCGGGCGACAAAGCTATTAAGAACAAGATCGAACACTTTACTTTCCATGGGTTGGAAGAGCTTAATGATGCGTGTGAAATCATCATGAAGAAACGCCGCCTTAATAACAAGAACCCAATCCATTTGTCAATTGCTATCTATCAGCTTGCTAAGCTACGTATGCTTCAGTTCTACTATTTCTGCATAGACTTCTACTTCGACCGCTCTGACTTCCAGCGCTTAAAGCGTTTGTTCGCCTTCACAAAGTTGATATCCTGACAAGTGATAATGGTGGCGAGTTCATGAACCCACAGGCTCAAGTATTCTACAAATCCAAGCAAAATTGAGCACTACAACAACGATCCCGGTGATCACGGTACAATGGGAAAAATCGAGCGATTCAACAGGACGTTAAAGCAGAGACTAACTAAAATGTCTCCCAAAAGGATTACGCAAAAGCTTATTGCCGATGTCATCGAAAACTACAATAGCACGTTGCATCGCTCAATTGGTATGGCCCCAAATAAGGCTAAAGGCAAAGTAATGGATGCGGATCTGAGTCATAATCAGGTGGAAGCTGATAGAACTGAGAAGGAGTTTCAGATCGGATCAAGCGTATTATACCGTCTCATGAAGCAGACATTTGATAAAGAAGCTGCTCGATGGAGCAAAGCAGTCTATACCGAGTCCAAATCCATTCAAAAATGGTCATACCTTCTACAAGACACCAAATGATCCTAAATATGTTAAAACAGAGACCACAGATGCCACAATTAACAGGGGTGATATTTTAGAAGCCGAGAATATCTTAGAACACAAAAATATGCGATCGGGTAAGTTCAAATATTTAGTTAGGTGGGTTGGTAATGAGCCTGACTCATGGGAGCCTCAAGATAATCTGCGGTTAATTAACAAGAATAGGATATCAACTCTTGAGAAGGAATATTGGGTGAAAAAAATGAGCCATGATTAGCTTGATAATAGTTTAGATGGAGACATCCTCCGTAGCTTTGACCCATTAATTAGTTTAATTATTTTGTCATGATTATCTGACTTTATGTATAGATACTATACTCGTAATAATGTGTCCAGGTTGTTTAGAAAAGGAACGTGAGCTTGTGAAACTTCGACGCAAGCTGTGGATCATCCAAGAGATAAGTCGAATCAAGAATGAGTTGTTTAATCTTGATGCAGCTTCAACTTTCGCAAAACGGTAGCCAATCAAAAGTACAAGCATGAATTGGAAGCAATCTTTGGCATCCTGTTCCATTGTATTAAAGACCGATATCTAAACCTTCTAAATGAGCGAAATCGTATCTGCCATTCCTATCTCCCTTTCCGCCATGACTCAGTTACGCCGAGCATCGCTAAACCGGCAAAATCTTAGATTTTACCACGGCTTAGGTTTGGATTGAAAGAAAAGATATTTTTTAATTTAACTCTAAAGCCTCGACAAGCTTAGGACATCTTTCTCAATTACGTATGATTCTTACGGAGCCAATCGATATAATTAGAGTCGATGCGACTACTTTGCTTGAGTGTCTTATCCTTATACTTTCCCCAACTCATCATATACGAGTTGTCATTGCTTAGAAAGTTGGAGTGGAGGAACATCTTGATTTCCTCAATAATATTGAGACTTGGTTGGTTGTGCATCCAGCGACAAAAACCAGGATCGGAAGTGAATACTTCTTCGATCGGTGTGTTCTTGTATTTCCCAAAAGTAAGTTCGTTCGACGTGTTATTAGTTATGTGTATCTATCTACATAGGGTCTTAACGTTTTTTTTTTTTTTGAGAACCCTCTCACGCGCTTAGCTGGAAATTGGAATGCGTTAGCCGGCTTCTTATCCGGATATTGGAGATTATTGAAGCAAGTCTGATACATGACCTTCCGAAAGACCAGGTAACGACAACCCATCCGCAAACATATCCAGATCGAAACGCTTGAAAAGTTCTCGTTGAGCCTTTATAGCCTTGATGAATGGGACTACGTCGAGATTGTTGTACCATATCAATAGGTCCTTGATCGATTTCATCTCGTAGTACTTTACTCGTTCGTAGTCATCCTTGGTGATGCTTGTTCCTCGGAGCTTGCTGTCAAAAGCTGACTTAGGTGGGATGGTAGTCTGATTTAGTATATTGAATGCAGTTATGTACTCGTAAGGGAAAAGACCCTTACCAAGACCACAGACACATCTAATTTTGTCATCACATTTACAGCCACCGAGATATGTTGTAAGATATTTATCGTAGCTGGTACCAGCTGGTACATAGTTGCTAATATCGAGCATTTTCATGTCCAATGTAGCAATGCACATGTAGCTGGGATTCTCGATGGCAGATTTAATGTTGTCGGTACCAATAACAGCAAACAAATTCTCCTAATCAAGTTAATATCGTATCGACCAGAATTGAAACCGAATACTGGTACCTGATCAAGCTGCTGTTTTAGTTTCCCGTAATCAGACCTTTGCTTACCAAAGCCAAGACTGCTGTGAAAGTCAAAGAAGCTGGCATACTTTTCTTCTTTTATCCAACCCTCGACATCAGACATCTTGTAAGTCTTACCACGATTGACTCCTGGAATTTCCATACCTGTCAGACCGTGAGCGTTGATGATTTTTTGTAGAAGCGACTTGTACTTATTGACATTGTACTGATGGATCTTCACGGATACATCACCGATGTATTTGAACATATCCGTAAGTAGCATCTTCGGATCATCATTTACAATGCAACGCACCTCCTCGGTTAAGCTATCAGCTACTGATACAGTCACCGGAATATGTTCGTTCGTGAAGACAGTATTCTCCCCGTGTTGAGTCGCAGTAGGCTTAAGGATAGCCTCAAAGTCATAAACGATGAAGTGATGGATGTACTGGTCAGCATTCTTGATTAAATACTTTGTAATCAGTGATCGTATCGCGTTCTGAGCTGGTTTGTAGATAGTTGGCTCAGCTGGGAAGCTTTCGATATTCACAAGCTCGCACTGATTCTTCGTATGGTTCTTAACCCTTTCAGCGCTGACGAAACCATTTCACACTTAGGAGAATGCTACTCGAAGGATAAAATATCCATTGCTTCATACCCCTTGACCGATCTACGAATGCATTCTACATTTCCAGAAACTACGTCCATCTTATATACGTTAATACCAAGTTTGAAACAGTCTTTAACCTCATCGAGCTGTGTAGGTCAATGGGCTTGAAACTCCTAAACAGGCGCAACGAATATTAATCCCCTTGAAAGAACAGTAGCGCTTGAATGCCTCCTTCACCTGAGCCTGAATTCTTCGAGGATCCTTCTTAGGGCTCTGGAATGTATGCCATGCAATACAGTGGAAGACGCACTTGTTGTTGGTCTTGGGGAAGTTGATCACATGCTTGTTTTTGCGAATAATCTTAGGGATGACAGCTTCGCTATCCCCGAGAGCATGGTCGCGATGATAGATGAAAATCTTGAATGCAGTGATCGCCTTTAGCTTATACCCAGAGCTAGGATAGTTCAGTTTGTCAGCCAACTCCATAGAACGGATTTCCGAAATCACCTTCTATTGAATATCAGCGTTGCTATTGATAGCGATAGGATTATTACATACATGAGTATTAGCGAGATTTGGGTACAAGTAGCTAGTGTCGTCAGGATCGGTCTTGCTTACGAGTTCGTACCCGAGAGCAATATTTACCTTAACTGCACTCGTTTGTGTGGAAAGAACGTTCTCGAGCTTGTTGTAGAAATCAGATGGTTCAACACCCTCGTACAAGTGTGATTCCATGTGATTACCATTGTAAAAACGGTACTTAGGATCGGCCTTGTAGTCGAGCGACAAGTGCTTTTCAAGGGTTTCAATCGAAACATTGTACTGCTTAGCTACTAATCTCTTGTAGATTAGACGCGAAACGTTGCTAACATAAACCATCTTGCCCGTTCTACCACGTACCTTAACACGGTAGCTAACCCATTTGATAGCGTGATTATTTAATCTCTTTAATCCTTCGAGCTCGTATGCAAACATGTTGCCTATATATGCTTGGCTAAATCATTCCCCGTAGATATGACTTTATGATTATTTGACCTTGTATCAGGATCGACTTTATATCTTAGTCATTTACAAAATCTTCTGAAATAATTAATTTAAATAGTTGGCCTAAACCTTTTTGGAGGTTTTAAGCCATTGTCATTGACTATATTGGGATTGACTTTTTATTGGAGGAAAAAAAAATAATTAATTAAGTTCGGTTTCGTTGTTTACACCATTCACAAAGTCAACAGTCATATTCAAAAAGTGCGCACTCAAAATCAAAAAGACCTGTCATATTTAGTACATTTAAGAAATGCAGTACCTGACATATTTTATCTATGTCTAGGGTATCTATGTCCCAACTTGCATGTCTTCGAAGCGAAGCGCGCGCTGGTGGTGGGGCAAGGAGTGACAAAATGCACTATTGCACAACTCGGGGGTCACCATCTCAGCAAACAGAGGATCTGCCGCAAGCTTCAAAAACTTGCCGCGATGCTCAGTAATTGTTACTCCGTCTGGTACCCGCAGGATGGCGGGTCGCTGGCGGGCGAGAAAGCGCTTGACAGCGCTCTTGTAGACTGAGAATACATTCTCTATAGGGTTAAGCATAGGAGAATACGGCCCTAGCCTCAACAGCTCCGCGTCCTGGAACTCTTGCTCTTCGAAAACGTCCTTGGCGCTGCTGTGGCATGGGGCGTTAACGAGTACCAGCACCAGCTCGTTCAGCGGCGTTGACGCTTGAATGTGGCGCAAGAAGCGCCGAATAAACTCGTTCGCTAGATCCGCAGTAAGAGAGCCGAATTGGGACTCTTGATAGGCGAGCCCAGTGCTCGAAATGACAGCAATAACATGTATGTTCTTACCTTTGCTTGCAGCACCTGCTTGTGAAGCCCTTTGTCCGCGTCGACTCCATCCTTGCCCCCGCGAGCACCACAAATTGAAATTGGTCTCGTCTAAATAAAAAACTTTCTTGTTGTTAGCGAGGCAGCGTAAAAGCTCACGACGTAGTCGTAACGCTTCTGCTTGTTGATGGTGGTGTTGCGCGCAACAACATCACGATGCAGCTTTTTAACCGTAAAACTGCGGCCATCAAGTGCACGGCGCACAGTTTCACGGTTGACACTCACGCTGAACTTCTGCTCAACGAACTCTGCCATTTGGACGAAGGTCAATTCTGGGGTGGTGGCCAGCTCGTCGAGCAGAAAGTCACCGTGAGTGTCGACGAGCTTCTTGCTCGAGCCGCCGCGCTGCTTCTGCTCGCCGCTCCAGTCGCCTGTCTCCATGGCGTTCTTGATCCATCCCCATGCAGTACGTTCGTTCACACAGTGAAGCTCAGCGACGGCCTCCAGTCCTTGGCTTCTTGGCGACACGCAACACACAGGCGCGAACCTCGAGGGAGTGTTGCTTGTAGTTAGTGTTTGGCATCATAACAAAGCGAAAATGAGCTCAGCTACATCATTCAAGACGCTTTGGCGCCAAAACTTCCCGCCAGTCTTGAGGCGCCTCGACCAACCAACATCTTAGACAAAAACTAATAAATTATCTGAAATAAATTACTGCAGGTCTTTTTGATTTGTTGACTTTGTGAATAACGCCGTGCAATGGTGTAGTCCTTGACCAAGATTGTTAATGCGGTCGTTATAAGTTCATAGCCTACTTCAAAATCGTCAGAATGGTCAGCTTTTTCAGGCTAATTCGAATAAAGAACAAATATCCTTTTTTTCATTGCTGCTCAACCTTGTTTTAGGATGGTGGCCAATTTCAAAGCTACAAGAGAACCTCACAGAATATTTGCTTTTCGGTCATTCTATAAGAAAATGATCCTAAATTCAATTACTTGGTCGTATGCGTGCAAACACTAGGAATAACTACCCACGTATTTCCGGTATATCCTGAGCCAATGCCACTATCCTTGAGGCACTGCTGCACATTTGACACCGCCGAGGTCCGTATTTCGCTCGATGCAGATGGCACGTGTGTCATCCGATGTCGCGATACGTAAAATGAAAATCTGAATGAATCAATTATGCGCGACCAGGAAACCTATTGCACCGATAATGCGCTTCGACACTGAGCGGGTCATCACAAAATTCGTTATCGACTAGGTACAGTCACCAGCCGTCTTGACGAGGTTACTGTCTCTCTCAAAACAACCGCACACTTCCGTGATGAGCTTACGGTACGTTTGTTGTCTTACGGTACCGTTTAGTTGAGCATATTTTCTCAGACAGAACATAGCCTTAAGATGAAAAAAAGAGGGTAGGGTGTGACGCCATTTGTAAATCGACCCCTTCCTGTGAAACAGTCCCCTGCGTAAAGCCAACTGAGTCTACAAAATGAAGTTTTTCATGGACTAATGAGGTGATTTTTCCCTGTGAGACTCGTGGCGTGAACAGGGTAGAATGACAAAACTCCACGAAGTTTGCCTGTACTGCTGAAAAAGTGCAACGCTCGCATAGTTGTGTCGATGTTGCTGCTGTAAAGAGCGCGTTCGGATGCTGGATTGGCGAGGTACGCGCTTGGTGAGCGGTTATTGCCGCCTTTGTTCACTTCGCCCTTGTTCCAACGGATGGTACCGCTTTCGGCTGAGTTGTGGGCGTCATTAATTGCGTCCATGATGCCGCTCACGATCTTCTTGAAATTGTCGTTTGCAAAACCAAAAATGGAGACGTCATATAGGAAGTACCCTGCAGTTCCACCGGGCCCAGCATGCGTATGTGTTGCGTGAAGGATCACATTTTGCTCCGTGTATAACCCGTCATATTTTGTGGCCAACTCAGCGAGAACTTCTTGGTGAACAAGTTGCATGACCGGCATCAATCACAGTTTACGAACATAATTCTGCTGTTGGTGTTAGGATCTTCAATCAGAAACGCTCGAGCGTACTGGCGGTTCAAGATACCAGCCGTTGTCTCGCTTGAGTCGGCGAAACCCATCATGACGACTTTAGCAGCGGGGCCTGTGATGTCGCTCTTGCCGATACCGATAATGTATGCGACGGTAACATGCTCCAGCCAGAATATGATGGAATAAAAAGCAAGCACGGAGATAAACAACAAAGGGGGTACGCCGAGTTTCTGCTAGAAGAGGAACTGGACGGTGTCGTTGTCGGAATTGGCATTGCGAACGCGGGTGACGTGAGTCCAAACCGCATTGGCAACGGTAATGGGACGTTCCGTGGCGAGGGTAAGACAGTAATTGAGTGTGCTGAGATCATGGGAAAGAGGCAGTACGATACTCTGTCAGCTTTAATCCATGGGGAGTCTGAGCTCATTGCCGGTTCTGTCGTGGCCAATCTCTCCTACGTTGACTTCTCGAATGTTACTCTGCATGGCGTCAACGCCACTTGTGAATCTCCTTACGCCGGTAGATCATGTCCTGCTGTCGTCGGACAAAATTTTGGTGCTGGCACTGAAGACGGTCGAGGCCTCAGCATGTTCACGGAAGGCAATCTCAAGGCTAACCCGTTCTTCAAGACATTAGGAGCAATCATCAAGAAGACACCACAGTGGGTGCATGACTGCCAAAATACGAACAAGGTGCCGATGTTGGCCGTCGGCCTCATGGAGCCAAAGCCTTGGGTGCCGAATATTTTACCAGTGCAAATTGCCAAGATCGGCCAGTTCGGTATCGCTGTTACCAACTTTGAGACCACAACGATGGCAGGCCGACGTATCAAGAAAACCGTGAAGGACGTGCTCGAAGCTGCAGGCGTCACGGAGGTTGAGTTGGCCTCTATCAGTAATGGATATGCAGGATACATGACCACCAAAGAGGAATATGTCACGCAAAACTACGAAGGTGCGTCAACACTGTTCGGCCTAAATCAACTTGCGGCAGTACAGCAAGAACTTGCTCGAGTTGCTGCGTCTGTGGTTAACGCGTCCGTTCGGCTGGATGTGGGCCTAACTCCGTTGCAAATGAACCACGACAATCTCATGACACTCCAAACGGGAGTGATAATGGACTCGGCACCACTATTTCGCAGCTTCAGTTATGTCCGTACACAGCCTTCAAGCTCCTACAAGGTTGGCAGTGTGGCATCAGCTGTCTTCGCCGGCGCGCATCCAAGGAACGCGTTGACTTTGGTCTCTTCGTTCTGTGATGTCCAGAAGCTCGGTTCAAATGGGCTGTACACGACTGTTTTGACTGACGCGCACTGGGATCTTCGCTACCATTGGGAACGCTACCTCGTTTCTGAGAGCAAGAATACGTGCGAATGGAGTATTCGCGCTGGAAGGCGCACAAGTGTGGTGGGCACATACCGATTCGTCCACCGTGGTTACTCGAAAAACTTGCTTGGCAAGCTGACAGCATATGATGGCACGTCAGACACGTTTACTGTTACCATTTAACCGGCGACTATAAACTGGTTTATGGTAGACAAGGACAAAAATGGAGGTAATAGTTGTTTGAGTTTGGTGGCAAAGCTAGATCCACGACTTGGTTTGAAAGTCTGCAGGACAAAACATAATTGACGCCATTTCCGAAGATTTTGGAACTTGACGATGGCCTGGGCATGCTGAATCCATAGTTTGCACTACTAATACACACAACTTACCAGCCCATACGTACAAAAAAAATGGATCAGGATCGTGATGTGCCATACACCATGTTGCCAGAGAGTGTGGATCCAGAATGTGTGCGACTTTCACTCTCATGCGCTTCCCCTATTCCCTGTATGTTGACGCGCTCCACTTCAACTTACGGTACGTCGCCCGGTTGGTCAATGACCAACTTGGTCGCTTTGGGCGAGAATGAGCGTCTTGGGAGCCTGCACCGAGCCGTTTGTCGCTTTGTTTGGCTGCATTCCTGGCGAATTCATTGGTCGGTTTTGTGGATTGCAGAGCGACTCAGTCGGATACTTTTCAATCAACGTTCGGGATCTTCGCGTCAACACCTTCAATGCGACAGATGATCATCGCCCAACGGCCACCAGCCACTTCCGTCGGACCCAGAGATCAGCAGCTCATTCTCCATTTTGCAAGCCGAGACTCACGTCACAAGCGACAACACTCGCCATGCCTTCGACGCCGCTCCACGTTGAGCCCGAGACGCCCGATCACCATTTCATCCAAGTCGAGACTCCCAAAGTTCGTCCTACACGTGGAAACCGGAAGCTCCAATCCCACGAGGCGCCGAAGTTCACTCTGCAATGGCGCAACCTCAGCCTCAAAGCTACCGCCATCAATCCACGCACTCAAGAACCAGAGGAGAAAGTCATCCTGTCCAATGTCAGCGGAACGGCGAGACCCGGAGAACTACTCGTCATCATGGGACCCTCCGGCGCAGGCAAGAGCTCGCTGCTCGACTGCATCTCCGGACGCAACAAAGCCGTCGAGGGAGACATCGTGCTCAACGGACAACCCTGGAGCGACGCCACCAAGCGACTCGCGTCCTACGTCATGCAGGACGACCTCTTCTACCAGACCATCACGGTGAAGGAGCACCTGGTGTTCCAGGCCAAACTGCGCATGGGCAAGACGTTCACAGAGCAGCAGTACATGAAGCGCGTGGACGAGGTCATGGAGGAGCTGGGACTGATGAAGTGCCGAGATACGCTCATCGGCGGTGAGTCGTTGCGCGGCATCTCCGGTGGAGAGCGCAAGCGTCTGTCGTTCGCGACCGAGATCTTGACGAACCCGTCGATTTTGTTCGTGGATGAGCCGACGTCGGGTCTGGACAGCTTCATGGCGGAGACGGTGACGATGCAGTTGCAGCAGATCGCTCGTGACGGCCGCACGGTGATTGCAACGATCCACCAGCCTTCGTCGGAGTTGTTCGCGCTGTTTGATCAGTTGTATTTGCTGTCCGATGGAGCTGCGGTGTACCATGGCAAGGCCACTGAGTCGGTTGATTATTTTGCTTCAGTCGGGTATCCTTGCCCAGCACTGATGAATCCGACAGATTACTTCATGCGTCAGCTAGTTGTGATGGATAAAGCTAGCGACGAGGCTGGAGTAGCTCGTGTTGAGAGCCTTAAACAAGAGTGGTTGAAGCATCAATCGCTACCCCAAATTGATCTTGAGGACTTGCATGGTGGGCACAGCGACAGCGAAGTGCACTACGAGGACTCGCGCTTGGAGTGGAGCGGTCAAATCGCTGTTCTCGTTCAACGAAATGTGATCCGCTTCATCCGCGACAAATTTGCATTTCACGCAGCAATCTTTCAGACGCTATTCGTGTCCCTTGTGGTCGGATTAATCTTCTTGCAGCTCGACCTGGACCAAGACGGCATCCAAAATTTCACCGGTGGCTTTTTCTTCCTCGTGGTCAACCAAACGTTCGCGTCTGCAAACCCTGTCTTCATCTCCGTACCAATGGAGCTGCCGATTATTATTCGGGAGTACAAAGGTGGACTTTACCATCTCTTTTCGTGGTACTTTTCGAAGAACGTGAGTGAATTCCCCATGCAAGTGCTGCTACCGATCGTCTTTTTCGTGCCGGTGTACTTCCTGATGGGCATCGGCCACGGCTTCGACGTCTTCATCTACATGCAGATCATCGTCATTCTTGTTAACAGCTGTGCTGTCGGCTTGGGGTACATGGTGTCGTGTCTTAGCCGTCGCGTTGACATAGCCCCGATCATCGGCGTGGTGATCATCCTGCCATTCCTTCTATTCGGCGGCCTGCTGATCAACTCGGACGACTGCCCGGACTACTTCATCTGGGTGCAATACATCTCGCCGATCAAGTACGGCTTCGAGGCGCTGATGAAGATCTTCTGGCGCCAAGTGCCGTCGATCTCCTGCGACGCTAGTGTCGAGAACTGCACCGCCTTGACCGGCCACGAAGTGCTCCAAAATTACAGCATGGAGTCTCGGTCCGCTCTAGTCGACGGCGTCATCTTGGTTGCCATCAACTTGGCTTTCCGCGCCGTAGGCTTCCTGGGGCTCTGGCTCAACCTGCACAGGCAGAAGTAGTGTTGCCAGTAGTACATGGCTACTTTTGCATCTTAATGACTGCACCTTTAACAGCAGGAATGAATGCGGCGTAATCGCCCCTACCCCTGAAATGATAACGCCCACTTCAACGTCGGTTACGAACAGCAAAAATATCGCGCGATTGACGAAAAGCTCAGTTGGCACCGCAACCTGCAGGTGTCCAGCCGTCGCTCTGATCGCAGCCTCCGGACTGAAAACCGGCGGACAAAATCGGCTGAAACCACCTCGGGCCGCTGAGGCGACAGGTCTCACAACGCAATTTTCAGTCCAGAGCGCACTCCTCCACCTCAGTAGAACCAGCTCAACTGTACGATGCCATCGGACGCAGTGCCGGCTTCTCCGACGCCTGTAGATGCTGCGCAACATCATTTTGTGGAGATCGAGACGCCGAAAACAGAAGTTGACACGAAATTCGTGTCGCCACAAGCATCGAAGTTCACTCTGCAATGGCGCAACCTCAGCCTCAAAGCTACCGCCATCAATCCAAGCACTCAAGAACCAGAGGAGAAAGTCATCCTGTCCAATGTCAGCGGAACGGCGAGACCCGGAGAACTACTCGTCATCATGGGACCCTCCGGCGCAGGCAAGAGCTCGCTGCTCGACTGCATCTCCGGACGCAACAAAGCCGTCGAGGGAGACATCGTGCTCAACGGACAACCCTGGAGCGACGCCACCAAGCGACTCGCGTCCTACGTCATGCAGGACGACCTCTTCTACCAGACCATCACGGTGAAGGAGCACCTGGTGTTCCAGGCCAAACTGCGCATGGGCAAGACGTTCACAGAGCAGCAGTACATGAAGCGCGTGGACGAGGTCATGGAGGAGCTGGGACTGATGAAGTGCCGAGATACGCTCATCGGCGGTGAGTCGTTGCGCGGCATCTCCGGTGGAGAGCGCAAGCGTCTGTCGTTCGCGACCGAGATCTTGACGAACCCGTCGATTTTGTTCGTGGATGAGCCGACGTCGGGTCTGGACAGCTTCATGGCGGAGACGGTGACGATGCAGTTGCAGCAGATCGCTCGTGACGGCCGCACGGTGATTGCAACGATCCACCAGCCTTCGTCGGAGTTGTTCGCGCTGTTTGATCAGTTGTATTTGCTGTCCGATGGTTCACCAGTGTACCAGGGGAAAGCTTTGGATTCTGTCGACTACTTCGCCTCGTTGGGTTACGCTTGCCCAGCACTAATGAATCCGACCGACTATTTCATGCGTCAACTTGTTGTCATCGACAAAGCTACGGATGCAGCTGGTGTTGCTCGCGTGGAGATGCTGAAGAAGGAGTGGGCCCAGCACCAAACGCTTCCTCAAATTGAGTCAACGTCTGGAGATGCTAAGGCTGAAGAGTATCATGACTCGCGATTGAACGTTTTTGGCCAAATATCCGTACTATCGCACCGCAATGTGGTTCGCTTTGTTCGTGACCGACTTGGATTTCGAGCAGCAATTTTTCAAACACTGTTTATCGCTCTCGTGGTGGGTCTCATCTACTTGCAGCTGGAACTGGACCAGAAAGGTATTCAAAACTTTACTGGTGGTTTTTTCTTTTTGATCGTAAACCAGACTTTCGGGTCCGCCAACCCCGTTTTCATATCGGTACCACTAGAATTGCCGATCATAATTCGCGAGTACAAAGCAGGTCTTTATCACCTATTCGCGTGGTATCTTTCCAAGAATGTAAGCGAGCTTCCCATGCAGATACTGCTGCCGGTTGTGTTCTTCGTGCCAGCCTACTTCTTGATCGGCATTGGTCACGGGTTCGATGTCTTCCTCTACCAGCAAATTATCATGATCCTGGTAAACAGTTGTGCTGTGGGTCTGGGCTATATGGTTTCGTGCTTGGTTCGTCGTGTTGATATTGCGCCTATCATTGGCGTGATTATCATACTTCCGTTTTTGCTCTTTGGAGGTCTACTCATCAACTCGGACGACTGCCCTGACTATTTTGTGTGGATCCAGTACGTATCCCCGATCAAGTACGGTTTCGAAGCAATGATGAAAATCTTCTGGGAGGAGGTGCCGACAATATATTGCGATGAAGCAATCGAGAACTGCACTGCTCGTACAGGCGCAGATGTACTCAGAAACTTTAGCCTCCAGGCCCGGTCTCCCCTAGGGGATGGTCTAATTCTTTTGGCCATCAACTTCGGCTTCCGAACTGTTGGGTTCTTAGTGCTTTGGTTCAACCTACGTAGCTCTAAGTAATCTAATGTAGCAGTTCAAATTGCTGGAACAGCTTTTTTTTACAAGATTTTTTTTTCACCGCGGTCTAGCGTGACAGCGGAGAAAATGCTTAGGGGGGGAAACTAATTAATTCGGTGCGGTAGTCCGCCGACGCCGCTGGCAGTGTCTTCTAAATGCGAGTCTCAAAACTACAGTGCAGAAATCAATATTCCTGTGAAAGCTGAAACAGATTCCTTGATGCTGATCACTAGCGCAACTCGCAAAACTACGCTATATGATTGAGTATTACTTGATCCTGATGGTAAAACAGTGTTTTTAGCAAAAATCATGTATTGTGAATAGGCTGTTCTTCACCACGTTTACCACATCAGCAGAAGGTGTAGCAAAAGTAACGGTTGATGTTCGCCATCTTCATTTATTTGCTGGGAGTCAGTCAGGTCCGCAGCGGATGTACCTTGAGCCATTCCATGGACGTTGCTACTGCCTCGGGCAAATTGCTTTGATCAGTCGTCGTTGTGTCCTCAAAAGTGTGGACATGCCCTATTTTTTGTAAATGGGAGGCGCTGGCTGCAGGCGTAATCATACTTGGAGCGTAGAGGGCATCCTTTGCTTGTCAAGTCGGCAGTTCGTTTCTTGGCGAGGACATTATCACTGCACTCTGTGCTAACTTGTAGGCAGTTCTGTTGTAGGGCGTCAAGTTGGTAATGAGGTGGCAGGACTACCACAGAATACTGCAGTTACCGCTCAAATTGAGCAAATCATAGGGATGGTCCCATCGTGACTTCCGGTTAGAATTCACTGCACGAAAAATTGGCCCAACAATAGTTTATTCAATCAGCGCTTACCACCTCTTTAACAACCTATGGCAACCGTAGCGATGATTTCCTCTATGCAATTATCTGGCAGATAACTTATCTGCCAGCTTATCTGAGATAAGCTACGTTCTGGTTATTAAAGCTCGCAATTTCGATTTTTTGCGCGCTTGCCTGAGCTTAGATCGTGGCAAACTGCTAATCTGACTTGGACTCAGTTGTCTGTACCGGACACAATAATAAAAGCTCTGGGATGCAAAGTTTGTTCCCCTCCGCAACACCACCGTCGAGGTCAATTTAGCAGCACGATTCCTGGAAATTGCGGTGCGACGTGAAACTCCTTACCGCGTTTGTTCGCCGTCCCACAACGCAGATAACCGGTGGTACAGCGTAAGACATGCTTTCGGCCTATCCCCGAGGTGCTGGTGAACACTTTGAAGAGAGTGAAGTTGATGCCGTGGTGTGGGTTATGCTAGTCAACATTTAGGAGCAAGAGGTGATTTCTCTAAGGGTTTGGTAGCAGTCTCTTCACCTTGAAGACCTCGCGTCATACCCGACAAACCTGTTTTCATTCTCAAAACTCTTTCTACTCACGAAATCACCAACTCAAGTTTCTCCAAGATGACGCTCGCTGCCCTACCTAAGCTCTTCACGGCTGCCACGCTCGGTGGCAAGAAGTCTCCTATCCAGCTTAAGCATCGCGTTGTGATGGCTCCCATGACTCGCCTTCGTATGGGCGACGATGGTGTGCCAGGAGCGGTAGTCATGGAATTTTACACGCAACGTGCTACCAATTGGGGTCTCCTCATCTCGGAGGGCACGAACATCAGCGCCACCGCTCGTGGCTACTACGGTGCTCCAGGCATTTTCAATGCCGCTCAAGTGAAAGGGTGGAAGGCCGTCACCGAGTCTGTCCACGCCAAGGGTGGCAAGATTTTCGTGCAGCTGTGGCACACTGGCCGTGTTAGGCACCAACTTAACCAGCCACACGAAGAACTTCCTGTGTGCTCAAGTGCAGTGAGCATGGAGGGTGTTCACAGTCTTGCCCCAACCAAGGAAGGTCGACTGCCTCACCCGGTGCCTCGAGCCCTGGAGACGGATGAAATTGCTGGCATTGTCACTGACTACAAATCGGCAGCTCTGAAAGCTTTCGAGGCGGGTTTCGACGGTGTTGAGCTGCACTGTGCCAACGGCTACTTGGTGGAGCAGTTCCTGTGCGATTCCGTCAACAAACGCTCAGACAAGTACGGCGGTAGTGTCGAGAACCGTGCTCGATTCCTCTTCGAGGTACTGGAGGCTGTGCTTTCGGGTGTGGACTCCAGTGAGGTTGGCACGCGTTTGTCTCCTTACGGAACTGCATTTTTTTTGGTTGCACGGACTCGGCTCCGGGTAAGCTTTACGGCTACATCATCGAGAAGTTGAACAACTATGACCTTGCTTATCTGCACCTGGTGGAGCCTCGTGAACTTCAAGCTCCTGCTCCTGACGCACCGGAGGGTGGTGTGTCTTGTAGATTTTGCGGGAAATCTACAAGGGCTTCATTATCACGGCCTCAGGAAACACTCGCGCGAAAGCCATTAAGGTTGTTGAAGAGAGATCGGCCGGCAGCGTTGCATTTGCGCGTGATTTCATCTCCAACCCTGACCTCGTGGAGCGTCTTCGCGTTGGTGCTGAGCTAAACGAGCGTAACATGCAGACAGCTTATCTCCCGCTCGGTGTTCCTTTTGAGACGGGCTACACGGACTATTCGTTTATGGACACCAAGAAAAACTAGTAGCCGTTGATGCCAAAGTGACGGTCCTAGGACTCTTAGGCTAGGAGCGGGCGTCTAAAATTGGTGATAGGAAGTGTTGCGGCGGAACATAAAAACACAAACAGTATCATTTGCTTCATCTTTTGACTCGCCAATAACGTGTATAGGAAAAATGTGGATGGCTTACACTTGTTCCTAGTATGCTGCTGTACAATTTTGATACAAAGTGGTTTCTACTTTAATACTACCTCATTTCAGTACAATAATTGTTTTTTACTCCTTCACACACTCTCACACACCCACAGCCTCCCCCAAACCCCACAACCATCTCCGCCGCCTCCGCCGCGACCATCCAGACACGCTAGCAGCCCTACAGACCCGACCAGCGCACCACCGGTGTCCCTGGCGCCCTGCGGGCTCGGACCCCGATCTCCGCGCGACGGACTGGTTCGAGTCCCAGCTCGGCCAAATCGAGCCCATGGGAGCCGCACCAATGTATTTACGCCATGAAGCGTAGATAAACAACATGTTCTGGTTGCCGACCGGGTGTAATAGCGCTCACTTTCCTATTCGAAAAGCTACTCATGAGGCGTCATAAGGGATCGATACAGAAATTTCACTTTATCAACATGGGACGTCACTGCACTACAATTTGTTAGCGTTAATGTTGCTACGCATGTAGTACTATCTCGTTCACATACTTCAACGGCCTTCTGGTAAACGGATCCATCTCGGACGCGGACCTGGCCAAGGCTGTGGAGCTTGCCGGCCAGCACGAGTACACCATCGCAGCCATCGGCGAGCCGAATTACACGGAGAAACCCGGTGACATTGACAACCCAGCTCTGCCTGAAGGCCAGGAGAAGTTTATCGAGGCGCTCGCCGTCGCGGGTAGCAAGGTGATTGTGGTGCTGTTCGAGGGCCGTCCGCGTCTGCTTGGCTCGATCCCCGACCACGCCGCGGCCATCATTGACGGCATGTTGCCGTGCGAGCTCGGCGGCCAGGCCATGGCGGAGATCCTGTACGGCGACGTGAACCCGAGCGGCAAGCTGCCGATCACATACCCGAAGGACCCGGCCAACATCGCCATCCCGTACAACCACCGCGTCACGACGCGCTGCATGTGGGACAACTGCTGGATACATCCGTACAAACGCAGCGTAATAATCTAGTTGTGGATTAAGTAGCTATAATAAACTTTCTCTTCGTACTGCTTGACATATGTCATATTTCATGGAGCAAACTTGCGTCCACACTAAAACATGTTCGAGCTACGCGCTCAGCACGGTAGTACGCGAATACCTTCGATATCGTTTCAGATATATTGCAAGTGTTTCTAAGAAAGGAGGTTGCAAACGCCCAGGAAAGGTATCATTTTTTGCTAGATTACTGCAACAAGAAAATCTGGAGACAGCAACTGCTACCGAAAATCTATTCGTCTAACAGCTCTAGAAGTCGAAGAGCTCCGTTTGAACGTCAAAGTGAATACCCATCTCAGTTGATAAAGCTAGACTCATAGCGAGGACACTGTTTACCAATTGCTTCGGGCCGCATACCAGCACAGCCTCCCTCGATTTCCCGCTTACTCGAGCCTTTTCGCCGATCGCTTAAAGAATCTAGACAGTGTCAGGTCGAAAACCATAGCGAAAGCAGTTAATGAATTGGTGATCAGGTTGAGCTTCAAGGTCCCTTTCGCCTCTGGTCAAGTAAAACTACGTGTTTGTCGCGTCGTTGGGTGTCGCTGGATCCTCGAGAAGTGACGGAAAGTATGAGCTGCTACTATCGTCATGATCCACAAGAGCCTGGACAAGCTCGCGAACGCGCACCGACCAGACGAAGTGTACATTTTTGATATCAGGACGATAGCCACTGTTGTGCTCGCTGTAGATCCAGTTTACGAGAGACCGCATTGGAGTCACGCCAATACCCCCAGAGAAAAGAACGAAATGGGAGTACACCGCGGGATTGGAAATCTCAACTGAGACGTTGCCGTATGGCCCATCGAGTAGTACGTCGAATGGTGACACGTCAGTAGCTCCACGTGCAGTCGCCATGAGTTTATTAGTCCAGTCACCAAGACTTTTAATGTGGAACGTGACCATCGGCTCGGTCGGGGACGAATAATTTGTAAACAGATTACTCGACAGACGAAATTGTGGGGATGCAAAGGAATGCATACTGACCGGCCTCATACTCATCAAACACCGCACCTGTGTCCTTACGAACGCGTGGAAATTGGATGCGTGTGATATTACCCGGCAATGCGTGGACTGACACTTGGACCCGCGCAATGATACCCATCTGAGCCCCTCCTTTCTTTCCGTTTGAAGTGCCAGGAGTGTAGGTGCGAGCACGGAACACTGCACGTCAATAAATCATGGCAGGATACCGCACAGAGCGAAAAATGCACCATGCATCACTGCGGCCACGATAACAACGATAAAGAGTATCCAGTGAACGCGTACGAAGAATTCGAAGAAACGACGGCGGATCCTGTTCAGCGACAGGAGATACATGAATATCATCATGGCAAAGGCGATTGCGGCAGTGAATACTTCCGAGTCCTCGTATTTCTTCTCGCCATCATCTTCAGCCAGCCGGTTTGAGAAAGCGTGGAGAGCTGTCTAAAATGATAGTCGCGTACGCGAAGAGTTTGTGGTAGAACCGTGCTCACTCGAATGCCCGTGTGCGTCAACAGCAGCGAGTTGTTACGCTCAGCCATTCCAAACACGAGGAACATCGTGAAAGTTGGTGGCATTCCCGACATTTTGACGCTGTGGTCAGCCATTAGTAGCGCAGCAGCCACCAGCAAAATTAGCAGGAATGGCAACGTCAGTACGAGATCACCGCGCTTGATGTCGAATCGAGCTGTGAGAATTGGAACAGGCACACAGTAAATTGTCCGAGAGAGTCGCCAACGCGTCACTATCCACGAGCGCAACCATTTCTGGGTATTCGTTAGCTGCTCTGGCTCACGTTGGGGTCTCGTCGATACTGTGACCACATACGACTCAGAAGGGGTAAACACCTTCGTCAAGTGCTTGCTTTGGTGGTCTTTATCCGATTGCGCTTAAGCCAATAAAAACAAACCACGGTGGTCATCTCAACGGCGACAAGTGTGTTGATGCCTCCGTCTGCGTCGATTCATTCCATGACGTGGTAATCACTGAAGCGTTCGGCCTGATTATGATCATGCGGTACGAAGCATACACCACACACGGTTCATAATGTTCCTCTTCACCGCACCAACTTCTTAAGTAAATGTCTGGAGTGCCCAGAGATTTGATCTTGATGCATAGTTTCGTAGTGCCTCACTTCTCAATCCTTCGTACCGCATGATCATAATCAGGCTAAACGCTTCAGTGATTACCACGTCATGGAATGAATCGACGCAGACGGAGGCATCAACACACTTGTCGCCGTTGAGATGACCACCGTGGTTTGTTTTTATTGGCTTAAGCGCAAGATGGAATTTGTTATATAATTACCATCTTTTATTATATACTCTATTAAGGATTTTTTTCTTTTACCTACTTGATAATTTCCATGATATTCTATACCTTCAAACTGAATCCTGACGATTACATATTCGTGCGGTGGGTGGTGTAAGGAAGATAGAAACCTCAGCTCTGCCTGTTCAAGAATGACGGTGACGTTGTGTTTAAGCTGTTAAAACTAACGACAACTGAGTCATCGCCTCCATCCTGGACATGATAGCCACGTCTCGTCGAATGCTCTAGTCGACGGAAAGCACAATCATACCAACAATATGTTTCGCAACCAACACAGCCATCATGCCTCGTAAGAACGAAAGAATTGCGTTTTAGGCACCAATCAAGCTCTCAATCTCCTTTTCCCGTCTAGCGCGCACTTAAACAGCTTTGTTTCACCTGCGAGTATCGACAACCATGGCGTCTCCCAGAACCACTTTATCCAGGTGAATGACTCCCCAAAAGGACAAAATTTCAGCGCCACGGAGCCGGTAAAGCTTACACTACAATGGAGGAACCTGAGTCTCAAGGCAGACGTGAAGAACCCGTCGACCAAGAATACTGAAGAGAAGGTCATCCTGCACAACGTCAGTGGTTTCGGCCAAACCCGGAGAGCTACTTGTTGTTATGGGGCCGTCCGGAGTTGGTAAAAGCTCCTTGCTCGACTGTATCTCCGGCCGCAATAGCTTTGTGAAAGGAGATATTCTACTCAATGGACAGGCGTGGACCAAGACGACAAAGCGCATGGCGTCGTACGTCATGCAAGACGATCTGTTCTACGAAACGCTGATGGTGAAGGAGCACCTAGTGTTCCAGGCGAGACTCCGCATGGGCAAGACCTCCGCTGAAGAACAGTATTTGCATCGAGTAGACGAGGTGATGGAAGAGCTGGGCCTGATGAAGTGTCGAGACACTCTCATTGGTGGTGAATCGTTGCGGGGTATCTCTGGTGGTGAACGCAAACACCTCTCGTTCGCGACGGAAATTCTGACAAACCGATCAGTACTGTTCGCTGATGAGCCGACGTCAGGCCTCGACAGCTTCATGGCCGAAACTGTGATTAGACAGCTGCAGCAAATTGCCCGCGATGGCCGAACTGTCCTCGCGACAATTCACCTGCCCTTGTCAGAATTGTTCGCCATTTTTGATCAGCTCTACCTTCTCTCGGATGGTTCACCAGCTTACCAAGGAAAAGCAAGTGAATCTGTGGATTATTTTGCTTCACTCGGATACCCATGCCCCCCACAAATCAACTCGTCCGATTATTTCATGCGCCAGCTCGTTGTCATCGAGACCTTTGATGCTGCTGGTGTAGAGCGTGTGGAAGCGCTGAAGAAAGAGTGGACGCAACACCAGAAGCTGCCGAGAAAACAGACTCGTCGTCACTGCTGGAAGATGCTGATCAGGAACTGGAAAATACGCGTCTGAACCTGATAGGTCAGATCGGAGTACTAGCACAGCGAAATATCCTCCGGTTCCTTCGCGATGGGTTTGCAGTCAGAGTTCCATTCATTCAAAACCTTTTCCTTGCCGTCATCGTTGGCTTGATCTACCTGCAACTCGATTTGGACCAGAAGGGGATGGGATTCAAAACTTCACTGGCGCCTTCTTTTTTCTTGTCACCAACCAGCTTGTTGTGACTGCAAACCCAGTATTCGTATCTGTCCCCATGGAATTGTTTTATTCACGCTAATTTCCCGAGAGTATAAAGCTGGATTGTATCACTTGTTGTCGTGGTACCTCTCCAAGAACGTCAGCGAGTTTCCATCGCAGATTATCCTGCCGATCGTGTTTTTCGTACCGATCTACTTTCTCGTGGGTATTGGCCACGGGTTTGAAGTTTTCATTTACTTGCAGATCGTTTTGATCCTCATCAACAGCTCAGCAATTGATCTGGGCTACATGGTGTCGTGTTTGTGCCCACGTCGCCCCACTCATTGGCATGGTTCTGATCATGCCGTTCATGCTGTTTGGCGGACTGCTGATCAACTCTGACGACTACCCCGATTACTTCGTATGGATCCAGTACATTTCGCCTGTCAAGTACGGATACGAGGCGATGATGAAGATTTTCTGGAATGCCGTACCGTCGAGTACGACGAATTGCACTGCCCGTACAGGGGTTGAGGTTCTGGAGAGTTACAGTATGACTTCTCGCTCTGCACTTGGGGACTCACTCCTTTTGATTCTGCTCAATATCATCTTCCGAGCGGTTGCTTTTATTGCAATTTAGTACGAACTACGACAGAAAAAGTAAGCAAAGCACATGCATGAATTACAAGAAACACGAAAGTGGATACTGATATCAGCCGAAACAACTCGCGAATGCGCTTCACATTTTTGACGTGCATATTCTGTTGTCTTCCTGCGGGAAAGATATTTGATCTTTCATTTCAGACTGGCCATATGAAGATTGACTTCCCGGACCGGAACGGTGATCATGATGAGGAAGCGGTTTTCGCCGTGAGTGAGGAACGGTCTACGGGGTGGCTCATTGACAGTGGTGCTACGGCACACATGACACCGTACCGTACCGACCTATTCGATTATGAGAGTCTATTGACTGCCGTCGATGGATGTGATCGCGGACGGTAAACGGTTGCGCGTGACTGGACGCGGAACGGTGTAATTGACGGGTCTGGACGGCAAACGAATCAAGATGGTTGATAGGCATTACATCCCAGGTCTGGACAAACGCCTGCTATCTGTCGGCAAGCTTGCTGAGCGAGGCATGAACGTGGAATTCCAGCGTTCATCTTGTGTCGTTTGGGGCAAGACCAGTGCGGTTGCATTGGGGAAGAAGAGCGGCAAGGCGTACGTGCTTGACTGCCAACAGGAAGAAGCACGGTTGGTACAGTACACCGGAGTCGACAGTGAGTCGGAGCTTTGGCACGCTCGGATGGGACACCCAAGCGAGATCGGTTTAGCCAAGACTCAGCGTGCTACGAAAGGTATGCCGTCGGTGAACCGCAGCATCAGAACGTTGTGCGGCGTGTGTATGAAAGGAAAACAGACCGTTGAACCGTTCCCACCACGGTCATTGACGAAGACAACCCGTGCGATGGAACTTGCTCACACGGATGCAATGGGGTCGATGAAGAAGGTCTCAAAAGGGGGGCATTCGTGGACGATTACTCCCGGTATGTGGTGGCGTACTTCTTGAGAAGCAAGTGTGAGGTGGCTGCCAAGTTGGATACGTATAAGGCGTTGTATGAGAATCAATGGGGACAACGGTTGAAGTGCCTAAGGTCTGACAATGGAATAATTTGTCAACAAGAAAGTGGCAGAATTGTGCAGTAAGAACGGTATCATGCACCAACGTACGGTCCCGTACAGCCCCCAACAGAACGGTGTGGCAGAACGGATAAACCGTACCATCATGGAAAAGGCACGTAGTATGCTATACTACAAAGGCGTATCTACGGAATGGTGGACCGATGCAGTAAGTACGGCTGTCTATCTCATCAACCGTTCAACGAGCACGGCAAGCCCAAAGGTTACGCCGTACGAGTTGAGCTTCAAGGAGAAGCCAAGGATGGCTTACGTGTAATTGGATCACAGGGGTACGTGCATGTTGATGATGCTCGAGGCCAAGAGCTTTAGGTGTATGCTGCTTAAATATGCAGAGAACATCAAAGGGTACCGCGTATTTGACATGGACGCTTCCAATGTCAAGTTGACACGGTCGGTGAAGCTGGATGAGCGTTTTTTTTGAAGTGGACGGAATTTATGACACGCACTCACCCCAGCACGGAACGGTTATTCATGTAACCAAGGACAGTGACGAAGGAACGGTAACGGTCCACGAGGACCGAAGACCTGTCGTGGATCAGACAATGGATGATGTGGAGGAGCCAGTCACTGATGTGGAAGATGGACGAAGCTGCGCGTGAGCAGGAACCTAACGTGCCGCTATTACCACCATCCCAACAGCCATCTACTGGTTTGGAACTAACACCGTACCGCCCCCCACCGGAGGCGTTCTCAGACGACAGAATTGTGTTCCACCCAGAACCAGAACGGTTACGGCGTTCTCAAGAGCCGATATACTTGTTAGAGGACGATCTGGATATTGATGAGGAGCAAAAGTCGGAGGATAGTTACGGTCCTTCATCTCCTAAGCGTCCTCGGGTGGATGAGGACAGTCTTCTTGCAGAGGCAGTGTTGGCCTACGCAGCGAGTATGGTTGAGGCAACAGATCCTCCATCCACATATGCACCGGCAATGGCTAGTGCAGATGCTGCAGGATGGCGTGAAGCATATAATACGGAGTTGCTTTCGCATGAACGGAATGGTATGTGGACTTTGGTTCCACGGGGAACGGATATGAATCCGATCGGATGTCGGTGAGTTTTCGCAAAGAAGCGTGACGAGAACGGTAGAGTCATTCGGTATAAGGCACGGTTAGTCGCAAAAGGGTTCAAACAGAAGTATGGAATAGACTTCTTTGAAACCTATTCGCCCGTTGCGAATATGAACTCGATCCGAGTTGTACTAGCGGTATTTGTTGCTGCTAAGTATGTGATGGAACAATTAGATGCGGACACAGCGATTTTTAAGAGTGAGCTTAAAGACCGTGTGTACATGGAGGTTTCATTTGGTATCCAGAACGCTCAGAATCACGTGTGCCGGCTGGAGAAAGCAATCTACGGTTTGAAACAAGCTGCAAGTGCATGGAACAACACAATTCACCGCGGTTTCATGAGGAACGGTTTCAAGAGCTGTGGAGCGGATCAATGTGTATATGTGAAGCGTTCCAGGAACGGTTACGTCTACGTGTGTTTGTACGTTGACGACATGATCATCGCTGCAAAGACGAGTGGTGAAATACGTGACGTGAAGGAAGCGCTCAAGTCGGTTTTCAAAATGAAGGACTTTGGCCCGGCAAAGTTTATTCTCGGTATGGAGATCGACCACGACATGGATGCTGGAACACTCATTATAAAGCAAACACGATACATTGACAACGTGCCAGAACGGTTTGGTCAAGGGAATGCTAAAGTTGTGGAGAACCCATGTGCATCGACTGTGAAGCTGTCCAAAGCACAGTCACCGGGAACGGTTGCGGAGCGTACTGAGATGAAGTCTAAACCGTACCGATCGCTCATTGGATGTTTGCTATACGTTACAACCTGCACGCGCCCGGACATCGCTTTTGGGGTGACACAGTTATCGCGATTCCTCGAGAACCCAGGTCTACCACATTGGCGAGCAGCGATTCGTGTGCTGCGATACCTCAAATTTACACGTGAATATGGTATCGTGTACGAGGGCGGCTCAGGAACGGTCAAGGTTGAAGCATACACGCATGCCGATTGGGGAAGCAACCTTGACGACAGCCTTTCCGTATCTGGCGTCATAGTCATGATGGGGAACGCTCCAGTGGTGTTTAAGTCAACATTTCAGCGGACGGTTGCACTAAGCTCTGCGGAGGCCGAGTACATGGCCCTCAGCTTGTGCACACAAGAGGTGCTGTGGACGCGAGCCATGCTTCAGGACATGGGCCAGAAGCAGAATGGAGGGACTCAGATTTGGGAAGACAATCAAGGAGCAATCGCGCTTGCCAGCAATGCAGGATACCATGCTAGAACGAAACACGTGAACATCCGACACCACTTTGTACGCGAGAACGTCGAGCGCAGGATGGTCAAGATCGACTACGTGGACACGAAGCGCCAACTTGCGGACATGCTGACAAAGGCGCTTGGAACGAAGACACTCACGTACTTGAGAGAAGCAAGCGGGATCAAGTGCAAGCACCGTACGTGAGCAGTGAGTGGGAGTGTTGAAGTGTGCACTACTCATGCGCGGTTACGTGAACCGCCAGGGACGGTTGATGGTGACCATGTGCAGCACGTGGGACATGAACATGACAGAGGCTAACAGGCAATACACCCACTTTTGGTTTTACCTCCACTACAACAAGCCTCATCCCAATACGCAGTGACCCCAACTATCTCCATCTTAAGTATTTTCTTCTTTGTCAGGAAATGGAAATCTGGGAAGTTTTCAGCGACCTTCGAACAACATTGAAGATTTGACTTGGAATCTGTAGTGGGGCTACTTTTACGTATCCAAATTACATAGAGCTGGTCTGAAGGAAGCACTGAGTTGAGACGCGTGGATCCTGAGTGAAGCACTGCACCTTAACTTTCAGTAGGGACTCCTACATCCGTACGGTCGAGTACAGTGATGGCTTTGTATTTGTTTTTATTCCCGTGAATCCCATATTTGTTTTGTTTTGCTGCGATGTGTACACCGCAACCTGCTTTGAATTACACAACTAGACACACTGGTACGGAAGCTGCACGAAGCAGCGAAGATGGAGCTCAGCCTGCCACGCGGCCAGATCACAGTTCCAGGAGAGAACTTCAAGAAGAGACTAGATCCACTCGACTTGAACTTGATCGGGTCAGTCGCCAGCGGCGTTAAACGTTTGAGACGGATTCTGGCGGTTTCACCTGGAAGTTCCATCCTTGAACTTCGTCTCTGGAACTATCCTTGCCGTTGAAGTTGCTCGCCGTCCTGGCTCAAAACTGATGAGTGGACACAGATGCCTTAGCCCTGCTTCAGGATTGTTCAAGACCATCGTCCGGTTATCAGCCGCAGTCGCGGTCTACCCATTCATTACGCTACCATCGGTTCCATACCTACGCGTATCGTATTCGATTGCCTTCTCGTCGTCGCTTGATGAGTTGTTGAAGCTGCAGCTCGATGCCGGGATCGTGTGAGAGGCTGCTGTGGTAGCGGGGTATCAGTCGCGCCAGTCGATTCGGTTGAGATCGAGCTCTTCAGGTACTGCAGACTGCGCTTGATTAAGCTTTTTGGCCAGGATGTGCAAGTTTTCACCATTCATCGGTCTGCCATGAAAAACACCTCAACTCCACAACTAGTTCGAACGAGCACGCAAAATCTACCAGGACTCCTTGTGAGTCTCGCGAGCAAAAGGCAACGCGAGCGGGGATGTGTAAAGGCATCCCCATCTCATCCTGAGCCCGAGCCCTTTTTCTTGGCGACCTCACCTCGCTTTTTACCTTACCACCCAAGAGGTCGACTATTTAATTTCTTGGAATTAAGGAGTTAATCTCGAATTGTTTTTCAAGGTGCTGGTTTGGATAGGGCGGGCCCCGACCTGTTTGCTGCAGGCGCCAGCAAGTCCCTGCTTTTGTTGAAGGCCACCGGCAAAGACCGGGTGAGCTCGGCAGTGCCAGGGCACCTGCCCCTGCGTTCTTAATCCCTCTCCAGCACGGGTGGCAGCTCGCAGAGCTTGTGCGCCCAGAGCTCACTTTTGAATTCGCCTTCCAGCCCCCACATAGTCTCCAGTCCAAGTTCATAAGCCCCTGAAGCTCAAGATGCCTCCGTGCCCGGCCCCCAACCAAGAAACAGACTACACGATCGCACTGTCGCCAGCGGTGAACAACAATGACAACAACCAGCCGCTCCTGTCCGTCGAGGAGCGTGCCATTGGTGCTCGCTGGATTGTGTACACGTCGGTCGGTATCGCCATGCTGGAGGCGTTCCACTACGGTTGGTCGAGCCACCAGATCAACTTGCACAAGTTCAACAACACCGAGGACTGCGACGCTCGCCCGGTCGTCGAAGGCACCTGCATCATGTTCCCAGGCCACACGAAGACGACGTGGACGCTGCTATCGAATGCATGGCTCGTCGGTGGTATGTTTGGGAGCTTCCTGTCGGGAATTCCGTCAAACAAGTACGGTCGCCGTATGACTCTGCGCCTCAACACCATCATCATGGTGCTTGCTTCGGTGATTCAAGTGTTAGCACCAACCGCTGCTTGGTTTGGCGTCGGTCGGTTCGTAGCCGGCATTGCCAACGGCATCGCTATGGCGGTCGTGAATACGTTCTTGAGTGAAATCTCGACGCCGCACAACCGCCACGCTCTCGGCACCAACACGCACTTGGCCGCTACACTCGGTATCTTAGGTGTGGCGACCACTTTCTGGTACTGGAATACGACGTCGGGCTTTCGTTGGATTGCTGGCATTCCCATCGTCCTTGCAGCAGGTTACCTACTCTGCTCGTACTTCTTCATGGTCGAGAGTCCCGTGTGGCTTGTAGCTAAGGGCCGTGAGGAGGAGGCCGAAAAGGAGATTGCTCGCTTGTATGGCAACGAGCACGTCGAAGCAATTATGAGCTGGATCCAGGCACGCGACACCCGTTCCAAGTTGCCGTCGATGGTCAGTGGTGAATCTGTGCAAATGGAGGCCGAAAGTCCATGGACAATCTTGGTCAAGTCGAGGTTCCGCAAGCAGCTAGTGGTGGCTCTCGGTCTTACCTGCGTGAACCAGTTGGTTGGCATCAACGCTGTCTTCTGGTACTCGTCGTCTATCCTGACAGGTGCTGGTATTTCTGATGCTCGTCTCGCCGTTGTTATTATCGACATCCTTAATGTCGTGCCAGTGCCCATCGCTGCCTACGCCACGCAGTTCCTGCCAAAACGATCCATGCTTCTTTGGGGTATTGCTCTCATGGCAGCCTGCTGCATTGGAATGACCCTCTCCATGGTTTACGGTGTTGGCTGGCTCTCCGTTGTGATGCTTGGCATTTATGTCGTAGGCTACGACCTGAGTATCGGTCCGCTGCTCTGGCCGATGGTCGCTGAGCTCTTCCCGGACTCCGCGCGTGGAGGTGCTGTCGGCATTTGCATCTTCTTGAAGTGGGTGTGCGCTCTCATCATCGGTATTGCGTTCCCATACATCCAAGATGCCATCACCGACTACAGCTTCACGCCGTTCTTGGGCACCACCATCCTGTCCATTGTCTTCATCTACTTCATGGTGCCTGAGACGTCCGACATGACCATCGCAGAGATCCAGGACGGCTTCCGTGGAAACCAGAACCTCCACTCGGTCAAGAGCCAGCAGTAAGGTGATCCAAGCATGTCAATGGCCGATCTGTAGCGTTGCCGTTGGTCAGAGTGTCTGCATATTGTGAATGAAAATGTATATCTCCAAGTATCTTGAGCTGTGTTTGCTCTCCCTTGCAGTAGCACAGTACAACCAAAGGATTGACCCCGCAACTAACCTTTTGATACAGGCTCCTACTGTGATGATAGGCAACGCAACTCTTTGATTTATGCTTAGCTTTGACTCTTAGACGAAGGTGACGTTGCTCCACTTCTGAAGCCGTCCTGGATCTCCGCAATCGTCATATCGGACGTTTCAGGAACCATGAAGTAGATGAAGATGATTGATAGTACTGTCGTAGCCAAGAACGGCGTGAAACTGTAGTTCGTGATGGCTTCCTCGATGTATGGGAACGCAATACCGATGGCAAGGGTGGCCAGCCACTTCACAGTGATACAAATGCCGACGGCAGCGCCGCGAGCCGAGTCTGGAAACAGCTCGGCGATAATAGGCCAAAGCAGTGGACCAATACTCAAATCGTAGCCGACCACAAATACTCCCAGGAACACAATGGACAGCCAGCCAACACTGTAAACGAGCGAGAAAGTCATACCGATGCAGCAAAGAACCATCACGAAGATTCCCCAGGTCAGCATCGTACGCTTCCGCATGATCTTCGTTAAAGCAGCAGCAATTGGCACAGGAATCACATTAAGAATGTCGATGATCATCAGACCGGCGCGAGAATCAGAAATGCCGGCGTCCTTGAGGATCGACGACGAGTAGAAGAATACAGCATTGATACCCACGAGCTGGTTGATACACGTCAGACCAAGTGCGATAATCAGCTGCTTCCGGAACTTGGACTTGGTCATAATCGACCAGTTCGTCTCGTGCTCGGTCTCCTTCGTGTTGCCACTGACAGTCGAGGGTAGCTTCGTCCTCCGATCATTAGCTTGAATCCATCCCATCATGATGCCAACATTCTCATTACCATACAACCGTGCAAGCTCTTTTTCAGCGTCCTCTTCGCGGCCCTTGGAAACAAGCCATACAGGGCTCTCGACCATGAAGAAGTAAGACATCACCACGAAGCCCGCCGCGAACACAATCGGCATACCAGCAATCCAACGGAAACCAGAAGTCGTGTTCCAGTACCAGAACGTCGTCGCCACACCGAAGATACCCAGCGTCGCTGCCAAGTGCGTGTTCGTGCCCAGCGCGTGACGGTTGTGCGGCGTCGAGATCTCGTTCAGGAACGTGTTCACCACGGCCATGGCCACGCCGTTCGCCACACCCGTCACGAAGCGACCGACCGAGAACCACGTCGGGTTGTTCGCCACCACCTGGATGACCGAGCCCAGCACCATGATGATCGCGTTGAAGCGCAGCGTGGTGCGGCGGCCGAACTTGTTGGACGGGAAACCCGACAGCAGACTGCCGAACATGCCGCCCACGATCCACGCGTTCACCAGCAGCGTCCACGTCGTCTTGGTGTGTCCGGGGAACATGAGGCACGTGCCTTCCTCGACGGGTCTCGCTTTGCAGTCTTCCGTGTTGTTGAAGGTGCTGAGGTTCACTTGCGAGTTGGACCATCCGTAGTGGAAGGCCTCGAGCATGGCGATGGCGACGGACGTGTACACGATCCACCTCGGCTTCAGCGACCGCTCGTGGATGGCAAGTGCTGGATCTCCCTCGGGCTGTGCTGTAGGCGTCACGACCACTCTGTAGTCGCTTCGAGGTGAGACGGACATCTTGGCACTTGGCGGAGACTGCAACGACGACAACGAGGAACTTCCGCTTGACGGAGCGGAAACGGAAGTGGTCCGCGTCAAATGCGGCGTCGAGAGCTTCCAGCCCGCTGAGAAGGGACTCGCATTGGCGTCCCCGGGTTTTTGTGGCTGCCTTTTTCTCGTGGGGGAGCTGCAGGGTCAAGTGAGCCGAGACCACGCACGTGGCCCATCCCCTTTGCTGGTCGCGCGTCAGTATATCGCTAGGGTAGGGGATACGGCCGTTTATTATACTTGGGAATTGTATGGGCTGGCCCTTCTCCGCGTGTCGTCGATCGTGCATCCACCACCAAGCACCACTCGGAGCGATCGGTGGCGGGTGCAGGTGCCGCTTGCACCGGTTGTGCATGCGCGTTTGCGGTGGTTCGAGTTCAAGGAGATTAATTCGAGCCTCGATCGCGGCCCTGGAACCATGGACTGGACTAGAGCCCGCAGCCAGCTCGATAGAAAGTCCGTGAGGGTGCTCCAGGAGCTGATCAGCATCCTGCTTCAACGGCAGCGTCCATGCAGCGAGCGCGAGCATTTTTCGAGGGTCTAGACTGGAGGCTTTAACATTCTGGGCAAACGCGTCGACGACACACACAGGGCTTAGCAGCAGGCAAAGGAGAGCCGCAACAAGTGCCTATCGCAGCCAACCACGCGGGGTTTGTAGTGGCTGGAAGGACTGTCCCTTCACATGGCGGTGCCCTTCACCAGATCGTCCTGGAATCCCGAGCTCTTACCAGTCCAGCCCTAAGAGATGCAGACAATACTATGAGTAGACATGTGGAGTGCGTGAGCAATCGATCAAATACATCAAAGATTTACATTCATTTCCCTCACGTGCTTCCTACATTTGGCTCTTGCTCGACGACTGCACACTGCGGTCGCTTCGGAAGCCGTCCTGGATCTCAGCAATGGTCTTGTCGGACGTCTCCGGCACCATGAAGTAGATAAAGATAATGGACAGGATGGTGGTGCCCAAGAACGGAGTGAAGCTGTAGTTCGTGATCGCCTCCTCGACGTACGGGAAGCCAACGCCCACAATAAGCGAGCAGATCCACTTCATCGTGATGCAGATGCCGACAGCAGCGCCACGGGCCGAGTCCGCGAACAGCTCAGCCACGATCGGCCACAGCAGAGGGCCGATACTCAAGTCATAGCCTACCACAAAGATGCCGAGGAACACAATGGACAGCCAGCCGACGCTGTAGACCAGCGAGAAGGTCATGCCAATGCAGCAGACAACCATCACAGAGATTCCAGAAATCAGCATGGTGCGCTTTCGCATGATCTTCGTCAGCGCGGCAGCGATCGGCACCGGCACGACGTTAAGGATGTCAATAATCATGAGACCAACTCGAGAGTCTGAGATGCCAGCGTCCTTAAGGATCGACGACGAGTAGAAGAACACCGCGTTGATACCCACAAGTTGGTTGATGCAAGTGAGACCAAGCGCAATGATCAGCGGCTTGCGGAACTTTGTGTTGGTCAGGATAGTCCAGTTCGTCTCGGTCTGGACTTTGTCTGACACACCGCTCAGCATGGACGGGAGTTTGCTCCTGCGGTCGTTTGCCTGGATCCATCCCATCATGACGTTCACATTGTCCTTGCCGTACAAGCGAGCCAGCTCCTTCTCGGCTTCTTCATCTTTGCCATTGGCAACCAACCACACGGGACTCTCGACCATGAAGAAGTAAGACATCACCACGAAGCCCGCCGCGAACACAATCGGCATACCAGCAATCCAACGGAAACCAGAAGTCGTGTTCCAGTACCAGAACGTCGTCGCCACACCGAAGATACCCAGCGTCGCTGCCAAGTGCGTGTTCGTGCCCAGCGCGTGACGGTTGTGCGGCGTCGAGATCTCGTTCAGGAACGTGTTCACCACGGCCATGGCCACGCCGTTCGCCACACCCGTCACGAAGCGACCGACCGAGAACCACGTCGGGTTGTTCGCCACCACCTGGATGACCGAGCCCAGCACCATGATGATCGCGTTAAAGCGCAGCGTGGTGCGGCGGCCGAACTTGTTGGACGGGAAACCCGACAGCAGACTGCCGAACATGCCGCCCACGATCCACGCGTTCACCAGCAGCGTCCACGTCGTCTTGGTGTGTCCGGGGAACATGAGGCACGTGCCTTCCTCGACGGGTCTCGCTTTGCAGTCTTCCGTGTTGTTGAAGGTGCTGAGGTTCACTTGCGAGTTGGACCATCCGTAGTGGAAGGCCTCGAGCATGGCGATGGCGACGGACGTGTACACGATCCACCTCGGCTTCAGTGACCGCTCCTCGATATCTAGCAGAGGCTCATCGTGAAGTACAAGGGGAGGCGTCTCAACGACAGCGTATCCGTTGCGTGGGGACTCGTGCGGCGCCATATTGAAGGTTGTCGAGGGCTTTCAGCTCAGCGAGCAGATTGGAAAGTGAGCTCTAGTCGATGCATGTTAGTCGGCGTGGCCGAGACCGTCGGGAAAGGATCACGGGCGCAGGACAGTGCAGTGCCGACCTGATGTCATGCACTCGTCCAGTCTGCCACAGTCGACAGCAGAACGCCATCACCATCGTCGATTGCCAAATCTTGCAAACGGCTCCGTGCATCGCCAGTGCTTTCTGGGTTGCGTTAATCCTTGAGTTGGAGAGGCGGCGCGAGCAGCTCCCAACATTTGCATCGAGTGCAAGCAGCGCATTAGTCGCCATGAGTGTCCGGGCCTCTCCATTCGCCTGGAAACCTGCAACCACACATCAACCGACTTCAACTTCAGAAACGGTCGCCCCGCTCAGTCGCCTCGCCTCTGCGCGGTTCAAGGAGGCCTGGCTCATCAGTTGGTACAGGCGGATGAAATCCCAGCACCGAGTGGATTTGAGTCAAAGCTGAGTGGAAGTAACAGCGTGTTGCCTCAAAAACTGCGCTCATGTAAGGAATAGCGATTGCAATCTTAGCAACACATAAACTAAGAGTTGGCATTATATAGATTGAGGTCGCACGGACTCTTGTTGTTATCAAGAGCATTTTCCCAAGAATTGTAATTCGCATCTATTATCTTAGACATCACGACGCACTATTATCATGTGGCGATGCGTGTGGAAGGGGGAATCTGAGAATGGTTCTCTGAGAAAGAAGTGCCTACTGTTGAGGTGCTGAGGCCTCAGGAAATCCCAATCTTGCTGGCGACGCTCTTTGCACTTCGACTCAGAGCTATGGCAACGGGCGACTTCGGTCGAAGGGATAGCAGGCTGTATCGCATACTCTCGACCATTTTGTTGCTGAAGAACATATTTCCAGTAATTGTATTTCGCATCTATATGTTGGAGACAAACGTTCACGATGGACTATACTCAAGAAATCTGGGAAAGGTAAACTGAGAAACGAGTGCTTCCTAACTGTTCAGTTGCTGGGGCGAAATGAATTACTCACAATTCAATCTTCCTAGCGAGACTCTTCGCACTTCGACTCGGAGCTATGGCAACGGAAGGCGACTTCGAGGTCGAAGGGACAACGACGTTTGCTTCACACCGTGATACAAGTTATCGCTACGTGATCTCTCTTCAGAATGAAAAAGTTAATATTTGGCTTGAGGATCGATCCAGCAAAAAGCAATGGTGCGAGGTACCTCAAATTTAGGTTGCAGGACTTACATCTTACAACCCGACTTCATTGCTTACAGGCAGTCTGGTTTTCTGAACAAAGCAGACTACGTGACCTCTGCAAACGTGTTTGTTAATGCTACGGCAGCGGACTATGTTTCGGTACGAAAGTTGTCGTCATTGGAAGAACGGTAGGACCAATGCTGACAGGGATGTCGGTGTTGTTTACAGAGCTACCAGCAAGTCTTGGAGTGCTCTGCCGAGGAACGGAGGAGTTGCAGCGCGACTTGGCTACTCTGGAGGGTGGCAAGCTCCTGCTGAAGATGAGTATTAAGCTTCGCATGCTTTAATCAGCACGGGTTGTCTCGTATGTGTTTGTACTTCAACCTGTTGTCGTAGAGAAAGTTGATATCTTGGAGTCGATGCTACAGGACCAACAAGAGAAGTTGGAAAAACTTTGTGGTCAAGTTGGTCAAGCTGTCCGACATTTGTTGTTTGCGGAAAGTGCAACGTGGATGTCGTCCAAGTTCCAATGGAAGTTGCTGAATTCTGATGATTTTGTGCTTAGTGCAGATAGCACGTGCGTCGGCATTATTTATCCAGGATTGTACGAGATCGATCAAGGTTTCGGGCACGAACATTGCCACTCATGGAACTAAGAACTAACCTCTCGAGCTCGTTGTCTATGAGCGTACCCTTTAGATTGACAGAACCACGGGAGATGTGTTTAGAGCCGATTGAAGCATCGTTTAGTTGCCATTGTTGGCTGACTCGCGGACGATTTAATCTAGTCAATCTCGATGATGTAGTCCTCGTGAACCATCAACCCGATCCGTTTGAGGAGGGGCTAATATCACTTTAGAAGAATGATGTTCATATTCAGCGGGCTGCAACGGGTGCTAGTGATTCCAAGTACGAGGAAGAGTATCCCAGTCTTCGAATCAGTACTTCGCTGATGTGCATTACCCGGATGGAAAGAACGATACAATTGCTGTTTCCTGTTCTAGCACATCCGCCATTGGGAATGCTGCTTCGTACTTGACGCTGGCACGCATTTGAGAAAGTCGTCTTGGACGCAATTTTCAGTTCGGGGCTCGGGTGATCCTACGTCAAAGACTTTCATGTCATGTAGCTTCACCAGAAGAAAAGTATTCTACAGAACAATCTGAAAACACAAAGAGCGAAGTGATGCTCCAAGGATGGACCTCTATTTAGGTAGCAACCTATCGATTTCGAGCGCTAAAAAGTTTTGATGACTAGTACAAAATTGTACGCATTTTTTGCATGATCAAGAATTAAATGTATTGTTAGAGTCATTGGGCGCACTCTTTGATAAGCATCTTCCAGGGTCTCGAGAATAACAGGATACTTACGACGATATTGCTTCGATGTCTCTCAGAACTGTGTCTCGTAGAAAAATACGTATTGATGGAACGTGGCTTCCTGGAGATGGCTGCATAACAAATTAATTTGTTTCCTAGAATGTAAGCTCTAGCTGCCACATTTTAAAGTGCTGCGGAGCTAAACACTCTGAACTATGGCAGCGGAAGCCGACTTCGAGGTCGAAGGAATTACAACGTTTGCTTCACATTCTGACAGTAGTTATCGCTACGTGATCGCTCTTGAGAGTGGAAAAGTTAGTATTTGGTTGGAGGGTCGATCCAGCAAAAAGCAATGGTGAGAAGTTCTGCGAATCGGGGTTGATTGTAGACTCAGTTTTTAAATCCTATGTCATCTGTTTTCTTGCTGAACAGGCAGTCTGGTTTTCTGAACAAAGAAGACTACGTGACCTCAGCAAATCTGTTTGTTGATGCATCGGCAACGGACTATATATCTGTACGAAGCGTATCATCAGTTAAACTCACGGACTGATGCTGACCGGTTCATTGTAAATGGTTTGCAGGGTTTCCAGCAAGTCTTGGATTGCCCTGGGGAGAAAACTGAGGAGTCGCAGCGCGAATTGACCACGCTTGAGGGTGGCAAGCTTCTGCTGACGATGGAGTATCATGCTTCGAATGCTCCAATCAACTCGGATCGTCAGCTACGCGTTTGAACTCAGACCTGTGGCAGTTGAGCGAGTTGACGTTTTGGAGTCAAAACTGAAAGATCAACAAGAGGAGCTGGAAACACTTCGTGGTCAGATCGGTCCGTGTCGCCAATATTTTTTGCGTGCTGAAAGCAAGACGTGGAATTCGTTTAAATTGCAGTGGACGGCACCCTTGGATTCTGATCAGTTTGCGCTGCGTGAAGATTGCACATCTGTCAAAGTTGCCTATCCAGGATTGTACGCGGTTGCAGTGCTTGTGAATCATCTACCTGGCCAGAATAGCACAGGGGTGATATCACTCCAGAAGAACGGCATCCAAGTTCAGAGCGCTGCAACTGGCGCGTCCTATTCGAGTTATCAGGGAGACTATTGCAGTCACCACACCAGTACTTCGCTGATGTGCATTACCGACTTTAAAAAAGACGAGACAATTGCTGTTGTTTGTACCAACACGTCTGCCATTCCGAAGGTTCCTTCGTATTTGACACTTGCACGCATTGGGGAATAATGTGATGACGAAGCCGTCCTGGACGCGATTTCAGTTACGGGCTAGATCCCTGGGTAAAACGTTGACAATTCGATGCTCCTCCTCCAACTAGCCAAAACCTTGCATGTCATAGTTTCCAGAAAAAAAAATCCGAGTTAAGATATCATGAAAAATCAATCTGAAGTCGCTTTCAGAGAAGTTCAAGGATGGACTTCTAGGTAACAACCCACCAATCTCGAGCGCTCAACAGCTTTGTTGACTGATTCACTCAAGTTCAAGTTGCAAGAATCTAGTCGCTCCTTGAAGTTATCTCCTGGAACTTGTTCAAACCCAACGCAGGCAAAAAATGAGTTAGCAGGAATCCGGCGATACAGTTTCCGTTAAGCCTAGGTTTCGTTCTACCCATTCTACCAGCGTTAGTTTAATTGCATGTAGTGCGGCGAGCACCATGAACAAGCAAAAGTTTCTAGAGCTACCTTCACTCACATCAGAGTACCTTCGTCCCCGCCTTTGTATCATGAATCAGCAAGCTGGTCGAGACCACACAACTGATTTGACGATGGAGGAGCGTTGGGGGTTCTTGGCCCCCTGGTGTGCGACGTTGAAGGGCAGGTTCTCCTACTCCCCGCCAGATCAAGAAGGGGAACTTTGGAATATTCGAAAACGTGCCCTTATTGTTTCTTTGCCGAGAAGAGGACGCCTAGATGAAGAAAACTATGAGTTGGACCCAGAAGAGGAATCGAAGTTCAAGAAAGAGTTTCAACGAGTGCAAGAGGCGCTGGCTTTGCTGTCGGTGGTGGCACATTTTGATTACGACGCGTGGCGATACTTGCTGGAGGAGCACTGTGGACTCTACGTTGCTCAGCCGCGGGGAGATTACAGGACGTTTGGGCAAAAGACAGAAGCGAGGTATGGAGATGAAATTCCAGCTCGCTTCCTACTACATATGCACCTGAAAGGGAGGACATACAAGGAAGATGGGGTTTCGTTCGATTCGGACCTTGTTAGCTTTTGTGGATTCGCCCTGCACTCGGACCCTAGTGAGGAGTATGTCAAGGCTTTAGCGGAAATTGAAACTTTAGATGGTATTATTTTGGAGACTACCGATGTCAAGGTTCCGGTGCGAGTAAGTTGGGGTGGATCAGTACAGTTACTGGAACACATTTGGAAGGCAGAACAGGCAATTCAAGAGCAATGGCAGCGGTACAGCGTGAAGCCACAAGTGGGGCCAGGGCACCTCAAATGCACGTTCAAACTGGAGCCTATGTCAGCAAACTTTCACCATATCAATAGTACTGAGATGGTGAAGCTGGTTCAAACATTGCTGGTGAATAAGGTTCGCTTCTCACAGTTCATTCTTCAGATGAGCTTGGATCGAAGATATTCGGAAGAGATATTGGAAAATACGGATGTGGCGAAGAAGCTATTTAGCATTCTAATTGGTCACGTGTTTAGCTGTGTTCGTCGCTCATACCCCCTAGATAATACCAGCTACTATTACGACTTGAAGCAAGACGAACTGCCCCTTCAACTTGGTGCTGTTCATCTAGATTGCCGTCTTCTCAATGTGTCGTGGAACTTCGCGGCAATGTGCTCAGCCATGGTTACCAACCAGACAACAAAAAATCTCTCCATCAAACTAAAGTTGAAGCCGAGATTTGCACCAAGCGACCCTGTAAAAACTCAATATTGGTGGAAGTGGATAGGATATGCATTCTTCTCGAAACGAGCACGGGCGTTCTCCTCATTAGAGTCACTCGCACTTATGAGGATCGGAAGCATGAGCACGGAGGACATTGAGGGGTTCGCAGCTGTTGTGAATTCAGAACATCCCGAAGAAGAACTGTTCAATTCACCTCGTGGGTTTATGCCAGCTCGAGATAGCACATTAAAGGCTGGAGCTCCAGTGCGATGGCAGATAACTGATGATGGAGAGCCCGTTCCGAATTGCGAACCTATTTTCTTTGATGATCCTACAAACTTTGTGCGGACTTTTAGCGACGATGGTTCGAGCACCTGGGTAAATGTTGTGATACCTGGGTTTGGCCGGTGCCAAGTGCAGCGTAACGACTTGCAGTTTCAGCAAGTTAGCGCAACAGCTGCAAGCTCCAGCAAATTGATGTCGGTGCAAATTGGATTTGTGGAAGAAGACGGACATATCTGGGATGGTTTACCCGGTTTTCTTGCTGCAGTAGGCACATCGCTGAAGTTTCTGGGACTTGACTACCACAATGGAGCGCTGGGTTTCATTCTTCAAAGGTGTCCTAACCTACAAGAGCTGACATTTTGCTGCGGGTTGTCGTTGTTTCGTCTAAACTTTAGCAACTACGATGGGGACGCTGATCCGTTCGACTACGATTGGAGAGATACTGAGGCGCTCGCAAATGCTCTCAGTGATAAGAACGACCCACTTTCGATATGCCTCTGTCGCTGGCGGGTTCGATTCCACCACCTTTGTTTTATCCAGGACCAAAAAAAGGTTTACGAGCCACGAATCGAGTCGGATATCAAGGCACTACTGCAGATGCTTCAGAAGAATAGTAATCTGGAATATCTTGATATTCACGTACCAGACCCCTATCACGGGTACGTTGACGAGTTTAGAAAGCACCACCTCAAACCAATCAACCGTCGACTCAAAGGCTTAGCTACGAAGAATAAACTTGCGCTTCTAAGCGTTGTGATGCATCGAAAACTCGCTGGATATTGGGTGGAACGGAACGCTCAGCCTCAGACGTCCCAGTGCAATTTCGATCCACTCGTGCTGTCAAAAATATTTGAGTTTGCAGCATCGCCAGTCGTCCGCCAGGTATACGTTCGCAAGATCTTCGAGAACGGAATGAACTATTTGGATGAAGAAGAGGTAATCTAGTTGAAGCTATGTGTGGGCAAGCTATGTTCAACCTTCTCCACTACACATTCAATTGAGCGCTCAAACACTAGGCTAGTCATTTTCTTGTTTAAACGACAGCACCAACCACATCACAAACGAAAAGTATTGGCTCTTTGGTGCTAATCGGGGGAACGAAATCTAAGACCCAGAACTAAGTTTCGTTTCTGCTTGACCGTGTCAGTTGTCCTCCAAATCCTCTGTCTATCCTAGTCAAAGACTGGTAGATGATTTCCCAGTGCGTACACAGCAAGAATAGTAAAACGAAATCTACACAAACACTACAGCGTGTATCCTGTTAAACGCTACAGCCAGTAGCGGATCCCGCGACGCTTCACGCGCGATCCAAAGCTACGATATCCTTCGCGGCCCTCATTTGCGTGTCATTCTCGGATCTGCTTGATAGGCATCAACCGTTGGGACCTGCTGTCACCTGCACCATGGGTCGTCGCAGGTTCTCGATCTCCACCATTTCGTGGCTAGCAATTATTTGCATTGGTTTCACGATTTCGACTTCCTCGGGACAACAAGTTGGCACGAGCTGCACGGAACCGAGAATTCGACGGTCCTGGGATATGTACAGTGCCGAGGACAAGGCCTTGTACCTGGAAGCTGTGGGGCTCGCCATGGACAAGGGCTTCCACATGAAGTTCGTCCAGATCCATACAGAAACTCAGTCCGGCAATGAGGCCCACCAAAACTGCATGTTCATCTACTGGCACCGCATGATGCTGCTGGGCTACGAGAACATGCTCCGCAGTCTGGGGGACAAGTTCCAATGTGTGACGATCCCATACTTGGACCACTTGTCCGCCACCGCTCGCCAAGCGGCTGGTAGCTGCACCAGTCTACAGAGCTGCACGCCCTACCTCGCCGATTCCGGCGGCACTTCACTGGGCACCACCAAGAGTCTCAACATCTACGGCACCAGCATCAGCTCGACCACAACGACGATGTGCGTCAACCAAGGAACGCTGGCACACTTTTGCGGCAACAACACTGTCTGCGCTCAATGCGTCACTCGTAGACGAAGCAGCTCCATGTCCACGACTAAATACCCTGGTGAAGCGACGTTCGCCTCCGTGTACTCGCAAGTCTTCTCCTACAACATTTCGTCTAGCTTCACTAACGCCGTCGAGCGTGGCGTTCACAGTAAGTACTCGGAGAATTATTATTCTGTTTTTGGTCTTCGGGGTCTCACTAACCATTACAATTTCTTACAACTTCTTTTAGACACCTTGCACAACTCGCTCAGTGGCGTCATGGCGTATCTTCAAGCGCCAGTAGACCCAATCTTTTACTCGCACCATGGTCTGATCGATGTACTGCAAACCATCTACCTCAAGTGCCAGATTGGAGCTGAAAACGTCTTGCTCTCCGCTGACGCGAAGAGTAGCGACTCGCGCTGGTACAGCAAATGCAGCAGGAAGAACGGAGTTGCGTACACGACAGCAGACAACATCACGATGCGAGCCTTGGCATTTGATGGCAAGACATACGTAAACGTGTGGCAAGACCCGAAAAATATTCTCTACCCGTTCTTCAAGGACCTGCCGTACAAGTACACGGACTACATTGATGCTAAGGATCTGGGCAACTACAGCTACACGTACGCGATCAGTGGCGGCCTGGCTAACATGTACCAAAACTGCTGGTCATCCAACAAAATCACGTCCGTGACTACGCTGTTGGCAGACGAGAGCGACAACAAAGGAATCCCTAATCGTCTCCGCCCTATCATCGAGCCAGGAACGGCGAATGACGACGTGGTAAAGCGCTGGAGCATTGCGCTTTTCGAAGCTGCTCGCATTGTCGGCTACAGCGAGCCAGCGGCCAGAGATCAGATGGAAATGGTCACGTGCCAATACCAAGAAGACTGCCTTGGTGGTGTCGACGATTTCTCCGAGCTTTACAAAACCAACTTTGGCATCGAAGGCCACACCCGTTGCTTCACGATTATTCAGGACCTGCAGTCGCGCGATCGTGTCATCGGCATCCCGCAGTGGAAGGAAATCACCTACCGCTTCCTGCCGTGCTCCAAGTACAAGAAGCGGCCCCAGTCGGCGTTCGAGAAGGTGATTGAGCAGTACGCTGGTACGTCGACCTCGTAGGAATTTGGATGTACGTTGCGAGAGAAGTAGCCCGAGGTAATGTTTGCAATGCATCGTCACTAAAATAATCACGACGTGTTCGGTGTTCGCTTGCAATGCTGGACAAGATAACGTCGCTACCAAAGCTTTCACGCATCGCTTTGCGATCCTCGCCAGCGGTCGCCGCGATCCTGATCGTGCGGCCAGCATTTGCCTTTCAAAAGGATCTCACGAAAGATCTCATGCTTGTCAAAATGCCTTTCATTCCGGAATCCGTGCCTGTACCCCCAACAACGTCGGTCTCCCGCAGGAAAATGCCGACCATGAGAGCATTTGTTCTCGGGTTTGTGCTTGCACTGCTGCTCATTGCAAACCCCAATGTCAATTCACAACAAGTTGGGACTGCGTGCTCTGAACCTCGCGTTCGCAAGTCCTGGGACGCCTTCACGGCCACGGAAAAAGCTTTGTATATCGAAGCTGTCGGAGCTGCAATGAAAGGAGAACGCTACCACCAAAAGTTCGTGCAGATCCACGCGACCTACGCCAACGGTTTGGAAGCACACAAGTCCTGCATGTTCGTCTACTGGCATCGGATGTTATTGCTGGGCTACGAAAACATGCTGCGCAGCCTCAGCCCGGCGTACGCGTGCATCACGGTGCCGTACTGGGACCACCTTTCTGGGACTGCTCAGCAGGAAAGTACAACCTGCTCCACCATCGAGAACTGCTCGCCTATCATCGCGGACTTCGGCGGCACGACGGGTGTCAGCAAGAGCCTCAGTGTCTACAACTTCTCCATCTCCTACACGACCAAGACTACGTGCGTGAACCAAGGCCTCGCTGGCCAGTTCTGTGGCAACAACACGGGCTGTGCGAACTGCATCATGCGCACACGCAGCAAATACTTGCCGGAGTATCCTGCCGAAGCCTATCTAGGCTCAGTCTACCAACAATTGTTCCGGTATAATGCCTGGGCAAACGTCACTGCAGCTATCGAGAATGGCATTCACAGTACGTCCATTACGCCCAAAGCATTGTTTGTGCGTACTGAGCTGACAGTTGTGATTGTCGGTTTGATTTTCTTGCAGACGCGATCCACAACGCAATGGGAGGCATCATGGCCTTCGTCCAGGCTTCTGTAGACCCAATATTTTACTCGCATCACGCTCTGATCGACGCTCTGCAGACTATCTACCTCAAGTGCCAGCTCGGCGATGAGACAGCCTTGCTTTCTGCTGACAGTAAGAGCAGCGATACTCGATTCTGGGCATCATGTGCCAAGCCTGGTGGTGGAACTTTCAGCGGAACAGACACCGTCATTATGCGGCTTACGTCGGCGTCCGATTCCAAAACGTACGTGGATGTTTGGCGAGATCCCAACAACATCTTGTATCCGTTTTTCAAAGACCTGCCCAACACGTACGCAGCCTACGTGGACGCCAAGGACCTCGGTAACTACAGCTACACGTACGAGATCAGCGGTGGACTAGCCAACATGTACCAGAATTGCTCGGCTTCCGTCACGCTGGATGCTGTCTCCACCACGCCTGTTCTACTTGCTGCAAACAAGCAAGCAAGCGTCGCCAAGCCTCCCCCCCATGGTGAAGCACCGTTATGCCATACTGTCACCGACGGCACAGATCAAGACGACACTATAAAGCGCTGGCACATCGCTCTCTTTGAGTCTGCAACGTTGGTCGGCTTCGAGGAATGGGCAGCACGAGAGCAAATGGAGATGGTTACATGCCAGCATTACGTCGAGTGCGTCGGCCCCGCAAAGGACTACAGCGACTTGTATCGCGCCAACTTCCGCCTCGATGGCCATCCACGCTGCTTCTTGATCGCTAAGGACATCGCGGCAGGCAAACGCGTCATCGGTATCCCCGGATGGCGCGACATCACCAGTCGGTTCGTGCCCTGCCCGCTCAAGGACGGAGCGTACCCCGTGACCAAGACGTCGTGAAGACGCCAACGCACTCGACGACAGTAGGTGACGACGGTAGGAACGGCTATGGTATATTTCGCCCGTCGGGCCAGTCCTCGATCTCGGGTCTAGCTAATCTTCGTACATACACTTGGGTTCTTGTCGTCAAGAGCCCGCGACACCACTTCACGCACTCAGGTCACATCCAACACGTCGTCGCTCATAGGCGAGCGGCACTTTAGGCCGATGCGGACGCGGCCACGGAGCTGGTGACCGACGCAGGGGCCTGGGCCGAACCTTCGGCGGGCGCGTCACCGGAGCCGATGGCCGGCGCGTTGCCGCCGAAGGAGCCACCGAAGTTACCACCGCCAAAGGAGGCACCAAAGTCGCCACCGCCGATGCCGGAGCCCCCGAAGCCGCCGCCGACGCTGCCGCCCGAGAAGAAGCCGCCCATTCCATGACCACCGGGCCCACCGAAGCCGCCGTGGCCGCCGAACGAGCCGCTGCCGCTGCCGCTGCCGCGGGCGAAGCCCTCGCCCGAGCCGACGTTCTGCATGCCGTGGCCCGAGCCGAAGCCGCGACCGGCGCCGCCGCCCTGCATGGAGCCGGCGGGCGGGTGGCCGCCCTTGGACCCGTCCTGGTCCAGCGCGCCCAAGCTGCTCTCGGCCGCGACGTTGCCGGGCGCGAAGCCGGAGCCGGAGCTGAGCGCCGTGAAGTCCGTGCTCACGGTGGCGTCCGTGGTGCTCGACGCCTCCGATCGCAGGAGGCGTTGGGCGTCGACCGTCGAGGTGGCGGCGAGGACGGCGGCGGTGCAGGCGAGGAGCGAGAACACCTTCATGGCCGGTGGAGAGTCTGCGGTGGAGGTGGTGCGGTGCGCGAGGCCAATTGGGAAGTGGGCGGTGGCCATCGTCGCTTTGGTCGGCGACGTCCCCGTTGAGTCACGCGCGACTGGCACGAGTCAAGCGTGATGCTCGATCAGGGCGTATCGGATCCGCGGTCGGGACGAGCAGGTGGTGTGCCTTTTGACTGGTAGCACCGCGCAGGTTGTTGACGCTGTCTGCAGTCACGGGGCTCATCGTGTCGGCGATCGGCGAAAGTCTCCGGCGGCGATGCCAGCTGGAAGCGCGCGGGCATAGCGAAACTAGCACGGACGCTGTAAAAGGTAGTCACCGACGGGATCTGTCGAGCACTAACATCAGGTCCGCCTCACCTGTACGTGGTGATCCGAGTTGACATGACTCGAGCTGCTGGGGTGCGCCGCGTATCGTGCTGGATGGTGCTCAGGAGCACCGATCCAAGCAGCGCAGGCACGCGACGAAGCTGGTTGCATCGAGGATTTGGACATCGCGGTGCAGTGGGTGGCGGCCCTTCCAGATGGAGGATCCGCAAAGCTGACGAATGTTCACTTGTCATCGGGCAGCGCACACAAGGCTGGGAATGACCGAGCGTGCTGGTGCAGATGTTTGGTTTGAATTCGTGGGAATCAAGGTCTTTGGTGTCTATTGCTTTGAGGCATTTAAGTTTATCTGTTAGAACAACCGATGCAGGCTCTCACTGGACCGGTTCCCGTAGCCCTTTGGCGGTGGTAACTTCGGTGGCTCCTTCGGCGGCAACGCGCCGGCCATCGGCTCCGGTGACGCGCCCGCCGAAGGTTCGGCCCAGGCCCCTGCGGCGGCCACCAGCTCCGTGGCCGCGTCCGCATCGGCCTAAAGTGCCGCTCGCCTATGAGCGACGACGTGTTGGATGTGACCTGAGTGCGTGAAGTGGTGTCGCGGGCTCTTGACGACAAGAACCCAAGTGTATGTACGAAGATTAGCTAGACCAGAGATCGAGGACTGGCCCGACGGGCGAAATATACCATAGCCGTTCCTACCGTCGTCACCTACTGTCGTCGAGTGCGTTGGCGTCTTCACGACGTCTTGGTCACGGGGTACGCTCCGTCCTTGAACGGGCAGGGCACGAACCGACTGGTGATGTTGCGCCACCCGGGGATGCCGATGACGCGTTTGCCCGCCGCGATGTCCTTGGCGACTAACTACTGTAGCAGTGGTAGTCGTTCTTGCGCATTAGTGGGGATGGCAAGCTACACAAGATGTTACCAGTATCGTTCAAACGACGAACAAAGTATTTTGGTTGCCTATGCCTGGCGTCCCAAACAATATCTTTAGCGGTATAGAATGAGGGGTCCGAGGATACACGCGGTTTGAATGTTTCATCGCACGCAGGACAAAGAGGTCCTAGTTGTGCGTTTCGTTGACCTCCTGCCAGTCTTTAAAATTAACTTTCATGTTGGTCAGGGCTGATCCTACCTTATTTAGCGCGTTTGTTGGAGATGCAGGGGCCTGTCGGCCCCTGCATCTACGACAAACAGCTCTGCTAGTCCGATCTCGGATCGGACTCCGTCGAGTCGCACTTTGAAAAGACGCATGGTGCGCGCCGAGCATAGCGCTGGAACTGATGATGGCATCCTGCCAAAGGAGCGAAGCCGTTTAGTCAAACAAGCAATTACGAAGAAGATGTTTCCTCCAAAACTCGTTTTTCCTGAATCTGAGCTTGCCTACGCTAACGTAGTTTTGATGTTCTTTTGCCCACTACAGTAAAAAGTGTCAATAGTGTGGGTTCGCTAATAGTGTGGCTGCGAAATTAGCATGGGCCACACTACTTGATTCCTCCGTAGCCAGATGATCGAACCCACACTAAATGTTGCCTATTCAGCAAGTCTGCATCTTGGTGGAAGAGGAGAGGAAGGTCTTTACAGTCGGTTTTCCATTCGAGAGACCATCGTTCCACGTGTCCACGTATCCAGAGATGAGCTCTGAGCACTGGAACTGCGCCAACGACACCAACACTGTCGAAGCGCGGCAATGCTTATGTGTGCGTATGCATTCAGTGTGGCTTCATCATTAGTGTGGGTGCGTAACTACCGTAGCCCACACTAAATAGGTTTTTTGGTCGTGAATCTGGATGGCGCAATTACCGTGGCCCACACTATTGACATTCACTGTATTAGTTTGGATCCCAGAAATTATGAACTCGACTGGAAAGCCATTTTGTATTATTTCGGGTTGTACTTGCGTTCCCCGCGTGAAAGATATACAAGCAACGTTGTGGAGAAGTAGAGTTTAAGTTTGATGTTCTTTACGTCAAGTACCGGTGCAGTTCCGACAACTCAACAACAATTTCAACCCTGAGCTCGAGCTACGCCAAATGCAACCCAGATGCAATGATTTATCTTCCTTCCGTAACTTGTAAAAAACGGGACCTTCAAGAAGTCTTTTAGAGCACATTCACGAAGGTATAATGTCGCCGAACGGCCTTGCAAGCTTAATCGCTCACGTTGAACGGCGTCGGCAAGATCGTTACTATCACTTACGCATGGCTGAAAGCTACGGAGCATGATGTGAGATTGTAATAAAGCAGGCTGTAGTAAAAAAGGTGTTACGGATCGATCACTCAGTCAAATTTTGTAACCGATTGAAACTTTGACGCGCGGAGGGCCAACCTGAGAACCTAGTTGATGCAAAAATGCTGCTACTCTTGCAAATGAAATTGGGCAGATAGTTAGTCGCCGCTTAACCCATTCCGGGAATCACGACGACGGAAATATTGCTACTCGATACTAAATCTCAGTTTGCAGCGGACGGTAACTGCTTCGTTGTGAGTGATAATGCAAATGCAGTTCACAAGCTAGTTAAAAAAACCTACGGAGATGAAGTGGCTGTAAGGCAGGATCCGTTTCATGTCATTACGCGCTTTAGTGAGAAAATCAAGGCGAAGCCTGCTCGCAAGCTGCTCTGCAAGCAGCTAAAGACAGCAATGAATGATCTAAACCGCGACCTTAGAGCACCCTGCGATATGGAGACCCGCCTCCGATTTACTCGGTAATGGATGGGTTAAATTGCTCTGCGATAGAGTGGAAAGGGTGTATTAACAGTAATATCAAACAATTAGAATGTGTCGATCTTCACGTTAATACAAATGTCTATAACGATGGAGGTGGAGATCCGGTGCGTATAACTTCTACCAGTCAACTTGAAACTTTTCATTCTGGACTAAAAAAGTTGCTTTCACGTAATGTTTGAGCTAACCTGGGGCTGCGCATTCTCGACGTTTGTTCAGCATAATCTTGCTGTTGGATCCCGATATGGAAGATATCCGGAACTGGATCACGTTGATCTTATCGCCGCATGCTGATCAGCGCTACTATGTAGCCATAACATGAAAGGCCTACTTGCAACTGCTGCGGCCCAAGAGTATATGAATCGCCTGATGTCCAACCAGTTTATACCGGATACCTCGCATGATTTCTCATTTAAACGTGGCCGCCAATCTTCCGTAGTGCACGAGTACAGCCTGAGGCTTTTGAAGCAATCGTTGCGCGGTCTAAACATCACTAAACTTCCATCAAAGAGTTGCTGATGCGAAATGCTACAGTATTACAGACAGCATCTGTTGATCGCCGCCTATTCATGCACTCGCTGCGGTTAGATGACACGGCGTGTGAAGAAGCCGTCGGCTTCTTCGCTGAGTTGCTTCAGCCCACTTCGATAAGAGCAGTTGCATCCTGCTCGCTCATGGTCTAGCTCTGTTCTTTTCATGACCGTCATGTTTAATCTTGTAGTGATAGCCAACACAAACGCGCAGTTGAAATTACGGCGTCGTAGCATTCGCACAGTAGCTTCTGCATTGAAGCCTACACTGCTCGCCACTCACACGGTATCTTTGAAAGTCATACAGCATTCCAGTGTTTTCCACTTTCGAACGCAGGTGGAAGAACGGAACGCAGATCAACTCTTTACTAACGAGCAAAGCTTTCAAATTGACCTCTTCACCACAAATTAAAATGCCAACTACGTTTCAAAAGCCGAGAGAATTATAGTCTTCTGCATGCTCCTTGATTTTGCTTCCTGCATCTGCGACGGAATTCGCTGCTTCAGCGAGAAGGACATGCGAGCTCGCTGGGAAGCAATCAAAAGGCAAGTAGTTCCGATAACGCATTAAAGATCAAAATCAAACTGCTGCCTCGTGTGGAAAGGAACACAGCGCAACCTCAATTCAATCCACTTCATCTACGTCGATCGTATTCATCAACGAAATCCAGTCAACCTAACACGGAAGCTACATCACAAGTCTCAGAAGCCTGCGATCCTCCTGCCGAACCAGAGCAAAAAAACGAGTCTGTCATCCAACCAGTTCGTGTACCACGTGCACCGTTAACCGCTGCATCACGCCAGCATCAGATCTATTGCCGAGCGTAGTTAGACGTCATGCACCACCGATACGAATCGCCGATCAGCATTTACATAAGTTGCGCCAGCTTTCACAGAAATTACACGGTGTCCGAGGAAAATGGCCTCACTTGCTGCGAGTTTTCAAATCGTACTACCCCAACGTCGAGATGAACGAAAACACCCTGCGAATACGCTTGCAAATACGCTTGCGAAGCGCTAACACGTGCTCAAAACCGCCCCCGTCCCCGCCCCATTCTGCGGTAGCTACAGACGAAACAGAAGTGTTTCAACCAAAGAAGCGGAGGGCAACAGCCTGTAGCTCCTGCCAAAAGTGTGGCGAGGATCTAAACTGCTTACACAACACGCAAAAGACAATCGAGTACACTGGTTAGCTTTCTTACGTCAAGCGAATAACAATTCAAATTCATCTCTGGGCGACTTACTTGTCCTGAGCTCTGTGGGTTCGTGGCGCTGCAGATTCCTGTCACGCCGCCGAACCGTGCTCTGCTGGTGCTGATGGTCGACACTAACCCGGTGAACTCGCTCGCGCAGGGCGGCAGCGCGGCTGACCGTACCGGACTGCAGCAGCGCATCTCCAGCGTGTTCGTCGTGAACTCGTACTTCCTGCTGCACAGCAGAAGCCAAATTGTCTGCACGCAGGTGCCTTCTATTCTCTCGACTTGTAGGCCGGGAGAAGCTGGGTGCTAGTCGAAAAGGTCTCGGGAGAAACCCCAGTATTACTACCCCCCCCCCCCCTTTAGCGTTGCCCCAATTTCCACCACGCCAATCCAGTCTGATGGGGCAATGAGCGCATGCAGACACCTTCGTCAACTCATGAAAGCAATTCATCCCAGTGACCCAACTGTGTTATGGAGAACCGAGTACTTAAGACAGGAGGAACGGAATCAAAGCAGTCAAGGCTGGAGCGTTTAATTTCAGCCACCCGTCATGGCGTCGTGCTTGGCTATCGCGGGACGTGTTCTATTCGGCCCCTTGGCACTTCTTCTACTGTTCACATTTACCGGGTACTTCTCAGATGGGACTGTCTTCATCAAAGCTGATAGCAGTTTTTTCGCGTTAACAGCAAACGATATGTCGCTGGCTGGAGGTTGTACAGCATGCTTAGGCCCATGCAAGATTGGACTGCTGAAGTACACGATGTTTAATGGAAATGCTCTTACTATTGCTCCAACGTTTAACGCGTTTTCTGCAATGGCCCAAACGGAGTCTTTGTACGATTTTTGTCCGCTGAGTAAGGAGGCTCTCGCTTTCGCTGAAGCATTAAATATGAATGGAGCCGTGTGCCAAAGTAGCAGAAGTGATTGGGGGTCAACTTACAGCGCAGTAACTGGTACACCTCAGCAGATAATGGACATTATAACGACGCTAAATCTTAGCGTCGCACCGCAAATGGTATGTGAGTTACAAGCAGCCATCGATAAAAGCAACGAATGTGTTTCTACATGGAACATGATAGCAATTGGGCGTCTTTTTCTCTACCCAACGAAACTTGGTGAATACAAACTTCGGCAAAGTAGCTGCTGTAGATGTTAACGTTTTCCCTGATTCGCTGAGTGTCGATCGGATGTCACCGTAGACTTCGGTCCAGTTGGGTCTAAGTTAGCGCCTTGGGGTCTAAGTTAGCGCTAAAGACGGATGGTAATGATTTACTTTATGTGGTTCCAGAGATCTTGACATTGTTCCCGTACATTTTATACGAGTAGTGTGCCTCCAGTTTCACGCGTTGTTCCTGCTACGAATACACATTACGGGGCGGCAACCGTTGTTCAGCCGCAGCTTCGAGGTTATTACGGGGGCTGTCGTGTTCGAGAGGTCAATACGACTGGAGTGTACATTGAAGCAGATTGTGAGGTGTCAGATCACTGGGAAACGTATGGATTAATGATTCATTTTCCAGACGGCATTCCGTATAGCACGGGGGATGTCTGCATTCGCAATTACTACAATTCAAATTGGGAATGGGTAAATGTTTTGCACCTAACATACCCAAATCGAACGCTTTTCACTGCCAACAAATTTCGAAATCGATATGCAGATACTGTCGATATCAATATTTTGCCAGGGGTTGTTGTCATACAGATACTCCTTATGGGCATGGTAAGCCTTTACCAGGTGATGTCTCTCAAACGCTCCGTTCTTCTCACACAAGTCTGGGCATATCGTTGCCAAATGGGGCGATTACAGATTTTGTATATCCTTCAGATTATGTATCACCTAGTCAACAACTCGGATCTGGATTGGCTGGGGTTGGCTACAGGTACATTGTTTGGGATTTTAGACCACCCGCATTGATCGATACCGGTATCCTTTTGGAACCGGTCTATGTACCGATATTTCACTGGCTGCCCACTGTGATAGGTCATTCATTCCACTTAAACGATCGGACTTTCGATCAATGGACGTTTTCAGTATGATGCTGACAGCAAAGACGTGCTAAGCGAAAATGGTTCACTAGCGGTGAAGGCGGTGAATTTACCACTACCTTTGTGCGATCGATTCATGCGTAGAACGGAGAACGGAGAAAGAGGAGATATATTTTTTCTTGAAAAGGAAGTATCACCCCATGCCCAACATGGGACTAGCGCGAATCCGTGTTGAAACTGAATCGTTTAAGAACCTTGGCTGGAATCTTTGTCTTCACAAGAGCATCTTCCAAACTCGAAAATGGACGCTTCTTTGCGATTCGATCACGGTAGATTGGGCCTACACCCTCCACGAACTCCAGCTGGACCTCGGAGCTCGTGTTGATGCACGGTAACGGAACAGACTTGGTGAAGAAAGCACGAGCAGCAAATGGGCCATAGTATGCTTCCCAGCAGGAGGCATCGACAAACGCGGAATTCGGCAGCATACGTAGGTCAGCCGTCACTTGACTCGTGCAATACATGATGAATAGGTCGTCGGGACCTGCAGCCTTCGACCGCTCTTGCGCGAAAGCGTCCAGTGATATCTTCTCTTCAACGCATTTACACTGATGAACCTCGTGAAGGAAGCCCTTCGTCGCATCTTCGAGACACAGAAATGCATCTCCAGATGGAGACCCGGCTGCAGGCTGATACAGAAAGCACTTCCCATGATCATTACCACAAGAGCAACTTCCTTTGTTGAAGCCTTCCGTCTTGGTTGGCATCTGCTTTTCAGGAAGCGCATTCGTCAATTGCCTCTCAATAACATGTCGATTGCACCCAGCGCCAAACTGTGCCCCATGATGTATATCCGTCCATAACACAGGTTCCTCCTGGCGAAAGCTTGCGATTTCAACGCTCGGAACTTCCAGTTGAACTGCTCCCAAAGTTGCCAAGGCTTCAAATCTTCCAGTTCTTCTGCTGGTGCGAACGTAGCATGTTTGTTCCACGGCATATCACGAGTTTGCAGCAGCATATAGAGAACGAACGGTCATTGGAGTTGGGTTCCATCCAGTCGAATCAACCCGCACGAGATGACTTGATCAAGCGTTAGATTTCCAAAGCGCGAATTTCCATCGACCCTCCGACGAGAAACCACCGCAAAAAATGCTTGCCTCATACTCTGCATCTGGGCAACAATTGCAGGGTATGCTTGTCGAATGGCAGCCAGTACATCTTGCATCACCGGAAGGAATTCAAAAGCCTGTCCCTGGTATTGCAGCATCACGTTGAACAGTTCTTCCAATGCTCTGCCATGCCCGCCAATGTCATCCACGAATAGCTGCGTCAAAGCTCGATTGCCATAGTCGAATGTATCAAATACGTCTCTTCCGTTGATCTTCGGGCGCTTCAATGATGTCGTCTGCAGCATCTCTCTCCATTGTGGCGAAGCGGCCAGAAATTCATCCACTGGCTGGTAAATAGTCGCCGCGCAGATCACAATCACCCACCACTTGGAGGCATTGACGAGGTCACACAGCGAAGCAAACGCCGCATAAAAATCGGAATCTTTGCGTCCTGGTTCATGCTGAAGCTTTTGCAAGCTGTCGACACAGAGAATCACGCACATTTGGTTCGAATCCGTTTCGGTGATTGCCGACAATTTCGTCAATACTTCTCCAGGGAACGCCTGATTCGCTGGGTTCCCTCTGAATGTTGTCCAATCGACAGAATCCTGGAGTTGATACAGCATTCGCGTTCCAATCATCTTGCTGGGATCAAATATGCCATAATTGTCGGTTGTTCCATTTTCAAAAGTGATCTTGAATGTGTAGGCCTTCTGCAAGAGCTGCTTCATCGCTGGATCTCTTTGTGTCTCATCACGAAAAATTTGCTGCTGCAAGACATCTGGAAATTCGTCAAGCAATCTCGACTTTCCAGTTCCGGGGCCATCTAAGCACAGGAATAGCGGATGACTTCGCTTGTCCGTCTTTCCATCTCTCCAAGCTTGATAATGACGACCAATAGCAGATGCTAGCTTGCCGAGATCCAATGAATTCTGAAAATCCCAATTCGCACCAGTCGTTGCGACCAACGACTTTGGCTTCTTCCAAAAGAACGATTGCTGCGGCCCAACCACCTGTTTGGTTGAATCCACCACCAAAACGTGAATCTGGTCCGTTGATGGCAGAGGCATTTTGCTCTTGTCAAACAGCCAATGCTGCAAAGTCTTCGTTGCCTTTATTTCCTCTCCATCGATCATCGCTTGGATGTCCTCATGAATTCCCCCTTCTTCCACTTGCAGCGCCGCAGGGTCGTCGTCTGGCAGCCACGCGCCGCCCTTCTTCGCCAAGTACAGCTGTAGCTTGCTCGCCGCAAAGTCATACTTCTGCTTCTCCGCGATCGCTTCCTTCAAGTCATCAACCGTGTCGCTCTCATTAACCCTCACAGAGAACGCGAATCCGGCCACTCCAACCAACGCGCAGAAGAGCTTCATCTTCCTTTTTTGCTTTTCTTTCGGGATTACCAGTTTGCCAAGTTCAAATCTCGGTTCGAAAACCGGTTGCAACTGATACCGGTATCGGTCAGTAGTACTGAGTGTAATACCAGTACTCAATTGTCGAAGAACGAGTCTGAGGAGTTTTCGACTCGGATAAGAGACAATAGTTTAGCATTAATGAAGTATCGCTTGGTGCTTCGGGCATTGCATTCGTTACAGCAATCCTTTGTATGCTTGTTTCCACAGTGCGTGCAGATTTTCATTTCGACATACTTTATTTTACTATGAGCGCGCTCGATCTCTTGCGGCTTTAACTGTTCCTTAGGTAGTTTGGCCAGTCCGAATTTCTCTTGCATCCATACGAGCAAGTGTCTCCGCATTTCAGATCTTGATATTTCTGCCCCTTCTTCATATGCTACGTTTCCCATAGCAAATCCGTAGCTGTTGTTAGCAGTCTCGCGAAACTCATTGCTTCTATCAATAAATGACTGTGGAGCAAATGCCGTCACCTTCTTGCTTGCGTATTTGTTTTTGAAATCGATATACTTTAAACGGCTTCGATGCAAGAACGTTGCGAGCTCTTAATCTTTGATTTTCTGCTTAAGTTCCACATCTACTTCGTCATCAGGGACTTGCCTGCCCAATTCAACAATCATCAGACGACGAACGATTTCGCCAGCTTCGTCTTTGTAGTTCGGCATATGATTAGAGTTAATATATAGTTGGAATATTCCAATCTAGCACTTCAATGGAGCCTTTCCCTTTGACGGGGAACGAAATAGAACCGCGAGTCATCTTTGATAAGAAATCTAATCGGGGAAGCGTCTTAGCGATGTTATGAGGCATGTCGTCGCAGCAAACGATTTGCTTCGTGGCAAATTCACTCAGGCCAAATTTTTCTTGCATTGAGTTACTTAGAAGTCCAATCTGATCTTGACCAAATGCGAACTTTATGAGATTGGCTAAAAGGCTTTTACCTGATCCTCCTTGTCCATGAATCATTAGCATGAAGTCAAACTTGTCATCCAAAACGGTTAGACATCGACCAATGAGGAAGTAAATGAACTCGCGGTCCTCTTCTTCCGTGAATCGAAAAAAAAAGTATTTATCAAGTAGCGGCGTCTCAATGATTTCGAATTTCTGATTGATGTATTTACGAACCTGAATTCCCTTAGGGACATCTGTTGCATTAATGCATTAATAAAGCTTGCGGTTGATAAATCATAAACTCCGTTGCTGAAACCAATATAGTTATAATCTAATTTCATGAATGCAAACCCGGGATGAACCGTATATTTCATAAAATGGAGCAATTCGTCAGATATTTTCTTCGAGGCAACTGATATGATTCATCATTTGCAAAGATATGGTTCAGAAATAGCTTTGGATCACTATACTTGTAGGTGTAATAATAATCTGTCTGGCTTTCATAGATTGCCCCTGAGCCATAAGAGCGTCTGTACTTTCGCCAATGATTTTGATCAACTTGAGCTTTAGCCGCTGAGCTTCAGTAAATTTGCGTTCCGGTTGGGGGTTAACTGTTTCCTTAGCGATAGCCGCGAATGATTCAATGTCTTCTGGCGCGAATGCATCCTCATCACTGAAATCTCAATTTTACCGCGTCCATAGCAGCGAATCGCCTTTGTTTCTACATCTCCACCAAGCACATTGCTTTTCTTCATTAAAGATTAGAAGCACCGTATCGTCCGATTCGTGAATCCGGTCGCAAACAGAGCAATGCGATGAGCCAGTGCGTTTGACATAGACGAAGTTGCCTTTAGGACCCGTCCATAAACATCAAATTTGATGGATCGTAATCTGGAATCTAGCTAATCTTCTGAATCGCTTTGTCAATGAACTCGTTACTCGACTCGGCGAAGATTTCTTGCGGCTTATCAACTGACTTGACTTCCAACTCATTGGTCAAATCGTGATCAGTGTATGCTATATCAGCAGCAGTATCCAACAAGAATGGCGTGTTGAAGGTAGGGTTGAATGGTTTGATTACTTGATTTACATTCCCTCGTTTGTTCCCTCCTGGAAGTGAAAGCGATCCATTGCTACGATATGGCTGAAGATCAATACACGATTTTAAGAACTCGATGTAAGAGTCTCCGACATCGCTGACTTGTGTGAAAGACTCCCTCAGCATGTATTTGACAATAGCCTTACACTCTGCAACAGCAAATCCGATGTTGGTAACAATATGCGTGGATAATTTGAGGCCAAGTGCATTTATCGCGATCGATTCGTCACAAGAAAATCAATGTCGTCTTCGTAGATAGCAAAATTGCAATCGATAAATTCAAGTGCGTGCTTGAACGCGGCCATATAATCAGTAGCAATTTGAAGAACCAATTCATCACTCGTCATCTCATATGCATTAAATTCCGCGTCGGTGAGCCTTTGATCGCAATCGATGAAGAACTTAATGTTGCGATTGCCAATGAATACTTCATGACACTCATGCTTCAACTGCTCATGAGCAAACTTAACAAATGCAGATCTATCAACATGGTTGTATAGCCAAACGAAGCGATGATTCTTTTCTTTGCCATCAACGACCTGCAACACATGCGCATCCTTCACATCATCGATATATTTTTTACCTTCTCCATACAGTGAGTAGCTTACATTACCAACGCCACTAGCGTGCTCCTTAATCCAATGTTCGTATTGGCGCCCGCGATGGACATAGTTGTATTCATATTCAAGGTTTCGATCAACAACTGGCTCGACGGCCGCTTCAGCAACTGAATTCACAACTGGTTTGACAGCTGCTTCAGCAACGGTCTTAACAACTGGTTCGGTGACGGCTTAACAACAGATTCTACAACTAGTTCGGCGGCAGGTTCTACAACTGGTTCGAATTGGCTTGACGACTGTTTCAGGAACTGATTCTACAACGGGCCTAACAACCGTAGTGAATTTACTCACGTGGCCACGATGGTTCCAGCAGCAAGGTGTAGCCGTGTAGCATTTACGGGTACAGTTTTCGACAGAGCACATTTCCAAAATGTTTAATATTCGATGTGTTGATATTTCTTATACTCCAATAGATGAACATCATAATAGAACATTTTCTCAGACCTGAAGATTGATCTTTTTTTAATTATATATATGGCTCATATCGAGTTACCAGGTAATATTGCGATTATCTAGCAGCTGCCACCGTCCGATAAATTCATCATGCAATAGTTCTGATACAACGATACTTCTTATCGTCGTATCAGCAAGAAAGTAGCGCGATAATGTGGCAGGAGCTTCGTTTCCGACCTGGTACGCCAATATATTATCCGACCACTGTCTTGAACGCGGGATCTGTCTCAGGGTTTTGGCGTTTCACGCGGCCAACAATGTAAGTAAGTATACAACTCGTTTTGCTGAACAGCATTAGTATGTAGAAGACGGGCTAGCCATGTGTCCCTCCAAAGTTGACAGGCTAATTCCTAACGTGAAGGTTGCATATTTGATTTACTTCGAAGTACCAGCGTGTTAATGGTAAGACAAGTGCCAAACGCACTTCACCAAAAGCATTCCTTTACGGGATAGAAAGCACTTTTAGTGCTGTCTGGGGCAGCCCAACAAGGATTAATTCCTGAGTATCGGTGCTAAATGAACCCTCCGATGGATTACTACACCAATGTGTGTTGGGCCAAGAGAAGAAGAAATGATTTGATTAACTAGTTAGAGGATTTCTCGTTTGTATGCTATCTAAACAATACTAGGTAAAGGATTACAAATGCGGAATCCAAAAAATATTGTGTTGGTGGCGGAGTGGTTATCTCTGTCGGGGCGTCCAAACCGAGGTGACGAATCACTTGTACCAGTGCCGAGCGATTACAGTGTAAATCGACTGAGTGCTGATAGAGGAATGAAGAATGCCGTTTGAAACTTCCCAAGATATTAGGGAAATTCGGTGGTTGAGCTTCGGTCTCTAGAAAGTAAATATCGTTCCGAAGTCTCCACGTAGCATGAAACACAATAGCGGTATGCATCCGCCACAGCAGTAACAACTCGTTTTGATTTTGTTTCCATCAAGCGCAAACATCACGAGGGGTTGGAAATAGCAAGAGGTGCCAATTCAATCTTGTTTTGAACAGATTTCTCCAGGGATCCCACAACTTTTGCCACATTGGTACCAATGCTGGGCAACCAAAGAAGCAGTGCTTCAATCCTTTGACAAGTAGATCGGACGCATTGCTGAATGTTCGGCTTCAAACTCCTCAAAAAAAAATAGACGGGAGCCTAAGATGAGGTCGCCAAAATAGAGCCTCAACATGACATCATGGACCACCGGCAGTAAATATCCACGCAGTGATAGCATAGTCGTAATCTCACGATGCACAGTCTGTTTCGGGCAGGTGTGCTGGGCCAAGAGATTTGGCTCAAGATTATATTCTGCTTGCCCGTTGATTTATCAATCAGACGTGTCAATTAATGGTTTCATTTACAATTCTGTCGATAAAACCGCTAAGCTCTACAGCGACTGCAATTTTGAGAAGCGTGTATTGGAGCAGATACTGCAGCTGTGAAGCAGGTGCAGGAGGCATTTGCTTGCTTTTCAGTTGGCTGTGCAAGCTGTACAAACATTTCCTTGTCTTACTAGCGCAAAAAGCAGGCTGAGCCATGTGTATACATAACTCCTTTTCTTTTTAATACGATGAGACTTGTGAAAACGTCAATACATCTGTAGTCCTAGTTATTATGTAGAAAAAAAAATTTCGTCGCGGTAGAGCGCTGTCTTCCGTCAATACACTGTTTCACATCTTAAGAAATGTGAGCACCAGGTGGATGGAACAATCTCAGCTACTTTATACACTAACTGCCGCCCCAAGCATACTAACTAAAACGAGAAGTACAAGAACCGCATTAGTAACCTAGCAAAATCGAAGTCGTGCTTACTATTACTTTGGAATTTATCGGCGTTTGTAAAGTAAATCCTATGTCTTATTATTAAGCTAAGTTTTTTTTTTTTTTTTCAGAAAATTTGCAGCACAGTTAGAAGAAACTGTAGCCATGTATCTTAGTGGGGTACCAATTCTTTGGCAGTGGGCGAAAATTCTTCGTTTGCATAGAGCGCAAAGTACAATCATCGCTGCACCTTGTTTCAATACTCAAATGTATCCATCAGATCTGAAGATTAGACATGGCCTGGCCGCGCATGCTGCAGGGCACACAATCAAGATCTGCTCGTGAGTAATATGCTAGGCAACCAGAGATGTCGGGTTTTGGAGAAGTCACTTCCAAGTTTTCCCCTCGTGACATAGGCCGCTTTTGTACCGTAACTATGAAAGTGTGTAAGTTTGCACTGCCAGTTGTGGCGCTTGCTGGCCTCGCGACAGGCTCAGTGACCGGAGTCAGTGGAGAATGCAGCGGACCAAACGCTAGAATTGAGCCCCCAGCGGGAGCCATTGTTGTCGATGCTACTGGTGACTACGATGGCAGCTACTTAACTGTGTCGGAGGCCGTGGAGAGTTTAGACATTACGGCGAAAGAACAAACAATTTTCCTGCTCCCTGGCGTGTACAAAGAGCAAGTTTTGATCCCAAAGTTAGCAGGCACTTTGGTCATTCAGGGCTCTACCTGCGATGCAATGTCCTACGAGGATAACGAGGTGACTATTACCCATGCAAAGGCACAGAAGGACCTCTCTGCTGAAGTGACGTCAGGAAGAAACGACCTGACCAGCACAATGCGATTCAAGTCGAGCAACGTAAAAGTGTACAACCTCAATATCGCCAATACTGCTGGTAATGTCGGACAGGCTGTTGCTGCGACGGTGGACGGCTCCTACTACGGCTTTTACGGGTGCAATTTCACCGGCTACCAAGACACCTTGTACGCCAACAAGGGCGTCCAGCTTTATGCTCAATCGTACATCAGCGGAGCCGTCGACTTTATCTTTGGCTCGAAAGCAGCAGCGTGGTTTGAAGGCTGCGACATCGAGTCGATCGGAAAAGGCTGCATCACTGCTAATGGCCGCTCCAGTGAGACCAATCCATCTTACTACGTGTTCAACGACGCCCGTGTGTTTGGTTCGGGTGGCAAAGGTTCTGCCTATCTCGGTCGACCGTGGCGACCCTTTTCACGCGTTGTGTGGCAGAACAGCGAGCTTAGCAACGTCATCAACCCGCTTGGCTGGTCTGCTTGGGATGACACTTCCAGCACGGACGACGTTTATTACCGGGAGTTCAATAACAGAGGCCCCGGAGCGGCTACTGACGGCAGAGTTGAGTTTAGTGAAGAACTCCGGAAAGCCGTAGCCATCACGGACATTCTTGGGGAGGAATACGAGACGGAGTGGTGGGTCGACACCGATTACTTGTAGAAATGGAAGTCAGTTTCAGGACTGCAGTTCTGACGGGTTGTCATATGTGGCTATTGCCATTGTATTGGGGCAACAAAACTCCCCGAACGCGCAGGAAAACCACTTGGCGGAAGTCCTATATGCAACTTCACTTCATAGCACAAAGAGTATATACTACCTTCTGCTATCCGTTAAGTTTTGCAATGAATAAGGGCAGCGATAACGAGCATTGCTATCGTAGCTACTGCTGCAAAGCACGATCATTTCTTTCCACCAGGCGACATCTGCAATGCAGACCTTAAACGAGTTTTTCACGCTCGGGATACTTGGTACTTCTGCTGTTGTTTCCTGAAAGATACCGTTAATCTCCTGAAACACACCATCAGAATAGATTTATGAGAGAAGTTTTTTTTCAATTTTTTTGGCGACTTCTTAGCGGAAACAATAGCAGCTTTTAAGTAATAACGCCCATGGAAAAATGCGACTATGGTTGGATACTCGGATCCAGCGAGGACACGTGAAAACACAATGTTTCACTCCATCTATAGCCTTGCAGTTATCGTATGAATATGGGCGTGGATCTAGTCATTGGAATTGTGCGAACTAGCTTGCAACTGTAGATGGTAGGGTTCAAAAAGGGATGGAGCATTTTTTTTTCCCTTTCACCCGTACTAGCCGCCTAGGCGCTATAAACGCGGTGGAAGATGGTAGGCATAGTGTACGCAAGCCTTCCAGCAGATCTATAATATAGATCTTGGACGCAGTGAACGTGTATATTATACACGTTAACTGCGTCCAAAAACCTTCCCATAACCAAACGTAGTACGTAGTTTTCGTTGTGGTTTTGCAGGATATCCAGCACTTGTTTCTCACACCAATTTAGTTAGAGAATATGAGCCTCAGGAACTTCTCGTAAATCGGATAGCTTGGACTCTGTGACGCCTTCGCACCGAGCTTGTCAAGACGAAGCGATTTGTAAACCGTTTCAGGACTGGCACCGAAGTTTACCCACCGCGTCGTCAGCTCATCGACATACTTTTGGTAGACAGCGTAGTTCGGGCTCTCCGATACCTTCGCGCCCATTTTCGCGAATCCGAGCTTCTTGTAGAGGTAATCCGGGTAAACTTTCTTGTTCTCCAGCCATGACTTTGAGCATCTTCTCTTGCTTCACCGCCAGCTTGGCTTGGCTCGCCGCCAGCTTAGCTTGCTGCTTCGACAGCTTGTTCGCAGCACGTCTCAGTCGCCACAGCTTAAACGAGTTGATTCCAAGAAGCCGTTCCTCGTCGTCATCGCTTTTTTTCGCTCGTCGTTTCGACTCGAAGGGTGCGCTTGGTGTCGTCATCACGGTTGACACTTTGGAGTGCGCTATCATCCTCAAGCATCGCAGCATTGCTGTAGGCTAATAGCACGATCACGGCTAGCAGTAGCAAGTAGAACGAACGCATGAAGTCGGAATGGTTTTTCGGCGAAAGGCGGTGATAACGGTGGGAATTGACGACGCTGGGTGCGGGGAATTTGTAAAATTAATGATGAGTCGGAGGAGCTGCTAGTGAGGATAGAAGACAATGAGTCGGTGGGGCTCTGTGTGGAGACTGTAATACCCATCTCCAAGATTTTAGGATTTCGGTACGTTCATTCCGCGAATGACCTTTTACAACTATGGTGTACAAGTTCAACGTATCCAGATGCAAATGCATCAGTTTTACGGTAGTAGATTTGAGGACAGCGGGATAGCGCTCGGTAAGTGTGAACTATGCCCGTCGAAGTTTCAGATCATGGCTGAACAGGCTAGTTCATTTCCTCTATAATAGTGGAAACAGTAGCACATTGCTCCTTAATAGTTAAGAGAAATGCCTGAACAGGCTTTAGATTAGTAGATATGCGAGAGGTTTAGGTAGCTACTGCTGCACGATATATAATAATTTGTGTTTCCACCTGATTAGTTTGTTATTGTTGTTCTAGTACAATAAATCCATTTGCACATGAAACAGCTGCAAGATAGCGTCGGGAAACAGGATTCGCTTCGGTATTGGATGTTGTAGTCTGGGCAATGTTGACAAACATCCACATGAAAAAAAATGTATATCAAGCATGTGTCTGTGTTGGGCGAGGCTCCGATGTTTGCCTAATTGGACTGTCAGTCTTCATCTACGACGATAAAGGAATGTGCTGCGAACTGTAGAGCCTAAGGTAGCATATGACATCTGCAAAGCTTTGTTTCGACCTTGCTGTTTGTAACACTATCTGCTTTATACTGAGGAGCAGCTGTTTGAGCGCTTACTAAATCATCAATCTATCACGACCACCTTTGTTCGGTTATCCTCCGCCAAGGTCACGCTGGCGTTAGACGCATCACACCACCCCTTCTCCGATCCAAATCTTAGGCCGCCGTTGCGACTTAGTATCGGCGCATCGACACCCCTCGACCTGACTTTAAGAGTCGTAGGGCCGCCGCAAAAGAGCAAGGTGTCCTAGGAATGGGCTTCTGGCCAACCCAGAAACTACATCGTACAGTTCTGTATCGGTGGAAAGCTACACATGCAAACTTAGTCGAGGTTGGGCGCGCAGCTGGTTTTTACGTTCTGACGTCATGAGAAGACTTACACATGACTAGGAGCATGAAAGGCTCATTATTCGTTGGAATAAGTTTGTTCAGCATACATTTGCAAAAGATTTGTATGAAAATGGTGTGTGCTCTCAATTGATCTTGAAAAGTATGCTGTTACTCTGTTTGTAAGCTCTGATTGTGATTCGGCTAGCAAACAAATGTCGTGACTACTTTACGTTTAAACAGCTTGTCCAGCAACACGAACACCGTTGGCTACGTTTTCGCAGCAAAAAAAAAACTAGTTAGGAAATCTTAGTGCCAAGAACTTCTCGTAAATCGGATAGCTTGGACTCTGTGACGCCTTCGCACCGAGCTTGTCAAGACGAAGCGATTTGTAAACCGTTTCAGGACTGGCACCGAAGTTTACCCACCGCGTCGTCAGCTCATCGACATACTTTTGGTAGACAGCGTAGTTCGGGCTCTCCGATGCCTTCGCGCCCATTTTCGCGAATCCGAGCTTCTTGTAGAGGTAATCCGGGTAAACTTTCTTGTTCTCCAGCCATGACTTGAGCATCTTCTCTTGCTTCGCCGCCAGCTTGGCTTGGCTCGCCGCCAGCTTAGCTTGCTGCTTCGACAGCTTGTTCGCAGCACGTCTCAGTCGCCACAGCTTAAACGAGTTGATTCCAAGAAGCCGTTCCTCGTCGTCATCGCTTTCGCTCGTCGTTTCGACTCGAAGGGTGCGCTTGGTGTCGTCATCACGGTTGACACTTTGGAGTGCGCTATCATCCTCAAGCATCGCAGCATTGCTGTAGGCTAATAGCACGATCACGGCTAGCAGTAGCAAGTAGAACGAACGCATGAAGTCGGAAATGGTTTTTCGGCGAAAGGCGGTGATAACGGTGGGAATTGACGACGCTGGGTGCGGGGATATTGAAATATGAGCCGGCGAGTCAATGCAGTCGATGATAAGAAATTGGAGACTCTTTTGGGGTTGGTGGAGTCGGTGATGAGTGACTGGCGGTCCCATCATTAGATGAAGTATTACGGTACGGTCAGAATCGATTGCGGCGTAAATGTTCCCGATTCCATAAAAGTTGTGTGGGAACAACTACACTGATGCAAATATAATCGAACGCCCACTGTACAAGTAAGAGGTGCTCTTGCACCTAGTCTCGATAACACATACTTACTTGCCACAATAAAATCCTAGAAACACCGACACCAAACAGAGCTCAGTTGTCTGTTAGATGAGTTCCACAACACGCAATGCTGCGCTGAATCTATTATAACTTAAGTGGTGAGACTTTAACGCTCATTCCCTGACACGCGTTTTATCGAGTCCCAGTGGGTTATTGCCGCCACTCCCATCTCGTGGTTTGGTTTCCAAGAACTGCGTCCTGTTATAGGAGAGTAGCGAGCTGTGTGTTCCCGCAACAGCTAGCTCTCCAAAGTACTGTATGGACATGTCACGGACCAGATTGAGCTTTTGGATCTGCGGCAGAACGTCTGGTAAGTCTTCCCGTCAGATCCGGACTGTCCGTGATGCTCCAAAGTCACTGCACTGTAGCCTGCAGGTGCACAGCTCAGAACCTGCACTGTAGACCAGTACACTGGATTTCATTATTATTATGGAAGCTACATACAGCGTGGAAACTTATCACTGCTAAAAAACCATACAGACCACCTGAAGTATCAGAGTTCGCAGAATGAGGTTCAAATGGGGCAAATGGGGAGTCCTCCGCTCTTCACTAGAGATCTCCAAGCCGGTAGCACAAGGAAGGTGTCCAGAGTCTGGACTCCAGACTCCATGTAATGCAGAGGTAAACACTTTTCTGCGATTACCATTGAAAAACGGCGGCCAAGAAACAGAGAAAAATAGGAGAGGTTTGTTTAATGGACAACGGCATCCAGATCAAGCAGCCGTTTTTACGGCGTACGTTTGTGCTGGTTCTGTTGACATCTGATCTCCAGACGCTACACTGTACGACAAGGACAGGGCGCCACGTATCAACAGCACCAAATCGTAAACATGTAGGGCACTTTTTGATAATCAAGCCGCATCAAAGGCGGCCAGCGTAATCAAGCCACCCCCTTGCATTTGACTGTAAGACTTGTCCTCAACAACTTTACCAATTCATATATCCACCCGCGCAAGCTAATGTTCATCGATTTGACGTAGCCATCCATTTCTCCGTCTAGAATCTAGACTAGATGTTTTTCAATTATTAAACTTCCGGGATAAACCCACTCTATTTGTTGGTTTAGTTCCCGTTGCGGCTGATGAATGTTGAGCCTGTGTATATCGCAACATGCTTAAGCATTTGTCCTCCCACCGATGATATTTTCTTGAACCCGATCCATTTGCCGATGCAACGAAAATCCTCGGAACATCAATTTACTAGGTCAGCTGGCGACTGCTGCTTTCGAAAGCGCTGGACCCAACTACTGCTTGTACTAAGGATTGAATTTAAGCTGTTGAGAAGATTATGGTTGGACTGATCTTCATAGAGATCAGCAAGTCTATCTATCAAAAATTGTAGATAGATTTTGTCACTTGCTTATCTCGGCCCCCATTTACTTCTGTGAGCAGCAGTCTCATCGCTTTCATTAAAATGGCAGGTGGTTCGTCAAGCGACATGGCTGGTCGCTCTAGGTGTATTTCGTCTTGGCTACTAGCAATCTGCGTCAGCCCTTAAACTATGACGAGAATGTTTAATCTTTCCGAAGGTTCACGTTTACACATGCTGGCTACTAGCTTCCACTGCTTATCTGAAAACTCTCTCGGTTGTTGGGGCGTTTTTCCATGTTGCACGTGATATTACGGCAGCATTATCAGTCAGCTATTGCGGCCCACGGAACTTTTCCGCTGACTGCCTGAATGATACACATACCTAACGAATAAATATCGGAAGCATAAGTAGCTGGACATCCATCCAAACATTCAGGGGCCACCCATCGAACCGCGCCTGTTACCGCGCCCTGGTCCACTGCCGTATCGGAAGCGCTCAAACCAAAGTCTGTGAGTTTGGCATATCCGTCACTTCCCACCAGAATATTATCACATTTTAAATCGCGGTGAATGATACCACGCGCATATAAATACTTAAGCCCTAAAGCCGCCTCGTATAACTTTTCCCATACCTTTTTAGGTTGAACATTTAGAAATTTGTTTAGTGGACCGTGGTTTGCCTCTTCATACACGAAAAAGGAGTACCAATATGCCAACCGCCGAAAAGTTTCACCACATGCGGATGATTCAGCCCAAACCACAATCCAACTTCGTGCTCAAACATTTGACGTCGCTGTCCTCGATCGTCTATTGTAACTCTCTTCACAATAACGGCAGATTTAAGCCACTTCGCCCTGGAAACCCACTAAAGCCACCGCGTGCAAAAATGATCTCGTCTTTCCAATTCGTTCCAGCTAAAGTCAGGGGGTACCTCAAACCTTTTGCCCTTCTTTCCAGAAAGGGCTTTATTGTACGCTTCTTCCATAATCTGACGTTTAGCGTCTGAGTACTTAGGGTTTTGAAGTTCCTTACGAGGCAAGACTAAAACTCATCTATCCTAACCGGATGAAGTAATGTTATGGTTTTTGCAGCTTCTGACACGAACAAGTCAATTTTACGTGAGCGTAATCCAGCCCAGCGCGTTTCAAGTTCACGATACACGCTCATGGGAGTTGACAGCACGTTCATGAAGCATCCTAACTGCCGACGGAAGAAATCAAACGAAATATTACGAGGCGATTGTATACGTCCGCTGGGCTAGCGAGCGAGTCATACAAGCAACAAGACGCTCGCATTTGTAAAAGAAAGAATCGCTGCACCAAACCTTGCCAGACAACAAAAGTCTAGGCAAACACCCCATTAAAGCCCGAACATCCGCGCTGCGCTGTCTCGAAGGTTGTCAACGCGTGACCTGGCAGGTTGTTCGTATCTTCAAAATACAAGTTGCCATCTTGTACTGAAATTGTTGCAGATATTGAATAATTTATTGCACGCTTGTCGAAAGCGCCACGCAATAACTTATTCCGGAGATAGGTCAAAATGGTATTGCAGCGCCATGGCCTGTGGGAGATCAATTGCACCGCGCGTCTTATGAGGGCGATCTGCTTGCTGTGCGACGACTAATTACGGACCAGCATGTGAGAGTGGACTCGACCGATGGCAATGGACAGACGCCGTTGATGGGTCCGGGAAAGTCGATGTTGTATGTTTTGCTACTGGAGTCTGGGGCGGAAGTGGACAAAGTACAAATGACCGGCGAGACAGCGCTGGCCATCGCGGCGTATCGCGGCCACCTACGCGTTGCGAAAAAGCTGGTGGAAATTGCCGGTGCATGTGTGGACGCCGTTAACGATGACGCGAATGCGCCGTTGTGTGAAGCTGCCAGGGCTGGATATGTGGAGGTAGTAGCATGGCTCGCACAAGTTGGCGCGTACATCAACGCTCGCGACAAGAAAGGACAGACGTCTCTGATGCATCTTTATTTCTCGGGCAAGGCCAGCTCACAAGTTGTGAGGCTTCTTGTGACGGAGTATGACGCGGACGTCAACGCAAAAGATAATGCTGGCTGGACGCCGCTGATGCACCTCTGTTACTCAGGGACGATTGACGCTGGCATTGTGAAACTTTCAGATACCTTCGGAGGTGACGTGAATGCAAGAGATAGCGAAGGAAAGACAATGTTGATCTATCAAACAAAGCCGAAGGTAGTTTAATACACGATATAGCGGGGGACTGCGAAGCAGACGTGAACGTCAGATCGAACGAAAGAACGTCCTGCTTAATGTATTTGTGTGCATCCGAATCAGTAGACCCTACCGCAGTAAATGCTCGCGTGGCAAGCTATGGCGCTGAGGTTAACATACAAGACGGAAAAGGAAGAACGCCTCTGATGCTGGCGGCTTGCGGGGGCGATGCCAAAATTGTGAGGATGCTGCTGCGCTGCAACGCCGATCCAAATATATGGCAGACAATCTCAACCGAACTGCCTATGACTACGCAGCCGAAAGCGACAATAAGCATATTCAACACTTGCTTACGACGTGCGCCATTCATTTTAACGCCAGCTCGTCATCTTTGGTGATACCCAAGTGGGCTATCCTTGCTACTGAATTAAATTTGGAGATATCGTATCGACCAAGGATGTTGGAGGAAACTTCCTTGGAACATGGCTTGACGCCTACGTCGTGATCAAAATGTACGTTTCTGTTTATGAACCCGACGAATCGACAGGTTCCGCCTTACGCTTTCATGTGCAGGCCGAACGTTGGTTCGCACTTCGGCACTTAAACAAAAGCTGTACGGTGCAGTATATGAAGGGTTTCAACTCTTTGTGTGTGAGCTCATGGCAAACGGGTCGCTTCGAAATTACTGAAGCGGCTGAAACAGAATAATGCTCGCTCAGATCTTCTAGATGGTGGCGATTTAGGTTATCCGAGCGCATTTCGGTACCTACACGACGCAGCATTAGGACTGCAGTTTCTGCATGAGCGCGAGATTTTGCACGGAGACATCCAACTCGGAAACATTTTAATTGGCAGTGACGGCATCGCCAAGCTTGCCAGCATGTCTTTTCGCACAACTTCGACGAGTGGACAATCGGGCAAAGAGTTGGAAACGACATTAGATGAAAACAACAAGAAGCGGTTGCGGCTCCCCAGAAGCGCCTGTTCACTTTGAGAAAATAGCAGCTTTCAAGTCGAATGGGGAGAATGCCGTGGCGGTGAAGCGCGAGAACATGACGTGCCTTACTAAGAAGCCGCTCCACGGCATTCGATGTCGGAGGAATTAAGCGCACGCCACGGTAAACTTGAACTGCAGCTCGGTGCTTCTTGCGCGCGCGTAATGCGCGATCAGCAACCCAGCGCCACCGTCATCTTCAGCAGAAGTCTCCCTCAGGCCTGCCACAGGCTCCGCGATGTCCCTTAGAAGGCTGCGCTGCTCGGTCGAGAGGTCAGTCTCCTTCCCGAGCAGTACCTTCACGAGTTGTACAATTATTTGTACAAAGACGAAGTTATTGCTTGTTTTTGCTAAGCGGAATAATGAATAATTCCCTACAAATATTTCCGTATATTGTCAATACAGTTATTTATTCGGAGGGCCTGATCTCCCATTCTACTACAAGTCAATCATAAACAATTTACAAGCAAAGTGTATCCAGGTTCATAATGGCTACCGTCCCTGAAACGAGGAGTTCACGTGAGTGGCAGAAGCTTTGTGGCCACACGACGTCACTGGGGGGGTTACTCGCGCGTCATTCGCGCTCTGGACGATGCAGGTGAAGGTGGTCAAGGCGGGCAAGCGCGCCACGGACTTCGGCGCCGTGCAGGTGGCCGGCTCGGCGCCCACGGTGGCCGCGCTCAAGGCCGCGTTCGAGTCGCACGCGCGCGTGTCGCGCTTCCGCCAGAGCCTCAAGCTGCAGCGCGGCGACGAGCTGGTGGCGCTCGCGGACGACAACAAGCTGCTGGCGGACTACGGCGTCACGGACGGCGCCACGCTCGTCTTCCGCGACCTCGGGCCGCAGATCGGGTATCGCACGGTGTTCGTGGCCGAGTACCTGGGGCCGCTGCTCTTCGTGCTGGGCTACGCGGCGCGGCCGGCCTTGATCTACGGCGCCGAGGCCGCGGCCAGACCGCTCGGCCACACGGCCATGCTGGGCGTGGCCGCCTGGACGCTGCACTTCCTCAAGCGCGAGTTCGAGACCTTCTTCGTGCACCGCTTCAGCCGGCCCACCATGCCGCTGCGCAACCTGTTCAAAAACTGCATCTACTACTGGAGCTTCGGCGCCGTGGTGGGCTACCCGCTGTGCCACCCGCAGTACGCCGGCCCCGCGTCGGCCGCCCAGGTGCAGGCTGGCCTGGCCCTCATGGCCGTGGCCGAGCTCCTTAACCTGTGCGTGCACGTGCAGCTGCGCAACCTGCGCCCGGCCGAGGGCTCCAAGGAGCGACCCATCCCCAAGGGCCCGCTCTTCGCGCTCGTGTCGTGCCCCAACTACACCTTCGAGGTGCTGGGCTGGGTGGGCTTCTCAATCTTCACGCAGGTGGCCGCCAGCTACGTGTTCACGGTCGTCGGCTTCCTGCAGATGGCCGACTGGGCCCTCAAGAAACACCGCGGATACCTCAAGAGCTACGGCGACGACTACAAGAAGCTGCGGCGCAAAGCCATTGTTCCCTTCATCCTGTAAGGTGGCGAAGAGAGACAGGAGTGGCCTCTCTATCAGCTACAGCTGTCATGGGAAAGTGATAGCAAAACAGCAAGGGCAGGGATACGGTCTGGTGTAGAGACTAATATGAGCTGCTCGTTGCTGGTTATCAGATGTCGAAGAAATGTTTGAGTATTCAAATATACTATTCGTGCGCTAGCATCTTCAGTTACCACGACTCCTACCATCGAGTGCTTGTCTTGCAAATATTGCCTGATTGACGTGTCCCCATGCATGCAATATTCGACGAAGTTACACACCTACGTCAGAATATTGTACTAGTAGCTACGACTACATGCAAGTTGACTTGTGAAGAACACTATACACAGATAATATCGGGTGTGAGCTGATTTGATGCACATCCTCTAATCAGATTGCTTTATCAATTCGTCGTTTCCTCTCCGGACGATTATGTGCTTAGTCACCACTGGACCAGGAACAATAACGAACTTTCTTGATTTGTGTGTGATGTGCTACTACAGTATATAAAAAATCAGCCTCAGGGCAAATAGCAACAAGAGTGAGGTTGATAAAAGTATACCATTGCATAGGAAAAATAATGCATGCTTTAGGGCCGTTGCTTCAAAGAAAGACCAATGTCTTTACGCCCCGAGAACGCATTCAAATGCTTCCGTCATCATGCGATTTGGTACATGTATTAAGCGATACTCTTCCGCAAAAGTGATGTGGCATTTTTTCCTTGAAGTACGCAATGTTATACTCGATGTATATCTTGGAAACAATAAGTTACAAAAGGAAAAGCGTGTTTTAACTTCACTTGAATCTCAGCAATTACACACAAAATCATGATCTATCTTTTAACCAGATTCTACTTCCAAGATTTAAAATTGGATTAGTTGCCCGCCACTGTGATTGTTTAAGCCTGATTTCTTGGCAAAGCATCATGCCAGAGTGAGTGCTTAAATCCTTCTCCAGAGCGTGACGTAAACAAATAACTTGCCAGCAGAGATCCATTGTACCATGTAGTACATTTAGGAATTTCGATTGTTGGCAACTCGCGTCTATTTCCCGTTGCAGCCAGGAACTCGCTCTCAAATTCTCTGGCTGTGCTGTCATGCACTTTCGTCGGAAGCTCGACAATCACGAGACGCCCAATCATCAAGGGCGAAAAATCGAAGTGGAATCCGCAGCCCTTCGCCGTCTCCAACATACTCATTAAATGCAGTAATGGAGACTCCCTCACACACGACGTACGGATCGATTTCATCGTCATCGTTGTCGAAATAACTCGCAACCGCATCAAGCTCCAGCGCATCGATGGCGACGCGAATATCATCGGCGGTCTTTAAAGTCGTCATGCTTGCTGCAGCCGTACCACGTCGTATATTGCACTGGAAGAACAATACGAATCCCCGTCGCAGCATGTGCTCATTTTCTGAAATGGGAAAGGAAGAGGGGGAGGGAAAAACCGGTTTTCATCGTCCGCTCGTCCGCTCACTGTCCGCCCAAGCTATGCATAAAAAGGCATCTAGAGTACCCCTAGACACCCTTACAGCGAGCGATGATGTACTATATAGTACATTAACGTGGTCTCTAAGGGTGTTTAGGGGTACTCTAGATGTCATTTTATGCACAGGTTGAGCGGACGATGTAACATAATCCATGCAGTCCGTCCACTAGCGTACGCCAACAGAAAGATCACGTGGGCGGACAGTGAGCAGACGAGCGGACGATGAAAACCGGTTTTTTCCTCTCCCTCTTCCCCGCTTTCCTTTCCCATTTCGAGAAAGAGAAAATGAGCACATGCGTTTGGTGTCCCGTGTCTCTATCTTGAGACAAACTCCACTCTATGATGAATCTTTGGAAGATAGATAAGATAGGATTCAAACATGTACTATATAGTACATGTTTGATAAGATCTTAAGATAGGATTCAAACATGTACATCTTTGAATCCTATCTTAAGATATATATAGTACATGTTTGAATCCTAACTTAAGATCTTATCAAACATGTGTGTTTGTGCATTGTACATGTTTGAATCCTATCTTATCTATCTTAACATGTACTATATATTACATGTTTGATAAGATCTTATCTATCTTAACATGTCCTATCTTATCTATCTTAACATGTTCTATATAGTACATGTTTGAATCCTATCTTATCTATCTTAACATGTTCTATATAGTACATGTTTGAATCCTATCTTATCTATCTTCCAAAGATTCATCATAGAGTGGAGTTTGTCTCAAGATACAGACACGGGACACCAAACGCATTCGAGAGCTCTGTAAGGCAATGTGCCGTGGAAATAAATGCCATATTTTACAAGGTCGTGCTGAACGTACGTTTGCACCTCCATTCACTTCAGGTGAATTGCGATGCTGTAAAAGATTTGCTTCGACATGCGCACTGTATTTCTCTGCTAAACCTGCTTTTGTCTTTCGGAACTGCTGCAAGCCACAGAAACGCATTCTTTCCTCGGTACAACTCATTTCTCAATTTACTTCGTTTCGAGTGGTGTCAACTTCGAAATCTGTTCGAGATAACCCCGTCACGACCATGCGCTCGTCTTTCATCTTGCTCCTGTTAAGCATGATTGCGTTGCTAACCTACAGCAGTGCTGCTTCGGCCGAAGGTAGCTACTATCCCCATCGCGTCCGCAAAAACGACGATATCAAGCGCAATTTACGTGCCGAAACGACGAACGAAAGCGATGACGACGAGGAACGGCTTCTTGGTATCGATTCGTTACAGCTGTGGCGGCTCACACGTGCTGCTAACAAGCTGTCGAAGCAAGAAGCCAAACTTGCGGCAAGCCAGACCAAGTTGGCGGCTAAGCAAGAGAAGATGCTCAAGTCATGGCTGGAGAACAAAAATGTTTACCCGGATTACCTCTACAAGAAGCTCGGTTTCGCGAAAATGGGCGCGAAGGCATCGGAGAGCCCGAACTACACTGTCTACCAAAAGTATGTCGACGAGCTGACGACGCGGTGGGTCAAGTTCGGTACCAGTCTTGAAACGGTTTACAAATCGCTTCGTCTTGACAAGCTCGGTGCGAAGGCGTCACAGAGTCCAAGCTATCCGATTTACGAGGCGTTTCTGAAGCAGAGATTTGCCAACTAGCTTTGCCACGACCAAACGTAGTCGAACGGTGTTCGTGTTGTAGTACAAGTCACGACATTACTTGCTAGCCCCCTCACCACAAGAGCTTATGAGCAGAGCATGCAAATTTAATTGAGAACGCACCATTTTCATACAAGTCTTTTGAGAAAATAAATACTGGTCAAGATTGAACAAGAATACACTTTATCCTGGTGTTGAATTAATCTGCATCATCGTTTTCTCGGTGTCCACGTGCAGGCCTCCAACTTCCATCAGCTTTTCCGCAGCATGTAGATGGACGCGATATGCGGCGATTGCTAAGGCTGGATATTTGTGCTTTGTCCACTCCCGCCCTAGCTCTACTCCAGTAGTATAGAAAACTTCAAAGCGCGGCACCGTTGATTTTCCCGGTCTGACGCTTCCAGACAACTTTTAAGCACAATTAGGAGCGTGAAAAATCACCGTTGCGTAACGCTGCTAGAGCTCGATATGTCAACTCCACATACTCAGGCCTGGCAGCTTCACGCAACGGTGATTTTTTGGTTTGTTGCGTGGCTTGCACAAGTTGGCGCGTACTCGCGACAAGAGAGGACAGATCCCTCTTACTACTAGAATGCATCTCTGCTTCTCGGGCAAGGCCAGCTCACAAGTTGTGAGACTCCTTGTGACGGAGTATGATGCGGACGTCAACGCAAAAGATAATGCTGGCTGGACGCCGCTGATGCGCCTCTGTTACTCAGGGACGGTTGACGCTGGCATTGTGAAACTTTTAGTTGCCTTCGGAGGTGACGTGAATGCAAGAGATAGCGAAGGAAAGACAATGTTGATGCATCTGTGTCTATCAAACAAAGCCGAAGGTGATTAATACACGATATAGCGGGGGACTGCGAAGCAGACGTGAACGTCAGATCGAACGAAAGAACGTCCTGCTTAATGTATTTGTGTGCATCCGAATCAGTAGACCCTACCGCAGTAAATGCTCGCGTGGCAAGCTATGGCGCTGAGGTTAACATACAAGACGGAAAAGGAAGAACGCCTCTGATGCTGGCGGCTTGCGGGGGCGATGCCAAAATTGTGAGGATGCTGCTGCGCTGCAACGCCGATCCAAATATATGGCAGACAATCTCAACCGAACTGCCTATGACTACGCAGCCGAAAGCGACAATAAGCATATTCAACACTTGCTTACGACGTGCGCCATTCATTTTAACGCCAGCTCGTCATCTTTGGTGATACCCAAGTGGGCTATCCTTGCTACTGAATTAAATTTGGAGATATCGTATCGACCAAGGATGTTGGAGGAAACTTCCTTGGAACATGGCTTGACGCCTACGTCGTGATCAAAATGTACGTTTCTGTTTATGAACCCGACGAATCGACAGGTTCCGCCTTACGCTTTCATGTGCAGGCCGAACGTTGGTTCGCACTTCGGCACTTAAACAAAAGCTGTACGGTGCAGTATATGAAGGGTTTCAACTCTTTGTGTGTGAGCTCATGGCAAACGGGTCGCTTCGAAATTACTGAAGCGGCTGAAACAGAATAATGCTCGCTCAGATCTTCTAGATGGTGGCGATTTAGGTTATCCGAGCGCATTTCGGTACCTACACGACGCAGCATTAGGACTGCAGTTTCTGCATGAGCGCGAGATTTTGCACGGAGACATCCAACTCGGAAACATTTTAATTGGCAGTGACGGCATCGCCAAGCTTGCCAGCATGTCTTTTCGCACAACTTCGACGAGTGGACAATCGGGCAAAGAGTTGGAAACGACATTAGATGAAAACAACAAGAAGCGGTTGCGGCTCCCCAGAAGCGCCTGTTCACTTTGAGAAAATAGCAGCTTTCAAGTCGAATGGGGAGAATGCCGTGGCGGTGAAGCGCGAGAACATGACGTGCCTTACTAAGAAGCCGCTCCACGGCATTCGATGTCGGAGGAATTAAGCGCACGCCACGGTAAACTTGAACTGCAGCTCGGTGCTTCTTGCGCGCGCGTAATGCGCGATCAGCAACCCAGCGCCACCGTCATCTTCAGCAGAAGTCTCCCTCAGGCCTGCCACAGGCTCCGCGATGTCCCTTAGAAGGCTGCGCTGCTCGGTCGAGAGGTCAGTCTCCTTCCCGAGCAGTACCTTCACGAGTTGTACAATTATTTGTACAAAGACGAAGTTATTGCTTGTTTTTGCTAAGCGGAATAATGAATAATTCCCTACAAATATTTCCGTATATTGTCAATACAGTTATTTATTCGGAGGGCCTGATCTCCCATTCTACTACAAGTCAATCATAAACAATTTACAAGCAAAGTGTATCCAGGTTCATAATGGCTACCGTCCCTGAAACGAGGAGTTCACGTGAGTGGCAGAAGCTTTGTGGCCACACGACGTCACTGGGGGGGTTACTCGCGCGTCATTCGCGCTCTGGACGATGCAGGTGAAGGTGGTCAAGGCGGGCAAGCGCGCCACGGACTTCGGCGCCGTGCAGGTGGCCGGCTCGGCGCCCACGGTGGCCGCGCTCAAGGCCGCGTTCGAGTCGCACGCGCGCGTGTCGCGCTTCCGCCAGAGCCTCAAGCTGCAGCGCGGCGACGAGCTGGTGGCGCTCGCGGACGACAACAAGCTGCTGGCGGACTACGGCGTCACGGACGGCGCCACGCTCGTCTTCCGCGACCTCGGGCCGCAGATCGGGTATCGCACGGTGTTCGTGGCCGAGTACCTGGGGCCGCTGCTCTTCGTGCTGGGCTACGCGGCGCGGCCGGCCTTGATCTACGGCGCCGAGGCCGCGGCCAGACCGCTCGGCCACACGGCCATGCTGGGCGTGGCCGCCTGGACGCTGCACTTCCTCAAGCGCGAGTTCGAGACCTTCTTCGTGCACCGCTTCAGCCGGCCCACCATGCCGCTGCGCAACCTGTTCAAAAACTGCATCTACTACTGGAGCTTCGGCGCCGTGGTGGGCTACCCGCTGTGCCACCCGCAGTACGCCGGCCCCGCGTCGGCCGCCCAGGTGCAGGCTGGCCTGGCCCTCATGGCCGTGGCCGAGCTCCTTAACCTGTGCGTGCACGTGCAGCTGCGCAACCTGCGCCCGGCCGAGGGCTCCAAGGAGCGACCCATCCCCAAGGGCCCGCTCTTCGCGCTCGTGTCGTGCCCCAACTACACCTTCGAGGTGCTGGGCTGGGTGGGCTTCTCAATCTTCACGCAGGTGGCCGCCAGCTACGTGTTCACGGTCGTCGGCTTCCTGCAGATGGCCGACTGGGCCCTCAAGAAACACCGCGGATACCTCAAGAGCTACGGCGACGACTACAAGAAGCTGCGGCGCAAAGCCATTGTTCCCTTCATCCTGTAAGGTGGCGAAGAGAGACAGGAGTGGCCTCTCTATCAGCTACAGCTGTCATGGGAAAGTGATAGCAAAACAGCAAGGGCAGGGATACGGTCTGGTGTAGAGACTAATATGAGCTGCTCGTTGCTGGTTATCAGATGTCGAAGAAATGTTTGAGTATTCAAATATACTATTCGTGCGCTAGCATCTTCAGTTACCACGACTCCTACCATCGAGTGCTTGTCTTGCAAATATTGCCTGATTGACGTGTCCCCATGCATGCAATATTCGACGAAGTTACACACCTACGTCAGAATATTGTACTAGTAGCTACGACTACATGCAAGTTGACTTGTGAAGAACACTATACACAGATAATATCGGGTGTGAGCTGATTTGATGCACATCCTCTAATCAGATTGCTTTATCAATTCGTCGTTTCCTCTCCGGACGATTATGTGCTTAGTCACCACTGGACCAGGAACAATAACGAACTTTCTTGATTTGTGTGTGATGTGCTACTACAGTATATAAAAAATCAGCCTCAGGGCAAATAGCAACAAGAGTGAGGTTGATAAAAGTATACCATTGCATAGGAAAAATAATGCATGCTTTAGGGCCGTTGCTTCAAAGAAAGACCAATGTCTTTACGCCCCGAGAACGCATTCAAATGCTTCCGTCATCATGCGATTTGGTACATGTATTAAGCGATACTCTTCCGCAAAAGTGATGTGGCATTTTTTCCTTGAAGTACGCAATGTTATACTCGATGTATATCTTGGAAACAATAAGTTACAAAAGGAAAAGCGTGTTTTAACTTCACTTGAATCTCAGCAATTACACACAAAATCATGATCTATCTTTTAACCAGATTCTACTTCCAAGATTTAAAATTGGATTAGTTGCCCGCCACTGTGATTGTTTAAGCCTGATTTCTTGGCAAAGCATCATGCCAGAGTGAGTGCTTAAATCCTTCTCCAGAGCGTGACGTAAACAAATAACTTGCCAGCAGAGATCCATTGTACCATGTAGTACATTTAGGAATTTCGATTGTTGGCAACTCGCGTCTATTTCCCGTTGCAGCCAGGAACTCGCTCTCAAATTCTCTGGCTGTGCTGTCATGCACTTTCGTCGGAAGCTCGACAATCACGAGACGCCCAATCATCAAGGGCGAAAAATCGAAGTGGAATCCGCAGCCCTTCGCCGTCTCCAACATACTCATTAAATGCAGTAATGGAGACTCCCTCACACACGACGTACGGATCGATTTCATCGTCATCGTTGTCGAAATAACTCGCAACCGCATCAAGCTCCAGCGCATCGATGGCGACGCGAATATCATCGGCGGTCTTTAAAGTCGTCATGCTTGCTGCAGCCGTACCACGTCGTATATTGCACTGGAAGAACAATACGAATCCCCGTCGCAGCATGTGCTCATTTTCTGAAATGGGAAAGGAAGAGGGGGAGGGAAAAACCGGTTTTCATCGTCCGCTCGTCCGCTCACTGTCCGCCCAAGCTATGCATAAAAAGGCATCTAGAGTACCCCTAGACACCCTTACAGCGAGCGATGATGTACTATATAGTACATTAACGTGGTCTCTAAGGGTGTTTAGGGGTACTCTAGATGTCATTTTATGCACAGGTTGAGCGGACGATGTAACATAATCCATGCAGTCCGTCCACTAGCGTACGCCAACAGAAAGATCACGTGGGCGGACAGTGAGCAGACGAGCGGACGATGAAAACCGGTTTTTTCCTCTCCCTCTTCCCCGCTTTCCTTTCCCATTTCGAGAAAGAGAAAATGAGCACATGCGTTTGGTGTCCCGTGTCTCTATCTTGAGACAAACTCCACTCTATGATGAATCTTTGGAAGATAGATAAGATAGGATTCAAACATGTACTATATAGTACATGTTTGATAAGATCTTAAGATAGGATTCAAACATGTACATCTTTGAATCCTATCTTAAGATATATATAGTACATGTTTGAATCCTAACTTAAGATCTTATCAAACATGTGTGTTTGTGCATTGTACATGTTTGAATCCTATCTTATCTATCTTAACATGTACTATATATTACATGTTTGATAAGATCTTATCTATCTTAACATGTCCTATCTTATCTATCTTAACATGTTCTATATAGTACATGTTTGAATCCTATCTTATCTATCTTAACATGTTCTATATAGTACATGTTTGAATCCTATCTTATCTATCTTCCAAAGATTCATCATAGAGTGGAGTTTGTCTCAAGATACAGACACGGGACACCAAACGCATTCGAGAGCTCTGTAAGGCAATGTGCCGTGGAAATAAATGCCATATTTTACAAGGTCGTGCTGAACGTACGTTTGCACCTCCATTCACTTCAGGTGAATTGCGATGCTGTAAAAGATTTGCTTCGACATGCGCACTGTATTTCTCTGCTAAACCTGCTTTTGTCTTTCGGAACTGCTGCAAGCCACAGAAACGCATTCTTTCCTCGGTACAACTCATTTCTCAATTTACTTCGTTTCGAGTGGTGTCAACTTCGAAATCTGTTCGAGATAACCCCGTCACGACCATGCGCTCGTCTTTCATCTTGCTCCTGTTAAGCATGATTGCGTTGCTAACCTACAGCAGTGCTGCTTCGGCCGAAGGTAGCTACTATCCCCATCGCGTCCGCAAAAACGACGATATCAAGCGCAATTTACGTGCCGAAACGACGAACGAAAGCGATGACGACGAGGAACGGCTTCTTGGTATCGATTCGTTACAGCTGTGGCGGCTCACACGTGCTGCTAACAAGCTGTCGAAGCAAGAAGCCAAACTTGCGGCAAGCCAGACCAAGTTGGCGGCTAAGCAAGAGAAGATGCTCAAGTCATGGCTGGAGAACAAAAATGTTTACCCGGATTACCTCTACAAGAAGCTCGGTTTCGCGAAAATGGGCGCGAAGGCATCGGAGAGCCCGAACTACACTGTCTACCAAAAGTATGTCGACGAGCTGACGACGCGGTGGGTCAAGTTCGGTACCAGTCTTGAAACGGTTTACAAATCGCTTCGTCTTGACAAGCTCGGTGCGAAGGCGTCACAGAGTCCAAGCTATCCGATTTACGAGGCGTTTCTGAAGCAGAGATTTGCCAACTAGCTTTGCCACGACCAAACGTAGTCGAACGGTGTTCGTGTTGTAGTACAAGTCACGACATTACTTGCTAGCCCCCTCACCACAAGAGCTTATGAGCAGAGCATGCAAATTTAATTGAGAACGCACCATTTTCATACAAGTCTTTTGAGAAAATAAATACTGGTCAAGATTGAACAAGAATACACTTTATCCTGGTGTTGAATTAATCTGCATCATCGTTTTCTCGGTGTCCACGTGCAGGCCTCCAACTTCCATCAGCTTTTCCGCAGCATGTAGATGGACGCGATATGCGGCGATTGCTAAGGCTGGATATTTGTGCTTTGTCCACTCCCGCCCTAGCTCTACTCCAGTAGTATAGAAAACTTCAAAGCGCGGCACCGTTGATTTTCCCGGTCTGACGCTTCCAGACAACTTTTAAGCACAATTAGGAGCGTGAAAAATCACCGTTGCGTAACGCTGCTAGAGCTCGATATGTCAACTCCACATACTCAGGCCTGGCAGCTTCACGCAACGGTGATTTTTTGGTTTGTTGCGTGGCTTGCACAAGTTGGCGCGTACTCGCGACAAGAGAGGACAGATCCCTCTTACTACTAGAATGCATCTCTGCTTCTCGGGCAAGGCCAGCTCACAAGTTGTGAGACTCCTTGTGACGGAGTATGATGCGGACGTCAACGCAAAAGATAATGCTGGCTGGACGCCGCTGATGCGCCTCTGTTACTCAGGGACGGTTGACGCTGGCATTGTGAAACTTTTAGTTGCCTTCGGAGGTGACGTGAATGCAAGAGATAGCGAAGGAAAGACAATGTTGATGCATCTGTGTCTATCAAACAAAGCCGAAGGTGATTAATACACGATATAGCGGGGGACTGCGAAGCAGACGTGAACGTCAGATGAACGAAAGAACGTCCTGCTTGATGAATTTGTGTGCATCCGAATCAGCAGACCCTACCGCAGTAAATGCTCTCGTGGCAAGCTATGGCGCTGAGGTTAACATACAAGACGGAAAAGGAAGAACACCTCTGATGCTGGCGGCTTGCGGGGGCGATGCCAAAATTGTGAGGATGCTGTTGCGCTGCAACGCAGATCCAAACGTGGCGGACAATCTCAACCGAATTGCCTATGACTACGCAACCGAAAGGGACCATAAGCATATTCAACACTTGCTTACGACGTGCGCCATTCATTTTAACGCCAGCTCGTCATCTTTGGTGATACCCAAGTGGGCTATCCGTGCTACTGAAATTGAATTTGGAGATATCGTATCGACCAAGGATGTTGGAGGAAACTTCCTTGGAACATGGCTTGACTCCGACGTCGTGATCAAAATGTACGTTTTTGTTTATGAACCCGAAGTGTCGACAGGTTCCGCCTTACGCTTTCACGTACAAGCCGACTGTTGGTTCGCGCTTCGGCATCCAAATAAACAAAAGCTGTACGGCGCAGTATATGAAGGGTTTCAACTGTTTGTGTGTGAGCACATGGCAAACGGGTCGCTTCGAAATCAGAACTTCAGGCAAAAAAAAAAAGTTTTGGAACTACCGGCACTCAGGCGAGTAACACCATAACCGCGCTTGAGTGACGGTAGCCAAATGCACTGCGTCCAGCGGAAAGCGTCCTTTTTCGACCTATTTGCACCCGGCCGGGACATGGCCGCCCGGACGTCAGTGGCTGGCTGAAGTGCTGGTTCCTCGTGGCCAGCCAAAAGTTGCCCGTTGCGCGTCAATAGAAGCGAATTCCGATGGCCGACGCGAGCATCAAGAAGGGGCTGCGCAACCCGCTGGACGAGGCGCAGGTGCGGCGCGCCGTGCTGGCGCTGCAGGCCTTCGTGGCCAAGAAGGCGGAGGCGCGGGCCAAGGCGCCGCTGGTGGAGGACGCCGAGTTCGTGAGCTGCGTGCTGACGCGCAAGCTGGTGCCGGCCAAGGCGTCGCTCAAGCCCATTCCCATGTAAGAACCGCCGCTGCGGCTGCGGCCGGCGGTGGCCCGAGCTGGCCACGCGTTGGCCGGCTATGGCCCGCCGTGGCCCGACGTTTGGCGCGTTTTCTGACCTTTTCGCTGCCCTGTAGCACGCTGCCCAACCCGCTGTACGAGGAGGACGCCGAGATCTGCCTGTTCGTCAAGGACGAGGACAAGAAGCGCATTAAGGAGGCGCTGGCCAAAGACCCCGTCGCCGGCGTGACCAAGGTCATGGGCGTCAAGAAGCTGCGCAAGAACTTTTCGCGCTTCGAGGACAAGCGCGCGCTGGCCGCGGCCTACGACATGTTCCTGGCCGACGACCGCGTGCTGCCCTACCTCAAGGGCCCGCTGGGCACCAAGTTCTTCGTCAAGAAGAAGCAGCCCATCGCCGTGCGCGTGTCCCGCAAGAACGTGTCCGCCAGCGTGCGGCTGGCCTCCAAGCGGACCGCCTTCCACGTCAGTGCCGGCGTGTGCAACAACGTCAAGGTGGCGCGTCTGGACATGACGCCCGAGCAGATCGTGGACAACATCATGGTGGCCATGAACCAGTGCGCCAACCTCGTGCCCAAGGGCTGGAACGGCGTGCAGTCCATCAGTGTCAAGACGGCCGACTCGGTCGCGCTGCCCGTGTACAACGCGCTGGCCACGCTGGCCAAGCTGCCGCCTGTCGGCAAGACGGCCAACCTGAAGAAGCGGAAGCTCGAGGAGTTCATTGCCGAGGCGGATGACGAGGAGGAGGAGGAGGCTCCGAAGGCCAAGAAGCAGGCCAAGAAGGAGGCTGCCGAGGAGGTCGAGGCCCCGAAGGCCAAGAAGGCCAAGAAGGCTGCCAAGAAACAGGTGAAGCAGGAGGAGACTCCCAAGGAGGAGGCGCCCAAGGCCAAGAAGGCCAAGAAGGCGACTAAGGTCGAGGAGGCCGCGAAGGAGACCCCCAAGAAGCACAGTAAGAAGGAGGAGGAGCCGAAGACAGCGACGCCCCCGGCCAAGAAGAAGAATGCTCGGGGCAAGAAGAAAGTCTCCAAGAAGTAAACTCCTGTCCTCGCAATCCGTTCTGGCCGGAGTAGATAGATGATTTACATACATACACGTACTGCTCACTTGACTGCGTCTGTGTTTTGTGTGTAGCTCCGGAGACCAAGCAAGCTGGAGCTGGCCACCTTGTGTTGTGTATGGTGCAGGTCCCCATTGCACCGATGCAGTCCCAGTTGCACAGGTATCACTTCAACATGCAGCGAAAAGCCGGCGGTTGCGAATCTTAAGCAACGGCCGGCCGAGCTCGCGGACGCGACCGCTCACTCTGGAAGAAGACGTCCAAGCAGCACTTAGCCGTCCCGTTCAAGCACCATGGCGATGTTCAGCGCCCGCGGGCTGAACAACTTCATCAGCGAGTTGCGTGCCTGCACGTCTCGCGAAGAAGAGCAGAAGCGCGTGGACAAGGAGTTGGGCAAGATCCGGCAGAAGTTCACGCAGACAGCGAGTAGCTCGGGCCTGGGCAGCGGCGGCCCGGCACTGCAGTCGTACGACCGCAAGAAGTATGCGTGGAAGCTCATCTACATCTATATGCTGGGCTACGACGTGGACTTCGGCCATGTGCAGATCATCAGTCTCGTGTCCGGCTCCAAGTACTCGGAGAAGTGTCTGGGCTACCTGGGCTGTTCCATCCTTCTCAAGGCCTCGGATGAGCTCATGACGCTCGTCATCAACTCCATCCGCAACGACCTCAAGTCGCGCGAGGCCAGCTCGCAGTGTCTTGCACTATGCTGCGTGGCCAACCTGGGCGGCGCCGATCTAAGCGAGACCATGGGTCCTGACGTCGCCGCGCTGCTAACCAGCTCTGCCAGTATCGCCCATGTCCGCAAGAAAGCGGCGCTGTGTGCGCGTCGCCTGATGCCCGACAACCCGGAGCTGCTACCAGTTGAAGACATGGAGAGCAGGCTGAACGACCTGATGGGGGAGACCCACCTGGGAGTTGTCACCTCGGCAGCGAGTCTGCTGCAGACTGCACTGTCACTTCACCCGACCGCATTCCGATCGCTGGTGGAGCCCTGCATCCATCGGCTGAATGCCCTTGTCACGCACAAGAACTGCCCGCGTGACTACATGTACTACAACACCCCGTGCCCGTGGCTGCAGGTGAAATTGCTTCGCATTCTCCAGCAGTTCCACGCCAATGGGGCATTGGACGCTGACTCGGCTGATGGAAGACTCAACAACATGCTGAATGAGACCCTGAGTCGCGTGCTGGCACGTACTCCTCCTGGAAAGAGTGCCAAGAACAACGCTGCGTACGCTGTTTTGATTGAGGCAGTGAACCTAGTCATTGCTCGAGGCAAGCCTGGTGGCGACACTGACAGCCCGGCGTACAAATTGCGTGAGCAGGCTGTGGCGTTGCTAGCTCGCTTCATCTCCGTCACAGAGCCTAATATTCGCTACGTCGGATTGGACTCGATGTACCGCATGGTTCGACTTGACGGTGATGGCACGGGAGTTAAGCAGCACCAGGAGACTGTGCTCTTTTCTCTGAAGGATGCCGATCCGTCGGTGCGCCGACGTGCGCTAGACTTGCTGTTCGCTATGTGCGACTCTACCAATGCGCAGGAGATCGTCGGCGAGCTGGTCAACTACCTGGCCGTCGCAGAACGCACTGTGAGTACTGTTCCGACTACGGGGCCAGTCAGTGGCATCCGTGAGGAAATTGTGCTTAAGGCCGCTATTCTGGCGGAGAAGTACGCGCGTGACTTGCGCTGGTACGTGGACACGGTGCTACAGTTATTAACAATTGCCGGCAGTGAAGTGCCCGATGCCGTGTGGCACCGTGTTGTCCAGATCGTGACGAATCGAGAAGAGCTGCAGCGGTATGCTGCAGAGCAAATGTTCAAGGCAATGGAGCCTCGCTACGTGGATGAGACCACAACTAAGTTTGGGGCCTACGTGTTAGGTGAGTTTGGGTATCTCCTGTGTGATGACGCCACCATGAGCGGTACGCGTCAGTTCGAAGTCCTTCACCAGCACTATGCCGATGCTAGTGTGCCCACTAAGGGGGTTCTCTTGACGGCGTTTGTCAAAATGGACAACTTGTATGAGGAGCTACGCACCACTGTTCATGGTGTTCTAGCTAAGGCAGCAACCAATATGAACCTCGAAATCCAGCAGCGCGCTTGTGAATACTTGGCCCTGCGTCAGCTCTGTCAGAGCTCTCCGAATGGCGAGGAGGTGCTACGTGCTGTCTTGGAACCGATGCCGGTGTTCCCCGAAAACCGCGAGTCTGGTCTTATTGTTCGTCTTCGCAACCAACAGAAGGCTGCTGCCGCTGTTGGTGAAGGTTCGGTCCTGCCGGAAGAGGGGGGAACTTCTCCTCGCGCACAGGCAAGGGCCAGCGAACCGCAGCCTGCAGCTTCGCAAGCTGTTGACTTGCTGTCTCTGGATGAGCCTGTGGCCCCCAAGACTTCGTCGGCCTTTGGAATGGGATCCGGCCAGGACGCTATCCGTGGGCCCAACCCAGCGTCAGCAGATTTGGGAGACATCTTCGGTGGTGGTGGGTCAAGTGGCAGCAAACCTATTGGTTTGGACGCATCGTTGACACCGCAAATTGCTGTGTGGGCTCGCAATCTCATGCTTAACCCCCAAGGTGTGCTGGTGGAGAACGATACACTGCAGATTGGTGCCAAGCACGAATACCGTGGGTCCCAGGGCCGAATCAATTTGTTCTTCGGAAATAAGACCACGGACACACTTAGCAACTTCTCCGTCCAACTTGCAACGGGTAATTTCTTCCGCGTGCAAGCTGAAGAAGTGCCGCCGCAGCTTGCTGGGAAGCAACAAGCTAAGCAACAGATCATGATCGAGGCGATGGCACCTTTCACAGAGCCCCCGATGATGACGGTTAGCTTCTCACGCAATGGCACGAGCTACGCTTATCGAGTCGCACTACCGTGCCAGGCCACCAGCTTCATGGAACCGGTCGCAGTAAACGAAGAGGCTTTCCTGCAGCGGTGGAATGCTCTAGAGGGTCAGGATCGGGAGCAGCAGGAAGTTGTGCCCGCGGCCAGCAAGCTCGACTTGGCCCAGGCGCGTGAATGGCTCAGCACCAACCTAAAGTTCGCCATGGTCGACGGTCTGGACTCGCAGGCGAGTGGCAGTCTGTCTGGTGCAGCCACCTACCGCACAGGAGCTGTGGGTCCCAATGGCGACAAGCTTGCAGTTGGCTGCCTTGTGCGCCTGGAAGCTAGCGACGGCAACGCGTATCGCATTCGCGTTCGTGCGGTTCATCGTGACGTGAGCGTTGCGACCAAGAACTGCCTCAAGATGCTGCTTCAAGCGTAGAGTAGCAACTAACAGCCATGCAAGCAATGATCTATGAGCCCCATTCGTGTAAGTACTACCCAAACAGTACAGTTGACAAACTTTTGTATTTCCTGCAGCGATCAGCTGCAAGCGTTCGTTTTCTCACTACCAATCGCAGTTTCACCAACCCGTGAATGTCTTTTTCTTTGGCAGTGAAGTCTGTCCCAAACAACTCCTTCTCGTTGAGCTACGCATTATAATGGATTGTTTGTCAAGGTACGGTGTGGTCGTGTTCCATGCACTTGGCTTCCTTGCAGTTCAATAGAAAATGTTCCTTTTCACCGCATTCATGTTCTTCTCGGGAAAAGCAATCGTTCTCACAAAACGACCAGTTCATCTTGAACTAGAACCCATCACAAGATTTTGTTTAAGTGCATTTGTGTCGCTCAGTCTCACTCCACAAATGCGTAGCGTGTTCAACCCGTTGCATTCCAGGCAGTAACCCAAGCTTCCATCTTCGGTCGCGAACACACACGGACGAGTGTGCAACGTCAACTTCAGGTCCACGGCTCAACTCGCGTATCCACTCGATTAGCTAGTGTTCAGCTAAGTGCAGGTGAACGTTCCTAGATCGGCAGCATTACAGCCGAAACGGAGATTATAAATGCGATCGGTCTCCATCTCCTCAACGATTGAGATGGGGGCAAAAGGCACGTCGAGTGCATTATACATGAAGGACATGGTTGCCCTGGCAGGACCGCACCACTATTATTAACAAGCCGGTGGTGTGGGCATTCAACAATGATGCAGAGCGTGTGTGGTGACGTGTTGACGGGCACCAAGACGAGCTGGATACCTCTGGATCACGTTCTCCTTCGAGATGAGGACGGCCACGTACCACCACCACCACGTCCGCTGAAAAGGAGACCTGGTGATCAGCTCCTCGTCGTCCAAAAGCTTGAGCTACAACTTTCGGTGAGGTCGGTCCGCCGTGCCTAAGCGTAGTCGACTCGACCATCGAGTGTTCGCGTTGTGCACTATCCGGCCAGCCGAAAACCGCGCAAGCCTCACATCAACGACCGCGAACGGAATCGATGGCTTCGGCGCCGTCGGCCTCGCGGATAGCCGCAGGTGGACCGCTCGCTTGCACTGACCAACGTTGACATGCGTCGGATCGGAACCAGCCCTGGCCGGGGGAGAGACCGCCTCGAAAACTTCAGCGAGGGCTCAATCGACAACACCCAGCTGCTTTTCGCTCCATGTGAGCTCCGCTGGCCGGGAACTTGTCTCGCGCGGAGTATCGCCGTGCATAGGACAGGAGCCGGACGTCATGTTACCAGCCACCAGCCGGCTTTCCCGCTATCACTGTAGCGCACGAAAAGAGGCGTCAGTCTCCTTTGCTCGGTCACCGGTGCCAAGCGCGACTTGCACGCGACTTGGCTCGACGCGTAAAGTGCAAGCTGTTTGCCGCGACCGGCATCGGAGCTTTTCTACGAGCTGCTGGTAGAACTGGACATCGTACAGCCGTCGGCGCCACCGAGGCGACATTGTTTGAACTCCCCGCGGATTCCTCGGGCACCTGGCGGCGGCGTGGTGACTCCATCGCCAGGAACAAACTGTGCAGGCAGTTATCTCCCCGAGAGATAGAGCGCTCTCGGACACGCAGATTTCATGAAGAGGACGCGACGGAATTGCAGGTCGCGATGGCGGTCGTCACTGCTGACGCTCGCGGTGCTAGCGGCGGCGTTCGCGACGGCCGTGACAGCGCAGACAGCGGAGAGCGCGACGGTCTCGCCAGCAGATTTAACTGACTCAGCAGCGGGCACAACCACAGACGCACCGGGGGCGACGGACGCAGCGCCGGCCACCGTGGTGCCGGCAGGAGGAAGCAGCGACAGCACAAGCACGACATCTTCATCGGCTAACACGCCGACACAGACACCGGTCTCAATAACAGAGACACCAGCAGCGACCGAAGCTCCTGCAGTGACAGAAGCCCCAGCAGCAACAGAAGCACCTGCAGCGACAGAAGCCCCGGCAACAACAAGCCCATCAACTACAGCCCCAGCAGCTACCAGATACCCTACTGAGGCGCCAACTATCACGGGCGCGGCGGCGGAGACGGCAGCCCCAACACCAGCTCCTGAAGCTACAACGGCAGCACCAACAGCGGCACCAGCAGCCCCGACAGCAGCGCCTGTCACCGATGCCTCAGCTGTGACGGCGGCACCAGCGAGTACGACTGCAGCACCCGCAACGACAGTACCAGCAGCCACCACGGCAGCGCCGGCGGCGGCACCAGCAGTCACCACGGCAGCGCCGGCGGCGGCACCAGCAGCAGCACCAGCGAGTACGACAGCAGCACCCGCAACAACAGTACCAGCAAGCACAACGGTGGCACCCGCCGCCACCGAGGCACCAACAGCAGCCCCTGTCGCGACAGAGCCGCCTACGACAGCTCCCGTGGCAACAGAAGCCCCGACAACAGCTCCAGTTGCAACTACACAAGCACCAGTCGCCACACCTGCCACGCCTTCGACTACAGCCCCGGCCGTCACTACGCCAACACCGACAGCTACGACACAGGCACCCGCAAGCACTACCCCCACTCCAACCACGGCAACTCCGACCTCGCCGCCACCGGTGACGCCTAAACCAGAAACGACTCCATCGCCAAGCGACTCCGGCTCATCAACAGGTTCCTCGGCCTCTTCGTCGGCAAGTTCCCCGCAAGCGTCATCTACATCAGCGTCAAGCAAGTCTACAGATGAAACCCAGTCGTCAGGTGATAGCGGCGCCGACACGTCGACCAGCGATGGCGTTGGTGCCTCCAAGGAACTAACGCTTTCGCCGATCACCTCGGACGATAGCAACACCGATGCCGACACCACCAAGAGCAACAGCGGATCGGACCCCAGCAATACTTCCACCTCCTCCGGACAGTCCGAGTCTTTCGGAGGCTGGAAACTGGCGCTCGTTGTCGTCGGTGCTGTGTGCGTTGTGGTGGCGTCAATTTTCTTCGTGCACATGCGTCACGTGCGAACTGCTGCCGCGAACAAGCGGTCTAGAGGTAGTTCCCAGCAACGCGCACTCGATTCGTTCTTCCGCCAGAACCGCGTGACGGTGGCGCGCGAGACTGGCGTGTCGTCGACCAACTTCGTCACGGACCCGTTGACGCCGCGCGACGAGATCGCCGTGACCATGCCGTCCAACAACCCGCAGGACCGGCCTCGGACGAAGACGGCGGACCTCATCGCCGGCTCAGCAGCGCAGGCGTTCAACCGCCGGACACGACCAGGCAGCGGCGCCGGCTCCGGTGCAAGCATCGACACGCCGACCGAAAGCTATCGCGGCGACGAGTACGACTCGTTCACCGGTCGACATCACGCGCCGTCCATGGTGTCGGTGGCCTCGTCCAACATGTACCGGTCGGACTCGGACGCGAGCTCAGTGTCCCTGGGCAGCATCGCGCCGTCGGCCACGTCCAGCCAGCGGTCCGTGCAGATGCCGCTGTTCCCGACTCGACTGGAGACGGTGACGCCGTCGCAAGCCCGGAGCTCTCGCCGCGCGTCGTCCGCCACGTCGCTGGGCGACGCGCGCGACACGAACCGCTCGGACCGCTCCAGCAGCGACTTCTCCGTGTTCAACGCGTCGTCCGCGGCCTCGGACGACGTGTACCGCATCAGCACGCAGCTGCTCGACGTGGCGGCGCTGCCGCGCGCCAGCTACGACAGCGACGCGCTGAGCGAGTTGAGCGTGGACGGGGGCGAGAGCTACGCGTCCGCGCGGCGCAGCACCAACGAGAGCTACGCCACGGAGCTGAGCGGCAGCTTCTCCACGCTGGACAGCTTCGCGTCGCGCTCCACGGACACGGACGGCGTGTTCGCGCGCGGCTCCAAGGAGTCCGAGCTCAGCGAGGGCGAGATCTAGTGACTAACCGAATGTAGTGGCGTGAGTCGTGTACCCTAAAGACGTGGTTTAAAGAGCAGCGAGCTGCGTTCATTTCGTGTCTAGTGGCTGTCTACGCCTCGGCGGCCAGCGCGTCGCGCACGCGGTCGCGCGTGCGCAGGCCCTTGACGCCCAGCTGGCGCTCGTCCTTCACGCCCAGCAGGTAGTTGTCCAGCCCGCCCGCCTTGTCCACGCAGCGCAGCGTGTGCGCCGTCACGTTGAGCGGCACCTTCTCGTCCAGCGCCTCGGAGTACAGCGTCTTCCACTGGTGGTTCACGTGCCACGCGCGGCGCGTGCGGCGCTTGGAGAACGACACGTTGTTGCCGAAGGCCTTGTCGCGCCCGGCGAACAGCCCGCGCGCCGCGCGCCCCGACACGTGCTGGCGCCGCGCCGCGCGCGTGAAGCCCTCGAGGAAGCGCATGCCCGCCATGATGCTCGACGCTCTGTGTGGCGGAGAGTGAGGCGAGCTTTTTGCACGAATCGCGTCACGAACTCGATCCGATTGGACAAAACTCGCCGCCTTTGGTTTCAAACAACTCGGCGAAGTATTTCTACCGTCCGCAGTGCTCAAAGCTTTTTCACCGCGAAGTTGCCCTAGTATGTTTTAATGGGGGATTTTTCAGCTGCTAAAGAGAAGTAGAGGCGTTCATGTATATTACGCTACCCGTCACTGTTTTAGGAGATCCAGAGCGCCCCTCCCCCACCATGCTTACTAGTTTTCGAAGCGGCATTAGCGTGCGCACGCACATATCCCCACCAAATGTTCCAGTACGGATCTTCGTAATAGGTCTTGTGACTGAGTTGTAGGCGGTGAATGATGTCATTCGTGTGCTTCCCTTCGGCTAACCACAACTTATACTGCGCTTCTTGCAAGTTGGCCGCGTTCTCTCTCGTTATTTTGCTCCAACTTTTCGTCTTTGCATCATAGAGCATTTTTGCCACTACTTCGTCTCCGTAGGTCTTTGTCATTGTCGCAACCATGGCAGCATTTGCCTCGTCGTTATGTTTACCCAGCATTCCGATGTAGGTGCTCCATCCTTTCCAATTGGAGCTTGTGAGAAGCTTTTCCACTCCATCGTCGAGCTTGAACGCCTTGAAGGCATCGTCTACAGTTGCCCCTTTCGCAAGCAGTTGCTGGAGCAGCTCATCAGTCTTCGCGGCTCCTGACACCGACTTGACCCAGTTTGTTAGACCCTCACTGACACTAGCGCTGAAGGCTCTCTCTTCATCATCCTCAGCCTGACGAGTTCCAGTCCTCAACACTCGCTTCGAAGCAAAACGGCGTTTTTCGAGAACTTTTGTCGTTGAGTTCACAGTCGCCTCGGTAGAATCGATGCTTGCCAGAACAGCAACGACCAGTAGAAGAATGTAACCTAGACGCATGACAAGTTTTTTTTTCCTGTAGTAGGATCGGACGAGTAAAAGAAGAAGTGGGCTGGGCTCAGCTGATATCGTGACGAATCAATAATGACGCCTAGCATGTTAAAGCCAAAACGTCCGGTTTCATCCATAATCATTGATTACACTACTATAATTTAGATGTCCAATTTCACTCAAGTAAGTTTTCTTCAAAATACAAAAGTGCTAGGAGGGCTTATCATGAGCCAAAAACATCAGAAAACGGTAGGATTGGTTATGCGAACTACTAATCGCTCGCTTGAGCTGATTTACGGTTCCAACTGTAGAAAATGCAGCACAAATGAGGCACGCACTCTGGGTTATGGCCGAACCTAGTTATGAGGTCTTCCCATCCCATCATAGGACTTTGCAAACCTGTGTACCGTAAAGTAGGTGTCACATATCGCTTTGTTAAGAACCACCCCAAATTGAAGCTGTCCATCGACTATGCCGCTTCCGCTAAAGAAATGTTGTATGTAGTATCAGCCTGCTTCCTTACTACACACCAGACCACAGTTTAGTACATTATACTAGATAGATACGAGAATTGACAGACGAGGATTGTCGATATGACCGAGGATGAATTTATCTTTACTGATTCACATCAGTTGGTGGTTAAAATGACCTAGATTACTTACACAAAGCTGTGATTCCCACCCGACGCACAAATGTTTTCGAGCATTGCATACTAGTCGAATAAAAGTGCTTCAGTTAGCCTTCTTGAGAAGTAGCTTCGAGGGGTAAATAAAATGGGGAAGAGAACCAAACACCCTTGGTTGAGGCCCTCTTTTTAGTGTTAAAATCATTGGAGCTGGATAGGATGCACAGCACAATTGTAGAAACATATAGATGTTTGAAAACGTAACTCTTTTCCTTTCTTGGTATCGCAGACCTCCTACGATACTACCCAAACTAGTGAAAACTTCAAAATTGGAACAACAAAATCTCCTTTTGTAATACGATCTCTATCTATCCCAGCCTCGGTGATGCCCTAGTTTTAAGTGAGGTGGATTACTGTGGTTTCTTACCTGAACTGGACTAAAGCAAGGCATTCTACATGTAGCTGGGAAAATCCAGAGAAAGTTTTGACATTGTCAGTTGCTCAGTGGCACGATGTAGCTTAACAGGGTGCCTCGATATCTTGGTGATGCAACCCGAATGTGAAACGGAACTTGAAATAGAGAGGTTCTGCAAAAGTTCTTGCTTTAAACAATTCAATACCACAACTGTTGCACAAGTGTGCTTTGTATTGTACTAAGTTAATTCTCACTGAGACACGAAAATAAATGGATTACAGGTTCTAGAATTCAGCGCATTCATTAATGAAGTATATGCCTTGCTGAAAGTAAGGGAGTCATTGTTCGCCTATCTAGCAAAAAAAACCGTAGGCTGAATGGGCTATACTTTTTTATTACGGTAAATCCAAGTTGGCAGTCAACTTCAAATCATTACACAGCCCCAGCTAGAAGAAATGATTTAATTAACGTTTGTTTTAGTGCTTCAGGTTTTTAGGCTATCTTTAAATACTACGGGAAAGTTCTTCAATTTCGAAATCCAATCAAGAAAGCACTAGTGGTCTTGATATCACGAGATGATCTCGAAATCCAAATCAACTCGTGCCAGCGGCACGAGGAAGCTCTGATATTATAGGGCTGGGCTGGTAATGCTAGAAGAAGTAAAAAATCTCCATCACTCTCTAGGTAGATCTGTTTCAGGCATAGCAAGGCGTTGTTCTTCGCTTGATTTTGTCGGGGCAGCAGGCGCTCCACCCCGTTAACAACTACACGTTTCATGGCCAATTGCTCCTGCAGCAACTCCTGCAGCATACGTCGTACTGTAGCCGTGGGCGGTGCGTCTCCACTATCACGTTCGCAGACCCACGCCTGCCACGCCGCAGCACAGCGCGGTCACGATCGGAATCCAAAAGTAGTGGTTGCGATCCCAAACTGTTCGCAGGATTTGATTGCAACTTAGAGCACGCGTAAACATCGTTAAACGAGTCTCCAACAGCGTTTGGTCTTCACCAAAATACTGAAGCTGCCTTCTGAACTGAAAGCGGGCAGATACTTCTGTTGTAAATGCTTATACTAACATCAAAAGAGGAGGATGTCCAGGAGAATGACAGTGACAACGACGAAGAATTTCGGGTCGTATAGGTGGGTCAAGTGCCAAAGAGACTGCCCTTGCGATTCAGCTAGCTGCTGAAGGAGTGCTTCAGGCTGTCCTCGAGAACTATAATGACTTCGCCTTTAACATCCAGGAATTATTTTTGAAAGGGTCTTCTGAGTCTGTTCTGCGTGATGGAGCCTCGCGACGAAGTAAGGGTGGAGGCTTGTTCTCTTCTGCGGCTACACCAGAGGCTGATGATATGGATCCATTCAAGACAACGATTCTTCAAGAATGCCAGCGCACCAATTATCTGCTTGAGACGATGACCGGCAGACTTTGCATCGCACACGTTCGTCTGCCTCGGGAGATTCAGAATCATCGGGTTGAAATAGGTTGCTGTCGGGCATGGTATTGCTACTACATAGGTGTGAAGAAATTGATATCACATTAAGTGTTGCGTAAAACTGCCCTTCAGAAGCAAACCAGCAAAAGTTGGCTGCATGATCTCATCCAAGAACCACACTTTCAGCGTCTTCATGCCTAGGTGCTCGTAAAGCTCCTGACACCAGATCTAGATGAAAATACCGCTAGATCCTCCTCATTCAGGTGAATGTACTCGAATAGTAGTGCGTGTGTAAAAAGCGGGTGCGCAAAGAGCTTTGCCACGTTGCGAAGCTTACTGGTTTCGAGTTGGTGGATCAGCGAGTATTGTTCGCGCTTCCGCTGAGCCTTCAAGCGCGGCGACAAGGTCGTGGCCATCGCACTCGTGCGCTTCATCGCGGCCCTGGTCAACCAGCAGGCTGTCCCACGAGGTGGCCGTCAACTTCACTACCGGTGAGGAATGCGGCCAGGTCTTAGCCGAGCTCTGTCCGGAAGGGCTGTGCGCGATGTTCGAGCGCTGCATATACGTCCTGCACGAAGGAGAAAGCGACGAACGCGTGCAAGGTTTTTGCGACTCGCAAGGGCGGCTTTGCAGTCTACCGCCGTGCATTACCAACTGGGTCTGGGTAGTGGAGCCTGGAGACCAGACCACGCACGAGACGACGCTGGAGGAAACGTTCACTTGCGAGGACAAATTGGACGTGTTCCGCTTCGATCTAGAATACAAGAAGAACGAGCAGATGTGTACTGCGATTAAAAGTGTGATTTTGGGTGTGTCAGACTCAAACTCGGACTCGACGGAGACGATAGCGATTAGGAAGAAGAGGCCGAACAACCTGCTGCAAATACCCCCCCCCCCCCCCCCCCTTGGCATTCCAGTACTACATAGTGCTTGTTGCGAACGCTTCACTCGAATTCTCCACAACGATTTCGTTTGTATAGTGTAATAGGTCATCAGTGACCAGCTTAAGTGGATATAGCTCCGCCACAGGGTCAACAGCAAGCACTTTCACGTTGGAGACAAGATGATTCAGTACTAGGTGGTAGTACGAGATGACGTCTCCTGCTCGCAGTTATCTTTCGCTTGTAGTTTTGATTCGCCGTGCTTTGTTGTGTCCTTGCCTGCTTAAAACAGTACCGAAGAGGAGCATGGCGAGTGTCGCGGCTTTTGCATTTGTGGTAGGATACAGCAACCGACTGCAGTACCGAACAAATGGTTCTGTCGCGGGACTCTAGTCGGTCTCTAGTTCTGTTGTCGCGGGGCTTTAGGTTCTCCCCGTCCGTACTTGGCTGGAACATTCGATAAGCATCGAGGATATCTCCTTTTTCTGGCCGGAACGGATATTGAGTTTCATCAACTTGTGAGCGCACTCTTCGCGTGTGATATTGGACATGATAGTCATAGATTGACGAGATCCTGCTCCGTGTAGTAGTAGTGCTGGTTGCGAGCAGAGCCATTCGGCGGAGTTCGGAGCTCTCGCACGGTACGATTAGTTCGGAGATTTCGGAAACCATCCCACTTAAGTCGGACATCACAGTTAGTAAGGACAAGGTTGAAGCACTTCAACTCTGCGGCGCACGGAGCGCGGAAACATGCTGCCTCCTGACCCCATGCAGCTATACAACCGTCTTCTTGGCTTCCGCGCGGCGCCCCGGGCGACACGAGAGAGGGCCAACTAGTTGTGAGCGACGTTGAGCGACGCCAAGATCCCTGGACCGCTCGCGGAGCTAAGAATCATTTGCTCGCACTCCCTTTTGGAGGGCACTTACGCGTCGGAAGTTGTTTGCTGCAGCCATTCGTGACATTTCAAGCGAAAATCTTACAAGCATGCATGAACTTATGCAACATTAGGCGGGTGAGTCTTTTGACCGGCCAACCCCAGGTTAACCTCAGAGTTTTTTGCAAGCTCGTAGAGATGTTTGACTGCATAATACATGTAAAGCAACCAAACAGTACTGTAGACGAGCATGGCGAGTGTCGCGGGGCTTTAGCATTTGTGGTAGGATACAGCAACCGACTGCAGTACCGAACAAATGGTACTGTCGCGTCCTGATGTCGCGGGGCTTTAGTTTCTCCCGAGCGGACGTACTTGCGATACTTTGGACTGCTAAGTGAACGATTCTGTCCTATCGAGCGTGAGTAAAAGGACGCATCTGATGAATGCTTCGGGTGGACCAAGAGCATCAGGAAAATCTGGAATTCTTCTAGGCATACCGTTTGACCCATTCATACGTGTCCTGTATCTCATGCTTTGTACCGTAATATAGATATCAAGTATCAATCTTTATTGAATTGGAGGCAGCCCTTCATTGCCGCAGGCGTCGCGAGGGTGATGTGTGTGTAGTGATCGTAATGCCGTTTAGAAGAGAGGAAGAAGACTAAAGCAGCACTTCGGATACTGTATGTTGCGGCCAAGAGATTATGGCTATGGCTGACTGTGAGCATCTAGGCAACGGTACTGTAATCAATGATTACGGATATTCTACGGTTTGATTGTGCATGTACTAAACCGGAAGTTTTTGATTTTACAGGGCAGAGACTACTTCTCATTTTGCCCGACCGATCCCCACTACTAATGCGTCTAAGTTGCATTCTTCTACTGGTCACTGCTCTTTTGGCAAGCATCGATTCTATCGAGGCGACTGTGAGCTCAACGATAAAAGTTCTCGGAAAACGCGGTTTCGACTCAAAGCGAGAGAGCCTTCAGCGCTAGGGTCAGTGAGGGTCTAACGAACTGGGCCAAGTCGGTGTCGGAGGCCGCGAAGACCGATGAGCTGCTCCAGCAATTGCTTGCGAAAGGGGCAACTGTGGACGATGCCTTCAAGGCGTTCAAGCTCGACGATGGAGTGGAAAAGCTTCTCACAAGCTCCAATTGGAAAAGGATGGAGCACCTACACCGGAATGCTGGGTAAACAGAACGACGAGGCAAATGATGCTATGGTTGCGAAAACGACAAAAACCTATGGGGACGAAGTAGTGGCAAAAATGCTCTATGATGCAAAGACGAGTAGTTAGAGCAAAATAACGAGAGAGAACGCGGCCAACTTGCAAGAAGCACAGTATAAGTTGTGGTTAGCCGAAGGGAAGCACACGAATGACCATCAATCTCCCTACAGCTCAGTCACATGACCTGGTCCAAGAATCCGTACAGGCACATTTGGTGGGGATATGTGCATGCGCATGCTCGCCCGTTTCGAAAGCTAAGAGTAATCCGAGTGCGTTCTAGGTTTCCTATCACGGTATCAAGTAGTAGTATGACTTCGATATCTGGCTACTCTTTAACAGCTGAAAATTCACAATGGGCATACTAGGGCAATTTAGCGGTGAAAAGCTTCAAGTTCCTGAAAGCACTACGTACGGTTCAAATTTGCTGCTAATGTGCGTATCATCAACGAAAGTCCGACGCGCTGTAACCGATTTTTGAATCGCCAAACTCCAGCTGAAACGCACTTGATGCAAGACAGTTGAACCGTAACTAAAGCTTTGTAATTGCTGCTTTAGTTACCATGACCTATTAATTCCCAAGCCATCACGTATACAAGTACTTCAGTCCATTGCAAAAGCAAGAAAATGTTTACACGTTGCGAAGAAAACTAAAGCACCATGCCAAAAACCAAAACATTAGTCGTGTAACACTATTACTATAGTTGTAGCGTTGTTATACTCTCAAATTGACTGACAGCATGGCAGTTCGGTTTGTAAGCTGGGAAAATTGAATGACTTGAGTTCCAAAATTAAAAAAACAAAAAAATTAAAGTGATTGGGATCACTGCTTCTGCTTTCATCGCTAGGACCGTTTTTTGGTGTAGTCAAAACAGAAGTAAATACTTCAAGAACGGGAGCATTATGTTTTATCTACCTAGTACTTATACATCAAACGAAATATTTAATACAGATGAGGGAAAGCAAATAAAATGTTTCTCAGGCTTAAGAATGCCAAAAATCAACGCCGGACTTCAAAAACAACACTATGCCACGCATTGCGACCGCTCATCTATTTGTCTAAGTAATGCCACTCATTATTATCTTCAGCTCTTTTTCAAGTTTTGACCACCAACGCAACGCATACACTAGCCCCTCATCGTCTCTTGGTAGCGAGTGAAGTCATATTTGTGGCCAGCTATATTACAGTGAGAGCAGTGCACCGGATGAATGGATGTTCAAGCACTTGTACGTCTTGCGCTTCTCTCTCGGAGCGCCCAGCTCCTCACTAAACCTGGTGTGGGGTATCTTGTAAACGTCGAGGTCACTAAAAAATGCTGCCAAGACATCATAACTATTACCTCATCATACATTTTCTGGAGGAAACGCGAGGCTAATACAATCACCGCATTGAGCCCAGCAATGTCATGGCGGAAGACTATGCAAGGACTGTCCTGGGAATGCAAGCGCTAGCATTCCTTCTCCGATACCAATGCTTTCTTCGGCTGTCCAAGGATTTAATACATGTGTTTTCCTTGTAATGATCCGCTCATAATGTTCAAGCTGGTCCCCGTTGGTGCTTGTTTTATTAAGCAATATTGAAAATGTCATATTAAATAAGCATGAGAATGAAGACGTAAAGATCTGTCCGCCATCCAGTGTACGGCCAGACTGGCCTGCACCTTCCTCGTTTTCCTACAATGCAGCTACTCCTGAGCGAAGTTACTTAAATTCGCTGCTACTTGTTTGAAATTAGCCAAGATATTTCAATATGCTGTTTAAGAAAGAATGCCGCTATTGTTTGCTATATAACGAAATACCCATAACTAGTTAATCAAATGTTTCTTCTTCAATGCCATCATTGATCGTCAATTCTTATTTCAGCTGACGAAGCGCGGTAGTGCATTAAGTGGCGGAGACACACCCAACTATTGCTGCGAACACCCTCGTGCGTATGACGTTTGCGCGCTAATGCAAATTGCGAAGTTGTTGAGAAGCTAGCCTACCACAACTCCTTATGCTAGCCCTGTGGCAGTGCAGAGGTCTTTGCTACGCCACCCGTTGGCGGAGATTATGAAGGCTACGTGATGACGCGGTGCTGAATATGTAGATCCGTGTTGATTTGGTTGTTCAGTAGAGGATGTACAGGTCGGCGTCTGGATGCATCCCAGCGCGGGAAAACTAGTTCATATTTTCCATGTGCAAAACTTAAGTCGGTTTTAAGGAACAGCTTCTTATTGTTTGACAGTCCCATCCGAACAAAAGTATCGAATCTTCGTGCATTTCGTCAAGCATCATATAAACCGAGTACGACGTCGTCGAGCAGGTTATTCAGCCAACAGTCATCGTCGGATTGTTCCTTTCTTGTTGAAACTCCCCGGCAATCTTGAGATTGGTTTTGGCTGCGCAGAAAACGGAGTCGGTCTGACTTTCAGTGAGGTTGTCAGGACAAACAAGATTCCTCGGGTTGGACGGATGGAAATGATGTCGACAATCGATAGGCCGGACTGCCGCGCAGACCCATTTTATCCTGGAGTCACTCTGCACCGTAAGGACTGTAATTACGAAGAAGTGGAACAGGAAATCTGGAGATTGGCTTTGCCTTTTTTTTTCTCGCGTTTTTGAGATTGAACGGCTCTCGCTAGGTGTTTCACTTGTAAAAGTTGTCTCCGCTCCTCAAAGCTCCTACGAAGCTATGCGGTTCGACTACATCGTATTGCTGGTCATCGTTACCTTTGCGGCGATTGCATCAAGTTCTGTGGAGGCAAAACTAGCCGGGTCCGACGTTACGACTTCACGTGTTGTGTCTGGAATCTCGTACGATACCCCTATCCGGCGGGTCTTGAGAATTGAAGCGAAAGAAGCTGGAGGCCGTAGTGAAGAAGAGAGGGGGGTCAACGTCCCTGGCTTATCTAAGCTAAACCTATCAAAGCTGAACTTATCGAAATTTAGTTTATCGAGAATTCAAGAGTGGTTCAAGAGGAACTGGACGAACCTTAAAGAAAAAATCCGCCAGCGAAAGCAAGTCAACGCTTGGATGAAGGAGGGAAAAACACCAGAAGACGTATTTAAGATACTAAAGCTCGATCAAGGAATTGATGGGCTTCTCGGCAAGCCTAACTTGCAACCTTGGATTGCCTTCTTAAAGGTATACAACAAGAAAAACAAAGACAAATCTGTCTGGTTGATTGGACTGCTTACCAAGACTTATGGGGATGAGGCTACAGCCAACATGCTCGAGCTAGCGAGGCGAGTTCCGAGCACCCGCAATCGAGCAAATAATCTGCAGGCTCAACAGCTCAATGGCTGGGCGCGCAATGGTCTCTCCGAAGACATCGTCTTCAGATTGCTAAAGCTTGATGCCATTGAGAAGGTGGATGATCTTGTCGCAAAGCCAAATTTGGGAGTGTGGTATTACTTCTTCAAAATGAAAAATCACTGGAACCCAGACAAGAACTTGGATGCAATGAAGATATTAAGGACATCTTATGACGATATTGCCTTGGCCAAGGCGTTCGAAGCGGCAACAAAGGTTGAGTCTACTAAATGGATTGGAACAACCATGCAAAAAATTCAGTTTAACGCTTGGTTCGATGAAAAGAGGACACCGACATCCATCTTCCAAGCGCTGAATATGAACAAGGAGAAGTGGCCCTTTGACCCGAATGCAGCAGTCTACAATGGCTACAATACGTTTTATTCGTCGATCAAAAGGAATGCAAAAGCACTGAAGGAAAACAAAAGGACAACTTAAGTCTTACGTTATTAGCGCTATTAATTCACTGTGACATTAAAATGTTGTAGAAAACAGAACAGAGGAGGAAGTCTGGCGTGAATGATATGATGAATTTAATATTTTAATATTTAGCGCTATTGGTTCACTGTGATTTTCTTACTTTTTGCTGTGGGCAGAGATATTTATTTATTCGAGTTTGCGTGGGCAAAGTGGGTATTGGGGGACCTAACAAAGCTGCTGAGATTGGCAGGTCCAACAATAGGGTGGGTGAGGTCTGGCGCAGCAAATAGCTGCTGCAGCATTCACTTCAAGCTAAAGTGTCCAAATTTACCGTTGCTGGCGGTTGCGGCCCAAGTGTTCATGCTCCACGGCTCTTGTTACTGACTTAAGGCTCGCCATTCTCCAGAGACTTTTCATTTTGTTCTCGAAGGCAAGCGCAGATTTAACCCTGGGACTAGAGACAGCAATGGCTCCGTCGCCGACCAAGCTGCGAGGTCCGACAGTGACAACATCACTGGAGGAAGATGTCGGGGAGTTCAGGTCCATTTCAGTAAGCGACGTGAATGATATCGACGATAACAATGATATTGAAGTGATTAGCACGACCGAGGCTGAGGAGGAGATAACGCGCAATCCACTTCGAGAGGAGGAACAACCCATGACTAAAGAAAAACGTTTAGCTTTTAAGCAGATGGAGCGCTGGCGTGTTACCATGAAAAAAAGGTCGAAGAGACTTCGTCGTAGTAGCCTAAGATGGAATGCCAAGACCCAAGCTTACGATGATGAAATCGAATTCGACAACTTGTTTGGTAGCAACAGCACTTTCGGCCGGGAGGTGGGTCCAAAACTGCAAGCGTATGTGTTTGTAAGTCTGAATAATTTAAATGTTGCACTGTGTTTATGAACTGCAGCTTCAGGTTGTAAGTTACCCGTGGCCAATTTGGACATTTGGTGTGCTGATCATGCTGGGAGCTTCTGTCTTCGTTCACAGCGTGCACAACCAAAGAGATGATGACGATGGTCATCGTCACACGGACTGGTGGAAATATCTAGTAGCTGTCGCAATCTACGTGCTTGGTTTCATTCTCATTGCAAACGGACGAGTGGAAACATTCTACATGAACAAGGAATCCTCCAGACTTTCAGTCCGCTCCAACAAGCCTATGTGCCTAAGCACGCGCTACTTACGTGTCGTAGAGCGTGACATGCGTCATATATCAAATATTCGCGTGGAGGCTGCAGGCGAGTATAGTGGCGATGTTGACACGCGAACATACAAAGTTCACTTCGATTTTGACGATGGCAGCCATGTAACAGCCCTTGAAAGTCGCTCTAAGCAGAAAACAATGCGGCGATGCCGCCACATCAAGGCCTTCGCAGCTGCGTGTCCTCCGGCAATTGCTCCGCTTCGATCTGCTTCAGAACATTTTTCTCCAGTGCCCAAGGTTAATTCAGGCTCACCGTTGCGCCACGCTATTACTTCACCTGCTAAGCTAAGTCTTGAGTAGCTAGCGATTCAAGCAAACCTGCTTTCGATATTCATTTCCATTCTAGCAAACATCAAGAGCTATTCAGTTTTATTGTCTTTTGTGTAGAATCATCCATCCATGACCCCTTCTCAAAACGTTCTCGCTACTTTCCTATAACTATTCATCTATGTCCCACCTCGCGGTGCCGCACACCTACGCCAGCAGTGTCTTATCTCTCCAGTACTACACCTGCTGCTTACTGGTGCTCTCATGCCACCCCTGGCACATAGCTAGCAGGTGTTGTTGGTTGTACCGGGTCGTCTACTGCACCACAGCGTCACCAATTTAATCATTTGAGGTCCTTGGGCTCTTTGAACATCACCACTACACAAGTTACGTTGTCCGTCGAGCGCTGGTGAAAGATCGCATACTCCACGATTGCCTGCAGAAAAAACACCGTGGCATTAGTAACATAACACAGTTGGCAATCATGGATAATACGGCGCCAATCAACGCACCTCCACAGCACGCTGAACGTCTCCAAGCTGCGCTATTTTCTGGCGCATAAAGTCGACTGCCTCCTGGTCCTTTAGCACGTCATAGAGCCCGTCACTCGCAAGCATAACGAACTCACAGTCGTCTGTCAGCTCCGTGACCGTGATCTCGGGTGTAGGAATAACCAGCGGGCCTTTTAGAATATCGTTCGGATTCACAGGCAACTCCTGGGAATCATAATCGCTACGCGGCTTCGAATCCACGTCTTCCTTCGGCGGCTCCGGCAAATCGAAGGTTTTAAAGGGTGCATCTCCAAATGCACGAGACACTGCAAGCTCTCCCATGATACGTCCGTGAATCACAAATCCTCCTGTATCGCGAATACGCTGCGCCTCGTCCTGCCGGCTAGGTTTGTGATCATTTGAAAGACGCTCAGCCTTGCCTGCGCGACTCAGCACGGTCCGCGAGTCGCCCACATTCGACACAAATATGTATTTACCAGCCACAAACACAGTGGTAGCCGTACTTCCGGCTTGCGGTCGCTCCGACTCGTTCAGAAATTCCTCATCAGTCTGTTCAAAAGCATCAGTAAGTCGCTTCGTGATCATCGACTGCAGCTCCTCCTCCGATGTATTCATCAGTGGCTTGAGCTCAGCTTTCTTCATGAAGAACGCATCGATAATGTTGTGGTGCAAAACATCCCCTAGGAACGAAGACGCTTCTTCTCCCCCGTGACCATCATACACTGCAAAATAAGATTGCGGGTGCAGTCCCAATCGACTCAAGGACTCAATACACAAATCCTGAATAATGGTATGAGCGTCCTCCATGTGTTTGCGCGCGCCCATATCTGCATGCGCACCGAAATCAAACCGGTTCACCGTTAAACACGTCTGTGCCACAAGCAGATCGTCGCCAATTTCGAGCCGATACGGCTCCTGATAGCTCCCCACCAACTTCATGAACGTTCCGTTGGTCGAGTTCAGATCTACCAGATAAAACTGGTTCGTCAGTTCATCGAACCAAATGGCTGCGTGTTTGCGGGACAATTCTCCGTCTCCAGTGTGGATTTTATTATCTGCCGATCGACCGATACCGGCACCTTCCCGTCCAATTGTGAATTGTGTCCCTGCCAATTTGCCGCTAAGTGCCGATACTTCCAACGTCTGCGACGGTTCATGGAACGCCGTCACCATAAAATCCGACTTTCCCACTCGGAACGACACATGCGGCTCCAGTGGCCATTGCATCCGGTCTTCCGGGTCGTCTTCGTCTCCAGCGCCACAAGGACTGAGACGCACAAAAGTATCACTGGAGTTGTCTCCATTGGCCAAGTAGAAGCGTCCTCCGTTGTACAACACTCGGGCGTGGTCTTTCCCCCCCAGAAGTTTATCGGCCGGGATGCTTGCAACATTCTCTGAGCTTCTGCCAATGCCGCCGCCACTAGTGCCAAAACGGAAACTAGTGACGGCGTCTTCTTCGGAGAAGGCCGTCATTTTCAAGACCACGTGGGTCCATTTCTGCTCCAGGTAGGGAGGGAACCCGTCCTCGTCCACTTCTTCCCCGTTGAGTCCCCCACTCTCGGGGGGACTCGACGTGGAAGACGCCGACTTGGGCGCGGACTTGGTGGGGGACGGCGGGGGCTCCACCGCATTTTCCTCCACCGGCTCGGCCAACGCCGTCTCGAAGCGTTCGCTTTGCCTCTTGCTGCTTGGCGCGCTTTTGCTCTTGCTTTTGCGCGCTCTGCCGCTGTGGCTGTGGCCGTTGGAGAGGCCGCCGGCGCTGCTGGTGTTGGAGCGCAGCAGGCGGTTCACGCCCGAGGTGCGCGCACGCACGAAGGACGTCGTTTTGCGCGCGTCGGACTCTGCGGTCGCAAAGGCAACGGTGAGGCTTTGCAAAAAGGTAGGACTGCAAAAGTTTTGCACTCGGGCCACGTACGAGGAGGCTCCAAGCGCAAAGTGGACGAGCGCCGGCGCTCGTTGTCGTTTTCGTGTTTCCGCGCCACTGCAACGCCACGAACAGGTCAGCGAAGGTTTCCCCTCCAGTGAGACAAGCAGGTTGACCTTTCATCTTGAGCGTCTGCACGTCTTGCCCCTGCCCGTCCGACATGGTGGCGCTGTGCTCCGAGTGCGGCCTTGCTGCGAGTGGAGCGGCGAGTGATAGCGGGATGAGGCGCCTCGTTCCTCCCGCAGTGCGGGCGGCAGAGAGCCGTGCAAAAGATGGTCGCCCAAAGCGGATACCAGCTGGCGTGCGACTTCAACAGGGTATGGGATCTGGCGACACTGTCGCGCACTATGCGGCGACTAAAGCGGCAGAAAGAAACGGCGAGTTAAACGGCAACCAGGAGACCCAGGTGGGAGCTGGCGGGCCACCTGGAGCTGCAAGCCAGCCCCGACGTGCGTGAAATGTCTCCGCGTGTCTTTAGAAATTGTCGTCACTTTGGCGCCACCGTGACGCCATTCTCGCTATGAGCAGCGAGAAGGTCGAGAAGTTGAGGATAAATCATGGAGAAATACATGTGGATCTTCATTATTGGAGAGTGGTTTGTGTAGGAGAACTGCACAAAACTATTTGCTGGCACTGGACAGTGAGAGCGGGGAGCTCCATGTTGTGCTGTATTTTTTTGACGGGCGTCCATCCTCCGTTGGAAACGCTTTCAAGCTGAACGAAACAGAGAAATGCTGACGTCTCGCGTGCGTAACTTAGGCGTCACCCATGCAACCAGCATGTGGCGGCAGCACTCGCAGTGCGGCAACAAGACAACTCGGAAAGTTACGTGCGAATTGCTTTTTTTCTTGGAAGAGCTCGAAGGGTTTTGGGTCTATTTTACATGCGATAAACTTTCAGAGGAGTGTAGCTACCCTGGACTCGGATTGGTTAAAAAGAGGCCACATGGATTCGTGACGTCAGCGCGAGATGGCTACATCAACGACATGTTCCACTTGGTGCCTAGTGCAGCGAACTCATAAATTAGTTTCCATTCATCCGACGCTACTTACTCGGAGAGGACGAGAGCTATCTACTTCAATTGCTCCACCTTTCCACTTGAACTCGCTACTGACGCGTGCACCTCTCGACATGGCAAATTGTACACTTGTCGAGGTTGTCCTCATCACTTGACTAGACGGACTGGCACTCGACTCCATTGACGGTCTCCGCTACAAATTGCGGTCTCAGTAGTACGATGCGTCCGTGAAGCGGGACTGCTTGCTCTGGTAGAACGAGGACGCGTCACTGTTGCCGCTGTTGCCACGATTGCGGGGTGGGGCCGCATTCTCGTACTCGCTGAACCCACTGCTCTGGAAGCTCTTGCCGCCAGCGTATCTGCTGTCGTAGCCGCTGCTTTCGTAGTCGGTCGACATGCGGTACTCGGTGTACTCGGACTCCATGAACTTGCTCCTGCCGTTGTATCCGCTGGCAGCAGTCGAACGCGAGTCACCAGGCTCAAAGCGCGACTCCGCCATCGACTGGTCCATTCCACTAGCTGCGGTGCCTGCACGGTTGCGGCCAGCACTGTTCCACTCGTTGGTCACGTGTGACATATCCTGGATGGAGTCGCCCTCGAAATCGCTCTCCTCCTCTTCGGAGCCGGCGACGTCGTTTTCCTCGTGGCCCTTGCGCATGCCCGGGTATTTGCTGACAACCTGGCTAACCGAAGACGGGTCCTCGCTGTAGGCGCTCTCGCCGTAGAAATTCGACTGCGTGTAATCCGAGTACTGGCTACTGGCGTTGGATTGACCGGTTCGAGCCATAGGCGGCAACGACATCTGCGAGTGCGCGAGCGCAATTTGGCTTTTCGGCGTGAGCATGTCAAGGTTCGGGTCGTTGTAGTTTACCGAGCCGGAGCTGTTGTGGCCGCGGTGGTGGCCGTAAGGCTCCTGGTCGTACCGGCCGTTGTTGTGCTGGTTCGGGTAGTAGTCATCGTCACTGTACTCCATGGGCGACATGTTGTCGTTTTCGTGGTAGTTTGCAGCCAAGGTCGACGACTGCGCTTGCCCCTTGGTCTGGTCGTGGCGCGCAGTTCGAAGAACAGGATCCATATCGTCCTCCTCATCATCCTCTTTGGAAGTCTTGATGTAGACGAACACGGCAACAACCAACACTAGTGCCACAGCACCTCCCATGATCAGTACAAGCGTCACTGTGTTCGATATCCCCGACTTGCCAGACGATGCAGAGTCTGTCATTACAGATGCCCCCGATGAAGAAGAGGATGATGCCGATGCCGAAGCCGAAGTCGTAGAAGATGCTGGTGATGGAGTAGAGCTGTCGGTCTTAGACGTCTGCGAAGTATCGGACGTAGAGCCTTGCTTCGTCGAGTTCGACGACTTTGAGGTTGGACCCGAAGAAGACTCCGATGATCCTGACGCTGAGTCGGATGTTTTCTTTTTCGTCTTTGACTTGGTTGTCTTCGACTTTGCCTTAGACGATGACCCTGATTCCTCAGTCTTCGACTCGGCTTTGGACTCAGCTTGGGACTCCGAGGTCGAAGTCGATTCATCCGATGTATCATCGTCAGCGGTGGGGATGCCGTTGGGCACGGGCGTTGTCTGCTCAAGGTACGGAGACTTGGTAAAGATTGATTTCTTGTTCTTCTTCTTCGTGGAAGACCCTGAGCTGTCAGACGACGGTGAGTCATCGGTTGGAAGGTCAGAACTCGAGTCCGAGTTGCCTGTGGGGTCCGTAGTCGATCCTGACTCTGTGGTGGAGGGTGCCTCGGTTGCTTTCTTCTTTTTTGTCGTCTTCTTTTTAGTCGTGCCTGAGCCCGAATTGCTCTCCGAATCCAAAGTGCCTTGGTACCTAGACGCCGACTCGCTGTCAGTCGTCGTTGGAGCCTGAGTACGCGGCGTCTTTGGCGTAGCAGTTGGGGTTTTCGTCGTGCTACGCGGGGCCTTTGTCGGAGTTGCTGTCGCCCTCGACGGTATGTCTGAAGTCTTGGACGAGTCCGACGGAGCATCCGTAATGGGGATCCACGTTCGTCTCGGCCTTTTCGCCGTCGGTGTCGGAGTCCGATCAATGTCTAGATCCGAACCCGATTCCGTGGTCTCCGACTCGGAGTTGTCCAAGTTGCTCCTCATCGTGTACACCTGCGCGTCCGCGACTACGAGCGCAGCCGCCACCAGCGCCAGCTTGAGCCACCGTCGGTGGACCTGCATCGTCCTGCCTCGAATTCGCCGGTGTCTGCCACTGCGTCAATCCAACCTGCTTCGTGTCTGCTCTAGCTAATCGAAAAGTGCTGTCGGCACTCCAGTCGCGCGGAGCTCCCTGTTTCGTGACAAGCTTTACGCTGATCGATCACCTTCGCCGTGAACTCCGGCGGCGGAAATGCAGTTGTGTTCTGCCGTTCGGAGCAGCGAGAGGAGAGTCAGATGTAGGGGACAGCGCGAGGTCGATGCCTTGCACCTTCGCACTACGCCGAGACTCGCTTCTGCACGCTGGTGATCGGCTAAGGCGATCGGCGCGTCCAGCTGGCAGCGAGAAACCGAGCGTCTGCCTCGGCCATTTACCGGCAAATATTGCACACCTCGCTCGTAACACGGGCTGGGCGGAACACCATCGCGAGATGCCAGCTCGGTGCAGTGCAGTATGCTCCATTGGCGCGGCTTGCACCGCGAACGATAGACGCTCCGTCAACACGACTCGGCAAAGCACTGCCCGATAGGTGCAAGCGTCGAGGATCAAGTGAGTTCGTTGCCAAACACCGCAATGGTAGACTTGCATCCGCAATTGAGACCAGCTCACCCACGTCAGGGTATTTGCCGTACCACATGCCACGGTGTTGTGGTGCCATCTGCAGTCCGGGCAGCGTATGGTGCGCGGGCAGCGTTGGCAACGATGTCCGGGCTGACGGTGCAGCTCAAAAGCTGCGGTGGCATCTCCGTGTGCACCATGAATGTTTACTGCACCGGTAGGACGGAGGTGGCGCCGCCGACGTGCCTGCTAGCTCGAGTTGTCGTCTCGAGCGGGTGCTTGATGAGCATCGCGCGACGGCCACAAGTGTCGGCGATTTGCACCCCAAACCTGCCGCGTTGTCGCCGTAACACATCCATGTGGTCTCGACACGGCAGCCCGGCTCTGCTTTATAATACGAACGGTGTTGAGGCCGTATTCAGGGCAACGATCGACTCAGCTTCCCGCGGAGAGGCGGAGGTGCTGGCCTGGCGATGGTGTCGAGGCCTCGCTAAACTTGCCCGGCTTTCGTCGAGCTTCGTTGGATTAATTGGGCTTACCTCCGTCTAAGTTGTCATCTTTAACGTGATCGGTGACAGCTTCTGCCACGCTGCCAGAATCTCTATCTACCATGTTAGCTCGTGGCGGAGCCGCCAAACAAGAGTTCGCGCATGTGCACACCGACACCTCCGCGCTGGCGTCTCACCTCCAGGTCAGCGAAGCGAGTAAGTCGCTGCACGACCACCGGAAGCTTGAGGCGTTGCTGAGGATCGAAGCAGCACATTTGCCGCACGAGGTCCCAGTGCGCATCGTCTTCAAAGCCCTTGGGTCGAGGTGGCAAAGCACCTCGACGAACATGGAAGCGGACGGCGGCGTCGGGCATCCGCGGACCCCATGGAAATTCCCCACTCACGGCCTGCAGAACGCACATTCCAAATGAGTAGACATCGGACTCGAAGCTCGGTGGTGCGCCGGCCAAACACTCCGGGGCTTTCCATCTTTGAGCCCCCACCACATGCGAGTCGGTACTTTGCTCTTGCTCGTTGTCGACAAACCGACGAATGGTGCTGAGCCCGAAATCTGTTAGCTTGGCCGTCCCGTCAGCAGCGACGAGGATGTTGTCGCACTTGAGGTCGCCGTGCACAATACTGTGCTGATGAAGGTATTGCAACCCGAGTGCGCTCTGACGCAGCTTTTGCCAAGCTTCACAGCGTCGGTAACTGGCAGCGCTCTCAGCAGAAAAGTCGCTGCTTGATGTGTTCGACGTGCTTCTGCTGAAATCACTTGTGTGTCCGCTGCTGGTTGAGGTCGATAAGTATCGGCTATAGTTGCTGCTGCTGGGGCTAGCCCCGCCCGCTCCTCTCGATTCGTATCGATGTAGATATGCGTCGAGGCGTCCGTTGCTTGCAGGTTCACACACGAAGAAAGGTTGGCCACCAACATGGCATCCGCCGTATAGCTTGACAACGTAGGGGTGGTTGAGTCGGTACCAGATACTCAGTTCTCGATAAAATACCACGCTTGGCTGGGATTCCGCTTCGTTTTTCACAGCGGTTGGCTTGCTTTCCACCGGCATGAGCTTCTTGATGACAACGGGCGTGCCCAGCCATGTTCCCATGTGAACCGAAGCGAAGGCACCGCGGCCCAATGAATCACGTGAAACAAACTCCACTTCGTAAGGCGGAATGAACCATTTTGGCGGTCGCCACAGGTGAGAATGCAGCCGGCCTGCATGTTCCACAACTTGAGGAACCGTAGTAGTGTGAGATAGTCGACGAGAAATATCAATGCATGCTGTACCTATAGCTTCAACTTGTGCAGGCGTATAACTCGAGCGATGACGTGTGACTTCAAAGCGTAAGAACGCAAGCATCTCCTCACGGTCATTGGCATCTTTCAGCTCGTCTAGCAGCAGCTCGGCTGCTTCCGGTTTTATTAAAGTCCATTCAAAGCTTTCAGTTTGGCGAGCGCGCTTCGTGTACCATTGGCGCTTCCAGTCGTGTAGCTCTGCCTTTTCCGCCATCAACAAGCTGGAAAGTGGGTGATATGCGTAAAGTCTTCTGAGCACTTCATCGAGCTCCTTATGGAAAGCAAACTTATCGCTAGTGCGCTGACGAATAGCCGCGATCTGTGTGACCTGATTGCCAGTGTTACTGGCGTTTACATGCACTCGGAACTGTACCAGCACTTCCACAAAACTTGAAATGATAGAAGCAAAGTAACTGGTGTCGCTTTCCTCACTAGTGTGTGCTTCGGCTTCACACAAGTGCGAGTAGATGTCTTCAAGGCGCATTAAAATTTGCGCGTTGAGGTCGCTATCACTGCTTGCCTCCATGGTGGAAACGACATTATTGTTGACACTCACCAGATTGTCAATCTGTAGCCGAAGCATTTTCAGCGTTTGAGAAATCGTAGAAGGCTCAGCTCCACCAGGTACGACAAATTTTGCCACTGTCACTGCTTCATGGATGACACCAGAAAACTCGACACCAGCCAAAACATTACCTGGTGAAAGCACTTCAATTTCTTCGTGTATGCCATTTCCATTCGATTGATATGCGGATTGCTCTCTGTTAGCCAGCTCTCCGAGCTGCTGCACAACGTAAGAAATTGATGGTCGCAATTCTGGTTGAAGAACGCACATTTTTTGCGTCAGTTCCGATGCGCTAATTTTCAATTGGACTGGTAAACGACCAGCACTTAAAGAATGCTCATTGGGCATACCGTTGTGAGGTTCACGACATTTTTCCGCCACGTAGGTCAAACATTCCGCAATAATCGCGCCAAAACAGTAAATATCCGACGCCAATGATGGCGGCCCAGGTGTGAGACCCTGTCTGCGCTCAGGGGCCAGCCATTGCCTTGAGAGCGTATCACTTTGATCGATGCAATCTGGTTCTACAGCACGATAATTCCGAATGTCACGCAGGGGGAAAAAGTGGAGCCCATTGATCTTTGCAACCTCCTTCATCGGTTTGCCATCATGGAGAGACATCTTCCTACGTCGCTTGGTCTTACCCGTGGCGGAAAGCTTCTCGACAACTATGACAATATCGTCAAAACATAGTTGCTCATGCACAATTTCACGCTCATGCAGGTACTGCAGACCCAGTGCAGCTTCATACAGCAATCGCCACAGATGCGGCAGTGGCTTGCGAACTAAACCATTAAGTGCTTTTCCACCTTGATATCTGGAAATGTACTCTTTGAGTGTGCCTCCGCGAGCACGCTCAAAGACGAAGAATGGAGTGGGGCCAATATGACACGCTCCAAAAAGTTCGACAACGTGAGGGTGAACTAGTTCTGACCAAACATCTGCGTGCCGTAAAATCACTTCACATAGCTTCACGTCATCGCACTTTGGAATGAAGTGGGTTGCTTGCTGAACAGTAACGCGGACGCCTTCCCACCAGCTTTCGTCTCGTATGTCATACGCTGGGATAAACCATTCTGTTGCAGATAGCACTATGGTTCCTGCATATTGTACGCACACGTCAAAAGCACGTACGACTAGTTCAAGTTGTGCTTCAGCAAATGCGTAGCGGAAGTTGTCTAGCTCATGTTTCATCAGTGTCATAGCCTCCACGGCCACTTCACTTTTCAATGCATGACCCGACGCGGACAGCTCCAATTTGTCAAGAAATCCATTGAAGGACCCTATCAAATCCCTGCAGTCATACCCGAATTGCAACTCCCATTCGTCGCTAGGTCGGTTTGATGCGTCATCCCTAGCGACGACTTCGGGATTTAAGCTTTCGCTATCAAACTCTGCAAGTAGAGCATCTAGCTGGTAATGAATTTGTTGGATTTCATCGGTAAAGCGGCGAGCTTGGGCAATTTTGAGCAACTCACGCTGGCCAGTTGACGGCAAGTAGTGCCTCGTAAGATATCGCATGCTGCGCAACAAATGCTCGGTTCGCGTTTGCCAATTGTATTCTGCATTCTCTCCGTCTGCAAAACTGAGGCCCTCGTCCCAAAGCCGTGCAAGCACCCGTTCAAACCGTGCAAGCACTCGCGCGCACAGAACTACTCCGTTCTCATGATTTTGGCTAGCAGTCCGAAGTGCGGTCCATACGTCTGGTGCATGAAGCAGAAGCTCTGGAAATTGCATATCACTCCAAGAGCGTTCACGATCTGCTAAATTCAATAATGCCCGTACCACTAAATTCATATCTGGTTGCTCTGGCTCCGAGGCCATGTCTCGGATAAGGAACCAAGCAGCAGTGCTGGCACCACTAGACTGCTCGCTGTTCTCCTCAATAGTAGATAAAGTGTAAGTATCTAGCTCTGGGGACTGTTGCAGATCAAGCACTTCTTGAATAACTTGAATGAATGCCTCGACGTCAGTCTGCATTGACGGCACAGCATCCTCGCAGCACTCAACGTTCAAATTACTTGGTCTGAGCTTTGCCTTTCCATCGCCCCCCACAAGGACGTTGGCCGAGCTGACTCCACCATGAACGATCCCAACACTATGCAGATACTGAAGTCCACGCGCTGCCTCTAAAAGTCGTCTCCACAGCTTCTGCATGTTCTGCATGCTCTTCGCGTAGCTAACCAGTGAAACGCAGTCCCGCGTCGACTCATACATGACAAATGGAGCGCGTCCAACATGACTCGCTCCGTGCATCGTGACAACGTACGAGTTCGTGACGCCGTGCCATTTCTCAGCATGCCTAGCACACTGCGTTTCCAGCCCTTCCTCCACAAACTCCACCGTAACTTGTAGGCCGTTCCACTCGCCTTCCGCGCAGCCTTGACAGCTCTTGCTGTCCATCCGCACCTCGTACATCGGCACGAACCAGTCCGGCACCGTCACCTCCACGTCTCCAGCCTTGGCCACTTGCTGGATGGCATGTTCCAGCAGCTGCTGCTCCTCCAGCGGCATGAGTCGGTCCCTCTCGTCGGCGTCCTGCAGTCTTTTCCTCTCGTACTGCAGCGCCGTGAGCAGTTCCCGTCTCTGCGTGTTCTGCAGCGTCTCCAGCGTGTCCTGCAGCTCGTCCCCCGCCAAAAAGCTCTCAAAGAGCTGCACCTGCTGCCTGCAGTCCTGCAGCCAGAGCTGCTGCCACTCGGCGGCGTCCAGCAGCGCGTCCACCTGCAGGTGCATCCAATGCACCTCTCGGCTCTTCCTCGGCGCCTCCAGCAGCCTCCGCAGCGTCTTCTCCGCCCCCTCCTGCGGCACCTGAGCGTCCGCGTCCTGCGTGAGCTGCAGCAGCTGCCTCGTGAGCGCCCGCAGCGCCGCCTCCTGGTGTCTGCGCCGCCCGCCCGCCGCCAGCAGCCCCGCCAGCTCGTCCTCGTCCTCCGCGGGCGCGCAGGCCAGCGCGCGGTGCAGCGCTTCCAGGCGCGGCACGAGGCTGCGCCCCACCACGTTCACGCCGCACGCGCAGCGCGCGCGCAAGGCCGCGAGCTCGCGCAGCTCGGGCGAAGTCATGCTCGCGTGCGGTGCCGTCCAACTTGTCGTCTCTAATACCCTCTGATAAAGACTCGACTAAGGACGAACACCTTCAAAAGGGTTGAAAGAATAGACTATACAAAGTATGATGGACGAGAACTAATTCATTGTGAGGATTGAATACTTGTAGAAAGACGTAGAACTCAGGATGGGTACACTTCGGATAGCTGGTCTACCACATGAGCAGCAGGTGCAGCAGTAGCGGCGCCGCGTCTTGGGGCTGCGCGTCGGGCGGCGGCTGCTTCCTCTCGTCGACTAGTTGCACGTCCTCGTTCCAGTGCTGGAAGGCGCAGGAGCCGTCGCAGCCGCAGCGTCCGGCCCAGCGCCGCTCGGGGGCCGGCGCGGCGTCGGGGGCCGAGTGCGTTGAGTCCATTCGCTTCGCTTGAGCCGGTGGCGGCGAGTTCGCGAGTGGCGCGGGCGCTCGACGGCGGCCGCGAGGTCTCGCGCCAACAGGCCAAAGTCGACAGGTTTTGGCGGCAGTCGGAACTTTCCGCGGCGCTGAGAAGACGCTGCAGATGCCGGAGATCAGGAACTTGCCCGAGCGGCGCGTGCTGTCGCTGCGCGCAGTGCTGCCGAGCTACAGAGCGCAGGGCGAGCTGTGGCAGAAGCTGTTCGCCTTCGCGGAGCTGCACGGCGTGGCGGCCGCGGGCCCGACGATGGCCGTCAACTTCACGCAGAGCGGCCGCCAGACCGACGTGGACGTGGAGGTCTGCATCCCCATTGCGCAGGACGCGCGCGTGCCGCTGGAAGCGCCGTTCACGGTGCGAGACGTGGAGGCCGTGCCTCGAGCCGCCGTCATGGAGTACGTCGGTCCGTGCGAGGGCTACGTTTCGGCCTACCAGAGCTTCTTCGGCTGGATCGCAGCCGAGAAGCTCACGCCGGCGGGGCCGTCCCGAGAGGTCTACGTGAAGAGACCCACTGGCAACGCGGAGGAGGACAAGGAGAGCGTCACGGAGATCCAACTGCCTATTGCGTAAGTTCGGGTGAAGGACAGCACGGACAAGCAACAGTTGACACGGCTACGGAACGTGAAAGCATTAAATCAAGCTACATATTGCACTACTGCATGTTTGGTGCCGTACGCAACAGGTAGCTGGCTTGCGGGCGGCTCCTTGCACATGATTTTTTTTTTAAATCATAAGATCCAAGCTGTGGATCTCTCTCATGCTTAACGATTCAGTTTTTCGGTGGTAAGGCACAAGACGTATTCTTTGCACTCCACGATGGGGTGCATGCGAGCTAGCACCACAACGTCTACGAGAAATTGTAAGCTGGACATGCCGCGTATGAAAGCTGCATTAGCAGGCTACATCCCAGCTAGACCTGTGCTTCGCGATTGACCGCTTTCAACTAGTTTTGCTCAGGATCAGGTACGGTAAGTGTAGGACTATTCTGAGCCCGGCGATTTATACGTGAGGCCTTCCCAGGCATTCCTGAGCCGTCCTTCAGCCGTAACAAAGTGTGAGCATTTTGCCTGCCACCGATCATTTTTGCGGATGAACGACACTGGGATTGGACCAAAAACAACGAAAACTGAAATCCTGCACCACCAAAATCATAAGATCCAAGCTGTGGATCTCTCTGATGCTTAACGATTCATCGAGAAAAGATGGTCACGCTCTCTTTAACCTATGTGATTGTCGGTCGCAGAGGAGGCGTGATCCCTGTCTAGGTCGACGACGAGAAGCAGGTTTTCGACTTGAAGAAGGCTATTAAAGATCAGCGCGAGAGGGTAATCACAGATCCGTCGCCGAGCCTTCAGCTTTTCCTGGCGAAGAAGGGCAAGAGGTGGCTCTCGTTAAATGATTCTGACGTGATTGCTGTATCGAGTGGAGTTGTCCCTAAAGAAGTGAAGACATTACTGCATTAAGAAGTGAACCCAGTGGCCAAACATTGGCAAGTTGTTTGCAATCATTGAGGCGAGCCAAATTCACTTTCTGGTGGTTCCGACGCAGGAGCAACAGCTCCTTCTTGACCAGGATGTACGATCGATGCTTCGAGAAGAAAAGCAAATAAAAAGAACGCAGCTAGAGCTGAAGATTTTGCTTTTTATCGCCTCTCTGCCGTACATACAGCTAAAGTCTTAAACGGTTGGAGCATGGTAAAGAAACAATTGACTGGCAAGAAATTGCTCGTCGAAGTTGCACCGACAGAGAAGCATTTTGATCGGAGGAGACCAAAATTAGAGCCAATGTCATTACGAATGAAGCTTCTTTCACTGTATTTGTTACTCCTTTTATCAGCGACACGCTGGACAATTATAGTATGGTACTTGTTAATAGCAACTGATATCCATGGTTGCCTCAGTCTGCTGCTTTGCCCAGGAAAAACTAAAATCAAACCGCTTGGCTTTGCAACCCACCGGGGGAATGTATCGTGCCAAGCCAACACAAAAGATAAAGTCCCCCAGTCCTAGCGGATTTCGGTTTGAAGATAAATTGTTCGACAGCCCTATTTGGTTCAAAAGCAAGCTCACTATAACTGGTGCTGCGTTTGGTCGAGTGGTACAATATCTGGAACATATTTGCCCCGAACAGCTAACAAGAGTGCAAGAGTGTTTCTCTTCGATCGCCGCTCATTTTTTTTTTTTTCGCTGATTACAAGCCTCCGGTCTCAGACCAACAGACTGTCGGTCTGTTGTTCTCAAAGTTGAGATAGCAAAATGGACCAACAAGGGCTCAACACCATTGTTTCAAAACTTTATTGCGAACGATGTATCTCCATGGGTGACGCGTTTAACCTTTGCCTGCTCGTCGTCTGGCGTTAAAGCGGTGGAGGGCGATGCGTTTATTGTTTACGGGTGAGTGGAGTGTTCAAGGCCACTCGACGAGATAGGGAGGCTTTTGCACTAATAATTGTGTGGAAAAGCTCTATTAGACGTCTCCACAAATGAATGAAGCGTTGGCAAATGCTGTGCACACAAGCTTGGCAGTTCGTCCCGAGGGAACGCTCCTCGAAACTCCGGATAGCGGAACTTTATTGCTCTTTCCAGTTGGGAGGCCTTTACCTCGGCCGAACGCGACAGGATGTACTGCCTCTTTGGACTGCTATGGCACCTCCACGATAATGATATTATTCACGGAGATCCTCGCGTGTCGAACGTGATCCTCCCCGACAAACAACTTCTTGGATTGGTCTCGTGAAAGTGGTGGATGTGGACATTACTTTGAAACGATTTGATGTTGAAAATCTCTCTCGTTCTGTGCTCGGTAACTCCGAGACCGTTTTTGCTGCAGCCGACACTGCAGCAGTTGATCGTCAACTATGACAAGAGCGCTACACATGGAAACATTGACCGGCTCGCCGAGGCTGTCTGGAATGTTGGCGCTTTGGGGCTACTTTGAAACCCCACGCTAACACGTCCGTGGGAATGGACACTTGCACTGGAAATTGGTCGTGTCCTTCTGTCGTGGCGGCAATACGAGTTTGTCTGGATACCATTTTTTTTAGCTTTGTCTGCTCTGCTCGCAACGTAGGTGGGGGCAACGAGAACGACAATGAGAACGCTAAGGAATGCCTTGAACGAAAAGAAGAAAAAGAAACTACTTCAGATCCTTACGCAACAGGTTGTTGGATCTCTGTGACGAAAGAGCTCTCACTGCTGTCCTCGACATTCATACGAAGGTACACCTCGCGCACCGGCGCGTTGGGACGGAGGCCTTCACTGCCAATCGATTCGTGTAGCTTCATGTAGCTTAGATTCAGCTTGTCGTACGACCCTAAGTGAACCACCGAGGCAGCCCGCGGGACGGCAGGCAGCGTACGAATCGTTATCGAGGAGGTCGAGCCCACTTCTTCATTCACATTGGCGTCCATGGCGATCGGAAGGCATACCTCCGCGTCGACGTCCTTCTCCTTGTACTCTTGATCATAGTATATGGTCAGGCATGGCCCTGCGATTGCGAGGCCACGGGCTCTTGTAAACGCGAGGACTTGATCCCATAGCGTTCGCTGTGCCCGGTAGTTGTCGATCACAGCCCGCAAGGCCACCACTCGGACTGCTGGGAGATTCTTGATCGCTGGTGGTTTGCCAGCCGCCTCGATAGCAGCAGCAGCATCAGCGTCGCACTCCGACATGACGAGTAGTCGCGGAGATTTTGTTCTGGGACTGAGCGCCGGGTTAGACGGACGCGCAGTAAGCAAAAAAAAAAAAAGCAACTAGCATGGATTGATGGAACGCAGCATGACAACACCACGGAGTGCAACAGACGATAGGGCCCAGCAGTTCAATGCTTTCATTACACTTTTCTTATCAACAGACCTACGCACCTCGCCATTCAACGTGGGCGAGTTATACTTGCACTTTTGTCTGCGTTCAGTTCATTCCAATCGGGCACGCTTGTTCTGCCTTCGCCTATCGTTACCGCTGGTCCGTTTGCTGCGTTGGCTTTGATTAACGCTCCGAGAGAGCATGCTAAGAACCACACCACCACGTCGGTGTGACCGCGGCTAGCTGCGAGTTGAACAGCAGTGTCAAGATTGTAGGAATGCTCATCATCAAACACAAGCTCTTGGGCGTTCCTATATAACCACTGCACAACTGCTAGCTGGCCGCTACCGGCAGCCACGAGCATCGCCTGCAAGGCGTCTGACTGTCGGCCGTGGAGGTACAGCCACTCCACAATCCGCACGTATCCATACTCGGCAGCTTTGAGTATGGCGGCGTCGCCGTCCCGGTGGTGGCCATGGAGGTATAGCCATTGCACCGTCGTCAGTTTGTTATGCGTGGCAGCTCCGACCATCGCCTCACGTGTGCACACGGCAGAATCGTGGCGATAGAGCCACCTCAGTACTCGGACCTGGCCGCACTGGGCGGTGAGGTCCAAGGTAGCGGAGCTGTATCCCTTCACGTAGTTTGCGTGCAGCCATCGGACCGCGTTAAGATGGCCGAACTGGGCGGCACGGTCGATAGGACTCAAGCATCCCTCTCGCAGATCAGAGAAGTCTGCCTGGTGATTTTCTACAAGCCACTGCAAGACGTGGACATGTCCAGCCGTAGCAGCTACAGACAACGACGGTGAAATCCGACCACTACACTCCGCGACAAGATGGATCACCCACCCGAATTTTAGTCCGCATTTCACTCAATTTTACGAGTTAGCTATCGATATTTCGGCACGCAGCTTCTTTTAGCTAGTTGGCCGAGGTTTGTGTTAACGCTTGCGATTTTGTAGCGAGGGGAAGCTCACATACAGTTTTCCACAGGTAGTGCCGCGACAGCCAGACATTGTTTACAAATTTCAAGTCAAAAGGAATGATGGTCAAACAAACAAATGGTTGGTGCGGATCGGTGGAATCGGCTTGCACTCCACGAGAATGCGCTCCATAATTCAAAACCGTTAAGAACACTAAGACGACCAAGAAACCTCGGCTGTCACAGCACGAGTAGGGCAGAATTGAGAGCCTGCGAGAAGGCGGGCTCAGTATTCGTGCCGTCGCCCAGAAGACGGGTCGTTGCACCCACACGGTCCGACGAATCATCGCGCCCGCCAAGTCCTCAGCCGGCCCCGCCCGCCCTGGTCCTCCGACAGCACTAACGGATCGCGACATCCGTCGTCTTGTCCGCGCCGCCGCCAAGGGCGACTCCTCGGCTGCCCAACTAAAGACCAACCTTAACTTTACCGTCTCGTGCGCACCATTCAGCGCACCTTAGCAAAGGTGGACTGGTTGGTGTACACCAAAATGGTGAACACGCTTCCCCTCACCTCCAAGGACATGAAGGTGCGCAAGGACTGGGCCAGCAACATGCTAGTGCGGAAAGACGCCGGGTCTGTCTGGGACTCCATCATCTTTTCGGATGAAAAGAAGTGGAACCTGGACGGGCCCGACGGCTTTCAGCACTATTGGCGGGATCTCCGCATAGCCCCGCGCCACACGAAGCGCCGGCAAGCTGGCGGTGGCTCCTTAATGGTTTGGGCAGCCTTCAGCGCCCACGGAAAAACGCCTCTCGTGGTCTTAACAAGAAGGCAGAACTCGGATGACTATGTTTTTACGGTCTCCGAGTTTCTCCTTCCCTTTGCGCATTTGAACTGTGGTACGGATTTTGTATACCAGCAGGACAATGCTAGTATTCATGTGGCTAAACGAACGATGGAGTTTTTTGGTGAGCAAGACATCCAAGTGCTCGATTGGCCATCCAAGTCTCCGGATCTCAATCCGATTGAGATCTTGTGGTCAATTCTAAGCAGAAAAGTGTATGCAAATGGCAGACAGTTTGACAGTGTACACGATCTCAAGGCAGCTCTGTTTGATGCGTGGAAAGACATCCCCCACGCTCTGCTTTTGTCTCTCGTAGAGTCGATGCCACGCAGGTGCGTCGAAGTCCTAGCAAAGAACGGTATATAAGCTTCCCCTCGCTCTACAAAATCGCAAGCGTTAACACAAACCTCGGCCAACTATAGCAAAAAAAAAGAAGCTGCGTGCCGAAATATCGATAGCTAGCTCGTAAAATTAAGTGAAATGCGGACTAAAATACGGGTGGGTGATCCATCCTGTCGCGGAGTGTATTTGAACACCATCCTTCATATAAAACGCGTAGTGCACGACGCGACAGGAAAACCCACCATGCGATTTGATTGGCCAATACACACATTGGTCACGTTTAAAACTTGTGCAATGTACATTGATATTACACTACTACAACGGGATTCCTCGGTATTGCTTTTTCAAAACTCTTTATGATGATGTCGCTGTGCAGTTCCTTCCACGCCTTGATTGTTCGTAAGATTGTTGCGCGTCGCTTTGCCGTCGCGGACGACTGTCGCTTCCGCTCCTTTTCCGCGTCGTTCTCGTTGCATTCGTCGTCGCACACACACACGTCGGCGCACTTACACTCCTTATTGCACACACAGCCATCAGTACAAAGGCACTCTTCAGCACAAAGACACTCGTTGTTGCACATACACACGACCGTACACGCACACTCCTCCGCGCACGTGCACGCCACCTCCAATCCCCCGTGGGCTACCGAGACGTCCACGTTTGACTCAGCCATCCAACAAGCGGTAATTTTTTTCTTGAGGGGGGCCCATCACCCCGACGTCTAATGGCTGGCATACCGCAGTGCTGTTTGCAGGAAGAGGGCAAACCAGTGCTGATGTCGTCTCAGAAACGACATCAACTCCCGCTTCTGACACATGTGCATCAAAATTGTCCAACAGCAGCACTGATGGGGCCCCCATTTCGTACTTTAGAGTCTCGGCAGGGACGGGAGCTTGTCACCCTTTGTGAGGCCGCTAGTGATGGAGTCCAGACCGCCGTCCTTCGTAAGCGAGGACAACGCATCCGTGGACAGGAGGTCGTCGGCCTTGGTGAGGGACGAGAGTGCGTCCGTATTTGGCAAGCCAGACGGAAGCAACTTGGCCAGACCGCCTTTACCTCCGTTTTGATCGATCAGAACGGTGCTGTATACATCGTTTGGGCCGTGCCTTTGAGCGTTTGAGCCAATCCTCGAAAAGCACATGGCAGATGCCAAGTAGGAAGACATCTAGCTCAATTGATTTTCGTTTCGGATTCCGTTCTTTCTACTCAAACGACTACCATGCCTCGTTTGCAGAATCTCAACTAATAACAATTCGGATTCTCCACGTAGCATGAAAAACACTAGCACTGAATGCCCGCCAACATATGAGCACAGTCCTAACATTGCTCCGCTACTTCTTTCAGCTTCGGAATAAGCAGCACTTGTCATCCTAGCCTCCCATGATCCCATGCTGTCACCCCAGTGTATGGATTTACAAGAGAAGTACAAAGTCTACTCGGAACTTCTCCACCGATCATGAAGGTCTCTAGATCACTTAAAATGGCTTGCAATACAAGAAGTCTTTCGCAGCATGCTTCCTTTCGTCGAGCGGTTTTCGTTTGAGCTACAAAGTCTACCTGAAACTGCTCTTCTATATGAGCTGGCGTGCCTTTATGCTCTTGACGTCATTGGATCCTGCCATGTGATGTCATCCTGTTGCAGCACCGCTCGAAGGCAACCAAGCTGCGGTTCATTCTCCAGTTCATCAAGTCGAGCGCAGACCTTCCTCCCCGGCCCCCAAGCTTGCGTCGCAGTTCATGGCAGCGAGCTTGGTCGTGTCGAGAGTTAGATTGTAAGTTTCGCACGATCCAGTGAGAGTAGTTGAGACCGTAATAAAAGTGAAAGCTCGCCCTTAAACTTTCCGATGGCCGCCGTATCCACTGCTGCGGAGGGCTCCTCGCTGACTGCTGTCGCAGACCACGCAGACAGGATCGTCCTAATGTCTGCAAGAGTGGGCTGTCGCGAGTGTGTGGCTGTAGGGGGCGACATACTCGCACATGTCCAGACACTAATCGACCGCTACCTGGACACTTTCTCTACCAAAGAGAATGCCCTCCTGGATGCCTGCTCCGCCGGAGCCTCTAAGAAAGCTCTCGAGTACCTTTACAGCCGAGCCTCCGAGGGGCCCCGACGGATGGCTGTCCATGTACAGACAACGACGGTGAAATCCGCCATACCCTTTAAACACCCACCCATCGGCACCAGTAGCACCTCACCTCTAGACGCGACCAAGGCTCTCTCCGGCATCACAGACAGCCTCTCCGGCATCACAGACAGTATGCACCAGCCGTCCACGTCAACATTCAAGTCGACAGACAGCGGCAAGCAGGCGTACGCGTCCGAGCCAGCTGGCGGCAAGTCGGTCACGGCCACGAGTCCGAATACCGGCACACAGTCGAAGGTGTTAGTTCTACTTGTGGGGTTGAGGGCAAATGCCGAAGTGATGTTGATGTAGTTAGTTCTCGCTAAGCTACTCTATCTCCTGTGCCCTCCTTCGTGCCTCTCATCATACTGATTAGCGCTGCTTCCTTGTTTGACTTGACTGGCTGTGAACTTCCGGTATAATATCGGCCAGTAACATTTAATCGTAAAATGTTCATGAACATTTAGATAAAAAGTGTTCCTCGCTCAAGTCATCATTGTATGAGTCACAGCGAGTATTAGCAGGCGCCAGTTCAACACTCCCACTCGCCGCTAATGCTCTTCTTGCTTAAGCTTGTTGACGATGCCACTTGTGTCCCGCAAGTACTTCAGTCTCTGCTTCCCAGTGCCTTGGTCAACATGTCCGCGAGCTGGTCCGTGGTTGATACGTACTTCACGATGATGATGTCGCTCGCGACATTCTCTCGGATGAAATGATGTCTAATGTCCACGTGCTTCGTCCTCGCATTGTAGCCAGCATTGCTGGCTAGACCGATCGCACCCTGATTGTCCTCCCAGATGACAGTTGCTCCCACTTGCTCATGACCGAGGTCCTTGAGCATCGCTCGGGTCCACAGCACCGCTTGCGTGCACAGGCTCAACGCCATGTATTCCGCCTCCGCCGAGCTTAGTGCCACTGTGCGCTGGTACTTCGACTTGAAGACGACCGGTGCATCGTCAATCATGACCATAATCCCGGACACCGAGCGACGGTCGTCCAGGTTGCTGCCCCAGTCGGCATCAGTGTACGCCTCCAGCACGACCTTGTCGTCGTTGCTGTTGTAGACGATCCCAAAGTCCTTCGTAGTTTTTAGGTAGCGGAGCACGCGTATGGCAGCCTTCCAGTGCTGCTGCCCAGGGCTCTCCAAGAACCGTGACAGCTGTGTGACGACGTATGCAACGTCCGGACGCGTACATGTAGTGATGTACAGTAAGCACCCAATCAAAGACCTGTACGGCTTGGTCCTCATTTCCTCGCGTTCCGCGTTCGTGGTCGGCGACTGAAACTTCGTCAACTTCATGCCTGACTCACATGGGTTCACCACCGCTTTCGCGTCCTGTTGGTTAAACCGGTTGGCGACGTCGTCAATTTAGCGCGTCTGTTTGATCATCAGCGTCCCTGTCGTGCGGTCATGGTTGATCTCCATACCAAGGATGAACTTGGCCTCGCCCAGCTCCTTCATCTTGAAAGCGCTCTTCAGTGCCATCTTAACCTCATCGATCTCCTTGTTCGCCTTGGCAGCGATGATCATGTCGTCCACGTACAAGCAGACGTACACGTACTCGTCCTTCTCTCCCTTCACGTACACACACTGGTCTGTCCCGCAGCTGCAGAACCCGATCTTCATGAACACAGCATGAATCGTCTGGTGCCACGCGCTTGCAGCCTGCTTCAGGCCGTAGATCGACTTGAGCAACTTGCACATCATGTTCCCCGCGTTCGTGATGCCGTATGGCACTTCCATGAAAACCTGTTCCTTCAAGTCACTGTTTAGGAACGCCGTGTCCACGTCCAACTACTCCATGACGTAAGCCTTCGCCACCACCACGGACAGCACGACCCTGATCGAGTTCATATTAGCGACGGGCGAGTAAGCCTCGAAGAAGTCCACGCCAAACTTCTGCTTGAAGCCCTTCGCCACCAACCTGGCCTTGGATCGCACAACTCGGCCGTGTTCGTTTCGTTTCTTTGCGAACACCCATCGGCATCCAATCGGCCGGGCACCAGAAGTCCGCCGCACTAGCGTCCATGATCCATTGTCTGCGTGCGCCTTCAACTCGGCATTCATCGCCTTGACCCACTCCGACGCCTCGTTGCTTTTCATGGCCTGCTGGTACGTGGTGGGTGCATCATCAGCATCTCCACACTAGCAGCGTATGCGAGTACAGCTTCGGCGAGGAGGCTGTCTTCATCAATTCGAGGCCTTTTGGGCGACGGTGGCCAGAAGTGATCGTCATTGTCCGGGTCGTCTATGTCGTTCTCCTTGCACTCGTCCGCAGTGTCTCCAAGAGCAAGTACGGGTTCGCATTGGCGTCGAACTCGTTCAGGTTCCGGGTGGAAGACGATGTTGTCACTGAGTGCTTCCCCCGGCGACCTTCGGTAAGTTGCCAATTCATGCCTCATCGAGTCGTCCGACTCTGCCTCGGGCATTTCCGTGTCGTCCTCATGGTTTACTTCCATCGGCCTCACCGGCGCCTGGGCAACGGGCTGTTGCTCTTGTTCGAGCTGCACGACTTCATCGACGTCCTCTGCCGAATCAATGACTGTTGTGCTCTCAGCCGGTGCCGAGTCGTAAATGCCGTCTATCTCGCGCTTGTCGAGCTGTATAGACCTGGTCACCTTCACCTTGTTCGACTTCAAGTCGTACACGCGGTAGCCCTTTGAGTTCTCGGCGTACCCCAAGAACATGCACTTGAAGCTCTTTGGCTCCAACTTGGTGCGTTTGGCCTTGTCCACGTGGGCGTACCCAATCGATCCAAACACGCGCAAGTGGTCCAGCCGCGGCTTCTCCATGAACGCTAACTCGTACGGCGTCATACTCGAGTGCATACTGGTCGTGGACCGGTTGATCAGGTAGACCGATGTACTAATTGCCTCGGCCCACCACATCGTCGAGATGCTTTTGTAGTACAGCATACTCCGCGCGTTTTCCATGATCGTGCGGTTCATTCGTTCCGCTACACCATTTTGCTGCGGGCTATAGGGCACAGACTTCTGGTGAACGATCCCGTTCAACGAGCACAACTTGTTCATCTCCTTGTTGACAAACTCCGTGCCGTTGTCTGAGCGCAGGCACTTGATTCTTTCCCCCCATTGATTCTCATACAAGTTCAGGAACGTCTTGAACTTGGCGGGTACCTCGCTCTTCTTGGTGATGAAGGTACCACGTACTTCGAGTAGTCATCTACAAACGTGACCACGTACCGGGCCCCGCCCTTTGACTTCGTCTTCATGGGCCCCATGACGTCTGTGTGCACCAGCTGCAACACTTTCGTCGTCTTCGACACTGATCGAGCCGGGAAATGCGCGACCGTCTGCTTGCCCTTCATGCAGCCCCCCACAACGTCATCGACTTCTTGTCTGTCATGGGCATGCCAGTGGTGGCGCGCTGCGTCTTCGCCAACGCGTCCTTGTTCAAGTGGCCCATGCGCGCGTGCCACAACTCCCATTCACTGTTGACTCCGGCGTACTCCACGTAGTGCGCCATGTCCTTCTCGCAGTCGAGCACATAGGCCTTGCCGACCTTCTTGCCCAACGCAATCGCCTTCGACTTGTTTCATATAGTGCATGACTTCTGTTGGAACTCCACGCTCATGCCGCGCTCCGCCAGCCTGCTGACAGACAGCAGCTGCCGGTCCAGCCCCGGGATGTACAGCACATCGATCATCTTGATGCGCTTGCCGTCGATGCCTGTAAGTCGAACCCACCCCGTTCCCACCACCCGGATCTTCTTGCCGTCCGCGATGGTCACCTCGATGACCGAGTTGAGGTCCTTGTACTCGAACAAATCGTTGCGGTGCGGCGTCATGTGCGCCGTCGCACCGCTGTCGATCAACCACCCTGACGACCGACTCTTCCCAAACGCAAAGACCGCGTCATCGTCATTGCTCGCATTCGGGCAGTCCCGCTTCATATGGCCCATTTGGCCGCAGCTGAAGCACTTGCTCTTGAAGCCACCGCTCTTTCGACCATTGTAGCTCTTGTGACCCTTGTCCCCCTTGAAGTTCTTTGCTCCCTTGTACTTGCTGCTGTTCGTGGCAGCCTTCAGTGCGCGCTCCATGCCTTCTTTCTTGTCAAGGCGTTCGTACTCTTTAAGCAACTTCTCCTTTACCTCAATTAAGGTTGTGTCTTTTGCGTTCTCCACTATCGAGCTGATCAACTCGTACTCCGTGGGCAGACTACTCAGCAAGATGACAAGCTGGCAAGCCTCGTCTAGCGGCCCTCTCAGTGTCTGCAAGCCCACGATCAGCTCGTCGAAGTTGTCCAGGTGCTTGGCCATCGTCACGCCGTCCTCCATCTTGAACTCATGGAGGCGGCGGGTCATCGTCACCCGGTTGTGCATGGTGGTGCGGTTGTAGAAGTCACGCAACGTGTTCCAGGCCATGATGGCCGACGTTGCCGATCGGATTTTCGTGTGGTGTTCTACCGCTACCTCTTGAGCGATCAACCCGAGTGCCTTCATGTCATTCAGCAACCACGCCTCCGTGATCTCCGCCGCTGGGTCCTTCACCATCTGTACGTGCGCCAGCAGCCCCTTCCTCGCCAATGTCATTCGCATGGCAAACTCCCAATGAAAGTAGTTGTTACTTCCAAGGATGACTTCGGCCTTCTTGGTGGACGTGGTGGTCATGGCGGTAGCGTTGCTTGGTCTTGAGCGTCTTGCGGCTGTTAACCTGTTAGTTCTACTTGTGGGGTTGAGGGCAAATGCCGAAGTGATGTTGATGTAGTTAGTTCTCGCTAAGCTACTCTATCTCCTGTGCCCTCCTTCGTGCCTCTCATCATACTGATTAGCGCTGCTTCCTTGTTTGACTTGACTGGCTGTGAACTTCCGGTATAATATCGGCCAGTAACATTTAATCATAAAATGTTCATGAACATTTAGATAAAAAGTGTTCCTCGCTCAAGTCATCATTGTATGAGTCACAGCGAGTATTAGCAGGCGCCCCTTCAACAGAAGGCCGAGGAATCGCCGGAGCAGAAGCCTGTCGTGTAGGTCGGCGGGGACGTCGTCAGCCGTCGTTCTTAGCGTAGCATCAGCGTTTTCAGTCGCAGTCGACGAAGTTAGCAATATAATGCGTGTACCGTGTCAATACGTGACATTCTTTCAGTTCGTGCGTCGCTGAGTTGGCGCTCGCTTACTGAGGTCTCGTCGTACCGTTCATGTCGTGCCTGTGTATAGTACAGCAGCGTAGACCGCAGCGCTGCTACGGCCGGGTGTCTTGCGCTGGAGTACTCCGATTGTGCATAAGAGCAGCTTCAACTTGAGGCATGCTAAAAGCAGTATAAAATATTGATGTGCTCGAGCTCCCTGTTGCGTATAAGAGCAGCTTCAGCTTGAGGCATACTGAAGTACAGACAACAAACAACAAATGGGCTTCATCGAGTGAAACACGGAGAATACACGGAGAATAATGCATGTAGGAAATGCAGATTAGATACTGTACGTATTGCATTGGTTTATGACTGCTGCTGTGCATGATGCCCCGGTGTGAAGACGCAAAAGCGGCTATCCGGCAGCACTGAGCATGAAAATGTCCATTTGTATGAACACTATTGAAGGGGCTCCATCAACCATTTAACGGTGTCGACGCACACTGCAAGACGGGTCGTCATGCTCTGCTTCCGTGCTACTCGATTCTACTGCTGCCGCGGTCGTCGTTGCTTGGGTAGTATCGGCTGACGAACCGTCAGAGACCTCGATGGCATCAGAAGAAGTAACCACGAGACTTCCACTAACCGGTCCAGCACTGCCACCCTCAGGCCCGCCAACAGACCCACCGAAGCCGCCTCCCATACCCGACCCACCAAATCCACCGACCATGCCCGAGCCGCCGCTGAAGCCGCCGCCTCCCGTCGTGGTGCTCGTGGAATCGGCCATCACGCCACCGTCCGCCGTCAGCGTGCCCGCGGCCGTGATAGTCTGCGCCCGCGTCATGTCCACACCCACGGAGATCCAGGCCAGCACGCCGTCCGACACGGAGTCACCCAACAGCACGTACTCGAACACGGGGTCGAAGTCCTCGGCAGCCTCCTCCGACAGGATCGAGTCGTCGGCGTTCGTCGTGAGCTCCTGCGTGTTGGTGATGTAGGGCGCCGTGAGCTCCACCTCGCTGATGAGGTCCTGGTCGAAAAAGAGCTGGCCCACGTGCGACGCGTAGCCGCCCGAGTACGTGTTATTTTCCAGCAGCGTGCCGTTGTACGTGCCAATGATGTGGATATGCGTGGCTCGAGACGTGTAGTGGCCCGGGAAGATGGACGTGTAGGACGCCACGCCGTCCTCGTCCGTGGGCGTGAGTCCGCGCAGGAACGTCTTGTCGAGGTTGCTGGTGTCGGAGCTGTCGCCATTGCCGCTGGCCACGATGCCCGAGTACACGCCCGTGGCGTTGCAGTGCCAGAAGTCCACATGGAGCCCCTCTACGGGTTCGCACGTGTTCACGTCGATGATCTGCACCTCCGCGTACAGGCTGACGCCCTCCTGGTCCTCGCGGATGTCGGAGCGCACGAGCTCTCCGTTGACGTAGTACGGGCCCTGCGTCACCTCGGGTTCGAGGATGCACTTGACGTCATCGCCGAAGAGCTCGCTGGCGCCCGTGTCGGCGGTGAGGCCCGTGAGGTTGGACTTGTGGCTCGTGGCCAGCACGGTGTCCAGGTCGAGGCGGCGGCGTTGGCGGCGCTCGGCACGCAGGCTGTCCACCTTCGCGGCGCGGCGGGCCACGGCACGCTCTTGCAGTCTACGCGCCGCGTCCGAGTTGGCGCAGTCTTTGAGCGAGCGCTTGCCCTCGGCCATGAAGAGGCGGCGTTGCTCCAGGCGCTCAGGCGTGCGCGCGTGTGCGGGTTGGCCGCCGTGGGCGGACACGACGTCCGACAGTGTGACGGCTGCGACGGCGGCGGCCAGTAGGGCAGTGGAGATGTGGACCATGCTTGCGGAGTGAGATGAACCGGGGCGTCGGGGTGATCTGGTGATGTGGTGAAGGGTAGTGTAGTAGGCGGTGTTGGTACTGCCGGCTTCGAGTTGATGTGCTGGTGGTGTGGCGAAGCGCGCAAAATTGGAAATGGGGACGAGTGTAGCTGCAGTTCCGAAGGTGCTGCGTTGCTGAGGCGTGCCAGAGGACGATTCGGCTCACGTCAGTCGTTCATGGTGGTGAGGCTGGTCGTAGCAGTTTTCCTCATCCTAGTGATTGCTGCTGGACAGCTTCAATGCGGCGGTGCAAACCATATCCCTCTAGTCGAGGCGAGCTCAGTCTATTGTGTGTTTTAGGAGTAGAAATTAACGAGCAGATGATTGTGTTTTGCTGCTTACAACCGCCAGGATGTGTTGGGAACCTGCTTCGAGCCGGACACAGGCTTACTGGTTGCCAGCCAGTAACGGACTCCTAGCCACGAGACTTTCGGTAGTACACGCATATCCTGAGATCAATCGCGTGAACGCATTTTATGGCAACAAGCTGTGAGAGGTAAAGCCTGAGCTCAAGATCTACTCTTTGGTTTAACATATCCAAAATCTATGCATGCACCCAGGTGTGTCCTCGAGCTTAGACCATTCATCTGTTTGAAGTACTCAAAATGTGTTGCAGTACTTTATTCTTGCTGGGTGTCTTGGTGCGTGACCCCCTGGGTCGTACCGAAGTCACTCTCCAAGCCTCGGGGTTTCATCTCGGTTTTTGTTCACGAAGCATAATATTGTTGTACGCTTTTCAACGCTAACAATTAGCACACTCGAGTGATCCTGCATTATCAAGGACGATGTAGCTGGATCACCAGCTGAATCATTGGAATTTCTGAAAGGGACTTTATCTGTTGGACACAATAAACGGTTTCTACCAGACAATGAAACTTGTGTGTCTGTAGTGCTCCGCCACAAGCGCACCCTGCCGATTTCTGGTAGTACGTGTGTCGTCGATTTGCGAATTAGACTCGTCGAGTGGTAGGACACACCTGGGTGCATGCATAGATTTTGGATATGTTAAACCAAAGAGTAGATCTTGAGCTCAGGCTTTACCTCTCACAGCTTGTTGCCATAAAATGCGTTCACGCGATTGATCTCAGGATATGCGTGTACTACCGAAAGTCTCGTGGCTAGGAGTCCGTTACTGGCTGGCAACCAGTAAGCCTGTGTCCGGCTCGAAGCAGGTTCCCAACACATCCTGGCGGTTGTAAGCAGCAAAACACAATCATCTGCTCGTTAATTTCTACTCCTAAAACACACAATAGACTGAGCTCGCCTCGACTAGAGGGATATGGTTTGCACCGCCGCATTGAAGCTGTCCAGCAGCAATCACTAGGATGAGGAAAACTGCTACGACCAGCCTCACCACCATGAACGACTGACGTGAGCCGAATCGTCCTCTGGCACGCCTCAGCAACGCAGCACCTTCGGAACTGCAGCTACACTCGTCCCCATTTCCAATTTTGCGCGCTTCGCCACACCACCAGCACATCAACTCGAAGCCGGCAGTACCAACACCGCCTACTACACTACCCTTCACCACATCACCAGATCACCCCGACGCCCCGGTTCATCTCACTCCGCAAGCATGGTCCACATCTCCACTGCCCTACTGGCCGCCGCCGTCGCAGCCGTCACACTGTCGGACGTCGTGTCCGCCCACGGCGGCCAACCCGCACACGCGCGCACGCCTGAGCGCCTGGAGCAACGCCGCCTCTTCATGGCCGAGGGCAAGCGCTCGCTCAAAGACTGCGCCAACTCGGACGCGGCGCGTAGACTGCAAGAGCGTGCCGTGGCCCGCCGCGCCGCGAAGGTGGACAGCCTGCGTGCCGAGCGCCGCCAACGCCGCCGCCTCGACCTGGACACCGTGCTGGCCACGAGCCACAAGTCCAACCTCACGGGCCTCACCGCCGACACGGGCGCCAGCGAGCTCTTCGGCGATGACGTCAAGTGCATCCTCGAACCCGAGGTGACGCAGGGCCCGTACTACGTCAACGGAGAGCTCGTGCGCTCCGACATCCGCGAGGACCAGGAGGGCGTCAGCCTGTACGCGGAGGTGCAGATCATCGACGTGAACACGTGCGAACCCGTAGAGGGGCTCCATGTGGACTTCTGGCACTGCAACGCCACGGGCGTGTACTCGGGCATCGTGGCCAGCGGCAATGGCGACAGCTCCGACACCAGCAACCTCGACAAGACGTTCCTGCGCGGACTCACGCCCACGGACGAGGACGGCGTGGCGTCCTACACGTCCATCTTCCCGGGCCACTACACGTCTCGAGCCACGCATATCCACATCATTGGCACGTACAACGGCACGCTGCTGGAAAATAACACGTACTCGGGCGGCTACGCGTCGCACGTGGGCCAGCTCTTTTTCGACCAGGACCTCATCAGCGAGGTGGAGCTCACGGCGCCCTACATCACCAACACGCAGGAGCTCACGACGAACGCCGACGACTCGATCCTGTCGGAGGAGGCTGCCGAGGACTTCGACCCCGTGTTCGAGTACGTGCTGTTGGGTGACTCCGTGTCGGACGGCGTGCTGGCCTGGATCTCCGTGGGTGTGGACATGACGCGGGCGCAGACTATCACGGCCGCGGGCACGCTGACGGCGGACGGTGGCGTGATGGCCGATTCCACGAGCACCACGACGGGAGGCGGCGGCTTCAGCGGCGGCTCGGGCATGGTCGGTGGATTTGGTGGGTCGGGTATGGGAGGCGGCTTCGGTGGGTCTGTTGGCGGGCCTGAGGGTGGCAGTGCTGGACCGGTTAGTGGAAGTCTCGTGGTTACTTCTTCTGATGCCATCGAGGTCTCTGACGGTTCGTCAGCCGATACTACCCAAGCAACGACGACCGCGGCAGCAGTAGAATCGAGTAGCACGGAAGCAGAGCATGACGACCCGTCTTGCAGTGTGCGTCGACACCGTTAAGTGGTTGATGGAGCCCCTTCAATAGTGTTCATACAAATGGACATTTTCATACTCAGTGCTGCCGGATAGCCGCTTTTGCGTCTTCACACCGGGGCATCATGCACAGCAGCAGTCATAAACCAATGCAATACGTACAGTATCTAATCTGCATTTCCTACATGCATTATTCTCCGTGTATTCTCCGTGTTTCACTCGATGAAGCCCATTTGTTGTTTGTTGTCTGTACTTCAGTATGCCTCAAGCTGAAGCTGCTCTTATACGCAACAGGGAGCTCGAGCACATCAATATTTTATACTGCTTTTAGCATGCCTCAAGTTGAAGCTGCTCTTATGCACAATCGGAGTACTCCAGCGCGAAGACACCCGGCCGTCGCTGGGGTCTACGCTGCTGTACTATACACAGGCACGACATGAACCGTACGACGAGACCTCAGTAAGCGAGCGCCAACTCAGCGACGCACGAACTGAAAGAATGTCACGCATTGACACGGTACACGCATTATATTGCTAACTTCGTCGACTGCGACTGAAAACGCTGATGCTACGCTAAGAACGACGGCTGACGACGTCCCCGCCGACCTACACGACAGGCTTCTGCTCCGGCGATTCCTCGGCCTTCGACTGTGTGCCGGTATTCGGACTCGTGGCCGTGGCCGACTTGCCGCCGGCTGGCTCGGACGCGTACGCCTGCTTGCCGCTGTCTGTCGACTTGGATGTTGACGTGGACGGCTGGTGCATACTGTCTGTGATGCCGGAGAGGCTGTCTGTGATGCCGGAGAGAGCCTTGGTCGCGTCTAGAGGTGAGGTGCTACCGGTGCCGATGGGTAGTCTCGGCAGCGACGGGAGCTTGCCACCCTTTGTGAGGCCGCTAGTGATGGAGTCCAGACCACCCCCCTTGGTGAGGCCGCTAGTGATGGAGTCCAGACCACCCCCCTTGGTGAGGCCGCTAGTGATGGAGTCCAGACCGCCGTCCTTCGTAAGCGAGGACAACGCATCCGTGGGCAGGAGGCCGTCGGCCTTGGTGAGGGAAGAGAGTGCATCCGTATTGGGCAAGCCAGACGGCAGCAACTTGGCCAGACCGTCCTTGCCTCCCTGGCCGGAGATGATACCCGAGATGCCTTTGGTCAGGGAGTCGATGCCAGGCAGTCCCGCATTATTACCGTGCTCTCCGTTCGGCTGCTGCTGGGCCGTTTCGTCGGTGGATGTGGTACCGCCCGTGAGTGTAGAGAAGTCGATGGGCGAATCGTAGCCGGATCGCAGCAGCTTCCGCTCGGGTGAAGCGAGCACACACTGGGCGGCGATGACAAGAAACGCGAGTGTCGACAGGATCTGCATTGTTGGTACCTTGGTTCGGTTGTCGAGGCAATGTGCGTGTGTGGGTGCAGTGGCGAGGGGTGCTTGAGCGATGCCAAGCTGCTTTGAAAAGTGAGACTGAGATCGAATCGGATGCGTATGTCGAAGTGCGAAAATGCTGCGGTAGTTGTGCGCTTCCTCTGTCGTTGCAGAAGTGCAGCTGTATTGGATCCTGAGGGCTTTATGCCTATGCCCCGATAAGACTCGATCCATAGGGCCGCTCGTGGATAGAACCTATTGGCGTGGCTCTGATGCCGGCTTGTGTGTGGCGCCGCCCACATTTGAAGTCGCCAATTGGGCGCGCCACATGCTGCAAAGTGTGACGACGACGTCAAGCGTGGTTACAAACCAGCAATTGGACTTCAAATGAAGATACTACCGGCGCGTGACGGTCGCTTATTATGTCGCTACAAGGAGCTTGGCTGGAATGGCGCGCTACAAATGGCACGTATTCACCGTCGATCTGGGCCTGCTTCTCTACTAGGGGGTCCCTAGCATTTTAGAAGCGAGAGCACGAGTGCTAACGAAGCAGAGGCTGGACATGTTTTACTGTGAACAGAATAAATTATTTGAGTTTTGCTTTCAGTTCGCACAACACGCTATTACCGTTCCATAAACGGGTTAATCAACATTTGCTTCTAGGTACTTCGCATGTCAAAGCGATGTAGTTTTTAATACCGGCATTATTTCATTGTCCCAAGTGCTACGCGAAAGTGGACGCCACCAAGTAATGCCGAGAGCTGCTCGATACGACGTTGTGGTGGCCCCAGCTTGCCTGCTTGTCAGAGCCGCACAACCACATTCCATTTGTTAGCACGGTGTCGACATCTGTAGTAGCTACACACGCGGAGCCTGGCCGCACTGCACGAACAGAGAAAAAATACGTGGCATCATGCCATGTTGTGTCGTTCAACAGAGAGCCGTTCCATACGAAAGTACCGGCATCCTAAACAACACTAAAAGAACCAAGCATGCACAGCAGCAGCAGAAGCTGCAGCACTATCACCAATCACAACTTTATCCTAGGACTCATTTTCAAAGCAGCTTGGCATCGCTCAAGCACCCCTCGCCACTGCACCCACACACGCACATTGCCTCGACAACCGAACCAAGGTACCAACAATGCAGATCCTGTCGACACTCGCGTTTCTTGTCATCGCCGCCCAGTGTGTGCTCGCTTCACCCGAGCGGAAGCTGCTGCGATCCGGCTACGATTCGCCCATCGACTTCTCTACACTCACGGGCGGTACCACATCCACCGACGAAACGGCCCAGCAGCAGCCGAACGGAGAGCACGGTAATAATGCGGGACTGCCTGGCATCGACTCCCTGACCAAAGGCATCTCGGGTATCATCTCCGGCCAGGGAGGCAAGGACGGTCTGGCCAAGTTGCTGCCGTCTGGCTTGCCCAATACGGATGCACTCTCTTCCCTCACCAAGGCCGACGGCCTCCTGCCCACGGATGCGTTGTCCTCGCTTACGAAGGACGGCGGTCTGGACTCCATCACTAGCGGCCTCACCAAGGGGGGTGGTCTGGACTCCATCACTAGCGGCCTCACAAAGGGTGGCAAGCTCCCGTCGCTGCCGAGACTACCCATCGGCACCGGTAGCACCTCACCTCTAGACGCGACCAAGGCTCTCTCCGGCATCACAGACAGCCTCTCCGGCATCACAGACAGTATGCACCAGCCGTCCACGTCAACATCCAAGTCGACAGACAGCGGCAAGCAGGCGTACGCGTCCGAGCCAGCCGGCGGCAAGTCGGCCACGGCCACGAGTCCGAATACCGGCACACAGTCGAAGGCCGAGGAATCGCCGGAGCAGAAGCCTGTCGTGTAGGTCGGCGGGGACGTCGTCAGCCGTCGTTCTTAGCGTAGCATCAGCGTTTTCAGTCGCAGTCGACGAAGTTAGCAATATAATGCGTGTACCGTGTCAATGCGTGACATTCTTTCAGTTCGTGCGTCGCTGAGTTGGCGCTCGCTTACTGAGGTCTCGTCGTACGGTTCATGTCGTGCCTGTGTATAGTACAGCAGCGTAGACCCCAGCGACGGCCGGGTGTCTTCGCGCTGGAGTACTCCGATTGTGCATAAGAGCAGCTTCAACTTGAGGCATGCTAAAAGCAGTATAAAATATTGATGTGCTCGAGCTCCCTGTTGCGTATAAGAGCAGCTTCAGCTTGAGGCATACTGAAGTACAGACAACAAACAACAAATGGGCTTCATCGAGTGAAACACGGAGAATGAGGCCCGTGAGGTTGGACTTGTGGCTCGTGGCCAGCACGGTGTCCAGGTCGAGGCGGCGGCGTTGGCGGCGCTCGGCACGCAGGCTGTCCACCTTCGCGGCGCGGCGGGCCACGGCACGCTCTTGCAGTCTACGCGCCGCGTCCGAGTTGGCGCAGTCTTTGAGCGAGCGCTTGCCCTCGGCCATGAAGAGGCGGCGTTGCTCCAGGCGCTCAGGCGTGCGCGCGTGTGCGGGTTGGCCGCCGTGGGCGGACACGACGTCCGACAGTGTGACGGCTGCGACGGCGGCGGCCAGTAGGGCAGTGGAGATGTGGACCATGCTTGCGGAGTGAGATGAACCGGGGCGTCGGGGTGATCTGGTGATGTGGTGAAGGGTAGTGTAGTAGGCGGTGTTGGTACTGCCGGCTTCGAGTTGATGTGCTGGTGGTGTGGCGAAGCGCGCAAAATTGGAAATGGGGACGAGTGTAGCTGCAGTTCCGAAGGTGCTGCGTTGCTGAGGCGTGCCAGAGGACGATTCGGCTCACGTCAGTCGTTCATGGTGGTGAGGCTGGTCGTAGCAGTTTTCCTCATCCTAGTGATTGCTGCTGGACAGCTTCAATGCGGCGGTGCAAACCATATCCCTCTAGTCGAGGCGAGCTCAGTCTATTGTGTGTTTTAGGAGTAGAAATTAACGAGCAGATGATTGTGTTTTGCTGCTTACAACCGCCAGGATGTGTTGGGAACCTGCTTCGAGCCGGACACAGGCTTACTGGTTGCCAGCCAGTAACGGACTCCTAGCCACGAGACTTTCGGTAGTACACGCATATCCTGAGATCAATCGCGTGAACGCATTTTATGGCAACAAGCTGTGAGAGGTAAAGCCTGAGCTCAAGATCTACTCTTTGGTTTAACATATCCAAAATCTATGCATGCACCCAGGTGTGTCCTACCACTCGACGAGTCTAATTCGCAAATCGACGACACACGTACTACCAGAAATCGGCAGGGTGCGCTTGTGGCGGAGCACTACAGACACACAAGTTTCATTGTCTGGTAGAAACCGTTTATTGTGTCCAACAGATAAAGTCCCTTTCAGAAATTCCAATGATTCAGCTGGTGATCCAGCTACATCGTCCTTGATAATGCAGGATCACTCGAGTGTGCTAATTGTTAGCGTTGAAAAGCGTACAACAATATTATGCTTCGTGAACAAAAACCGAGATGAAACCCCGAGGCTTGGAGAGTGACTTCGGTACGACCCAGGGGGTCACGCACCAAGACACCCAGCAAGAATAAAGTACTGCAACACATTTTGAGTACTTCAAACAGATGAATGGTCTAAGCTCGAGGACACACCTGGGTGCATGCATAGATTTTGGATATGTTAAACCAAAGAGTAGATCTTGAGCTCAGGCTTTACCTCTCACAGCTTGTTGCCATAAAATGCGTTCACGCGATTGATCTCAGGATATGCGTGTACTACCGAAAGTCTCGTGGCTAGGAGTCCGTTACTGGCTGGCAACCAGTAAGCCTGTGTCCGGCTCGAAGCAGGTTCCCAACACATCCTGGCGGTTGTAAGCAGCAAAACACAATCATCTGCTCGTTAATTTCTACTCCTAAAACACACAATAGACTGAGCTCGCCTCGACTAGAGGGATATGGTTTGCACCGCCGCATTGAAGCTGTCCAGCAGCAATCACTAGGATGAGGAAAACTGCTACGACCAGCCTCACCACCATGAACGACTGACGTGAGCCGAATCGTCCTCTGGCACGCCTCAGCAACGCAGCACCTTCGGAACTGCAGCTACACTCGTCCCCATTTCCAATTTTGCGCGCTTCGCCACACCACCAGCACATCAACTCGAAGCCGGCAGTACCAACACCGCCTACTACACTACCCTTCACCACATCACCAGATCACCCCGACGCCCCGGTTCATCTCACTCCGCAAGCATGGTCCACATCTCCACTGCCCTACTGGCCGCCGCCGTCGCAGCCGTCACACTGTCGGACGTCGTGTCCGCCCACGGCGGCCAACCCGCACACGCGCGCACGCCTGAGCGCCTGGAGCAACGCCGCCTCTTCATGGCCGAGGGCAAGCGCTCGCTCAAAGACTGCGCCAACTCGGACGCGGCGCGTAGACTGCAAGAGCGTGCCGTGGCCCGCCGCGCCGCGAAGGTGGACAGCCTGCGTGCCGAGCGCCGCCAACGCCGCCGCCTCGACCTGGACACCGTGCTGGCCACGAGCCACAAGTCCAACCTCACGGGCCTCACCGCCGACACGGGCGCCAGCGAGCTCTTCGGCGATGACGTCAAGTGCATCCTCGAACCCGAGGTGACGCAGGGCCCGTACTACGTCAACGGAGAGCTCGTGCGCTCCGACATCCGCGAGGACCAGGAGGGCGTCAGCCTGTACGCGGAGGTGCAGATCATCGACGTGAACACGTGCGAACCCGTAGAGGGGCTCCATGTGGACTTCTGGCACTGCAACGCCACGGGCGTGTACTCGGGCATCGTGGCCAGCGGCAATGGCGACAGCTCCGACACCAGCAACCTCGACAAGACGTTCCTGCGCGGACTCACGCCCACGGACGAGGACGGCGTGGCGTCCTACACGTCCATCTTCCCCGGCCACTACACGTCTCGAGCCACGCATATCCACATCATTGGCACGTACAACGGCACGCTGCTGGAAAATAACACGTACTCGGGCGGCTACGCGTCGCACGTGGGCCAGCTCTTTTTCGACCAGGACCTCATCAGCGAGGTGGAGCTCACGGCGCCCTACATCACCAACACGCAGGAGCTCACGACGAACGCCGACGACTCGATCCTGTCGGAGGAGGCTGCCGAGGACTTCGACCCCGTGTTCGAGTACGTGCTGTTGGGTGACTCCGTGTCGGACGGCGTGCTGGCCTGGATCTCCGTGGGTGTGGACATGACGCGGGCGCAGACTATCACGGCCGCGGGCACGCTGACGGCGGACGGTGGCGTGATGGCCGATTCCACGAGCACCACGACGGGAGGCGGCGGCTTCAGCGGCGGCTCGGGCATGGTCGGTGGATTTGGTGGGTCGGGTATGGGAGGCGGCTTCGGTGGGTCTGTTGGCGGGCCTGAGGGTGGCAGTGCTGGACCGGTTAGTGGAAGTCTCGTGGTTACTTCTTCTGATGCCATCGAGGTCTCTGACGGTTCGTCAGCCGATACTACCCAAGCAACGACGACCGCGGCAGCAGTAGAATCGAGTAGCACGGAAGCAGAGCATGACGACCCGTCTTGCAGTGTGCGTCGACACCGTTAAGTGGTTGATGGAGCCCCTTCAATAGTGTTCATACAAATGGACATTTTCATACTCAGTGCTGCCGGATAGCCGCTTTTGCGTCTTCACACCGGGGCATCATGCACAGCAGCAGTCATAAACCAATGCAATACGTACAGTATTTAATCTGCATTTCCTACATGCATTATTCTCCGTGTATTCTCCGTGTTTCACTCGATGAAGCCCATTTGTTGTTTGTTGTCTGTACTTCAGTATGCCTCAAGCTGAAGCTGCTCTTATACGCAACAGGGAGCTCGAGCACATCAATATTTTATACTGCTTTTAGCATGCCTCAAGTTGAAGCTGCTCTTATGCACAATCGGAGTACTCCAGCGCGAAGACACCCGGCCGTCGCTGGGGTCTACGCTGCTGTACTATACACAGGCACGACATGAACCGTACGACGAGACCTCAGTAAGCGAGCGCCAACTCAGCGACGCACGAACTGAAAGAATGTCACGCATTGACACGGTACACGCATTATATTGCTAACTTCGTCGACTGCGACTGAAAACGCTGATGCTACGCTAAGAACGACGGCTGACGACGTCCCCGCCGACCTACACGACAGGCTTCTGCTCCGGCGATTCCTCGGCCTTCGACTGTGTGCCGGTATTCGGACTCGTGGCCGTGGCCGACTTGCCGCCGGCTGGCTCGGACGCGTACGCCTGCTTGCCGCTGTCTGTCGACTTGGATGTTGACGTGGACGGCTGGTGCATACTGTCTGTGATGCCGGAGAGGCTGTCTGTGATGCCGGAGAGAGCCTTGGTCGCGTCTAGAGGTGAGGTGCTACCGGTGCCGATGGGTAGTCTCGGCAGCGACGGGAGCTTGCCACCCTTTGTGAGGCCGCTAGTGATGGAGTCCAGACCACCCCCCTTGGTGAGGCCGCTAGTGATGGAGTCCAGACCGCCGTCCTTCGTAAGCGAGGACAACGCATCCGTGGGCAGGAGGCCGTCGGCCTTGGTGAGGGAAGAGAGTGCATCCGTATTGGGCAAGCCAGACGGCAGCAACTTGGCCAGACCGTCCTTGCCTCCCTGGCCGGAGATGATACCCGAGATGCCTTTGGTCAGGGAGTCGATGCCAGGCAGTCCCGCATTATTACCGTGCTCTCCGTTCGGCTGCTGCTGGGCCGTTTCGTCGGTGGATGTGGTACCGCCCGTGAGTGTAGAGAAGTCGATGGGCGAATCGTAGCCGGATCGCAGCAGCTTCCGCTCGGGTGAAGCGAGCACACACTGGGCGGCGATGACAAGAAACGCGAGTGTCGACAGGATCTGCATTGTTGGTACCTTGGTTCGGTTGTCGAGGCAATGTGCGTGTGTGGGTGCAGTGGCGAGGGGTGCTTGAGCGATGCCAAGCTGCTTTGAAAAGTGAGACTGAGATCGAATCGGATGCGTATGTCGAAGTGCGAAAATGCTGCGGTAGTTGTGCGCTTCCTCTGTCGTTGCAGAAGTGCAGCTGTATTGGATCCTGAGGGCTTTATGCCTATGCCCCGATAAGACTCGATCCATAGGGCCGCTCGTGGATAGAACCTATTGGCGTGGCTCTGATGCCGGCTTGTGTGTGGCGCCGCCCACATTTGAAGTCGCCAATTGGGCGCGCCACATGCTGCAAAGTGTGACGACGACGTCAAGCGTGGTTACAAACCAGCAATTGGACTTCAAATGAAGATACTACCGGCGCGTGACGGTCGCTTATTATGTCGCTACAAGGAGCTTGGCTGGAATGGCGCGCTACAAATGGCACGTATTCACCGTCGATCTGGGCCTGCTTCTCTACTAGGGGGTCCCTAGCATTTTAGAAGCGAGAGCACGAGTGCTAACGAAGCAGAGGCTGGACATGTTTTACTGTGAACAGAATAAATTATTTGAGTTTTGCTTTCAGTTCGCACAACACGCTATTACCGTTCCATAAACGGGTTAATCAACATTTGCTTCTAGGTACTTCGCATGTCAAAGCGATGTAGTTTTTAATACCGGCATTATTTCATTGTCCCAAGTGCTACGCGAAAGTGGACGCCACCAAGTAATGCCGAGAGCTGCTCGATACGACGTTGTGGTGGCCCCAGCTTGCCTGCTTGTCAGAGCCGCACAACCACATTCCATTTGTTAGCACGGTGTCGACATCTGTAGTAGCTACACACGCGGAGCCTGGCCGCACTGCACGAACAGAGAAAAAATACGTGGCATCATGCCATGTTGTGTCGTTCAACAGAGAGCCGTTCCATACGAAAGTACCGGCATCCTAAACAACACTAAAAGAACCAAGCATGCACAGCAGCAGCAGAAGCTGCAGCACTATCACCAATCACAACTTTATCCTAGGACTCATTTTCAAAGCAGCTTGGCATCGCTCAAGCACCCCTCGCCACTGCACCCACACACGCACATTGCCTCGACAACCGAACCAAGGTACCAACAATGCAGATCCTGTCGACACTCGCGTTTCTTGTCATCGCCGCCCAGTGTGTGCTCGCTTCACCCGAGCGGAAGCTGCTGCGATCCGGCTACGATTCGCCCATCGACTTCTCTACACTCACGGGCGGTACCACATCCACCGACGAAACGGCCCAGCAGCAGCCGAACGGAGAGCACGGTAATAATGCGGGACTGCCTGGCATCGACTCCCTGACCAAAGGCATCTCGGGTATCATCTCCGGCCAGGGAGGCAAGGACGGTCTGGCCAAGTTGCTGCCGTCTGGCTTGCCCAATACGGATGCACTCTCTTCCCTCACCAAGGCCGACGGCCTCCTGCCCACGGATGCGTTGTCCTCGCTTACGAAGGACGGCGGTCTGGACTCCATCACTAGCGGCCTCACCAAGGGGGGTGGTCTGGACTCCATCACTAGCGGCCTCACAAAGGGTGGCAAGCTCCCGTCGCTGCCGAGACTACCCATCGGCACCGGTAGCACCTCACCTCTAGACGCGACCAAGGCTCTCTCCGGCATCACAGACAGCCTCTCCGGCATCACAGACAGTATGCACCAGCCGTCCACGTCAACATCCAAGTCGACAGACAGCGGCAAGCAGGCGTACGCGTCCGAGCCAGCCGGCGGCAAGTCGGCCACGGCCACGAGTCCGAATACCGGCACACAGTCGAAGGCCGAGGAATCGCCGGAGCAGAAGCCTGTCGTGTAGGTCGGCGGGGACGTCGTCAGCCGTCGTTCTTAGCGTAGCATCAGCGTTTTCAGTCGCAGTCGACGAAGTTAGCAATATAATGCGTGTACCGTGTCAATGCGTGACATTCTTTCAGTTCGTGCGTCGCTGAGTTGGCGCTCGCTTACTGAGGTCTCGTCGTACGGTTCATGTCGTGCCTGTGTATAGTACAGCAGCGTAGACCCCAGCGACGGCCGGGTGTCTTCGCGCTGGAGTACTCCGATTGTGCATAAGAGCAGCTTCAACTTGAGGCATGCTAAAAGCAGTATAAAATATTGATGTGCTCGAGCTCCCTGTTGCGTATAAGAGCAGCTTCAGCTTGAGGCATACTGAAGTACAGACAACAAACAACAAATGGGCTTCATCGAGTGAAACACGGAGAATGAGGCCCGTGAGGTTGGACTTGTGGCTCGTGGCCAGCACGGTGTCCAGGTCGAGGCGGCGGCGTTGGCGGCGCTCGGCACGCAGGCTGTCCACCTTCGCGGCGCGGCGGGCCACGGCACGCTCTTGCAGTCTACGCGCCGCGTCCGAGTTGGCGCAGTCTTTGAGCGAGCGCTTGCCCTCGGCCATGAAGAGGCGGCGTTGCTCCAGGCGCTCAGGCGTGCGCGCGTGTGCGGGTTGGCCGCCGTGGGCGGACACGACGTCCGACAGTGTGACGGCTGCGACGGCGGCGGCCAGTAGGGCAGTGGAGATGTGGACCATGCTTGCGGAGTGAGATGAACCGGGGCGTCGGGGTGATCTGGTGATGTGGTGAAGGGTAGTGTAGTAGGCGGTGTTGGTACTGCCGGCTTCGAGTTGATGTGCTGGTGGTGTGGCGAAGCGCGCAAAATTGGAAATGGGGACGAGTGTAGCTGCAGTTCCGAAGGTGCTGCGTTGCTGAGGCGTGCCAGAGGACGATTCGGCTCACGTCAGTCGTTCATGGTGGTGAGGCTGGTCGTAGCAGTTTTCCTCATCCTAGTGATTGCTGCTGGACAGCTTCAATGCGGCGGTGCAAACCATATCCCTCTAGTCGAGGCGAGCTCAGTCTATTGTGTGTTTTAGGAGTAGAAATTAACGAGCAGATGATTGTGTTTTGCTGCTTACAACCGCCAGGATGTGTTGGGAACCTGCTTCGAGCCGGACACAGGCTTACTGGTTGCCAGCCAGTAACGGACTCCTAGCCACGAGACTTTCGGTAGTACACGCATATCCTGAGATCAATCGCGTGAACGCATTTTATGGCAACAAGCTGTGAGAGGTAAAGCCTGAGCTCAAGATCTACTCTTTGGTTTAACATATCCAAAATCTATGCATGCACCCAGGTGTGTCCTACCACTCGACGAGTCTAATTCGCAAATCGACGACACACGTACTACCAGAAATCGGCAGGGTGCGCTTGTGGCGGAGCACTACAGACACACAAGTTTCATTGTCTGGTAGAAACCGTTTATTGTGTCCAACAGATAAAGTCCCTTTCAGAAATTCCAATGATTCAGCTGGTGATCCAGCTACATCGTCCTTGATAATGCAGGATCACTCGAGTGTGCTAATTGTTAGCGTTGAAAAGCGTACAACAATATTATGCTTCGTGAACAAAAACCGAGATGAAACCCCGAGGCTTGGAGAGTGACTTCGGTACGACCCAGGGGGTCACGCACCAAGACACCCAGCAAGAATAAAGTACTGCAACACATTTTGAGTACTTCAAACAGATGAATGGTCTAAGCTCGAGGACACACCTGGGTGCATGCATAGATTTTGGATATGTTAAACCAAAGAGTAGATCTTGAGCTCAGGCTTTACCTCTCACAGCTTGTTGCCATAAAATGCGTTCACGCGATTGATCTCAGGATATGCGTGTACTACCGAAAGTCTCGTGGCTAGGAGTCCGTTACTGGCTGGCAACCAGTAAGCCTGTGTCCGGCTCGAAGCAGGTTCCCAACACATCCTGGCGGTTGTAAGCAGCAAAACACAATCATCTGCTCGTTAATTTCTACTCCTAAAACACACAATAGACTGAGCTCGCCTCGACTAGAGGGATATGGTTTGCACCGCCGCATTGAAGCTGTCCAGCAGCAATCACTAGGATGAGGAAAACTGCTACGACCAGCCTCACCACCATGAACGACTGACGTGAGCCGAATCGTCCTCTGGCACGCCTCAGCAACGCAGCACCTTCGGAACTGCAGCTACACTCGTCCCCATTTCCAATTTTGCGCGCTTCGCCACACCACCAGCACATCAACTCGAAGCCGGCAGTACCAACACCGCCTACTACACTACCCTTCACCACATCACCAGATCACCCCGACGCCCCGGTTCATCTCACTCCGCAAGCATGGTCCACATCTCCACTGCCCTACTGGCCGCCGCCGTCGCAGCCGTCACACTGTCGGACGTCGTGTCCGCCCACGGCGGCCAACCCGCACACGCGCGCACGCCTGAGCGCCTGGAGCAACGCCGCCTCTTCATGGCCGAGGGCAAGCGCTCGCTCAAAGACTGCGCCAACTCGGACGCGGCGCGTAGACTGCAAGAGCGTGCCGTGGCCCGCCGCGCCGCGAAGGTGGACAGCCTGCGTGCCGAGCGCCGCCAACGCCGCCGCCTCGACCTGGACACCGTGCTGGCCACGAGCCACAAGTCCAACCTCACGGGCCTCACCGCCGACACGGGCGCCAGCGAGCTCTTCGGCGATGACGTCAAGTGCATCCTCGAACCCGAGGTGACGCAGGGCCCGTACTACGTCAACGGAGAGCTCGTGCGCTCCGACATCCGCGAGGACCAGGAGGGCGTCAGCCTGTACGCGGAGGTGCAGATCATCGACGTGAACACGTGCGAACCCGTAGAGGGGCTCCATGTGGACTTCTGGCACTGCAACGCCACGGGCGTGTACTCGGGCATCGTGGCCAGCGGCAATGGCGACAGCTCCGACACCAGCAACCTCGACAAGACGTTCCTGCGCGGACTCACGCCCACGGACGAGGACGGCGTGGCGTCCTACACGTCCATCTTCCCCGGCCACTACACGTCTCGAGCCACGCATATCCACATCATTGGCACGTACAACGGCACGCTGCTGGAAAATAACACGTACTCGGGCGGCTACGCGTCGCACGTGGGCCAGCTCTTTTTCGACCAGGACCTCATCAGCGAGGTGGAGCTCACGGCGCCCTACATCACCAACACGCAGGAGCTCACGACGAACGCCGACGACTCGATCCTGTCGGAGGAGGCTGCCGAGGACTTCGACCCCGTGTTCGAGTACGTGCTGTTGGGTGACTCCGTGTCGGACGGCGTGCTGGCCTGGATCTCCGTGGGTGTGGACATGACGCGGGCGCAGACTATCACGGCCGCGGGCACGCTGACGGCGGACGGTGGCGTGATGGCCGATTCCACGAGCACCACGACGGGAGGCGGCGGCTTCAGCGGCGGCTCGGGCATGGTCGGTGGATTTGGTGGGTCGGGTATGGGAGGCGGCTTCGGTGGGTCTGTTGGCGGGCCTGAGGGTGGCAGTGCTGGACCGGTTAGTGGAAGTCTCGTGGTTACTTCTTCTGATGCCATCGAGGTCTCTGACGGTTCGTCAGCCGATACTACCCAAGCAACGACGACCGCGGCAGCAGTAGAATCGAGTAGCACGGAAGCAGAGCATGACGACCCGTCTTGCAGTGTGCGTCGACACCGTTAAGTGGTTGATGGAGCCCCTTCAATAGTGTTCATACAAATGGACATTTTCATACTCAGTGCTGCCGGATAGCCGCTTTTGCGTCTTCACACCGGGGCATCATGCACAGCAGCAGTCATAAACCAATGCAATACGTACAGTATTTAATCTGCATTTCCTACATGCATTATTCTCCGTGTATTCTCCGTGTTTCACTCGATGAAGCCCATTTGTTGTTTGTTGTCTGTACTTCAGTATGCCTCAAGCTGAAGCTGCTCTTATACGCAACAGGGAGCTCGAGCACATCAATATTTTATACTGCTTTTAGCATGCCTCAAGTTGAAGCTGCTCTTATGCACAATCGGAGTACTCCAGCGCGAAGACACCCGGCCGTCGCTGGGGTCTACGCTGCTGTACTATACACAGGCACGACATGAACCGTACGACGAGACCTCAGTAAGCGAGCGCCAACTCAGCGACGCACGAACTGAAAGAATGTCACGCATTGACACGGTACACGCATTATATTGCTAACTTCGTCGACTGCGACTGAAAACGCTGATGCTACGCTAAGAACGACGGCTGACGACGTCCCCGCCGACCTACACGACAGGCTTCTGCTCCGGCGATTCCTCGGCCTTCGACTGTGTGCCGGTATTCGGACTCGTGGCCGTGGCCGACTTGCCGCCGGCTGGCTCGGACGCGTACGCCTGCTTGCCGCTGTCTGTCGACTTGGATGTTGACGTGGACGGCTGGTGCATACTGTCTGTGATGCCGGAGAGGCTGTCTGTGATGCCGGAGAGAGCCTTGGTCGCGTCTAGAGGTGAGGTGCTACCGGTGCCGATGGGTAGTCTCGGCAGCGACGGGAGCTTGCCACCCTTTGTGAGGCCGCTAGTGATGGAGTCCAGACCACCCCCCTTGGTGAGGCCGCTAGTGATGGAGTCCAGACCGCCGTCCTTCGTAAGCGAGGACAACGCATCCGTGGGCAGGAGGCCGTCGGCCTTGGTGAGGGAAGAGAGTGCATCCGTATTGGGCAAGCCAGACGGCAGCAACTTGGCCAGACCGTCCTTGCCTCCCTGGCCGGAGATGATACCCGAGATGCCTTTGGTCAGGGAGTCGATGCCAGGCAGTCCCGCATTATTACCGTGCTCTCCGTTCGGCTGCTGCTGGGCCGTTTCGTCGGTGGATGTGGTACCGCCCGTGAGTGTAGAGAAGTCGATGGGCGAATCGTAGCCGGATCGCAGCAGCTTCCGCTCGGGTGAAGCGAGCACACACTGGGCGGCGATGACAAGAAACGCGAGTGTCGACAGGATCTGCATTGTTGGTACCTTGGTTCGGTTGTCGAGGCAATGTGCGTGTGTGGGTGCAGTGGCGAGGGGTGCTTGAGCGATGCCAAGCTGCTTTGAAAAGTGAGACTGAGATCGAATCGGATGCGTATGTCGAAGTGCGAAAATGCTGCGGTAGTTGTGCGCTTCCTCTGTCGTTGCAGAAGTGCAGCTGTATTGGATCCTGAGGGCTTTATGCCTATGCCCCGATAAGACTCGATCCATAGGGCCGCTCGTGGATAGAACCTATTGGCGTGGCTCTGATGCCGGCTTGTGTGTGGCGCCGCCCACATTTGAAGTCGCCAATTGGGCGCGCCACATGCTGCAAAGTGTGACGACGACGTCAAGCGTGGTTACAAACCAGCAATTGGACTTCAAATGAAGATACTACCGGCGCGTGACGGTCGCTTATTATGTCGCTACAAGGAGCTTGGCTGGAATGGCGCGCTACAAATGGCACGTATTCACCGTCGATCTGGGCCTGCTTCTCTACTAGGGGGTCCCTAGCATTTTAGAAGCGAGAGCACGAGTGCTAACGAAGCAGAGGCTGGACATGTTTTACTGTGAACAGAATAAATTATTTGAGTTTTGCTTTCAGTTCGCACAACACGCTATTACCGTTCCATAAACGGGTTAATCAACATTTGCTTCTAGGTACTTCGCATGTCAAAGCGATGTAGTTTTTAATACCGGCATTATTTCATTGTCCCAAGTGCTACGCGAAAGTGGACGCCACCAAGTAATGCCGAGAGCTGCTCGATACGACGTTGTGGTGGCCCCAGCTTGCCTGCTTGTCAGAGCCGCACAACCACATTCCATTTGTTAGCACGGTGTCGACATCTGTAGTAGCTACACACGCGGAGCCTGGCCGCACTGCACGAACAGAGAAAAAATACGTGGCATCATGCCATGTTGTGTCGTTCAACAGAGAGCCGTTCCATACGAAAGTACCGGCATCCTAAACAACACTAAAAGAACCAAGCATGCACAGCAGCAGCAGAAGCTGCAGCACTATCACCAATCACAACTTTATCCTAGGACTCATTTTCAAAGCAGCTTGGCATCGCTCAAGCACCCCTCGCCACTGCACCCACACACGCACATTGCCTCGACAACCGAACCAAGGTACCAACAATGCAGATCCTGTCGACACTCGCGTTTCTTGTCATCGCCGCCCAGTGTGTGCTCGCTTCACCCGAGCGGAAGCTGCTGCGATCCGGCTACGATTCGCCCATCGACTTCTCTACACTCACGGGCGGTACCACATCCACCGACGAAACGGCCCAGCAGCAGCCGAACGGAGAGCACGGTAATAATGCGGGACTGCCTGGCATCGACTCCCTGACCAAAGGCATCTCGGGTATCATCTCCGGCCAGGGAGGCAAGGACGGTCTGGCCAAGTTGCTGCCGTCTGGCTTGCCCAATACGGATGCACTCTCTTCCCTCACCAAGGCCGACGGCCTCCTGCCCACGGATGCGTTGTCCTCGCTTACGAAGGACGGCGGTCTGGACTCCATCACTAGCGGCCTCACCAAGGGGGGTGGTCTGGACTCCATCACTAGCGGCCTCACAAAGGGTGGCAAGCTCCCGTCGCTGCCGAGACTACCCATCGGCACCGGTAGCACCTCACCTCTAGACGCGACCAAGGCTCTCTCCGGCATCACAGACAGCCTCTCCGGCATCACAGACAGTATGCACCAGCCGTCCACGTCAACATCCAAGTCGACAGACAGCGGCAAGCAGGCGTACGCGTCCGAGCCAGCCGGCGGCAAGTCGGCCACGGCCACGAGTCCGAATACCGGCACACAGTCGAAGGCCGAGGAATCGCCGGAGCAGAAGCCTGTCGTGTAGGTCGGCGGGGACGTCGTCAGCCGTCGTTCTTAGCGTAGCATCAGCGTTTTCAGTCGCAGTCGACGAAGTTAGCAATATAATGCGTGTACCGTGTCAATGCGTGACATTCTTTCAGTTCGTGCGTCGCTGAGTTGGCGCTCGCTTACTGAGGTCTCGTCGTACGGTTCATGTCGTGCCTGTGTATAGTACAGCAGCGTAGACCCCAGCGACGGCCGGGTGTCTTCGCGCTGGAGTACTCCGATTGTGCATAAGAGCAGCTTCAACTTGAGGCATGCTAAAAGCAGTATAAAATATTGATGTGCTCGAGCTCCCTGTTGCGTATAAGAGCAGCTTCAGCTTGAGGCATACTGAAGTACAGACAACAAACAACAAATGGGCTTCATCGAGTGAAACACGGAGAATGAGGCCCGTGAGGTTGGACTTGTGGCTCGTGGCCAGCACGGTGTCCAGGTCGAGGCGGCGGCGTTGGCGGCGCTCGGCACGCAGGCTGTCCACCTTCGCGGCGCGGCGGGCCACGGCACGCTCTTGCAGTCTACGCGCCGCGTCAGAGTTGGCGCAGTCTTTGAGCGAGCGCTTGCCCTCGGCCATGAAGAGGCGGCGTTGCTCCAGGCGCTCAGGCGTGCGCGCGTGTGCGGGTTGGCCGCCGTGGGCGGACACGACGTCCGACAGTGTGACGGCTGCGACGGCGGCGGCCAGTAGGGCAGTGGAGATGTGGACCATGCTTGCGGAGTGAGATGAACCGGGGCGTCGGGGTGATCTGGTGATGTGGTGAAGGGTAGTGTAGTAGGCGGTGTTGGTACTGCCGGCTTCGAGTTGATGTGCTGGTGGTGTGGCGAAGCGCGCAAAATTGGAAATGGGGACGAGTGTAGCTGCAGTTCCGAAGGTGCTGCGTTGCTGAGGCGTGCCAGAGGACGATTCGGCTCACGTCAGTCGTTCATGGTGGTGAGGCTGGTCGTAGCAGTTTTCCTCATCCTAGTGATTGCTGCTGGACAGCTTCAATGCGGCGGTGCAAACCATATCCCTCTAGTCGAGGCGAGCTCAGTCTATTGTGTGTTTTAGGAGTAGAAATTAACGAGCAGATGATTGTGTTTTGCTGCTTACAACCGCCAGGATGTGTTGGGAACCTGCTTCGAGCCGGACACAGGCTTACTGGTTGCCAGCCAGTAACGGACTCCTAGCCACGAGACTTTCGGTAGTACACGCATATCCTGAGATCAATCGCGTGAACGCATTTTATGGCAACAAGCTGTGAGAGGTAAAGCCTGAGCTCAAGATCTACTCTTTGGTTTAACATATCCAAAATCTATGCATGCACCCAGGTGTGTCCTACCACTCGACGAGTCTAATTCGCAAATCGACGACACACGTACTACCAGAAATCGGCAGGGTGCGCTTGTGGCGGAGCACTACAGACACACAAGTTTCATTGTCTGGTAGAAACCGTTTATTGTGTCCAACAGATAAAGTCCCTTTCAGAAATTCCAATGATTCAGCTGGTGATCCAGCTACATCGTCCTTGATAATGCAGGATCACTCGAGTGTGCTAATTGTTAGCGTTGAAAAGCGTACAACAATATTATGCTTCGTGAACAAAAACCGAGATGAAACCCCGAGGCTTGGAGAGTGACTTCGGTACGACCCAGGGGGTCACGCACCAAGACACCCAGCAAGAATAAAGTACTGCAACACATTTTGAGTACTTCAAACAGATGAATGGTCTAAGCTCGAGGACACACCTGGGTGCATGCATAGATTTTGGATATGTTAAACCAAAGAGTAGATCTTGAGCTCAGGCTTTACCTCTCACAGCTTGTTGCCATAAAATGCGTTCACGCGATTGATCTCAGGATATGCGTGTACTACCGAAAGTCTCGTGGCTAGGAGTCCGTTACTGGCTGGCAACCAGTAAGCCTGTGTCCGGCTCGAAGCAGGTTCCCAACACATCCTGGCGGTTGTAAGCAGCAAAACACAATCATCTGCTCGTTAATTTCTACTCCTAAAACACACAATAGACTGAGCTCGCCTCGACTAGAGGGATATGGTTTGCACCGCCGCATTGAAGCTGTCCAGCAGCAATCACTAGGATGAGGAAAACTGCTACGACCAGCCTCACCACCATGAACGACTGACGTGAGCCGAATCGTCCTCTGGCACGCCTCAGCAACGCAGCACCTTCGGAACTGCAGCTACACTCGTCCCCATTTCCAATTTTGCGCGCTTCGCCACACCACCAGCACATCAACTCGAAGCCGGCAGTACCAACACCGCCTACTACACTACCCTTCACCACATCACCAGATCACCCCGACGCCCCGGTTCATCTCACTCCGCAAGCATGGTCCACATCTCCACTGCCCTACTGGCCGCCGCCGTCGCAGCCGTCACACTGTCGGACGTCGTGTCCGCCCACGGCGGCCAACCCGCACACGCGCGCACGCCTGAGCGCCTGGAGCAACGCCGCCTCTTCATGGCCGAGGGCAAGCGCTCGCTCAAAGACTGCGCCAACTCGGACGCGGCGCGTAGACTGCAAGAGCGTGCCGTGGCCCGCCGCGCCGCGAAGGTGGACAGCCTGCGTGCCGAGCGCCGCCAACGCCGCCGCCTCGACCTGGACACCGTGCTGGCCACGAGCCACAAGTCCAACCTCACGGGCCTCACCGCCGACACGGGCGCCAGCGAGCTCTTCGGCGATGACGTCAAGTGCATCCTCGAACCCGAGGTGACGCAGGGCCCGTACTACGTCAACGGAGAGCTCGTGCGCTCCGACATCCGCGAGGACCAGGAGGGCGTCAGCCTGTACGCGGAGGTGCAGATCATCGACGTGAACACGTGCGAACCCGTAGAGGGGCTCCATGTGGACTTCTGGCACTGCAACGCCACGGGCGTGTACTCGGGCATCGTGGCCAGCGGCAATGGCGACAGCTCCGACACCAGCAACCTCGACAAGACGTTCCTGCGCGGACTCACGCCCACGGACGAGGACGGCGTGGCGTCCTACACGTCCATCTTCCCCGGCCACTACACGTCTCGAGCCACGCATATCCACATCATTGGCACGTACAACGGCACGCTGCTGGAAAATAACACGTACTCGGGCGGCTACGCGTCGCACGTGGGCCAGCTCTTTTTCGACCAGGACCTCATCAGCGAGGTGGAGCTCACGGCGCCCTACATCACCAACACGCAGGAGCTCACGACGAACGCCGACGACTCGATCCTGTCGGAGGAGGCTGCCGAGGACTTCGACCCCGTGTTCGAGTACGTGCTGTTGGGTGACTCCGTGTCGGACGGCGTGCTGGCCTGGATCTCCGTGGGTGTGGACATGACGCGGGCGCAGACTATCACGGCCGCGGGCACGCTGACGGCGGACGGTGGCGTGATGGCCGATTCCACGAGCACCACGACGGGAGGCGGCGGCTTCAGCGGCGGCTCGGGCATGGTCGGTGGATTTGGTGGGTCGGGTATGGGAGGCGGCTTCGGTGGGTCTGTTGGCGGGCCTGAGGGTGGCAGTGCTGGACCGGTTAGTGGAAGTCTCGTGGTTACTTCTTCTGATGCCATCGAGGTCTCTGACGGTTCGTCAGCCGATACTACCCAAGCAACGACGACCGCGGCAGCAGTAGAATCGAGTAGCACGGAAGCAGAGCATGACGACCCGTCTTGCAGTGTGCGTCGACACCGTTAAGTGGTTGATGGAGCCCCTTCAATAGTGTTCATACAAATGGACATTTTCATACTCAGTGCTGCCGGATAGCCGCTTTTGCGTCTTCACACCGGGGCATCATGCACAGCAGCAGTCATAAACCAATGCAATACGTACAGTATTTAATCTGCATTTCCTACATGCATTATTCTCCGTGTATTCTCCGTGTTTCACTCGATGAAGCCCATTTGTTGTTTGTTGTCTGTACTTCAGTATGCCTCAAGCTGAAGCTGCTCTTATACGCAACAGGGAGCTCGAGCACATCAATATTTTATACTGCTTTTAGCATGCCTCAAGTTGAAGCTGCTCTTATGCACAATCGGAGTACTCCAGCGCGAAGACACCCGGCCGTCGCTGGGGTCTACGCTGCTGTACTATACACAGGCACGACATGAACCGTACGACGAGACCTCAGTAAGCGAGCGCCAACTCAGCGACGCACGAACTGAAAGAATGTCACGCATTGACACGGTACACGCATTATATTGCTAACTTCGTCGACTGCGACTGAAAACGCTGATGCTACGCTAAGAACGACGGCTGACGACGTCCCCGCCGACCTACACGACAGGCTTCTGCTCCGGCGATTCCTCGGCCTTCGACTGTGTGCCGGTATTCGGACTCGTGGCCGTGGCCGACTTGCCGCCGGCTGGCTCGGACGCGTACGCCTGCTTGCCGCTGTCTGTCGACTTGGATGTTGACGTGGACGGCTGGTGCATACTGTCTGTGATGCCGGAGAGGCTGTCTGTGATGCCGGAGAGAGCCTTGGTCGCGTCTAGAGGTGAGGTGCTACCGGTGCCGATGGGTAGTCTCGGCAGCGACGGGAGCTTGCCACCCTTTGTGAGGCCGCTAGTGATGGAGTCCAGACCACCCCCCTTGGTGAGGCCGCTAGTGATGGAGTCCAGACCGCCGTCCTTCGTAAGCGAGGACAACGCATCCGTGGGCAGGAGGCCGTCGGCCTTGGTGAGGGAAGAGAGTGCATCCGTATTGGGCAAGCCAGACGGCAGCAACTTGGCCAGACCGTCCTTGCCTCCCTGGCCGGAGATGATACCCGAGATGCCTTTGGTCAGGGAGTCGATGCCAGGCAGTCCCGCATTATTACCGTGCTCTCCGTTCGGCTGCTGCTGGGCCGTTTCGTCGGTGGATGTGGTACCGCCCGTGAGTGTAGAGAAGTCGATGGGCGAATCGTAGCCGGATCGCAGCAGCTTCCGCTCGGGTGAAGCGAGCACACACTGGGCGGCGATGACAAGAAACGCGAGTGTCGACAGGATCTGCATTGTTGGTACCTTGGTTCGGTTGTCGAGGCAATGTGCGTGTGTGGGTGCAGTGGCGAGGGGTGCTTGAGCGATGCCAAGCTGCTTTGAAAAGTGAGACTGAGATCGAATCGGATGCGTATGTCGAAGTGCGAAAATGCTGCGGTAGTTGTGCGCTTCCTCTGTCGTTGCAGAAGTGCAGCTGTATTGGATCCTGAGGGCTTTATGCCTATGCCCCGATAAGACTCGATCCATAGGGCCGCTCGTGGATAGAACCTATTGGCGTGGCTCTGATGCCGGCTTGTGTGTGGCGCCGCCCACATTTGAAGTCGCCAATTGGGCGCGCCACATGCTGCAAAGTGTGACGACGACGTCAAGCGTGGTTACAAACCAGCAATTGGACTTCAAATGAAGATACTACCGGCGCGTGACGGTCGCTTATTATGTCGCTACAAGGAGCTTGGCTGGAATGGCGCGCTACAAATGGCACGTATTCACCGTCGATCTGGGCCTGCTTCTCTACTAGGGGGTCCCTAGCATTTTAGAAGCGAGAGCACGAGTGCTAACGAAGCAGAGGCTGGACATGTTTTACTGTGAACAGAATAAATTATTTGAGTTTTGCTTTCAGTTCGCACAACACGCTATTACCGTTCCATAAACGGGTTAATCAACATTTGCTTCTAGGTACTTCGCATGTCAAAGCGATGTAGTTTTTAATACCGGCATTATTTCATTGTCCCAAGTGCTACGCGAAAGTGGACGCCACCAAGTAATGCCGAGAGCTGCTCGATACGACGTTGTGGTGGCCCCAGCTTGCCTGCTTGTCAGAGCCGCACAACCACATTCCATTTGTTAGCACGGTGTCGACATCTGTAGTAGCTACACACGCGGAGCCTGGCCGCACTGCACGAACAGAGAAAAAATACGTGGCATCATGCCATGTTGTGTCGTTCAACAGAGAGCCGTTCCATACGAAAGTACCGGCACCCTAAACAACACTAAAAGAACCAAGCATGCACAGCAGCAGCAGAAGCTGCAGCACTATCACCAATCACAACTTTATCCTAGGACTCATTTTCAAAGCAGCTTGGCATCGCTCAAGCACCCCTCGCCACTGCACCCACACACGCACATTGCCTCGACAACCGAACCAAGGTACCAACAATGCAGATCCTGTCGACACTCGCGTTTCTTGTCATCGCCGCCCAGTGTGTGCTCGCTTCACCCGAGCGGAAGCTGCTGCGATCCGGCTACGATTCGCCCATCGACTTCTCTACACTCACGGGCGGTACCACATCCACCGACGAAACGGCCCAGCAGCAGCCGAACGGAGAGCACGGTAATAATGCGGGACTGCCTGGCATCGACTCCCTGACCAAAGGCATCTCGGGTATCATCTCCGGCCAGGGAGGCAAGGACGGTCTGGCCAAGTTGCTGCCGTCTGGCTTGCCCAATACGGATGCACTCTCTTCCCTCACCAAGGCCGACGGCCTCCTGCCCACGGATGCGTTGTCCTCGCTTACGAAGGACGGCGGTCTGGACTCCATCACTAGCGGCCTCACCAAGGGGGGTGGTCTGGACTCCATCACTAGCGGCCTCACAAAGGGTGGCAAGCTCCCGTCGCTGCCGAGACTACCCATCGGCACCGGTAGCACCTCACCTCTAGACGCGACCAAGGCTCTCTCCGGCATCACAGACAGCCTCTCCGGCATCACAGACAGTATGCACCAGCCGTCCACGTCAACATCCAAGTCGACAGACAGCGGCAAGCAGGCGTACGCGTCCGAGCCAGCCGGCGGCAAGTCGGCCACGGCCACGAGTCCGAATACCGGCACACAGTCGAAGGCCGAGGAATCGCCGGAGCAGAAGCCTGTCGTGTAGGTCGGCGGGGACGTCGTCAGCCGTCGTTCTTAGCGTAGCATCAGCGTTTTCAGTCGCAGTCGACGAAGTTAGCAATATAATGCGTGTACCGTGTCAATGCGTGACATTCTTTCAGTTCGTGCGTCGCTGAGTTGGCGCTCGCTTACTGAGGTCTCGTCGTACGGTTCATGTCGTGCCTGTGTATAGTACAGCAGCGTAGACCCCAGCGACGGCCGGGTGTCTTCGCGCTGGAGTACTCCGATTGTGCATAAGAGCAGCTTCAACTTGAGGCATGCTAAAAGCAGTATAAAATATTGATGTGCTCGAGCTCCCTGTTGCGTATAAGAGCAGCTTCAGCTTGAGGCATACTGAAGTACAGACAACAAACAACAAATGGGCTTCATCGAGTGAAACACGGAGAATGAGGCCCGTGAGGTTGGACTTGTGGCTCGTGGCCAGCACGGTGTCCAGGTCGAGGCGGCGGCGTTGGCGGCGCTCGGCACGCAGGCTGTCCACCTTCGCGGCGCGGCGGGCCACGGCACGCTCTTGCAGTCTACGCGCCGCGTCCGAGTTGGCGCAGTCTTTGAGCGAGCGCTTGCCCTCGGCCATGAAGAGGCGGCGTTGCTCCAGGCGCTCAGGCGTGCGCGCGTGTGCGGGTTGGCCGCCGTGGGCGGACACGACGTCCGACAGTGTGACGGCTGCGACGGCGGCGGCCAGTAGGGCAGTGGAGATGTGGACCATGCTTGCGGAGTGAGATGAACCGGGGCGTCGGGGTGATCTGGTGATGTGGTGAAGGGTAGTGTAGTAGGCGGTGTTGGTACTGCCGGCTTCGAGTTGATGTGCTGGTGGTGTGGCGAAGCGCGCAAAATTGGAAATGGGGACGAGTGTAGCTGCAGTTCCGAAGGTGCTGCGTTGCTGAGGCGTGCCAGAGGACGATTCGGCTCACGTCAGTCGTTCATGGTGGTGAGGCTGGTCGTAGCAGTTTTCCTCATCCTAGTGATTGCTGCTGGACAGCTTCAATGCGGCGGTGCAAACCATATCCCTCTAGTCGAGGCGAGCTCAGTCTATTGTGTGTTTTAGGAGTAGAAATTAACGAGCAGATGATTGTGTTTTGCTGCTTACAACCGCCAGGATGTGTTGGGAACCTGCTTCGAGCCGGACACAGGCTTACTGGTTGCCAGCCAGTAACGGACTCCTAGCCACGAGACTTTCGGTAGTACACGCATATCCTGAGATCAATCGCGTGAACGCATTTTATGGCAACAAGCTGTGAGAGGTAAAGCCTGAGCTCAAGATCTACTCTTTGGTTTAACATATCCAAAATCTATGCATGCACCCAGGTGTGTCCTACCACTCGACGAGTCTAATTCGCAAATCGACGACACACGTACTACCAGAAATCGGCAGGGTGCGCTTGTGGCGGAGCACTACAGACACACAAGTTTCATTGTCTGGTAGAAACCGTTTATTGTGTCCAACAGATAAAGTCCCTTTCAGAAATTCCAATGATTCAGCTGGTGATCCAGCTACATCGTCCTTGATAATGCAGGATCACTCGAGTGTGCTAATTGTTAGCGTTGAAAAGCGTACAACAATATTATGCTTCGTGAACAAAAACCGAGATGAAACCCCGAGGCTTGGAGAGTGACTTCGGTACGACCCAGGGGGTCACGCACCAAGACACCCAGCAAGAATAAAGTACTGCAACACATTTTGAGTACTTCAAACAGATGAATGGTCTAAGCTCGAGGACACACCTGGGTGCATGCATAGATTTTGGATATGTTAAACCAAAGAGTAGATCTTGAGCTCAGGCTTTACCTCTCACAGCTTGTTGCCATAAAATGCGTTCACGCGATTGATCTCAGGATATGCGTGTACTACCGAAAGTCTCGTGGCTAGGAGTCCGTTACTGGCTGGCAACCAGTAAGCCTGTGTCCGGCTCGAAGCAGGTTCCCAACACATCCTGGCGGTTGTAAGCAGCAAAACACAATCATCTGCTCGTTAATTTCTACTCCTAAAACACACAATAGACTGAGCTCGCCTCGACTAGAGGGATATGGTTTGCACCGCCGCATTGAAGCTGTCCAGCAGCAATCACTAGGATGAGGAAAACTGCTACGACCAGCCTCACCACCATGAACGACTGACGTGAGCCGAATCGTCCTCTGGCACGCCTCAGCAACGCAGCACCTTCGGAACTGCAGCTACACTCGTCCCCATTTCCAATTTTGCGCGCTTCGCCACACCACCAGCACATCAACTCGAAGCCGGCAGTACCAACACCGCCTACTACACTACCCTTCACCACATCACCAGATCACCCCGACGCCCCGGTTCATCTCACTCCGCAAGCATGGTCCACATCTCCACTGCCCTACTGGCCGCCGCCGTCGCAGCCGTCACACTGTCGGACGTCGTGTCCGCCCACGGCGGCCAACCCGCACACGCGCGCACGCCTGAGCGCCTGGAGCAACGCCGCCTCTTCATGGCCGAGGGCAAGCGCTCGCTCAAAGACTGCGCCAACTCGGACGCGGCGCGTAGACTGCAAGAGCGTGCCGTGGCCCGCCGCGCCGCGAAGGTGGACAGCCTGCGTGCCGAGCGCCGCCAACGCCGCCGCCTCGACCTGGACACCGTGCTGGCCACGAGCCACAAGTCCAACCTCACGGGCCTCACCGCCGACACGGGCGCCAGCGAGCTCTTCGGCGATGACGTCAAGTGCATCCTCGAACCCGAGGTGACGCAGGGCCCGTACTACGTCAACGGAGAGCTCGTGCGCTCCGACATCCGCGAGGACCAGGAGGGCGTCAGCCTGTACGCGGAGGTGCAGATCATCGACGTGAACACGTGCGAACCCGTAGAGGGGCTCCATGTGGACTTCTGGCACTGCAACGCCACGGGCGTGTACTCGGGCATCGTGGCCAGCGGCAATGGCGACAGCTCCGACACCAGCAACCTCGACAAGACGTTCCTGCGCGGACTCACGCCCACGGACGAGGACGGCGTGGCGTCCTACACGTCCATCTTCCCCGGCCACTACACGTCTCGAGCCACGCATATCCACATCATTGGCACGTACAACGGCACGCTGCTGGAAAATAACACGTACTCGGGCGGCTACGCGTCGCACGTGGGCCAGCTCTTTTTCGACCAGGACCTCATCAGCGAGGTGGAGCTCACGGCGCCCTACATCACCAACACGCAGGAGCTCACGACGAACGCCGACGACTCGATCCTGTCGGAGGAGGCTGCCGAGGACTTCGACCCCGTGTTCGAGTACGTGCTGTTGGGTGACTCCGTGTCGGACGGCGTGCTGGCCTGGATCTCCGTGGGTGTGGACATGACGCGGGCGCAGACTATCACGGCCGCGGGCACGCTGACGGCGGACGGTGGCGTGATGGCCGATTCCACGAGCACCACGACGGGAGGCGGCGGCTTCAGCGGCGGCTCGGGCATGGTCGGTGGATTTGGTGGGTCGGGTATGGGAGGCGGCTTCGGTGGGTCTGTTGGCGGGCCTGAGGGTGGCAGTGCTGGACCGGTTAGTGGAAGTCTCGTGGTTACTTCTTCTGATGCCATCGAGGTCTCTGACGGTTCGTCAGCCGATACTACCCAAGCAACGACGACCGCGGCAGCAGTAGAATCGAGTAGCACGGAAGCAGAGCATGACGACCCGTCTTGCAGTGTGCGTCGACACCGTTAAGTGGTTGATGGAGCCCCTTCAATAGTGTTCATACAAATGGACATTTTCATACTCAGTGCTGCCGGATAGCCGCTTTTGCGTCTTCACACCGGGGCATCATGCACAGCAGCAGTCATAAACCAATGCAATACGTACAGTATTTAATCTGCATTTCCTACATGCATTATTCTCCGTGTATTCTCCGTGTTTCACTCGATGAAGCCCATTTGTTGTTTGTTGTCTGTACTTCAGTATGCCTCAAGCTGAAGCTGCTCTTATACGCAACAGGGAGCTCGAGCACATCAATATTTTATACTGCTTTTAGCATGCCTCAAGTTGAAGCTGCTCTTATGCACAATCGGAGTACTCCAGCGCGAAGACACCCGGCCGTCGCTGGGGTCTACGCTGCTGTACTATACACAGGCACGACATGAACCGTACGACGAGACCTCAGTAAGCGAGCGCCAACTCAGCGACGCACGAACTGAAAGAATGTCACGCATTGACACGGTACACGCATTATATTGCTAACTTCGTCGACTGCGACTGAAAACGCTGATGCTACGCTAAGAACGACGGCTGACGACGTCCCCGCCGACCTACACGACAGGCTTCTGCTCCGGCGATTCCTCGGCCTTCGACTGTGTGCCGGTATTCGGACTCGTGGCCGTGGCCGACTTGCCGCCGGCTGGCTCGGACGCGTACGCCTGCTTGCCGCTGTCTGTCGACTTGGATGTTGACGTGGACGGCTGGTGCATACTGTCTGTGATGCCGGAGAGGCTGTCTGTGATGCCGGAGAGAGCCTTGGTCGCGTCTAGAGGTGAGGTGCTACCGGTGCCGATGGGTAGTCTCGGCAGCGACGGGAGCTTGCCACCCTTTGTGAGGCCGCTAGTGATGGAGTCCAGACCACCCCCCTTGGTGAGGCCGCTAGTGATGGAGTCCAGACCGCCGTCCTTCGTAAGCGAGGACAACGCATCCGTGGGCAGGAGGCCGTCGGCCTTGGTGAGGGAAGAGAGTGCATCCGTATTGGGCAAGCCAGACGGCAGCAACTTGGCCAGACCGTCCTTGCCTCCCTGGCCGGAGATGATACCCGAGATGCCTTTGGTCAGGGAGTCGATGCCAGGCAGTCCCGCATTATTACCGTGCTCTCCGTTCGGCTGCTGCTGGGCCGTTTCGTCGGTGGATGTGGTACCGCCCGTGAGTGTAGAGAAGTCGATGGGCGAATCGTAGCCGGATCGCAGCAGCTTCCGCTCGGGTGAAGCGAGCACACACTGGGCGGCGATGACAAGAAACGCGAGTGTCGACAGGATCTGCATTGTTGGTACCTTGGTTCGGTTGTCGAGGCAATGTGCGTGTGTGGGTGCAGTGGCGAGGGGTGCTTGAGCGATGCCAAGCTGCTTTGAAAAGTGAGACTGAGATCGAATCGGATGCGTATGTCGAAGTGCGAAAATGCTGCGGTAGTTGTGCGCTTCCTCTGTCGTTGCAGAAGTGCAGCTGTATTGGATCCTGAGGGCTTTATGCCTATGCCCCGATAAGACTCGATCCATAGGGCCGCTCGTGGATAGAACCTATTGGCGTGGCTCTGATGCCGGCTTGTGTGTGGCGCCGCCCACATTTGAAGTCGCCAATTGGGCGCGCCACATGCTGCAAAGTGTGACGACGACGTCAAGCGTGGTTACAAACCAGCAATTGGACTTCAAATGAAGATACTACCGGCGCGTGACGGTCGCTTATTATGTCGCTACAAGGAGCTTGGCTGGAATGGCGCGCTACAAATGGCACGTATTCACCGTCGATCTGGGCCTGCTTCTCTACTAGGGGGTCCCTAGCATTTTAGAAGCGAGAGCACGAGTGCTAACGAAGCAGAGGCTGGACATGTTTTACTGTGAACAGAATAAATTATTTGAGTTTTGCTTTCAGTTCGCACAACACGCTATTACCGTTCCATAAACGGGTTAATCAACATTTGCTTCTAGGTACTTCGCATGTCAAAGCGATGTAGTTTTTAATACCGGCATTATTTCATTGTCCCAAGTGCTACGCGAAAGTGGACGCCACCAAGTAATGCCGAGAGCTGCTCGATACGACGTTGTGGTGGCCCCAGCTTGCCTGCTTGTCAGAGCCGCACAACCACATTCCATTTGTTAGCACGGTGTCGACATCTGTAGTAGCTACACACGCGGAGCCTGGCCGCACTGCACGAACAGAGAAAAAATACGTGGCATCATGCCATGTTGTGTCGTTCAACAGAGAGCCGTTCCATACGAAAGTACCGGCACCCTAAACAACACTAAAAGAACCAAGCATGCACAGCAGCAGCAGAAGCTGCAGCACTATCACCAATCACAACTTTATCCTAGGACTCATTTTCAAAGCAGCTTGGCATCGCTCAAGCACCCCTCGCCACTGCACCCACACACGCACATTGCCTCGACAACCGAACCAAGGTACCAACAATGCAGATCCTGTCGACACTCGCGTTTCTTGTCATCGCCGCCCAGTGTGTGCTCGCTTCACCCGAGCGGAAGCTGCTGCGATCCGGCTACGATTCGCCCATCGACTTCTCTACACTCACGGGCGGTACCACATCCACCGACGAAACGGCCCAGCAGCAGCCGAACGGAGAGCACGGTAATAATGCGGGACTGCCTGGCATCGACTCCCTGACCAAAGGCATCTCGGGTATCATCTCCGGCCAGGGAGGCAAGGACGGTCTGGCCAAGTTGCTGCCGTCTGGCTTGCCCAATACGGATGCACTCTCTTCCCTCACCAAGGCCGACGGCCTCCTGCCCACGGATGCGTTGTCCTCGCTTACGAAGGACGGCGGTCTGGACTCCATCACTAGCGGCCTCACCAAGGGGGGTGGTCTGGACTCCATCACTAGCGGCCTCACAAAGGGTGGCAAGCTCCCGTCGCTGCCGAGACTACCCATCGGCACCGGTAGCACCTCACCTCTAGACGCGACCAAGGCTCTCTCCGGCATCACAGACAGCCTCTCCGGCATCACAGACAGTATGCACCAGCCGTCCACGTCAACATCCAAGTCGACAGACAGCGGCAAGCAGGCGTACGCGTCCGAGCCAGCCGGCGGCAAGTCGGCCACGGCCACGAGTCCGAATACCGGCACACAGTCGAAGGCCGAGGAATCGCCGGAGCAGAAGCCTGTCGTGTAGGTCGGCGGGGACGTCGTCAGCCGTCGTTCTTAGCGTAGCATCAGCGTTTTCAGTCGCAGTCGACGAAGTTAGCAATATAATGCGTGTACCGTGTCAATGCGTGACATTCTTTCAGTTCGTGCGTCGCTGAGTTGGCGCTCGCTTACTGAGGTCTCGTCGTACGGTTCATGTCGTGCCTGTGTATAGTACAGCAGCGTAGACCCCAGCGACGGCCGGGTGTCTTCGCGCTGGAGTACTCCGATTGTGCATAAGAGCAGCTTCAACTTGAGGCATGCTAAAAGCAGTATAAAATATTGATGTGCTCGAGCTCCCTGTTGCGTATAAGAGCAGCTTCAGCTTGAGGCATACTGAAGTACAGACAACAAACAACAAATGGGCTTCATCGAGTGAAACACGGAGAATGAGGCCCGTGAGGTTGGACTTGTGGCTCGTGGCCAGCACGGTGTCCAGGTCGAGGCGGCGGCGTTGGCGGCGCTCGGCACGCAGGCTGTCCACCTTCGCGGCGCGGCGGGCCACGGCACGCTCTTGCAGTCTACGCGCCGCGTCCGAGTTGGCGCAGTCTTTGAGCGAGCGCTTGCCCTCGGCCATGAAGAGGCGGCGTTGCTCCAGGCGCTCAGGCGTGCGCGCGTGTGCGGGTTGGCCGCCGTGGGCGGACACGACGTCCGACAGTGTGACGGCTGCGACGGCGGCGGCCAGTAGGGCAGTGGAGATGTGGACCATGCTTGCGGAGTGAGATGAACCGGGGCGTCGGGGTGATCTGGTGATGTGGTGAAGGGTAGTGTAGTAGGCGGTGTTGGTACTGCCGGCTTCGAGTTGATGTGCTGGTGGTGTGGCGAAGCGCGCAAAATTGGAAATGGGGACGAGTGTAGCTGCAGTTCCGAAGGTGCTGCGTTGCTGAGGCGTGCCAGAGGACGATTCGGCTCACGTCAGTCGTTCATGGTGGTGAGGCTGGTCGTAGCAGTTTTCCTCATCCTAGTGATTGCTGCTGGACAGCTTCAATGCGGCGGTGCAAACCATATCCCTCTAGTCGAGGCGAGCTCAGTCTATTGTGTGTTTTAGGAGTAGAAATTAACGAGCAGATGATTGTGTTTTGCTGCTTACAACCGCCAGGATGTGTTGGGAACCTGCTTCGAGCCGGACACAGGCTTACTGGTTGCCAGCCAGTAACGGACTCCTAGCCACGAGACTTTCGGTAGTACACGCATATCCTGAGATCAATCGCGTGAACGCATTTTATGGCAACAAGCTGTGAGAGGTAAAGCCTGAGCTCAAGATCTACTCTTTGGTTTAACATATCCAAAATCTATGCATGCACCCAGGTGTGTCCTACCACTCGACGAGTCTAATTCGCAAATCGACGACACACGTACTACCAGAAATCGGCAGGGTGCGCTTGTGGCGGAGCACTACAGACACACAAGTTTCATTGTCTGGTAGAAACCGTTTATTGTGTCCAACAGATAAAGTCCCTTTCAGAAATTCCAATGATTCAGCTGGTGATCCAGCTACATCGTCCTTGATAATGCAGGATCACTCGAGTGTGCTAATTGTTAGCGTTGAAAAGCGTACAACAATATTATGCTTCGTGAACAAAAACCGAGATGAAACCCCGAGGCTTGGAGAGTGACTTCGGTACGACCCAGGGGGTCACGCACCAAGACACCCAGCAAGAATAAAGTACTGCAACACATTTTGAGTACTTCAAACAGATGAATGGTCTAAGCTCGAGGACACACCTGGGTGCATGCATAGATTTTGGATATGTTAAACCAAAGAGTAGATCTTGAGCTCAGGCTTTACCTCTCACAGCTTGTTGCCATAAAATGCGTTCACGCGATTGATCTCAGGATATGCGTGTACTACCGAAAGTCTCGTGGCTAGGAGTCCGTTACTGGCTGGCAACCAGTAAGCCTGTGTCCGGCTCGAAGCAGGTTCCCAACACATCCTGGCGGTTGTAAGCAGCAAAACACAATCATCTGCTCGTTAATTTCTACTCCTAAAACACACAATAGACTGAGCTCGCCTCGACTAGAGGGATATGGTTTGCACCGCCGCATTGAAGCTGTCCAGCAGCAATCACTAGGATGAGGAAAACTGCTACGACCAGCCTCACCACCATGAACGACTGACGTGAGCCGAATCGTCCTCTGGCACGCCTCAGCAACGCAGCACCTTCGGAACTGCAGCTACACTCGTCCCCATTTCCAATTTTGCGCGCTTCGCCACACCACCAGCACATCAACTCGAAGCCGGCAGTACCAACACCGCCTACTACACTACCCTTCACCACATCACCAGATCACCCCGACGCCCCGGTTCATCTCACTCCGCAAGCATGGTCCACATCTCCACTGCCCTACTGGCCGCCGCCGTCGCAGCCGTCACACTGTCGGACGTCGTGTCCGCCCACGGCGGCCAACCCGCACACGCGCGCACGCCTGAGCGCCTGGAGCAACGCCGCCTCTTCATGGCCGAGGGCAAGCGCTCGCTCAAAGACTGCGCCAACTCGGACGCGGCGCGTAGACTGCAAGAGCGTGCCGTGGCCCGCCGCGCCGCGAAGGTGGACAGCCTGCGTGCCGAGCGCCGCCAACGCCGCCGCCTCGACCTGGACACCGTGCTGGCCACGAGCCACAAGTCCAACCTCACGGGCCTCACCGCCGACACGGGCGCCAGCGAGCTCTTCGGCGATGACGTCAAGTGCATCCTCGAACCCGAGGTGACGCAGGGCCCGTACTACGTCAACGGAGAGCTCGTGCGCTCCGACATCCGCGAGGACCAGGAGGGCGTCAGCCTGTACGCGGAGGTGCAGATCATCGACGTGAACACGTGCGAACCCGTAGAGGGGCTCCATGTGGACTTCTGGCACTGCAACGCCACGGGCGTGTACTCGGGCATCGTGGCCAGCGGCAATGGCGACAGCTCCGACACCAGCAACCTCGACAAGACGTTCCTGCGCGGACTCACGCCCACGGACGAGGACGGCGTGGCGTCCTACACGTCCATCTTCCCCGGCCACTACACGTCTCGAGCCACGCATATCCACATCATTGGCACGTACAACGGCACGCTGCTGGAAAATAACACGTACTCGGGCGGCTACGCGTCGCACGTGGGCCAGCTCTTTTTCGACCAGGACCTCATCAGCGAGGTGGAGCTCACGGCGCCCTACATCACCAACACGCAGGAGCTCACGACGAACGCCGACGACTCGATCCTGTCGGAGGAGGCTGCCGAGGACTTCGACCCCGTGTTCGAGTACGTGCTGTTGGGTGACTCCGTGTCGGACGGCGTGCTGGCCTGGATCTCCGTGGGTGTGGACATGACGCGGGCGCAGACTATCACGGCCGCGGGCACGCTGACGGCGGACGGTGGCGTGATGGCCGATTCCACGAGCACCACGACGGGAGGCGGCGGCTTCAGCGGCGGCTCGGGCATGGTCGGTGGATTTGGTGGGTCGGGTATGGGAGGCGGCTTCGGTGGGTCTGTTGGCGGGCCTGAGGGTGGCAGTGCTGGACCGGTTAGTGGAAGTCTCGTGGTTACTTCTTCTGATGCCATCGAGGTCTCTGACGGTTCGTCAGCCGATACTACCCAAGCAACGACGACCGCGGCAGCAGTAGAATGGAGTAGCACGGAAGCAGAGCATGACGACCCGTCTTGCAGTGTGCGTCGACACCGTTAAGTGGTTGATGGAGCCCCTTCAATAGTGTTCATACAAATGGACATTTTCATACTCAGTGCTGCCGGATAGCCGCTTTTGCGTCTTCACACCGGGGCATCATGCACAGCAGCAGTCATAAACCAATGCAATACGTACAGTATTTAATCTGCATTTCCTACATGCATTATTCTCCGTGTATTCTCCGTGTTTCACTCGATGAAGCCCATTTGTTGTTTGTTGTCTGTACTTCAGTATGCCTCAAGCTGAAGCTGCTCTTATACGCAACAGGGAGCTCGAGCACATCAATATTTTATACTGCTTTTAGCATGCCTCAAGTTGAAGCTGCTCTTATGCACAATCGGAGTACTCCAGCGCGAAGACACCCGGCCGTCGCTGGGGTCTACGCTGCTGTACTATACACAGGCACGACATGAACCGTACGACGAGACCTCAGTAAGCGAGCGCCAACTCAGCGACGCACGAACTGAAAGAATGTCACGCATTGACACGGTACACGCATTATATTGCTAACTTCGTCGACTGCGACTGAAAACGCTGATGCTACGCTAAGAACGACGGCTGACGACGTCCCCGCCGACCTACACGACAGGCTTCTGCTCCGGCGATTCCTCGGCCTTCGACTGTGTGCCGGTATTCGGACTCGTGGCCGTGGCCGACTTGCCGCCGGCTGGCTCGGACGCGTACGCCTGCTTGCCGCTGTCTGTCGACTTGGATGTTGACGTGGACGGCTGGTGCATACTGTCTGTGATGCCGGAGAGGCTGTCTGTGATGCCGGAGAGAGCCTTGGTCGCGTCTAGAGGTGAGGTGCTACCGGTGCCGATGGGTAGTCTCGGCAGCGACGGGAGCTTGCCACCCTTTGTGAGGCCGCTAGTGATGGAGTCCAGACCACCCCCCTTGGTGAGGCCGCTAGTGATGGAGTCCAGACCACCCCCCTTGGTGAGGCCGCTAGTGATGGAGTCCAGACCGCCGTCCTTCGTAAGCGAGGACAACGCATCCGTGGGCAGGAGGCCGTCGGCCTTGGTGAGGGAAGAGAGTGCATCCGTATTGGGCAAGCCAGACGGCAGCAACTTGGCCAGACCGTCCTTGCCTCCCTGGCCGGAGATGATACCCGAGATGCCTTTGGTCAGGGAGTCGATGCCAGGCAGTCCCGCATTATTACCGTGCTCTCCGTTCGGCTGCTGCTGGGCCGTTTCGTCGGTGGATGTGGTACCGCCCGTGAGTGTAGAGAAGTCGATGGGCGAATCGTAGCCGGATCGCAGCAGCTTCCGCTCGGGTGAAGCGAGCACACACTGGGCGGCGATGACAAGAAACGCGAGTGTCGACAGGATCTGCATTGTTGGTACCTTGGTTCGGTTGTCGAGGCAATGTGCGTGTGTGGGTGCAGTGGCGAGGGGTGCTTGAGCGATGCCAAGCTGCTTTGAAAAGTGAGACTGAGATCGAATCGGATGCGTATGTCGAAGTGCGAAAATGCTGCGGTAGTTGTGCGCTTCCTCTGTCGTTGCAGAAGTGCAGCTGTATTGGATCCTGAGGGCTTTATGCCTATGCCCCGATAAGACTCGATCCATAGGGCCGCTCGTGGATAGAACCTATTGGCGTGGCTCTGATGCCGGCTTGTGTGTGGCGCCGCCCACATTTGAAGTCGCCAATTGGGCGCGCCACATGCTGCAAAGTGTGACGACGACGTCAAGCGTGGTTACAAACCAGCAATTGGACTTCAAATGAAGATACTACCGGCGCGTGACGGTCGCTTATTATGTCGCTACAAGGAGCTTGGCTGGAATGGCGCGCTACAAATGGCACGTATTCACCGTCGATCTGGGCCTGCTTCTCTACTAGGGGGTCCCTAGCATTTTAGAAGCGAGAGCACGAGTGCTAACGAAGCAGAGGCTGGACATGTTTTACTGTGAACAGAATAAATTATTTGAGTTTTGCTTTCAGTTCGCACAACACGCTATTACCGTTCCATAAACGGGTTAATCAACATTTGCTTCTAGGTACTTCGCATGTCAAAGCGATGTAGTTTTTAATACCGGCATTATTTCATTGTCCCAAGTGCTACGCGAAAGTGGACGCCACCAAGTAATGCCGAGAGCTGCTCGATACGACGTTGTGGTGGCCCCAGCTTGCCTGCTTGTCAGAGCCGCACAACCACATTCCATTTGTTAGCACGGTGTCGACATCTGTAGTAGCTACACACGCGGAGCCTGGCCGCACTGCACGAACAGAGAAAAAATACGTGGCATCATGCCATGTTGTGTCGTTCAACAGAGAGCCGTTCCATACGAAAGTACCGGCATCCTAAACAACACTAAAAGAACCAAGCATGCACAGCAGCAGCAGAAGCTGCAGCACTATCACCAATCACAACTTTATCCTAGGACTCATTTTCAAAGCAGCTTGGCATCGCTCAAGCACCCCTCGCCACTGCACCCACACACGCACATTGCCTCGACAACCGAACCAAGGTACCAACAATGCAGATCCTGTCGACACTCGCGTTTCTTGTCATCGCCGCCCAGTGTGTGCTCGCTTCACCCGAGCGGAAGCTGCTGCGATCCGGCTACGATTCGCCCATCGACTTCTCTACACTCACGGGCGGTACCACATCCACCGACGAAACGGCCCAGCAGCAGCCGAACGGAGAGCACGGTAATAATGCGGGACTGCCTGGCATCGACTCCCTGACCAAAGGCATCTCGGGTATCATCTCCGGCCAGGGAGGCAAGGACGGTCTGGCCAAGTTGCTGCCGTCTGGCTTGCCCAATACGGATGCACTCTCTTCCCTCACCAAGGCCGACGGCCTCCTGCCCACGGATGCGTTGTCCTCGCTTACGAAGGACGGCGGTCTGGACTCCATCACTAGCGGCCTCACCAAGGGGGGTGGTCTGGACTCCATCACTAGCGGCCTCACAAAGGGTGGCAAGCTCCCGTCGCTGCCGAGACTACCCATCGGCACCGGTAGCACCTCACCTCTAGACGCGACCAAGGCTCTCTCCGGCATCACAGACAGCCTCTCCGGCATCACAGACAGTATGCACCAGCCGTCCACGTCAACATCCAAGTCGACAGACAGCGGCAAGCAGGCGTACGCGTCCGAGCCAGCCGGCGGCAAGTCGGCCACGGCCACGAGTCCGAATACCGGCACACAGTCGAAGGCCGAGGAATCGCCGGAGCAGAAGCCTGTCGTGTAGGTCGGCGGGGACGTCGTCAGCCGTCGTTCTTAGCGTAGCATCAGCGTTTTCAGTCGCAGTCGACGAAGTTAGCAATATAATGCGTGTACCGTGTCAATGCGTGACATTCTTTCAGTTCGTGCGTCGCTGAGTTGGCGCTCGCTTACTGAGGTCTCGTCGTACGGTTCATGTCGTGCCTGTGTATAGTACAGCAGCGTAGACCCCAGCGACGGCCGGGTGTCTTCGCGCTGGAGTACTCCGATTGTGCATAAGAGCAGCTTCAACTTGAGGCATGCTAAAAGCAGTATAAAATATTGATGTGCTCGAGCTCCCTGTTGCGTATAAGAGCAGCTTCAGCTTGAGGCATACTGAAGTACAGACAACAAACAACAAATGGGCTTCATCGAGTGAAACACGGAGAATGAGGCCCGTGAGGTTGGACTTGTGGCTCGTGGCCAGCACGGTGTCCAGGTCGAGGCGGCGGCGTTGGCGGCGCTCGGCACGCAGGCTGTCCACCTTCGCGGCGCGGCGGGCCACGGCACGCTCTTGCAGTCTACGCGCCGCGTCCGAGTTGGCGCAGTCTTTGAGCGAGCGCTTGCCCTCGGCCATGAAGAGGCGGCGTTGCTCCAGGCGCTCAGGCGTGCGCGCGTGTGCGGGTTGGCCGCCGTGGGCGGACACGACGTCCGACAGTGTGACGGCTGCGACGGCGGCGGCCAGTAGGGCAGTGGAGATGTGGACCATGCTTGCGGAGTGAGATGAACCGGGGCGTCGGGGTGATCTGGTGATGTGGTGAAGGGTAGTGTAGTAGGCGGTGTTGGTACTGCCGGCTTCGAGTTGATGTGCTGGTGGTGTGGCGAAGCGCGCAAAATTGGAAATGGGGACGAGTGTAGCTGCAGTTCCGAAGGTGCTGCGTTGCTGAGGCGTGCCAGAGGACGATTCGGCTCACGTCAGTCGTTCATGGTGGTGAGGCTGGTCGTAGCAGTTTTCCTCATCCTAGTGATTGCTGCTGGACAGCTTCAATGCGGCGGTGCAAACCATATCCCTCTAGTCGAGGCGAGCTCAGTCTATTGTGTGTTTTAGGAGTAGAAATTAACGAGCAGATGATTGTGTTTTGCTGCTTACAACCGCCAGGATGTGTTGGGAACCTGCTTCGAGCCGGACACAGGCTTACTGGTTGCCAGCCAGTAACGGACTCCTAGCCACGAGACTTTCGGTAGTACACGCATATCCTGAGATCAATCGCGTGAACGCATTTTATGGCAACAAGCTGTGAGAGGTAAAGCCTGAGCTCAAGATCTACTCTTTGGTTTAACATATCCAAAATCTATGCATGCACCCAGGTGTGTCCTACCACTCGACGAGTCTAATTCGCAAATCGACGACACACGTACTACCAGAAATCGGCAGGGTGCGCTTGTGGCGGAGCACTACAGACACACAAGTTTCATTGTCTGGTAGAAACCGTTTATTGTGTCCAACAGATAAAGTCCCTTTCAGAAATTCCAATGATTCAGCTGGTGATCCAGCTACATCGTCCTTGATAATGCAGGATCACTCGAGTGTGCTAATTGTTAGCGTTGAAAAGCGTACAACAATATTATGCTTCGTGAACAAAAACCGAGATGAAACCCCGAGGCTTGGAGAGTGACTTCGGTACGACCCAGGGGGTCACGCACCAAGACACCCAGCAAGAATAAAGTACTGCAACACATTTTGAGTACTTCAAACAGATGAATGGTCTAAGCTCGAGGACACACCTGGGTGCATGCATAGATTTTGGATATGTTAAACCAAAGAGTAGATCTTGAGCTCAGGCTTTACCTCTCACAGCTTGTTGCCATAAAATGCGTTCACGCGATTGATCTCAGGATATGCGTGTACTACCGAAAGTCTCGTGGCTAGGAGTCCGTTACTGGCTGGCAACCAGTAAGCCTGTGTCCGGCTCGAAGCAGGTTCCCAACACATCCTGGCGGTTGTAAGCAGCAAAACACAATCATCTGCTCGTTAATTTCTACTCCTAAAACACACAATAGACTGAGCTCGCCTCGACTAGAGGGATATGGTTTGCACCGCCGCATTGAAGCTGTCCAGCAGCAATCACTAGGATGAGGAAAACTGCTACGACCAGCCTCACCACCATGAACGACTGACGTGAGCCGAATCGTCCTCTGGCACGCCTCAGCAACGCAGCACCTTCGGAACTGCAGCTACACTCGTCCCCATTTCCAATTTTGCGCGCTTCGCCACACCACCAGCACATCAACTCGAAGCCGGCAGTACCAACACCGCCTACTACACTACCCTTCACCACATCACCAGATCACCCCGACGCCCCGGTTCATCTCACTCCGCAAGCATGGTCCACATCTCCACTGCCCTACTGGCCGCCGCCGTCGCAGCCGTCACACTGTCGGACGTCGTGTCCGCCCACGGCGGCCAACCCGCACACGCGCGCACGCCTGAGCGCCTGGAGCAACGCCGCCTCTTCATGGCCGAGGGCAAGCGCTCGCTCAAAGACTGCGCCAACTCGGACGCGGCGCGTAGACTGCAAGAGCGTGCCGTGGCCCGCCGCGCCGCGAAGGTGGACAGCCTGCGTGCCGAGCGCCGCCAACGCCGCCGCCTCGACCTGGACACCGTGCTGGCCACGAGCCACAAGTCCAACCTCACGGGCCTCACCGCCGACACGGGCGCCAGCGAGCTCTTCGGCGATGACGTCAAGTGCATCCTCGAACCCGAGGTGACGCAGGGCCCGTACTACGTCAACGGAGAGCTCGTGCGCTCCGACATCCGCGAGGACCAGGAGGGCGTCAGCCTGTACGCGGAGGTGCAGATCATCGACGTGAACACGTGCGAACCCGTAGAGGGGCTCCATGTGGACTTCTGGCACTGCAACGCCACGGGCGTGTACTCGGGCATCGTGGCCAGCGGCAATGGCGACAGCTCCGACACCAGCAACCTCGACAAGACGTTCCTGCGCGGACTCACGCCCACGGACGAGGACGGCGTGGCGTCCTACACGTCCATCTTCCCCGGCCACTACACGTCTCGAGCCACGCATATCCACATCATTGGCACGTACAACGGCACGCTGCTGGAAAATAACACGTACTCGGGCGGCTACGCGTCGCACGTGGGCCAGCTCTTTTTCGACCAGGACCTCATCAGCGAGGTGGAGCTCACGGCGCCCTACATCACCAACACGCAGGAGCTCACGACGAACGCCGACGACTCGATCCTGTCGGAGGAGGCTGCCGAGGACTTCGACCCCGTGTTCGAGTACGTGCTGTTGGGTGACTCCGTGTCGGACGGCGTGCTGGCCTGGATCTCCGTGGGTGTGGACATGACGCGGGCGCAGACTATCACGGCCGCGGGCACGCTGACGGCGGACGGTGGCGTGATGGCCGATTCCACGAGCACCACGACGGGAGGCGGCGGCTTCAGCGGCGGCTCGGGCATGGTCGGTGGATTTGGTGGGTCGGGTATGGGAGGCGGCTTCGGTGGGTCTGTTGGCGGGCCTGAGGGTGGCAGTGCTGGACCGGTTAGTGGAAGTCTCGTGGTTACTTCTTCTGATGCCATCGAGGTCTCTGACGGTTCGTCAGCCGATACTACCCAAGCAACGACGACCGCGGCAGCAGTAGAATGGAGTAGCACGGAAGCAGAGCATGACGACCCGTCTTGCAGTGTGCGTCGACACCGTTAAGTGGTTGATGGAGCCCCTTCAATAGTGTTCATACAAATGGACATTTTCATACTCAGTGCTGCCGGATAGCCGCTTTTGCGTCTTCACACCGGGGCATCATGCACAGCAGCAGTCATAAACCAATGCAATACGTACAGTATTTAATCTGCATTTCCTACATGCATTATTCTCCGTGTATTCTCCGTGTTTCACTCGATGAAGCCCATTTGTTGTTTGTTGTCTGTACTTCAGTATGCCTCAAGCTGAAGCTGCTCTTATACGCAACAGGGAGCTCGAGCACATCAATATTTTATACTGCTTTTAGCATGCCTCAAGTTGAAGCTGCTCTTATGCACAATCGGAGTACTCCAGCGCGAAGACACCCGGCCGTCGCTGGGGTCTACGCTGCTGTACTATACACAGGCACGACATGAACCGTACGACGAGACCTCAGTAAGCGAGCGCCAACTCAGCGACGCACGAACTGAAAGAATGTCACGCATTGACACGGTACACGCATTATATTGCTAACTTCGTCAACTGCGACTGAAAACGCTGATGCTACGCTAAGAACGACGGCTGACGACGTCCCCGCCGACCTACACGACAGGCTTCTGCTCCGGCGATTCCTCGGCCTTCGACTGTGTGCCGGTATTCGGACTCGTGGCCGTGGCCGACTTGCCGCCGGCTGGCTCGGACGCGTACGCCTGCTTGCCGCTGTCTGTCGACTTGGATGTTGACGTGGACGGCTGGTGCATACTGTCTGTGATGCCGGAGAGGCTGTCTGTGATGCCGGAGAGAGCCTTGGTCGCGTCTAGAGGTGAGGTGCTACCGGTGCCGATGGGTAGTCTCGGCAGCGACGGGAGCTTGCCACCCTTTGTGAGGCCGCTAGTGATGGAGTCCAGACCACCCCCCTTGGTGAGGCCGCTAGTGATGGAGTCCAGACCACCCCCCTTGGTGAGGCCGCTAGTGATGGAGTCCAGACCGCCGTCCTTCGTAAGCGAGGACAACGCATCCGTGGGCAGGAGGCCGTCGGCCTTGGTGAGGGAAGAGAGTGCATCCGTATTGGGCAAGCCAGACGGCAGCAACTTGGCCAGACCGTCCTTGCCTCCCTGGCCGGAGATGATACCCGAGATGCCTTTGGTCAGGGAGTCGATGCCAGGCAGTCCCGCATTATTACCGTGCTCTCCGTTCGGCTGCTGCTGGGCCGTTTCGTCGGTGGATGTGGTACCGCCCGTGAGTGTAGAGAAGTCGATGGGCGAATCGTAGCCGGATCGCAGCAGCTTCCGCTCGGGTGAAGCGAGCACACACTGGGCGGCGATGACAAGAAACGCGAGTGTCGACAGGATCTGCATTGTTGGTACCTTGGTTCGGTTGTCGAGGCAATGTGCGTGTGTGGGTGCAGTGGCGAGGGGTGCTTGAGCGATGCCAAGCTGCTTTGAAAAGTGAGACTGAGATCGAATCGGATGCGTATGTCGAAGTGCGAAAATGCTGCGGTAGTTGTGCGCTTCCTCTGTCGTTGCAGAAGTGCAGCTGTATTGGATCCTGAGGGCTTTATGCCTATGCCCCGATAAGACTCGATCCATAGGGCCGCTCGTGGATAGAACCTATTGGCGTGGCTCTGATGCCGGCTTGTGTGTGGCGCCGCCCACATTTGAAGTCGCCAATTGGGCGCGCCACATGCTGCAAAGTGTGACGACGACGTCAAGCGTGGTTACAAACCAGCAATTGGACTTCAAATGAAGATACTACCGGCGCGTGACGGTCGCTTATTATGTCGCTACAAGGAGCTTGGCTGGAATGGCGCGCTACAAATGGCACGTATTCACCGTCGATCTGGGCCTGCTTCTCTACTAGGGGGTCCCTAGCATTTTAGAAGCGAGAGCACGAGTGCTAACGAAGCAGAGGCTGGACATGTTTTACTGTGAACAGAATAAATTATTTGAGTTTTGCTTTCAGTTCGCACAACACGCTATTACCGTTCCATAAACGGGTTAATCAACATTTGCTTCTAGGTACTTCGCATGTCAAAGCGATGTAGTTTTTAATACCGGCATTATTTCATTGTCCCAAGTGCTACGCGAAAGTGGACGCCACCAAGTAATGCCGAGAGCTGCTCGATACGACGTTGTGGTGGCCCCAGCTTGCCTGCTTGTCAGAGCCGCACAACCACATTCCATTTGTTAGCACGGTGTCGACATCTGTAGTAGCTACACACGCGGAGCCTGGCCGCACTGCACGAACAGAGAAAAAATACGTGGCATCATGCCATGTTGTGTCGTTCAACAGAGAGCCGTTCCATACGAAAGTACCGGCATCCTAAACAACACTAAAAGAACCAAGCATGCACAGCAGCAGCAGAAGCTGCAGCACTATCACCAATCACAACTTTATCCTAGGACTCATTTTCAAAGCAGCTTGGCATCGCTCAAGCACCCCTCGCCACTGCACCCACACACGCACATTGCCTCGACAACCGAACCAAGGTACCAACAATGCAGATCCTGTCGACACTCGCGTTTCTTGTCATCGCCGCCCAGTGTGTGCTCGCTTCACCCGAGCGGAAGCTGCTGCGATCCGGCTACGATTCGCCCATCGACTTCTCTACACTCACGGGCGGTACCACATCCACCGACGAAACGGCCCAGCAGCAGCCGAACGGAGAGCACGGTAATAATGCGGGACTGCCTGGCATCGACTCCCTGACCAAAGGCATCTCGGGTATCATCTCCGGCCAGGGAGGCAAGGACGGTCTGGCCAAGTTGCTGCCGTCTGGCTTGCCCAATACGGATGCACTCTCTTCCCTCACCAAGGCCGACGGCCTCCTGCCCACGGATGCGTTGTCCTCGCTTACGAAGGACGGCGGTCTGGACTCCATCACTAGCGGCCTCACCAAGGGGGGTGGTCTGGACTCCATCACTAGCGGCCTCACAAAGGGTGGCAAGCTCCCGTCGCTGCCGAGACTACCCATCGGCACCGGTAGCACCTCACCTCTAGACGCGACCAAGGCTCTCTCCGGCATCACAGACAGCCTCTCCGGCATCACAGACAGTATGCACCAGCCGTCCACGTCAACATCCAAGTCGACAGACAGCGGCAAGCAGGCGTACGCGTCCGAGCCAGCCGGCGGCAAGTCGGCCACGGCCACGAGTCCGAATACCGGCACACAGTCGAAGGCCGAGGAATCGCCGGAGCAGAAGCCTGTCGTGTAGGTCGGCGGGGACGTCGTCAGCCGTCGTTCTTAGCGTAGCATCAGCGTTTTCAGTCGCAGTCGACGAAGTTAGCAATATAATGCGTGTACCGTGTCAATGCGTGACATTCTTTCAGTTCGTGCGTCGCTGAGTTGGCGCTCGCTTACTGAGGTCTCGTCGTACGGTTCATGTCGTGCCTGTGTATAGTACAGCAGCGTAGACCGCAGCGCTGCTACGGCCGGGTGTCTTCGCGCTGGAGTGCTCCGATTGTGCATAAGAGCAGCTTCAACTTGATGCATACTGAAAGCAGTATAAAAAATATTGATGTGCTCGAGCTCCTCTGTTTCGTATAAGAAGTTTCAGCTTGAGACCAATAGAAACTGTGATGCACACCATTTCCAGCCTGCAGCCACGATACTATGGCAGCCGGTAAGCCATGCGGCGTGTACTTGGCAAGGCAGTGGTTGCCTTACTGTGGCACAGCGGTAGAGCCACACGTCTAAGCCACTTGCTCTTGGGGCACTGGTAGAGGCGAACGAACGGAAAGCCAACTGGTTGCTGGTCAACGCCATGTATACCTGCGAACAGCAAAAGCCCTTTCTTGGCGCGAAGACATCAGCCCACACGCTATGCTATCTCCGCCGGATGGTCCTGTTCATGGCCTCGCGGCAGATTGAAGTCTTCAATGAACAGTATGGCGTGGCAGAGGTGTGCTTTGAGAGACTGCAGAGTCTCAAGACAAACGTGCTGCTGCTGCTGCTGCTGCAGACAGTCGCTACAGTCGCCATTATCGGTTTGTCCTTGTACCCGACACGACTACTTCACAAGGTTATTTACACGATGCAGCTTCTCTCGACTCTTGCATTCGTGGTACTTGCTGTCCAGTGCGTGCTCGCTTCTCCTGAGCGCAAACTGCTACGGTCCGGGTACGACACGCCAATCAACTTCTCCGATCTGTCGGACCTCACCAGCGCTACAGGTGGCTCACCCGTGCAGCACGGTTTGGATAAAACACTTCCAAGCACAAACTCCATTTCCAAGGGCGGTCTACTACCCAGCACGGACTCCCTGTCTTCTGTGGACAAAGGCGATGTCCTGCCGAGTGCAAACTCGCTGCCTATTGGAGATAGCAGCAGCAACAGCGTCGGGAAGAATGTGGTCCCGACGGACTTGACCACCCTTGCTGGGCGAAGTGGCCTGCCGTCATTACCAAGCCTTCCAACGGGAATTGGTGGTGACACTGGCGCTTCCAAGGGTTCATCTAAGGGTGTGTCGGGCATCATAGACGGTCTTTCGGGGATTACAAGTGGGGTGGGTGTGCCATCAACGTCGACCACTAGTAGCAAGAAAGGGTACACTTCAGTCGCGAAGGGATCTCAACCTGAAGACCGAACTTTGCAAAGCCCGAAAAAGAATCTGCCTCCAAGCCCAAACAAGCAGTCGTCCAAGAAGACTTCAACGAAACCCTCAAAGGCGAGTCAAAAGAAAAAGACAAAACCAACTTCGAAAAACTCGCACAAACCGAACCAGAAAAGAACCCCAAAGCCGGATCCGGAGAAATCTCCAGTCCAGCGACCTGTCGTGTAGGTTTGCTAGCGAAACTCGCTTAGCCTCGTACTAGTATTTTTTGCGTTCAATTTTTTTGCACTAAACCTTCCACGAGTACCGCATTGACTGCGTTTGCGGGGTTGATCTAGCATGGCTTTGTTGTCAGCTAGCGCTCGTTCCGTGCTTCCAGAAACATGATCCGTTTATTTTGCTTGCGCTCGAAAGTCATTTCTAGTTGATGCCAAAAGCATTTTTTTAAGCATTTAACCACATCATACCAAGAAAAAGAACAAAAGTTGATTAACTAGTTATGGATATCTCGCTTGGCTAGCTAGGAAAGACTAGGGCAATAAGTTATGGGCGAGGGATCCAGATTCGATTTGTTCGTGGTAGTGTTGGTGCTGCCACCGGTTCTCCGAAACCTAACGTTTGGAGGATGACGCGAATATTCTCAGTTTTCAATCCAAGCGCTTCTGAGTGTCGGGAGATGTATTTGGAATGTCGATCAAACGATCCCGCAATGTTTTGCGCGCTTGGAAGTTCAGTTTGAGTTTCTTTGAAGTAGATGGCATTCCGTAGTCTCCATATCCTATGAAAGGAGATTACAGTATGCACGCTCCAGAGACATAAAACTTCTTTCTGCCGTCGCCTGCAGTCTGCTTTCAGGTCACAAGGAGATGGGAAAAGGAGCAGGTGCCAATCAAGTGGAGCTCCAAAAAACTTGACTCCACACTTGCCAGATTGTGTCCCACGTGGATGTAATGCCGGGCAAGCGAAGAAACAGTGCTCAACCGTTTCGATAGCTACACACGACTCGCGAACACATTGTTGGACAGAAGGATCTAACGATTTTAGGAAGTAAAGCCGAGATCCCACAATCAGATCTCCAAGAAACAACCGCAGCATAACATCATGAACCACAGGGATAAGGCAATTCCTTAGCTCCATCATTTGTGATAATTGCGCGTGAATACGACTTTGCGGACATCCTAGCAGTTTCACCGGGTGCGTTTCCAATTCAACCTGAGGTTGCAGCAGCATCTTCCAATACTGCTTTCGTAAATTCGGAAAAAAAATGAGGTCCTCTGCTCGTCATCACTCCGTAAGTTGGCGTTATAGTCTCTCGGGTAACTGCACGGGGTCACTGTCACGGATGGAGGCGCCAGCATCACCAAGACCACGGACGCGCGACCACGCTCACACTTGCAAACTCAGCTAGCGCATTGACGAAGACGGTGCTTGACATGACGGCCTCGGATACCGACGGCGCCGGCTTCTCGTTCATCAATGCCAAGGCTGGATCCACTTCCGTCTTCACCGTCGACGCCACCGGACCTAATACCCTCATGTTCTGGATAAGGAAGAACACGTCGAAAAACTTGCGTTAGCTCACGATACAAGCGAAACACGTCATGGATCTTAATTGCAATGGACCCAAAAGACTTGAAATTTTGCTGAAGAACGAAAACATTGTAGGCCAATTTTCTGATTGGCCAAATTGTTGCGCGCTCAATCTCAAGCAGAAAAAAATACTTATTGCTGCTGCACAACTGACTACCACTAATAATGTGAGCTGTCTAAGAAATCAGCAAGGTACCACATCATACCAAGAAGTTTCTAATCTTCTTTTGAAAATGCATACATATCAGTAGAAAGAACGCAAAAATACCTGACTGTATTAGTACGAGGCTAGTTTCGCTAGCAAACCTACACGACAGGTCGCTGGACTGGAGATTTCTCCGGATCCGGCTTTGGGGTTCTTTTCTGGTTCGGTTTGTGCGAGTTTTTCGAAGTTGGTTTTGTCTTTTTCTTTTGACTCGCCTTTGAGGGTTTCGTTGAAGTCTTCTTGGACGACTGCTTGTTTGGGCTTGGAGGCAGATTCTTTTTCGGGCTTTGCAAAGTTCGGTCTTCAGGTTGAGATCCCTTCGCGACTGAAGTGTACCCTTTCTTGCTACTAGTGGTCGACGTTGATGGCACACCCACCCCACTTGTAATCCCCGAAAGACCGTCTATGATGCCCGACACACCCTTAGATGAACCCTTGGAAGCGCCAGTGTCACCACCAATTCCCGTTGGAAGGCTTGGTAATGACGGCAGGCCACTTCGCCCAGCAAGGGTGGTCAAGTCCGTCGGGACCACATTCTTCCCGACGCTGTTGCTGCTGCTATCTCCAATAGGCAGCGAGTTTGCACTCGGCAGGACATCGCCTTTGTCCACAGAAGACAGGGAGTCCGTGCTGGGTAGTAGACCGCCCTTGGAAATGGAGTTTGTGCTTGGAAGTGTTTTATCCAAACCGTGCTGCACGGGTGAGCCACCTGTAGCGCTGGTGAGGTCCGACAGATCGGAGAAGTTGATTGGCGTGTCGTACCCGGACCGTAGCAGTTTGCGCTCAGGAGAAGCGAGCACGCACTGGACAGCAAGTACCACGAATGCAAGAGTCGAGAGAAGCTGCATCGTGTAAATAACCTTGTGAAGTAGTCGTGTCGGGTACAAGGACAAACCGATAATGGCGACTGTAGCGACTGTCTGCAGCAGCAGCAGCAGCAGCACGTTTGTCTTGAGACTCTGCAGTCTCTCAAAGCACACCTCTGCCACGCCATACTGTTCATTGAAGACTTCAATCTGCCGCGAGGCCATGAACAGGACCATCCGGCGGAGATAGCATAGCGTGTGGGCTGATGTCTTCGCGCCAAGAAAGGGCTTTTGCTGTTCGCAGGTATACATGGCGTTGACCAGCAACCAGTTGGCTTTCCGTTCGTTCGCCTCTACCAGTGCCCCAAGAGCAAGTGGCTTAGACGTGTGGCTCTACCGCTGTGCCACAGTAAGGCAACCACTGCCTTGCCAAGTACACGCCGCATGGCTTACCGGCTGCCATAGTATCGTGGCTGCAGGCTGGAAATGGTGTGCATCACAGTTTCTATTGGTCTCAAGCTGAAACTTCTTATACGAAACAGAGGAGCTCGAGCACATCAATATTTTTTATACTGCTTTCAGTATGCATCAAGTTGAAGCTGCTCTTATGCACAATCGGAGCACTCCAGCGCGAAGACACCCGACCGTAGCAGCGCTGCGGTCTACGCTGCTGTACTATACACAGGCACGACAGGAACGGTACGACGAGACCTCAGTAAGTGAGCGCCAACTCAGCGACGCACGAACTGACAGAATGCCACGCATTGACACGGTACACGCAAGGTATGATTCTGATGTCTGATGTTGATTTTGATTTGTTTGAATGAGATATTGATTTCAAGAATGCTAATCATTCGGATCACTCATTGTTAGTCCGGGACCTCGAACGCATGCCAAGTGCGTAGCTTCGAGGATCGTAAATCTCAGGACCACCAGGAGGCCCCTTTTGCTGTACATGTAGTTGTTTGCGTGCGGGTGCGGGCACCCGCTGTGCCAAAACTGGAGAAGCGGGTGCGGGTGCGGTTACCCGGTTCATCTTTGCGGTTGGATTGGGTAACCCGTAAAAGGGCATTGGCGTGCTCTGGCGTACATGAATTGACTTAGTGTACGCAATGATAAGCGAATAGCGTGTCGAGGCTCCAAGTATGCTAGAGTGAATCTTCACCGTAACATATAGCTGAAAAAAATGTGTCCAAATGGTGCCCTTGCTATCCCGGAAGGTTGTGTTGCCACAAATAGTTCTTAGACAGTGCTTTGGGTTTTGTATTGCTTGTTTTTCGTGTTGTTTGTCCTTGTCGATAGGCAGCTGGTCTGAAACAAGTCAAAGTCTATGGGTTGTATCCCAGAGAGGACGTGGCACTCGCGCGACAAAAGGCTTTAACTTCATTCCACTACTCGCTAACGTGACCAGCCCATAACTCGCGTAAGACCTTATCGACCTTCACCCATCACTCCAGCCACTAATGTTTCCGCCTTCTGCTACGACGTCAAGATTTTGACATTCCCGAAAGCTTCTGCATGAGGCAGTTCATCGTGACGTCGAATACAAATACCTGCTGACACAACAGGCTGATCCGATAAGACTTCATTATTCAATTTGCCTAGTCGCAAACAGCCGATATCCAACGCAATCAATCAAGATGCAGCTTTCCAGGATCATCACAACTCTGGCAAGGCTGTCCAATGCGCGCATGGTGCCTCGGAGAGGAAGCTGCTACGAACAGGCTACGATTCGGGTCCTGACTTCTCTACGCTCACTGGATGAACGGCAGATGACTCTACTGCGACTCTATCTTCGATCACTAATCTGTTGCCTAGCAGTGGAACATCAGGCATTCTTCCAAGCACGGATTCGCTGTCGTCTTTGACCGCGAGTAGCGGCCTCGCGGGCTTGAGCTCTCTTACAGGCGGTACATTGCCATCAATTGGCAGCTTATCTTCCATTACGAATGGACTCTCCTCGTTGAGTCGACCAACTGGAAGTGCTGGTACTGGCATCAGCAATAGCCTCACTGACCTTGTTAACACTGCTACGGGGTCTTCGACTGGAAACGGAGTGCTGCCATCCACCTCTGCGACTCCGGGGTCCTCCGGTGCGAGCACGACTGGCACTGATGCAACTACTCAGTCGTCAAAGTAAGCGGATGGAAGGAGAACGAGCTGAATGTTTTCAAATAGCAAGCGTAAATGCATTCATTGACGTGGTAAAAGGCAAAGATTTTCTTACCACCAGTTTGTTGTGTCGTAGCCATAATTCGTTCAAATATACGAATCCAAATCTTGTACATGTAGTAAAAAGGAAGACGTATGGCGTCTTGTCCATCTGATCGTAGCGTTGCCTGACGGCGCACAAAATAACAGCTTGAAAATGGTCACCCATAACATGAAATGAAAAGCAGCTTCAAAGTCAACCGCTTTGTATTCTCCAGTTTCCTTTCTTCTGCGGACAGCACTCCTCAACAAACACGACCGGTATAATGAAGTTTGCCTCGCCACTCGCTCTTCTCGTCGTTGCCCTGCAAGGTTCCACTTCGACAGCCCAGCTCAATTTTGTGCGATCAAACGACCACCGCCCTCTTGACTTCTCCACCCTCACAAACCCTACACTTGGACCAAGAACCGGCTCAACTACCGGTGCAGGAGCTTCAGGAACTCTACCGGCGGTGGGAGGATTAGGACGTCGCCTGCGCGATGGGAGCGGCGTGGTAGTTGTGGGCAGAAATGGAGGTGGTTTCCAACCTGTTCGTGGTGAAGAGCCTACCGACTAGGCCCCAACGACGGCACCAACTGTAAAGCAAGCAATCGCGCGAATCGATCCCCAACCTACCGCGATGGCGATGGTTCTGCAAGGTGCCAACAAAACAAAAGCGTGTCCGTGTGATGTATCTGCGTAGGTTTAGCAAGCGTGGCAACTTGTCAAGTGTTTGTAGTTATCATTGTTGAAAACGAAATGAATGTATTTGCTCGTCCATCATTAATTAAAGCTAATACGAAGTTACGCCACTTACACAAGAACTCAAGCTACAGAAGAGCAACAGATTGCCGGAGCTGAAACTCAATCCGAGCTCGAAGTGGTGTCCTGCTGTGCTGTCTGCTGCTCCGCCGTCTCCTCCGACCCATCCGAGCTGGCCTTCTTATCACCCTTGCCTTTGCCTTTGCCCTTGCCTGGGAATGGAATGTCCTTCCCGTGACCGTGGAAGCTGCCGTCAAATGAACCAGGCCACTTGCCGTGAGGCCCGGGGAAGCTGCCATCGAACGAGCCATCCCACATGGAGTGGCCGGGGAAACTGCCGTCAAACGAACCTTTCAGAGGACCGTGGTGACGTCCTCCAACGTGGCCGCCCCAGCTGCCATCGAGCATTTTGCCGTCGAAAGAGCCCTTAGGGTGGTGAGGAGGGCGTCCACCCCAGCTACTGTCGGGCCTCTTACCATCGAACGATCCGTCACGAGGCTTGTGCTTCATGGACCCAACTGAGTCGGAGCCCGTGCTACTCAGCGCCGAAAAGTCCACCGACTTGGTGGAAGCGGAGCGAAGCATTTGGTGGCTCTCGGTGCCCTGAGAAGTGAGAGCGAGGAGTGCGATGGCCGAGAAGAACTTCATGGTTTGCCTTGTGTTCGAAGTAGTTGTGAAGATGAGAAGGTGAATTTGGAAATGAGCTACTTCAGCTGTGCGTTGGATCAGTTTTAAGGAGACCAACGTCCAGCCTCCTTAGAAGAGGGCACACCTTGCTGTCCGCGGCGTGCCACCAAACCAGCTGAAGGCGACCACTTAATGCTCCAAAACAGGTTGGTGTACATGATACGGTTCGTCAAAGGGATCAACCTACGCTCTCTTCAGCGCTTTGATCATTGGAGGACGCCAGGACAGATTGAAAACGCTTTGATCGTTGCCTCTGCGCTCACGCTCGTAGAGTGAACACTGAATATCTTCGTACAGCCGAGATAGCTCTGGAACTGCTAGCCGGGTAAGCGAGATAGATCTCAGGATAGAGCGTCCAAGTATATACCGCCTTAGTAGATGAAATAACCACATAATCAGCGATGCATTTCAACAACGCACGATTATGCAGCAATTTCACCATCCGTAGAGCGATGTGCTGGGCACACCATCGCCCTTCAACGTCACAGGTGTCAAGCAGCGTGCCATGACTCAGAGGCAACGGTTGGGGCTCCTCCATCTCGCAGTGAAGAGCATCAGTTCACGTTTAGTGCATGGTTTTCAGTGCACTTCAGCAATCCATTGCTTGTAAAAAATTCCCGGGAGGAATCTGTGCCAATCTGAAAAATTGCTGAGACGTAGTCCACGCCAAAGTCACCCTCATTGTTATACTTAACAATGCCTTAGCTTCCTTGATAGCTAAGCAGACTGGGCGTGCATCAGACCTCTTCCTCGAGTGACGCCAGAAAAATTTGGTGCCGACAGAGCGCTTAATTTTTATTTGCTCGTTATTCTTGCAGTTGCAGTCATGAAGTGTGCTTCGTGTTCGTTCCTTCGCGCTTCGATCAGCGGTGGCAAAAGGCTAGCTATTTGGCGAATAAGATACTCTACTTTCACGCAAGAAGCATGAGCTGAAACAAACAAGCGTTCTAGTGAGATACTACCTGCAAACTCAATAAGTAGTAGTTCATAACCACTTACAAGCTCCGAAGAAGAGAAGGTCGCTGGGGGTCAATCTCGAGGGCTTGATTGTACAAACGCTTTGCTCGTTGCCACTGGCCCCTCTGGTGCAAAAACTTTGCGTAGCATTCGTAAATGGATACCAGAGAGCTATCAACCACAGAATCGGAAGATTTAGCCTGTTCCTCATTGCAATCATTATCTTGGAATCTTATCAACTCCTCGAAGCAATTTTCTGCCAACGTGTATTCGTTCAAATCTGCAAGTACAAGGGCAAGCCTCAATCTATTCGTTTGGTGCGACGGAGAAATGTCCAATGCTTTTTCCAAAACTTCTCGAGCAAGCAGTAAATTCTCGCCTGCCTCACGAGGTTTCGAAGAAAGCAAATCCGCATATCCACCTAAAATATTAACATCGCTAGGGGCAATCTCCAGTGCCAGTTTGAAATAGACCTCACTTTCCTTTATGTTTCCTTGCTTCCGCAACACAAAATTTGCATAATTCGTTATATTCTTGGCATGTACGGGATCTGCTAGAAGAGCTTGTTGAAAGTAGGTGTAAGCTTGTTCGGTGTCGTTAGAAGTTTTACATAAGAACAGGGCGTAGCTCCCGAGATTATCAGCGTGATTTTTATCGAGCTCCAGCGCTTGCTTGTATGTCTGATCTATTTCTTTTCGATTGCGTCTTGCTTTCTCCATGTAGCGGGCTTTTATTCCAAGTGTATCGGCCAGGGATGGAGCTCTTGCGGAGTATGCCCTCATTGCCAATTTGTCTGGAATTGTAAGAGGCATTCTATCTCGTCGGATATGAAATGAGGCTGCTGTGTGAAGCTCTCTATGGAGTTGCTTGCGCTCCTGTACATGCATTTCATTCCAGGTACTAGCTTTAATACAGTTTGGCATGGATTCAGATCGTGCGAGCCCTGGAATGACTGTCGCAGAACATCCATTTCCTGAATGTAGTGAGGGCTTACAACTCTCATGCAATGAGGATGCCGATACTTTTACTGGTGCAGTCACTAGGCTAGACTCGATTCGCTGGATCTGTTGAATTACGTCGTCTTCACTTATTTCTACCGACTTTGGCATGCTCTTTTCAGATTCAAGAATGTGGAACTTAGCCAAAGCCATAGCTTCTTTTGTTTTATCGGCCGTTTGCTTGAGTGCTGCCTGTCGTTTCTCAATCAGTAGGATGGCATCTTCTTGAATAAACTCAAGTACTTGGTTGCTTCCATCCAAACTCAACACGTCTGACGTAATTAATTCATGAGCAAAGTAGTTATCTTGAAGCCGTCGACGTTCACGCTCGAGTATTTGCAATTTGGCAGATATCTCACTTAGTGTAGTCACAATTCCAGCTTTTTTCAGTAATGTTTCTGCTTGGAGCTGCCGCTCTTGCCGACCTGTGTGGAGTTTTGTCCGTAGCTCGAAAAGGTCTTCCAGAAGACGGTCAGTGTCAAGTTCAGTTGCTTGAGTGGTTGGCTGACCACGCAGCTCGTATTCGTTGCGGATCTTCGTGAACGATAATTTCCTCGGCTGCGTTAATTTCATTTCCAATTCTGTGACAGCGCTTGACTTGCTTGTATCGTAAAATATGAACTCGGTTGCGGTGGAGTACGCGCTCGAGCTTGTCTCTGACTTTGTATCGTCTTCATTCTCATCACCCAAGCTGCCCTCACAGTTTGTCTGATCATCACAGCTTCTAAAAAAATAATTGTCACTCTCCGTCGGATCCTTTTCGTTGCTGTACGAATTCATCAGCCTCTGAATAAGTGCATGGCGTCGCGCATCTCCTTTCAGTCCCGGAGTCTGAGTCGAGATCTGTCTTAACTCCAACGCACTACGAAGCTCCGAGAGCGACAGGTGCTTTAAATCTTCGCTAAACTCCTCCGTCTCTCCTGCTGTCAGCAAACCTGCGTTTCCACTTGCCACTCGAGCATGATGCAGTCGTTTTACCAGTTCATCACGCCTCGCTTCCCCCTTCAAATTCCCTGTCGCCGTAGACACCCCGAGGGCTGTCAGAGCATCTTTCAACTGCGACAACAACAACGATGCCATGGCCGCCGTCGAGACTACCGATAGCTCAATTGCACAAAGAAAAAAAAAAGTAACGACGTGAGCCGAATTTGGACGACAGTCGGTTGAATTGATAATTTACATCTTTGGTTGCCTTTTAGGCAGCCTGCTCTGCCCTTCGCAGCGATCCGCGCGCAAGCATGACAGACTCGTCGCCCATTGCGAGCATGTGTCGAGTTTGAAGTTCCGTCCCTTGTGTGACTTGAGCGGAGACTGTAAAGGCGGCGAATGCCATTGCGACGATAGCAAGACATCGAAAAAACTGCATGGTAGCGTGGAAGAAAACTCGAGGATCTTGCGGTGAGCCTGGCAAATCAAGAACTGCGCTGGCGCCGGGATCAGCTGTGCCAACAACATCCCAAGTCTCACGGTCTCAAGTACATGTCCACAAGCTGCCTGATCTGCTTGGATTATACAAAAACCAAGTGTTGGTGAGTCAGACGCAGGCAAAAGTTGCCCGCAGATGGTGGACATCGATCGGCTCTCCCGGCCATAAACTTTAGGTCTTTGGAGCTGCTGCGTCGGTGTGACTTACTGCACATGGCCAAACCACACGAAACCAAGCAACCACGCGGAGGCGAAGACATCTTTAGTGGCCGCCAGGTCTGAACTTCGTTGTCTTGGGGTTTGTATGGGTTAGATGATGTACTGTATACGCTCTACTATCTACGATCAACGGAGTAAGTGTCACTTCAACAACAACATGCATTCTACAGGTAGATGCTGACGTTAAGCAGTAGACGAGTAATTGATGGGGACAGCAACGAGAAATCGACGAGAAATCGAGAGACGTCAGTTCGGTAGTCCGAGAGATGTTTCTTAGCGAGATCACTGCGAGTTGCCAGCTCAGAGTTACGGCATGCTTGTCACCTGGCACGATCATTATTGACGTAGTTGGGACGAGGCTACTGGTGATACAGCAACGAACGCATTTTAAATTTTGAGCTCTGGGAGAACAAACGCGATGGCTGGATTGAAGACCGCGGAAACGACCGGGAAGGTGAAGTTTAGCTCGCAACGTGATGCAGTGTTCCGCTTCTCGGTGACGCCGGCGAGAATCTGGCTGGAACAGCAAGCCAGCAAGCAGCAGTGGTGAGCGCTTGTCTGTCGTTTTATATGTATGCGTGACTGATTTTCGATGCTAGGCAATGTACCGTGTCTTCTGTGAACGACTTTGCGCTTAAGGGCGCAGGGATCCCGCATGCTATAGTCATGGACTACCTTGCGGTAAGTAGCTGTCGCCCGCGCGTACATTGAAATCAAAGTGACACTTTTGTTTCGATAATGCAGATGAGTCTGGGGCGTTCGGATGCGAGTCCAGACACGGACTACGAAGTGGATCTCATTCCAATGAGCGACGGCCGTATGCGTTTGGATTTCTTGCTGAAATTCTCTATAGCAGAAGTCGTGTGGAAGCCGGAGTACCAGTTCGTGTTGCAACCGATTGAAGTCACCGAAACGCAAATGCTGACGGCTAAACTTCAAGACGCCAATGATAGCTTGGAACAACTCCACTCGATTATCCCAGCCTGGGTGATGAAGGATGGAGATCGTTCCGTGCCTCGAAATGAAGCGGCACTCCAGCTTGTAGCTTTAAGGGGCACTCAATCGTGGTTATACATGTGCGGTTTAGCAAAACACGTACTGGGAAACTCCGGAGCGCAAATGGCGTCTGCCAAGGAGTGGAGTGCAGCTGCAGTCCGCACATCCAGAAAGTACTGGTGGCTTCTCTGGGAGGCAGCAACAGAAGTTGTTGGCAGCGCTGTCCGCCAGCTCATGTTGACCCAGTGAGCAATGTGGGTTTCGCTGCTCGGGGGTAGATAACATGCTTTTACTTAGCTATGAACCGTTAAGTGGTGCTTTTACGTTTTGATTTTAGCTTTATATATGTATTTCTTTAACCTGGGCTTGTTCGCTTGTTCAATTGGAGAGGTTTGCTGTCTGAAATATAATTTCAGACCTTCCAGTTAGTTGCTGTCAAGCGTGTTGTTAGATGCACTTGATTCAAGAATGTACGAAGATTTATTTTTCTGAAGGATATTGCAAGGTCCCAGTGTACAGTCTCAAGTAACATCATGATCAACCTCTTAAATAGAATTTCTTTAGCGGCTTGTATATTATATGAATAAGAAAACTCGTAACAACTGATTATGCAGGTCATGCACTGTGACACCGGATACGCTGAACACATGCGATGATGGAAATACTCGAATTCCATTCGACAACGTGAAGTCTTTTGTTAAGGTGTTGCTGGAGTAAAAAAAAGATCAGTCGAAAGTTTCTAATTAGCACTTCTTATCTTATATGTAGATTTCTCTTGTCGCGCTGGAAGCAGGCTGCAAGTCTGAAGAAGCGGAGCTGGTTTTGATTGAGCAAACAGAAGCGATGGTGGCTTTACGACGTCTGCGCTTCGGAACTGAAGGATACTACTGGTGCCCCACTTTGACTTTTGTTCTTGAGCAAGTCGACTCAGAACTGCGTGAAAAGATGGAGTTGCAAGCCAGCATTGCTGCTCTGAACTCGAAACTGCATCCGCACTCAACGCCCGACACGAAACAAACCTCGCCAAGTGATTTTCACACGTATTCACTGTTGTTTAACAGTGTTGTTGCAGCAATCGCCGTAGTTCTGGTAATTGCTAGTAGTATTGCCACCATTACCGGAAAGGCAGTATTTCGTCATGCGATTGCGTTCGCTAGTGTGAGACCTCTCACTGTTCGATACCACAACTATGGGTGATGAACAAGATATTAGAAAAATGGGGGGTTTAAGACGTATTTTACCTTTTACTTATATAATGTTCTTAATAGGTTCTTTATCTTTAATGGGTTTTCCTTTTTTAACAGGTTTTTATTCTAAAGATTTAATTTTAGAAGTAGCTTTTGCTAGTTTTAGTGAAACCGGTCATTTTGCTTATTGGTTAGGTACTTTTTTTTTGATACGTTGTATGAATAATTATTATTACTTATATTGTTTAAATAAAAAATATGAAAAAATACGGAGGTGTACAAAGGTAAGCTCAAATTGGATAATAGTATCAATTGTAGAGCATAATGGTAAAAGCTTGCTTGACTGTAAGATAGACATATCAAACAGGGACGTCGCCCATTTTATTTAATTAAATTTTTATGTTTAATAAGTATTTTATTTGTAATAATGATGTTAGATGTTAATGGTGACGTTTATTGGGAGCAGACGAGCAACTTTGACGAAAAGTACTTTGCTGTAAATCATTCACAGCTGCGAGTGGCTGAACGGGGCCTCGCGCAATTGTCAATCGTGTTTCGGCACTCAAACTGTCGCTCAAGCATCGTGTTCAAGGTCTATAAAGGAACTTCTGAAGTCGCTCGAGTCTACGATTACACGTGTGGGCCGTTTACCGTCGGCATTTCTACGAGTTATGTTCGTACACTTCCGGTTGAAGTGAACGATACGTTAAGCGTCAAGTATTCTGGAGGAGGAACGTTGAGCACGGAAGACAGTTGTATGGACGTGCTGTTGTTATCCGCCACTACGTCGTAGGAGTTGGCAACATCAGGATCTCCGGATCATTTAGCCAGAATTTTGTTTGACATGAATGAAGCCTTTTTGTTTTCCTGCAGTACCTTTTCGACGTTCGTTCCCAGCAAGGCTGGGCAGTCAACTTTTATTACTGTTTGTTCGCCTTGTAAAACTCCTTATACCCACGCCAAACATCCGCGTCCGGGTTGGTCATCCAGTTTGACTTCGGCATCTCCAGCATTTTCCAGATCAGATTTTGCTTGGCTCCCTCTTTGAATCAGTTCTGAACAGTTCTTGCTGCATTTTGGCGGCTAACGGCTCCGTCTGCAAATTTTTCATGGCTGCTTGAAGGACAGTAGATACACCTTGTCACCATAGAAGTTCCTGGGTTTGTCAAGCACAGTTGTCTTCTTGCCGAGGATTTGTTTGCTAGATAATTTGCGATACGTCTTTAAAAAGTATAAGTTCGGGCTCGTAAGCATTTTTTGTACTCCATCATCGAGCTTCAGCAGCTCAACAAAGTCATCGGAAGTTTTTCCGCGAGAAATCCAGTTCTGGAGCTGTGCACTTTGTAGTGTGGTCGCGAGATCTTTCGAGCCTGGCGCGTTTATCGCTGCTTGAAGTCTTTTAGCTAGACCAGCATCTCCATAGCGAGTCGTGAGCGTTTCGATGTTGGGGTCCTTTTTTGTTGGTTGTTGTCATAAAGGCGATCCATTGCTTCATCTGCAGACTTCCAAACACGTCATCGCCTGCCTTATCAAGTTTGAGCGCAAGGAAAGCGCTATCCCCCGATTTCCCTCTAAGCCGCCACCACCATTGCTTTGCCTGGCCTGTGAAGTTTGGCATCCACGACTTGACGAGATTCTTGAGCTTGTCGAGGCCTGCCACATTAAAATTGATCGCCCTCTCTTCATCATGCTCATGCGCAACACTGACCGCTCTCAGAAGCCGGTTGTTGTTGGAAGTTGATGAATAGAACTCAAACTGGGACAGCACGAACTGTCTCGGTTGACTCTGCGGTCGCCAGTGGTGTATCTACACTAGCTAAGAAAGCGGCGGCGACGATCAGGATGAAGAGGTAACGCGACATGGCAGTCAGTCCTTTAACCGGCTGGAAGGGCGCAAATTGTAGAGTGTTGTAATGAAGAAAATCTGGCAAGAGATCTTCTGAATTGGATGCAGAGTACACCATATGCTGAACCAGTGGAATGTGAAGCCCTGGACCGGATCATCAGATCGAAACTGCATTCGTACTTTTTTTCTGTTCGGCCCGATCTCAAGATTATAGCTCGTGGCAAATGAAAATTAAAGATCAAATTGTATGTTCTGGCATGTAACGATGGGCAAACGGACCGTGATCAAAGACAGCGCGCATTGATAAGATTTTCAGAGAGCGGAAGCTGTCAGTGTGTTCCCGCAGCCAGGCTTCTTTGTAATGAAACAGCTTTGAACCAGCGAGGCGAGCTGTTAGTTTTAGCCATAATAATATATATATATCCATTCTGAGATAAGAAAGCGTAATAAAGCTTGTGCTCATTCCGCTTACGCTACAACATTAAAAAGTTGACGTTATGATCGAAGACCATAGGTGCATTAAAAAGTTTTGTATTATTCTGTCATTATTGCTGAGTGGGGTTTAACTTAGTTGATCTGTGGAGATCATTCCTTATTTAGCTTTCGTTGCGTCACAAGTAGTACTGAATTCTTCCCATTGCAAGCACGTACTTCTAAGAAGCTCTGGTTGCCAAAAGTGTTCTTGAGAAGCATTGTATGCCCATGACAACGGCCCGAACAGTGTCGCAAATATTGCCGCGCAGGCAATGATACAGTATTGCATTCCTACTATTACTTGATTGATCGTCCAGCAAGATATATTTCTTAAAAGGAGGTTGTTTTATAAATGTTAACTCGGTGTTTCTGACGACATGTCTTTTGCAACTCAACTATACATACCAAAGGAAAATCTCCACTTTCCTAAAAGTCCTCGCTGGCCAACGTCACAGAAAAAAATATTCAACGACCCGTCCGTTCTTGCTCAGGCAAGGCTATAGTAACATTAGTAGACAAGCCCAAATAGATGTCAAAAATTGTTGGAGCTGCTGAGCACACCGAAGCAAAAAAAATATTTTTTCGCGCAACTTTGCACGGCAATAATGCCTCAAGAAGTTCCTTTACTCTACGGGTGGCTCAGGGCGCACTTATTATTGCTTTAGCGGCTGATCAACGAAAAGTCAGATTAATTTGCGCAACCTTCCTCATTCTTATATTGAAGGACAATAGGCAAAAACAACTGCACACCTCACATGAATTCACATTCTTCCTAATTTAGAGAAGCCCAACTCCAACGTGGACGCACAACGCATCCTTTGACGCTGGCCCAAATTACTTTTATTATCACTGCTGAAAAAAACAAACAAATGCTTCAAGTTACAGAGCAAAACGATTGAGCCTCGACTTGATTCCAAACAATCCGGAACTCCTATAACGCAGGACGTTACTCAGAACAATGACCGATCATTCCGAGCCTCCGTCCGAAAACGTTATCCAAGCTATTTCCTTCAATTGTTTCTGATCAAGGCAGTTCATCTGCATAAATTCACTGCCGAGAGATGTAATTCCTTCCTTTGTGTTCTCGATCCACCAGCTGACGACTTTTTCGTCACTCAATGAATTGACAGACTTCGCGAAGACAAATTGTTCGAGTGCGCGGAATCTCAGCAATGATAAACACGAATCAGTGAGCGCGTACGAGACCCACGACCCAGAAGAAAAATGCTGGATCCTACGTGCATGTGTTTCGCTTTAATAACAAATGCGACGACAAGAGCTGGAGTATCCGTGTGCTCTACAATCCGGACGGGAAGGAAGTCGCAACCACTGGTTGGCATCCATAGGCTCGCGCAACAATTCGTCGGGTCATGAAGAACACATACTTCGCGCACTAGCAGCACGTAGCTCGTAGCTTGCGCATCAGACAATACCAAAAATGAATACGCCTAAACATCTTTGCATTGACGTTGGACACTTCGGCTAAGCCTTCGTGCGTGGCGACCAAATCCCCAGCGCACATGCACAATGCCGGTTCAGCACCGGCATGAAGGTCTTTGATGCTGCGTGCATACACTGTACGCACATAGGACCCCGTTGGCCAGAGTATTGCACAGCCACGGACACTGGCCACCAAGCAGCACATCGAAATGGACACATGCCGGTTGGATCATTAGTTCCTCGTTTTTACCAGTTGAAGTTGAAGTGGTTGCTCTCGGTGGCTCACCAGACCTACGTGTTTTACGTGGCATCGAACGCTGCATTGCAGATACCAACTTAGCCATTAACGTTGATTGAACGGGACGATTGAAGCCATTCACGCGAGTGGCGTTTGCGATCCTTGTGATACATGGCGATGGATCACAACGACGCACGCAATCCCCGCGGCGAGGGCTGGATGGTGTGATCCATCATGCGCCGCCACCTCATCGCGGATGACCCGCACACAACCAACCGAAATCGACAAAGATGTGCATGCAACTTGGCGCTTGGATCACGACGCGAGGGCTGGACCTCCGGTGGGGCAGCTCACTCTCGATTGTGCCGCGCAACACCAGAAGCTACGACATGTGGTCGTTCCTCTCGGGCACTTCGGACAGCGTGCTGCTTGGTACGCCAGAGTTTCCCCTGCGAGTGCTGCAAGAAGCGATAACGACTCGAGACGAGAGCAAAGTCTGGAAAGTGCTGCGAAGGAGTCGCATCCGCAACGAGCTCATCAAAAGCACCACCACGCACAAGGTTCCAAGTGACCCCGAGCAGCAGAAATACAATGTCTTCACGTGCGTCGAAGCTGCCATTCACTGCAACTTGCCCCGAGTCGTACTTGCAATGTACCGCTACAACCCCGTTGACGTTCGTCTCGCAACGTGGTTTGCACTTTACCGTCTCAGATCGGAATCCAAGACCGACCATTTTCATGTGAAAGTCTCACCTGAAGTCGCTGACTTGGCTCGCGCTCAGTGTCGATTATGGCTCTGGGTTCAATTCGGAGTCTTTGTGCTACTCCGCCAACGGAAACCTCATCAAAATCGAGCAAGTCGGCGTCAGGAACGTCAAGTGTACGCCGTACAGCTCCTCGCCTCCATTCCCGACGAAGCTTTTAAAATCATCGTGAGTTTCGTCGACTTACACGAAGACAGAGAAGCCAGGATTCTCAAGTTCCTCATCGAAGCCAGACCTTGTCCAACATGCTCCCGGCTGTGTATTCCAGGCCATTGCAAGGCAAAACGTCTCCGGAAGATGGAGAGGAGAGCTTCCAGGCGGTTAAGCGACACCACACACTCTACTTAACGATACCCTCCTTATAAGCATACTGAACTAATACAAAAACGCAGTTAATCACGTGTTTGAGGCTGGAAACAGTCATTTCTCAATCGGAATATCTGCGCACGAATGCGATGCCGCCGTCCTGCTGCCCCCGATGCTGCGAGCGTCTCCCGCTTCCATGACGCTCTTCACTACGGGGATATTAGCGTCGCACGTCGCCTCGTGCACCAGAACCCCTCACTGGCCAACGCCCGGTCGTCGACGAGTCCCCACGTGACGTCGCTCATGGTCTCCGCTGCCACTTCATTACCCCCCGTTAAGCATATTGTGATTTTACTGAAACTTTTACTAGCTAAAGGTGCCTCGCTCCGGACGAAGGATGACCATCGGTGCACTGTTCTAATGTCAGCTTGTGCTGCTGGAGCCCATCCGAACGTGATCAAGTGTCTTTTAGACTGGGACAAAACGAATTCCAAACACCCAGTTTTGCGGTGGAAAGACCAGGACGATGAAGATCGAACAGCTCTCGGACTTGCCAGTTTAAACGGTCATGGACGGCTGGCGTCGTTTATTCTCGATGTGCTCGAACCAGAAGAAGAGATTGGATGCAATACGCCGCTACATGCACTCAATTCTGCCATTAAGAGCGGAAATGAACGATGTGTACTGGAGCTATTACGGAACAGGAAACTAATGTGGGTGATTAGGGAGAATCGAAAAGAGGATAAGTTGACTGTCCTTGGAGAGTGGAATCAGACTTGTAGTCAGAGACTAAAAGCGGATGAGGAGGACGTGACGGTCTCGAGCTGTGTGGCTGCAGCGGTGAAACTGGACATGGTTCGAGTTGTGGAGGAGATGCACAGGCTGAATCGAAGAATGGTGGGTCACGCGACGTGGTTTGCGTTGTGTAGCGAAGACGACATGTGTACTCAAAAGAGTGTCGAAGCTATCCAGAGAGTTGTGCGCTCCAGACCGGAATTCGTGGAGATCGCAGACTTGCATCGACGCGATTGTACCTGGGAACGGATGAAATTGGTATTTTTGGTCCGATATGCACCGAAGCGCTGGTCAAAGGGAAAGCAGCGTCACGTGCAGCTGAATATTGTGGCCGAATTGCCAGATTGCCTGTTTCAGCTAGTAGCAGAGTTTTTGAAGCCACGGTTTGATGATATGGAGGAGGCCCAGAAAGAAAGGTTTAAGACGGTGCTGGATTTGTCGACTTGGTGATACGTAATGTTTTGCTATGGCTCGGAATTGAGCTGAGCAGTTCTCGGGCTTGAGCTGCACAATATCATACTATAATTTGAAATACGTAGCTTTAACAAGGGGTTACTGTCTTGCCTTCATTGAAGTAGCACCTGTTTTCTGATCTCTCGTTGGCGTGGAGTTTAAACAAGTTGTACAAAACAGAATTGATTGCCAAATGAAAATGAATATTACTGAGCATGGAGACTTTTCTTCATATATGGGGAGAATACACAAGCTAACCAAAATGCAAAAACTACTAACGGCTCCAATGTTCAGCTTCGCATGGCTTGTTCAGGGCGAGAGTCGACGGAATGCGGGTGGAGTTACATAGAGACGCCAAGCACAAAAGACACTTCTTCCAGGTTACCCAGCAGCTTGTAGAATGGCATCAACATCTCGTTCTTGAACGGCAGGTTGACCAAGCTGGTTATACGGCCAGTTGAATCATCCCAAAAAATCGCTCGGAACTGGGCAACACAAGCTTTTTATCAAGAAGCTTCGCCGCAACAGGCGACAGCTCGCCCTCTTCGCCAATATGTGGTAAGAATTCATGAAGGAGCAGCGAGTAAGTAAGCATGAAGGAGCACTCCATAGAGGCGACCAACGAGTTTTCTTCACCATACTCCGAGCGAAGAAGAGTGATCTCCAACCCGTCCTGTCGACGCAATATCGACTCCCAGATCTGCAGCAAGGCATCCACACCCTGCCCATCTCTTGCTACTACGTCAGGAGCCATTGCTTTTCTCAAGAATTGGTGTTGTTTGCTTGAGTCGATGTATTTACGCCCCGTTTCAACTGGCTGGAACCCGTTGCGAAAGAGGCGGAAGTTCTCCGCGATGACCGCCCATTGGGTGTTTTTCATCGAAATATCTGCGGTCAGACGCTCATGTTTCACCTTCAGAAGATTCACTTCGGTTTGTAGCTGTTGAACAACGACTTCGACGGCATCTGCCTTATTCCGGAGCTTTTGGCGGTATCTTTGCTGAATGAGCCTTCGACGCTCTCGATGAATTGCAAGTATCTGCTCGGCCTTCGACTCATTAGATTCCCTCTGGCTTTGGTTCGCCACCAAAACTGAATTGCGATGGCGCCCTACAGCTCTGGCGGCTCGTACGTAGGTGATCTCACGTGTCGAAGATGTTGGGACTTGACTGCTTAATGGGTCGAAAGAGTGGGCATTTAGATGGAAGTGCTCCTGACTTTGGTGATCGTCAGCTGCGAAGTCAACTTCACTGGCGCCAAATACGTAGGCTCTTCGGTTGGCAGCTTCACTCACGCTCGCAATCCCTTGGTCACTCAACTGCAAGGGCCTCCTGATGGTCCTGTGGTCAACGAGCCTCGAAGTTACGCACTTGGCAAGCGTTCGAGTCCCGCCGGCGCGGGACTTTTCCAACAATCAGTGATCCGAAGGATTAGCAGTCTTGAAATCAATATCTCATTCAAACAAATTAAAATCAACATCAGAATTCAATAGCCAAGCCATGTGTGTAGTACCAGGAATAACCTGGCCTGGTAATCAACTCAATTTCCTTCCTTGGTCACTCAACTGCTTGCAATTAGACGGGTAAAGTGTGCTCCCCTTCATAGTGACGAGATGGACTGTAACGGATGATATGGACTTGATATCACGTACCTGTATACGGAGTGAAGATGTCTCAGTGGTTTCACGAGAACTAGAGTCCTCGTTGGGCTTCTACGGGAGATGAGTCACGTTACGTATAGGGTGTGACTAAACAAGTGTATCCCTGTCTAGGAAGTAGGGTAAAGTTGCCATCTGTATGTAACAATCTCTGCCAATTTCATGTTGTCCCATCACGCCAGTCGTCACGGAAACATGATTAGTAGCACTTAAGATCAACCTGCAGAAGCTGGCTTCAACGCCGACCCATCAGCCAAGGGAGAGAGGTAAATATTATAGGGATACTCAATACGAAAACAATACTATAAAGTTGAGTCAAATACCTTTACGAACTCCTACCGTGAAGGGCAGGAGGAACATAATGATATCAGAAATCTAAAGTTGCAGTAATGTTTTTGAGTATCGAGATACTCAAACAAGTCTGCCCAACAGGTCGGCAAAGATGTTGCAATTCCGTCCCTGTAGCGATTGCCAGTCACTTTCGTCGTCCAATCCAAAGAAACATTCCATTAAAGGGGCCGATGGTGGCCGACATAAAGATTGCTGGCTCGGATCGCCGATTCGTCCAGGTGATATACAAAAGCAATTTACAAAAGGTCAGACAGTCAAGAAGGAAGGAAATTGAGTTGATTAACTGGGTTTTCCTGGTACTGTACACACTTGGCTTGGCTATTGAATTCTGAAGGTATGCCTCTGATGTCTGATAGTGATTTTGATTTGTTTGAATGAAATATTGGTTTCAAGACTGCTAATCATTCGGATCACTGATTGTTAGAAAAGTCCCGCGCTGGCGGGACTCGAACGCATGCCAAGTGCGTAGCTTCGAGGCTCGTTGACCTCAGGACCACCAGGAGGTCCAAGTGCCCACAATTAGGCGGGCGTAGGGTGCACCAAGTCATTCAAAGAAATTGGAGTGTTCTCGATCCTTGATATCACGTATCCGAATACAGAATGAAGATGCCTCAGTGAGCACTCTCTCTACAATCTTCTTCGGTGGATGAGTCACGTAGCGTAAGGAGCGTGAGTAAACGAATCATATGTAGATACAATCCATGAGCAAAAGAGGTTTGCCACCATCGGACACAACAATATCCCCAATTTTCTGTCTTTCCTCCTCAGCTTAAGATGAGTCGTCACGAAATCATGATTAGTAGCGTACGAAAATCTACCCTAAGTGTAGTAGTTGGCGACACTGGATCGTCTTGTCCAGCATCTCGAGAGAGAGAAACCTATTTGAAGTTCAAGCTTTGAGTCACACCGTAGCCTGGCTCTAAAGTACCATTAATATCCACCGCATAAGAGAGCTCTGAGCTAATCGAGGCAGCTAATCCGGGAAACCTTAAGCTCAAAACAATCTGTAAGCTAGATGGGGTCGAAGCTCTTGAAAAATGACACATTATACTGTCTTTAAGACTGGGACAGAACGAACTCCAAACACCTAGTAGTAAATAATTTGATTAACTAGTTAACGGACTTCTCGTCGAATTGCCTAAACTAACTTATATACCAATGGTCATGATGAAACGAGAGGCTAATCTATGATCTTAAAATCCAAATCTGACAATCCGCTGTTGCGAGGGTTAAAAAAAAATGGAGTGAATTAAAGAATAGTTGCCTGAGCAATGAAGCCAGTTGGGATTTATTGAGTTTCAATTCAGATGCGTGTTAATATACACCTTTTCAACTTTAAAGCGGCAAATTGCTAGTTCAAAACAACAAAATGTAATATCAAAACTGCAAAACTCGAGCAGCTGCTGACGCAATATTATATTTTTTGTCACTAGCCCACTGGCATATCCTTTATCTGCATGCTCGCACATGGAAAATTCACGTGAAATTGTAGCAGATGAAAGGGGTGATGGCCTCGCCAACAACAAGCTCCCACGCCGTCCCTAGGTATTCATCTCGGTGCTTTTCTGACAGTAAGATGCTGCACCACTTAAAGAATGGTCTGGCGGTGACGCACCGATAAGCGCTTGAAAGCTCGAGAACTGCTCAATTCCGAGCCATAGCAAAACATTACGTATCACCAAGTCGACAAATCCAGCACCGTCTTAAACCTTTCTTTCTGGGCCTCCTCCATATCATCAAACCGTGGCTTCAAAAACTCTGCTACTAGCTGAAACAGGCAATCTGGCAATTCGGCCACAATATTCAGCTGCACGTGACGCTGCTTTCCCTTTGACCAGCGCTTCGGTGCATATCGGACCAAAAATACCAATTTCATCCGTTCCCAGGTACAATCGCGTCGATGCAAGTCTGCGATCTCCACGAATTCCGGTCTGGAGCGCACAACTCTCTGGATAGCTTCGACACTCTTTTGAGTACACATGTCGTCTTCGCTACACAACGCAAACCACGTCGCGTGACCCACCATTCTTCGATTCAGCCTGTGCATCTCCTCCACAACTCGAACCATGTCCAGTTTCACCGCTGCAGCCACACAGCTCGAGACCGTCACGTCCTCCTCATCCGCTTTTAGTCTCTGACTACAAGTCTGATTCCACTCTCCAAGGACAGTCAACTTATCCTCTTTTCGATTCTCCCTAATCACCCACATTAGTTTCCTGTTCCGTAATAGCTCCAGTACACATCGTTCATTTCCGCTCTTGATGGCAGTATTGAGTGCATGTAGCGGCGTATTGTATCCAATCTCTTCTTCTGGTTCCAACACATCGAGAATAAACGACGCCAGCCGTCCATGACCGTTTGAACTGGCAAGTCCGAGAGCTGTTCGATCTTCATCGTCCTGGTCTTTTCACCGCAAAACTAGATGTTTAGAGTTCTGTTGTGCTCATATTGTGGCGTGTATTTGCTGCGATTGTTTTTCATGGAACATAAATAATTTTCTTCAAATATGGGGAGAACAGACAAGCTAACCGAAATGCAAAAGAAAAAACCTATGAGGCGCTAGTGTTCAGCTACGTTCTCATGGCTCGTTCAGAGCGAGAGTCGACGGAATGCAGGTGGGGTTACATCGACACGCCAAGCACAAAAGACACTTCTTCCAGATTACCCAGCAGCCTGTAGAATGGCATTAACATCTCATCCTTGAACGGCAAGCCTACCATGCTAGTTATACGGCCGGTTGAGTCATTCCAAAACAATCGCTCGGAACTGGGCAGCACAAGTTTTCGCTTAATGATATTATGACGACAGCCATAATTGGAAACACATTCTGGCAGCGACGGAAGATCACGATTTTGCCATAAAAAAATGACACTATGCGGAAGCACGGCTTAAGGTAAATATCCATTCTCCCATAGTTGTGGCAACTACATCGGATTTTTGCACACCTACTGATCTCTTCACATTTACTTTCTTTAAGGAAAGGAAGCAAAAACCTGCTAGTCAAAAATGATATTTAGCATGTCTGGGCGCTGTTGTATATTAAACGTGCGGTAAGGGAAAAGACCTAACCTATCACTGCTCTGCTGGGACATCAGATATTCCTAGTACCCACGCCACGTCCTCCAAATTCCCCAACACCTTCAGGAGTGGTGCCACCATTTCGTTCTTGAACGGCTTGCCTATCACGCTGGTCATGCTGCCCGTCGCCTCATCCCAAACAAAGCGTACCGAGCTAGGTAACACAATTTTCTTATCAAGAAGCTTTGCTGCAACCGGCAACAACTCACCTTCTTCATCAAAAATGTGAGGAAACTCATGAAGCAGTAGCGAGTGTGTGAGCGTGAAGGTACACTTCGTTGAGGCGAGCAACAAATCTTGTTCGCCGTGCTCCAAACGAACGAGACTGGTTTCCAAGCCATCCTGGCGACGTGAGATTGCCTTCCAGATCTCCAATATAGCGTCTACGCCACGACCACTCTTGACAAGCACATCAGGAGCCATGGTATTGCTGAGAAATTGCTGGTGTTTGTTAGTTTCAAAGCATTGACGCCCTACAGTGGTGGGCACCGACTTCAACCCATTGCTGAAAAGTCGGAAGTATTCTGCGATAACGCTCCACGGAGTGTTCTTGGTCGGTATGTCTTCGGTTAAACGATCGTAGGTTTTCTTTAGAAGGCTCACTTCGTTTTGCAGTCGTTCAACGACAACTTCGACGGTATTCGCTCGATTCCGGATCTTTTGCCGGTATCGCTGCTGGATGAGCCGTCGACGCTCTCGGTGAATTGCGAGGATTTGCTCAGCCTTTGTTTCAGATAGGCCTGGCCCAAACATATTTTCGCTACAGCGTCCTACCTTCTTTCTCGGTTGGTCGCAGGTGGTCTCGCGTCTCGAAGTGGTTCGAACATGCGTGCTTGGGCGACTGAAGCATTCGGAGTTTGGATAAATGTGCTCGTTGCTGTCCTGGTCATCGGCTCTGGAGCGATCTTCGTTGACATCGAACACATGGGACCGCCGACTGGCGGTTTCGGTCACGCTCCCAATTACTTGGTCACTCAAGTGGTTGCAATTAGGCGGGTATAGTGCTCCCCAGGCCATTTTGACGAGATTGACTGGAGCAGGGTGTAGTTTAAAGCCTTGGTATCACGTAGCTGATTACGAAGTGTGAACGCCTCGGTGAGCGTTCTCTTCGGCAAACTGTGTTGACTTTGAAGTTGAGTCACGTAACGTACCAAGGTAAGGAGCGTGACTAAACGTAGCGTAAATAGGTTGAGTCTCGGTGGGATGCTTTGCTGCCATCTGTACACAGCAATCTATCCCATTTTCCCCTGTCGTCCCACCTCAGCAGCTGTCACGGCTGCATAGTCAGGTAGTTGCGTACAAAGTCAACCGTATGAGTAGTGGTTAGCGGTGCAGTGACTTGTCAAGCATGTAGCGAAGAAGAATAACACCATAATTACAGCCACGGATTGATATCTGTGAAGGTGCTACAACAACAACACGTAATGAGCGCCAAGCGGGTGTCTGAACCGCGAAGTGTAGATGGCAAAACTTAAAGTCCAACACAAAACGTCAAGTGTGCTGTTGGAGCATGGAGATGTATACAAAAACAAATGTTGTGATACTGATTCGTTTTGGCGTGCTCAAGTGCTGCCGATTCTACCCCATGCTAGAAGTTATACCTGTACTGCGTAGCACACAAGCTACATTCTGCATGTTGCCTAACAATTTCAGTAATGGCGTCACCATTTCGTTTCTGTAGCGAACGCCCGTCACTTTCGTCATCCGGTTCAAAGAAGCATCCCACATAAAGTGCACCGTGGTGACAACGCCGACTTGTTGACCCAGAAGCTGCCTGGCTAAGGGCGATGGTTCATCCTCTTCGTTTAGGAGGTGAGGAAACTCATGGACTAATGTCGCCGTTGTGATGGTAAAAGTACACTTCACCGTTGCAATCATCCCCACGTCTCCCTCTCCAAGCTCCAAGCGCACAAGGTGGGTAGTAAAATCCTGATGGCGCAGGTTGGCGTGCTTCCAAATGCCAAGAAGAGCCTCTTCTCCAATTCCAGTCTTGACTACCACGTCGGATGCCATCGTGGAACGCACAAACTGGAGCTGTTTGTCGCTAGGCGACAAGCGACCCACGTTCGTGCTGCGTGAGTCTGCTTCTAAACTGTCTGACTCAAGACCGTGACGGAAAAGGCTGAAGTACTCCACGATGACGTTCCACGGGGTCGACCTGGTCGGAATACTTGCACGCAGACGCTCCCGCTGCAGCTCGAGCAATCGTACTTCTCGTTGCAGTCGTTTCACACCTTCTTCGGCGGTCTTCGCACGCTTATCCAGTCTCTTCCGGTAACTTTGCTGAATAACGCGACGACGTTCTCGGTGGAGCATGAGCAATTGCTCAGCGTTGAACTCTGAGGGTTTCTTGCGTGGTAGTCCTGTTGCTTCAGCCACATCGGGTCGTGGTGAATTATTGGTACGATGATCGTTGATTTGGATCTTGAACGGCTTGGAGCGCTTTGGCGCAGGATAAGTGAAGGATGTCGAGTCTTGAGTGTTTTCTTCTTCTGCCACGTCAAGCGCATGACTAAAATTGTACGCCCTAAACTTAGAGCACTGGACCACGTTACCGATCACGCTGTCACTCAGCAAGTGTGCGTTGGGTGGATACAATGACTCGCAGTTCATTGAGACTGAGGCGACTGAGAATGAGGACTTGATCGCTAATTGTGAAGTGAGTGGTGACACCTGTGAGCAGATTCTTCGCAGTTCTACGTTATCCTCTCCTACTGGTCATGGCGTTTAGTCACGCGTGACTCGACTTGTGCGATGCAAGTACGTACAGTGTCCAAATGTCAGCTCTCTGCATCGCCGCACAATCCTGTTGAATCATAGGTTTTGGGCAGTCTGGCACGACAAAACTTTCCCACCAAGGTAGGTATTTACTCCTAGGATTTGGTCCGTAATCTTTCATCTGGCAGTATGATCTGCAAAGTGTGCCGCAGCCTGCTCTTTGAGAATGGGGTAGTCGACATGTGACGACCAACATACACGTGACGTGTGTCGGTGTTCAACGAGCGGTTTACCCACGAAAGGTGCCTCAAGTTGAGCTTTCCTGTTCTGATGGATACAGCTGGATGCAACGAAGGTAAAACGCTGTAGAGAAAAGAAAAAAAAGTAAACTTGCAAGGTATCCATATAGGAAAGCGGTCACTCAAGGACAATCTTCTATTTGCGTAGTTTAGACGCACTAGCGCTATGGTAGAATCAGTCGTCGCTCTTGCTATCTTTTTTTGCTGCGCAGAAGGCTCGGCAATTCGCAGCATTCAGCCTGCACATTTTGTCGCTATCTGGAGATGCAAAAATGTTCGGCAAAAGAATTGTTCTAGGAGCTAGGAACACGTGCTATTGACTTAACAATAGCTTCATTATCAATTGCTCGACACCAGTATGGAATTCTTGCCTTGCTTGCTGCTGACGAATATGTTTATCTGTGATGCCCTGTCAGCAGGCCCGAAACTGTCTAAGCCAGCTCCATATTTTTGGTAGGACATCTCATCTTATCCAGTGCAGGCATATTCAAATTATTCAAAGTGAGCTTTCAAAGAACGCTTGCTGTACGAAGTGAAAAGATCGGCAATGGCACCTCCGTCAGTAGTACATCCAGAGTCAGCAGTCAAGCCGACAATGAAGACGTGGAGAAGTCAGCTCATTGGTGCCTGCTTTCAACACAACTGACAAACTACAGTGGAAGGTACTCGATTAAGAGAATGCTAGCTCTTGAAGAGTACACGCCCCATATACATCCATGAGCCACGTACTGTTTGTAATTATCGCCACACCGGTCCCCCTTGCTCTTCTTGTGATTGCTCAAGAAAGCATTCCGTTGCAAAACCCTGCTGACGGTTGGAAATCTAACTACGGGTTCTGAATTCGATTTGGTGTGCTTGCGGCATTAATTGCGTTTGGAACAGCAATGCATACCGAGAGTATGATCGATGGTGCAAAACTCTCACCTCTTCAACTCATGTTTTTTTCCCTGTGCGTAACAGTTTGCTGCGTTCTGACAGCGATGGCGATCGCTGAACTGGTGTTTCCGGTCCCTTTCATCTATTACATTTTCGATGGCAATGGTCACGATTTTAATTGGGTCCTTCCGTGTTGTTGCTGGAAAGCAAGTTTTCTCTGAAATAGCGGGTCGTCATGACCAGGTTGTTCGATTTTGCAGTTGCTACTGTTCAAATGTCTATGACAATGATTTATCCTGCGCACCAGGTTCTCTTTCAAGCAGCAAATAATACTCCGTGGGAACTACCAGTACTTTTCTCTTACCGCTCATGAAAGTCATCATGAAATACGTGTTTGTACGCACTTTTGCGTCTAAAGAAGATATGATTCCTGAAGGTGTCATCTTTACGGTTGATTCTTTTGACGCATTTTATCTCGCAACTTGCATACAAACAGTCAGGTCTGTAGTAAATGTTGTAGTCGTGATGACCGTTGACTTGACAGAGACGGCAATTGAGTTGCATGACCTGCACCACAAAACGAAAATATCATCTACCGACTACGTGGTGAGGCTGGGATTCATAGCAGTTTACTACAAGTCGCATCTTATGTAATCGACTGCAATCATCGCGAAACAACATGCGCTGTGATAGTCAAATACGATCATGCATCCCTCATGTTGTGTCTTCTGAAACGAAGCAACGTCTTGATAACCTTGATAGTCGATTATTGCCCCGCGGGTCAACTCGACGTTCTCCAAGCAAGTCGAGGGCCCATGGCCATAATACCTACGCAAGCTTCACACACGCAACGGTTTGGTTACCAAATTGGCAAGACAGTTAAACTAAGCACTTCTGTTGTGACAGCAAGTTCGAAACGAAAGTTTTCCAGCCTAATGTGGGTGCGTTCTCATGTTGATGAAAATATCAGTATCTTGGATGAACTCGTTCTTACTGAATTCCAGAAACTATCATTCCGATTCTTTACGGGATTTTCATTCTTGTGATGGTACATCTACCTAGCGCGAAATCTCATCTGGATGTGGTGGGTCTTACTCATCAGAACGTTGGTAGCACCGTACAAAGCGTATTTATCTATGGAGCACTTGAGCTCATATCATTTGTGGTGTTGGCGGTGATCATGCGGCGAAATTGCAGTATTCAGGCACTGTATCATCTTGCGTTCGTGCTTGAAACGCAAGCACTGCCTGTGCAGTCAAAGTTCATTCTCTGGACAATAATGACAATGACGTACCGCGTCGTTCAGTTTGTTAGGTTCTATCAGACTAATCTGATCAATATGCATAGGCACTGACTTCTGGTTGCTCAAACTCAGGTGCTGACTTCTCCTTCAGATTTTTGCATGGATCCAAGGTTAACTCTCTTTGTGACTTGTGTTACTAGTAATACTAATTATAATTTGTGGTTTTATTCTCGCCATCCTTCCATTCAATATGAGGGAGATTACCGAACTACGTCCACATTCGGCTAGATTATCAACAAGCGGAAGGAGTAAAATAACATTAATTAAAAAAAAACCCTGATCGGTACAAGTTTGAGGGCTTGCTCCGATAGACGACCAGCCACTTTAGCTTGACAGAATTAAAAAAAAAAGGAGGATCGAAGGCAAATAGTTCAAAAGTAAAAATACTAGATTGACGAAATCGTGGCATTCTCCAAGAGACCACATAAAGATCAGTTAGTTTTGACGAGATGATATGCAATGCCATTAAAGCACATCAACCAAGACCAGTTTAGTTGTTGAACAGTTTCCTACACGATCAAAGATTTCTCTACCAACAATGTTATACTATACGGCTACAAATTTAACTAAAAACAAAGACATGCTGTTGCTTCTACTGCTGATTGCTCTAATTCGTTTAGGCACACAGGGACGGAAAGCGCAACCAAGAACATGCCACAGCTGTACGCCGATTGAGACTGACTACAAGTGCAGTAGAAGATCTTAGTAATCATTTTCGAATGGATGTTGGATAAGCCCTACGACATGTTCGAGCAACACATTCGCGGGATACCTCAACATCAATGAAAACGACACAAAATTGGATCGAAACAGCGGCGATAAGAATGACGACAGGGCCGTTAACTTCACACGTATGGTCTCACTACGTGTTCATACAGATAATACCTCTTACTACCGACAGCATAGGCTTCGTAACACCGATTGAATTTGTAATAGTAGCCAAGCTAAGAGAAACAGTGCCAACTGCTTCCAAATCTTTATACTATCACGCACGTCTTGTCACCATTTGACTTGTCGCCGGGAAGTTTTCATCGCAAATATCATTTGCGATCGAATCACCTGTAAAGAGTTTACATTGATTGGTCCGGCTGGTTATCTTCTTGCCACGATCTTCGTCATTTTCAGTTTTACACAGTGCTTCATCAGTTGGAGTAGCGAATCCATTAGTGTAGCTGCCTTGCGTTCAGTTTTAGTTGTCTGCATGCTATGCGTGTGCTTAAACAAGTCGTAGTCGTGCATTACGCGCACAAACCTGGACTGGATCTGGCCAAGTCAGTACAATGAGAGCGATCAGCGCTTGTGTGCTGTGTTTAGTGCCGTTACAGTCCAAGTTTCTGTTTTCGTGTTTGTTTAAAGCTCGCGCTCGCTGGGAGTTCCCTTTAAACTTGAACAAGTAAAACCCTTGAATTTTGGTTCTCGTCGCACGCTGTTCTTCTCTACAGTTCTTGCCCAGCGTAGACGAGCTCCTCAGCACACTTTCCTTGCCACGAGCAGACTTGTGCGTCGAATTGGACGACGTGTTATACTTCGCCATGTTCGACTGAAAGAAGAATGCAATACCACAGAAGAATAAACCCTAGTAGCAATCCACGAAATTCACGATTTAGCTTAAAAAGCAGGGGGGGGGGGGGCTGTTTTACAAAACGGGCCTCATAATCGCATTATGGGCCATAATACGATTTTGGATTTGTCGTGTTTTTCGTCCATAATGCCATTATGGCGCCAAAATTGCGAATTTGGGGGTAGCGCGAACACGGCCTAAAATAAAAAACAGAACTCTAGTTTCAAATTCAAATCGCACTACCGCATGGTTTCCATCTACACTAGCAGCAATCATTCCTTTTGAAAACCATATCCATCACAAACGAAGTTCCAGCGATAATAACATTTTCACCGTAGTCATTTCAGAGAAACAGAACCTAGGACATGTATTTTCATTCGGACGGTCAGTTTGGCACGACGTTAGTGGGAAAACATCTTGGCCCCATGCAGTTCCGCTGGGCTGCTACACGTTGCAGGCCCAGGCACACCCTGCAGATCAACACGAACGAGATGAATTTTACGTCGCGGGGCTCAACATTCTCGCTCGTTTTTAATCTCATGCGATGCTCGCACAAGAGACGATAATCCTGGCTTTGGTGGTAGCCGAGGTGTCAATCTACCGTAACTACTGCTCTAATCAAGATATACATTGTCCGCAATCGCCAGATGTTGATTAGACTACACTTCATGCATCGCTACGTCGCCAAGAGCGTGGAGATTCAGACCACGGGTTGTCGTGCCTTAATGTCTATGTCTCAAACTGAGGCGGGGCAGCGAACAGGGGAGCTAGGATGAGATTATTTCCCGGCCGGAGCTGTCTATAGCATGCCCAAACCTCAACCTCTTCAGTAACTGATCCCAGGCTTCAGGCCACGAACAAGGGTTCAGTCACGCGTGACTAAACGTGATGAACAGAATAAAAGATAACGCATAGCTGCGAAGAACCTGCTCTCACTCACCCCACACTCGACTGCCAAGGTCTCGCTGCCAAGGACCCGCTCTCAGTCATTCACTCCACAAATCGACCATCACGACCTCACACCAACCAACATCTCAATGAACAGCGACGCATTCTACCCACCAAACAGCCACTTGCTGAGCGACAGTGTGATCAGTAATGCGGTCCAATTTTCCAGACGAAGAACCTACGAGGTCAGTCCAGCGCTCGACATGAGCCAGCAACCGTCTCGAGTCATCGCTTCGCACGTCATAACCTGTCTCCCTTGTCCTGGGACCACCGGTGCCAAGCAGCGCAAGGTGCGATTCAATCATCATCGCACCAAACATTTACGGCACAGGCCGAATTGGACGAAGCAACTGGTCAATCACGGGGAAAATCATCGCAGTTTGATGCCGAGCAATTGCTCATGCTCCACCGAGAACGTCGTCGCATTATTCAGCAACGATACCGGAAGAGACTGGATAAGCGTGCGGAGACCACCGAAGAAGGTGTGAAGCGACTGCAACGAGCAGTACGATTGCTTGAGCTGCAGCGGGAGCGTCTGCGTGCAAGTATTTCGACCACGTCGACCCCGTGACCATCATCGTGGAGTTCTTCAGCTTATTCCGTCATGGCCTCGAGTCAGCCAGTTCAGAAGCAGACTCTTGCAACACAGCCGTGGGTCGCTTGTTGCCTAGCGACAAACAGCTTTAATTTGTGCGTTCAACCATGGCGTCGGACGTGGTTGTCAAGACTGGAATTGGAGAAGAGGCTCTTCTTGGCATTTGGAAGCACGCCAATCTGCGCCATCAGGATTTCGCGATCAAACTCGTGTGTTTGGAGCTCGGGGAGAGAATCAATGGTGGCGACAGTAAAATGCTCCGGTACGATTACCAAGGCGACACTGATCCATGAGCTCCCACATCTTATTGATGAAGATGTCGAGCCATCGGCCCTCGGCTCGAAAATTTTGGGCCACCGAGTGGAGGTGGCCACCACGGTGCGCTCTGTCTGGGATGCTTCTCAAGCGCGGATGACCCAAGTGATTGGCGCTCGCTACAGAAACGAAATGATGCCTCCGTTGTTGAAGAGGTAAGGCATCTTGGAGGACGTAGCTCGTGTACTCAGTAGTTCTGGAATTACTTCTAGCATGGGGTAGCTGTATATGCATATTCCTTGAAAATGTGGATATATTACATTTGTTTTTCGGCCACTAGCGCTTTAACGGGCTGAACTCGTCAGCTTGCTGGTCTTCAGCGATTTCTTGTTTTTCCCCTGAGCCCCAGCAACTGTCCATATCGGAAAGCAAAAGTGTAAACTTTTAATGTTGTAGTCACCAAATCAGCTTCTTGACTACCTCCTTCATTTTATGCACTGACCGAGGCGTCACTCAGTGAGACATTTTAGTGGGAAAGCCGGGAAAATAACATGCTTATAATGTTTTGCTGAACGAAGGCATGCTGGCTTGAGCTTGTTGCCGACATTTATCGCATGGCACCAAATTATATCTTTCCTGGCACAGATACCGAACTGAATTCTATTCTGAGTTTGCTAAGTCAAGATGTGCCACTACTTCTATCCTAAACAATTTGAAGGCTATCAGTGCATAGAAGTTTTTCCTGCATTCCTGACGGACGCTGCGCATTTTGCCACCAACAGCCTTGAAAAATTGTTGCTGCGCTTGAGCTGCATTGTTTGGATATGCCGATACCATTTCCAGCTTGTACGCGTTCTTCATTACACAGCTGTGTTGCGGATTCGCAGGCGACGGTGATACAATTGTCCAGTTATAGTCTTGTAGCAGAAGTTCACCAGAAGTAAGAAACCACTTCGTCGTTCCGACCAACATGATCCGATCCCCTTCGTCATATTTTCGAAAGGTACTGGCTGCGTTAATGCAGTGCAGACCTTCTGAAGTGAAGCTATGGCTTTCATGTCAAGTGGGCTAGGAGTCTTTCGGCAAATCTGTGGGCAAATATCAATGTATAAGTCGGGTTTGTTGTGTGTAGCTGTTGTCGGTACGTACGTAGCGAAAAGTATTGCAGTATCCCTCTTTGTCTTGGTCGCGTGCTGCCATAGCGTCGCCTACTACTACTACTACTTGTTGTGCAGTTCGTACGATAGAGGTCACTGAGCTGGCCTGAATACAGTTTTTTAGGGGCATATTCTGCCAGCGAAAGGAAACTTTCGTGGTACTCTCCACGACTGGAAACATGGCGTCGGTATCAAGTCGGAGCCAATCTAAGTTGTTTAACAATTCCTCGATGACTACATCGCTAAACTTAAAGTCGCACATCGGCCTCTGAACTTTAGGCTGGAGTTGAAACACAAAGTCTGTTGTTGCTGGAGCAACACCGTGCTGCCGTTGCTGAGGTTTGGCTGATCAACAGCAACACGACGCGACAGCTGCGGTAAGTGCAGGCGGTTAAGCAAATGCTGTAAACACGGACAGTTACACAAGAGCTGGAAGCATGGGCGATTGCCTAACGGACCGGTACTCCTCAAAGGCATGCATAGGAAACAAGAGCAGCTAGTGCAAGCTAAAGAACTGCTCAATACATATCACTTCTACATTTCCATCGGAAGCAACAACAAAGAAATCCTTAGCTGGACTGCTACCAGCATGGATGAACCTGACGACGCAATGGTGCTAGTCTCCGCAGGCAAGATGTTCATTGCCGTATACCCTCCACTGCCGCCGTTTTCAGACCATGACCTACGGCTGACGCAGGAAACTACAACAAGAACGGCAGTGCTTCAAGGTAGTGAGAGCGGCGTCAGGTGGAAGCCCTGGTCCATCATTCTGCTGCAGCATACAGTAAGAGCTGTCACTTCTGGTACCACTCACAACTAATATCCCCCTTCGAATGATACAATCGCTTAAATGAGGCTTCGAGTTTGGGCGGAGCTCGTCCACCAGCGAAATCGCAGGCGAAGGAGCAGCACGCCGCCCACCAGTCGTTTGGCTCATCGTTGCCGGAGCCACTTCCCACAACTAAATTTGAGCTGCACCCGCAACGCACTATGGGGGCCTGGATGATGATCCACCAGAAGCGACAGCTCATCGAGAAGCCATCAGAGTGTCCGGCCATGGCCCAACACGAGCTGGCCGCGTGGGCAAAGCGTACCTTCAAGCTCAAGCGGGCCCCCACCCAGTCAACGATCTCCGACATTCTGCGTGCAGCACCTGCCATCATGAGCGAGGCATACGGTGACGGCAAGCGCCGCAAGCCACTGGAGGTGACGACGCTGGCGCTGGAGCAAAAGCTTTGGGCATGGATTCAGTTCGTCGAGGCTCTGGATGTGTGCATTTCAAGGAAGTTGATCAGGATGAAGGCGCAGGACCTGCAGACGGAGCTATGCGATGCATGGACTTGAGGTTCTCTGATGGATGACTCACTGGATTCGAGCGGCGCCATGCGCTACGCTATCGGCAGCGTCATGGCGATGCTGCATCAGCCGATACGGCTGCTATTTATCTTGGTAGGCAGCAGCTACAGGACCTTACCGATCAATACGAACCACAAAATGTTTACAACATGGACGAAACGGGTTTGTGCTACGCTATGGCGCCTTCCCGTTCCATCTGCAGAGGAGGTGCCCGCGGCGTGAAGAAGACCAAGACAAGAATCACAGTGGCGCTCACTTCAAATGCCGATGGCTCTGACGCGCTCCCGCCGCTGTTTTGGGCCGCGCCAAGCAACCCTTCTGTTTCAAGAAGCGCACAGCTGCCCAGCTTGGCTTCAAGTACAAGGCAACCAGAAAGCGTGGATGACGGGCCATATTTTCCGCGAGTGGTTGCCGGGCATCTGGACACCATATATTGTTGCTCGTTGACAATCTTCCTCGCATACATGGATGAGTTGGTTTGCACTAATGTTCGCCTTGAATTTATGCCCCCGAACACGACTGCTTTTCTGCAGCCGATGGATGCAGAAATAATAGCTGCGTTTAAGTGTGCTCACCGTCGAAAGCAACTTCGATGGGTGTATGACAAGATCAAGAGTGGAGAGGAAATCAAAGGGAGTAACGTGTACAAGGTCGACTAGCTCCAGGCGATGAGCTGGAGTAAAGAAATCTGGCAGGAGCTGCAGGGTAAGGCTACCATTGAAAATTGTTTCCGGCACACTGGCATCGTCTTTAATGGAGCCGATGAGAGGAGCAAGGAGGAAACTAGCTACGGGCAGGATTTAGAGCTAGAGGATATTATCATCCGTGCCGCAGAGTTGAGTATCTAAGCTTCATAAACTAATTGCAAATCTTATGATATGGTCGGACCACGATACCGGAAGTGGTATCTTTTATTGTACCAGCGGAATGCAGAGCAAATCGGCCAGGTCCAGTTGCAGCAAGATCGCCTTGCAGCACAAACTTCGGAATACCTGCAGGCACAACACGACCAGCAAGTTTCGCTAGTCGAGCAGCAGGAAGAGATGCGACGTCAAATGGATGAGCATCGCAATATTTGGAGGAGCAGTACAAGATACTGAAGGCGGCGGAACAGGCTGTCGGGCTCCAAGGGCAGAGATGGAGACCTTAGCAGAAGCTGTGCAGCCACATTTGCAGGCACGATGGGGCGCCTTCGCACAAGGTGCAGAACCAGCAGCTAGTGAGCGACCACAAGACATTTCTACAGTCACTGTTAGCGCCCCATACTGGGGCCGAGAGTGATGAATTTCGGCGCCGAGTTATAATGTCATGCGCCACGCGCGGCCCGAGCCCGCCGCTGTCATCGCCACCTCGGGCCCTTTCCGGCGGCGGTTTGCTCCCCGCGATGACGCAGCGCGCTGTTAAAGTGCCCGGAGCTACCCAACCGCGCGCAGGAAAGGCGTGGATGCATCCATCGAGCCGATCGAGCGGCCACGGCGCCGAGTCCGTTCTCATCGGCGACCGAGCAGCAGCATCTGCAGCAATGCGCTCGGTCGGCGCACCAATCTCGCTGCCGTTTAACACGGCGGATTCTGGTGGTGACAAGCTGCGGGTGGCGCTGCAGCGTCGTTCCCAAGTACGTGGCGGCTGCGCGCAGAGGTCGAGAGGGCGCTGACGCCGATGTAGCACTGCGGAGCTGCAGTGTACCATGCGTCGCGGCATTCGCGTGACTAGGTCAACGCATTGCCTAGCTCACCATCGCAGCGTCTGGCAAGGCCGTCATCACCAACATCGATAGCCTGGCGCTTTGCTCGTAGGACCTGCCACCACAATGGATGTCTCGGCTGCGGCGAGGATTCTCCGAGCTGTCATTGCTACTTGCCTCCAATGGTGTGAGCCATCGCCATGATTCGAAGAGCAAAAAACGCAGATGGCACTAATACGAACCGCGTCATGTTGGTTCGTGTGTGCAGGCGTCTTCTTGCGTTTTTATACTTCTTGGCAGCGCAGCAGCTTTGTGGTCTGCTAATGACGGTAGCGGTCGGAATGGGAATGAGTCCCGCGGTAGTATTGATTGGCCTGCTCTTGCTTGCACGACGCTATTTCCAATGTCATTGATGTGCTATCGACACTTCTGTAACGGTCCTGACAGCCTTGTCTACCTTTAGATGGTCGAGTGATTCAACGGCGCTGCAATTGCGACACTGGCCGCTGGCCGACAGAACGAACGGATAGACGTCAGCCCGGCCGCCGTTCCACGAGGCCGAGGCCGCAACTCGGCTCGCCGCGGCGGCGCACCTCGTTTTTGCCGGAGCAGATATTTTGGCGGTGGGCAAATCCGCCGCCGATCCCAAGCCAAACCCCTAGCTGCTGTCTGTCTCAACCGCCGTATGTCAGCCAAGTTGAAGTGATCTGGTCACGGGCATTGCGAGCGATCCTCGGCAGGGACGGCAATCACGGCCGATCCGCCGCAGACTCCGGCAGCGCGCGCGGTTACTTGCGCCACCTACGTTTTGAGCTTGAGAACGGGCAAACTGAAGTAACTGAACAACCAAATAGTATTATGAGATTTTACAGTCGGCGGGCGCGCCCACCGACTCGGCCGACGGCTTATCTGCGGGCGAGCACCATGGGCAGCAGCAGCGCGACGCAGAGCACCACGAGGCTCGTCCTCTTCATGCAGCGGCGTCGGATGAACCCGAGCAGCGACTTGGGCAGGTAGGCGGCGAGCCACGACGAAACACGCCCACCGGCGGCGAGCTCCTTCTGTTCTTCGTCTTTTGGTGCAGGGGCTGCCAGCTTCTCAGCAGTTTGGGCGCAGGTGGTGCGGGCTTCTCTTCCTGTGCAATTGCCTCGACAACTGGCTGCTGCTCCGGAGTCACGACCTCCGGCTTCTGGGCAGGAGGTTCCACGACGGCCTTCTCCTTGACAGCTTCATCGGCGGCAGTCTCCGCTGCAGCTTCTTCCACCGGCACCTCTGATGACACGGGCTCCGCTTCTTCGTCCGCGTCCTCTTCAATCGAAGCAAACTCTTCTTCCACCTGCTTCTTTACATCCTTCTTCACCTCCTGCTTCACTTCATCTGCTTCCTCCGCGGACGCGGGCGTCTCCGCTGCAGCCTCTACGGGCGTCTCCACAGCAGCTTCTTCATTTTCTTGTGTAATGGCCGTCTCCACCTCTTCCACTGGGCGGGGCTCCTCTGCTACTGAGCTAGCCGGTTGCTCTGGCTTAGCAGCAACAATCGGCTTCTCCTCGACCTCTGCTTCCTGCACAGGAGCCTGCTCCGCCACCTCTGGGGTGGCGTTCTCTGCGGCCTCCTTCTCAGGAGACTGTGTCTCCTCCGCCAGCTTGGACGCCTCCTTCTGGACGTCGACGCTGTCGGCGCTGCTGGGCGGCTCGTGCATGGGCTCGTCCAGCACGGACTCGGTGCTGGTGGACACGTCGTCGTCCTCGTGCTCGGGCGAGCGCAGGTGACGCGGCACCTTGAGCAGCTCGCACAGCAGGTCCTCGACCTCGGCCGGGTAGCCCCTGGCGGCGTAGAACGCGAGCACCTGATGCAGAAAGGCCTCGAGCTGCTCCTGGCGCTCCTCGGGCTTGGGCGTGAAGAAGAGCGTGCCCTTGGGCGGGAAGTCGGCGCGGAAGTCAGCACAAGCTGGTCGTAGAACTCGTGGAACTTGCTGTAGCGCAGCCCCAGCCGCCAGCGGTGGCCGTCCACGCTCACCTCCGTCGTGTAGGCGTGGAAGCTCGAGCGGTAGAAGCCCGTGACGTGCGCCGCGATGGCCTTCATGGCGCTTGCGTCTCGCCGGCCCAAAAGGGAAAGTGAGCTGCCACTCGCGGACCAATTTTTTGCAGCGCTCGATTGTCTAGACTGCGCGGGCCTTTTTCTAAGCAAATCAGCTTCAGGCCCTGGCCTGTTTCCTGCCGCGCCGCGAGCGATGGACGGATGCCGCTGCGAGCGCGAGTGAGTCAAGCGTTGCTCATGCGCGAGAGGGCGGAGCCGGCCTCGCCACTGAGGCAACGGCAGCGGCAACGGCAACGGCAACGGCAACTCGGGGAGGCGCTTGTTGCTTGTTGCTTGGAGTCTCGCTCTGAACGGATGGATACATTTTGCCGCATGTGATCATCCTGCTCCGAATAGTGGCCCCGATCTTGAACCGACGTGGACTGCAACTATGCGCTGCAACTATTGTCTCGCACTCTAGACGCTTCCCATGGGCTTGTACGAGAATGACTGACTCCGACAGAAAAGTTCGTCCTGGACGCCTTCCAGACTGAGGCCGGGACTGAGCACGGGGCAGTCGCCGCCCAACATGGCCACGCTGCGCGTCATCGCGCAGCCTGCCACCCGACGTTCACGTCCTCCTTCTCCATCGCTTGACGAGTGCGTCGAGCTCGTCGATACTCTCGCCAGAGCGAGCTGAGCGCCACGACCAACTGCATGAACTCCATGGCGACAAGCAACACGGGAGCGAACAGGTCCATCCCTCGTCGCTCCACGTACTTCGCCGAGTTGCGCACGAGTAAGGTGACTGCAACGAGATAGCCGAGCCTTTCAGCCAGATACGTGGCGTTGGGGATGTCCACAGCATCCACATAGGCGATCATGGCGTGCAAAACGCACACCATGAGAAGCAGATACACAACGACGAAGTTTTTGCCCACTTCAGTCGTCGAGACGAGCAGGTGAACGATGCCCAGCGGGGCGAGGAAGTCGTTCAGCCGGTCCCAGAATACTTGTAGTGCGATGCTAGCCCGTTCGTACCTAGAGCCCTGCACCGCGTCAGCTCCAGGAAGCCCAACGGCAGACCGACCGAGACCCTGGAAAGCTCGGCCAAGGCTGTCTACAGTTCGTGCTGCTGCCATGGCGCAGATGAGATGAGCCACTAGCGCGTTGACGCCCCTCTTACGAACGTACAAATTGTTATCGACGAAAGCGACAGCAAAGACGTAGATCGAGAATGGCAGCAGTGCTACCTTGACGGCTACAACGCCCACAGCAAAATAATTTGGGGTGCCAGTCGCAGCGCTTGATGCTGCCCACGTTTCCTCACCGAGATGCTTTGACGAGTACAGCACATACCATCGAGCAAGTAGCGAAACTCCAAGCACAGTCGAAAAGCCAACTGCGAGATACAAAACAGTTTTGTCCACGTTTTCCATGAGATTTACCTGATCAATTCTGCTTGCCCTTCCATTTTGCTTAAAAAGCTCATGCATAACCTGGAAGCCGGCAGCATCGATGGTCTCGTAGAAGTTGAGTACTACCAACACTGAGTTAGCGCAGTCAAGAAGGGCAAACACCCACTCTTTCGTTGGCAGATCTTGGATCACAGTTTTCTTCCAACGCCAAGACGTTTGAGGTCTAGGCATTGCTTGAGCGTGCTGTCCAATCGATGCGACTGGATGTGTTGTGGCACTTCTCGACATACGTGTGGAGTTACTGCTTCAATATCTCTATTCCGGTGCCCGCTGCGAGCGCTGGGCTCACAGGGACTTGGAAATAAGTCACTGCTTGGTGTCGAGTTGTCTCCATTAGTTGGCGTCATGGTGAGTCGCCGAGCCCTTGCTACACGTTTTCGTTCGCGACGGCGATGACGTCCCTCATACAATCGCAGCCCAGTCAGCACGATGTCAGCTACCAAAAACACCACAGCGCCAGCGATATCATTGTTTAAGGTTGGAGACACCTCAACAACGCTCATGCCCATAACAATCGTCATGACAGTAACGTATCGATGAAGCTGGTACGAGACTCGCTCTGGTGTTGAACCTCTCTGGCAGCACGTCCAGCTAGCCCAAGCCATGGAGGGTACCGTGGAATCAGCAGCAGCATTTCGCTCTGGTTGAGGAAAGATGACACCATGCTGCAGTCTTTCCAGCGGTCGAAAAAAGTAATAATCAACTGCTTGCCAGTGATCTTCGCGTGCGCTTCTTGCTCGCCCCAGTCGTAAATGGTCTCACCACGCGCTCGACTTACCAACCATGTATGTGTTATTGCGATTGCATCCACGAGTTCACACATAACCAGAATGAGCGCACTGCAAAGCGCGCTGGTCTCCTGCTTCCACTCCAAACCGAACGAACTATTGAGACGCAGCGTCACGTACAACAGAAAGAAGACTTTGAGCAGCGCAATGATCGGCGGGAGATACCGTCGTCTTGTGGTAAATTTTATCGCACACGTGCAGTTGAGCAAGGCGCTGCGCAGACTCCACTGAACGAGCCTCGTGCCCCACACGATAAGAACACTCATCACTGCGATCACAATTAAGACTTGAGGAACTTGATCTATCACCACAGGTAGTGACAGCGGTGCGTCTCCTCCATCGAAGTCTTTAGCTTGGAAGCAGTTGATGACGGCTCCTGCTACCCCAACTTGCTGAAAGCAGAGCACGAGGAACTCGAACACGCCCAATTCCGATGGCACAATGGCGTTCTGTTGCTCCTGCAGCCAGCGATAGGACTCAGCTGCGCGTTGCAGCATTGCCACGACAACGACGAGCTAGTCGGCCAGACCGGTGATTGCGAAAAAAAACTCGGGACGTGGACAATCAGACAATTGCACGTTGCTTCGAGCTGAGCCAGAACGTCCAGGGAGAGCTCGTGCTTACCATGAACGCGGGGCACGAGCTCACTGAGTAATCCCAAGTCGCACGATCGCAGATGGTGACTCGAGGTGGAAATGCTGCATTCGGGTAAACATTGTAGGAATGACGCGATGTTGCGAGGTAGGATATCCTCGAAGTGGACGTGAAGCGTCGGATTCCAAGGGAGAACATGCACGAGTTCGCCGTTGTTCTTCGTAGCTTCACTGGTTTGAGGCGCCACTCACGCCGACCTTCTCGCGCACACAGCAGTCTATGATGACGCGGCCTGTACTTCGGTGCCAACTCAATTTGTCTTTACTGCCGATGCAAACTGTGTGTCTTCGGACAGCCCAAGTTGTACAGCAGTAGGTGGTTCATCAATCTACAGCGTCGAAGGTTGTTCAACGGTATGCGACAACGCTGAGATGCTGGCGGGTGCGTTCCCGTCGAAGTTGTTTCTTGTTTCCAAGACATACAGCGACCCTGGGGGCTGCGAAGAATTGGACGGAGTGGCAGTATATCTAGCTGATGATTCGTGCCACATCGCAGTGGACGGAGCGTCGAGCTTCAGGGTCACAACCCGTGACGGTGCGTCTGCTTTACTTGAAACCTTTAGTGGCACGACGTGTTCTGGCAGCAGTCAGAAGAGTATCGACTTAAGCTATACCAAGCTCACGACCAAATCATGTGGAGCAGGTGACGACAACATTTTCTACATGGGCGGGGCTAGCAACAAGTGGACGATCCTATCTTTCTACTCTGACAGTAAGTGTAAATCGAAGCCTTTGAACATCCAAGTTTATCATCGCTTCATCTGTGATGCGGAAAAGGATCCTGCCAATGCAGCATGTGCTGTCTTCGACGGCTCAAACGTACTCCGTCTGGAGTTGTGCAGACGACTATGTTGCTTTTACGGAAAACGCACCGGGCTTGGTACACCATTTTACGTTGAAGAATGATATTTCGATCAAACCACTTGTGCTGAGTTGGATCATTACATGATCTACCCGGTGGATGGCTCTTGTATTTCTATGAGCTGGCCGAGCTACAAAGTGGAGTTGCACGCGGATGGCGTAGCCACATTTGATACGGTTAATGAAGCTGATTGCTCTGACAGCCCGACCACTCTGACTTACGATCGTGCCAGTCTCGCCTCCAAAGACTGTGTCACGGACAGTAATATCAAATACCGCATCGGCGGAGTCACTCCGCAATGGAAATCCATCGGTGTCTATGATCCTACCGATTGTAGTGCCCGGCCGGTCAAACTAACGTTTACTAGCGAATTTACCTGCGAGGCAAAACCTTGTGTCGCTGGAGACGGAGCGATATTTTCTTCAAATGGTGATTGTACAGACGACTAATTTGCATTTACCGCTGATGTTTTTGTTGAAAATCACCCGTACGTGATCGTGGAGGACTACGTTGGTGCTGGCGAATGTGCTGTAGTGGAAATTGTCACGGTGCTACCTGCTGACGGTGTGTGTCATGACAGTTTTATATGGACTCGCGAGCTTTTTCGTGGATCTCGATCCAGATCTCTCGGCGTCCATAATCTCATACGATAAAGCTGGATGCGATGGGTCGAATACAAGTATTTCCGTGGCAAGCAGTCTTCTGGGATCACATTCTTGCTTTGAGGACAACAAAAAATTCTTTCTGGGCGGACTAACTACACAATGGTGTGCCATCGTTGTGCACGACAGTAACGATTGTACTGGTGTGCCGGTACAGTTGACCTTCACAAAGAAACCCACTTGCACTCCGCCGAATCCAGTTGCTTGTGTTCAAGCTGCCGACAGTCAGGTATTTCTCTCTCATGATTGCATCGCTGACTATTTCACTTTCGCGGCAGATACATGTCCGCCACGTCCTCCGGAAAGACCGTGCCAGCGATGTGCGGGGTCACGATCACCTTCGGGTGCGACCACAGCAGGCTCTCCTCCGGCAGCGGCTCCTTCTGGAACACGTCTAGCACCGCCTTCGACAGTAGCCCTTTGTCCAGCGCATTCACGATCGTCGTCTCCGAAATGACATCGCCCGTAGTAATACTTAGAACATTACGCTGGGAGTTTTTTTCCTTACCGTAATTTACCACCGAGAACATGCAAGAGAAACCTTCTTGACGCAACCCTTAGAGCGAGAGCCACGTCTTTTCGATAATAGGGCGTTTCGGCCGCCAACGTTCAAACTATATTGATAAAAGCAATAGAACAGATTCTTACCGACGTGGCGTCTCATCATTGGTTGAAAATCTATGTCACACACCTTCATGTCCCGCTTAAGTACGCCAGAAATTCTCCCTCCCTTCTTCCTCATTCCAGAATCTGCCGGCTCGAGGAAAGATGGTGAAGCTCTTCTGTGCGATTGTTGGTGTGGCGGGCAGCGCGTTCTCGGTGCGAGTGGACGAGAGAGACTCGGTGGATGACTTGAAGAAGGCGATCTGGGAGGAAATCAAAGAGATGTTTATACACGACGATAAATTCAGGAGCGTCGTTGCATCTCGCCTGCAGCTCTTCCTGGCGAAGACGGAGGGCGCGTGGCTCGATGGGGCTGGCGCGGCAGCTGTGGCGCTCGATGAACGTGGACATCCGCAAGGCTGCGTGCAGATGGATCCCACACTGTGGATCAAGAACCCCAAGCACTTCGGCGATAATTTTCAACCAGGTGAAGGCCAAGTTCACGTGCTGGTGGTGGTTCCGAAGGGTGTTGGAGATGCCTCGGCTGCTCCACCGGCGGCAATGCATCGTCACCCCGAACGTCTCAAGCGATGGGCTGCGATCAATGCAATGATTCGTCAGAAGAATCAAGAGGCGAACCAGAAGACCACGAGTGAAGACGCCAAGAAAACAAGCAAAAAGCGGAAAAATCACGTTGTCGACAAGACTGTGGGCTATTCGAGTCTTTGTTGGGAAGATATCAAACCTATTTACAACTTCGACGATTCTTACGACCTTCAACCCAGCGATATTCCTGATGCTGACATCCAGCTACTCCTCGCTCGTATTGCTGACTTGCGGGAACTCTACGGACAAATCTCGGATGGGAAAGAAGCCAAGAGATTGTTTTTTATCGCCCCGATCCTTGAGACAGTCAGTCGTCTGCTCAAGAACGTCCGCATATTAGTTGAAGAAGACGTGGTTGGGAAGAACGTGCTCCTGAAAGGTCGATTCGAGTTTGTCCTCAAACGTGGCACCAAAAGAATTTCACTTATCGAAGCAAAGCGTGAAGATATGCTACAAGGACTGGTTCAGAATGTGACGGGGCTCGAAGCTCTTGCTGATGTTGAAGATCTTACTGTGGCGTATGGCATCGTGACCAATTTTCTCGAGTGGACGTTCTTGATCAGTGAAGACATGAAGGTCCGAAAGCATGAGTATTCTCTCCGTACCGTCGATACCATGCCATCGTTTGAAGGATTGAAAGAAATCGTGGGGAAAATTTACGCGATGCTGCAATAAATATCTTCCATATGTGTTGCAATCCGTTTGCTTATTTTCTAATTGAGATCTTCTTACATGCACTCATCTGCTTAATTATGGCATCGAAAGGTATCTCTGATCGTCCGCTCAACGATAGCACTTTAGAGCATCTAGAGTAATCCGCACAAAGTCAAGCTACCGGTGAAACTAAGATCAACAGAGCGCGCGCCAATTGAATCAAGTAAGGTGAAACTATTTGTTTTATTACTGATAAATATAAAGTTAGTAATATACTAAGATGGCGTACTCACCTGAACAATACCTTGCTAACAAAGAGCGAATCAAGGCCACACAAAGCGCTACTATCACGACGCTCGCTTGTCATACCAAAATAGCTACGACGATAAGAATACAGCAGATCCGTGCTCGCAAGCGTAAGCCCAAAACCGAACTTAGCGAATCTGAAAGCGATGAAACCGAACCTAATTAAATAATATTTTTTTTTTAATAAAAGGTCAATCCCATATAGTCAATGACAATGGCTTAAAACCTCCAAAAAGTATAAGCCATATATTTGAATTAATTAATTTCAGAATATTTGTAAATGACTAAGATATAAATTCGATCCTGATACAAGGTCAAATAATTATAAAGTCATATCTACGGAGAATAATATAGCCAAGCATATATAGGCAACATGATTGCATACGAACTCGAAGGATTAAAGAGATTAAATATCCAACCTATTAAATGGGGTAGTAGCTACCGCGTTAAGGTGCGTGGTAGAACGGGCAAGATGGTTTATGTTAGCAACGTTTCGCGTCTAATCAACAAGAGATTAGTAGCTAAGCAGTACAATGTTTCGATTGAAACCATTGAGAAACACTTGTCGCCCGACTACAAGGCTGATCCTAAGTACCGTTTTTACAATGGTAATCACATGGAATCACATTTGTACGAGGGTGTTGAGCCTTCTGATTTCTACAACAAGCTCGAGAACGTCCTTTCGACTCAAACGAGTGCGTTTAAGATAAATATTGCTCTCGGGTACGAACTTGTAAGCAAGACCGATCCTGACGACACTCGCTACTTCTACCCAAATCTCGCTAATACTCATGTATTCAATAATCCTATTGCTATCAATAGCAAGGCTGATATTCAAAAGAAGGTGATTTCGGAAATCCGTTCTATGGAGTTGGCTGACAAACTGAACTATCCCAGCTCTGGGTATAAGCTAAAGGCGATCACTGCATTCAAGATTTTCGTCTATCATCGCGACCATGCTCTCGGGGATATCGAAGCTGTCATCCCTAAGATTATTCGCGAAAACAAGCATGTGATCAACTTCCCCAAGACCAACAACAAGTGCGTCTTCCACTGTATTGCATGGCATACATTCCAGAGCCCTAAGAAGGATCCTCGAAGAATTCAGGCTCAGGTGAAGCAGGCATTCAAGCGCTACTGTTCTTTTAAGGGGATAAATTATTCGTTGAGACTGTTTAGGAGTTTCAAGCCCATTGACCTACTACAGCTCGATAAGATTGAAGACTGCTTCCAACTTGGTATTAACGTATATAAGATGGATGTAGTTCTGGAAATGTAGAATGCATTCGTAGATCGGAAAAGGGGTATGAAGCCATGGATATTTTATCGTTCGAGAATCATGCTCTTTACATCAAAAACATCGATATGCTTCAGGCTAAGTATCAATGTCCTAAGTGTGAAATGGTTTTCGTCAGCGCTGAAAGGGTTAAAAACCACAAAATGAATCAGTGCGAGCTCGTGAATATCGAAAGCTTCCCAACTATCTACAAACCAGCTCAGAACGCAATACGATCACTGCTTACGAAGTATTCAATCAAGAATGTTGACCAGTACATCGATCACTTCATCGTTTATGACTTTGAGGCCATCCTGCGACTCAACACGGGGAGAATACTGTCTTCACGAACGAACACGTTCGGTGTCTGTATCAGTAGCTGATAACTTAACCGGGAGGTGTGTTGCTTTGTAAATGATGATCCGAAGATGCTACTTACGGATATGTTCAAATACATCTGTGATGTATCCGTGAAGATCCAGCAGTACAATGTTAATAAGTACAAGTCGCTTCTACAACAAATCATCAACGCTCACGGTCTGACAGGTATGGGAATTCCAGGAGTCAATCTTGGTAAGACCTACAAGATGTCTGGTGTCGAGGGTTGGATTGAACAAGGAAAGTATGCCAGCTTCTTTGACTTTCATAGCAGTCTTGGCTTTGGTAAGCAAAGGTCTGATTACGGGAAACTGAAACAGCAGCTTGATCAGGTACCAGTATTCGGTTTCAATTCTGGTCGATACGATATTAACTTGATTGAGAAGGATTTGTTTGATGTTATCGGTACCGACAATATCAAATGTCGTGTCGGAGCACGGCTAAATTCTCGCGACCTAGCGGTACGAGTCCCAACAGCAACAACAACTACCTCCCCGCGAGGGTCGGCAGTGTTGGATCAACCTGAAGGCTCAGGAACGATCCCTTACACCGGGGTGGTCTTGACTCTCTGTGTACCGAGGCCTCGGTAGGCTTACCTCAGTACCCGCACCACTAGCCACGAGCAAAGGCTAAGATGCTTGTTCACGCTTTCGCGCTTAACCCCGCGGTCCCTTATAGAGGAGGGTACCGGCTTTGGCAAGCCTACACATGGGGCCAAGGGGAACCCAAGGCGGTAAGTCTCGGGAGGCGTCTGACGCTCACTCCCACACACAATACTACAGAGCACTCCGCTCTGCCCTTCGCCGCTCGGCCACACTCCTTCTCTTGGCCTCGCCTAGGATGAGCTCTCGGTCAAGTCAAGTGACTTTGGGCTCACCAGCGGGCATTCCGGGGCCGAGCGTATCCAGGCTCTACAGTAGCTAGCTAGGCTTACCGTAGACGGACTTGACCCTGCGTGGTTGGGGAGAATCTGCACACTGATATTTCTGGTCCTAAGACCTTATTTGTTCTTCCTATCTGTCGTCCTACGTCATAAAACAAACTCCTAGTGTCTCAGACGTTTCGTTCGCCCATCCGAGGTTTCCCTCTAAGTGCGGACGAGGGGTCGACCTTCCCAACTAGGTACGAATAAACCCACCAGGTAAATTGGCCAATAGAGGCCTCGGTCGGGGTTCTATTTATGGCCCGACCGATGGTGTCACTACACTAAAACGGGGTTATAAGCAACTTGATTACCTTTCAACCGAGGGTTCAAGTCCGTTGCCGTGGGCATTTCCGCCAAAGGACTATCTCACAACTGCCCCCACCGCGACACAAACCACTGGCGCGTGTCATGGTGTCTTCGTAGCTTGACTTCCGCGTCGTCCAGCTCCGGCGCTCTTGTTCCTCCGCCGCTCCGACGGTCGACTCTCTCCGTATCGGTGAGCTCGCTATGCTTGTCAATCTTGTCATGCCGCGTCACTAACGCTTCCTCCACGGCTCCGTCCCTTCAGGCCATGTCTTCGCCGACTCCGCAGGGTTCTCGGACACCCTCAGAGGCCTTCGCCGCAATCGGAGGCTCAGCAACTTCCGCCGCGGCTTCTGCTGGCGGGGTGGCCTCCGGCGCAGGCCTTCCAGCTCCTGCAGGTTCATCTTAGAGCTCTGCCGGCCTGTCAATTCCAACTTCCGCTGCTGCTGATGCGCGCGGGGCTTCGTCTGGGTCGGCAGGTGCTCCTGCTGGTGCCTCAGAGGATTCTCATCCTAGCGCTGCGTCTCGATCGACGTCAACTCCGCCTCTGCGTCGGCAAGCGGGGCGTCCTCGAGTCTGCTTGCTCTTGTTGGCAGGGCGAACGAGTCCTCGGTGCCGAGCGCTGCGACTTCCTCGTCGCCAACTTCCGCCTCTGCGCAGGCAAGCGGGGAGTCAGGAACGTTGCTGGCTACTGGCACCACCCGTGTATCTGCTCCGCCCACAGACACTAACCCAGTGTCGGCGTCGAGGGTGCCCAGTTCGAGTGTCGGGTCACCTGAGTCCTCGGCGACCGCCTTCACGGGTCAGCCGTCGGTGTCCGCCCGGTCTGGCAGCCGCTTAGAGGGCCCGTCATCCGCTGCGCCGGTTCCGTCGTTGCCCCCGATGCACGCCATCATACCGATGCCGTTTCCCCGCTACATCCGTCTGGAAGAGTTGTCTTCTGTTGTGAAACGAGGCCTCTGAGACCACTGTACGCGAGGGCACCCGGGCGGTCGCGGATAACCTGGATGTCTCTTTCGAGAGTTTGGCACGTTTGATGGTGCATCTCGCTCGGGAGCCTCCACTCCGGTTCAATCCGGACTTGGATGAACGGTTGGAGCGGGCTGAGGGACTTCAGGCTGTTGTCAACGCAGTCGTCCCTCTGGCGGATGCCCCTCCTGGACGCGACGAAGAGCTCGCGGCGCTCGTGGACGAGTGTGAGGACTTGCGCTTCCGTCTTGCCGATGCCGAGGCCGCCCACGCCCGTGAGGTCGCCGATCGACAGCGGGTCGAGTATCTTTGCACGCAAGCATCGGGCGAGCGTAATGTTGCCCAAGATGAGCTTCGCCGTGTCCGTGGTGAGCTCCTCGCGGCGAACCGAGAGCTCGGTCCCATCCGCTCAGCTCTCGACAACAACACTCAGATGGTTGCAAACCTCCGCGTCCAGCTGCAAGACAAGGACCGGGCGTTGAACGCCGTCCATCTCCAGCACCGCGTGGACCGGTCTGACTACCGAGCTGCGGTGGCCAAGTACTCGGCGGAGGTCGCACAGTTGAATCGGCTCTTGCAGAGCTCTGCGACCCCCGTGTCGCCCTCGGCACAACCTGCCGGTGCTTCTCACGGTTCGCCGAGGTCTCCGTCTTCTCGTCCAACGAATCCTGGTAAGCGTCCTCTGTCTAAGGGCTCGGCTGCTGGACTCTCGCTTGCGGCGGCTGGTCTTGGGTCCTCGAGTAGTGAATCAGAGGACTCCGACTCGCGTAAGCCTTCTGCCAAGCGTCACAGGCTTTTGCAGGGCACGCCCAGCCAATCCTCTCGGGTCTCCGTCTGGTCCTTCGGCCGGGAAGTCCCAGCTTCCTGCATCTAAGAGGTTGGGTCGCCCTTCCGTCGACCTCAGGGCCAAGGCTGGGTCGTCCAAGGCTTCGAGTCCGTCTTCTCCCGGTCCGGAGGCCTCTGCGGCCTCTCCAGCTGCAGCCTTTAGCAGTCCAAGCCTCTTGCCGGGGTCTCAGAGTCCTGCTTCAGCGTCGCATGCGTTGCTGGCATTGACGCCGCAGTCCTCGGTTCCGTCTGGGGCTGCTACGCCATCTTCACCGGGTCCTGGCGCGACTTCACCTGCGGCTCCTGAGGTGATCGACTTGTCGGGCGACGACCAAGTTGATGAAGCTCCTAGTGTCGACACAAGCCACGAAATTCCGCTTCGACACCCAAGCGAAGAGATGGTCGCCCCACGCGTGAGGCTTCTGTGACCGCTAGTCTCCGGTCGAAGGCCAGCCTTGAAGAGTGCTGGCCTCTGACGACCTCGTACTAGGTCCTCAAAGTCCGTCTGATGACGCTGACGGCCCAACGAGCCCTCCAAGCGGGGCTGCCTCTCAAGTTCCGGTGGTTAGTTCGTCAGGGACCCTGATATCTCAGGCCTTGTGGTGGTTTCGTCGGTGTCTTCGCCGGCCCAGACCTCTGCGGCTCCGTGATCGCCACCACCGCTGCCTCCTGCATCCATCCCAGCACCGACCGATGCCTCGGCCGGTGTCCTTACTGGAAGTCTGGGATCGGGCTCAGCTTCTTCAGCGCCCCTGGGGCATGGTTAACCGCTGCCGTACCAGATCACGGCCACGCTCTCGACCACGCCGGGCACCAACCCGAACGCGTTTACGCCTGTGACGTCGCCTCCGCCACCTCCGGCGTCGAGAGCTCTGACGCTGCGGCGAACCTCGTGTAAGCTTCCGGCTACAGCAACCAAGTTCTTGACGCCGGCATTCGTGGGAAATGGGGCCCAGATGGCTTGGTGCCAGATCCACAACGCCCGGGTGCCGGATCCGTTGCCGTCGAACGTGAAGATCCCGTGCTCGGTGGCTGGGATCCGGGCTTACGCCAATTACGAGGACCCCAACCCCCGTGGCAGCAACTTCGACGGAAGATGCCGGATCGCCCGTGTACGTTTGACCCTGGCAACGACCCGCTCCGGCCGATCTCTTTGCGTCCTCAAGGCCTCTCTCGCGTCACCAAGGTCTGGAGACAGCTCCAGGGAAACCCTGTGGGGAGGTCAGAGAGCTCGGACCTCGGTTTCGCTTCCTGGGAGCGCGGACATTGGATTCCGATTGGAGCCATTGAGCATTGGCTAGATGATTTTGCTCAGGAGGTTGGCGAGGACTCTGCCGAATTCCAAGCGATCCTCGCGGCTTGGATTGCATTCGATCGCGCTCGAAACCACCGCGCCGACCGCCATCGTCAGCAAGTTCCTCACGGTACTGGGATTGAGCCATTCGGCCCTCGTCGGACACCGCTCACATTCCCCCGGAGCTGATGTTGGAACCCACGATCCTCACCTTTTCGTTTGAGGTCATACCGTGGATTCCTAAGACTGCTGACTGGGTGTCGGAGGTTTCTGTTGTGGATGATCGTCAGCCTTGGCGCAATTGTTGGATTGATGTGCCTGGCCAGCACCCTTTCAACACCACCTTTGCACCTTGCAATCCTCCGGTGCCTCTCTTCGTCCCACTGGATTTACCCGGCAGCAAGTCATCGACGACATTCTGCTGAACGCGCAGTTATCGGCGCAAGATATTATTTCGCCTTAGGCAGTGGAGCTTTTGAACCGCCGGACACAGCCTGGCACTCCTCCTCCTGCTTCTCCGGCTGCTCCTGTTGACAACGAGTCCAAGGGAGACTCACCACAGAGCTCTGTGGCGGCCGCTGCGGCTCTGGTGGGTGCTGTGTCGTTTACGAGTGATGTCTCAGAGGCCTCGGTCACTGATACGCCCGCTGGGTCAAGTCGTCCAAGACCCGGCTTGTCTGATTTGGCTGGCGCAGCCACCGCGGCGTCTCTCTAGGCCTCGTTGGACCGTTCCAGATGCATGTCAACTCTCGCTCTTGATGTTACAGCGTAGTTAGCCGATTTAAAGTCCATCGAAGGTAACTCAGAGCCCTCAATAACGTTATGCAAGCTTGAATCTCCTTTTCTTGATCATGAAAAAAATATAAATTCGCCCTCCACATCGTGGGAGGGCCGTCACACGCAGTTTTGTACAGTAAATTCTTTTCCACTGCTCGGGCTGCACGTGCCCCGAGCCGTCGGTCAACATAGTAGTGTGATTACCTTTTTCATCTGTCGTCGAGAGTCACACTTCGCTCTCGCACAGTTCCATCTCAATTTGACCCCTCTGTCAATTCTCATCTGCCACCTGGACCATTTGGAGCCGTTGATCTTGGCGTTTCGCGCGGAGATAGTCATAAAGAAGTCCACCACAAGACAAATTCGACGCCGGCTCCCAGGTGGGTTCGTCATATCCAACCCATTTGACCTTGAATTCCCTGACAGCTCGCCCTGTTCCAGTCGAGAGAGATGTTCTGTCGTCTAGTATGCGTTCGACTTCATACTCGCCCGCTAATCTGTCTGATTCCCAGCTATCCTCAGGCAGCAACTCCTCGTCGAAGTCTAATCGAGCTTCTTCCGTCACCCCTGGTGCTAGTTGAGTCCTCGGTCGGTCTTCAAACTCATTGACCGCCTTCAGCTGTGACACGTGCACTACCGGATAGAACTTGTACCACTTCTGTCAGGTAATTCGAGCTCATAGGCAAACGCTTCCACCCTCTTCTTGACTCGGAAGGGTCCATGCCACAAATAAGCTAGCTTTTTCACCAAACCGGGTTTCACTCTCTCCATGTACAACCACACTCTATCGCCTTCCTTGAAGAGAGACCTCTGAGGTTCTGGGCTAGCATCCTCAGCTCTTTCGCCACCTTCTGCTCCTGCCTCAGAGGTCTCAACGTCGGTGGGTCTCGGTACCGCGCTCTGTTCACGCCGACTTAGCGTCTCATTATGTTTCTTCGCTCTGCGGGCTTTTTCGCCCACCTGGTCCTCTTTTGCCATTTGAGAGCTATTTCTTGTTGTCTGTTCATCTCTCGCCTCCACGCCAACGCGTCGGTCTGGCGTCCGAGGCCTCGCTTAAGGGAGGAGACATTGCTCGCAGCGTCGTTCTAGCGTCCCAACCGTGCACTAAGTAGTGTCGTGTAGGAACACGTCCAAAATATGTAGGCACACTTCCCACCACCAACACTCTCCGAGTCCGCGAAGACTCGTGGAGCTTGTCGGGCAAATCGAACCTGAAGGTCCAGGATCTTGCCCTTACACCAGGTTGGCTGTTTCCACTGTGTACCGTGGTTACTACAGGCCACCGACAAAGCCCCGCACCTCTAGCCACGAGCGACGGCTAGGATGCTCTACACACGCAAATATACCCCGCAGTCCCACAGAAGGATGGGTACCAGCCAGTCACGGCCTGATACGGGGGTGCCGAAGCTCCAGCGGTAAGAGTCGACGGGAGTGCGCTCACGCTCCTCCGGTCACTGGCGACAACTCGCCACACAATCCTAATACACACGGCCACTATCACTGTCTCTTGGCCCTGCCAGGATGAACACTCGCTACACTAGTAGGCGTGCTCACCGACAGACATAATCCTTCCTACCAGGCTTGACACAGACGCTACGTGTACTTACCGATAGCCGGACTTCACCCTTGCGTGGTTGGAGGAAAAGCTGTTCTGTATTGGTGCCCAATGGGCATTAGTTTCTCATCTAGAGTTTCCTATAGTCTTATACAAATGTCTAATATAAACGCGTCCGTTTTGGATCTTCCCATGTCCGTTGCGATCCTTGGGTGTAACCACCGATGACTCAAAGGTCACGTCGAAGACTCGGACTAGTCGCCGAAGACTCGACCCGTCGCCGAATACTCGGCTAAGTACGGATCTTGACCGGGGGTTTCGGCTTGGAAATAGTGTCATCTCACTCGATGGGTTGACTCTGAGACATCGGAACCAGCGGATATTAGCCAATCAATGTCCAGGGAATCCTTCAACCCATATCCCGGCAACTTGTCCCCGTTTGGAACTTCGGCGGCAACCGGCAACTCCGTTTCCAGCTGAGTCTCAACACCACAACTGCCCCCACCGCGAGGCGATCCACGGCATCTTGGTGAGCGTCGTGGTGCCTCTGTTGTCAGCGCCACGTCGGAGTCGCTCCATCTGTTGTCAGGAGCTGTTGCCGCTGCTCTCAAGTTGCTTGGGGTGCCGCGCAGTCGTCGGTCGTCTGCTATGGCGGTGAGTTTGAGATGTCGGTGCTTGTCGTTTGTTCAAGGTTGTCACTCATCCGTTGTGCGCGTGCGCAGACCTCTACGGGTAGCTCCGGAGGCGTTCAACCCGCTCGCGCTTCTGTCCCTGCTGTCAGGACTGCTCCGTCATCTTCGGGGTCAATGGACATGTCGTCTTCGTCTGCCCCAGCAGATGTTGGGTCGTCGTCTCCGGATGGGTCAAGCCAGCCTTCGTCTGCTGCGGTCACAGTGGAGACTCATGTTGCCCAAGCGTGCTCGGGCTCGCACGGTGTATCGAGTCTCGCGTCTGCCGAGAGTTCGTCATCAGCTCCGTCGAGTTCCGTCGTCACGCGTGAAGTCCTTGAAGAATTGTTGATGGAGATGGGTGCGGAGTCTTCGGAGCGTGTAATTGCTGGGCCTCGCTTAGAGCAGCTCGGTCGTCTTGCCGTCGGGCTCCAAGTTGCTCCTGTGGGTTTCTCTCGAGAGTCAGTTGGTCGGCAGATTTAAGTCGATCCTGCTCTGACCGTGTCCGAGATTTCGGCAGGCTGGGATTCAGACTTCCGAGGGCCTGCTTCACCTGATCTTGCTCAGAATGCTTCGTCTGCGACTCCTCGGTTGGCCACGAGCATCGAAACTCTTGTTGCGCCGTCCACCGAAGATCCGGATCACCTGCTTTTCCTGGCAGGTGTCAGCAGCGGCTGAGATTGCTGGTGAGGACGGTGGTGATGCGTCGGAGGGATCGTAGGTTTTCTTTTCTTTTGAGTTTTCGTGACTGAGTGTCCAGGCTTCGTGAGTTCATGTTGGTCGTAGTTCCAATGGTACTTCTGGAGTAAATTCAGTCGTAGTTATTTTCCAGTCGGTAGAGTAAATTCACATGCAATATGTAGTGCTGCAGTAACTTCTTTCGTCTGTAGCTTGGGCTGCATTGCCCCAAGTACAGTTCGTTTCACTTTGAGTTGTCGGTGTCAGTCTTCGTCGGCGACTTGGACCATCTGGAATCGTTGGTCCCTCCGTTTTCGACGCAGATAGTCGTTGTGAAGCCCTCCGCAAGATAAATTCGATGCTGGCTCCCACGTCGGGTCGTCGTAGCCGACCCATTTGACCTTGAATTCGCGTACAGCTCTTTCGGTACTGGTTGACATTTGGAGTTCGGTCGTCTAGAATAGCTTCGACCTCACATTCGCCGGTAAGATGATCTGGTTCCCAGCTATCTTCAGGCAGCAATTCTTCGTCGAAGTCTAAACGTGAGTTTTCGGTGATATCTGGAGCCAAGCGAGTCTTCAGCCGGTCGCCATATTCGTTCACGGGCTTGAGCCTGGATACATGGACGACTGGGTAGAAGCGATATCCGCTTCGGTCCGGCAATTCGAGTTCATAAGCATACTCTTCCACTTTTTTCTTGATACGAAAGGGTCCATGCCACCTGTGTGCTACATTCTTGGTGAGTCCGGGCTTGACTCTTTGAATGTAGAGCCATACTCTGTGGCCTGGCTCGAAAAGAGACTTCGGTGCTTCGTTCGTGGTATCCGTTTCTCCTGGTTGGTCGTTAGAAGCGTCTGTCGAAGGCTCACAGCGAGCTGTTCGTGGAATAGCTGCTCGTCCCCGACGACTCAAACTCTCGTTGTGTTCTTGAGCTCGGCGAGCCTTCTCATGAGCTTGGTATGTTTGAGCCATCATGAGGGCAATTTCATGTTGTCTGTTGACTTCTCGGCGCCATTTTAACGCGTCTGTCTGCTTCCCAGAGCCTTGACGGAGTGAAGTAGCCATTGCCTTGAGCGTGGATCGCGCATCCCATCCGTGGACCAGGAGAAAAGGAGTCTCCTTTCGCGTTAGATCGAAAGAATTGTTGATGGCGAAGACTAAGCGTTCGGCAATTTCATCCCAGTCTTGCTGGAGCGGGTCCTTGGCATAAAGTCTGACCGATTGCATCACTGTTTTCACCGACCTTTCTTGTTGTCCATCGGCTTGTGGCCGATAACTCAGGGTAGCCCTGGACCTTGATTGCATCATTTCGGCGAAGGCTTGGAAGACCTCGCTCATGAAGCGCGGGTCTCTGTCGTGTCTGATAAGAGATGGTGCTCCGAATCTTCGGTACACACATTCTTCGAACCCTTGTACCACCATAAACGCCGACGTATCGGACATTGCTTTAGCAATGACAAATCCAGTGAAGGAGCACTGGAATAGTAGCAGTGCCGTGTTCCATACAGGGACAAATCTGTCTGTGCCTCCCATTTATAGAGGCAGTTCTAAGAAGGGAAAGAGGGAGTTATGGACAGCTACGCGATTTACTCAAGACGCATCAAGGCCTTGAATCAAGGGTCTCAAGCCAAATTCTTCGTGATGCCACTCAGCGCTTGCGTCGAGCAAGGAACGATGGTACGAACTTGTAATTGGAAACTTTTTTTTAAGGAAGGGAAGGACGTCACAGCGACTGAGTGGCGGGATTTTTTTTTATCTGCACGCGTCCCAGATAACACAGCGTACAAAACCCTGGATCGCCAAGTGAAGTCTCTTTGTTGACACTGAGTTACAGGACGCAGAGTCACGCATCTCACGGCTCATAGCAGAGTTTTATGAGATTATTGACAGATTGAACATGGAGGACATTATGCACACCGAGCCGAAGAAAGTCGTTGGATATTTGGTGGATGCTTGCGTCCACACTCGTTTAAGGCAGCTGTAAAGGATCAACTGAGCCGACAGAGTCACAAAATAACGAAGTCGAACCTCGCATCATTCTTAAAAGTGGCTTCGAGGGGAAGTTGAAGATTTTATGAGGTTTGAAGCTCACAATTCGGCCCAGCGTCCGGTGAAGGGAAATGCTAAACACAGCAACAAAATCAAGCTAAACGAGGAACTGGAGGACCGCAAGGAGTGGGTAACACAAATAGTACCCATGAACAGCAGAGTAAAAGCAACAGTAAGCAAAAGCCGAAGAACTCAGGTGATCGACGACCGAAGAAGTGTTTTTAATGGGGTGGTCAAACTCATGGCGTCTTTCAATGCCCTGATGTTGCGTCCAGCAGAGGCAAAAGAGCTTTATGAAGCAACTACTGGAAAAAATGTTTTGAAACCTGAGTTGGCTGTGGCGCAACCAAAGAACGCCACATCGAGGTCGACAACAACGATTTCGTGTGTGGTTATGGACATGTTATAGAGAGAAATTACCCTGGACAGCGCAGCTGAAGTGTCAATGGTGACAACAAAATTGCTGAATCAATTAGTTGCGGAGGGCACGTGGATTAAACACCAAGAGATTGTCGGAAAAGCTGAAGTCACCGGTCCTGGAGAAAAACCTGTGCAGGTCAAGAGTAAAGTGCAAATCGATCTGAAGTTTTCAACTCCGGGTGGGCCTTTGGTGCTTCGTAATGTGATCTGTTGGGTAACAGAGTGCGGATTGCCGCCTGGTGTCGGCGATTTAATGCTGCCTCGCTGGATTATGGAGCGTTTGGGATACAGTCCAGAAAAATTACTCGCTGCAGCACAACAAGCTCGTGCTGAATGGGATATGAGTGACGTAGATGACAGGTCCGCCAGTGGCATTGCAAGCATTCTTGCTTATTCAGGTGCTAGTCAGACACCAGTGATCACTGAAGAAGAACGGGTACTGGCGGAAGACGAAGATCGAGCTTGTTTTCCCGACTGCACTAGCGAGATTGATGCAGAGCGTGAAGAAATAAGAATCAAGATGTTATGGTTTAACTAAAATTCAAGATTCAGTAAGTTTTTACGCCCCCTAGCTCAATGAGTGCTCTACCCCAAAAAAGATTTTTAATGCTCTACTTAAATAGATTTCGCGGAAAACCAGCATTCTTCTGGAAAAAGTGGACGAAGCTCGAAGAGTAGGTGCGACAGCGGAATTTTGCGAGGAGTTAAAGACTATACTGATGAAGTTCATTGATGTATTTCGGATCATCATCGGTCGTGATCCGCCGATGGACATGCCACCCATGGAAGTTACACTGAAGCCGGGAGCCGTGCCAGTACGCTGCAAAGCTCGCCGATATTCTCCTGTGCATCGAGCATTTTTGAAAAAACACATTAATGCTCTGATCAGTGCCTGCTTGTGTTATCGCAACCCCCGCAGTAAATGGTGCTCCCCGCCATACGTTGTGAACAAGCCCGAAGCAGGGGCTCATCGCATGGCAGTCGATGTTCGTGACCCAAATGACTGGGTGGAGTCGATTGTTTGGCCGATGCCTATATTAGAGACAGTGTTTGAGCAACTCCGTGGTTCGTCACGCTACTTCTCGCTGGATCTTCAAGGGTTTTGGCAGTTTGCAATGGCTGTCCTCTGTCAAGAGATTTATTCAATTCTAACAGAAGATGGTGTCATCACACCAACAAGAGTGTTAATGGGGGGAACAAACAGCGTGGCCTACGTGCAATCGACTGTCCAGCAGATGTTTGACGAGCTATTTAACAACGGATTAATGATTTGGATTGACGACTTGTTGGGCTACGCGGATAGTGATGAAGGATTGTTAGAACTTCTCAAGAAGGTGCTAACTATTTGTCAAACTAAAGGACTCAAGTTGAATCCCGAGAAACGCAAGTTCTATGTCCGAGAAGCGTTGTGGTGCGGCCGAGTGGTGTCGGGCGACGGTGCTTGCCACGACCCAGCCCGGATCAGCGCCCTATCGAATCTTCCTGCACTAACATCAGGTCAGGAACTCCAGCAATTTGTATGCGCCTTGAACTGGATGCGATCTTCGCTTCCAGCTTTCAACAAACTAATTGGTCCACTGGTAAAAATGATGGAGAAGGTGTACGAGCGTGCTGGCGGCCGACAGAAAACCCAAGTGCGAAAGGTAACACTTAGTGTCGTTGGTTCGGGTGAGGCCGAAGTGGCAAGCTTGGAGAATTGCAAGCAATCATTACAGAATGCACTTCAACTAGCACACCCCCACCCTGAGGAAGCTCCTCTCGGTCATTACCGACGCCAGTGATGAACATTGGGAAGCAGCAATCACACAGATCCCTAGAGATTAAGCTGCTCGACCTCTCAGCGAGCAAGAACATCAACCGTTAATGATGTTGAGTGGCTCATTTTCGAGAGCTGCCAAGCGGTGGGCCATCGTTGAAAAGGAGGCATACGCAATTGTTAAAACCTGTCGCCGGGCAGATTTTCTCCTTCATCGACAGGATGGCTTTGCTTTATTTACTGATCACAGGAATCTGCGTTTCATCTTTGATCCTCAAACTCGGTGCCGAAGTATGCAGCGGGAAAACTCCAGCGATGGTCACTCCTGCTAATGGGCTATCAGTATGAGATCCATGGCATTGCTGGTGATGACAACGTATGGGCAAATCTTCTTTCACGTTGGGGATTGTCATTTAGGACGGTATGTGCAATTCGTCAAGTTCCATTGCCTCTCTCCCCGCAATTGGAAGACAACTTTGTCTGGCCAACCATGAAGACGATCTTCGAGGTGCAAAACGATGCAACGCCACCCAAGGATATCAAGCGATCTACCAAGGACTTGTTATTGCGGGATGAACGTGGTCGTATCTGGATTCTAGATGAAGCTGTGGATATGCAAATGCGAACTTGTCAGGTGGGTCACTTCGGTATCGCTGGTCATCGCGGCATGAAGGTGACTCTGCAGTAAATAAAAGCGAAGTTTGCGTGGACCAACATGGTAAAGATGTCGATTTTTTTGTGCGTCGCTGCTTACACTGCGCTAGCACGCTTGGTGGTCCTCCACAGCCACGACCGCTGGGTGAGGCGATGCATGCCGAGAAGCCAAACAAATTAATTCACTGGGATTTCTTTTTCATGGGAAAAAGTGACACGGACCAGGAATGCGTGTTAGTGATAAAAGATGACGCGTCAAAGTTTGTGTGGTTAATACGAAGTAAGACAGCAGATGCGGACACTACCTTTAGTGCTTTACTGGATTGGTTCGCTTCATTTGGTGTGTGTCGTTCATGGGTCAGTGACCAGGGAACACACTTTAAAAACGCAGTGATCGAAGGCATGCAGCATGCCCTCGGAGCACACCACCACTTTACAACTGCCAGGTGCCGGTGGGCAAATGGTACTGTGGAGGTGGTGATGCGGGAGACTTTGCGTTGCTGCCTCGCCTTACTTTCGGAATGGAGACTCCGACCTCGTGAGTGGTCGCGAGTGATCAAGATCGTTCAGTTGGTGTTGAACAACACACCATCACCATCGCTCGGCGGTGTAGCTTCCGTGACAGCAATGACAGGGCTTAGTGCCATGGGCCCAAGCGACCACATTGCGATTCCAGGACCTGTTGAATTGGCTACACTCGCAGAAATATAAACAGTTCAACGCTGCCAATGTTGTGAAATTGCAACAAGCTTAGAAAGGATGCCCAAACGTACGGCAACTATCACTTCCGCTGTGCGTGCGGCCGGAAGAAAGGGTCATGACATGAAGCAAGGTACTACAATGGCTCAGTTTGACATTGGTGATTTCGTTTTGTATGCCGATGTGTGGCAACACACTCGAGGCAAGTTGCACGTGAACTGGTGCGGACCAGCTCAAGTGGTGGCGACGACGTCGAATTGGATTTTTGAGGTTCGTAACTTAGTAACTGGGCAACAGAAGGAAGTGCACGTTAGTCGACTCAAGTTCTATTCTGACAGCTCGCTTGACGTCAGTGAAGACTCTTACTTCTTCATATTGCACACAACAGTGAAGGTCATATTGTGGACTCATTGCTTGAGGCACGGTACAATCGTACGGAAAAAGGCATGAACTCAAGGTCCACTGGCGTGGACTCGATTCTATTAAGGATTCTTGGGAACCAGCAGCCACACTGATGCAGGATGTACCAGTGGCCGTGAAAGGTTTTGTACGTGCAAATGCAAACACCGCGGCGGTGAAAGCGCTGCGCAAGGCACTGCAAATCAAATAGTTCATTTGGACAAGTACTCAACACCATCGCTCTGCGCTGGTGTTGACGTCTACATCGGAGAACGTGGCCTTTGGGGGGGAAAAGTTGTTGCTGGAGCAACACCGTGCTGCCGTTGCTGACGTTTAGCTGATCAACAGCAACACGACGCGACAGCTGCGGTACGTACAGGCGGTTAAGCAAATGCTGTAAACACGGACAGTTACACAAGAGCTGGAAGCATGGGCGGTTGCCTAACGGACCGGTGCTCCTCAAAGGCATGCATAGGAAACAAGAGCAGCTAGTGCAAGCTAAAGAACTGTTCAATACATATCTCTTCTACATTTCCATCGGAAGCGACAACAGAGTCCATGTTCTGCAGCGAAGGCAGCAAGCCCATTTTGATATGCCATTCTTGGAGTTCCATGCATCTGTGCACGTACCTTGAGTGCCACACTTTTTTTCAATTCCCTTGAGAAATGGCCCGCGAAGTTCCATCTGCTCTGCAACTAGCAGCTTTAGTTTTTTGTTAGTCTTCTCTGCCCGCTGTCGCTTCTCGCTTTCGATGGCTGCGATACTACGCCATTGTCGTGCCATTGCTGGGGACTGTCTCGTCGTCGCATCCTGACGGTTGCTACCCTTCGCAGCTCGCAATGCAGTTTCTTAATGTGCACTCAGAGCGTGAGCTAACTCTATTGATTCTGTCTCGACTCGTTTGCGACGAGCTAGTTCTGTTGAGTAAGGCACTCCGTGCATTGTCCGTTTGCGTGCCTTCGTTGGTCGTTGGGCATTCTTCTTCTCTTTCGTTGTCATTTTGTGCTTTAAGGAGAAAACGTTCCAACACTCAGCCTGCTAACGTGAGCGCCGCTTGCCTTGTGTTCTGATGCCGAAGTGACGATCGCACATGTTTCGGTAAGAGAACTCCAGCCATACCCCCACGATTATGCAGTGTGGTACGATTATGCGGGCACTTTTTTCAAATCGCTTTGGCTGGGAATTCACTCAGCGCCGGTCTCGTAAGTAAGTCAGTGACGTTGTATGAAGACTGCAGTATGTTATCATACTCATGTTGTATTTCGGCGAAAACAATATTTTTGCTTGCCACCGCTATATTACGACAGAGCTTGTGTTTATATACCCACCACCACTTCTTACACACTGAGGTAGTTGTCCTGCATGGACTGAGTTATGGCACGCACCTTAGCTCCGACAACACGAAACGTCTCTTTCTCAGTTGGAATGACAGATGACACCATTTCCAGCTTGTTAAGTTCCGGATCACATAGGTAGCGTTGGCTCCGGGTAGAATCACGGTCCAGTTGTAGTCCTGAGTAGGAGAGATCCACTGGGGTGAAACCATCTCGCCGTTCCAACCAATATCGTGTGGTCGCTTTCGTCGTATCTTTTGAAAGTGCTTATCGAGCTGATACACTGCAGGCGTTCATGTAGCGCTGCTATGCAGTTTGCTTGAAGTGACGAAGGAGATTTTTTTCCACCTGTACAACACCATAGAAAATATGTTTAAGTCCATGCAGTGACGACACAAGCAGCGATATGGCCGTGACAAGGTACACTTACATAGCAAAACGATTCGTCCGGATTCTCTTCGGTCGTCGTTGTATGGAGCCACAGCAAGTCTCTAGTATCTTTCATTCCGCAAGCCAGTGGTGTAACCGAACTAATTTCCATCGACGTTCCACAAGGTATGTTCTGGCAGCGATATGCTACGACGGTGTTGTCTTCGACAACAGGAAACAACGACATTGCTTTTTTGTAAATTGCTCCAAGCTAGAAGCCAATTCCTGTAGCACAGCATCACGGAAGTTGAGTGGAAAAAGTGCTGCATCAGTTCGTGGTGCCAAATCCAAAAAAATAATTTAAATTAACAGAGCTGTAAAATGAAGTCATATTGCTGCGGTAAATCAGCGTTCAAGTTAGTTCAAGCTCATGTATACCAAAACAGATACTCCCGCACCTCGAGAGCATGCTTTTTACGCAGTGCTTTTTCGACGGAGGCGGAAACTTGTTGCTGGTTTTCTAGGATCGCCCTCAGTTCGCGTTTTGTATGCATTGCACGCTGCCGTTTTGTACGTTCAACCACTGCACAATGTGCCAGCATGCGAAGATACTAGTGCTGAGGAATTTCGAATATTTTCCTGGTGGGCCTTTTTCAGTGAGTACAATTTCAACTCCAACTGTTTTGCTTCGACGCGAAGCATTCGCAGCTCTTTCCTTCTGCGCCACTGTAAGTCTGTCGAGTACGGTACGCATTCTTTTCCCTTGCTCACGCGTGCGCGTTTTACCTCGCACTACTGCTTTGTATTTTGGTTTTCACGACGTCCCGCTGCCTCTAAACTCAAGTTCACGGCCAGGTTACCGTCGGTGGCGTTGAGAAAGGCTAGGAAGTCGAGATTTGGCTGGTCGATCTCATAGAGTTCGCCACGGCAACAAGTCTTGAATTGTGAAAAAATCATCTTACACCCACACAATAGAGCTTCTACAGTGATTATGCGCCTTGAATTCCTACGTAACCGCGAGATGGTGTAGCTGAAATGTTGATGCGGTCAATGCGAAGCTCGACCTGACAATACTTCAACGAAGCGTTGTAATTTGGTCAGTTCCCTATATATATAGACCCTATATGAGAGATCGTGGTTTGAGGATTGTCATGGCAGCTATCCATGATATGACAGGATTTTTACTACGCCTGAAACGAAAAAGTAATATTTTTTTCGTTGGATTGGAGAATTGCACTATAGTATCAATTGAAACGGGGTTATGCCAAGTTTTGATTGACAAGAGTACCTAGCATCGTCTGTACGTACTGACGCATCCTGTTGCTGATCGAGATCATGTTCTTCTGCGCCCCCACAAAATGGGTGGAATCTCCAGCTTGTAGCAGTTCCTGATCAGGCATGCATTCGTGTCCGACCTCGATTGTGATATGACTGTTCAGTTGTAGTCTTGCAAAATAAATTCTCCACTTGATAGAAACCATCTAGTCGTTCCGACTGATTCGATGCGATCGTCATCGTCGTACCGACGGAAGGTACTGACTGAGTTAACGCATTTTGCATCCCTTTACCCAGAGATGCTAGGCTGTTCATATCGGGGTTTCCTTGTCCACGTGCCAGCCATGGCATTTAATGCTCAGAATGGTGCTGCACTGGATTCCTTGCCTTTCGAGGATTGTCGAGCGCTTACTTTTCCATCGGACGCATTTGCAATCGTCTTGACGGTTATTACGAGGTTTAGCGAACTCTAGCTTCAGCACTTCCACTTCAACTCGAAGAGTCGGTAACTCGATCCTATTGCGTCTCTGCAAATCCGTCGAGTGCCTTCTAGTAATTTTTGAACCTAACGCTTCTTCGATGGACAAACAGAACTACAAGTTTCTTGTTCGTCGTCACTACTACAGAAGTCACTGTCGATGGTATTCAGAAGCTCGACTAATGCTGGCATTATTGGAGTGTCAGTTAGGGTGTGCTCATGTCGTTGGTTTGATCATCTGGCAACCACACAACGCAGCGCAGGCAAATCAAGCAAGTCATGTCTAAAGATTATGCGCGATAAGAAACGATCGTATGTGATTATGTAGTGCAAAACCTAATGTGCCTCCGCTTTCAGATTGTTCTCAATTGCACTCTCTCTCCTCACACGCTTTATGAAGTCTTCCTGCCGATCGGGAAAAAAATCAACTTATCGTCAATCGCCCAATCGTATCGAAGAGTGGAGCGTCGTCGCCTTCGAAGCCTGTAGAGCTAGACCGAGGTTCCACAGTTGTTGTATGGTCGATAGTAGTCACTTCGAGTTGCTTTATAAGAGTCATGCCAGTAACATTCGCCAAATAGAGTTGCATTGCTACACTTGCACCACCGCAAGACGAATTCCGACGGGTGTTAAAATGCTGGTGGCACTGCGAATGCGACTATTCGATGGAAAACGTCGCCAGGGAACCAAGATAAAGCGTGATGATTACCATCAAAGCGCGCAGTGTACAGCTCCCGAACTAGACTCCATCTCCAATCGTCCGTGAATTGCTTTCCTATCGTCAGGAATTCCTTTGGCACAGATGCTGCGACATCAGATCCGTGACGAACTAGACTGTTTATCATGTACCATACTGCTCGAGATACCTTCCGCCAATTCAAATGGTTCATTGCTTGGACTAAGCGAATCATGCCCAGTCCAACAGCAGCTTCCGTGCACGTTGAAACAGTAAACTTCAGCTCTGGAGCGCCACAGCCCTTGTAGCGAGTGACTTCAGGGTTTATTAGTGAGGCTCGGATCTTTTCGTGTTGTACAATTTCCAGCGCATGATGCTCTTGCCGCGTCTCGATAGCTACGCTCAGCACTCGAAAAGGGTGGTTCTGCTTTGCGCATGTCTCGACGTCAACGTTGTCCAGAAGAAGCGTGGTCACGGGAGTGTTTGCCTGCTTGCTAGCCAGCACCAATGCACTCATGCCTTCCTTGTCAGTGTCGTGCCAAGATAAAATGACTCCTCCACTCCATCGGACGAGAAATTCAGCGACTGCCCAATCGGCGTTGTGCTTGCAGGCATAGAGCAAAGCGTGCCTTTGTTGAAGGTCACGAGATCCAAGAATTGCCCCTTTATCTTTGAGTAACTGAAGCATTTCCACTGCTCGCCGAGGATCTGAATGAATCGCAGCGATCATGACAGCCGTTGCCCGACTGCTATTGCGCGCATTCACCAACCCAGGCTCAACTGCGAGCAACTCAAGCATACCATCGATATCTCCCGTGCGAACGCGTTCAAGAAAACTAGTACAACGATGACGAGGAAAAGGAGGGTAGTATAACCCCCAAGTCATAACTGTTGAGCAGAACTGCAAATGACGCTGAGATCCTCGGGTCGGAAATGATATCGTATGCTGGGACGATGCGACAGCGCATGGATCTGCCGTGTCAAGTCGTGCCGTGAAGGTCAAAGTCCAACATTTTGTTGGAAGTTTCGCGTAGTTACGAAGAAAATTGCAGCAACGTATCGATTAGTAAATACATATGCAGAGAGTGGTTCTGACCTAGAAGTCTTGCCGTATTAAAAGAGACTGTCATAATCCGTTCGGTTTGCATCGTAGGAATCATGCCAACGGCATTCGTCATACGCAGAGATTGTCACAGTCGCAGCACCTCATCTCGAAAGTTGACGGGTGTTGGAACGATGGTGGTAACACAAACGCAACTACCCGGTGGAAAACGTCGTCGGGAAGGCAAGCTAGTAAGTGACCTGCCTTGTCCGACCCACCGTAGCGTGCGAGATATACATCTCGAACTTGTTTCCATCTCCCAGCATCAGTAAAACTCTTCCCGATTCTCAAAAGGACTCGTGGCATCGTAGTCAAAATATCAATACCATCACAAGAAAGGTTGTGAATTTCATACCATACCGCCCGTGATACCTTACGCCGGTTGAACTGGTTTAGCACTTGAACCAAATCAGTCATCCCTTGATCAACAGCAGCCTTCGTATACGAAGTAATTGTCCACTTCGTTGTAGGAGCTCCACTACCTCTATAACTAGTGAGCTCTGGGTGCCAGATTGAGGCTTGAATTTTATCGTGCATTGCCACTTCTAATGCGTGCTGCTCGTTACCTGAGTCTATCGCTGCTTTCTGTACTCTGAAGGGGTGATTTTGCTTTGCATGCCTCACAATATCGATCCTATCCAAAAGAAGCAGCGTTACAGACGAATTCGCCAGCTTACTAGCAGCATTGTCCTCGAGAGTCGCAGCCATTCCATTAAAACATTTGTCTTCCGCGACGGTCATTCTAGTCCAAAAGAGTCTCAATCACTGCCTGGTTGGCGCCATGGTAACAAGCGTACAGAAGTGTTTGTCGCCGATGGAGATCCAAGATACGCACCGCGCCTCATTGACAGCGTGATCATCCGCAACGCTAAACAAAAGTTTGGTGCTTGGGTGACTGGCAGCGACCATCAACGACGTTGCTCGATCATCGTTTCGAGCATGTAGCAATTGGGGCTCAATTTAAAGAAGTTCCAAGATCTCCTCGATTTTCCCATTGCGAATACTCCCGTGAAAGGCTCTGCTACGACAAGAATCAAGGTATGGAGCAGGATCACCTGATAAGATCATAATCTGCCAATACAGCAACTTGGTGCTTTGGGAGCACGAGGGCTTTTGCAGGTGAGGCGCATTGACGGTCTCATCCATTGCTGCCCGAATTTGACGCAAAGAGACATCCTTGTGTGAATGTACCAACGGTTCAAGAGGTTCTGTTTAAACAACGGTGGAGCGTCACCTGTTAAGCACACGAACCATCTTCAACATTCGTCTGGCGCCAGGACTTGGTGGGGGTGAGGGATAGGCAACCACATGACTGCAGCACCACTTGGTTTCGCTTCTGCCGGGGTGTGAATTTGTGGTCGCTACCTTCGCTTCAGTACTCCACGTGCTTTTCCTATCACGCATGTCCCTGGTTGCCATTACCACTAGCCAAACGAACATGACCCCCGTGTCGCCACAGTTGCTTATGCCAGCAAACCGACACACTGCGAGAACTCTCGTCTTCAAACCCACGGCAAGCCATGAAAACCATCCAACTTTTCATCCTCTCCACCATCGCAATCAGCAGCGCCACCGCTCGTGATTCATCTGCGTCCAGGGCTGGCTCCATCTCCGCAGGAGACTCGTCCAGCAGCTTGCCAGTCGACACATCAGCTGGCGCCAGCCTCAACTCCTCCGGCTCCGCTGGCAGCGCCGAGTTCATCTCTTCATCTGCCAGCTCCAGCTCTAGTGCAGACCTCTCTCTCCCCAGCTCCGGCAGTGCGTCCTTCTCTTCCTCGCTGTCCTCAATCGACGCCTCCATCAGCTTGTCGCTCGACGCCTCCACCAGCTCCAGCGACGACTCCTCATCCCCCGAATCCTCCGCTAGCGAGTCCAGCACCGACGAAAGCTCCTCCGCCGACCTGTACAAAGCCACAGCAAGCCCCGACACCTCTTCGCAAGTGTCCAGCTCCTCTGGAGACGGCGTGAAGCCCAGCTCCGACTCGGGCTCCAGCTTTGCTTCGCAGGTCTTAAGCGTCCAGAGCCTCACTGCAGCCGCCATTATTGCTGTCTTCACCTTGTTCCTGTGATTTCTGTCGCCCTCGACCACCTGCACAGCGGACGCAGCGTCCCAAGCCCCAGCAAACATGTAGTCAAGTCTTCACCGTGTGCGCGACACAAATATACTGAATCTGCTGCTCTGAGCGCTACGTTCTGGCCTAGTTCTGGTGCGAGACGCTGGTGAAGTGCGCCGACTTCATGCGCTCCAGCATCTTCAGGTCGCGCTCGCCCTTGCGCAGCATGTACTCGATCACCACGAAGTCCTTGCGGTCCACCGTGGCGGCCTGCACGTCGCGACACAAATTTACGTAATGCGCATCAATTCCTCGCGTGTTTCCCTCTCTCCAGCGCGCAGCGGAGCACGCACATCTTCGCGGAAGCGCTGGCGCACGTAGCGCAGCGTGTCGGCGTCCTTGCGCTTGGCCGCGGTCAGCGCCTTCCGGTACAGCGCCAGCACCTGCAGCTGCAGCCCCGAGTGCACCTTGGCCATGGCTGCGACACAACTTTCGGAATGACAAGCGTGAAATGTGTGGTGTGGTACACAACACTCATCCTGAGGCCATTATGCATTTCAAATTATTCCCATAATTGAAATGTCTTCGACCGACGCAGTGCTCAAGAACCCGCCGTGCCTGCGCACGGGGCTCATGTGGGGCATCGCCATGGGCGCCGTCATCGGGGCGCACCGCTTCCGCACCACTGGGATCGTGCGAAAGGCGTGCGACCACGCGGTGGGTGGCTTCCTGGTCGTGGGCAGCGGCACCTGGTGCGTCTTTCACTTTTTTACGTTTTTTTTTTTTGTGGGGCTCATAGTTATTGTTTTCTGTTGGTTAGGTTCTTTTGCGCGCAGTCGTATCGCCTGCGGGCGCGACAGACGCGTGAGTTCATGGAGGTGATGAACAACCCGGAGCGCAAGGCCGAGGCAGAGCAGTTCCTGCGCTCGCGCGTGGAGCCGCGGGACAAGGAGTAGGCACTAGACGCTGCGAGTTGTTAATATTTCGTGTCTGCCGCCGCTACAATGGTTAAATATCGGCTCGTGCTCGGATTTGGCCTGCTGGTGTGTTTCTGGTAGTTTGGGTATGGTGTTTCGATAGCTTGGGGCGTGTCGCGCTGGCCGGAGTGCTGTCAGTCGCTTGTCTTGTGTGCTGCGAAGTCGCCGCGGCCTCGTTCGTTGCTGCGCCGAGGAAGACGGCGAGTCGGCATGCTTGTACAACCTCTGTTGTTGGTGCTGGAAAGAGTTTTCTTTAGTGGGCCCTCGGTCGGGGGACGGAGGGCGGGTGGGGCGAGAGCAGCGCCGAGCTCTACTGAATGACGCAGTTGTCCTTGTTGCGTCGGCCAGCCAGCGTCTTCTCCCGGTCCATGACCATTTTTTGGGTCAGCGTAGCTGCACAAGATAAGATCACAGGAAAAGTGTTAGCGCGATTATTCTTACAGCCAGCGTTGACGCGCAGCATGCTGCACTCACGGTTGACGCTAATCATGAAGGCGTCGCGCGCAATAGTTTCCAGCGCGCCATTCGTGTTCTCAGACGTTTTCGCACTCGTCTCTGCAAAGCCACACAACAAGCCGTTAGACCAGAACGCCCAACCTCACAAACTGCTCATAGCTTGGCTGCGTACCAATAAATCGGCAGCCGTACTGGCTCGCGGCCGCTTGGCCCTCCTCCAATGTCACTACGCGGTTCGGCAGATCGATCTTGTTTCCTACGAGCAGCATGGCCGGCATCTGCGTCGGGGATGAGTACTGACGAATATTGTTCATCCAGTAGCCAACATCTACAACACACATCATCGTAAGCAAATATCATCTTGGGGGGAAAGCAAAGTTAACCCAGGGCAAAAAAAATGTATCCAGTCACGTACTGTCGAAGCTGCGCCTGTCGCTGACGTCGTACACGAGAACGATGCCGTTCGCGCCCTTGTAATATGCTGCACGTTGACAAGTAAATCAATCGTTACTACTTGAAGCATTACCAACCAGTCATTTTGAGCGTCAAACGTACTGGCAGTGATGCGGTGGAAACGCTCTTGACCTGCGGTATCCCAGATCTGAAGCGTAATTGCTTCGTCCGCGACGTTGATATGCCGAAGCTTGAAATCCACACTGTTGCAGACGCACTCACCACAGTTAAATCTATCTGTCTACCCACCTTCACAGTAGTATGCGCGCAACGTACCCAGCAGTAGCCAGCATCGACTCGGAGAACTCGTCGCCGGAGAATACGCGCATCAAACTAGTCTTACCGACGCCTGCAGCACACAAACGTCAAAACCAAATCAGTATCCAGCATTGGTGACGTGGAAGCCCACAGCGCCACTCGCTGCAAACGTACCGCTATCTCCTAGCAGCAGCAGCTTCAATTTATGCCGTTTCTTCGGCGCCACGGGCACGGTATCCGGTGCGATTTCCGTGGTCAGCTTCTCCGCTCCTGTAGCCGGCTTGGTGGCGTTCTTGGCCGCCTCCAGCTTTGCTGCCTCCTCCGAGTTGCCCAGCAGCCTAGACGTGCTCTTAAACATCTTGTTCCTGAACAGCGACGCCCTAACGGACAGCGACCTCCTGGCGGAGAGTTTCTCCGCCTTGAGCTTGTGGTCCTCCTCCTCCTCCATCTTCTTCTCCTCAAGCTGCTCCTCCGTGAGCTGTTCTCCACCATAGCCCGACGGCGGCATGGGGCTGTTGTCCACAGACAGCTGCAGTCCTTCGGAGAGCGCGTCCAGCGCTGCAGCCGACAATGCGCCCGTGGGCTGCACCACCTCCACCTTCTTGACGCCGACGATCTTGCTGTCGTCCTGCAGCTTGGACACGTCCACGGGCGCCGACCCGGCCAGGTAGATCTTGGACAGCGAGGCGGCTCTCTTGGCCATGCTGTCGTCGTCTGCGTCCTGCGGGTCCTCGGCGCGCTCGCGGGCGACGTTGGGCGGCTCCAGCGCCGAGAAGGAGCAGCTGCGTCTCCTGCTGCGCGCGTCGGCGCTCTGCGCGTCCCCGGCGGCGGCCTCTCGCGAGCTGAAGCAGCGCGCGCGGTCGCGCGCGTCCTGGCGGTCGGCCGCCGGCTCGTCGTCGGCCAGGATGGAGCGGCTGCGCGTGCGGCCGCGGCCCTGCACGGCCAGCTCCATCTCCCTCTCCCAGGCGCGCTGCGCCTCGGCCTCGGCCTCGGCGGCGGACAGCGGGGCCGCGGCGCTGGCGGCGGCGGTGCTCATGCGGTGTACTGCGCTCGGCGGAGCGGCAAGTGGCCTCTGCCTCGGCTTCTCTAATGGCGTGTGGCTTCTGCGAGGGGGGCTCTGTCCGCGACAGGTGGGCGCGCGGCCGCCTTATCCGCCAATGGGCGCGCGGCAACTGTGAGTAATGCGCGAAACGGGCCACCGGCAACCGGAAAGGTGACAAGGGCAACTTGTGCGAGTGAAGTTTCACTGCGGGGGGCAACAGCCTCCGACTTCTCGACGGACTGAGCGTTCTTGATGCAGTGGGCATGGACGGATGGAGGCTTCATGCGTGTGCGCGCTAGTCACGGACGTAAACACAAAAATCCTTTCCCGCCCGGGCACATCGACGGCGAGTGTGAACCCACACCTCGGCTCGGCCGCTCCACATCTTGGCCCTGCATCCGCCGCAGGATCACTGTCCACATCCTTGTCCTGCCGGGCCTCCGGGGTCTATGAACGTCTCGGCGGAGAGATCTTTTCGCGCCGGACGACGCGTGGATATTCGTCTCCGCTCGACTCGACGGCACGACCCGCGCTGATGCCGGCTCAAGCGTCTCGCCGTCGTCGACACCTGTTGCCCCGTTGCGCGGCTCGAGTGCTGTCGACGACGCCGTGACCAACGTGCAACAACTTGATGTGCCGGTCGCAGTAATGGCGTTTACAAATAAGAGTTTCTCAACGTGAGACCATCCCGGTCAAGCTGTTGGCCCGGCACCAATCGCTCGGTCTCGCTATCGGTCTCTCTATCCTGCTCTCTCGCGTCACAGCCTCATAGAGACTCATAGAGATGTTTCGCGCTGCGAAGGGCTTCACGAAGACGAGGACGTATTTTTAGGCCTTTCGTGGGCTTCCGCCGGTGCGGACGCACGTGTTGCTCTGCATCGGTGCTAGTGTCGTACGCAGCGAGTGGAAAGTCTGCTAGCCGCCGACAGCCACTGAAGTCGAAGTGCACACGATCCAGCTTGGGATCGGGCGACCGGCTTCGTCGCATACTGCTACAGGTTCTTAGGGATATGCCCTTGAGGGCGGCTCTGGCCGCGTTGGCGCCGACCCCCACGCCGACGCCGTTCAAGGGCGACACTTTCCCTCAGTACGTGCTGTATCGATCCATCCGAGGCTCCACCCGGCAGTGCATCGCCGAGCCAGCCGCCGATGTCGAAGTTGAACGTACTACCAGGGCGCAGACTGCGTCTACGACGTTGACCGCAGCAATGTTGACTGCAGCAGCCACACCCGAGCAGGACAAGCCGCCGCCCCGCAGAGCTCACGCTGCAGGCGTCGGACTGTACAAGCGGCCGCTGCCATCGCCGAGTCTCCGCCCGTCGCTTTCCGAACAACTCAAGACCATTTCGCAAGGAGCGCAGGCGATCACGGCCCAGCTCACGACAACCTACAACCTGCCCGGACGCTCCAACGCACCTGCCCTCGTGTCCTCCAGCAGCCTCGCGTCATTTAACCTCACCCACGACAAGCTCGCCTTTCAAGCGACCACCATCGGGCTGGGGGTCGGCAAACTCGACTGTCGATTCCCCTGTCCTGCCACCTTCGCGTCGGACCGATGCACATACCTGTTTCAGCACCCGTTCGAGGCCAAGGAGATACTCATGATCATGTACTACCGCGACATGCTGCATGCATCCGTCAACTTGGCAGATCGCTGCTTCCGCTTTCGCCTATCGCGAGTGCTAGAGCAGTTCGGCGGCGACTACAACCCCGCCAACGCGCAGCACTGGATCCGAATCGTCTTGGCAACCACCAGCGAGGCGAAGAAAGTCAAACTCTTTCTCGCAAGCCTTGGCGTCACGGACACAACAAGGCCGTCCTTGCGTGCTGAATGGTCCTGTACTTCACACAAATAACGTGCCACGGCACGAACCAGCTAGACACCCACAATACCTCCCAAAACAATAGAGCAACACACGTTGCATTCATAACGAGTGTCCTGGTAGTCCTTTCATGTCCTCTCCAGTGCCTACCTGTCTGCGCGCACATGTCCGCAATGAGCCCTGGTAAGCCTGGGATGCAGTTCCTCGTACGAAAGCTCGCTCCAACCCGATCCAGCGCAGCTCAGCTTTGGCAAAACCCAGAGATACTGTACAACAAACAGCCCCTCATCCATCCACTATGGTCCAAACGCCTCCTTGTCCCTCACAGCATCAATCTTCTTCTAGTCAAACGCTTGCTCACCGTGCGTGGATAATCCCCTTCCTTTTTTGCTGACAGCTACTTGAGCAGCTTCCGAGTCTTGCATCCAGTCGACCAACGCACAATGAGGAATGAAGCCTTACGCCGTACCTGGGGGTCCTTGCGTCTGTTGATCAGTTGAGGGTACAGCATCACAAGGACCATGGACCAAATCATCACAGAGACACATGACAGGGAATACATCAACATCATCACCAACAAACAACACCAAGAGCACCGCCACTATCTCCGCCGTCTCATGCTCGCAACGAACCACAGCCATCACATCGTCACCATGCACAGCAGACACGCTGGCAACGAGGAAGACCCGCTAGTTGACATAGCCAACCAAACGAGTGATCTCATGACCGAGCAAAATAGAGGCATGGAGACTGACAGGCGGGGTTCTTCCGGGCACGTACACCGATACTATCACAAAAATGCACTTAACAAACCTGTGAAGTTGCGGGAGTAGCAGTCGAAGACGAGTCAGCGCCACTTTCAGCTGTGGTCGAAGATGCAGGTGCCTCGCTAGCGGCCGCGGCGGTGGCTGCGGAGCCATCATCAGTTGCACTTGGAGCAGCCGAGGTATCGGCGGAAGCAGCGGTAGCATCACCACCCGCCGCAGCTACAGCAGCTTGCTGCTGGTACTGCTGGTAAGCTTCAGCACTCGCTTGTGCGGCAGCACCAGTAACGCCCCAGGCCGCATTAGCTGCGTCCACGCCATAGTATGCGGCGTACTCGTAGTAGCCGTTCCAGTAAGCGTTCGGATCGTTTGGATCCGCGGTCGCGGTCGCGGTCGCTGTCGCCGTTTGATCAGTACCTGCAGCTGCATCGGTCCCGGCTGTTGCCGTTGCTGAAGCATCCTGCTGGTAGTACTGGCCTTGCTGCTGGTAGTACGCAGCGTATTGGTCTTGTTGACCTTGGGCTCCATAGCCAGCATACTGTTGCTGGTCGTAGCCTCCAGATTGAGCTCCATAACTGCTATCGCTTCCGTATCGGCCGCCACTGCCATAGCCATGACTACCAGCACCTTGCAAAATGACCATATCAATCTCCTCCTTTGCGCCAGCAAGATTTTGGGGCGGACCTTGGATCGAGATAGTACGCACTGGCGGGTTCGACCCCGTGTCCGGTACCTGCGGGATTTGGATACGGACGGCGTGGCGGTCCTGAATACCCTTAATCGTCTCTCCGCGCTTGCCAATAACGACGCCGACACGGTCGTTAGGCACTTGCATGTAGATGGTTTGGCCCGAAGCCATGCCGTAGCCGTGACGCTGACCTGGCTCTTCGTTGATCATAGATTGAATCTCAAATTTGGCAGCCTCCTTCGCCTCCATCGTACCGCGAATGGTGATCAGACGCATATCGGGGTGATTCGGGTCGGGTGTCTGTGGGATGGTGACACTTGTACCAGTGCGTTGCTGGATAGCCTTGATCGTGCAACCACCGCGACCGATGATGAGTCCAACACGCTCATTCGGCACTAACAACTCCACCGAGTCAGTGCCGTCCGGGTTGATACCACCATAGCGCGCCATGCGGTCACGGTCGTCGCGCTCACGGAAGCCACCGGAGTTCTGGTTCTGCTGTCGTTCGTCAATTAGGTTCTGGATAAGTCTCTGGGCAAGGTCTAGCGCCTCCTGGTTGCCTGTGATGTTCACGAAGCGGTCCGGCGTGGCTGGAGCTCCCTCCTCCTCACGGACAATCTGGATGTGTGCTCCACTCTTCATCTGGAGGTCGCGAATCGTCTCACCGCCACGACCAATGATGTAACCTACGAGATCACGTGGCACCTTCATATCAACAGACGACTGGCCGTCGTGGCCAGGGCCATAGTGAGCGTTGCCGCCCGCGCCACTGGAGTGGCTGTCGCCATCTCTCGGACCGCTGTAGTTCTCGTTCAACGTGCCGTTCAGTTCCGCGACCTTGCGCAGCTGTTCCTGCTTAAGCTTCATGGCCTGCTGCGGGTTGAACAGAATGTCCTCCACTGCTGCCTGGGCCTTCGCCACAGCCTCGTCCGTGTCGGCAGTGATGAGCACGTGGAGCTCCTCGTTCTCGTCCGGTTCGCCCGTAGGGTCCTTGGACGACCCCTTGCCACGGATCAAGATGCGAGCACCCGACTCGTCCTCCATGCGCTTCTGGTTGGAGCCACGAGGCCCGATCAGCAGCCCTAGCATCGCAAAAACGCAACACAAAAAGGTCAATAAAACTACGGCATCACAATGAAAGATCCGTCCTCCAGTCTGCATACCCATGAAGTTGATGTCGGGGTACTTGTCCACTGGGATGTACACTTTCTTGCGCTTCTTGTCTCCCATACCAGGCGCCGGCCTCGCCCCGCCGTCCACTGCAGCCACACAACGTCGTCAGCGGTCACAGAAATCTCAGCAACTTCAACATCCTGGACCAAAACGCACCATCGCCCTGCACAAAAAATAGACCATCACAAAAAATGGTCCCGGTCAGCTAAAACGCCGCCCGCCGCTAAAACGCCGCCCGCCGCTAAAACGTCGCGTAAAATGACGCACCTCCCAGCGGCTCTTGCGCTTGCCCAGCGCGTCGCCGCCCGGAATGGCGGCCGCCGCCAGACGCGCCGCGATCTCGCGCGCGCGGGCCACGGGGTCCTTGTCTGCCATCGCTCGCGGGTCTGGAGAGGGGGTCGTCGCGCCTCGGGGTCTGCCGCGCCGCGAGCCTTCACGTTGTGGCCAGCTTTCGTTGGGCGCGAGGCGTCAGCACCGTGTCGCTTCTTCTAAGTGCGACGCGATTCCATTCGCTGAAATGCGGGTTCTTTTCCGCCAATGATATCCCGGAATGGACAGCACTTGACAACGCCCATACATTTTCTGTGGCGCCAAGTGGCAGCTCGCTCCGCGCGTCTCATGGCCTCGGCGTCGCGCGTGCCGCTGCTGGTGAAGAGCAAGGGCCGCAAGCCCTCGCGCCTGCCGATCGCGCCGCGCGCCAAGCCGTCGAGCGGTGCGTCGGCCGCCGCAATCGGCCCAGAACCGGCTGCGAACGGAGGATTTCTCACCTCGGTTGCCTTTTTGTCTTGCAGCGCCGCGAGCGAAGCGTCCAGCGCCGGCTGAGAGCGGCCAACCAGCCAGCAATGAAGCGCAGACGAAGACGAACCCAGAGGTGCGAGAATCGACGGCAAACTCGCGCTAGAAGGCGAGATACAGAGGCGGAAAAAGACGGAGAACTTACAGTGCCATTTTGTACCGTTATGCTGCCACTTTTTGCAGACGGTGAAGCCTGCAGCTGCAGCGGAGAAGACGGCGACTCCGACAGCTGAAGAACCGGCCGAAGAAGCAGCTCCAGTCGCTAAAGCTGCTGGTGTTAAGCCAGCGGTCGCCAAATTGTCGAGTGTAGCCAAGTCCGTCGTGGTGAAGCCTGGCGCAACGACCAAGCCTGCTGCAGTGGCAAAGCCTGCTGTGGTGGCCAAGCCTGCTGCGGTGGTTGCAGGAGCTGACAATGGAACTGTGGCGTCGCCCGCTGCGCAGCCTCGCCGTTCGGGTGGAATTGCAATTGGTGGATCCTTGTCGGCGACGTCGCCGAGTGCCCTGCTGAAGAGTCCGGGGACACGGCCGGTGCCTACGGTGCGCTCGCCGATTGTGCTGCCGGTTCAACGACGTCCTGAGAGACTGGCGAAGATCACGTCGGCCGGGCCGGTGTACCGAGCGAGTCCGGTGATGCATCCAAGAGCGGGGAGCATCGGAAACTCGCCAGCGATGCGTGGTAGTATCGGAAGCTCGCCAGCGATGCGTCCACGTACTGGCAGCATTGGAAGCTCGCCAGCGACGGCTCCGCAGGCGAACCCGATGAAGCAGAGGCTGCTTCGCAAGCTTGATATCAAACCGCACCAGTCGCCTCGACGCTCTGCGATGCAGCTACAGCAACGGACTCGTCGCAACCAGGACGGTCCGGCGTCGCCGCTGCTGCTGGGAGGTAAATCTGCTCCAGAGACGGACAAGGAGGTTCCTGAGGTCCAGCTTGATGCCCAGCAGTCGCGAGGCGCAACGACCACGAGGGCTACACGGGCTAGACCTGCCCCAGCAAAGAAAAAGCAGCCGGTGCCTGTAAAGCGACGGAAGACCAGCGAGACTACGTCGGTTCAGACGAGCGCTAGTGCGTCGCCCACGCCTCAGCGCCGATCCTTGAGGAGAAAAGCCAAGCGCGCGCAGGTCTATCGTGAGACCGATGGTAGTGGCAGCTCGGGAAGTGAGGCAGACGATGACCAAGATGAAGATGTGAATCCGGATGACTTTGACTTGCCCGAGGACGAGATGAACGTAAGGCTGCTACGCGCTGCAAACTTTGTTTGGTCGTCGTACTAACCTGAATGATGTTGTATCTAGGTGTATGTGCCAGCACGCGAGCGGGCGACTATGTGGGCGAAATCCCTACTAACCAAGGGCGATGGAGACGAAGGAGAGGGCAACACTGAGGGCGAAACTTCTCAGGCCCTGGTAGTGCGCGAGAAGAAGACTCCAACTCGCAGGAAACGCAGCAATTCGACTTCGTCGTCAGTAGCGTCGGTAGTGGCGGGGATTGGTGGCGGTATCCTTCCTCGCAGCAAGATGGACGAGTTGATGAAGAAAGAGCCGTCTCAGATGACGATGGGCGAGTTAGCGCTTACTGTGCCCAAGGGTAGGCGGATGAAGCGTCATGAACGTGAGGAGGCTGCGTCAGACACACCCCTGCTTACAGGTTCCGCTGCGGAAGCGTCCTCGAGTCTGCTCAACGTGAACGCGCTCAACCGCGTGCGCTCTCTCTCCGTGTCTTCCGAGTCCGCGGCTTTTGCTGGATCGCTGGTGACCCCGCAGGTTCAGATTATTGATGGGCAAATGGTTGTCATGGAGAACACCATTAAGTTGGGCGACGAGCTGCAGCGCACAGCGGATGCACTTGGCGAAGGCAGCGTTGGTGGGGAGAGCGGTCTTCCTCCTCGACACTCAGGCGCTCGTTACAACTCTTCTCATCCGAATGGCCCTGGCAAGCGCTGGGGCAAGGAAGAGACGAAGCAGTTTTACTACTGCCTGAGCCAGGTAGGCCCCAACTTCTCGATGATGGCAACGCTGTTCCCTACACGGAAGCGGAAGGAGCTAAAGAGCAAGTTCAAGTATGAGGAGAAGAACCACCCGAAGCTTATCGAGATCGCGCTGCGTGCGTCGACAGCTCCACTGGACACAGAGATGGTGGACGTCATTTCACAGATGGTTGACAAGGAGGATCAGCGAAAACTGGAGGCGCAGAAGAAGAAGCGGAAGCCTAGATCGCAGCTCGATCTCCTACGCGCAGGCCAGGAGGATGACACAGCGTCGGTAGTGAGCTCGGTGGTTTCGTCGCCGATGTCGACGCCGGTACATACGGAGGAGTTCGTCGAGACGCTGAACGACGAGGACCTGTTCCCGCCGAGCCGGCGTAACTCATTCGACTTCAGCGGCTGACAGATCTACCTCGGCAAGGGGCATTAGTACGTGTACGCGGCGCTGCCGCGATCGATTAGGAAGATATGGGTGTAGCCTCGAGTCTCGTTCTCAGTTTTGAGATGATCGTTCACTAGGCAGCAGCCTAGCTAGCTGTAGCTGTAGACAAGGAAGGACACTAAAGACATAACAACAAGCAAGGTTTCAGATGCACAGGTAGTTAATTGATTCAGGCGACACTACGTGAGCAGCATAGATAGCAGTGTCTTACATCTACAGCATGGCAGCCACAGCGACAGCCAGCACGCTAGCGCCAGCCGTGAGCACAGCACGCGACGCGTCGCTGCTGCCCGAGGCCGAAGCACTGGCACTCTTGGCACTGCTCTCGCTCGTGGCTGCATCCGTCTTGGAGCTGGTGGTTTCGTCGCTGGAGCTGCCGACTTCGACCGAAGCAGAGGCGTCCGAGGACGAGATGGTGGTGGTGTAGCTGTCGTCACTGCCGATGCCCGAGGACTCGGCGGAGGCGGCGGTGGACGTGCCGATGCCCATGTGGCCGGCCGCGTGCGTGTCCGACGTGGCGGTGGAGTCCGTCGTGCTGCCGGCGGTGCTGTCGGCGATGCTGTCGGTGGTCATCGTGGCGCCGTTGTCGTTGCCGGACACGACGCTGTCGCCAAGCGTCTGCGCGTCGATGGAGGAGGCAGCGAGGGCCGCGACAGCCAGGAGCAGCAGCTGGAGCTTCATTCTTTCGCGAGTGTCGTGCAGATGGAAACTTGGGCAATGGCCTCACGCGGAAGCGGCCAGATGTCATCGCCCATGTAGAGGATCGGGGAGGAGGACACAAAGATGGTGAGCGGAGACCGTAGAAAGCCGGTAGGGAGTCAGACCACCTTCAGCTTCGCCGGCTTCAACGTGTAGCTGTTTCGTGGCGATGGCTTCGCTCGCCTGTCGCCGAGACGCCTTACCGCCGCCACGTCGGCCATGAGATGGCGCTGGGATGCGAGTAAAGGCTCGCGAACTATAGAGCCATGGCGCTGACCAGCGACGGATCTGCGTCAATGATCGTCGCTCGAGTCTTCGGCGAGCCACAAGCGGCTCGCGCTGCTTCCCCGCATGAACGACGTCTAGCGATGGGACAAGCTGTGCTCCAGCATCCTCCCCAGTAGAGCAGGCACATCCCGACTCGACTCTCCTGAGGTGTTAGTAGCAAGGCAACGGAGTGTCGATCGAACAGCAAAAGTATCTTCTCGTTTTGTTGAACGACAGCGTTGCTGAGAACACGCACAAGTACTTCAGCTTTTCGAGCTTCGTTTATATTGATCTTATAGATGGCTAGCACAATGGTTGGCATGTTGCAGCGCACAGCGGCCCCCACGCACGTGAAGATGTTGAATAGCCACTTGCTCGAGGTTTGCGGTTGCCTCCACCAAGTTAATTTAAAGCGTACTGCCCTTCCTGGTTGAAGATGGCGTAGGACACGTTTGTTAGCCTCGCTCGCGCACAATTCATTCCTCGACTAAATGGCGAGTTCCAGCACTTTCAATGGGTGATGATTGCACAGAGAGTTTAAGCGCGAGGGTGGGTCCCGTTTCTCGAGCAGGCAAGAGGCCAACTGGCCGAATCCGCCGTAGACTGCGATATGCACTGCGTCTTGTCCATTGATATTCAATCTTGACATCAGGATAATCACCTTGGAACTGCACCGCCGCCCCCACTTGATCAGACGTATCAAAACGGAAGGATGTACTCCATGATGACAGGCATCCATGATCACGTGGCGTCCACAGGAGTCTCTAGCCCAAAAGTTTGCCGTGAGCGGGGCCACATAGTCCACGAGCTTTACAGCAATTTGAGGGTCCGGCAGAGTTGCTACCAGCATTAACACTGTCTTGCCATCTTCGAGGCGAATGTCGCCCACGCTTTCAGACCAAGGCGTATTGGCGGCAGTAAGCTACGATCGAAAGCAGCAGTGTCCACCTTTGCCATGCATTCACAGCAACGTACTCCACGGACGGCAAATGCACAAGTGATCGAAGACCGACTGCCTGAACCGCTGAAAAGGCAGCAACATGCGATTTACATGTTAACGGGAGCTCCTAGATGTCTTCCAGTGGTGCATTAACATGTCCATGAACGCGTGGCAGTCGACGCTGATCCACATTGTAGCCTCGATTCCCTCCAAACTCTCCAGTGGGATGCATTTTGAAGCATGCTTGCAGGTGCAGTAATTTTCCATTTCTATCGCAGTAAACTTGACGCGAAAGCACGCTGTTGTGATCCTTACCCACGGCAGCAAACGTGCTATATACATGTTTGCTGTGACAGGAGCTTAATATTTCTCGCATCGCATACTCTGAGTGCACTACAGACCCGACGTGTAATAACACTAACTCGGGTAAATGCTTAGAACTCAGCAAGGAACATCATCTTTTTCATCTCGGACGTTTTAGAAGGGATCAGGAAATTAAGAATCATCCGCATTATCTCAGTTGGAAGTGTCGTCCAAGGATGAGCCGCGATCGCTTCCCAGTCGCGACGGCCACGCCGCCACAAACAACGTATCCGTGTCATTCGTGATCGCCTACTCTCATTCCTCGACAAAACCTCCCAGTGACGAACCAGCACAATCACGCTCAGCTCGGGCCACAACTTGTCAGGCAAATACGAATTCGCCATCTGACGAAATTCAACAGAAACACCTCGCGGACTACTAGGACAAGGTTGCGACGTCAGCTTGTTGACAGCGTACCAAACTGCTTGATGAGTCTCCTCCGGATTCAACCTGTATATGGTCTCCACAACGCGAACCATGCTGCAGCGTACAGCAGCCCCGACACAAGTGAAGAGATTGTACAGCCTCTTGGTCGGCGTTTGTCGCTGGGTCCACCGTGCTATCAGGTTCAGTCGCTCCACTCTCCCTGGCTGGAGATCGTTCACAACTCGTTTATTGGTGAGGATGGTTTCCACACACGACTCGTTCCCCGACTCGATCGCGAGCTCCAGCACCTTCAGTGGGCTATGAACGCACAGCAGGTGGTCGTATGAAGCTGGGTTCCGCTGTTCCAGAAGACACAACACCAGCTCTCCGTGTCCTCCTCGAATCGCCAGCTCCACCGCGTCCAGACCTAGCTTGTCCTGACTGGACATCGGGGCCACCACCTTGAGGCTGTACTTCCGAGCCCACTTGATCAGACGACGCAGGACTGCAGGATGAACCCCGTGGTCGCACGCGTCCATGATCACGTGTCGGCCACGGGAGTCTCTCGCCCAGAAGTACATGGTGAGCGGACACACGAAATCGATGAGCTTGAGGGCCAGTCGATAGTCCTCCACCTTGGTGACGAGCATCAGCACTGTTTTGCCATCTTTGAGTCGGGAGTCACACTGGCTGTCGGGCCAAGGAATGTCACGTGGTAGCAAACTGCGCACAACGTCGACTAGTTGAGCTTTTCGCATGGTTTAACTGGGAACACCGAGAACGCAAGTACAAGTGTGATCGAAAAGCTTAATGCATTTTCCTTGATGATGGACGCATCAGTAGATTTTAGCTCTTGTAGCGTAATCGCCGTAGGATTTGTAGACGAGTATGTCTCCATTTTCCTCGATGGCAATCCAGTCGTTTTAACCCACTGGTATATGACAGTGAAGCCGTATCCTGTAAATGCTGATCCGATTCCGACGAGACCTGCAACTTGCTCGGCATCTCAGTATTCCACCAGGAACCTCATCTCTTTCATTTCCGAGGACTTGGAAGGCACTAGGAAACTCAAAATCTTTGACATCGTTTCGCTTGGAAGTGATGTCCACGGATTTGAAGCGATTGCCTCCCAGTCTCGGTGACTTTGCCATAATCGCTCCCATCGCGTTCTACTTCGTTCATTTGCTGCCAGCAACTCCCAGTGGCGGAGCATAACAATTACACTGAGCTGTGGCCACAACTTGTCCAGTAGATAGGAGTTTGCCATTTGCACAAGTTCGGGATCGACTTCAGCCGGAGTCCCAGAAGTTTGAGCTTTACATACGGCGTACCATACAGCTTGGCGAGTCTCGCTCGGGTTTAGCTGGTCGATGGCCTCTACGATGCCAGGCATGTTGCAACGTACGGCAGCCCCCACGCACGTGAAGATGTTGAACAATCTCTTCTTGGAGATCTGGCGTTGCATCCACCGCATGGTCAAGTTCAGACGCGCCGCCATGCCAGGCTGGAGGTGCCTCACGACACGTTTGTTGGTCAGAACTTCCTTCGCACACTGTGCGTTCCCCGACTCAATGGCCAGCTCCAGTACTTCCAGCGGGTAGTGGTTGCACAACGAGACGTGGTGCCATGTTGGGTCCCGTTGTTCTAGCAAGCACGACGCCAGCTCACTGTGACCTCCTTGAATCGCCAGCTCCACTGCGTCTTGTCCTCGAACATCAAGTCTGGCCATGGGAACTACCACACTGAGACTGCACTTCCTGGCCCATTTCATTAGACGCAGGAGCACTGACGGATGAACACCGCGATGACAGGCATCCATGATCACATGACGGCCACATTGGTCGCTCGCCCAGAAGTTGGTGGTGAGCGGACATACAAAGTCGATGAGCTTGACGGCCAAGTGAGCGTCCGGCATCGTCGCCACCAGCATCAACACCGTTCGGCCGCCTTCGAGTTGGACGTCGCCTTGGTTGTCAGGCCACGTCGTGCCCGGAGGCAACAGACCTCGCACCGCTGCAAGTAGCTCCGCCTTCCGCATCATTCACCAACGCTGCAAATGAGAAATTCAACGCGTTCATGCTTGACGTTGGCGTGGCTTCATGCACGGACTCGGTCGATTTGCCAAGGTGTCGCAGTCGACCATTACGGAAGGCTACATGTGCATGGCGTAAGCTCAAGTCAAGCGTGACAAGCAGGAGGTCTATTGATCTCAACTTATGTGAATCATAGTGACGATAACTTAGCCGCTCGTCTACATGAGGGCGGCCACGACGGCCATGGCGCCGAGCGTCAGCACGCCCACGGCCCGGCCCACGGGCGACGCGGCGCTGGAGCCCGACGACGACGAGGCCGAAGCGGCCGAGGCAGCCGCGGCCGCCGACGATTCGGCGGCCGGCGTGGTGGCGGACGTCTCGCCCGACGTGGAGGCGGCCGTGGACGTGGCCGAGCTGGCCGGCACCGTGATGGTGTCGCTGGAGCTGGCCGTGTTGTTGCCGGCCGTGGAGCCGGCCGTGACCGTGCTGTCCGTGGCCGTGGAGCTGGCCGCGACCGTGGTGGAGCCGGCCGCCGCGCTGCCCGAGGCGGACGGGCAGCGGGACGGCACGTAGTCGATGAGGTCGGCCAGCAGCCGGATGTTGTCGCCCACGGGCAGGATGCACTCGGTCAGGTCCATGGCGTTGGCGTCGGCCAGCAGGCTGCGGCAGGCGCTGGACGCGCACATGAGGTCGATCACGTCCTGCGTGGGCACGGACGCGGCCGTGAACTGGTAGCCCGAGTCGGTCGAGCACTGCTCGATGTACTGGTTCGTGAGCAGCGAGCTTAGCACGGCGGAGCTGCACGTGGCGATGGAGCCAGAGGACGACATGGCGGAGGAGACGGAGGTGCGGGACTGCTGGCGGATTGAAGAATGAGCAGTGCGGGGGTCGGCCACCTCGCGCACGTCGAGCGCGGCCGGCCGTGCCGTGCGGGAAGCGCTGTTCGAGAAGCCGGGCGGGTATTCAGCCGCGGCCAACTGCAACGCGGCGCGCATCCTCATGGCCATCAAAGAGTGGCGCCGCGCTGCGACGGACAAGGCGGCGTGCACGTTGCAATGGCCACCGCATGGCCAACGCCAGCACGGCCGGGCATGGCGCGGCCACCACGCGTGCTCTATGGAGGCGAAGCACGCAGCGGCCGGCGTTGGTGGCGGCGGCGGCGCTGCGCTGGCTGACGTCCATCCAGCAGCGTGTCTCGTGCCACTGAGCGGTCTACTTCAAGGCCGATCGCGGAAGCTTCCGGCGCCCGTGGCCACTTCCGGCGACGCTGGCGCTGGCCGGCGCCCATTGTCGGCACTCTCCGTGCGACACAAGGCCCGGCACAATGGCGACGTCGTCGCCGTCGGCCGGCAATGCAAGTGGACGCCGTCTAGCATGGCCATCATGGCGCTGGAGCTTCCAGCCTGGAAGCGCCAGGCCGGAAGCGCAGGCGAGGTGCGCACATGGCGGGCAGCCCTGATACGAGGTCTGTATCACCGCATCGCAGCGATCCCGGGGATGACGGCCACCGAACCGGATCGCCGCTGGAAGGAGACCGTCGAAAGACAGGTAAGCCTCACCTGGCGGTCGGTCAGAGACCATGTGCAGAAGGCGGCGACGGGGCCTGGACATGAAGTGGAAGCAGCAAGCAAACTGGGTGTCGCTGTCGCTGACGGGGACACGAGGTGCTGATGCAGACGGTCATGGGGTTTACGGGGTGTATGACATGCAGGTTCATGTTGAAGAGCTGCCAGTCGCGATTTGCTCGCGGATCTCTTGCCGGGGTCGGGAGGAAGGCGCTGGTTACGAAGAGCGCGCTGCACTGGCAACAAGGCTTCCTGGCATCAAAAGCGACGGCGGGGGAGGCAAAAACGTATTTATTATCTGCGGGCACACACAACGCTTTAATCCGTGGGGTGTGATCGAGCTGTCTACATGAAGTAGGTCGCGGCAAGAGCGATACTGGCCGCGGCGGCGCCAAACGAAGTGGCCGCCGAGGACGCGCTGCTGGATCCAGAGGAGGACGACGCGGCCGAAGAAGAGGCCGGCGCCGGCGTCGTCGTGTCCTTGGTCGAGCTGGAGGTCTTGGAGGCGGACGACTCCGTTTCCGCGGAGGCCGAGGTGCTGGTGATAGTCACCTCTGTGTCCGTGCTGGCGCTGCCGACCTCCGTGGCGTTGGCCGAGTCCACGGAGCCAACTGTCGCGGCGTCCATGCTGGACACGCCGCTGCCGGCGTACGTGGTGACATCGCTGGAGCTGCTACCGGCGTCCACGGTGCCGGTCATGCTGCCCGAAAAGACGTCGAGCAGGGTGTCGTCCGACTCGCTGGTGGAGGCAGCGCTGGTGGCGGATGCGGCCGAGTTGTCAAAAACATCGTCCGGGTTCGAGCCCGAGTTTGAGCTGGAACTAGAGAAACTCGTCGACGCCGAGGCCGACGCGACGGTGGACGTCGAGCTTGAGCTGCTGTGAACGTCCTGAGCGCAGACGGCGCTGACGGCGACCGCACACGCAATGGTGACGCGAAGGACCTGCATGGCGGTGGTGATCAAGCCTTCCGGTTAGGAAGCGGACTCGGCTGTCGAGTCAAGACGAAATCGGGGAATGGCGGCAATGGGGCCCGGGCTCATGTGGACGCTTTCAACCAGTCGACATCGCGATCAATTAGATCATGAGCGTCCGGGGCACGACAACACGAGTTGTGGCTGCGACGGCGCGCCGAGGGGGAGCTCCCCGGTCTATGCCCTGCCGATGCCACATGGCCCTCAGCAGCGCCAACGCGAGATTATCGGCGCCGAATAAGCGCCGTGACAGGTTAATCCGGCACCGCGGAGCCCACCGAAGTGCAGACGAAGCCTGAGATGTCCGAGCCGAGGATCCGATCGTTTGACACAAAATGCGCGAGCCCCGCCGGGCACCGACATCCACTCGACAAGTATCATCGAGCTCCAGTGTCTCGGCCAAGGGCTTGTCGAGCGTAGCAATCAGCAACTCGTCGTCGACACGCGGCAGCACCGTTACTCATGGCAGCGGCAAAAGGAGCCGACATGGCAGACAAAACATTTCCCTTATGCTTATCCTCACGATGCGATAGAGCCTTGCGTTGCAAGTTTTGCACATTGCAACATTCGTTCATCGTCGCCGCAAAAGTGCAGGCAGAAGTGAAAAGTCCTGGCCCACGGTTAATCGCAAAACTGCAACCGAATGGCAAAAGTGCAACCAAAAGGCAGTTTGCGCGGCAAGACCCATGCTGCCAAGCCCAGCACACCGACCAAGTCAAGCGCCGCACCGAAGTCAGCATCGATCGTAGTGCAATACTAGGAATGCAACTCCATCTTTGCAGCGCAGCGGCACCTTTTGAGCTCTCCAACCGTCGTTTTTGGGTTGTGTGTGACACGCCAGAATCCCGGCCCCACACTTGAGGAGCGCCGAAGAAGCCAGCCAGAGCAGCCTATCTCTGCCGTCATCTCGAGCAATAAGCGAGCGGAGTCGGTCGATCCCAATCGCCTTCCTTCTCTCCGCCGTCGAGAGCACGCCGTCCCGCCGCCCGAGACGCAGCATGCCCCGCGACGAGGAAAACTACCGCAACATGGACCAGCAGCAGTTCGACCGCCGCCGCGCGGAGGACCAGGCGCGGCAGGACGCGCTGCTGGACCAGATCCACGGCGGCGTCGTGGGCCTCAAGAACCAGGCGCACGCCATCAACGGCGAGGTGGTGGAGCAGAACATCATGATCGACGACATCGGCAACGTACGCGGCGCAGTCTTTGCAGTTGCAGCGCGTGGCAGAGGCAAAAGAAACTAACGATTTTGTTGCGTGTGTTGCCGTTGCCGCTTGCAGCGAATGGACAATGCCACGCAAGACATTTCAAGGGAAGAGCAGGCGGCGCGCGAGGTCAACGCTCGCAAGAAGAAGGCAAGTTTGTATGCCCAAGAGCAAGAAGTGCTGGCTGGAGTTTAGGTGTTGCCTTTTGCTGACACTTTTTTTGGTTGCCGTGTTGCCTTTGGCCAGGCGTGCAAGTTATACGGCGTGATCGCGGTGCTGGTGGTGATCCTCATCATCGTGTTTGTGATCCCGTCGCCGAAATAAGCGCGCGCAGTTGCCAGTTGCCAGTTGAGTGGAGGCGGGGTCGAGGCAACCGAGTTGGCGCCGGCTGCACGACGTTTTGATGCCTTTATTTCCTCCTTCCAGCTCGCCTCACACCCTCCTTTAGCAGAAATACCTGGGGATTGTACACATAATACAGCAGCTCTCCGTGTCAAAACTTCAGAAGAACTTCCTTAACGTTAAACGCAGTCTTCGCTCGATAAGTAACACCAACCCGCATATCCTTACTTCTACAATGCAACGGCCGCTGCAACAGCGGCAGCAAGACCCACTGCAACGCTGCTAAAGGTGGTCACGGAGGCGCCGGCCGTCAGCACGGCGCTCTCGGACGAGTCGTCCTCGTCGTCGTCGGGGGGCATGCCGCCCGTGGAGGGGCCGGCCGGGGCGACGGTGCCCACCACGTCGCCCACCGAGTCCCCACTACCCGTGGAGTTGGTGGACGCGCCGCCGCCGCCGCCGCCGCTGGTGCAGCCGGCCAGCAGCGTAGAGCTCGTGGGGATCTTGGTCTTGTCGGACGGGTGGCTCACCCCGTCCGTGATGAGGCCCGCCGTGTTGCTCGTGGTCCACGTGCAGCACGGGTCGCCGAGCTCCTGGCCGTTGGTGTAGCCGTCTCCGTCCGTGTCTTCCTGGCACAGCGCCGTGGTCCAGGCGTTGCCAGCCTTGGAGAAGGCCTCGCCGAAGTCGCTGAGCCCGGTCTCGCCGGCCGGGTCCAGGTGGCCGATGTTGGGCGAGTCCGGCACGTTGCCGCCGTTCGGGATGAGCTTCACGTACTTGGCGTAGCCCTCGACGCTCGAGGGCGTGGCAACGAGCGCCACAGCCAGCGCTGCAACTACCGAGCGGACCATTGCGCGTCTTCGGCCTGTGCGGGAACTTGGCGAATGCAACGCACGCAGCGCCCGGTTTCGACGGGAACGCCGCTTGTGCCCAGCGCACTTTCGCCATCCTGTGGACGCTTTTACGCCAGATGGAACGCCGTCATCGCCGCCTGGTATAGTGGGGGCAAGTGAGCCGCGGCGCTGATCCGCACCGGCTGGATTCGCCTCACGAAGCGGGTGAGCGGGTGGATGACCGAAATGCGGAAAAACTTCGCGGCCGCTTTCCGCTGGTGCGCGCATAAACGGCAAAAGGCAACTTTGAGTTGGCGGTGACTGCTGTCGAAATGCGTGTGAGACGGAGCTTTGCCGGGTTCCGAGTTGCCATTGCAGCCGCCAGACTGCCCCGTGGAACTGCAACGCCTTGACGGCACCGCACTCGCGCGACGGATTGCCACTCAAACTCGTGTCAGCCGAAAACGGGCTTAGTTCTTCGTGTGTTTTGGCCATCGCGCCGGCGTTTCGGCAACTTGAACGTCTTGGTACACGTCGAGACAAGTTTTGCAATTGGGCGTTTGCAAATTGGGCGATTTGCGCCTTGACGTTGCCAGTACAAACGTGGAAAACTAGACTTACGACAAGCTTCACTTGCTGTAAAACCATATCTTAATGTGTATATTCATCAAAAATTAAACGCGCATTGCTGGACCAGATTTATGGTGCTAGTGGTGGCGGACTCCAAGAGGGCTGGCGAGCACTCGAGAAGCTAGTTCCCAGTTTCCTAATAATTTCAGTAGTGATGTTATCATGCAACCTCGTAGCGCACACTGACAAATTGGTCTCTCGCATCATCCCATTGAAAGTACGCAGTTGTGCACCAGCGTTTGAACAGTAAGCTTCCAAACCAAGCTCCACTTGTCTCCATTCTTGGCGTAACCAAGGTGGGGAAATGCGTTGAGGAACATTTGCGCTGTGATGGTGGCATCGATATTCAAGAAAGCTACTATCATGCTATCTGTTTGTTGCTCCAAGCGAAAGAGTCGGATTTCTATTATGTCATGGTGAGTTGAATAAAATCTCCAGTCTTCCAGCGTTGCGTCCACACCATATCCTCCGTTGGTTGCAACAAGACGTCATTGTTACTTGTAGAAATCTGTTCTGCAAAACTGTTTTCCACATAAAACAGTGACATCTTGTACAAGCCAAAACGAAAGACGCGAAAATCCTCCACCACCATTCTCCACGGACTTTCCTTCACTGCAGCGTGAGGGGAAGTACACAATTTGTTTTGGAGTCGTTTGACATCGTTTTGAAGTTGAGCGTTGGCTTCCACGGGAGAAAGCGGCTTATTATTGAGTTTCCTGCGGTATTTTTGCTGAGTGATTCAGCGGGTTTATCGAAGGCGAAACATCGTATGCTTGCTTAGCAGCGCTGAGCTGACTGGAGACGTTGTTGATGGCACGGGTGCCTTGTGAGTTTCGCTTTCGCTTTGGTGCTGCGTGTGTTGCTTCAACTTCAGTGGATGGACTTGTAGTCGTTTGTGTGGTCAACCGTCCAATGAATGCTTGTTCATGACACGAAGATGACTTGTTTTTGCGGAACGATGCATATTTCCCGACAATGTGCGCATGGCACCTATTGTGACGCACTACGACGGCACTAATCACTTGGTCGCTCAGTGAAAAACTGTTGGGGGGACTAAGCAAGCCATAGTCATTGTCCTGACGATTGCTGGCGCCTTTTGTGTTCTGGGCTATTTGGAGAGTGACAAGTGAGAATAGATGGCGTGGTGTCTCGACTTGAGCGTGATTGCGGGTAGGACGCAGATAACCCTCATGACATGATGCGTTTTGAGATGACACGTACTGATACTGGAGGATAACGCATTTTGCGATTGCAGTCATGGGGCATGTGGTAGGCATAAAATAATAGTCGCAGGCATGCAATTTGTGCGGCGGCGGCCAAAACAGCAATGCGCTAGCTATAATATGACACCACACTCTCCAGAGTCGGGATTAGAATGCGCAAATGCAGTCAGAAAAATTGACATTTGTTCTGCTGAATCGAAAACATTCACCCAAGGTACTTCGTCACTCATTGAATTGCTGTTGGGTGGGTAGAGTATCATAGTACTGTCGATTGCGAAATGATTTGGCTGGTTAGGCTTGACTACGTCGGTTGCAGAATGGAGAAAGCAGCGAGTTTGAGTTGAAGCATGATTATGGGACGCAGCTATGGTCATGCAAAACCGTATCCCAGGAGGAATTTCGCGTTTTGTGGTGATAGGATAGGTCATGTGGTTCGCATGATAATGCCAGAAGATATGCGTCATGTTTCGAACGTAGCAATGGACCGAGAATAAACTACTACCATAATGTCAATCGCGAGCACGTGTGAAGAGGAGAAAACTATGGTGATGGAGAAAAGAAAACAAAAACAGTAAATATAGTAGCTGTGGTGGTGGTGGTGCTTGCTTAAGGCAAAGCCACTTGTTTGTATGGAAGGAAGTGTTGCACTTCTACTGCAATGCATCACATGATAATAACTTTGAAACGCTATTTCTATCTGTCTGCTGGTATTGCTAAAATCATGCATAAAGTTTTAAATTGCCTCTTTCTTATTTCGTGTGCAGATTTTCTTGTGCGATGGGGGAGACATTTAAACTGGGTGTCGAATGGTAAATATCGACTTGCGAGTCGCAAGTTATGCGTTTATCTCTATCCAATACTTACAAATGCAACCCTCTATCCCAACCATGGTCGTTCGTTCTGCGTTGGGCGTCATCTTGAAAAGCGTTATCCAGGAGAAAGGTGATTTAGACACACTAAGAGATACTTCTGCTGGGTAATCCGTCGGTTTTCTCGGAGGCGAAATAGCGTTCGTTCTGCATCGCTTAGCCGACTTAAGGCGGTATCATGGCCTTGGTTGTCCTGTGAAATTTTTCGTCGCTGTGGTGCTGGGCAAATTGGATCCTCCTCAGTGTCGGGGCTTGATGAATATTGAGTCGTGGCCGTTGATCGCACATTGTGTGCTTTTACTTAACGCGAAGACGATCGATTTTCCGTGTGGATCCACACTTTTTTCTCGTGGTGGGTGTCGATAAAGCTTGAATGCTGTTTTGCCTGTCGCCCTACCACGGCACTGATCACTTCGTCGCTCAGTGAACGGGTATTGGGAGGGTAAAGTGCCATCGCGCCGGTGATGGAATTGTAGAGTAACTGGCTGGGTTTGCTTTAATTATGTTGTGTGAATTGTGGAATGAGAATGAGAATACTCGGTGCTACTCATAACTTGAAAGAGATTATGGGACGCACGTCTCGTAGGTAAACCAATTATGGATAACGCATTTTGCGATGGCCCTTTTTGCCTGCTGGCAAGCAAGATAGTAGCAGAAGAAATGCTTCACAGCTGTAAACATAACAATGAGCTAGCAACATGTCAGCAGTGAGCATATGCAAGAGTGATGCTAGGGTAATAATACTTGAAAAATGATTACTTTTAAGAATCTAGAAATCATACTGTACACATGCTCCAATCCCACCTTCATAGAAAAAGTTGAAAGGTTAGAAGTGATCGTTATAGTTTATAACTCGATCATCCCCGTGGAGGTCTTCCGATTTACGAAGCGTCATTTTATCTCGCGAACTCAAGACTGGCCTTGTCGCTACCCTCGCATGTACTTCATGATAATTGCATGTATTCTTGTTCGTACCGTTCAAAATATACTTTTGCGCTGTTCAGATACTGTTTTTGCTTCCGCGATTTTACCATGACGATACAGTACAGGGTGGGGGAGGTTCTGTCCGTCACCTCCGAGCAACCTCCCCCTCCACAACCCGCGGCGAAACTACTGTACGCCTATCCTTGGAATGCCCGACAGCGCAATTCCATTTTCTGATACTTCGCTGCGTGCGGCCAAGGTCATCCTATGACTGAAACTCACCAGCTGCACGTCCTGCATCTTCAGCTGAGTTAAGGCCCCCGTTTTCACAAATCCGTACAATCCGTATGAAGTCCGGCACCTTGCCATTTTTTCAGTCCTCGTCGCTACTGATTCGGGGTCGTGCCGACCGCAGCACATATGACGAAGTTTTCATTGTAACACCTCCACTACCAGGGTGTGGTGTGGGGGGTTAAGCGGTTGCAGGAAAGATGGAAACTAATACTACGACTGCTCTCAATCGCCCGTATATTATTTTGACCATAAATTTCTCGTTTCGATAAGTCCGGCTGCATATATTGCCTGTAAAGTAGACATTTTGCGACTCTCACGATGAGATTCGCGACAAGCATTCGTTATCGAGTGCCTACAAGTTCAATGTCCTATCCTAAGCGTGATCATTCGTACGACGCCCGGTGTCATCACGAAAAGCGTTATGAGTTGATACAGACACACCAAAAAATTACCCTCGCAGCTTCTCATGTTGCGCACAGCGCTAAATAGCCACCGTGACTTGAGTTGAACTCGCCGCCTCGTGATGCAAAGGTGATTGATTAACTGCGGCCGTCTCTCCTGACGCCAGCAGCATTAAGGTCAAGGACTTGCGCTTTTCCCAATGGTTTAAGGCAAAAGCTGTTTTTTCCGGGCTCCCGCAAATATTTACTTCCACTACATACTTCTAAGACTTAGCACTTTCTCGATCCCTGTGTTCGCGAGTGTGATGTCGATTTATTGAGATCTATTATCGCCTGCTAACTGCTATCGTAAAATGCATTATCCCCCTATCCACAACGCGTGTCATCGCAAAACGCGTTATGCCATCCGGGTTACCTCACGTCCCTTAATCACCCGTCAATCAAGGCACCCGTCGAGTATTCTCACAGCACCGAATATAATGGCTAACAACTGTTGTCACTTATAAGTGCACCATGTAAAACAGCATCCGAGCTGCGCCAACACTCACCACGCCAATATGGCATCAAGCCACACGCACAACTCATCGTCTTTAGGTCCCAGCAGCTGTTTGTCGAGCACTCGTGACCAAACGTAAGCCCACTCATTGCATTAAAACAAGATACGCAGCCCCAAAGCGAAAGCGAAGTTCGCAAAATAGCCATGGCGACGACGACATCTCAAAGCAGCTCAGCGTGAGCCAAGCAAAATGCTCGCCTTTGATAAAAGCGTTGACTTACTCAGCAAAAATACTCTTAAGAAATTGGGCATCAAGACGCGAAACCAGAGTCCTTACACTGTAATGAAGGAAAGCGAAATATGTATAGCCATTTTGTTGTGGGGCAACTGCCTACAGAAGAGGTACATGCAAGCCACAGTGACGTCTAATGTCCTATTCAGGAGCTGAGCACTGAGAAACGACTATTACTTTTGTCAATGGTTTATTACCTTCACTGAGCGAATGCTACTCAATTCACCACCCTGATGCTAAGAAAGAAACCAACGGGGCCTGGCTCGGACACTCATTGGCCAAACGTTAGTGGTCCCAACGACTGTGAATTTGTGTGTGCACTTCGAGGCTGATATGCTAACGCCACTGATAACCTTGCTAGAATCTGGGAGATAGCTTCTCGTGTCCTCAGTAGTTCACCTGGAATCCACCAACACTTATAAATGAATGGTTGACAGTTTTGGTTTGTTTAAAATCGCGTCTGAATTTAACGGAGCTAATGTCAAGGTTGTCTGCGTCTGCATTCGACAGAAGTGAATCGCCGCAGGCACTTGACATCGAGTTCCTAACAATTTCTTACCGTGATATCGCTTACGACAAGAAAAAAAATTGGACTAGCCTCTATCGTTGCATCTTCCAGTTGGGATGCCGCCTTGGCCCGACAATCAAGGATACACCACCGTTGATCCTACATAACGTACTGAGTTGTGCTGTAATAATACATGTAGCCGTCAAGGTGCAATGCATCGATTGCGTTCGGTTCTGAAAACTGCTTCTTTTGTATGTTACTCCTGTAGACGCTCTAATAGGCGCCACATGATCGTTGCCGTCCAGAGTGTTAATTAAGTTGGCTAAAAGCAAGGTACAGTAGTTGATCCAGTGCCCACCCAAGACATGCTGGAACGAGAATTTCAGAGTGGACGGGAAAAATAACTCGATGCCGCTCAAGCCTTAGCCGACTCAGTTGGACCGAGATCAGCCCACGGCATCGGTGACAAGTCTCAAGTGGTACAGCAACATCAAGCCATGAAGCCTTGAAGTTGTATTGAGCAGACGTGTGTCTGTTCTCAGCTCATTTCCGCGTTTGCTCTCTTCGACAGACTTCACCGTTACGGTGAGGAAGACTGAGCTACTCGCCATTGTGCGCAGCTTGCTGCCTCCAGGCACAGAATGGCCTAATGAACACGAAGACATAAGACTCGACGAGGGCAAGACGGTGCTGATGCTGGTTGCTCAAGTACCGGATCCGCACCTGGCCGTGAAGCTCATCGACTTCGTTTGCCACCACACCGCCAACTTTTGGGCGAGAGATGCTGACAGACGCCACGTGATCATGGACGTGTGCCACCACGGTGTGCACCCGTCAGGTCTCCTGCGTTTGATTAAAAAAAGTGGGCTCGAAAGACGAGTCTTAAGGTGATTGTCCAGATGTCAAGACAGGATAGGCGCTGGACGCCGTGAAGCTCGCAATTCAGAGCGGGCATGGAGACCTGGCGTCTTGTCTACTTGAGCAGAATGGACCTAGTTCTCACGACGACCTACTGTTCAAGCACTACCCGCTGAAAGTGCTGGAGCTGGCTATTGAGACTGGAAACGAGCAGTGCGCGAGAGAAGTCTTAGCCAACAAACGGGTCGTGCATCACCTCCAGCCCGGGGCAGTGGTGCGCCTTAATCTGAACACGCGATGGGAACAGCGTCGAGACCCCGTCAAAAGGCTCTACAACGTGATCACGTGCGTTGGCACTGCCGTCCGCTGCGGTATGCCCGGAATCGTGCAAGCCATGTACAAGCTGAACCGGGTCGAGACTCGCCAAGCTGCCTGGTACGCCGTGTACAAAAACTACGATCACAGTATGCAACCACTCAACTCGAGGTTTCTCCACCGATCCAGCGGATGGCAACCAGCTACCAACTGTACACGCTGTGGCCTCAGCTCCGAGCGTTCATCTTCTTGCGTAGCTGGCATCTTCTCCCCGAGTGCAACGTCGCTTGACCCACTTCAACTCCACATGGCTACACCCAGATAGCTACATTGCGTGCGCCACCCCAATCGCACTTAGCGGCGCCAGCAGCTCTGCTCCACCCACTCATGCTGCAGTCCCGAAGCGACGTCAGTGTATCAATCGCCATGGTGGTCAAGGCGTCGGAGATCGCGCCCGCGGCCTTCGCCGTGGGCCGCACCAGCGACGTGCAGAAGGAGGACGACCTAACCTACGACCTGGGCAACCTGGCGGCCTTCGACACGCACCCGTTCGCGTACCAGAGCGAGAAGGAGCTGGCGCTGCACGCGCGCGAGAACGTGCAGCTGCTGGTGAACCGCATCTTCGAGCTGCCGCGCGAGATGTCGGACATGGGCCCGCTGGCGCAGCTGCCGGAGCCGTCCACGGTGCTGCCGCGCGAAAAGCCGCTGCCCAAGCCCAAGGTGGAGACTAAGTGGGAGAAGTTCGCTAAGGAGAAGGGAATCGACAAGCGCAAGAAGAGCCGCAAGGTCTTCGACGAGGCCACCGGCGAGTGGAGCCACTCGTGGGGCTACCAGCGCGCTGGCGACGATATGAAGGACTGGGCCGTGGAGATGAAGGAGGGCGACATGGAGGACCCCTGGACCAAGCGCAAGCAGGAGAAACGCGCGCGGGTGGACAAGAACCAGCGCGCACAGGCCAACAACCTCAAGCAGGGACGCGGCAAGCAGCTCGCCGGTATTGCCGGTCGCACCCCCACTGGTATCCCCGTGGAGCTGATGAACACCGACGACGTCAAGGCGAAGCAGCGCGGCAAGGAGGGCACCAACAAGACGCTGGAGAAGGTGCAATTCTCCACGGCGTCCATGGGCAAGTTCGACAAGATGCGCGAGGGCGAGTCCGAGCGCAAGGTCAAGGGCAAGCGCAACCACTTCTTGCCCACGACGGGCGCCGAGACCACCGAGAAGGAGCGCAGCATGAACGCGCTCAAGCGCGTGCTGGGCCGCGAGGAGAACGCCGGCAAGAACAAGGGCAAGAACCTCGACGACGACGAGGAAGGCGAGGGCGGCAAGAAGAAGAAGAAGGGCAAGAAGCTCAAAAACATCACCAAGGGCGCTGCCAAGAAGCGGCGGATGAAGTAAGTCTGGCGTCGGTCAGACGGATGCTAGAGGTGGAGCGGAACACTAGATCAGGAAACTGCGTCACTCTTCATAGAGATCACATAATATATGCTGCATGTCGAGCCACCCTACTACGTCCTCCTTCTCTGCAGGTTGTCAAACCGCAGGCTCACGCTCCTGATCTTGAAAAGACACTGCAACCGACGAGCTCTTTGCTTCAAGTCGGTTCTCCCTTCTCCTCCTTAGCCACAGCAGCCCCCACCCACTGCACAGCCAACACACCAGCATCAGCATCACCTCCAAGAGTTCACCACTACACAGCCGCACTTACTCGGCATGTTTATGGTTCCGCGGTGGTTCACGCCGCCCATGGGGCGTCTCGGTCCTCCTCGCCCCAAGCTGCGCGTGGCCGTCGATCCCTGGCCGATGTTGCTGTTGGGACGCGTCGCCGTGGACGGGTCCTGCACATTGTCAGCGTCAGCAGTCGCCGCCTCCCTCAACACCCGCTGCAACCCACCGAGAAGAGCGACGTCACACTGATCCACAGCACAAAACACACAGAAGTGTCAAAAACTGAAGCTGCGGCCGTTTCCAGCCCCCCAACGCCACGCACAAGAGCCCCAGGAAGTTGACGACGCCCCAGAACGCGTCCGCCACGATGGACAGGCGCCACGGCGAGCGCTTGGCCACCACGTCGCCCCCAGCCACGTACGTCATCTCTTCCTCTGACCGAATGAGCTTCTGGGCCGCCGCTTCGCGACATAGCCACCTGTCTGTACAGAATTGTGTGTTGTAGGTGACACGTTTAGTGAGATTAGGCTTTAACGTACCCTACCACTTCATGTAAGTGCGTTTTGTGCCTCGGTGCGAACTTAGGCGACGTGTGGCCAATACTGAAGCAGACAGCGAGCACGATGGCGATGGCGATGGGCTTGGCGCGCGTCTTCGGCGGCGCCGCGCGCGTGGGCGGCAAGAGCGAGGGCGTGTTCACGCTGTCGCGGCGCTGGGCCACCAAGAAGGCGGGCGGCTCCACGAAGAACGGCCGCGACTCGGAGTCCAAGCGTCTGGGCGTCAAGAAGTTCGGCGGGTGCGTGTCGAAAACGGCGTCGAAAAGGCTGTCGAAAGTACTTGTCGAAATTGAATTACTGACGCTGCTGCATTTTCGACAGCGAGAGCGTGCTGGCCGGCAACATCATCATCCGCCAGCGCGGCACCAAGTACCACCCGGGCACCGGCGTGGGCATCGGCAAGGACCACACCATCTTCGCCACGCGCGACGGCTTCGTGCGCTTCTGGTACAACACGCCCAAGAAGCGCCAGGAGGTGTCGGTCAAGAGCACGCGCGAGGTGCAGCGGGCCGTGGCCCAGAGTGCTTAGACAGGAGGCAGAGGCAGACCGAGATGGTAACAGGGCGGAGTTCTTTGTCTGTGGGCAGCAGTGTGTTTTAGAGTCACGGTCTTGCTACAGGTTTCGTGGAAGCAGAGGCCTAGAGTCGTCGGTGGGGCCAGTGGAGAGTCTGGTGCTGCAGCTCGACCGGCTGCTCGACGATGGTCGGCTGCTCTTGGTCGGTGGTCGGGAAGGCTGCATATTGGGCATCGGACGGGTGACGCGGGTCGTTGTCGTAGCTCTGCGTGCTCGAGACTAGACGAGCAGAAAGCTGGTCGTGGGTGCATGAAGTTGTTGCGGCGTGGGCCCAGCAGAGCATCAGGATCACCTGCAGCATAAGGTTGCGGAGCATGATGGCGGGAAACGGAGCCCCAACTTGGAGACGACTGTAAAAGCGAAACCCCTCCCAACACAGATTTGGAGCCGACCACCTGGCCAAGCTAAGATGTCCTGGTCATCCCTAGGACTAAGAAGCAGATCGTTGGTGACGGCCATATGAGAAGGAGACTGACATTCCATCATTTGTCTGACAGCGACCGAAGCAGTGCCTCTACAGACTGCAACCGCGGGGATCTTGGTATCCGATCCTGAAATTTGTTGGCTGTCGTTGTCACTTTGGCCACTCTGCCTATGGCAATAGCAAACATGATTCGCGACGTCCTGCACCCGCAATAGCGTCGCTCAACCGAGCTATAGGATAGTCACGAGACTGACTCTTCCTGGGGCTTGTGGCTGGTGTCGACCATCACAGCTCGTCGCTGTGAGCTCACGCTGCACATCATGTCCTTGGGATCTCCTTTCATGAGTTTCCAAACTGTTGGGCAAAGAAGAGGAAGCTTGACAGCGATTTTGCGCGTCAGCAGCATGTCAGTCCCCTCTCACCGCTTGAGTTCACACGAGACCCAAGCGTTTGCCCCTAGATACAGTTGAAGGTGTCCCCTTGCATAAGCAGAGACGCCTCGTCCGTCGGATAGCCTGCCGAGGCTTTCTATCACTTCGCAACTCCAGCAGAAGTCGGATTTGCTTGTGTGTTAACGAGCTGTTGTTGACACTACGCCGGTCCATGATTGTCCTCTGTTCGCAAACACACCATTGGCATTGTGTCACCAGCTCATTCTCCATTTAATCTCCAAGGAACTCCACCTCATCGTTTACTCAACAGCCAACCATGCAAGTCTTGCACTTCCTCGCTGTAGCTGCTATCGCTGCCGTGGCGATCGACACTGTTGCAAGCGTGCCTCAAGCCGATTCCAACACCGCCGACGAAGTCTCGAATGACGCTCTTGACGTCATCCTCGGGGCTTCCAGCACGGCAGGGTCCGTCATCGCGGGCGCGACCGGTTCGGCATCCGGCTCGAACAGCGCATCGAGCGTTGCTGCGGTTGGTGTCGCCACGACGGCGATGGCGATGGCCGCTGCAATGCTCGTGTAAAATGCCACCCACGAGTTTGATCGAGGGGTCCGATCCACGCAGACGGCAGCACTAGCGCAGAGCGCCACCAGCGAATCGCCCCATGATTGTATTAGCGTTCAAGTAATAAACGTTTTCCTCTTCCCGTCAACCATGTCTGCACAACAGCTCCGAGGCAGACTTCAAACAAATACCGTTCTGCAAAGCAAACCCACTGCAACTAGTGTCCCGATGTCGATTCCACCACCATGCGTGAGCGATCTTAGGAGTGCTGTGATCATTTACTGATCTCGCGAAGAGGGACAGACGATGGTCGCTTCGTCGCAAGCTCATTTCTCAGGGCCAGCTTTTCGCTGCTCGTAGAGCAGGAACGCTTACAACACTTGTGGCACGCGTGAAAACTAAGTTGTGCCATACTTTTTGGTGGTCACGCCGTACAGAAACTCCGCGATGCAGGAATTACTGCATGATTGTCTCCAGCTTGCCCTGACGCCATTCACGTCACGATTTCCGAAATCGTCTCGGCGAGCGATCTCCACCATGGAGGCTCTCCGACGGCGCCATTCAAGGTACATGAACACCTTTGTCACCAAGAGGCTCACTTGTCAGCGTGATTTGGAGCCACCGCGGCGAGTGCGCGTGCTCGGCCCTTCCCGGGAACACACGCGCTACAACCCCACACGCGTGTTGTCGTGGTGAGCGCGCATGTAGCCAGTGATAGGGGCCTCAGAAGTGTGCGGGCCGGTGGCGGAGACCGCGGGCGATCTCGCCAGCCGGAGGTCACTTCAACATCACGATCTATCTGGGCTTAATGCCGCCGTTCCAGCGCGGCGTTCGGTGGGGCTTCCGCGAATCCGTAATGGCGCCGCACGCCTCACGTCCGGCGTGGCGGCGCGCGGCGGAGCCAGTCTCATTCCCACATTTGCTTCCAAGTGTCCAAGTCCCCACTCCTCCACCACTATCATGAAGGTTTTCCAGTTCCTCGTCATCGCCGCGCTCGCCGTCGCCGCCGTTAACGGACAGACTTCCACCGCCGCGTCCACGGCTTCCTCCGCCGCTGCGGCTGCAACCACCTCGGCCGCCACCTCGACGGCGGCTTCGGCGGCTGCCGACACGACTGCGGCCACGTCCACCGCCGCCTCCACTGCCGCCTCGACCGCCGCATCGACGGCCGCCTCGGGCATGGACAGCAGCATGAACATGAGCGGCACCACGGACTCGACGGCTGCCACCAGCTCCACCGGCTCCGCCGCCGTCGGCTCGAGCGACGCCACGGGCACCACCGCGTCGTCGGGCGCCTCCAAGGCCACGGCGTCCTCCACCACGGCGGACGCGAGTGCATCGGCCAGCGGCTCGAGCGGCGCCTCGCAGGTGGCCGGTGCCATGGGCGCCGCCACGGCGGCCGTTCTGGCCGTGGGCACCTACTTCCTGTAAGCCCAGGGCCAGTCGGCCCCGGCCTCGACGTGCATATTGTAGATAGCAGAGTCGCGTAACTGCATCAAAGATACAGCCCTGCATCATATCTAGTTCCTCTCGCCTCGGCGATATCCGTTCCTGCATGCAGTCTTCCTATCCCTATCATATCCGTCTCGCTGGTCGACCCCCGTCACCATGACGGATATGAGCCTTGCTCGAATGAACCCAACGAGCCACTTCGCCGCCGAGGCTGCAAGTCCAACGCCCAGCCAGGTGCAAGTCAGCGCTCAATGGGTTAACGCGTGACTTGCAAGCTGGCGTGCCGCCACTGCCACCGCATGGCGCGCTGATACATTGCCAACGCCGCTACATGGAGAGACGGCGCGCAAATGGCCTGTTGTCCCTTGCAAATTGCCAGGTATCGCCGCCCTCGTCGCGATGTGGAGGCAATTGGTCGAGCACGGCACCGCATTTCGCCAGAAAAGGCAGCGCGGCAACTTCAACGACCCTACGAATTAGCGCCAAAACGCGGAAGATTAGTGCGCTCCCCAATCAGATCGGCGCAGACCTCATTCAACCCGACGAAGGCGGCATCCATTATCAGTGACTTGTCCTACGACAAGCGACACCTGGAAAAACAGTCGCGCGCACGCCACGGCCGCCGCACATGGCCCGCGGTCTCCTTACGTCACTACGCGCGGCCGAGCGCGAGAATGCGACCTCACTGCGGGCGCCGGTGGCGGTGGCATCGCCTCATTCTCACTTTCGCCCTCGAGCCCCCAAGCCCCTCCTCGAACGCCCCCGACAGCCACCATGAAGGTGTTCCAGGTCCTCGCCATCGCCGCCCTCGCCCTCGCCGCCGTGAACGGCCAGGCCACCACTGCGCCGGCAGCGGACGCGGCCACCACGGCGCCGGCCACCTCCACCGCCGGCTCGGCCGCCGCCACCGCCGCCTCGGGCGTTGACGCCGCGGCGTCGGCCGTCGCCTCCGCGGCCGGCTCGGCCGCCGACGCCGCCACCACCGCCGCCAGCGGCGCCGTCGACTCCACGGTGGGCGCCACCAGCGCCACCGGCTCGGCCGCCGCCGTGGGCTCCTCCACCACCGAGTCCTCGGGCTCGTCGGGCGTGACGGCCTCGTCGTCCACCGGCGGCGCCAGCACCACCAAGTCTGGCTCCACGGCCGCCAGCGCCAGCGCCTCGGGCTCCAGCGGCGCCTCGCAGATCGCCGGCGCCATGGGCGTCGCCACCGCCGCCGTCGTGGCCGTGGGCTCCTACTTCCTGTAAACTACCAAAGCTTCGTCGCGGGGTGGCGTGACACGCCACTTAATCGACGGTTTGGTTCCTAGTTGCAGCCCTGTAAAGCGCAAGCAATAGACGTATATTTGCTGTTTTATTCGGATACTTTCGTGATGAAAGAAAAGAATACCATCTCTATCCTTTGGGCAGGAAGATACTGTGCGATGGGAAAGTTTCGTGCGGTTGAAGCAAGCTCTCTGTCAAGAACAGAGCCCTGCGGGCACCCGAGGCTTCAGGATGCGAGCAGATCATTTCGACGCTCGCTACTCAGAGCACCGGACTCGCCCGCGACCGTCGTAGAGCTGGAGCTTTGGACAGCGCTTCAACGTGCTCGAAGAAGCTCGTCGGATGGTGGTAGAAGCGCCTCGAAAGCTGGGCTAGGTCTCTCGAGTGCGGCGATGCAGGTGTTCGTGGCGCCTTCAAAGCGTTGAACCAGGCCGCGCTTCCCACGTGTTTCACACAGACGGACATGTTCGTCCTGTCCACGGGCTTTCCAGCGCTTCGCCTGGCGAGAGAGTATCGTGTGATGGAGGATCTGCCCAGCCGCAACGCCACAAGTTGGCGTGCTCGCATCGCAAACGAGAGAGAGGCGACCGCAGTCTCCGTATCCTGCAGCCACCTCTGCCTCTGCGTCGTAGCTCGCGTTCGCGCCGGCTGATGTTTCTCCATTCCCATTTTCACTTTCAAGTGCTCAAGTCCCAGCTGACTCCATATCCACTGCCAGTCTACCATAATGAAGGTTTTCCAGGTCCTCGTTATTGCTGCTCTCGGTGTTGCTGCTGTCAATGGCCAGTCGGCCGCCAACACCACCCCCACGGCCACGGCGGCGACTGCGACAGCTACCGGAGCTATCACTGCTGCTTCAGAAGGTTCAGCTGCTACGGCTACCACGGCTCCTGCTGATGGTGCCGCTACTACGGCTGTTTCCGGAACGGGTGCGTCTGCCACCGTCGGTGCTGGCAGCGCTGCAGTGGACACCACTGTCGGATCCTCGAGCTCAACCGGCACAGTTGATGCTGGCACCTCGAGCAGCACGACCACGACGGACTCGTCTACTACTACGGACTCGGGGTCCACCACCGACTCGACCAGCTCGACGGCGGCCTCGGCTTCTGCCAGCGCCTCGGGATCAAGCGGTGCTTCGCAGGTCACGGGTGCCATGGGTGTTGCCGCCGCGACGGTTGTGGCTGTTGGATCGTACTTCCTGTAAGTGCAGGCAGCATATGCGAGTGGAAGCTACACACAGTGTGAGCTATTGCATGTAATACAGTCGTTTTTTGTTTTTTCTTTTAATTTCATACTGCGCAATGCACTGCCATCGATTTAATCGTTGCCCGTCCAGAATACCATGATTGCTGAATGGCAAGTACATCTCAGCTACCAAGGTATAGTCTAGAATAATTGTAGTAGTAATGCGCTTGGTAATGCGATGCATCGTGAGGTGCGAGTTTTATCAAAAAGTAATGATTTGGATTTGCGATGTTGACAAACTTCACGGCAAGCAAAAGTTTCGGATCCATCGTCCTCCTTAAACGAAAAACGAAAACGGAATAAACGAATAATGAAAACCGAATGAGTTTACTGCTTGGACTCTGGATAATTCCATGACTATTGATTTTGTATTGCAGGGGCATCATGACGATTCCAATAGAAACACAGACGGCTCGGATCTACCTCCAAGAGTGAAGGCCATGATAGTCGGTTAAGTGGAAGACATTCCGGCTATAATCTTCCCACAGGAATTTTCCCCAAGCACTACTTTTCGCACCCAGCCAGGCATAGACCTCACGTATGGGTCCTCTTTCTTCATCGCCTTGTCTCCTTAAAAATCCGTTGACCAAGGGGGTTGCCGCCTTCAACATTTGTTTTAAATACCACACCCGGGAAAGTTGACTGTCTCATCTTGGGATCCGAAAGTAACGAGGTGGCTCCGGTGAGTCCATGGAAGGCAGCTGTTACCAGCAGCACTACATAGTAAAACCGCATAGTAATGACTTCAAGTAGCTGGATGTTTGAGCGCTAAGGAGCAAATTGCGAAGTGCACGAAAAGTTGCCGCGACAATACTAAATGTACCGTTGGCACGGATAGCAAATTGTACTTCGAAGTACCATAAGCACGATAGCAGAGCGGATGGGGATCACAAAGGTAATCCATCCATAAACACGATTATCATTGTTTTCAAAAGACATACACAATCTTCTGCAGAAGCTCACCCACCAGCTCGTTCACAACGCAAGCACACAATTGACTGTACAGGCGCTAGAATCTTCCGGCATTGGTTAAGAAAAGCACCAACCATTTTGATCCTGCTTTCGTTAACTCGACAACTGGGCAAAAAAATAAGTGATCACGAGCAATTAGGGGTTTAGCAGCTACACTAAAGTATCGGATTTGTGCCTTGCGCATTACATGACGGTTGTGGCTATCGGATCGCATTTCCTGTAAGTGCAGACAGCATATGTGAGTGGAATCAACACTGAGACTACCCACAGTGAGAACAATAGTGGTAGTCAATTGTGCAGCAGCAAGAAGTTTTTTTTTCTGCTTGAGATTGAGCGCAATTGACTACCACTATTGTTCTCACTGTGGTAGTTGCAGCAGCAAGAAGAGTTTTTCTGCTTGAGATTGAGCGCGCAACAATTTCGCCAATCAGAGAATAATTAATTGACCAAGGTTCCTATTGACAGCGAATCTGGAATATATGGAACACCAACAAAGCGAGGCACCGTAAGCTATTGGAGGTTTTAGCAACCAGATCCTATGCAACATTAGCCGGGCAAGCCGTTTGACCGGCCGACCCGAGGTTGCTTGCAGAGATTTGTTAGAAGCTCGTAGAAATGTTTGAGCGCATACCTCAATGGCAAACCCAAGCGGGGCTCTAGCATTTCTGGTAGGATACAGCAACCGACTGCCATAATGGTCAGCATTACACTGTTGAGAGCGTTATCGTCATGAATGGTACCGGGAACGTCCAATACTCTGCAAACACCATGCTTACAATAGTGCAGCCGATTCCTGCACCCCCAATGATGATGATTAGTTGCCTTAACGAAAGTGCAGCACCGTCGACAGTACTAGCTATATGCTCAGCAGTAGATTAAGCAACGGAAAACATCAACATGCAAACGCAAACCCATAAGCCGTAGTTGTTTGCGATCCATCATGCTGCAGGGTCTTGGAGGGGTATGATTTCTTGAGCTAGTACCAGCACATCAATAGGAGCAGACGTAGCAAGAGCCACAAGTAGCACACGGCCGAGTGACGTAATGCGGATGTACTCTTCCAAGGCTAGCGTTCGTTCAATTGAGTACTTTCCGCCGTAATTGGTGAGCTGTATTGAAAGCTTATTCTGGAGCTAACTTCTCTCGGCTTTGTCCTAGGATTTACAAGTGTGCCCAGTATTGCATGCACTACCGGTAGTCGTAAACATTCAAGTGGTACAAGTTTAGATGTGCAGGCGCTGACCATTTTCATGCTTTGGATAGACAACGTGAAGGATTTGACCAGACTTCTTTCGCCACTTTGATGTGGAACGATCCCTAGTATTTTCTTCGTAATGCGCGATGCCTTGCTTTCATTTCGGGGTTTGCTTCTCAAGCATCAAGTAGTCATGGAGAAGAAACCATTGAATCCGTTTGAGCTGCGAGGACCAAGTGGCGACAACTTCCGGTGTGAGGTTGAATCAACGACAGAGAAGTCGTTAATTACGTTGGTTAACTTGAGTACGGGGGACAAGTGGTAAGTTGCTTTGTGGGTGTGATTTCACCAATTTTTACCCGCCAGAATTTATTTTACTTACACCCGTTGCTTCGCTGTAGGACTTGCGTTGTGACTTCCAGAAACATCGATTTGTTCCGCTCGAAAAAACAGAGCAAAGATCTGCGTCTCGGTGGGCTACGGCAAGTGGTCATCGCAATTCTCGAGGTAAACGAACTAATTTTTTTCTTAGCAAGAGTAGAAACCGCTTACCTTAGCATGGTGTACTTTTGGCAGGAGGTACTGAGAGGAAAGCTGGGACCTCTAGCAAGCAGCTACTTGCCTACTCAGGATTGGTGCACGCTTACCTTGAAGCAGAAGTACTCGACATTCTTCATGAAGCTGAAGCTAGAGTGTCAGATTGGAGGCAAACGGGGGAGTTGGTCTTTTCCGATGAACCCTGATGATCCTGGGACGATTCAGAAACGAGAGGCTAGCCGGAGCACCGAGAAGTAGGTCATATCTGGTTTTTGGACAAGTTTCTGCATTGCCAGTGCGTTCCAAAAGAAAGTCTCCCGCAAACTAGTTACCGAAGAATAGGATAGCCAGTGAGCTTGAAGGCATCCCAGCCAAGCATCGATATTTTTCGCGTTAAAATCGCGCACGTATTGTCGCCACAGCAACCTTTCTGGATTATTGGCCTCTTTCCCTGTCACACCCAGCCAAGCGTGAACGTCCTTCGTGGGTACTTTTTTGTCCAGCCATTTGGCAATTTGCGCTTTCTGGAGCGTTGTAGCAATTTCCTTCGTATTTTCAACGTCTTTTGCTGCAATCAGCATCTTTGTCAGTTTCTTGTCACCAATATTAGTTGTTAACGCCGAGCATGACGGCAGTCGCCTTCTCCGGGTTGTTCGGGTAGAGATCATCCACATATTTGGTTCACGTACTGAAATGAGACACAGCTGCACAACTACCTTGCGCCGATTAACGCTGGGGGGGGGCTGCTGGGAGACGTAGCCGCTTTCACCGAACGCTTCCGCGCGTCGTGCTTGAGCTGGCGCTGCATGAATGGTGTTACGACATCCCCGCTCCAACAAACATTTGCATAATAAAAAAAAAATTATCACCTGTTACTAATAAATTAATTTTATAAATTGAAATATCTCCAAAAAAAACTATCATAATAGCTCATCCAAAAACCATTTTGTTTTAATTTAAATACTGAACAAAGAAAAGATTCAAATTTACGTAAAGATTAAAAACATTTTGATAAAATTAAAAGAACTACTCGAATTAATAAAACAAATGTAAGTTATCAAAGAGTCCATTGCCTGCTGTTTTCCGCCAGAGTAGCTCGAACACGTCGTCTGCAGAATTTCCACTGTTGCGCCACACCCGCAGTTGTTCTGTCTGAAGCGTAGAAGCAAACTTTTCTACTCTTGGGACCTTCAACCCCACAGTAAGTAACCGGAAGAAGGTATCGCCGCGGAAATGAGTCGTTATCGTAGATAGCATTACAGACGCTATTTTTTTTCGGGATTCTTTGCGTACAGATCGTCCACGAATTTGGTCCAAACACTGCAATACGGGTTGTCCAGGAGTGTAATCGAGGTCTTGTGTAGTCGAAAATACTTGCACATTACCGGCAGATTCTTCTTCTTGACCCATGCCCTTAACTGCTCAGCTTGAAGTTTGCTCGCAATGTCCTTCATGTCTTAGCGCTTCGTCGCCGCAACAATCATTTGTGTTAATGTTTTGTCTTCGTATTGCGTAGTCAGCACCGATAGCATAGCGGCTTCAGGATCTTTCGAATTAAGCATCGTCATGTACGTGGCCCATGTTTGGAACTGCGGGTTCTCGAAAAGGTTCTCTCCAGCTTTAACAAGCCTGAGCTGCTTAAGGGCATAATTCGGGGACTTGTTTTTCTGTACCCACCTGAGTGCAATCGTGGTGATTTTGGACGACCCGAAGAGGGATTTAGCCTTCTCGATGACGCTATTGACGCCTCTTTCTTCGTCCTGCGAGGAACGATCTCTTAACACTCTTCGGACAGAGTTGCCGTTCACTACACTCGACGCATGGTTGAAAAACCAGGGAAGGTGGCTTAATCGTTGTAGTATCTGTTCTGAACAGGTTGGCTTTCGTACTTGAAAGGACGAAGGCAACAACGGCAGAAACGCGTATTGGCGCATCGTTCACCTTGATGGAAAGTGGGGTAGCTGGTGGAATGCGCCGTGGGGAACAAATTGCGGAATGAGGCAAGGCAAAAACAATAAGGCCACTGACTGGCTATCGAGGGAAGAACCAGGAGATCATGTAGCATAGGGCTTTGTCAAAGACAGCATATCCAACTGCCAATCCTTTCAACAGATCTCGATGATTCAGCATGCTCGCTATGAAAGATGATGGCGCTATGGTGCACGCGCAAACCCAGATGAGAACTTTATGATATAAGCACTATGACACGTTACGGAGAATACATTTTCCAAAGAAATTGTGTCAACAATGCGATTTGAATGTGAATTCAGCGTTGGTGGCAGAAGTGTCGCAGCTTTTGCGTTTGCATTAGAAACAAAAGTGCCAAACCCATCGTGTCAGTGTTTACTATGGATACGATTTTTTCTTTGCGCTCACCAAGCAGCCGGATCATAGGCCAGATAAGCCGCTTCGCACGGCTGTTCCTGTTCAAAATACTCGTCTGGAAGTATAAACTAAGTGTGAAAAGGCATTTTGAGGCTAAACAATCAGCGAACATCCGATCCCTTAGAAAACTTGCAGCACGTGCATCAAATTGTTTCCATGCAAAGAGTTGAAGGGATGTGTGTTTGCATTTTAGTCAAAACGCACAAGCAACGACAAATACAGTATTTGCTTTTCTTTCTCCACTCGCCGGACCTCGAAGAATACTTGGCACCCACCTGCAACTCGTTTGCCTTATAGTTTGTGCCGTATTGCGTTTTGTAGCTCCGAAAGCACACCTGAAAAGCCAGCTGCTCCGAGCGTTTTGGCGAAGTCCCTAACACGCTCAAATAACTTCGTACAATTCCTGGTATTTCCTTGACGTTTACCCACGCTTTGATGAGTGCATCCAGCAGCTCCGTGGCTACAATCTCGTCTTGTCAACATGTTTTTCGTGTAATGATAATTTTAGCCATTGCTTTATCGCCGCGAGCAAACTTCAAGGTCGATAAACTCGTGCTTGGTGCTTTCTTAGGATCATTCTGGTTCAAGTGACAGCCCGCGCGCTAAAATTATGGACCATCAAAAACTGCATCTGGCGCTGCATTGGCCACATTATAAAGCTTCACACACTCAAAAATATCGTTTGATGGTACGTTCAAATCCTGCTATACTCGAAATTCAGTTGCTTGGAAATTAATATCGTTTCCTTGACTTCCTTTGCTTCAAAAAGCATACTTTCCAAAGCTTTTTCGCCAACTATATTCGTCAGCGTGAACAACATCGTCAGTGTTGACTTGCTAATGTCGTTCGGTTAGAGTATCTCCGGACGCGAAGCACATTCACAGCTAGCACCCTGCCACCTGCACCAAAAGCTCACTAACATTCTCCTCATAAAGTAAACTGAAGTAACACGCCAAGAGATTGTTTTCGCCTTTGTGAAGCCGACAGTCAGAGGAGATTTATTGATTAAATACTCCCGTCTCGCTTTCCCTCGAGGTTAGCAACAGCTTAGTTGGCAGCCTCACGACGGTAGCCTCCTGGCCACCGTCGTGAGGCTGCCAACTAAGCTGTTGCTTCGCTGAGCAATCTGTCGTCAACCTTGCAAGCGAAAAGTTGGTCGAGCACTTTCCCTGATGACCTCTTACTCTTCAGCCAATCCCCAGATTGCAGTTTGGCAGCCACACCTGAAAACTCGATCGCCTTATGTACTAAGGGCATCAATTACGTACTTTTCGCTTCTCTGTGCCCTTAGTACTGCTATCATCTCGGATACAGCTTTTCAGAGCTCCTCGCCAAATCATCCACATACTTGGTCCAAATGATAAATGGGGATGGGGGGGGCATCGAAAACAATTCTTACGAATGTAGAGCTCAGTCTAACGAACGTGTACACACCCTTTGGTGACTCTCGTTTAGCCCACCAAACACGGATCAGCTCCACTTGCAGCGCTATTGCGATATCCTTAGTGGTAGCGGGTCATCAACGTCGTTGCCATCGTCTCTTGTGGGTTTAACTTGCCCATTATTTTCATGTACGCGCTCTACTTTTGAAACTGTAGACTGTAAACGGTTTTATCTTCTGTTTTGTCCAGTCCTAACCGGATTAGAGCGCTTGGGGATTTCTTTTTCGATGCCGACTCATTGGGCGCTTCCACAGTAACTGTTGGTGACGTGATCAAGGATTTCACTCTCTTAATTGAAGAACGGACTCCTCTTTTCTCGTTGCTAATGAAGTCTGTTGTTAGATGTGTCTTCAGCGATCGTGAAGTGGATGCGAGCAGTTGTGGGTGATTGATAGATGACCGAGGGGCTGGATCTGTGTCTTGAAATATGCTTCAGATGTTCCGAGGATGAAAGCAGCGATGAATAGATAACCGCATTAAAATACATTGAGAATGGCGCGGAATTGCACCTACAGAATAATTCGTAGAGAAGAATATTGTCTTTGAAAAACCGTCGGGCATTGTGCGATAAACGTTCACTTAATACCTCGTAACCGAACCTGAGTGTGTGAAACCAGTGAAAGCGCCGTTTAAGAACACGATTGCTAACCTGCTAATAGGATGATTTTATGTTATATAATAAAAGCATCGCGAAAGGCGACATTGGATCTATTTAGACAGTACTTTAGGTGTTATGATGCTTTGCAGAAATCCGTCATGGGGATACAAGTTTGCACGACTCAGTTCTAGGGGAAACGATGTTCCTGCGTTTTTATAGAGATGCCAATGTGATGTCAGCTTTGCGGATGCTACTTTGGAAGACCAGTTGTATTGGAAGAAGGCAGTTTCTAGTTGAGGACTGTAAACGGTTAGAGCGGCAAGTGGGAGTACTGTCGTAAACAACGGCAGTGGTAGCAAACGACCCGACTGATAGTCGGAATTATACTGGGGATACCGAAGAATGGCAGCCCCCAACGGATTAATTCTACGCTACTGCGTGAACGTAACCTCAGGCAACCAGACATTCGTCAACCGTCGAGCACCGTACAGAGTACAAAAGTTCAAGCGGGCAGAGCAGAAGGAAATAGAGCAAGAGAGCAAGAGAGCAGAGAAGAACTCGGGCCAGCTACTCGGCCGCAGAGCATAGCGTAACTAGCAGAGCAAGCATATGACCAACGAGAGCAGCGCACAACAGAGCATGGCAGAGCAGAGCAGAGCAGACAAGACCTGAGTACAGCATCGCAAGCCAACACGCGGCCACGAGCTAGGCGAGCCAACTACTCGACCAAAGACGCTGGTCACCGCAGCAACAATTAGAGCACAGCACAGCAGCTCAGAAGAGGAAGCGCTGCAGCTCCAACCAGAGCACAGCAGAGGAGACCAGAACAGCAAGTACTGCAGAGCAGAAGAGCAAACACAGCAACTTATGAGAGCAAGCAGAGCAGGCGCGGCTACGGTGGTACAAATTACCTCACGGGCAATCACGCAACTACTCGGACTAGCCAGTCGACCAGAACACATTTTGCAACAAACATAGCACAGCAGACCACAAGTGCTAGCGCTGCAGCTCCAATCCGAGCAGAGCAGAACAGCAAGTGCGGCACATTAGAAGTTCAAGCACAGCAGTCTCGGGGAGCAAGCGCTTCAGCTTAGAAGAGCAAGCACAGTAGCTCCAAGCAGAGCTCAGCGGAGCAGAGCAGAACCGCAAGTACAGTAGAGCAAAGAGCAAGCAGGGCAGAGCAAAGCAGAGCCGTGCAGAAGTGCAAGCAGAAGAGCTAGCAGAGGAGGCATGGCCACAGTGGCAACTCCTGCAAGTACCTGACGGTCATCTAGCAGCGGGGCTACTAGAAAAAGTCGGCAAGTTTACAATAACAACGAAAAAAAACTATGTATTCCCAGTCTAAGTCGCTGACGACCTAGTTATTGAGGCCTACACAGCCACTATACTGAACGTGTTTTTATCATTTTACTTGGCATCCGGTGGCCAAAATCTGGATGAATAATTTTGAGTGTACTGCCGAGACGTCTCAACCACTACAAATGAAAACTGCATAGTTTTCGTGCCCACAAACGCATGATATGGTTGTTTAGGCTTGAAGCCATCCAAGCTAAGCATTAATATGTTTCGCGCTGAAATCGCGCACGTATTGTCCCCACAACAACCTTTCGGAATTGCTTGCTCCCGTCCCTGTCACGCCCAACCAAGCGTGAACTTCCTTCGTGGGTACTTTTTCATCCAGCCATTTGGCAATATGAGCTTTTTGAAACGTTTTTTGTGGCCATTTCCTTCGTCTTCTCTACGTCTTTTGCTGCAATCAGCATCTTCGCGAGATTTTTGTCACCGAAGGTGCTCGTCATGGTTGAAGCATGGTCGACGTGGGTCGTTCGCAGTAATAATCCTCACGCATTTTTTCCAAGTGCTAAACTCTGCGTTGCTTAAAGGTCATTCCATGCCTTGTTCAGATGGAAGGTCGTAAATACATCATCCGCCAACTTGCCATTGCTCGCCCATACTTTCATTTGCTCCGTCTGCAGTTTAGTGGCAATATCCTTGTGCAAGGGTTACTTTTCGCCGCAATGATCATCCTTGCATGTGCATCATCGTTGTAGCGCGACATCAATACCGAAATCATGGCATCTTCGGGGTTCTTGTTAACAATGCCCATGTATGTTGCCCACGTTTTGACTGCGATTTCGTAAAAAGCTTGCCCCCGTATTCTCGAGCCCCAATCGGATTAGGGCCTTTTGGGAGACTTGCTGTTCTGTGCCCACCGCTTAAGAGTTTCCTGGGAGATTTTTGACGACGTCAACAGTTTCCTTACCTTCTCGACGACCATAGGAGCCCCTCTTTCTTCATCGCTTTGCGTAATATGAACTCTTAAGAATCTCTGGCCGAAGGTGTCACCACCAGCACTCATGCCAGGTCCAAGTGCTGGAAAGGTGGACTGTGTCGCCTTGGAATCCAATACCTGGCTTCGGTGACTTTGAGGAAGGCAATCGCAACCAGCAGTATAATGTAGTAGAAATGCATCTTGATGCACGTAGGCGGACCTTTACGTGCTAAAGATCAAATTGCAAAGTGATCGAAAGTTACCTCGACAATGTGTTCGGTTGCCACATAGAAATTTGTGGGAGGCAACCATGAACCGGTAGTTACCATATATACAGTAGAACGATAGCAAACTGGATGGGGAATCAAATCATATGAATACTACAGAGGGTAATCCTGTAACACGACTATCATCGGATCATAATCTCTCCAAATACATAATCTAATGCACAGGAATCTAGAGAGCCCTTGTTTCCAAGAAAATTGTTCTACAGTACGAGCCTCATAGTCCTTGAGCGTTTGTCAAGGAATTCATTAACGCCAAGCAGTCAGCAAACCTAAACGTTTTGCTAGGATTGCGTGGTGACTCCCTTTGCTACATCGAAAACGGCTTTACTGATTGTAAGTATACACCTTTTACGGTCCCTACTTGGCATCCGACCAGTTCAATACAGCACCAACTTTTCAGCTTTCAATACAGGCAACGCCGTGACAGGTGCGATCAACCTTGTCATTTAAGTGCTCTACGCTACGCCTACAGACTGGCGCCCCAACCTGCATATACTTCAGAAGAATGTACAGTACCTATTACATGTATACTGTGTAGTGCATGTACACTGCCAAAAACTATCGTACCCGTGGTCGTAATCTTTGATCGCGGGATGTACTGATCATAAGATGTACGGTTGAACGCTGCGAGGACAGGCAATGATCCTAGGCCTTGTGATCGGACAAACCAAAAGTGTTCCGTAATCAATTGTTGTGCTCATGCCCATGCCGCGAACCCTGGACTCCATTCGCCACAGTTTTTTAAGGCAGGACATACATGTACGCCTGACGGGTGAGCAAGTTCAAAATATACATCAACTAAGTTGAACTCTATCAGGCCTCTAAGGTAGATTGCAGCACAAAAGCATGGTATGTATTATTAAGCAAGTGCGCCATTGTGTGATCTTCCCCCACTAAAGTGGTGAATGTTAAGAGCACTGTTGAGTACGCAGGCGGTGTCTTCCATGCTACGTAGCAGCTTCAGGAGAGGTGTCAGCATGTCAGCTTCGTAATGTGCCCTGACAATACGAGTCTTCGTCTTGCTCCAGGAAAAGTACATGGTGCTAGGAACTACGAGCCGCTGTCCTAGAAGCTTCGAGGCGAGCGTTTTCCACTTGTTTTTGCCTTCATTGACCGTGATGTCCGCCAGCGCCATATCCAGCATATTTTCCGTTATTGTAATGATGCCATTCATTTCGGCAAACACACAGTCATCTCCTCGTTTTTCCATTCGCACGAGGTCATAAACCAAGTTCTCGTGATGAAGCGTTACCAGTCTCCAATCTTCCAGTGCCGTTTGCACTCCAAATCCAGCATCGACTTGGACGTCTGGAGCCACAACAGCCTGAAAGAACTGCACCTGCACGTATGATTTGTCTTGGTATAGTGCACGGTTGGCAGAAGAAAGCTCTGCCACAGGCAACGATGGTTTGAAGCCTTTGCGAAAGAGGCGAAAATACTCGACAACTATCTCCCATGGGGTTGAGGTGGTCCGGACAGTTTGTGGTATGCTTAGTTTCTTCAGCTTGAGCTCATTGACCTCCGTTTCAAGCTGAGCAATGTCGTCTTCAAGGTGTGAAGCTTTATTATTGATCTTCTTCCTGTACCTCTGCTGGGCTCTCCGACGGCGTAGTCGGTAGAGCTGAAGAGCTCTATCTGTGACTTCCTTTGATAGAAAATACTTAGCTTGAACATTTGGTTGACGCGGGCTGCACTGGACCGTTGTGTGGTTTGTGGTCGAAGCACTGTTAGAGGCTCGGTCGAAGGTTTGTTGAGGAGCCATTTGCTGCATGCCATCAAAAGTTTGAGGCAACCCGTTTGTTTCCAGCAAGGCATAGACGTTCGATGCGCTGTGCGATGATTGCTTAGTCCGTCGTGTTAGCACCTCACCAATTAAGCAGTCGCTGAACCATGGAGCTTGCGGCGAACAAAGTGGGCTTTCGTTCATTTTGCGTGGACGATTGTTGCTGGACAAGCTGGAAAAGGAATGACATTCGAGGCAGCCTGCGGAGGAGCGACCACATCTCTGCGGATAATCAAGCACATGGTGTCATCACGGAAACGTTATGTTAAGCCAGAACGAGTTGTGTGCGATCTCGCATGATCAGTTATCGGATAACCAAGTTCTGTTGGACAAGATAGCGAGTCTATCGGTGAGTGACTGTTAGCAATAATTATTGTTTGAGTGGATCTGGGAGGTACACGCGGCCCCTCTCTATGGAGAAACTGGCACGAGTAAACATGCTGAAGTTTAAAAACACCCCATAGTGGAATTATACTTTTGGACTTGAAAACTCTTTGAAATTGGCCTTTAGATTGATAGCACTTGGTGGCGCTGATTATGGAGTCACGTAGTGTAGGAACATGTATTAAATATGTAACGTTTCCTTGATGACGAAATTGCCATATGCCTGATCGTGAAAATGAAAAGAGATTCACTCCACATATTTAGGGATCAGATGGTGTTCAGTGAAAACGATACATTCACGAAGCAGTTTATTGCCGACAAATAAGACTTGCCCCCCGGTAACCAGAAGACCACATGCACCTTCAGTGTTTCCTATGCAGGCAGGGTAATATATTCTACAGCAAAACGGCATAGTACAAACACGCTAGATTTTGATTTTAACGGCCGATGATATTGCACCTTATGTTTGATTTATTGACTAAAAAAAACAAAGCTTGGGCAGATTGCTACGAAACACTTTTCTCAAATTGATGCCAATAGATGCGACATGGCTACACAGCGCAACATATGAGTAAAAATTCCGCCTTGGCTGGAAACAGCACCACGATAACTCGATCAAAAAGATAAGTAGTTGACTGACTGCGATCTATTCCGTCTGTGTCCAATAGAACGCATTGTGCAAAGCGATATGTCGACGCCTAACTTCATCAGCTAAGCACATATACTTTAAATGAATTCCCCATGGATTTGAAGATGCTTTAAAGTTGTTGATGGCTTGGTGGCCCTCATTCTGAATGATTACAAAATACGAAAACTGTCATTTGCCTTCGATTGGTACACAACACGAATAAAATTGGCAAGGTACGTCCGCAGAGGCAAGCTATCTCAAACACCGCCCCGAAAACTAAATTCTAAAGACAACGTTCAAGTCTAAGCAAGTACTTGTTTCTCCTTCTTACATGCAAAGCCAAATGTAAGATACCAATTATCCGTTTAGAAATCGAACGAAAAAACTGGCTACCGTCACCGAATTTATAAACTATTTACCGTGAAGTCCCAGACCACAACTCAACGCAATGGAGACACCCTCCACGTATCCCAGCAGATTCAGCATTGGTGTCACCAAATTGAATTCGTAGTATGCAGTCACGAATTGACTTATCGTGTCGTCCCATTCAAAACGGACAATGGCTGGAATTGTGAGTTTCTGTCCCAGAGCTTCCAAGCCAGTATCGAACACTTCCTGTTTGTCGTGTCGTCGCTAAGCTTGGTGAGAGAGTTCCGCACCATATCTAGCGGCTGTTAAAGGTGCATAACTTGGCTTTCCTACCTGAAAGAAGAAGTATGTTATCAATTTGAGCGCTATAAAGGCTGACCCCATGGCAAAATGAAGTAATTAAGTGCCATGAAAACCTAGACTGCTACTCAACGCGATGGATACTGCTTCCGTGTTTCCTTACATATTCAGCAATGGTGTGAGGATCAAATTCATTATATCACCTCGCAGATTGACTTATCATGTCGTCTCATTCGACGGCGGGAATCTCGAATTTCAGTTTACAAGCTACATAAAAGCACTTGCTGTTTACCATGTCCTTGCTAGGTTCTGCCGTGTCCTTGCTAGGCTCGGTGAGATACTTGCGTACCAAGTTTGCCGTTATGCCACGTGCTCCAGCACAGACATCGTATTGCACAGACTTTGCTAATTATGTATACACGTAGGAGACCAGCATAACGTTTCAGATTTACTAAGAAAAAAAATCGTCGGTGTAACAGCAAAATACACATCCTGTTAAGTAACGCTAAGGAAACGCAGTGTGGCGCACACCACGCACTTCAGTATCACTTTGACATCAATCATGGCGCTGCAGCTGCGCTTCGCCGAGGAGGGCGAGTTCAGGTACGTCGCCCCGCCGGCTCCTTCCAGCCCCCCAAACCTTCTTACCTCTCGGACGTGCGCGCAGCTCCCGCGCGTGTGACGCTCCGTCGCTGGAGGCTCCGGACGCGCCACCCAGCGAGGCTTTCTTCCGGGTAAGCCCTGGCTGTCTTACGGACACTTCATATCGTTACATAAGATACTAACCTGCGGAATCTTATTCTTCTTCCAGTGGAGTCGAGCTGTACGGGAACTTGGCCATGATGCTGTGCACGTGCAGACCCTTGTGGTGGCCATGCCCGGAGCCCCGCAGCAATTTGTGCAGCAGCTAGCTGGAGGCTGGACGCCTGTGGGGACTTTGGTGACCAGCGACCAAGCTATTGTAAGCGTTACTTCAGAGCGACATTGGGGTGGCGCATTGCTCACTGACCCTGTGGTGTGTGAAGCTCCCGTGTAGCTTGCAGAAGGGACTTGAATCGCCCTCAGCGGCGGTGTTGCTGTCTGAGAAAGGTGTGAAGGGATTGTCGCAGCCAGAAAATACGCTGGCACTTCTGGTGGGGCAGGAGGTGCCGGTGGCAGCTACATGGGCGTGGCTGGACAAACTGAGAGGGCACGTGGACGCCGATGACATCGTGTGTCTGGACACACAGCTCTCCACCATCTATGCGGATCAATACGCGGAGTCAGGACCCAAGCTTAGGATGCTCGCGTCGTCTTGCGTGTCGGAGGAAATGAAGCTGGAGGCGCCCGTGAGACCACTTGAAGTGCCGCAGTTTGTCGCTGGCATACCGGCGGCACTCCTGACTCATGTGAGTAGTGATGTGAGAGACGTATGACAGGACAGAGAAATCTCACTTGTTTGTACTTGCTGCCGCAGGGTGAACTGCGACAGCGTCGCGTCCGTGTGTTCGTGACTCTGCGTGAGGTATCCACTACTCCTGCAGACGTGATATGCAGTTTCCTGCCGTTAGCTGCTTCCTCATCGTCCGTTCTCGGGGGATTGAAGCGACCGCTGTTCTTTCAGCTAACGGGGGGCTCCACCCATGAAGATGGTGGTGCGGGATCGCTCAACGTGCTTTACACGTAAGTCTTGCGTGGCTGAAGTTTAACTGGCCCACGTTGGATGGCGAAATAGAGGTATTTCGAGCACACTTATCGCGTATTTTCGGTTGGCTTGATGAGCGATAATCATGACGTGGCGTTGCATCCTGCAAAAAATAGCTTCAAGTGTCGGTCCTTGAGTACCGGGCTGCAGGAAGCCTCGAGCTGGAGCATGGCAGCGTAAGGAAGGACATTGCTGGCCCAATCATATCTTCACCCCAATGGAGAATCAACAGCAACAGAGAGCTGCACCAGTGACGCGCCAGTTCTCTACGCGGTTCTTATCGAGTGATGGTATTCCCGAGTATAATGCACTGCTAGACACACACTTGGGAAAGCGGCGTGAGTTCCTGCTCGGCAACCGGCATTCTCTAGAGCTGATGCAGCAGACAGGAGTTATTGAACGCGTGGAAACACAACCCGACAACCCAAACCAGTACGTCGTGCATATTGCTGAAAAGCCTATTCACCGGCGAAAAAGGCTACCGCCTCGATCTGGCTCGGGCTTGCTGCAACTCTCAGAATCCCAAGCAGCTCCATGGCGGCAAGGCTCAACCTCACGAAGCATTTTGGAAGGAAATGTTAGCAATAGTGCTAACTCGCTCCAACGAGGTAGTGCTAGTACGTCTCGACTGCATTCGGAGGATAACTTCACAAGCATCGCAGGAAATCCCGACAATAGCGCTAACGAAGCAAAGAAGGTGAATGCGGCAACGCTAAAAGGTCTCAGCAGGAGCTATAGTTCAAACACAGTGTTAAGCTCATCTTGTAAGCCTGTTTTGAAGTCGGCCGCTGCAAACCGATTAGCACTTTTCGGGTCGACAAAATGCACTGCACTGTTGGAATCATCAGGCGCTACTGGAAAATTCAGCTTCGGTAAGCATAGAGCTGCGTCTGAGATATCGTCCACACAAACGACCGAGGCTCGTCCACGGAGTCGTAGCGCTGTGCCAGCCATTTTAGCCCCCTCGGTGGATGAGCTCAAGAAAAATGGTACTACAAGGAGATCAGTAACATCTACAACTGCAGTGAGCACACCGCCGCCGGCTGTAAGAGGCACAGTAGAACATTTGCTTGAAAGCGATGCAGCGTTTATGACCCAAATCCGAACGATGAAGGAGCAGCTTGCAGAACTAGAGAGCACGAAAGCATACTTGGATACTGAAATTGGATCGTTACGGCGAAAGCTTCGCGGTGTCAATGCTGTGCGAGAAAACGACGTCGCTGTAGCACATTGTTCGTCTATAATGCAGCACCGTCTATCAAAAGCGGAGGAAGAGTTCATGAAACTCGTCACGCAGCAGCAAGAAGTTAAGAAGGACGTGGATCGTGTGCGTCGAGAGCTGTTGTCTTTGCGAAAAGTACGACATAAGTTGCAGGAAGATATTGAGGATGTTGCTCAGGCAAATCAAACGTTTGAGGAAAAAATCCATGCAGCCAAAATCGTGCGGAACCAACTCTCAGAAGAGCTGAGCGAGCTCGAACGGCGTGCTGAGGTTGAACTGGAAGCCCAGCGATTGAATTTGCCTCCTGAAGATGCTGTCGTTGTTGATGTAGCTAAACTCATGAGTGCTGTGCAAGAGCGTAATTCGGCACGTCGAGATGCCACAGTTGGGCTTGCAGAAACGGGAAGCTCTAGTAGAGCACTGGCAATTCTTCAATCTACTGCGTCCCTAACGCCTACAAAGGATAATATGGCTAAAAGCCACAACGGACGCCGGGGTAGCAGGACAAAACACCCCAAGACTCTACTAGACTACTGCGTAAGGATTCCAGTTTTAATATGGTATCTGATGGTTGTTCGCTCACTAATTGTGTTTCGATGCGTGAATGTAGACTGCCTTTCGGGTATTGCAACACTCAATGGGCTTCGAAGACCTTGCAGCGTTTGAACAGCAGTTTACAGCTACTGAAGAGCAACTCCTGTCGAAGTACAAGGCTAATCTTGCTTTAGCTGACGAGGTTGCAGCACTGGAGAAGGAACTATCCGCGGTTAACACTGAAAAGAAAGTTAATCGGGCGAATGTACGAGGCATCATGGAAGCTAACGAGAAGATGGAGCGCGATATGCAGATGCGCATTCAAACCGCAATGTCTAGTATCAGATCCTACAACGAGCTACGGGAGCAACGCAATCGGGAGCATGCCAAATTGCGTGGTATCATGCTGCGATGTCTTGATGCGCTGCAGATTGATGTCGGAAGTTCTGAGCTTTCTGAGGCTGATGGCTCTGGTGGCAGTGGTGGAAGTAGTACAAATAGTAGCGGCGCAGGGTCAAGCAGTCACTCGCTTTACTGGACTGAAACCCAATCTCCGGAGCTTTTAGAGATGCTTCAGCGTAAAATGACACAGGTTGCTGTCACTCTCAAGGTGAAACACAGCTCGCGCATGCTGGAAATACCTCCTGAGGCACTTCGGCTGAATCGGGGTCACGATGGCAGACGCAGCAACATGTTTTCTACTCGAGAAGCGTCCAAGATTGTATTAGGCCCGCGAGAGCCTTCGGGATCAGCTTTAGCAGCGATTCTCGGTACCGTTCAACCACCATCAGTAGAGAATGCAATTGCATTGACTGAGAACGTAAGCATGATGGAGGTGATGCATGGGTTGCATCGAGCGGTTAGTCCTGCTCGTCGAAAAGCAAGCTCGTTGTCAATTATTCCACCAGAAATGGGAAGGATTGACGCATCTCGTAGCAGCAGCACTAGCACTCCTCCTGTCGTCGTGGCGCTGCTGAATGCAGGATCAGGGCAAGTCAGGAGGTCAAAACGTAACGCTTTGTCTCCAGCGCAAGGATTATCGAGTAGACCCTCGTTGGCTGTGATGACTGAAGCAGATCGAGAAAGTGACGAGGGAGAAGAAGATGATGACGACGAGGTCGACGATGGCCATAGTGAAAACGGAAATGATGGTGGGGGGGAACCAGAAGGACATGAAGGCGAAGACGACGATGGCGATGATGATGAAGATGCGTTGAATGACTAAAGCATTTTCTGTTCCTTTCGTTACTACGGTTTTATTAAAAACTAGGACGCTGGTCTATTTTACTGGGGTAACTGGGATCATCTTTCGCGAACGACAACCTATTGGTGGGGCTGGACGACTGCTACCTGCAGAATGCTGTCGCATGAGTCGCTGTCGAACGGATCGAGGAGTCTGCAGCCATTTCACGCAAAGTGAGTTCGAGTAACGTTGGCAAGTAAAAAATCGGGAGTAGTCTGCAGTCTCTTCGGTTGCTGCTTGCAAAGGTACCGTTGCAGCTGGAAAAATCCGATCAAAATGGCCTCGTCGATCCATTTCGTCATCCATTGCACGTACAATATCCCAGTCGCTCGTGCTGAAGAGGTCAAGATGGGTAGCATCAAAACGCTCAATCGTTGAATCTAGCACGACTTCGTGTAGCTGACGATTAACTGGTGTCGCTCGCATTGTCTTGCTACGTCGAAACTGTCTGCCTGACGAAGCCGACGACGGAAGCGATAGTCCGGAATCCGACGTAGTAGTCGACGTTTCTAGCGCAGGCTGCAACTCAACCGGCATATTTTCGCGGGGAATGCTAGTGATTGGCACTTGCAGCCCGACTAAGTGAAAAGTATCGCTCAGAAGCAAGCCCTTCACGCGTCTATCGAGTGGAGATCCGCCCATAAGCGATGGGGACACATTCACCTCAATGAGCCACGGGCGTAGTTTCGAGTCTAGCATAAGATCGAAACCGAATAACTCGTAACAAGAACTCTGGCCAGCGAACTGATGGAGAAGCGGTGTCAGATGCGCCTCAGCGGCGATGATGGTCTTACAGATGATAGCACGAATTTGACGCATTAGCTTGTCAGGTTCGTCTATAAGATGTTGGGCTTGGAGTGCGCGTATTAACGCTGAAAGACTCCATTTGCTGCCTGCGTCAGCTCGTTGTGCGTCCACATTTTCCACGAACTCATCATTACTCTTGTTGATAGCGTAGTTAGTGAGGTGAGCGAAGCGATTCCGTGGATTCTTGAGCGAGTAAGGAGCAGTGCAAAATCTAGCAATTCCTTCTTGGAAGAGGTAAATGCGAAGCGGGTCTAAGCTGGTCACCACAACATAAAGCCTCAAATCAAATTTGTAGCGCTCTCCATCGCCTAGCAAGAGCGGATCGGCAACATACTTCTGCACGATTCGTGCCCTCACTTTCTTCCCATTTTTCGACTTCTTGGAGATCTTGCGAGCATCTTCACACATTTTGCAGGCGTCACGGTGTGTAAGTACCCGAATGCCGCGCCCGCACGCAGATGCTGGGGGCTTCGTTATCCAGAGAGGACCGATCATTGCCATCTTCTTTCTGCCAGCATCGTCAGAGCCTTTGCTAGTCCCCACTGTAGTGAGGAACGTTCCTGCGATGAAAGCCTCGTTTCGCTCCAGCGCGCGACGGAAGGCGTCAAGTTGATCAGGAAGCGAGAAACCCTCAGGAAAAAAGTCGTAGCTTGATCCAAAACGTCGACGACAGTTGGAAAGTGTCTTCATGAGTCGATCCTTGCGGCCAATGACCCACGGATCGGGAAAATGGTTGAAAACTTGTGGATGGTCACCTCGAAAACGTTCGAACTGTGTTTTCGGCACTGGTTTGTCCCATGCTAAGTGCCATGCCGTCCACTTCTTGCGAGTGCGAAAGAATCCGGCTGCTGCGAATGCGTTCTTCACGCAGTTCCGCTCCCAAGATGTACGGTAAAACAGTGATAGTTCTTGCGCATCCACCGAGGTGACAACAAGGCCCGAATAGTCCCGTACAGCTCCGAGTGATGGCGGATAGTCAAAACACACTGTGGGGTTGCGACCGAGGGGGTCACTCCGACTAAAAACTAGTTTGACCAAAGGTGCTATCGGGCACTTTTCCCCGGGCCTGAACGTCTTGGTTGTCGCGCCATTAGCGTCCGTTTCGATTTCGACACCGTCGTCGTCATTGCCACTTTCCTCGTCATCCCCTTCTTCATCGGCGTCACCTTCACCGTCACCTTCGTCGTCGTCGTTGTCGTCTTCGAATTCCTGCTGAGGCTGTGCTCGGTGTCCTGTTGAGCTACGAGATTGGTTCGAACGAGTTGGCGCCACGCTTGACAGTGTTCGGAGAGGTGGCGTCGCTGTATCGGCGTCATCGATTCGGAGCAATCGCCGCCGCAAGCTCAGTCGGGTCTCCATGAGTCTCCAGGCGTCTCTAGCTATCCAAAGTTATCACCGGTAGCGTCGCTACAGCAGTGATCACGCGCATCCGTTTCTCCAACGGAACAAGCGGTGCACTGTGAAGAGGCGGCAACAACGATGCAAATCTGCTTCGGGTCCTTGCGGTGGTGCGATAGAGCGCTTGAAACCTACTTTGCTAATGTCAAAGTGGAGTTCTTAACACTGTGCTATGAGGTTACACCAAGCGTGCAAGGCGACGTAAGTTGGTGGACCTTGCTTTCACGCAGTTGTACTAGTAAGCGAAGGCGCGAGCTATGGCCTAATTAAAGTTACTAACACTATGATGAATGCCTCGACGCATGTGTAAACTCAGCCTCGTGAGCAGGGCAGAATTTAAAGTTAAACCTAGTGGTCTATTTCAAGTGTCCACTGCAGGACTTTTGCAGTTGGCAACCATAATCTTCGTAACTACTTTTTCATTGGCACCACAGCAGTGTGGCATTGAACGCATCGCCATGCCCCGTACGATATCACCCGATGTGAAATTGCCATCGCGATCAACTCAAACGGAAAGAAATGGGTTAAATAACCATCTGAAGACTTGGTGGGCTAGAAGAACTCGTTTGTGGCTTGCTACTCAACTTACCAACTACGGGGGAAAATACTCTGTCGAGCGGATGCTTGCGCTGGAAGAGTATATTCGAATGACGTCTCTGCGTCGTGCACTAATGGCGATCTTAGCGACACCAATTCCTATGGTCTTGCTCATGCTTGGTCAGGAAGCCATTCCACTTCAAGACCCAACAGAAGGTTGGAGCATTAACTACGGGTTTTGGTTGCGTGTTGTGATTTTACAAGGTATACTTGCGTACACTTCCGCGGTCCACGCAGCCAGCACAATTGACGGCGCAACTCTGAAACCAAGACAACTTGTTATCTTCTGCGTATGCGTGGCAACCTTAAGTGCAGTAGCAGATATGGGGATTGCTGCTTGCTGGACTTCCCGATTCCTTTCTTTACGATAACACTGTCCATGGTCGTGGTGTTCATTATGATGTTGGTATTTCGAGCAATTGTCGGAGGTCCAGCCTTTCGTGAAATTGGTGGTCATAAAGACAGCTCATGGAATATAATAACTTCCATACCGTGAATGTTCTGATGGTGACCGCTTATCCAGCATTCTAGGTCTTGTTTGAAGCAACTATTGACACCAAATGGGAACAACCAACCATTTTATTACTTCCTGTGATCAAGTTAGTAATGAAAAATATCTTTATGCGCACATTCACGACAAAAGAGGATATGCTTCCGGAGGAAATTACGTTTTCTGTTAACTTCTTTGATGCCTTGTACCTTGCTACCTGCATGCAGAGTGTCAGGTCAATTAAAACGGTAGTGGTGACTATGGCCGTCGATATCATAGAAACATCATTTGAGCTGCGAGAACTATACAAGAGAACCAGTAGCATCTTGGAACGAGTGCGGAAAATTGTTGGTACCGACAGTGACGACTTACTTTCGTGCTGTTCGATCTCTTTGCAATCGTGTAGAAGCTTCATCTCAGCAAAAGCTATTTTCCGAAATACGCCTACGCTCCTGCATTAATTCCCATCGTATTTCACACAACAGCATATTGTTGTTGCAAGAACTGGATACGTTTTCGACATCTAGTTCCTGTCGTGTCCCTTCAGCGATCTCGAAGAAGTTCTCGCAAGGGATCTTTTTCCAGGTCTCCAACGCAGACTTTAAACGTAACCCAACAAAAGAGGTGGTGAAAGTTTCAATTTAGTAATGGAATCCAGCCGATAACAACTGTGATACCAGTCGCCGCTAAGAGAAAACAATATGGTTTGAGGACTGAGCGACCCGAAGATGACAGTGCAGGCGTTCTCCAAGAAACGCTGGAAGCTCTATTCACGTCAGAGTGCCTTGTTCTCGCTGAGTATTTAAAAACGTTTATTCCTTTTCTCTACGCTTGTTTCATTTTGGCGATGGTTCATTTTTCAAATGCAAAATACCATCGTGAGATGGAAGGCGTAAATAGTGAAAATATCGGCGGTATATTAGAATTTGTATCGTTCGTGGCTCTCGCAGTTATTATGCGACGAAACTGTGGAATTTGAGCATTACGTTCAGTCAAAAATGATGATCTGGGCTTTAATGACCATGACCTATCGCGTTGTTCATTTTGGTATGAATAGAAACTATCACTGAACAGATAAGTGTTCGGTAACTCTAATGTTTAATGCCACCCTTGTTGTCTTCTAGGTGCTGACTTCACCTTCCGATTTGGGTGGATAAATAGCTAGACTCTGAGATACAAGATTGTTAAATTCGGGGCAGTCAATGCTATAATCCTATCATTAAAAGTGTGTTGACAGTAAAAGCACTTTTAGAAACCCGAGCAACAACAGCATCGAGACGATGATTGAAACCACCATATTTTTGTTATGACCGTATTGTTTGTGTCTCTAACAGACTAGAGTTGAAGCAGACTCGCTGGTGCGACGGATTGCTCCCACCAGTTCGCGTACTGAGCCCATTGCAGCACCATAAATTGTGCGTGTTGCTTACTTTGGCAGCCAGCCCAGCACTCACACACGACGTCAATGTGCGCGAGATCAAAGCTTAACTTCGTGACTCGTATAGGATGTGCTCAGCGTTAACGAATCCAAATGCATTTTTTCACTGTGCTCTGTACAAATGGTGTATTCTACTAGAATAGAAGTTGCGGGGTCCTTGCTCCAGAATTACAGAGCAGACAAACGCATTCGCCACAGCTTTTCCATTTTGTTAAAAGGTGTCTGGAATGGTATGTTTTCTTCAATCATGTGTTGGTTTGGCCATTTCAACCTGGGTTTCGGATAAGTTAATCACCTGATCAACGATATGTATGAATGCACGCATTGTCCTAGCAATCTAGATATAGCTGAGTCGAGATCACTCACTCCAGCTGAAAGTAGTTAGGTATTACTTCTGTTTGAATAACGTCACGTGGACGTGTGGCGAAGGCAGCCTAGGAAGGGGGGTGCAAGCAAAATTGGCCAAGTCGCGCAACAAAGTTTGACGCATTCATACATCGCTTGAGGAGGTCTTCGCCGGACATCTAACTTGAATTCTGGTCTATGGAGAGAATGTTATTCCTTGACGGAGTCGTAACATACAATTGAACGCAAGCATTGTTCCAAGCTAAACAAACAGCTTCAAAACCAGATAGGCCGACCATCTTTCACTTCCTCGCATTATTATTAAGCCCCATTACGCACTTACATCAACTACAAGCTAGTCACTAAATGGTGCCAAAGCGACTCGGAATTTGTGTGAACCGTAACGAATCATCACACAGAAGATCGCAAGGCTCTTCGACTCAACCGCCATGAACACCCGGAGCAAGACCCTTACGCAGGACGAGATCGTCGCCAGAAATTCCTCGACAGAGGAAAAGATGCCGGCTAAAGACCGCGGCAACAATCAGGAAGAGCACGAACAAGTCACCGAGACTAAAATGCACGACGCCGTTGCAGAGCTCACCGAGAACCTGCACAAGATCTCGTTCGGTGAGCCCCGAGATGCCGCAGCCAATGTTCCATCCACTATCTCCACCTCTAAGGAGCTCAAAGAGCAGCTTCCTGCTATTTGCAATGAAGTTTTCCGAGTCCTTGGACCGTACAACCTCGAGGCGACATACCAACGAGCTCTAGCTCTGGAACTAAGAGAACGAGATGTGACGGTGTTGTCGGAGGTGGAGATCCCGGTCGAGTACAAGGGGCAGAGGATTGCCACGCGACGTGTGGATCTGTACTTGAGGCTGGACAAACCAGTGATCCTGGAGCTGAAAGCCGTCACGGCGGCGCTCAAGACGGAGCACATAAAGCAGCTCAAGTTCTACATGACCCACTTCAACGTGGCGGAGGGATACCTCATCAACTTTCCCCACGTGACGGGATTCCCGGACGAAAACAATGAGCAGTACGTGGAGCACGCGCTGCAGGGGGCTGACATCAGTGAAAGAGTCACAAGATCCTCGACACCTCGCAAGGATGCCGAGCCTACGGTCATTCACGTGCAGCAAGTGACGGCGAAGGCCAATAGGGTGACCACGAAGAAGTCAAAGACGACAAAGACCACCAAACCCAAGAAAGTGTAGGACGATTGCCCGTAGTGCTGAGTGCTGCGTTGCGCTTTCAATGCAATAGGCATGCATTTCCATTTGGTTGTGAATACACTGCCCTTCTCAAGCATATGTTCGAAGGCAGGAGATTACCAGTTGTCTTTTGTCTGTAGAAGCAGCTTTCATGGCAACAGCGGGTTGACCAGTTCGTATGGCTGCTGCAACTCCACAAGTCGGGTGTTCGTATGGCAAAATATGAGGGAGACAAGCTCCGTATCATCTAGCGCTAGCTCTCCCTCCTCGAATGGGAATGAACTTGAGTTGGCCGACTGAGACCATTCCGATTTTCACTTTCAAGTGCTCAAGTCTCCTTCGCATCAACACCATGAAGTTTTTTCAGGTTCTCGTCATCGCTGCCATTGCTGTCGCCGGTGTCAGTGGCCAGGCTGCCGGAGCCAATACCACTGGTACGACTGGAACGACCACCACTACGGGTGCTGTCACTCCTTCAACTGTGGATGCATCCACCACTGCCGCCACGACGCCTGTGACGGGTACAGCAACTGCAGCAGCCTCCGGAGCGGGTGTCAACACTGCTGCTGTTGGTGGTACTGGCAGCGCTGCGGTTGACACGTCGGTCGGCTCGGCGAGCTTCACTGGTAGCGTGGGTGCGAGTGACTCGACCACATCCACGACAGACTCGTCGTTGAGCTCCTCGACCACGGTGTCGTCGTCCACGGGCGACTCTACTACGACTGCGGCTTCGGCTTCTGCTAGCGCTTCGGGCTCGAGCGGTGCGTCTCAAGTCACAGGTGCTTTTGGTGTTGCTGTGGCCAGTGTACTGGCAGTTGGTGCGTACTTCCTGTAAATGCTCGAAGGATTATATGTCCAAGCAACTTCAGGCTGATAAGACATCGATGTACACGGGCTGTAGATTAGTTATTACCTTTGTTGCTTGCTATCATGGAGTAAACGTTTCATTTTGAAAACAACATCCGGTACCTTGTAAATGGCCTGCTGCTTAAGTACATTTGCATCCAGTCTGTCGGTGACGCGAACCTTCCAATTGCTAAAACCTGCAAGTGATTCAAGAAACCGAAAGGTTCAGTTCAAATTTCATGTATTGTTTGAAGCCAGCACTAGCATAACACGGTACCGTGGGGTAGCGTTTCTTGGATGCCCCAGGAACGATTATCTCGACGTTCTGTACCAAATGCATTTTCCCAGTGCTCCAGTTGTCTTCTCAGTTTACCTTAGCGGTGGCGGCGATCACGGCCATCATCAGCACCCTTACGAGCATCGGTCAAAAACTGATCGAGTCCAAAAGGATCGTCGTCGCTGTCATCACTACGCGATCGTCGGCGACGCTTACGGTCGCCATCCCTGCTGCGAGAACGTGAGCGCGACGGAGATCGCCGAGATCGCGAGTAGGACGGTGAGCGCCGCCGACCACTTCGGCTTCGCGAATAGGATGGTGAACGTGATCGGGCACGTGGACGACCGCGCTCACGTGAGTAGGAAGGCGAGCGCGATGGTGACCGCTTTCGTCCACGTGGTGCAGAGCGGTCCCGACCCCGGAATGGTGACGGAGAACGGCCACGTCCTCGTGAGCGCGGTGGTGACCCTGACGGCGAGCGACCGCGACCTCTTGAACGAGGCGGAGATTTTGACGGTGGCCGATCACGACGCGGTGATGGCGAGCGAGCTTTTACTCGAGACCGTGGAGGGGAACCTGACGGTGAGCGAGCTTTTGCCCGAGACCGTGGAGGAGACTTTGACGGCGACCGACGTTCGTCATCACGGCGAGCTTCAGGAACACGCGCCTTGTTCGTGTCTTCATCATCCTCGTCTTTGACGTTATCATACGAGAACTGCACAGGTCCATCGCGAGCACCACCTCGGGCCACAGCCTCTGTACCACGGAATTGCTTGTCTGCCTTAAATCGCTTCGAATGACCACCCTTCAACTCTTCGTACTCCTTGTCCGCGTCAAAGGCACCGTCATCACCCTTCGGGCGGTACACACTCGCTTTCCCGCGATCCACCATCGGCTTCGAGTATACGTTGTACTCGTCTTCTTGGCCGAAGCCTGAACTAATTCCCTGTGACTGGTTGAACAACCGCGAGTCAAACATGCCATCGCTTCCGCCAGCCCTTCCACCACCTTGAAGTTGGCCCAATGCAATCTTCTCCGAGATATCGCGGTCTTGATCACGCGCAAGCTTGCCCTTTTTGCCGAGTTTCTCCATGCGCATCTCTCGTTCGCGCTCCTTCTTGCGCTCCCGACGGATGCGGTCCCGCTCACGCCGTCCTTCAGCATCGCTGTCATCGTCTTCATCATTACTGTAACGGCGCCGCCGATCGCTGTGTGCGCTGGATGAGCGCCGGCGACGACTACGACTGCGATCTTCATCATCGTCATCACTATCCGCACGGATACCAGCGCGCTCCATGCGAGCCTTGGACGCCAGCTCGCGCAGTTCGTTTTCCTTTTGCTCCTTCTGCTTCATCGCCAGCTTCTTCTGTACCTGTGCTCGCATGTTCACCTCCTCTCTAGCCTTACGCTCAGCAATTGCCAGCGCCTCCGACAAGCTGGCAAAGTTGTCGTTCACGGTAACCTGTTGCAGTCCTCGTCCATCCGCCGCGAGTCGTTTGTCCAGCGCGATCGTAAAACCCTTCGAGTTCTTCCAGTTCGAAATGCACGGCGGGATCTTCCACGACTGCTGGTCTGCCACAGTGAGTTTCCTGGGCGGCGAATGCAGCACCGGCACAGGGGGCGACGGCGGGCCACGCACAGCCTTTGTGTGCTGGAACTTGGGCGGTTCCATGGGGTCCTTGGCCACTTCCACCATGCGTATAATCCGCTGCTTGGGTGGACCTGACGTTCCCTGGTCATTGGGCGTGTAGCGAATGTACTTGGCCGTCTCCTTGGCCGTCTTCTGGCGCGCCACATTGGTCGGCAAGGAGCTGGCCACTTTGCCCTGCACCAGAGCTTGCAGCGCTTCCCGAGTGCGCGCGGCCGTGTCCGCCTCCTCGTCCTTGCTGGGCAGCGCTAGCGCCGCCGCGTCTGCCTCCTTCTCCACCACGTCGCGGAACTTGGTGTACACCTTGGTCTTGTCCCGATGCTGCTGCGTCACGATGGCGTCGTAGCTCACCGAGCCGTCGTCGCCACGCACTTGGAGGGCTAGGGTGCTATTTTTGGCCGCGGACCCATTTCCGCCCTTCTTGCCCATTCCCAGCGGGAATTGGGCAACGTGCAGCTCTGGGTACGCGCCGCCGTCGCCGAAGTCCGCGGCGCGCCGCGGGACGAACTGCCGCTGCACGCGCAGCGGGTACGGCGGGACGGAGGCGGCGGGGGCCGCGCGCGCGGCCGGCGCGGCGTCCGAGAACGTCGTGTACGAGCGCACGGGCGCCGGGAAGAGGGCGCTCATCTTTCTGTATGGCAGGGAGGCAGGAGGCAGCGCCTGGAGTGGACCACGTAGGTGGAGTGGGACACATGGTGTCTGAAGTAGAGTACAGCTTCTGACTCGTTGCGATACTCAAAGGGATGCTCACGATGAGCCAGATCTAAACCATAACGTAGCACAAAGCACCGTTATACTTCACCACCAGCTTCAGTTTTAGGATGGAACTCCACGCGCTACACGGTCCAGAAAGCAGGGCGAAGGCCTTGGGCTCATGTCTTGTGTTTCAAACTTCTGAGAGACGGCAGCTCCAAACCGCGCTCACTTATTCAAACAGCGGTTGTGGATGCCTCGTACTAAGGTGGACAGACTCTGCCAAGAATGGTCGCTCATCTTACAGGCCGCATACAAGGACATGACTGTCGACACTAAGTGAACCACCACTGCAAGAGCGCCTTCTACGAAGGCTCTTCTTTGACAGATACCAGAGCCGCTCGGCACGACATTTACTTTTGGTTCAACCAGGCTTTTCCAGAAAACATGGTTTGAAGTCGCTATTTAAACCGCGCACAGGTTCATATGGCTCCCTTCAGCCGCAACTCCACAAACAGGCAAGTCATATGGCCAGGACACCATACACTGCATCACCTCTGCCTCCTGGTGTCAACCAACGCGCACGAGCGAGCTTTCGCAAGTCGCTTCTCACCATTTCCATTTTCACCTCCAAGAGCACCAGTCTCCTCCTCCCCACAACACCCCAACAACCATGAAGTTCTTCCAGTTCCTCGCCCTCGCTGCCCTCGCTGTCGCCGGCGTCTGCGGTCAGGCTGCCACCACGACGGCGGCTACAACGACCGGAGCCACTACCACCGGCACGACTGGGACGACTCCTGCCACCAATCCTGCCACCACGCCTGCAGTCACCCCGGCGACTGCCGCAGGAACCGGCGTCGCCTCCTCCACGAGCGCGACGGCAGCTCCATCGACTGGAACTACGACGGCTGCCTCTGGAGCCGGTGCCACCACGGCCACCATCGGTGTCACGGGCAGTGCTGCGGTTGACACGTCGGTCGGCTCGTCGAGCCCCACTGGTAGCGTTGGTGCGGGCGACTGGACCACATCCACGACGGACTCGTCGCTGGACTCCACGACCACGGTGTCGTCGTCCACGGGTGACTCAACTTCGAAGACTGCGGCTTCGGCTTCTGCCAGCGCCTCAGGGTCAAGCGGTGCGTCTCACGTGACGGGCGCCATTGGCGTGGCTGCTGCCAGTGTGCTGGCTGTTGGCGCGTACTTCCTGTAAGCACATGAGTAGTCGGCTAGATACGAGCTGCACAGTGCTGTAGAATAGAGCAACAAATGCATCGAGTTCATCCACACACACCGAGATTCCTTTGATCGCAGTGCTCAGCACGGTCTCAGTTGCAGTTCACATGGCTACACGTGTACCCCACTTGATTTTCTAGCAGTAACCCCGTCCCCGTCCGTTATCTCATTCCTCAACGAGCGCGATGGACCAGATCAAGCTGGTGATCAGCGGCGCGGGCGACAAGGTGGCGGGCGCCGCGAGCGACGCCAGCAAGAAGCTGGCGAGCGTCACCGGGGACAAGAAGAGCGCGACTAAGACGGAGGTGTCCGAGGCCTCGTCGGCCGACGCGCTCACCCCCACGTGCCCGAGCCTCACCAAGAAGCAGCGCATGATCGGCTTCGTGACGTGCTTCGTGCTGGGCTACCTCGTGAGCTTCGGGGTAATGCAATCGGCCGTTGCCGCTTCAGGAGGACGCTGTCAAAGAGTGGGAGCTAACGTGTTGGGGATGGGCGTCTTATTTGTTGCTTTTGCCAGTCGACCTTCGCGTTGATCGCCGGCTCGGACAATGGCACCAAGTTCGGCGTCACCTACAGTCTCGGCAACATCATCTCGCTCTGCGGGTACGGCGAGCTCCAGCCAGATGCGAGTAGTGAGGCGGAGTTGGATCTGACGGACGTGTTGTGGAGTGCAGCTCGGGTTTTCTTGTGGGTCCCAAGCAGCAGGTGAAGCTCATGTTCAAGCCTGTGCGGCGCATTGCGACCATTATTTATCTGCTGATGATCGTCGTCGTGCTCACCGTCGCTATTGCGGTACGTAAGCTGTTTCAAATTGGTGAGCACTAAAGTTGGATGTGGTGCTGAAACATTGTATGCTTAACGTTGCAGGCGCCGGAGCTCGGTTTGGTGGTGCTGTTGTTGGTAATCATCCAGTGTGGAGCTGCCGTTTGGTACGATTTATCTTGTTGGATAGCAATCGACTATGGATGAGTATTGATGTTGCTCTCGTGATTCAGGTACTCGGCGAGTTACGTTCCGTACGGACGTAAACTCCTCACAGGAATCGCTAAAAAGGTGTGCGGCACCGTAGTGTAACATCGGACACTTTATCCCCCTTGCTTCGAGAGCAACGGCGATTTACACCTTTTCTTATGAGCACGGTTAGCATTTCAAAGTCTATCAAGACGATTAAGAGACGCTACGACGCTTTGTTTGCAATAGATCATTCCATTTATTTACCTACGAGCTATTGGGAGCTACAACATGAAGGGCGACATCCAGACGGTCACAGCCAGCATGCCACCACAAGGGGATGTGGTGCTGTGCCTGAGCACAACAGCATATTCCCTTCAGTTGGAGCAAAGATGCTAGCCGTGGGCGCCTAGTTGTTGCCATAGTAGGTTGTGTTGGTGTACACGACCTCCGAGTACTCATCAGGGCAGTACTGGAATGTCTTGTCGCTCACGATGTCGAGGAACAGGTCGTGGCCGGTCGTGTACGTCACGTAAGCACCCAGGCACGCACAGACAACGATGATGAACGCGCCGATGATCTTCTCGTACCATGGGGTGCGGTTCCAGAACACCTTGAGGTAGAAGAAGATCGGCAGGATGATACACGCGAGAGACACAGCCCAGGCACCGACGAAGTCCGAGAAGTCCATGAAGTGGTCCTTGAAAATAATTGCCAGGATAAGCAGAATAACCACAACGCAGATGCGCAGCGTCACATACTTTGCGATCACGACGGGTCCGCTGTTGTGGTATTCGTGAAGAAGAGCTTCCGGGGTCAGGTCGTGCTCAGCATCAGCCATCGAAGTTACTGAGGGGCGGCCGGTAGCCACGTTAGGCGTGCCTTCCTTCTCTCCAAGACGGGTTTGCGGAGTGCTGATCACCTCAAACGCTGGAGACTCCTCGTCAATAGCAGGGAGAAGAGGACGCTTGTGCATGCCCAGAACACCACGCTCAAGAATGTAAAGCACGGGGTTCAGGATCACGGACATAGCGATGGTGATGTGCAGCTGCATGAACATGTATGCAAGCACAACAGCACCGCGGTTGGCGTTCAGGTTCAGAGCTGTGCCGTTGATGGCGAACAGCAGGTTGCCGGGGATCTGGCAACCGACGTAGGAGTACGAGGTTTCACCGATAATCAGGAAGCAGCAGGCGGCGAAGATCATGGTGCAGGCGACGACACGGGGCATGCGCTCCGGTTGCGAGTGTTCACGCTGCAGAGCAGGCACCAGCACAGCGGCCGAGTAGGCCAGGGCCAGATTGCCGAACGAACTAGCAGCCTCGCTGAACTTGATGTCTGGGTGCGGGACAGGGGGGTGGTCGTTGCCAACACCAACAGCGAGGACCGAGATGGCAATCGCATCAGCCAGCACTGTGCCCATGCAACCAGCAAATGCAGCGTAAGCACCTTCCTTGAGAGTCGGGGTCACGATCACAGGCAGCAACATGGCGGCCATGATGATACTCCAGTACTGCGTTCCGAATGCGCCCGGCGAGATGCCGTCCAGCAGGATACCGCCGAGCACGAGGTATGCGCACGGCACGAGGAGGCACACTCCGAACTGCGCAAGCAGCACGAGGTAGCGTCCGATCTTGCCGCAGCACCACTCGCCGATGTCACCGTATGTCTTGAGGTTCTTGGGCGCCGCCAAGCACACCCGAGAGATGGCCACACACGAGCAGACATTGGCGAAGCCCATGAAGAGCAGCGCCACCGTTGCGATGGGGGCACCCGACCGAGCGAAGTTGGCCGGCAGACCCAGCGTTCCGATACCGTACACGGTACAAAAGAAGCTGAAAGAGATCTTGAAGTCTTCGAGCGTGAAGAACGGCATGGTTGTCCCGGGTGTTGTTAAACCGCCGTCCGCCGCGAAGAGGGAGGGGGGCTTGAGGGCAACGGAGAGGAATGGGAAATGAACGGACCGGCCGGCTCCCATCGTGAGAGACTCGGCCCAAGCACCGGCAGGCGGCGAGCTCACTCGGACAGAGGCGGGCGGGACCATTGGCCTCGCATCGATCCCCTGCACGCTTCCAATCAGCGGGGCCTGAACGTGCCTGCGCGCGCGCTGACTGGGCGGCTTTCGCACACGCGATTCGCCGAGGGCGGCGGCCGCCTCCATGCTGCGCGTGATGTCTCCATAGACAAGGGAGGTGCGCCGCCGCAGGAAGTCTCCGCTCGTGACGAGGGCCATTGCGTGGACCAGGACTCGCCTCGGCGCTGCGTGCGACGCGCGCGACGCCCGTCTCTTTTGCGGAGAGTCGGATCTGTGGACGAACAGGGGGATGAGCGACGATGCACCGGCACAAGATGCCTCGTCACAAAGTGCGGGCTGTCGGCGGCAGTGGCGATGGCCTCGTCCACAGCGAAAAACGTACCGATGGTGCTGGCTGTGTAGAAGGAGCTGCCGACATGGCGCGCGGCCAGCTCTCTCGTGCGGAAGAGCGCCGGCCGGAAGGCGATACAGCCATTTATGCACGGGCTCAGCTAGAGAAATCGTCAACGCATCCCCCGCCGCCGTATGACACGCACTTCAACACGTCGTTAAGTGCGCTGCCGGTGAAGGCTGGCTGCAAGAATCCGCTGCGTACCACGTATCAGGTAACGGAGGCCGTCAACAACCGCAAGTTCCTCCAACGAAAATGACTCAAGGACCGCGGTCATCGGCGATGGCAAAAGGAGTGGGAAGTCATCGCTCGCTTGCCGCGAGCCGATCAACGCCGTCGACGGTCACGATACGTACTTGTCGGCCAGTCAGGCCCTGGCGGTATCTCTCGGGCTCATGTCGAAAACGGTTGTTTGCTTGCTGTAGCTGTAGATTGACGGTCGATCAGGGCTTACATAATCGACCGTGTTCGTCTTGACTCAAGACTCTTGAGGCACCGCTCGCTTTCCAAGGCTGATTTTAAGCCCCGATTTTTGACTTCCGGTGGTGGATAGGCCGCATTTTTGCTGGTGCTCTTGGCACACAGCTGCGGACGTGATCCATTCAAACTCAGTTAACAACTCGTGGGTGCCAGCTCTCATGTGCGCCATGTTGCAGTGGTTTCATCAGTAGCGCTCGCTAAGAAAAACCACGTCGCTTGTGTGCATCAGCATCTCGCTCGAGGCCTTCAAGAAGAGTTGTCCGTTGTAGCCATACATAATGCAATTCGACCAGCTGACTTGCAAGGATCGCCTTAATTAAGCAAGCTGGAAAAGATTTGTGTTCAATAGAATCATACTGTTATTAGCCGAATACAATAGCTATCGTACTCTGCATTGCACTATTGAGCAACAGAACGGTGTTGTGAATGCCACAACAGCGCACCGCCACATAAAATGTTTTCAAGACTTCAACCTCGAGGGCTCTAGTTGTTGCCGTAGAAAGTCTCGTTCGTGTACACAACCATGTCGTATCCGGACGGGCAGTACTGGAACGTCTTGTCGCTCACAATGTTCAGGAAGAGGTTCTTGCCGGTCGTGTACGTCACGTAAGCACCCAGGCACGCACAAACAACGATGATGAAAGCGCCGACGATCTTCTCGTACCATGGGGTGCGGTTCCAGAACACCTTGAGGTAGAAGAAGATTGGCAGGATAATGCAGGCCATCGACACAGCCCAAGCGCCGACGAAGTCCGTGAAATCGACGAAGTGGTCCTTGAAAATAATAGCGATGACGAGGAGGATTACCACCACGACAATACGGAGCGTCATGTACTTGGCAGTCACGACGGGGCCGCTGTTGTGGTACTCTTCGATCAGAGCCTCTGGGGACAGATCGTACTCGGCGTCAGCCAAAGAGGTAACAGACGGGCCCGCCGTGTTGCCGATAGCCGAGGGACGGTCCTTTTGCTGCGGTGTGTTGACGACCTCGAACGCTGGAGACTCCTCGTCGATAGCAGGGAGAAGTGGACGCTTGTGCATGCCCAGAATGCCGCGCTCAGCAATGTAGAGCACGGGGTTCAGGATCACGGACATAGCGATGGTGATGTGCAGCTGCATGAACATGTATGCAAGCACAACAGCACCGCGGTTGGCGTTCAGGTCGAGGGCCGTGCCGCCAATGGCGAACAGCAGGTTGCCGGGGATCTGGCAGCCAACGAAAGCGTACGAGACCTCTCCAATGATGAGGAACAGGCAAGCCGTGAAAGCCATGGTGGTAGCAACGACACGAGGCATGCGCTCGGGCTGCGAGTGCTCGCGTTGCAAAGCAGGCACCAGCACAGCGGCCGAGTAGGCCAGGGCCAGGTTGCCGAACGAGCTGGCCACTTGGCCGAAGTCGAATTCGGGGCTGATCACGGATGGGTGGTCCGAACCGATGCCGTTCACCAGCACGCCGAGAGCGATCGCGTCGGCTAGAAGCGTGCCGAGGCAACCCGCGAAGGCGGCAGCAGCACCTTCCTTGAGCGTCGGGGTAAGGATCACAGGCAGCAGCATGGCGGCCATGATGATACTCCAGTACTGCTGGTCGAAGGCACCGGGCGAGATGCCGTCCAGCAGGATGCCACCGAGCACCAGAAATGCGCACGGCACCAAGCAGCACACGCCGAACTGGACGAAGAGCACGAGGTAGCGGCCGATTTTGCCGCAGCACCACTCGCCCACGTCACCATAGGTCTTGACCGTCTTGGGGGCAGCCAGCATCACGCGCGAGATTGCCACGCACGAACAAATGTTGGCGAAGCCCATGAAGATCAGCGCGATCGTGGCGATCGTCGCTCCCGAGCGCGCAAAGTTGGACGGGAGGCCCAGCGTGCCGATGCCGTACACGGTGCAGAAGAAGTTGAAGGCGATTTTGAGGTCCTCCGTCGTGAAGAACGCCATCTTGTGTTAAACGCCCGCGGGTCTCGACTTTTGCGTTGGGGAAGTGGCGGCCAGACCGGAGCAAAACGAAAAGTGGAGTTGCTGACGATGGCTGCCGTGCAAAAAGGCTCAAGACACGCGGTGCAGATTAATCTCCGATGTGCGTTGCAACAGAGCCATTTGACGGTCTCGCCGCTGCGCCAGTCAAGGCGGCGTGCCAATCACCGCACACGCAAGCACGTGACTGGGCCGCGCGGATCCCCGCCATAGGGCGGCTTGCTGGTGCCGGCTCCTCATTACCAGCGACAGTGAGCCGGCCAGAGGCGGGGGTGTGCGCGGCTCCGCTCGTGACGCGGGGCCGGGCAAGACACCGGATTGGCGCCGCATTGGAGACATCGGCGACGCTGTCCATCCTCCCCCCGTCTCTTTTTGACTTCCAGAGCCAGAGACAGACCTGTCGACGAACAAGAGGATGGGCCGGAACTGAAGAGGGAGTCGGCAACTTGCTCTCCGTATGTCGCGGGGATACGGTTCCGGTGCAAGATCCCGACTTCGGTCGTAGATTCCGACTTCGGTCTCTCGACTTCGGTCTCGGTCTCCGATTAAAGCGCGCGACTGCGTTTGCAAGGCCGGCGCCATGGGTTGACTGTCGATCGACCGGCGCTGACACGCGCTTCAAGTCGATGCGATAGCTGTGCTTCCCGCCGCACGGCCTCGGCAATGGAACCGGGACGAGAAAACAAACGGCGATTCCGGCGTCGACGGCAGTGCCGATGCCAGCTCGGCCGAGTGATGAACCTGCGTGAATCCATGCAGGAGCGAAAGGAAGCAGCGATAAAGTGCGGGCGGTGATCCAGGTGGGGATGCGTCCGCGAGCATGCGAGCTCTTGCCATGGGGGACACTTGTACCGCGGGAGATGAGTCCCAGCCAACTCGGCTATGTCGCACGAAGCAGCAAGATCGGTGACCAGCAGGTCCAGACTTCGTTCTCGTTCATCGTGGGCTGCATGCTTGCATGCATGCCGCTCGCTTGCTGAGCTCGCGCCTCAGCAAGGCGCTGCGGTTTAGCAGAGCCCGCCACCCAGTGCCTGCGGGGAGCCATTTCGCCGTCATCGTCACCGTCATCGTCATCAGCTCAGCTGTGTCAGATGTCGAGGAACCGGATGTCCATGTCCACCGAGGTCCGTTTGTAGAAATCGTCGACGAAAACGATTTTCAGCAGGTGATTGGCGAGCGAGAGTGGGCTGCCTTCACGGCCAGCATGCGCTGCAACGTCGTGCAGTGCCGCCATCGCCTCCTCAAACGCGAGAGCTGAGCTAGCTGTGTCACCGGCGTCGGCCGCGACGGTATCCACTGCGATTCGCATGCAAACTTGGCTGCTGTAGGGACAGTATATCATCACTGCATCTTGCGATGCAGTTGCTGGCTGTCGTTGCCAGCAACAGCAGATACATAAACTTCGACATCGTGGCGTTGAGAGGACAAAGGCCATCGACTGTAACTCTGGACAGCAGTCACTGACTTACGCAGAACCGTTGTCCGGCTTACCACAATGTATTACATGTACTACGCAATGCGCCAAAATAGCATCGGCAAGTTCACATTTGATGTGTGGTGCTCGCTCGTCTGCATACTGCAACCGCAGTATGCAGACGAGCGAGCACCACACATCAAATGCGATGTCGAAGAACCAGACTGACACGCATGAGTGGTACATGAATTTGACAAATAATACGCACCGAAAAAACCAGAACAGAAAATGAAACTCAACTTATTGTTTAGCACCTCCATGTGACTTTGCAGCATAGCTCCCAGAAAAATCTTTTAAAGTCACAAATGTCATGCTAAAAGCGTCAGGGCCGCAACGGTTGGAAAGAGTAGATAGATGACCGAAAGAACTCAATGACATTTGTTGCTCTATTCTACAGCACTAAGCAGCTCGTATCTAGCCGACTAGTCATGTGCTTACAGGAAGTATGCGCCAACAGCCAGCACACTGGCAGCAGCCACGCCAATGGCGCCCGTCACGTGAGACGCACCGCTTGAGCCTGAGGCGCTGGCAGAAGCCGAAGCCGCAGTCTTCGAAGTTGAGTCACCCGTGGACGATGACACCGTGGTCGTGGAGTCCAGCGACGAGTCCGTCGTGGATGTGGTCCAGTCGCCCGCACCAACGCTACCAGTGGAGCTCGACGAGCCGACCGACGTGTCAACCGCAGCACTGCCCGTGACACCGATGGTGGTCGTGGTGGCACCGGCTCCAGAGGCAGCCGTCGTAGTTCCAGTCGATGGAGCTGCCGTCGCGCTCGTGGAGGAGGCGACGCCGGTTCCTGCGGCAGTCGCCGGGGTGACTGCAGGCGTGGTGGCAGGATTGGTGGCAGGAGTCGTCCCAGTCGTGCCGGTGGTAGTGGCTCCGGTCGTTGTAGCCGCCGTCGTGGTGGCAGCCTGACCGCAGACGCCGGCGACAGCGAGGGCAGCGAGGGCGAGGACCTGGAAGAACTTCATGGTTGTTGGGGTGTTGTGGGGAGGAGGAGACTTGTGCTCTTGGAGGTGAAAATGGAAATGGTGAGAAGCGACTTGCGAAAGCTCGCTCGTGCGCGTTGGTTGACACCAGGAGGCAGAGGTGATGCAGTGTATGGTGTCCTGGCCATATGACTTGCCTGTTTGTGGAGTTGCGGCTGAAGGGAGCCATATGAACATGTGCGCGGTTTAAATAGCGACTTCAAACCATGTTTTTCTGGAAAAGCCTGGTTGAACCAAAAGTAAATGTCGTGCCGAGCGGCTCTGGTATCTGTCAAAGAAGAGCCTTCGTAGAAGGCGCTTTTGCAGTGGTGGTTCACTTAGTGTCGACAGTCATGTCCTTGTATGCGGCCTGTAAGATGAGCGACCATTCTTGGCAGAGTCTGCCCCCTTCCCCCCCCTTAGTACGAGGCATCCACAACCGCTGTTTGAATAAGTGAGCGCGGTTTGGAGCTGCCGTCTCTCAGAAGTTTGAAACACAAGACATGAGCCCAAGGCCTTCACCCTGCTTTCTGGACCGTGTAGCGCGTGGAGTTCCATCCTAAAACTGAAGCTGGTGGTGAAGTATAATGCTACTTTTGCTACGTTTTGGGCTCATCGTGAACATCGCTTTGAGTCTAGAATTACAATAAGTCAACGTCTGCCTTTGTTCAGCACTAATACACACGCCGCGCTGCGTCAAGAAGTGAAACAAGGATATGATTCAGGCTCGTGCTTAGTACTGATCTGCTCTGTCTTAGCTCTGAATGCAGAAAGATACAAGTTGCTCTGATGGAGACGAAACCTATCAGACTTTGCATAGGATAGGAGAAACGCTTATTACGAAGGCATAGTGCTAGACAGCAGCTCGCTAATACCTTGTGAAACTATATGAAACAGATAAACACAAGCACCAAATGGACACCACAATCTTTGCCGGCTGCTTTATCAAAATCTAAAAACCAGCAAGCTCTATACAACCCCGTTCAGACACCTCTCCCGCTTCAGTGTCCTCATGCCAGCTTTCGTGAGTCGCTTCTCACCATTCCATTTCCACCTCCAAGAGCACCAGTCTCCTCCTCCCCACAACACCCCAACAACCATGAAGTTCTTCCAGGTCCTCGCCCTCGCTGCCCTCGCTGTCGCCGGCGTCTGCGGTCAGGCTGCCACCACGACGGCGGCTACAACGACCGGAGCCACTACCACCGGCACGACTGGGACGACTCCTGCCACCAATCCTGCCATCACGCCTGCAGTCACCCCGGCGACTGCCGCAGGAACCGGCGTCGCCTCCTCCACGAGCGCGACGGCAGCTCCATCGACTGGAACTACGACGGCTGCCTCTGGAGCCGGTGCCACCACGGCCACCATCGGTGTCACGGGCAGTGCTGCGGTTGACACGTCGGTCGGCTCGTCGAGCTCCACTGGTAGCGTTGGTGCGGGCGACTGGACCACAAACACGACGGACTCGTCGCTGGACTCCACGACCACGGTGTCGTCGTCCACGGGTGACTCAACTTCGAAGACTGCGGCTTCGGCTTTTGCCAGCGCCTCAGGGTCAAGCGGTGCGTCTCACGTGACGGGCGCCATTGGCGTGGCTGCTGCCAGTGTGCTGGCTGTTGGCGCGTACTTCCTGTAAGCACATGACTAGTCGGCTAGATACGAGCTGCTTAGTGCTGTAGAATAGAGCAACAAATGTCATTGAGTTCTTTCGGTCATCTATCTACTTTGTCCAACCGTGACGCTTCAACATCGGAGGCACACTGTACCGCTAGTGAGATGGTACAGTGTACCGCTCGTGGCGTCCATCCCGTGAGTGACGGTCTCGCGCGTCAAACGGCGTCGTCGCCATCCACCGCCACGACGAGTGCGCGCTGCTCGCTCCGCATGGCGCGACTCCTGCCGCCGGACGCCGCGGGCTTCGCGCAGGCCGCGCAGCAGCTGCGCCAGGGCCGCCTGGTGGCCTTCCCCACCGAGACGGTGTACGGGCTGGGCGCCAACGCGCTGGACCCGGCGGCGGTGCTCGCCATCTTCGCGGCCAAGGCGCGGCCGCTCACGGACCCGCTGATCGTGCACGTGCCGGCGCTGGGCGACGCGCTGCGCCTGGTGGACCTGACGCCCGCCGGCCGCCGCGCCTTCGAGTGTCTGGGCCGCGCCTTCTGGCCCGGGCCGCTCACGCTGGTGGCCAAGGCGGTGCCGGCGCTGCCGCCCACGCTCTCGGCCGGCACGGGCTTCGTGGGGCTGCGCGTGCCGCAGCACGCCGTGGCGCAGCAGCTGCTGCGGGCGGCCGCGGTGCCCGTGGCCGCGCCCAGCGCCAACCGCTTCGGCCACGTGTCCCCCACCACGGCGCAGCACGTCCTGGACGACCTGGGCGCGTGCGAGAACTTGAGCGTCATCAAGGCGGACGCCGCTGGCTGCTGCCAAGTCGGCATCGAATCCACCGTCGCCAAGATTGTGCCCGAGGAGCGCAAACTCATCGTCTTCAGACGGGGAGGAGTCTCCGACCAGGCCTTGAGGCGAGTGCTGACGGAGAACAAGGAGCTGCTCGGAGGACAGTACGAGGTCGTGACGATTCAGAAGGAGGCCAAGATGCAGACCAAGGAGGCGCAGCAGGCGCCAGGACAGATGATCACTCACTACGCCCCCGACGTGGACACGTATCTGTTCCAAGCTGACGCCAAGGAGACGATGGACGCGTCCAGCAAGCAGGACGTCAGTCGTTGGGTGATCATCGACTTCCACGGCAAGCTGGCGAGCTTGAAGGACCGCGCACGAGCCTACATGGACCTCTCGCCGAACGGAGACGTCGCTGAGGCTTCGCAGCGCATTTTTGACTCGTTGCGTTGGTCGGAGAACGTGCAGGGTGTGGAGCGCGTGGTCATCACGGGTGTGGCCTCGGAGCCCCATGAGCAGGCTGCTGCGCTGCATGATCGCATGTATCGGGCGGCGTCGGGCAAGCAACGGGCGCTGCAGCTTTAGATGCTAGACTCCACTACACATTGTACTTTTCAGAGACCATTAGAATTCGCAGCCCCAAGCCAAGTTGGCCCTTATAGAGTAGCTTGACAGCGTTCGACTCGATCCATTAATGCATGATTGCTCTGTTCGTATTCCGTTAGCATGTAGCAAGAGAGTACAAAGGTACGATGGTGGCTTTTAGGTTGTCCCCAACTGGGGCTTTGCCTCTATCGCTTGTCTACGAGTCCAGGTCTTGCACATACACGAGTGCCTGTGGCGCGAGGCCCTGCTCACATCAATACAGCACTTTATCAGTAAGTCTCACACAAACCGGAGCACAAAACAACTCGCACGTACCGCATCAGCCAGAGTCACGTCCAGCAGATCCGGACCGTACACCTTTTTCGGGAAGTTCGTGGCCAGCTCGTAGTTGCGGATGGTAATTTCGCGATCGAAGAACTCAACATCGATGAAGTCGCGCACAGTTTTCAACGTGTCGTGCGCGTAAAAGATGTGATCGAGGCGCGTGCCGTTGTGTAGGTGGAACTTGATCGTAGCCGTTTTGTAGTCTGCGCCGGGCGGTGGTACGCGCGACTTGGGTCCATCTGCAATCCGGGCACGCTTCGCTTCAATTTCGGTCTTGTACTCCTGCTCCTTGCGGGCCTTCTCCTCTTCCGCACGACGAGCCTCCTCTTCTGCACGCTGCTCCTCCTCCTCCTTTCGCAACCGTTCTATCTCCTCCCGCTCAGCCTGTTCGCGTGCCTCCTGTTCACGGCGACGGTCTGCCGCCAGCGACTCCTGGTACTCTCTGTCCTGCTGCTCGCGCAGGATCTGCGCCTCCGTCCGCTGCTGGCGGATGTGGCGCGCTGTGGCCAGGAGCTGGTTGTTGCGGTCCACCGCCGCGTTCAGCTTCTCGATGATCTCATCCGCCGGCAAATTGGCTAGCAGCAACAAAACGTCAGCTCTCACTTCAATACCATGCTACTATTTCCACCCACCTGTGATCTTCTCCACCACATTGACGCCGCGCGACACACACGACAGCAGCGCCAGGAAGGGGAACTTGGCACATCCCAGAGACAAACTAACGCCGAAACCTTCCGCGTGCTGCACACAGCCCGCCCAGGACACGATGCAGTCGCTGTTGTTGAGGTAGGCGCTCATGCGCTCGGTGCACATGGCCTTGCGGCAGAAGGCGTCGGCGTCGTCGTGGATGTTCGAGTGCAGGAACACGAGCAGGAACTTGGAGGCCGTGCGCGCCGTGGACACGGCGTCGCGGAAGGACGTGTGCTCGAAGCGCGGCGTGACGCGCTCGCCGTAGCGGCGGCGCAGGCTGTGCGCGAAGTTGCGCGCCGCCGCCTGCGGGTCCTCAGGCTCGCCGTCGCCCAGCACGAAGCTCAGCGGCGACATCAGCAGCTCCACGAAGCCCTTCTGCGCGCGCGCGGGGCGGCGCGGCGGCGCGCGCTCGGGCGCGTCCTCCGCCGGCGGCGGCTCGTCCTGTCCGCGCCGCCGCCGCAGCGCGCTCGCCTCCGGTTCCATCGCGCCCGCCGCCATGCTGCTCGCTACTGCCGCTCGGTCTTCTCTTCCGCGATCCCCACAATTATCAGCACGGAGGGCACCGTGGCTTGCCTGCTAAGTGCGGGGAGTCGTCGGAGCACGTCGATGTGGCTGACGTAACATTGGTGTGCGCGTGGTGTAGCATTCAACAAGATGCCGCCCAAGATGCAGCCGCTGGAGACGTGGGTGGCGGCGACGCGGAGGCTGCTGGCGCTGGAGCAGCAGGAGGAGGTGCAGGCTGTGCGCGAGCAGCTGGCGGCGCTGGACGACGACGAGAACCCGAACGTGCTGACGCGCCTGGCGCTGGCGCGCAGCTCCACGGGCCTGTTCGGCCGCACGCTGCTGCAGTTCGCCTTCCCGTCGCGCAGCCTGCGCCAGGCCAAGCCGCACCAGTTCTCGGTGGGGGACCTGGTGCAGATCCGCGCGGGACGGGGAACGCAGCCGCCGCAGCTGCCCACGGCCATCGTGGCGCGCGTGGACGAGCGCGGCGTCTCCGTGGCCGTCAGCGAGCAGGACGACGTGGACGAGGCCGAGCTGCAGGCCGACGTCACGCTGGACCGCCTGGTCAACAACGCCACGTTCGTGAAGCTCACGAGCGCGCTGGACCAGCTGGCCAAGGCCGACTTCGGCGCGGCGCGGGCCGTGGTCGAGGTCGTCTTCTCCGGCCGACAGCCGGGCTGGAACACGCCGCTGCCGCAGATTACGCCCTTCAATCAGGGACTCAACGAGTCGCAAGTTGAAGCGATCCGCTTTGCACTAGCGTCGAAAGATCTGGCGCTGATTCACGGCCCGCCGGGAACGGGCAAGACCACGACCGTCGTGGAGTTCATCCTGCAGGCCGTGACCAAGTTCGACCTGAAAGTGCTAGTGTGCGCGCCGTCGAATATAGCGGTGGATAATGTGCTGGACAAGCTGGCTAGCACGTGCTCGACCCTAGGGAAGAAACTGAGATTGACGCGAGTGGGTCACCCTGCGCGAGTGCTCCCGCAGATCTTGAGGTACTGCTTGGACGCGAAGATCGAGAACGCGGAGGGAACGGAAATTGTGAATGATATCAGGAAAGAAATGGCTACGATGCAGACCAAGCTGCAGAAGACACGTGATAAGAGTGTGCGCTACCAGCTGCGACGCGAGATGAAGGCCAACCGCAAAGAGATTCGGCAGCGGGAGCAGAAGGTGGTGGGCGAAATTGTGCAGCACAGCAACGTGGTATTTGCTACAAACGTAGGTGCAGCGTCCAAATTGCTCAAGGACGTAACGTTTGACCTAGTCATTATTGATGAGGCAGCGCAAGCGCTTGAAGCGTCTTGTTGGATCCCAATTTTGAAGGCGAAGCGGTGCGTGCTTGCTGGTGACCACTTGCAGCTACCTCCTACTATCAAGTCGAAATCGGCTGCAGCAAAAGGCCTTGAGGTGACGCTGTTTGACCGTATTACAAGTTTTGAGAGTACCCAGAGCATCGTAAAAATGCTTGATACTCAATACCGTATGCACGAAGACATCAGCGAGTGGAGCTCGCAAGCAATGTACAAGGGAGAATTAAAAAGCTTCGAGGGCGTGGCGAAGCGCAAGCTGCATGAGCTCCCGCACGTTAAAATCACGAAAGACGACGAATTACTCGATGCAACGCTATTGCTTTTAGACACAGCGGGCTGTGAACTTGAGGAGGACGTCAATGACGACGATGACAAAGGTAATAACATTCTCCAGCTCTCGAAGTCGAACGAAGGTGAGGCACGTGTTGTGGCGAGGCATGTCCGAGCACTGTTGGATGCTGGTCTAAAGGAGGAAGAAGTGGCAGTAATCACGCCGTACAACAAGCAGGTACAAGCTCTGAAGGCGCTACTGTTGGAAGGCTACCCCAAGCTAGAAATTCGATCAGTGGATGGCTTTCAGGGCTGTGAAAAGGAAGCAGTTGTCATGAGTCTCGTGCGGTCCAATGCCACTAGACAGGTGGGCTTTCTCGCTGACGACCGCCGTATGAACGTCGCTATTACTCGTGCTAAGCGCCACGTTGCAGTGGTGTGCGATACCGACACCATTTCATCGCACAAGTTTCTCGCTGTGCTAGTGAAGCACTTTGAAAAGTTTGGTGAATATCGCAGTGCTCAGGAATATCTGGAGGAAGATGTTGTTGAAGGAACGATGGATGACGATCTGATGGTGTCACTCAGTACTCCAGCAGACAATAGCAAATCCGCTACTCCTGCTTCGGCCGCACCTTCAAAATCTGCGCCGAAGGTCAATGAAGTGAACAGATCAAAACCAAAACAGACACAGAAGTCTACGAAAGAGATGAAAGCAACTCCTGCGGCAGTATCCAAGCCTATCGATACAAAGACGGGTGAACCTGTTGTAAAAGCTGAAACACTGCAGGCAGTGGAAACCAAGGCAGATGTAGCGACTGCAAGTGACGTTCCGATGGACGAGGAAGACGATGAGTTGGAAGAGAAAACTGTAGCGACCAAAAGTGTTTTTCAGCTGATGGACTCGGATAGTGACAGCTCAGATAATGAGCAGGAAAACGACGGACATCAGGATGTCAACGATCAAGCGCAAGCAGATCACGAAGAGTCTAAAGCTGGGACCCCAGACGATGGCACAGATTTAAAGGCAGCGAATTCGCTTCTGAAGGATCTGCATTTAAGCCGGCTCGCAAGGCAGCCTGCCCCGCCACCAGCCCCAGCGTCTTCAGGCAAAAAGAACAAAAAAAAGAACAAGAAGAAAAAGGGCCTGGCGAATACGGTCAATACAGCACCCGTAGACGAGCTGAAGGATGGTGAAGATGAGCTGGAGTTCCTCACTCGCCAAGCCAGCAAGAGCACTAACTGTGCCTTTCAGAGCTCGAGTCGCTGTAAGAAGAGCACCTCGATGCTGGGTAGTGTGTGCAAATTCTGCAAGCTCAAGTTTTGCTACGACCATGCGCTGCCCGAGGTGCACGGCTGCGGTGACGCTGTGCGAAAGTCCGAGCGCACGGCATTCCAGCAGCTAATGACGCGATCCAACGAGACCCCACAGAAGAAACTCACGGGCGACAAGCGCAAACTGCTGAAAAAGAAGCTCGAAGAGAAGGTGTCGGCCAAAACAGCAAGTCGCACAACGCAGTCGAAGGCTAAGTCAAAGAAGAAATAGACCCCATCAGAATCGTAGACATAGAGCTTATAACGCTTGGCAAGCTAGCGATCTGTACATTCAGCAAGCCACACCCTCGGATGAAAGGCTACATGCTGCTGACTAATTTTTCAATGGCGGCGTTCTCGTCGCCATCGGCGGCGAGCAATGCAGCCTTCGCCTTGTCCTGAACAAACAAGCATCAACACACCAGTCAGCATCTCAATCAGGTCACACATCGCCCACAACCGTCGTACAGCAGGGAAGCCCATGTCGATGAGCCTGGAGAGCGCGGCGTCGTCGCCTGTGTCCGTCTGCTTGGCGTAGCTCTCGGTCCAGAAGCGCGCCGTGTTGAGGAACTGCTCGTGGTCGTGCAGGTACATCTTGGCGACCTCCGCGTCCTGCGGGTCCGTGGGCTCCGCCGCCGAGAGCAGCGCCTGGATGGACAGCAGCGCCGTCTTGATGGTGAGCGCGGGCGACCACGCGTCCTTGAGGATGTCCAGGCAGATGGCGCCCGTCTGCGACGAGATGTTGGGGTGCCAGATCTTGGTGATGAAGCGCATGCGCGGCGGCTCGAACGGGTACCTGCAGCACGGCGTCAGCTCTGTGTGGACCACCCGGCAGAGGCTGCCGCGCTCACTTGGGCGGGATGACGATCTCCAGCTCGAAGTGGCCGCCCTCGTAGGGCGTGGCGACCGGGCCCTGGATGGACCCGCGCAGCTCCGCGAGCGAGTCGGCGCGCACGGGCGCCGCCGTCACGCCCGACAGCTGCGAGTCCTTCTGACACTCGTCCAGCTCCTTGCGCACGCGACCTCCTGCGGCACAACGCGCGTTAACGCCAGCCCCGCTGCCGAGCGCGCGCCCCCCGACTCACCTGGAGCCATCTTCGCTTTTGCGACCGACTCGGTGACGGATTGCGGGCGCACACACAAACTGTACACCAATGGGCTGCTTCGTCTAAGTACGAGGTCACCCATCCGTCACCTAAATTGGTGTGGCTTCGACACACAACTCGATGCAGCGCGAAGATGGCCAAGATGCGCCGACTGCGCGGAAGCGCGGGCGCGGCGCGGGCCCGCGGCTGAGCGACTTGCAGCGGCTGCAGATCCTGCGCAGACACCAGATGGCGGCGCCCCCGCTGTCGTTGCGCCAGCTCGCGCGCGACTTTAACGTGGACGAGAAGACCGTCCGACGCGTGGTGGGCGCCGCCGCGGACATCGAGGCGCGCGCGTGCGCGTCGGCGGCGCTTGAGCTGCGCGGCCGCGTGCGCCGCCGCCCGACGCCGCGCTTCCCGGAGCTGGAGCGCGCGCTGGCCGCGTGGATCGACGCGCGCGCGCGCGCCCGCGCCGAGATCTCGCCGTCCGTGGTGATCGACAAGGCCAAGCTGCTCGCGCGCGCCATGGGCATCGCGCCCGACGCCTTCAAGGCCAGCTGGGGCTGGTACGACAAGTTCAGTCGGCGCTGCGGCGTGCGCACGGCCTTCGTGGGCGAGCAGGACGGCGGCAGGAGAGCCAGCACGAGAGAGACGCACAGTCTGCAGGAGCTGCACGCGCTCATGGCCGGCTACGACCCGGACTGGGTCTTCACAGTTGAAGAGACCTCGTTGTTCTACGACGCGCTGCCGTTTCAGGCGGCGCAGACAGCAGAGCAGGAGCCGCGCGGACGCGTGACGCTCGTGGTCAGCTGCAACTCGACCGGGAGGCTGCTACTGCCTGTGTGCATGGTGGGGAAGGAGACGTGGCCGGCCGAGCAGACACAGATAATGGCGGGACGTAATGCTGGGCTGTTCCCGCTGCCGTATTTGGCGCAGGAGAGGGCGTGGCTCGATCGAGCGACGTTCGGCAAGTGGTATAACTCCGTGTTCACGCCGTTCGTGCGGGAACGAACGAGTAAACCAGTGCTGCTGGTTGTCGATGGTGAACGTCCAGGACACCAAGGAGATTTCGAAGACGATGGGATTAAGTTGGTGTTTCTACCGCCGCCACCGCAGTTAACGCAAGTGACGGAGTCCGAGATGGACAATTCCACCGTGACGGCCGTTGAGCCGAAAATGTGGTGGAGTAGACCGCTCGGAATGGGCGTGATTTCTGCATTGAAGGCCCAGTACAAGTATTTGCTCGTGCGGAGCGCACTTTCGTATCATAATGCTCCAGAAGAAGTGAAAGCAGCGTTGAAAGCTTCAGAGATGGGCGTCGACAAATACACTGGCGGCGTGCATTTTGGACATACACCGACATTGCTGGACGCAGCGCGCTTGCTTGTGCAGGCTTGGAGCCAAGTGCCAGAAAACCTATTGGAGAACTGTTTTGCTCGTGCTAACTTAGTGCCGCCTTCAAAGTTGTTGGCAGCTCCCACTCCACCGGGAGTTCAACAGAAGCACCTTGAGGCGGCAAATCGCTACTGCGATGATATCGTCAACAAAATCGAGCACATGCTAGTTTTAAGCTCACTAGGATGGACCATACATGGGCAAAACAGGTCAGCCAATCTGACAAATCGGATACGAGCCTTCATGTCCATTGACGATGAAAACTCCTTCGAGCTTCAGAGGCAGCTTCAAGGAGAGATCAATGAGGCTTTAAGTGATGCAGTTCCTGCCCAGACATCGTCACCAGTGGTTCCTTCACACTGTACATCAGACACTTCTGCAAGTACTACAGGGTTTATTCAGCCTGCATCAGAACCCAAACCGGAGTTGACGTCGCAGGTACGCGGCATCCTGTTGGGTATCACAGACGTGGCCTCGCAGCTACGCCTACTGCCTCGAGCTGGAGCTGACGCACAGAAATTAGCACCACTTCAACTTGAAGGCTGTATCGCAGCGGCAGACCAAATTCGGCATTGCATTCAGGCATTTGACGCAGCTTTGAGCAGAGGTCAGGAAGAAACTCAACACAGAGAAGAAGTAGTCCAGCATCCCACGACGGACAGAGAGAGGAGTGATCATCTAGCATTAGTGTAGTTCAACGTGCGAGCAAGTGCAGAAGTCAATGTTTCAATGTATCCAACGACAACTCATTTCAATACCAGCAACACAAAAACACAGTGATGTAGATTCTTTATGCGCAACACCTAGTGACCACTTCAATCCATCTTTTTGCTGGTTCGCTCAGGTGCGACGTCGATGTCGAGTTCCTCTCCTATGTTGGTCCTCGCTTCCCTGTCCTTAGCCTTTTTCTTGAGTAGAGCAGGGATAAGCATTCCGATAGCCAGCAACACTAAGAAGCCCATCGTGCGTGGGTCCAATAGATCGCTCGTACTCCGAAGTGAAGACAGCATGGCGCCAGCATTGACCGTAATGAAGTTGTACGGCAGCAACCCGAACGCCACCGACGGCGCAAACAATTTGAGCGGCACCTGCAGCCACGGACTAGCCATGTTGAGGAACCAGTTCGGCGTGAAGGGGAATACTCGCAAGAACAACAGCAAAAATGGCAACTGCCCTCGAGCTCTAGCATCCTCAATCTTCTGCCTCAGAGCGTGGAGTTTGCCAGGCAGCAGACGTTCACTCAAGCTCAGCACAATGTCTTCAGAAGCCAGGTTCTTGGACAGCAGGAAGCAGCAGGAAGCCCCGCACGCCGTGAGAGTGCACACCAATGGGAACGCCAGCGACAGTGGCAGGATTGCACCTGCAAACACATTAAGCAACGCTGACCCGGGGATGGCGAACGTCTAGCAACAACATGTTAGTCTCCATGACGCGCACTTATTTAAGTATAACTATGCTACATGGTTTTCTACCTGCTTGAGCACGTAGACGCCCGTGAAGCACGTTAACGCCAGCGGGAACTGCACTGCGAACACGTGCAGAAAGGTTTCGTGCGAGCGTTGCAGCTCCTGCAGCGACGACAGGCTGCGCACGGACAGCGAGTCCAATTTCGACGTGGCGAGGCCCAGGGCCGCGTCATGCTCGCGAACGCGGCGCACCAGCAGCAGGCAAAGCCCCAACACGGCGCCCACTGCACAGCCGAAGACCAGCGGGAGCTTCGCCGCCAGCAGGAGCAGCGCGCGGCCGCTTCCGACGCGTGGAGAGGCGGGCGTCATGGCGAGTCGGGAAGTGCGTCAGCGATCCGGTCGACGCGAAAAAGTGCGAGTTTCTATGCTGCGCTGTGTGTATTTCTGCACCAGGTCAAGCAAGCAAGTGCACGACGTCACAGACGCGTCTGCATGCTGCAATACTGCTCCTGAGGAAAGTGTTCGTGCTGTAAGCAGTTTGATATCCCATAGCAGACTTGTGTTACTTCACGTCGAAGAAGCAGATTTCTCTTTTTTCTTTTAGAAAAGAAAATGTAAAAAATTAGTTGTTGTCGATGCTGTAACAATGCGGCACCAGAGGAAAAAGTGAGTAGATGTAGCAAAACTATCTTGCACGATAACGATGTTGCGGAGCAATAAGGAGTCCAGCCACAGCAATGAACAAATTGCATGTTGTGGTACAGAAGCATTTTTTTAGTGAAGGTGAAGTGTAATAGCCTATGGTGGATGAACGGCACCAGTGTATGCATGTATTGACTCTAAAGAAAGGAGTGTACTCAGTCTTTGACCCTGTAGAGATCAGCATATAGACTTCTTAAAGCGCAGCAAATTTCTTGCGCAGACGGCGAGCGGGAGCATCGCACTTGGTCAGCATTTGGGCCTCATTGGAAGGGGGCTCCTTTGCCTGAACCTCAGTAGAGGGCGCCTTCGTGTTTTAAGTTTCAGAGAGGGCCTGGGTCTCGGCGGACGGGGCTTGAGTGGCTTGAGTAGTAGCAGCAGGAGTATCATTTGACTGCTCGTTAGTGGAGGACCCAGCAGCGGACTATGTTTCCGTTGAGGAGATAGCTTCCTCGCTAGTCGACGATCCCGGCGTTTGGACCGTTGAGCTGCCGCTTCTCTTCAAAGGAACGCAATTGACGTAAGCCTGCCACTGCGCGTTTTGGAAACCGAGCCAGTAAATGGTTAAAGTGCAGTCACCCTTGCACGATGAAAAATCAACAGGCATGTCCGACGTTTTATCGGATCCAATAGGGCCGCCGCCGAATTCATCTTCGCAGTCGTCACCGTGGAGCACCATCTTGTCGTCAAGATAGATCTCACAGGGGCCTGTGTGGGTAAAACCACCACCTTCGTTGCCCTGCCACTTTACTTTTCCATCATCAGGCACTAGTTTCGGGTCCACATCCGTTCGCGTGTAGCCGCACTTCTTGTCTTTCACATGTCGAGTACAACGTCACGAACGTACATACCCTTCTCCTTGGCCATGGTTTTGAACTTGCCCACTTGATCACCACCGGAACCAATATCCCAGTAGTTGTCGACGAGGGTAACCCACTCGACTGTTGACCCGTCATTTCCGAAAGTTGGTTCGGGTTCTTTCAGGTGTCCATGAGCGTCGACTCGAGAGGCAAACGTCAAAAAAACGACAGCGGACAAGAGAGCAGCACCAGCGAGTATGGCCTTGACTTTTCCGGTTGGAGGAAGATTGAAATACTAAAACTGAGATGTCGATGGGGATGCTGCTCCAGTCGAAGCATTCAAGCAGTGAGATTGCTAGTCCTTTGGGACCTGTAGGTTCTGTGCAGGTGTAAAGTCTGCGGTATTCCTTGCGCGTGCAGAAGCTTTACACTACAGCCGCGTCAACATCGTAAGACTGCGGCCATCGTAATCCACACACACCACAATGCTGGTGAAGTCCGAAATAAGCCTCAAACAGGCAGCACTGATGATAATCTCAATTACCTACTGTGACACCATGATTCAGGATTGAGCTTTGACGTCTGAATTGTCCACGAAATAATGCCGTTGTCTCATGTATAAACACACAAAGATTGGAGGTGACCTAATAACTGCACTTACCTGTAATTCGATGTACGCATTAATTTTGTCTCGTGACGACAGAGACCGTCTCAGTTTTCTGTGGTAGGAGTGACAAACGTACGTGAACAAAATGTTGCTCATAGTTCCTAGATCAGCTCTTTTCGTACTGTATAATACCGTGTTGGAGTTTAGAATCTGCGGTCCAATACGGTAGACAACACTAAAAGAGCTTATCTGTACACTGTAGATTTTTTTTTTACTGTAAAACAACCGTGGTATCACCCGTTTGTGCGGAAGGGCCACGTCAACACCGCGAATGTTGCTGTCATCGTAAACAGCGTCCAGTTCTAATGAACTACAAATGCAGGTACTACCCGACGTGGACCAAGGTTTCATCTGGATGATCATTATTATTAAGGCTCAAAATAAGCGCTTGCTCAATGGAATGAATTTGGGTTTGCTCACCACTAGCTTCATCTGTCGTGGAAACTGATGCCAATTGTACCTCCATTTGCTCCAACCGATGTTAATACGGCACATGACCACCCTTAACTACCAATTTGCCATTTTTGTTGTTGTCAAGGCTACAGCAGAACACTAGACCGATCTTGGTCGATTACGCTAATATTAGTGCCACTGCATTGTCTTGCGCTTAATACTAACCTCGTATTGGTCGGCTACACTCGCACCAAACCCGTGCTAAAATTGTTCATGTAGGCAACCAACAAGTCTCCGGAACCATTTTCAAGCCGCGTCAGTCGAATTTCCGTATTTTCGTGGTGCAGAGATATTCTTTCCCAGTCTTCCATCACTGCGTCGACACCACAAACCCAATTAAAAGCACCGTTAGCAGTTTGTAGAAATCGCTTTTGCACGAAGTTTTCGTTCAGGCTGAGAATTTATGGCGCCATCGGCAGTTGTCACTATCGGTGGAGCTTTGTAGCCGTGGCGGAAGAAACGAAGGTACTCTACCACCGTCTTCCACGGCGTTGTTTTGTTGAGAAAATATGAAGGAGAATTATTATCCATTTTCACACGTTTCAGCTGTTGAATTTCTCCTCGTAGCATCTTCACTTCGCTTTCCAGACGAACAGCATTTTTCATGACATTTCTTTCTGTATCGTAGCTGAGTTCTTCGGCGACGAGCACGCTGAATCAATATTGCTCTCTCTCGATGCAAAGCTGGCCATATTTGCGGATAGCAACTCGATCGTTTGGTGAATCAGAAATCTGCTCAATTGACATTGTTATAGCAACCATGGATGATAGATCATTGGTACTGTGATTCTCAGCTTGCAAGTTGTGAGATTCAGGTGGAGTATGAGTGGACACATGTTCTTCATCGAAGTCATGACACGAATACTTTGATTTCACCGAGCAGCGGGGAATCACCGCGCCGATGACCTCTCCGCTGAGCAAAAGGATATTTGGCGGATAAAGCGAGTTGGCCACCATTGGATTAAAGCTTTGCTTGGTAGACTTAGCCTTGACGATGCTGATTGTCGAATGACCGCGGCGACTGCAGTTGTGGAATTGTAAAATGCGTAACGCATACTGGGGTGACGAATGGTGCGACATGAATTATCATCGGCATGAAAGGAGCTATTGGCCTCTTCAGTCCACATGTATTGACAACTGGATGATGTATGGTGAAAATTATGTATCCCGACAACATTATATGACGTGTAACATGGTAGAATCATCATACTCGTAGTCGAATGATGACGTGGTATCCCAAATCCAGTCGTTCCTACGCCTTCCTACATAGGCGTCAAATACTGCAGAAGGCTTTGTAGTCGAAGTGCTCTGCTCTTTCCACAAGACTTTCATTATATATGGTGAAGCCTGCAGCTTGCCATAGAGCTTTTTGTGCCGGGGCAGCTTTGCTTTCCTTCAACGTTTCACTTTTCAAAACTTACAGTAAAATGACTGACGGTACTGTTCTCAAGACAATGATTATTATTGACTAGTACGAGGAGAAGTATCATGAGTATTTGACAGCTTAGACGCGTGAGCTACAATAGTGCTCAAAGTCCTTTCAGTGAGACGATTTAATGAATGCTGGTTAATGATTGTCTAATGCCAATTGCTATTCATTATCGTCCAGTACTCAGACAGTCATCAATGATGTCCTACAGTCTTAACTAGTTACGTATAGGATAACTCGCATAACGTTTCAGGGATCAATCGAATCATTGGGTAATAATGATCATAGATCGAGATAAGGTTGTACTCCAAGTGCAACAAAGTAGGCGGATAGGGAGTTTCCGTTGTAAAGCCAACCCTGTATATTAGTCCCTTACTATTATCACATCACACGCACGAATCCCTACCCCAAACACTCTCACGACCACGAGCAGCAATTCGCTTACCCTTTTCCAATCTCGAGTCACTCACAACCTAAGTTGTACGGTGGAAGTACGCCAAACAAAATACTAGCAGCGCGATACCATTGTCAGTTAGTCATAGCACAACAGCTCATGGAGTCGTCTCTATAAAACTAATGACCCCTTACTACCCTATCCTTTGCTACCCCTCAGTAAACCACTTCTCGAACACACCATGAAAGAAAAAAGCCGATGTTGTCTTACAAATAGACGATTTACTTTTTTTTGCTGGACGTTGTCCACTTATTGAGACTGAACTGGCAGCAAACAGCTTGTTCGCTAAGCATGATGTTACTGTAGTTTAACCCATTCAGGTATCAGCGGCATGGTAAAAGATATTTTCGCAACAATAGGAATTTTGTTCTCAAGTTTCGCCATTCTGGAGGTACAACAGCTTTTCAAAAAAAAAAATATATATATATACACTCTAAAATGAATCATTGAAAATCACCAGAGCTTCTCTAATGATGCAAAATTAATGAGCGCTCCACTTACTTACAACAACAGTTCAGATGCAGCCAAGTTCGCAATCGGAGCAACCCAAGAGACGTTTTAATGCAATAGCTACGACGGATGCAAACTGGCAGATAAATCAAAGATGCTAGGCAGCCACTGCCTTGAACGCAACGTTCTCCAGCGGCTAACTACCTATAAGTGGCAAAACATAGCGATGATCCAAGCGACATCACTACCCATAAAGATGGAAACGTCCCCCTGGGTTGGCGCCATACTTTTGTCGATGGCTTCATTGCCAGCATCTACCGTACCGTTGCTTGACTCAAGATTTTGTGTCAAGAATTGGGGGCGGGACTACGCCCTTGCAAAAATATTGTGGCTCAACAACACTAATATACTTACCACGTTTAAGCTCTTGCGCAACGCTACTAATTAACCATCTCGTCCTTCATGCTTCGATGCGCATAAATACCGATCGAAAACCAGCGCAGGCCACCAGAGTGTGCTTGCCGTGACAGCAAATACAGCATTCCGTAACTCCATCAAAGGCTCGCAGCGTGATCAAAGAATGCAACACTCACTGGAATCCGCAGGCTCTTGAGCGGCCGCATCACGCATTTCTGTCAAGCGTAAGATCATCGCATCCAGGGTCAGCCTTTCGTCAGGCTTTATTTGACACATATCAACCACGAGCTTCCGGTGGCTGTCGACATAGATAAGTTCCAATACGCTGGCTGCCAATGGGTCGAATCCTTCCTCTCCAACGTGAGTTGGTGCATCGGAACCATGCTTTCCCGCAATTGAAGACAGTTGAGGCACCAGCACATCCAGTACACACAAACCAAACGAGTAAATATCATCTTGGAAAGAAGGGCGACGAAACACCTTCTTTTGACGGCAATTTGGTGCACGCCAGCCAAGTTCCTCGAAATGTTTATCCTGGACGGCCTGATTCTGCAGCGCCAACATGCCGAGCCCAAAATCTGTTAATTTCACTTGACCGTCGGAAGTGACCAAAATGTTATCGCTCTTCAGATTGCCATGAACCAAGCGCTTTTCCATGTGCAGGTACCGCAACCCTCTAGCTGCTTCCAGAAACAAACACCACAACGCGTGTCCCTGGTTCTTATACGGCCACCGCTCGCCGACATCGCCTGCGTTCTTACGCCTCTCTCTGCGGCTCTGAGCACGAAGCTGACGTTGATGGTTCAGGTAGCTGACAAGAGGTCCATTGGTGGCGTCTTCGTACACAAGAAGTGCAGGCCGACTGCAGTGAGATGCACCGTAGAGCTTTAAAATGTTCGGGTGGTCTAACTGGAACCACAACTCCACCTCTTGCCGAAATAGTTCAATAGCATCTGCATGAAAGAATAGTCGCTTCACCACCACATCATGTTTTGATGCTTTCTGTTCTCCGCCTTCCTCATCCTTTTCAGGCTTTTTGCCGTCAGGCGGCTTTCTATCCACCCAAACGCCACGATGCGCAGTCCCCACAGACCCTTTCATTTCATTCTTGTCGTCGCGCGAATAGTTCAATGCATAAGGAGGAATGTACCAGTCCGGGATCTTGGCCACACGTCCATTCGAAGACCTGACAACGCTGAAGAAGACTTTCTTCATACTAGCCACGTGCTTCGTCGAGTTTCCTGGCTTGAAGTAATCAATCTCAAATTTCAGCAGCGTCAAGGCTTCCATCGGCTCGTGCGGCAGCATGTTCCTCGCGAAGGGCAGCGCGTTCTTCGCTGCCTTTTTACTGAGCTCGTCTTCTTCCTGCTCCCTGTCCGCCATCAGCTGTTTCTGCCACGTCCAGTCTTCCTGCTGGTTGTCGGCCTGCAGGTCGCTCTTCAAGCCCGCGAGCTTCACCACCGAGTCCAACTTGCCCCCCACGACTTGTAGATCCAAATACATCCGCCGCATGCTGGCGAGGTGGAAGACGAACTTGTGCGTCTTGGCGAAAGTCTCCACGAAGGTCTGCAGACTCTGCACCGCAGAGCAGAACACGTCTACCGCCGTCTCGAGCGACGCGGGGCTGGGGTCTTTACTATCGGAATTACTACGAGACTGCGGCGCCGTGTGCGAGAAGTGCCGCGGCGCCGACTGCGCCTTGGTCTGCAGGCGGCGGTCCTTCTTGAGCTTCTTCTTGGACGACGAGCTGCGGCGGCGGAAGAGGCCGCGCGGCTTGGCCGGCGCGCGCGTCTGCAGCAGCTTCCCCACGCGCGAGGCGAGCGCCAGCATGGAGGCCAGCATGGCCTGGTGCGGCCGCGGCGACAGCCGCTGCAGCGTCTCCAGCGCGGGGGCGAGGGACGAGGCCATCGCGAAATAGAGAGGAATCCGAAGTGACCGTGGACCTCTCAAGATGGAGCCAGAAGTTAACCTACCGAGGATCCTTTTCGTGATCAATGGTGCTGGTAGCTAGCTGACAGATAGTGATATGCTACCTGGCTGGGTAACAATGCGTCGGTGCGTGAAAAGCGGCTATGGTGACGTTGCTACCCAACGGAAGCTAGCTGTTGAAGTAATTGCGTTGGGTGGGTTTGGTTGGCCTATCGTTACAAACTCAAATTCACGCAGGACTGAAAGCCTGAAATGGCATTTCTGATGCTGTTTTTTTTTTCTTATCTGAATTGTGTTTTTCAGGATCCAGTTCGCCCGAGAACGTCCTGAAAGAAACGCCTGCTGATCGTTGTTCCTGGAAAAATGACCTCGGGAGTGACAAGCCCACGCGAATCAAGAAATTACTAGTATCGCGTTTTTTTTCCGGCTAGTAAACTCGAGTCTTCGACCAGTTTGGCCATTTCGCGCTTGTAGATTTGCGTCGGGTTATCCGGGGTCATGGGAAAAGTCCAAGTTGTCGTGTTGTTCCCAAGAGTTAACATTAAACGTAACTCTATGTAGTAGGGCGTAGGCTTCTTCTCAACTTGCAATTTAGCCCAAAGTAATAATCCACTGGGAGTTATTGCCTTGGCTCTGAGTATTATATCCTGTTCGTAGTAGTTGCAATCAGTGTCGTCATAACAAAGTTACTTCGTACGTTGCAGAAGGACGCTACGCATGAGGACATTACCTTCCAAATTCCGAGAAATGCATGGATCAAACCCGATAAAATAAAGCCTCCCTCTACAAAGGTGTCCATATTATTGGCTGTTACCTCGCATGACCTGCACAACGTTAACGCTCTAATTGAGTTGATATCAGCCAGAAAGAAGCAATCGCACGTATGAATTCACCATTTATCACCCGTAGTGTTGCTTTCGAGACAGATAACAAACGTCGACGCTGCAGGAACAACTTCACACATGAAGGGTTCCCCGCCGGGGCCAAGAACTCTCAGCTTCGCTCTCTCCATAGCACTGCCAATCGCAAAATGACATAGACCTTCAGGATATACGAAGATGTCTGGGCTGGCCTCTTCGGTATGACCGACCTTTTCCTGTGTTTCGCGTGGATTTTTCGGTGAGAGACGTCCTCTGGTGCTTGTAGTTCTGTCAGCAAACAAGTAATAATGTGCAAATGTATTTTATTGAGTCACAATATATCAAGTAGTGGTAAATGACTTCAATGGAGTCGCAACACCAAGATGTGAGAGACTCTGACTCCTTTCCGAGTGCTGTCGCATTGGAACTGCAAACTCTGATAACTACGCAAAAGTAGATTGTGTGAATCGGGGTAGTCGAAGTCTGAGCAGTTTAGGTAGGTAGTCTGCGCTCACAGGAAAGTAAGTGCGTTTATTGCGTAGCCGGGTTCTGGCTAATGAGACTAGAAAATATTGGTAGCTTCCCTTGCACCTGCTTCTCTCCTGCATCTCAATTACTTCAGTGTGAAAGATCGATGGACTAGCGGTATTTCGGAAGCTAGAGCACTCAGTGGACGCCTACCTTCAATCCACATCGTTCTCCTTTTTGTGTTAGTCGACGCAAACTCAATCGAATTGTACCCTCCGGTCCGACAGCCGGTCTAGTGTCAACGTGACTGCATGGGCTAACCAACACTAAGGTTGCCGTGTATATGATGAGATCGCAGATAATGTTACAGGGGCACGCGATCACCGATAGCGCACAAACAGCGTAAAGGCGGCAGTGATCCCCTCGGAAAATGCTTTCGGGGAGGCTAGACACGATGTCACTTTTCAATTTGCAGTCCGTCCAAAAACCTGAATTCGATGCTTGCTGGCATTGCGCTTTCGTCTGCTGCCGCCTTGGTGGCACTCACTTCCCGTGTCAACGCCCACGGATACCTCGAAGAACCGTCCCGAGCTGGGAGGACTCGCCCAACCCCCAATGGGTAGTCAACATCTACAACTACTGGGAATCGGGTCCGGAGGAGACCAATGTGGCTTGTTCAAGACCATGGCTGAGGAAAAGGGTGTGACCATAAAAGACGTTGTGCTGGATATGGTGGGTGAAGGCAAGGAGTCACACTCTCGCAGATGGAACGCGGCAGCCTATTCCCAGCGACGGAATGGCCAAGTGGCTAGACAACGGTGGCGGTGGCTTCACGCACGTTGGTCCCTGTGAGATTTATCGATGATAAGATGGTTCTTCACGGAGACAACTGCGAAGACGAGTACCCGAGTGGTGACGTTGGCTCAACTGTGACTTCGGACATGCCCGTGGACTACTCGTCGTGCACTGGGGACTGCACGTTGACCATCTACTGGCTGGCCTTCCAAAACGCGAATTGGCAGGCGTACAGTACGTTCGTTCGGTGGTACCTTTTGGTTCCTCATTGGTTTTCATAACGCTTTGTGTGTACCTGTGTTGTGCAGTTAACTGCCTTCCTCTGACAGCGAGTGGATCGACAACAGGGACAACCGACACTTCGACTGCATCGGAGTCTTCGACTGTGACAGAAGCACCTTCCACCGATGCTCCAACGACTGAAGCTCCGTCCATTGCAGCCTCGTCGTCGACAGAAGCCCCAGCCGCCACGACGCAGGCAACCGTAGCTCCCACGCTAGCTACGGAGGCCCCATCGACTGAAGCATCGACGACAGAAACCACCACTACGGAAACAAAGTGCAATGCGTCTCGTCGACTTCGCAAGTAGGCGAGCCTTGCCAAGTGCTGCACTTCACAGTCTAGCACAGTGTTGCATAATTGCGTTATTGCAGCGTGTTGGTTGTGTCCGGTAGATCACAATATATCTTGTGTCAGTATCGTCAAGCGTCGACTTACCGCATCAACGTTGTTTGCTTCTGCGCAGTCAACCAAACGAACTTTGCTTGAACATCGCCTCCAAACTTTTTCTAACAAGAAGTGCTGCGTACTTTTACCGACGACGTCGAATCCTCGGAAGGCGAACATGCATGTACCCTTCTTTCAAGTTGTGTACTTATCGAAAAAAAAAAACTACTAGCGCAATAGCTTGACGAAAGAGACCTTGGAAGACGTCATTTGACAATGATGGTGACGAGACTTTAGCGAAGACCTAAAGTCTCTTCACCGAATTTCACTCGAAAGAGAAAAGTTTAGTCACGTTTCCACCTCAGTGACGCGGCCTCACATCAAAAACGCAGTTGAGACCAGCAGCATTACTCACCTTCTGGTATGCCAGCAGACCACGAATGCGATAACGCAGATCGGTATGGCATGATTCGGTTCCCCCTATAGGCACTTCGTTCGATCACAACGTTCACGCTACTTGTGGGGATCTGCTAAAATGCAGGCACTGGTTTAGGTCACACCGCCGATATATACAACCGCACTAACAACGCAAAGCCACTGGCTTTTCCGGTAGGCCACTTCACAATTTCCAGTTCGTCCGAGAAATACCTGAACAAATATCGTATGCCGTGGCGCTAGTGACACTCTCCTCAAGTGTCAACGCCCACGGATACTTCGAAGAGCCCAAACCGTCTTGGAAGGACTATCCAAACCCTGAATGGGTTGTCAGCATCGATAAGTACTGGGACATTGGGTCCAATGTGGCAAGTTCAAGACCATGGCTAAGGAAAAAGGCATGTCGGTGAAAGACGTCGTGCTGGATATGGTGGGGAAGGGCAAGGAGTGCGGTAACACGGTCACGACTGGGACTCCGTAACCGATTCCTAGTGACGGGAAAGCCAAATGGCTGGGCAATGGTGGCGGAGGCTTCACGCACGTAGGCCCGTACGAGATTTATCTCGGCGACAAGATGGTTCTGCTGCGAGGATGAATTTAAGGCGGTGCTGTTGGGTCGAAGGAGGCGTCCGACATGCCCATCGACTACTCGTCTTGTAACGGGGAGTGCACGTTGACGATCTACTGGTTGGCATTCCAAAATGAGCAGTGGCAAGCATACAGTATGTTGGCTTTCCGTCATATTCCGTGTTGCTCGATTTACTAATGTTTTGTTCTGACTTTACCTGCTTTACCCAGTCAACTGCGTCCCCTTGAAAGGAAGCGGATTTGCCACGCAGGCTACCGAAGTTTCCGCGACCTAAACGCAGTCTTCATCAACAGGGGATCAGACGAAGGAAACCCCATCAACGGAGACTCAATCTTCCTCGCCAGGAATACCGACTACGGAAGCCCCGTCCACGCAGGAGACACAAGCTCCTGCTACCACGACCCAGGCTACTCAAGCACCAACTACTTCTACGCAAACCGAATCCTTTCCACTGAGGTGGACACCAAGTGCAATGCCCCGGCGTGTCGTCTTCGCAAGAAAACTACGACTGCGTAGGATCTGAAATGGTCGTGATAGTTGATGTATGCGCAAAGTGAACGTAAGATGATCTTTCGCTGGTTTTTGAACTGGCAAAACGTCGTGTCCCAAGGTGGTCTCATTTTGTAATGCGTACTCAAGAGCTCTATTGTGACACCTGTTGTTCCAAACACAATTTCGATAAGTGTGGCAATATTCCTCGTGCAATAGTAGTTGTCTTCGATTTACACAAGAAGCAATGCTTTATTTTATTTTATCTGTGGTGATTGCAACTCCAAGGAGGTGCGATAGATCGACCCCAGCAATTTACCCTACGCTGTCACATCAAAAATGTAGCACGAATCCAGCACCGAGAGCACATCCATACGAATGCCTAAGTAAAACATGCGTCGCCGTAGCAGTTGCGGTGCAAAATTGCTTGGAAGCGGTGTTGCACCGAAACCAATTAAGCACTCCATCGGGAACTCACCGTTATAGCTGGTTGAAGTGCCGCCATTAGGTCGACGATTTTGTCGAGGCGTGACGAAAGTTGGAGTGGGGTTGTACAGCACGTTTGCAGACGCTTTGCCACGATTCTGAAGACCCTCCGGGAACGGATCCAGCAGTGCCTTGCCATTCACGTATAGCAGTTCAGGAGTATCGTCCTTTACAGGCATAAAATGCGCCAAGCTACCGCAAAGCGAGTCAGGGTGCTTTTTCATATCATCATTTCGCGACGACTCAATCACGCTTGGCCCCCATGGCGAGAAGAAGTATTCTTGCTTCGCCAACGCATAGGCAATCCAGAAGGTCTCTTTGTCTTCGAATGAGAACTCGCGCTCGAATCGCTGCACTGTAATAAGCCAGAACATCACTGCCATAGCTTGACCGGACCGCGACTTATCCACCGCCACCAACGATGAGTCCTGTTCGTGCGAAGCTTCTTCCTTGTACGCATAACTGTGCTCGAGATACTCGGGAATCTTTGCTCCTGGACTCAAACCGAACGCAGCATAGTCGAATGAGTTTAGCAGCGTCTTCAGGTACGTTGAGTTATTCACTTCCTGGTTGAACCATTCCCTGCTAGACAGCACACGGTCATAAAAGAACGTCGTGCCGGTACGTTGGTATCCTTCTGTCGACCTCAACGCCGCCGGGTCGCTCAAGAACACATCGTCCACGTCCATAAGCAGCACCTCCACAATGTCTGTGTGATACAGCGCCAGCGGCTTCAGCCACCAGTTACGGAACTTCTCCGCTGTCTCTCGTTTCATCACGCCTCGGTTCACCAAGTCGGTGCACACATCCACGACTTCAACGCGAGCATCTGAACTCAGCAGCAACGCTCGATTCGCGTCCGACATCTCGTGCGGAAGGCAGTGATACACCTGCACCAGCTCTTGGTTTCCAAGACAGCGCAAGTCGCGGATCAACGAGAGTCCCAGCGGTACGGCGGCGTTGTGCATGCACATGACGATGCCCTTGTCTCTGGACACCGAGGCGTCAAACTGCGTCACCGTCGTCTTCTGCTTACGTTGGTGGATGCCGGAGTTGGTCCATTGCCGCGGGTAGTTGTCCACGGCGCTGAAGACGCTGGAGAGCAGCGTCGTGGACGCCACCACCACGCAGCAGAGCACGAAAAGCTTGAGCACGAAATTCACCGTCCGGCTGCGATGGCGACCCAGCGGCGAGTTGCTCGGCGCCAAAAAGTCCGCGAAAGCGTGTTGGGGCTGCCCGCGGCCGCCGTGGCGGCTCAGGAGCGACCTGCTGCCCAGCATGGCGTCGGAGACCGTGGCAATCAGGGACTGGTACCTAGGCATAAGGATGGGCGGCGTATACACGCCGCGAATTAATCAACAGAGCGAGGAGCCGCGGAATTGAGGGCGGGGAAGCAGCAAGTTAGCGCCGAGGCCAGCGCGGCATATGACGCGGAGGAAGAGGACTCACTCGGTTATACGGTCCGATTTGCAGAGTGCTGCAGATGCTGCTACACCTGCGTCTTCGAATGTTTGAAACAAATAGCTAGCACTACAGGTTATCTATGATTCAAGACTACTTAGAATCGATGTGTACTAAGGCATACAACATCTTTGTCTAGTAAAACACAACGCACGGGAGGGTCAGCGACCCCCTTAATCCTGCTACTTGCATCTGGGCGCGTGAGAGAAACGGCGAATGGATGGCAGAAATCGAACAGCAAGGGCGGTACGCGCTGGACCGGCAGGTCGACGGCATTCTCCGTCTCGCGGGCCCCAGCTCACTATCGCCACGCTCGGCGCTGTGCTCTTCGTGCGGCGAGATGGCAGCGACAGACCTGAAGAAGGACCTGGAGAACGGTGATGTCCATGTCGCGTCCGCCGCGAAACCGTCGCATGTGGACACTTCGTTCCGGCGACGAGCTGGCCTCTTCCTACTGTACGCGATCGCGACGGTCTCGGCGGTGAGTCTGCTGATGCCCACCATGGTCTCCCACCCGCCGTTGTTCCGAGCTCGAGGCGCCCAGTTCGACCGCCGTGTCAGCAGGGACAAGGCCGTCGTGCTGTGCATGCACGACGCCGTGGTGCCCATGGGGCTGTCGCTGGTGCGCGAGCTGCGCTGCATGGGCAACCACGAGCTCATCCAGGTCTACCACTGCTTCCCGGACGAGCTGTCCGTCAAGTCGAGAGAGATGATGTTCGAAGCGGACTCGAGGATCGAGATCGTCGACGTGTGCTCAGACCTGGTCGAGAGCGGCAAACTGGAGGAGGAAACCGCCAGACATTTCCGCAGCTGGTGGATCAAACCTCTTGCGCTTTACCATTCGGATGCGCCCGAAGTGATGCTGCTGGATGTTGATGACATGTTCATGCGCGACCCAGCGGTGCTGCGGACGACAGAGGGGTACAAGCAAACGGGCACCACGTTCTTCTACGATCGAGTCATTCCGGGAGAGCACTTCTTCAACCATCGGACGGAGAACAACGATTCTTACTTGCACAGCTTACTGCAAGATTTCGACTACAGCAGCATCGGCGTACGAGAAGGTTTCGAACCGAGCGAGCACCTGAAGCAGTCTTTTGCTTTCAGAGGTGAGACGGCTCATGAACAGGACTCGTCGGTGGTCGTTGTGGACAAGTCACGATCTGGACAGGCAATGGAGGCGCTGTGGTGGCTTATTACCAAAGAACGCTTTAATACCTCGTTCTCCTATGGTGACAAAGAGGCATTCTGGCTCGCGTTCGAGCTGGCAAAGCAAGAGTACTTCTTCTCGCCTTGGGGTGTCAGCGTCATTGACTCCTCCACCAATGATGACTTGGGCGCTCACAATGATTCGCTGTGCGGCAGTATCGCGCACTTCATGCCTGTAGAGGATGACGTTCCCGAGTTTCTGTACGTGAATGGCAAAGCACTGCTCGACCCGTTCGCTGAAGGACTGACAAGCCATCACACAGCAACGACGAATGTGCTGTATAACACAAACCCAACGCATATTTCCCCTCGGCAGAGACGTGCTCCAAACGGAGAGACGAAGACTGACTTCCGGGGTGGATGGCCGAATGAGTGTCTACGTGGTTTTGGCGCCACACCCTTGCCAGACAATTTTTCACCTCAACTGCTACGTCGACGTATGTTCTATATGGGCACTCGGATGGGTGTGCCAGCAGTGCTGCAAGCTTGCTACCCTTTTAACGGATAAGCGTGGGACTTAAGACAATAATATAGATTCGTATATTTACCTTGCGCTTCCATCTAGCTACCAGTTGAAGTGCATCAATACTTCCTTATCCAGTGCACCACGCTTTTGAAAAAAAAAATAGCTGTGTGCTTCTTTATCCACCCCACGTCCAACCTTGCCCATCGACACAATCGATTTCTTATCTCGGTGCTGTGAATGTCAATGGTGCATTTAATTGACTTCAGAACACCTCCACCTACCGTGCTTTAAATACAGCAACATTGGTATTTCTGCTTTTTATTGCTGCGTTTTCAAGCAGCACTGTCATAGATGAGATGACTTCTTTTAGAGATAGCCGGCTGTCTGGATTTTCGTTGCACATGCCAATAATAAGCTTTCTGCTGCCCTCGTCAGGAATTATTTGCATCACTTGCTTCGACAGCGGATCAAAGTTTAATTCTCCAATGTGCGGTTCATTCTGAAATCCACCGATTCTAATTGATGAATATTGCGGCACGAGTACATCCAGTACGCACAACCCGAAACAGTAAATATCATCTTGGAAGGATGACCGACGGAACAGTTTAGTTTGCCTGCAGTTCGGTGCGCGCCACCCGAGCTCTTGGAATTTGTTATTTTGAATCGCTTGATTTTGAAGCGCAAACATACCCATTCCAAAATCGGTCAGCTTAACAAAGCCATCAGCAGCCACCAAAATATTGTCGCTCTTCATGTTACCATGCACCAACCTATTTTCATGTAAATATTTCAGACCATATGCGGCTTCGAGTAGCAGTTTCCAAGTCAATTGTGTAACTTCTTCCTTAATCCTTTGGGGCTGCTGCTGAGTCAAATAGTTTACAAGAGGTCCGTTGGCTGCATCCTCACATATAAGAAGTGCTGGATAACTGCAGTGAGATGCGCCGTAGAGCTTCAAGATATTAGGGTGGTCCAACCCGGACCAAATCTCAACCTCGCGACGAAAGAATTCAATAGAATCTGCGTGAAAGAATAGCCGCTTCACCACCACGTTTTGAGTAGTAGGTTGCTGCTCTCCACCTTCTTCATCTGTTTCAGGCTTTTTGCCGTCAGCAGGTTTTCTATCAACCCAAATACCACGATAGGCTGAACCCACCGATCCTTCCATCTCATTCTTGTCGTCGCGAGAATAGTTCACTGCGTGTGGAGGGATATATGAGTCCGGAATCTTGGCAACACGGCCATTCGAAGACCTGACAACGCTAAAGAAGACCTTTTTCATACTGGCAACGTGCTTCGTCGAGTTCTTTGCCTTGAAGAAGTCGATCTCATACTTGAGCAGCGTCAAGGCTTCCATCGGCTCGTTTGGCCTCATATTTCTCGCAAAGGGCAGCGCGTTCTTCGCTGCCTTTTTGCTAAGCTCGTCTTCTTCCTGTTCCCTGGCCGCCATCAACTGTTTCTGCCACGAAACCTCTCCTGTCTCCTTCAGTCCTGCCGTCGTCACAACGTTGTCCAGTTTGGTCCCCACCAAGTGCAGACTCAACCACATTTCACGCATGCTGGCCAGATGGTACACAAACTTGTGCGTCTGGGCGAAGGTGGTGACGAAAGCTGCGAGCGCCTCGACCGCCTCGTGGAAGCTTTTGGTCGCGTCCATCGACTTTGCGTCGCCGCATCGCGCGAGCTTCTCGCCGATGGCGGCGGCGCGGGCCGCCACGGACCGCAGCATGAGCTGGTGCGGCCCGGGGACCACGCGCGTCGCCAGCAGCGTCAGATCTTCCTGCACGGCGGGCGACAGGGCGGGGGCCATGGCGAGCGAGGCGACTTGTGCGGCTCACGGGGGAAAGTGCAACTGACGACGCCAGAAGCGGGCCGATAGGTGTATTTCAAGAGAAATCCAGATGGTTGCGCGAGCACGAGAACGCCGTAATTCTGGGAAGCGTTTGGATGAAGCAGTTGCTCATGCCTGTTTCCTTATTAATTAGACTAATATTTGAGAAAAAAGTCGCGGTAGAATCCATCATAGCGTTGCTAGAAACTTGCGAAGAGAGATTGCTTCCGATGAAAGAAACTCGAGAAGGAAGGCTATCGATTTTGTAGCCGCAACTCCAGAACTTGTGGGTGCTGAGGTTGCCCTCTTCCACAAATGCGCATCACTTACTCGGCTGCCAGACCTATAAGATGGCATGGCTGGCGGGCAGCCTTTAGTGTTCTGCGGCGGGGTTTCATAAATATTGTGCCTCGTCTGGTAGAAAAGTGCATGCACGCGCACAGTATTCATAGAGAAATTTATTTACTTTTCACAGTGCGAATACTCTTTTTGTACTTTAGTTACTATAAACTCGTGTGCGGCAGTGCACCATTTCGAATGCACACGAGCGATCTGTGTCTCTGAACTAATAGCCCACGTGAGGGAGCTACTTGAAATTCAGGAGCTTATGCCATTCGACGCGCCTCATGCCCCCTTAATTCTCTCGATCAAACATCGGTACGACAATTTTCCAATGCCGTCTTGCAATTATCTGTATCCTCCAAAGCCTCTTTCCAGGCTAGCTCTTCAATCATCTCGATCGCCTGGGCCATAGTAGGTCTATCCTCTGGCTTGTGCGCGACAAACCGTCTCACGACATTCCATTCATCATCGCGTAACCCGTCAGGTCGTGGATAGCAATCGAGTTCCTCAAGTTGGCTTTTGATGGACTCGTCGCAGTCCAGACCGTATGGAATGTCACCAGTACGTGCCTCGATAATGCACAATCCGAAAGCATATACATCTCCAGCCTTCGACGGGTCGAGACCCTTGCCGAGATTGTACTCTGGCCCTTTCCAGCGATCAATAGCGCCAACGCGCTTCTTACTTAGGTCAAAGTGGCAGATCTTTGGGGTGCCATCCTCCGCAACGAGAATATGCGAGCATTTGAGGCTTCCATGCGACTTTCCTTGCTGATGGATATAGTTTAGCCCGTGACCAGCCTGTAGAAACATTCTCCACAGTCGTTTTTGGTATAGCTCGTGCTCGTCGGCAAAATAATGAATGAAATTGCCGTAGATAGCGCCGTCTTCCCAAACAACGAAGGGCTCGGTTTCCACGAGCGATTCTCCCAGTATCTTCGCCACATTCGCGTGTTGAAACCCATGCCACATTGTAGTAGCAGACCAGAAGAGCTGTCTCGCGTAGCGATCATCAGCTGACATGTACTGAGCCACGAGCCGCGTTCCCTGGTCATACACACCTCGCTTCACCTCACAACTTGTGTCTTTTACAGCCTCATGGTGCTCCCCGAGCTCCAAGTCCGCGGACGGAATGTAAAAGGGCGAGATCTTGGGTACATGCACGTTGGAGCACCTCACCACCTTGGTCATTGTGTCCTTCATGAGCTTAAGCTGTTTCGGCGAGAGCTCCTTCTCATGGTACTCCAGCTCGAACTTCATCATGCCCAGCATCTCGGCGATCTGAGCATTCGGCAGCCTCATGATGGCCAGCTTGGGCTTGGCCACCCGGACCTCAAACAGCGCGTACATGCGCTCGCAGACCTGGACCCATTCTCGTCTCCACCGGTTCATCTCCGGGTGCTTTTGCAGCCCCAGACATCGAAAGATGGCGCTGATGTCCTTGTGCAGCGCTTTCAGCCTTTCGAGTGTGGCTCGTTTGGTGGCGAACCTTACGAGCAGATGCTGCGCTCGGTGCTTGGTCACGGCGGCCTGGAACGCCGCCGCGAAGCGACCCAGCAGCACCAGCAGCGCCACACTTTGGCGCAGGTCGTGTCTGCCGCACCCGCGCAAGGTCTGGCGAGCGACCTGCAGCCGGTCGAAGACCGTCGCGAAGAGCTCGTGCAGCTCGTCGCCGGAGTCTCGACAGCGGGCCCACAACACGTCCGCCGCGTCCTTGGCGAGACGCGGCACGACGCTGCCCTCGAAGGCCGCGACCAGCGCCGGGATGTGCTCCATGCCCTCGAGTGGGACGCGAAATGGCGAGTGAAGGGCTGTACCCAGCAGGTCAAAGCTGCCCACAGCGTCTATGGGGAGGAGGACCAGTGGAGGCGACGGGTTCAGCTGGATATGTGCTTGTGGAGCTGCTCGAAACCGCTGGCCGCACCGCTGGATGGAAGTTCGCAACGCGGGACTGTAGGGGAGCAGGGTCTGGATGCAGCAGACACGGACACATTCATTTAAACTTGACAGCAGGAGCTGAACCTACCCAGACATCGACACGTGCGACGGAGTCGCTTACAGTTTCTGGCGGAGACGAGCAGGGGTGCACTTGCAGTCGGTCTCCGGTAGAAGGAGCACCCGTCGATGGGGAGGCATCGACGTTGACTCAGGGTCTGTGGACGACGATGTGGTAGACGAGATGTCGGTAGATGGCGTATCCGTTGACGCGGATTGAGTTGGCTGCGCTCCAGTTGACGAAGCTTCGGTCGATGTTGATCCCGTTGACGAGTTGGTGCTCGTCTGCGTAGTAGACCCGCTTCCAGACAGAGGCACGCAATTGACTGGCCATTGCAAGCACGACAAGAGTTAGTGATCCGCTCGATGACTCGAGAGGCTTAATGACGTACTGTAAGCTTGCCACTGCGCGTTCTGGAAGCCGAGCCAGTAGATGGTGAAGACGCAGTCACCATTGCATCACGAGTAGTCTACTGGCATCTCCGACATTTTGCCCGAGTCGTTCGGTCCACCCGGATAGTCGGACTCACAGTCATCGCTGTGAAGAACCATCTTGTCATCGATGTAAAGCTCATAAGGTCCATGCGAATCGATGTGTTAGCACAGAGTTTCATCAGAAAGTCGTCATGCGTGGCATGACCAACTCGTACCGTGTGAGCATCAGTAGTACCTGTTCATCGAATCCTTATCATCCGGTTCCATACTTCACTTCTACACCGTTGGCCTTGGTCCCTCATGTAGCACCTAAATAATAAAACGACAAACAGGTTTCCACTTTGACTATAAAGGTTGACTCCGTGAACTTTATAACATTTGCGATGAACCCAGTGCCGTAAGTACAATGGAAGTGTGCCTACAAAAGGTGTACGTAGTGTATTCGAGATTTCATCTTGCACGCATCGTCTGTTTGTATGGATATTTCTGCATCATGAAAGTTTGGGAAGGAACGCTCGGTTGGATGTGAGCCACACTTCATCAAGCGCCCCCCATATTAATAGGGCTGTAGTTTGCGTTTGCGATACCGCATGACGTGCTCTTGTTGTCAAAGCCCGATGGGCAGCTGTAACGCAGTTTTGTATGACGATCCGGACATTAAACAACTTTCGGAACCCCGTTTGAGCTAGGTTTCAGTTCCAGATAGCCGCTATTTGCCATTCTCAAAAGAAAGCTCAAGCGTTACTTTCGTTGAGCTGCTAGCATGTATCAGCTTCATTTTCAGATAGCTCACTCTTCACCCACCTCTCCACGATGTCTACGTCTAGCCAGCCTGACGAGCAGCAAAGACTACCAAGGGGAGCTGGCGATTATGCCGGACAAACTGCTGAAGGGACCAACCACAGGAGAGAGAAGCGCCGCTTGCACGACCGCCATCGCGCCAGAAGTTTGATGCTGTCGACGATATAGTGCTGCTAAATGCCGTGAACACCTTCCGTCCCTGGACTGCTGCAGTTGGGACGTCAAAGGGCATCATGAAGGTCTTTGATGACATCGCTATGTCGTGTAGGAACACGTCCAAAATATGTAGGCACACTTCCCACCAACAACACTCCCCGAGTCCGCGAAGAATCGTGGAGCTTGTCGGGCAAATCGAACCTGAAGGCCCAGGATCTTGCCCTTACACCGGGTTGGCTGTTTCCACTGTGTACCGCGGTTACCACAGGCCACCGACAAAGCCCAGCACCTCTAGCCACGAGCGACGGTTAGGATGCTCTACACACGCAATTATACCCCGCAGTCCCACAGAAGGATGGGTACCAGCCAGTCACGGCCTAATACCGGGGGTGCCGAAGCTCCGGCGGTAAGAGTCGACGGGAGTACACTCTCGCTCCTCCGGTCAATGGCGACAACTCGCCACACAATCCTAATACACACGGCCACTATCACTGTCTCTTGGCCCTGCCAGGATGAACACTCGCTACACTAGTAGGCGTGCTCACCGACAGACATAATCCTTCCTACCGGGCTTGACACAGACACTACGTGTACTAACCGATAGCCGGACTACACCCTTGCGTGGTTGGGAGGAAAAGCTGTTCTGTATTAGTGCCCAATGGGCGTTAGTTTTTCATCTAGCGTTTCCTATAGTCTTATACAAATATTTAGTATAAACGCGTCCGTTTTAGATCTTCTCATGTCCGTTGCGATCTTTGGGTGTAACCACCGATGACTCTAAGGGTGCACCGATGACTCAAGAATCGTGCCGAAGACTCGCCAAAGACTCAAACCGACGCCGAAGACTCGGCTAAGTACGAATCTTGACCGGTGGTTTCGGCTTTGGAAATAGTGTCATGTCACTCGAGGGGTTGACTTTGAGACATAGGGACCAGTGAATATCAGCAAATCAGTGACCAGAGAATCCTTCAACCCTCGTCTCGACAACTTGCCGCCGTTTGGAACTTCGGCGGCAACCGGCATGTCCATTCTCAGCTGAGTCTCAACACCACAGTTGAGACTCAGCTGCCTCCATCGCATGATACGCAGTTTACTTGGCCCCCAGAGCTCGCATACGAGATCTGTCGGGTATTCGCACCCGGCCGATTTGGACTTTCGATGAAGTTCGGGTATCCGTACCCGGCCGAATTCGGCTACGTGTACCCGGTCCTACCCGGACTCTATACGCTTGTCACTGAGAACTTGTTGAAAAAGGTAATGGAGAAATAATGAGTTTGTTATGACTATCTACTGAACTAGATCTATGTTTAAGCGCAGTGATAATGTCGTCAAGCAATGTCGGCTTGATTGAGCTTCGCGCTATGTTCAGGACTGCCCCTGCAGCGGAAAAATAGCTGTCGGACATTGCGCTTGAAGCCGGAATACATAGTACATTGCGTGCTACCTCGCTCAAACGTGGATAAGAAACTTTGCCTACCTGAAGCCACCACTACAGGAGGTCAAAGGTTTTTTCTTCTTCCGCACCCAAGTCTGAGTCAATATACTTAGTGAACTCGCAAGCCGATTGCTGTGATTTGCGTCTGCCAAGGTGCCAACCTTGTATTTGCACACCGCTCATTCTCGCTGCTGCTGCTCTAGAGTAAAAGCGGCGAAAGACGAATGCTCGGTTATGTGAGAAAAGTTCCTTACTAGTCCTGGAATCTATACATAGTGTCAGCCAGAAAGTCTCGGCTACCCATTGACCGGCCGAGACTTGTGTCGGGTATCCGTACCCGGCTGAATGTCGGGTATACCCGGTGCGGTTAGGCCGGGTACCCGAGTTCGGGTACCCGATTGCGAGCTATGTTGGTGCAACTCAACTCAACAGGGGGTAGGCTTGAGGACCATGGTCACTCTACCCATGTTTGAGTTGACGTACAACCCCTAAACTACGTCTACCTCGAACTGAAGCTGAAACATGCAGTAGAAACAGGCTCCGAAAGTTCTCTATTACTCGTGGATTGGGTTGTTGCACCGTTGGCGAGGCGTGATCCTCCGATGGGGTTGTAGAGGCTATCCGCTCTTCCGATTCGGTGTGCCGATATTCACAATCCGGTTAGCACAGCCCGGCAGCATATTGTCTGGAATATCTTCACGTATCTGAGTGTTATCGCAAAAAGCGTGCGATCGGATCTCCCAACAACAGCTAGCATAATAGCAGTCATACAGTAGCGTCTCATTTCTTGACATCTAAGGATCTGAATTTGCTGCTTTCCCGGTAATCCGCTCTCATTCCTCCTACACTGATGCTCGCTGGAATTGCTCTATCATCTGCAGTTAGTCTGGCGGCACTCACCTCAAGAACCAGCGCTCATGGATATCTGGAGGAGCCCAAACCATCCTGGAAGGACTCTCCGAATCCTGGTTGGATTGCCATGGTCGACAACTACTGGGACATTGGGTCCGGAGGTTGCTGTGGTTGAATGTTAGTGAACTGTGTTCCCTTTTCTGGGAGTGGCGGATCAACGACGCAGATGCAGTCATCCGAAGGTTCGTCAGCGACCACGAAGACCAATGATGCGCCGACGTCGCAGGGGTCTCCAGCGCAGCAGGAAACTAACCAGTCCCCGACAACTGAAGGCTCATCTACCGATAACAGTCGACCCAGGCTCCTTCGACTGAGCAGAAATCAACGCAGGCTCCTGCTACCCAGGCGCCTTCAAGTGACCAGCAAACACCATCGACTGAGCAACAAACTCCTGCTACCCAGGTACCTTCGACAGAGCAGCAAACACCTTCGACTAAGCAAAACTCGACTCCGTCACCTGCTACAGAGCAGCAGCCTACTCAGTCACCGGCCACTCAGGCTTCAACGGAGCAGCAGTCTCCCCAGACCCCCTCCACTGTGCCACAGTCAATCCCGGTCACCCAAGCTCCGTCGACTGGACAGAGAAACAGCCAACTTAAGCGCCTTTAACTCAGTGGACTCAGGCACCTTCGACTTAATGGACCCAGGCACCATCAACTCAGTGGACCCAGGACCTTCTACGCAGTGGACGCAGGCACCAGCGACCCAGACACCGTCCACTGAGCAGCGCTCATCCTTGAATTTTAAGAATCTGAACGGTGGCACAGGCACCATTCAACCTGCTTCGAACTTCCCACAGTAAGCTAGAGATGCCGCCACTTTTGCGCCGAGATCGGTAGTGTGTTTCGGAATGCAGTAGGATCATACTGTTTCAATGAAGAACTTGAGTGTTGTTTGACTTGGCTCAGCCTGTGCTTACTGTATGAGCCTCATACTATCCTATATGAGGTAGCAAAACTGTTTTACTGGCTAAACAGTTCACAAACTTCCTTCCTTAGGTATGTTCTGGTCGCAGGCGACATCAGACCAACCATGTTAAATACTTTTTGAAGATGAAGCATTGGTTTTAGCTGGATTTTGAAAGGCTGCCTGTGTAAAAAAAAAAAAAAAAAAAAAAAAAAAGGCATGCTTTTCTGATTGTCATTGAATAAATGGTGCGGACACCTCAACATGACAGGTCTGATGATGAGGCTATCAATGCTCGGCAATGTAGGAGTTTTTTTTTTTACCTACAGAAGTCGCGTAAGATTTACCTAGTTTTCAACGCGGAAGACGTATCGCAGTAACCGAGTCTTGAAACTAGACGTAATATCGCGACGAGACTCGCCATCTCGGATGCTCAGTTCGTGACCCCGTAAACTTCACATCGATAGGGGGGTTGCTTCACCGTGAAGCAACTCCCTATCGATGTGTTGAATAATGCCACGCCAGCCGATATGACAGCAAAGCGTTGGGTTTTGTCAGAATCACGGAATCAACGATTTCTGTAAAGAAGCAATGGTCTCATCTCTGAACCATTTTTTCTCGTTCCTTCGGCGCGGACGAATGATCTCGGTGGGCTTTCCTGAAACTGCACGTGTCGGCTCAAGGGCAATGAACATTATAAAAACAGGAATTGCGCGCTAACAGGAAAGGAAAAGAGAGCTTTTTTTTTTTTTTTTTCACATCACACCTACCTAAGACAAGGAAATACGAACAGCTTCCATAACCGACTGCAAAGTGAGCGCGCATCTGCTCCAACGTGCGTTTCTTTGTTGTGGAGTCTAGCTGACAGAATTGTAGAGGAAACTATCAGAAATTATATGGTTTCAATCGAGATAGCCGACACCTGATCAGATCATAAACAATGTCAGCAGACCTCTTTTGCTATATTGGTAACCACATTATTTTTTGATACCTGGTACTCCCTAACCTGGTACTCCATAGATTTTCCCCTCTTGTAGTACGAGACAATTCAACGTATGATCTAAGATTATTGAGAAGAAAAGCAGCAGCTTATTCAGAACTTTACCATAAATGATCGTAAGGTTTGAGTGATGCCGGCCCCAAGACTTCTGACGAGATGGCGGCATTTCTTAGCATGGTAGCCAAAACCATTACAACTGTCGATAAACACGTGCTTGGATTCACAGCAGGCACACGCTACAAGTGTACTTACATTAAGTTCACTACTAGTAGTAGAATACTCAGCGATGCTGCTGGTCGAGCTGCTAAAGCACATAGTGCCTCGCAAGTACCTAGTAAGGTTTACTGGATGACGGCTAGGCGATTCGTCCTGGTGGAAGGCGCAATGATAGGCGAAACACGGACAGACGAACGTGTCGACGATGTCTCTTTCGTGAGCCAAACAACGAATTCGAGCACACGATATGCCCACGCAAAACGGTGAAGGATCGACACATTGTGTATTAGCAACGGAGAAATCAACGTGCTCTGTCTTTCAGCCTGTAGACATATTTGAGCGTAGACTTTTCAGAGCCCTGCAATCTTCTCGCGAAGACGACGAGCTGGAGCCTTACACTTGGTATCAGTCTGCGTGGAGGGGGCCTCTGTCGCCTTGGTTCCAGTGGAAGGGGCCCCCGTAGTCTGGGTAGCAGTGGAGGGGGCTTCAGTTGTCTGGGTCTCGGTGGACGGCGCTTGAGTGGCTTGAGTAGTAGCAGCAGGAGTATCGTTTGACTGTTCGTTGGTGGAGGACCCAGCAGCGGACTTCGTTTCCGTTGAAGGGGTAGTTTGCTCGATAGTCGATGATCCAGCAGTGGACGCTTGTGTTTGGGTCGTCGAGCTGCCGCTCCCCTTTAAAGGTACGCAGTTTACGTACGCTTGCCACTGCGCATTTTGGAAACCGAGCCAGTAAATGGCCAGGGTGCACTCACCATTGCATGACGAAAAATCAACAGGCATATCCGATGTTTTATCGGATCCGTCAGGGCCACCTGGAAATTCTTCTTCGCAGTCGTCACCGTGGAGCACCATCTTGTCGTCAAGATAGACCTCGCACGGGCCCGTGTGGGTGAAGCCGCCGCCGCCGTTGCCCCACCACTTGACCTTTCCGTCGGTCGGCACGGGCTTCGGATCGACATCTGTGCGCGTGTAGCCGCACTTCTTGTCTTTCACCATTTCGAGCACAACGTCACGCACAGACATGCCCTTCTCCTTGGCCATGGTTTTGAACTTTCCCACTTGGTCACCGCCAGAACCAATGTCCCAGAAGTTGTCGATGAGAGTGACCCACTCAACCGTGGGCGCACCGTTTTCGAAGGTTGGTTCAGGCTGCTTAAGGTGACCGTGAGCGTCGGCCTGGGAGGCGAACGCCAGCAGCGCAACAACCGACGAGAGAGCAGCACCAGCAAGCATCGAGATCTTGGAGTACTTAGTGTTGGTAGCTGATTAATAAAGTGAGCTTTCGATGGGGTTTGCAGATTAAGCCTACGCTTTCAACAGCGGGATAGTCCTGTAGCACACGCCTCAAATGTAAAGGCTGCAGCAGCATCTGTTCGTGGGGAAGATGAAAATGCTTTGCTGTTCACGTCAACTCCTGTCAGAAGTCTTCTGTTGCTGACCTAGATGTCTTGTATTCGACAGACCCGCTGCAGCCGCTCAAAGGACGACTTCAATTAGGAGAGATAGAAGTAATACAGGAACTCATGAGCCACGTGGTCGACCACGTCTTCCTATCCCTACCTCGCGCAGCCCTAGTGAGTTTTGTGAAGTGTACCTAGTTTAGAGTATCACAAATTTCATTCGCAGTGCGTCTTAGTCAACCTACATCAGGAAACGTGGAGTCGCTCAATTCGATTCGGTCCACACAACGGATCCCATGCATCTGAAAAGGAGAGCCAGGCGTCTGCAAAGCGCAGCGCTGTCTTCTGGTGGTCGATACAAACCGTCATAACCCTGTGTGCCTTTGCTACCATTGCACGAGGACACGTAGACTGAGGCGGTGAAGATTTGTCAAAGCCATGGTCTTCGTTTGAAGGTGGTGACGTTCTGCAGCATGGTGTCAACCGTGAAGGTGTCGAGCTATTACTCCTCGCAACGTTGCAGTTAATTTCTGAGTCAGTTTTGGACTTGCAAGCTGAGCGTGACGACCGGCCACGATGCTTGCTGGTGTCATCCTCTCCGCTACCATCGCGCTCATAGCGCTCGCTCCATGCGCGGATGCTCATGGTCACCTGAATCAGCCCAAGCTCACCTTCCAGGATGGGTGCGTCTACAGTTAACTGGGTGGTCCAGATCGACAACTACTGGGATATCGGCTCCGGTACAAGTCGGCAAGGATGAAATTAAAACTAAGCTGACCGATCATCGATACTAGTTGGCCTTTATCGAATGTTAGGTAATAAAATGGCGGTGTGTTTCAAAATAATTTCGAATCTTGGGGATAGGAGAAAATACTTCGTGTTGAGCTTCTCCACGTTGCATGAAAAATCAATCGCAACAAATGGTTACTTAATATGAGCATTCATCCGTCATGGAGATGCAGCAGTCGTCATTCGAGGCTTCAGTTAAAACCCGCAAGCCATGGGCCCTACATTGTTGCCACATTGCCATTGCACGACCAGCCGTTTCGTTTGGTAAGCACGAAGGGGAAGCACACTCTTGAATGGTTATATTTAACGGGCTCAAAAAAACTATGGTCGCGAGCATACTATCAGGTGAATAGGCAGAGCATTGCTCAAAAACTATGTCGCGAGCATACTATCAGGTGAATAGGCAGAGCATTGCGTCGTGTACAACTGGAAGCATGTATTTCCAGAAGAGATTTTATTAGTATACTGTACGTATAATTTTTGAACCATTTGCTCTGGACAACCAAAGTTTGTCAGAGGGTGATGTTTGAATGTATAGCTGCGAAGAAGACTATTCCGATCGTGCAGACGCAGTCGTAGGAAAAAGCGCTCGAGGGCGCATCCGTGGGTCAACCACCACGCCATAGGTTGGGGCATTAGCTTGGTATGTTCGCTGCAATTACGTTGAAATAGATTTCATTGCGAAGCTCCATATGAAAGGAATTGGATATATGTACTCTCCATAACGGCTGCGCGGTTTTTCTTGTCCTCTCCAGCCTGATCGGAGATCTTGTACGTAGCTCGAAAGCAACGGTACTTTGAATCAGGCTAACTATCCCGCAAAGACTTACCTCCATAGCTGATACTTCCTCCATATTTTATTGATTGTCACAATTATCTTCAACCTACTCTTATGCAAAAAAGGCGTTGAATCGATCACTTCTGATTGGTTAAAACCACGTATTGGCTCTCCGCTATTCGCTGATACTCGAAGTGTTTGCAGCGGCCCAACAGAAGCAAAGTTACTGGTCCTGGAAGGTTGAGACATCAACCATTGATTTTTCTGGCGACTCGCTGCATCAAGCCCAGCAGCCCAATCACTCTGAAACTCACCTCGTAGCAGCAGCATGCCCAACTTAGACGACACGAACCGGCGCGTCATCGTCAATGCTATCCTGCTTCGCGCCATCGACGGCCAAGTAGACCACGTTCGATTTGGTAGTTTTGGTGAGCTTGGGCGTCTATATGAGTGCAATGAGCGTACAATCGCTCGGATTTAAAAGAGATTCAAAGCAGCTGTGGCTGCTGGTGACGCGGCAGGTGATGTATCAAGTCGCATCAAGGGCAACTCAGGCCGCCGAGGCTACGACCGAGTGGACCTAGCAGCTAAAGTCCAGGCAGTGCCCATCGAGGAGAGGCGGACGATTGCAACAACGGCGAGGGTGACTGGGGTATCGACGAGTGTTTTTCAACGTCTTCTGCGAGACAAGGTGGTCAATTGCGTCACGTCCAGGATCAAATCGGCCTTGACATCGGAGAACATGACTAGTAGACTCTTGCACATATTGGCTTTCATCGATGAACGTACCTACCGATTTGAGCCCATGCATGATGTAGTCCACGTGCACGAAAAGTGGTTTTACGAAGACGTCGACAAGCGCTGTTACTACACCGTTGGGGACGAGGAGCCGCCGCATCGCCACCGTCGAAGCAAGCGCATTATTCAGAAGACGATGTTTCTTGCAGCAGTGGCCAGACCAAGGTAACCTCTCGTTTTTTATATTTATTTACGGGTGTATCCATTAACTGTGTCCCGATGTTTGCAGGTACGACCCCCATAAAAAAACTATGTTTAATGGAAAGATCGGAATTTGGTCATTTACAGTGGATACAGTTGCCCAACGCGGAAGTGTTAACCGCCCCAAGGGCGCCCTGGTTCTAAGGAACATCGAGTCGATTGACAAGAAAGTGTACAAGCACTATATTATCAACAAGGTAATCCCAGCTATCAAGGCAGCTTGGCCAAGTGGCGAGAAGTGGAAGGTAATTTTCATTCAACAAGACAATGCGAAGCCTCACCTCGCGCCGACTGATCCTGATGTCGTCGCCGCCGGAACGTCCGACGGATGGAACATCCGTATGCTTTGTCAGCCTCCGAACTCGCCGGATTTCAACGTGCTGGACCTGGGGTTCTTCACCTCGATCCAGTCATTGCAGCTTCGCAAAGGGGCACACGGCATTAATTTGCTTGTAGAGGCAGTTACTGCTGCATACGAACAGATCAGCGTAGAGGCTTTGGACAACGTATTTCTATCTCTACAGTCAGTCATGCTCTGTGCGTTGGCGTGCAAGGGAGGTAACGAGTACAAGCTCCCGCACTCTAGCAAGGCACGACTCAGACGGGAAGGAAAGCTGCCTGAGACGCTGGCATGCGATCAGGACCTGTATCAATGGGCGGTGAAAGAGGCGCAATGGCCTTTCAAGTAGTATCCTTCATAAGAAATCATTGGTAAAAAACTGTGACAATCATAAAAATATCCTACCATACAGAATCGTGACAAACATAAAATATGGAGGAAGTACATTGTACACCAAGATTAATGTAATACAGAACATGAAAAGAAGCCGCGATAAACGTTTTTTTTTCCTCATATTCTCACGATTCTTGAGCGCACTGTTGGTTAGGTTCCGTCATTTCAGAAGTATAAATGCCTAAAAGGTTGTCGATGAAAGTTGAATTATGGAATTATTACCTAACGAAAGTTTGCATTAAATTTGATGGAATGCTCTATTGAATGGCGCTATATTTATTTACTCTGTATTCCATTAAGCAAGTATTTGCAGTGCCTTACCACAACCAGATTCCATTCAGCTTGTGAGCCCCATAAACACATCATCAAACGAACATGAAATGGGCTTCATATCCAATGAAATAAAAGAAAATGCAATGAAACTCTAGAACATTCCAAGTATTCTGGTGGATGTTCTGTAGCCCTCCACATCAACTGTTGTCGAAAGTAATTTATTTGCAGGGATACCTACAACCAGTGATGTAGGACGTTCATGCTTAGCGATCTCATAGTGAGCTATCTTCTACCAGAAGGAGCAAGGTTGTGCTTTACGCAACAGTAGTTTCTAATTAAACCGAAACGGGGTAGATCTCAAACCAGAAATTCTATAAATGCAGACTTTCGGATCTATTTACTATTGGTACACTTTCAATGCATGTGTTTCACAGGATCATTGGCCGTGACATATTCATGAAGCGCTTTGGCATAGTTTTGTGTGTGGTGGAGAAAGCGTCCTCACATAAATAAATGCATGATTAGAAGTCTTTCGACAACACGTTTGGCGTTCCGAAAAGTTAAAGCCGAGATTTGTATTATTAATAATAAAAGTACTTGCTTAGCTGATCGGACCCTCAAATACTAGATTGGCCTAACGCTCTACACTGCGACCCTCGCCGCACATACCGGTACAGACGCTGCGGCTGTGCCAGTCGACAGTTCTGCTTCGTTGGTTGTACCGCGACTACCCCTTTTATCAACAAAAAGCGGGTTGATACTTTGGATAGCAATTAAGTTCAAGTTGAGTGATTTAAAGGGTGACCACGCCATTAGGGCAGATTTTACCAAGCGAAAGCATCGGGTAGATTCCACCTGATAAATTCATCCTCGCACGCAAACTTGAAGGCGCATCCGAAGTTATCGCGGGCGGAGCGTTATCCACTAATATTTAGTCGCTGAGTTGCAATACATCGGACAGTTAACTGTCTAGCGACGGCATGGATCTGGTCGATGCCCCGGCTCCTAAGGCCAATCCCGAGATTGTGAGCCATTGCACCTTGAGACGGGGAAACTGCTTTCCGAATGGCTGTACCGGTACGTGTACCCTCTCTGATCATTGTGATTGTCCCTTGTACACATGTATCGAGTCTGCTAGATCCACAGGTCATTTCGCAATTTGCGCCCACTGAAGCACATCAGAGGAATGCGTCTAGCTCAAGTTGTCCAAGTCGCGTTAGTGCTCGTAGTGACTCTGCTTGCCAGCAGTGAAGGACTCGCTACTGGTGTCGTAGGCAAGAAGGAGGTCACGACTACAAGTACTACTTCAATCGTCGCGAGTATTCGAAACTTGTTGGCTCTTGGAGACTCGAATCCGAGCAAACCTGAGTCGACTGGTCTTTCCTCAACCGAGGAGGAGCGATACAATACCGGCGCCGTCACTTCGGGCGAAGGAGGACGCACAGGTGCTGGAGTAACAGGGACAACTACGTCGGCCACCACCACAGGAGGCACGGTGACAGTGACGAAATACTGGAATGATGGTCTTCTTCAAAGGTTCAAAAGGTGGTGGAATGATCTGTTCCACCACGACACAACCAACTCAAAACGTCGGCTTCGGCAACTAGAGCACGATGCAAAAGAATGAAGAGCATTTACGGATTGCTCTGCTCTGCATTTAATAGTTCATCAAGCACTTATCGCAGGGGGCATGCTGATGTTTTGCAAGGCAAAAAGCAAGGTTCGCTAAAAAAATGGCTCGTATAAGTTAAGGAATTTTTTTCTTGACCAAAGTAACTCAACTCTTCGATCCGTGGTCAAACACTGTGAAGTCGGCTACCAAATACATTTATAAACGTAGTGCAGTCGTACAACGTGTAGGTATGCTATGTGTATACCTATTGGCAGGACTGTTAACAAGGAAACTCTTCACTCCAACGAACAATGCTAGTACAGTGTTTGCATCGGAAAGTAAGCACAGCATCTTAGAAACGGGAAAGCACACTACATTCATGTAGTAAGCGGTGCGATTAGTAAAATGCTTCGCTAGCCTTCGCTTCCCGCATTGGCTCTAAAGCCGAGGGGAACGCTGTGGAACTTTTTATCGATTAACAAGCAACCACGCCAGCTTCGGGTTGAGCATATCCTTCTGCTGTCGAGAAACCCACCATACGAACACGAAAACAGTGTGACCTGAATAGTGCACTTCGTCGTCCTCAATTGGAGACGGCATCAATTGATGCCAATCTAAGCGACGTATTCTTCGTTTTGTAGGACGCGTCTTCAGCTTCAAGGAGCTGTTTTGCTTTCGCATGACGCCGACACGCAAATCGGTTGTACAGTTTTCATCCTTGGTAAACTTCCCGTTTGTATGCACCAGGCGATCTACAGAAAAACTACGTTCAAATCCACGCTGGCTGGCCTCACGACCAGCCTGGTTCCACAAATCTTTCGCTGACATGTGGAGCTTCCCAGTGACGAATTTGGTCGGTGATCCGAATCGCGCTGGTACATGTACTGTGTGTTGGGAACATTACTAAACGACCGGCAAGGGGCATTCTCGATATCTCAAGTCTGAGTCTTATGCTTAGGTCATCAGACATCACACCACCACTTTACCAAGACACCGCTGCAGGATTATTCGACGCTTTGGACGTAGCTGCAGAATTTTAATTCAGGGCCGTATTCCGCATCTATGCCTGAACTGTACGATCACACCAGGCTAGCATCCGCGCACCCCTCCCGCTGTACCGCTTCCGATAGCCAATCGCGCAGTAGAGCCGCTGATCGTTTTTCCAGTCCCAATCCGAAGAGGAATCGCAGAGATTGTGAGTCAAGTCAAAGACTTTGAAGAACCGTATCCCGAGCGCTGTGGAGATACCGCATGTTGGCCTTTGTATCAAGTCTGGGTGGGTGCGCGGGCCCTGCTCGCTTGCCTCCCTCACCATCTCACAAGTTGCGCCCTCTCACGCAAGTGCAGTGCAAGGACAGCTTTCAAGAAAGATGCGACTTAGTCAATTCGTGGTGGTGACGTTAGTCGCAGTGCTTGCGAGGACCAGTTCAATTGCTGCTTTCAGCACGAACGAGGTTTCATTCGCAACCACAATTGAAACTGCTCGAAGACTGTTGTCTTTTGAAGACGTCAAGAAAAAGTCGACCAGCACCAAGGAAGAACGATACAGTACGAGCTCGGTCACTTCGGGAGAAGGAGGCCGAACTGGAGCTGGAGGCACGGTGGTGTCGTCGAACCCCAGTGGAGGAGGCACCGTGACTGTCACCATTTACAACAACAATGGTCTCTTTCAAAGATTTGTGAGGTGGTGGAAGAGGCTTTTTGGTAGCAGCGCTACCGAGGATCGATACAGCACGAGTTCTGTCACTTCGGGAGAAGGCGGCCGGGCAGGAACGGGGGGCACAGTGGTGACATCTAGCAACAACAACGAAGGTGGGACAATTACTGTGACGGTTTTCAATAACAACGGCCTCTTCCAGAGAATCCAGAGGTGGTGGAAGCGGGTATTTCTCCATGAGACTGCAAAGGCGGATGCCAAAAAGTCAACTAGTCGTCTTCGACAGCTCACGACAGCGTAAAAAGGAAGCAACCAATAGAAGACACAGTATGGCAGCCAGTATGAGACGGAACACAAGGGCTGGCTCGATGCTGGAGCGCTCTGTAGCCCCACAACCGAGGATAATAGGCAGCAAAAGTGTCATCTACCATTGTCGACAAAAATGGTATGAAACATACGTAGCATACGTAGCGAGGTCCGACCTACCTGCAAAGGGGGTTTGATGCTACGTTGATTTGTCCTGGAAAACCGCTCGTTCTGATGGCCGCTTTTGATCCTCGTTACCAACGATGGTTAATGCAAAGAAAAATGCTGGGTCAAGCATGTCAAAGTAAAACAATCAAATGGAGACGAATTTTACCTAGTAGATCACTCGAGCTCCATTCTTGGCGTAACCTCATTCACGGTAATTGTCATGGCAAGTCTGCGAAAGCACAGCTAGTTATCTATAGTAGTAGCAAGTAGTATTACGAGTATCTCTGTGGAAACAATAAAAATAATAAGGACCTCGTACACTTTTACCGCGTTAAGTGTTTGTGGTGGCTTATCTTTGACTGCGCTACTACTATATACGTAGTAAAGTACTAGGACCTTACGGATGGAGCTGATAACATCGACAGCAACTAGTACGTAATACAATTGCTGAAAATGGGAAGTAACCTTGGGGGTGCCTGCATGCCTGCGTAGTACGTGGGGACGGGAGGTAAATGATTAACGAGAGCTGAAAATGTATGTACTCCTAATCGGAGGTCGCAAAAGTCACACTTCGGGTATCCCAATCCGCCCGTTTAGCCATATCTGAGGAAGTCGGGTATCTTTAACGAAACGAAATTTGGCACGGGTATCCACACCTATACCCGAACCGCATGTACATTTTTAACAAAGTGAGGCATTCTTATCGAGCATCACTCCAAAAGTCAGCATTAAATTGTCCTACCAACACGTCGTCCAGTAGTGAAGGCCTAAAAAACTTTTAGGCCTAGACACGTTTGCTCCGGCGTATAAGAAATTACTTACAGATATCGCACTTGAAGTAGGAGCGCTGAGGACACATTTTGCTACCTTGACTAGTCTGGGAGAAGCTAGGTGCCGTTTAAAACGCCATCAAAGCAGAAAGTCCAATTCGTTCTTTTCAGTAACGTATTCCTCGAACTCTCCTCGCCATTGTACGAGGGTCTCTAGTTAGTCATACCCAGGGGGTTTACTTCAGGTACCCGTACCCAATCCGAAACCGGGTAAATCGGTTCGAAACCCTTGGGTACCCGATTGCGACCTCTGCCTTAATGTGCTTTTAAACAAATGCCTCAAGTATTGGGAGCATCCTGCAGTATACAAAAATACTGGGCTACCATTGCGTCGATGTAATTTTGCTGCTGAATCTACTGTACTGCTATCTACGCGCTATCATGCCAATCTGGTAATAGATTTTTGTATGTTGTCAGCAAATGGATTTTAGAGGGAGTTCCACCATGTTGAAAAACTGGATTTAGTATACAAGAAATGATTATAATACGGCAAAAAGATGGTAAGTTATATTAAAACGATCTGGGCCTAAGTACTTATGTGCGTGAAACTCATGAAGTTAACCTATCGGCTGTGTCTGACACTGCGAGGATGCTAAACGAGAACTGGTCTTAAGAGGGGTTCACAAATGCTTGGTGCCATGTATTTTACAGTGGTGCCGGACACAAAAAAATGTGTTGCTGTTGCTTTTTTTTTTTGCCTCACACTTACTGTTGCACAGCTTAGTCGAGAGCCGACAGTTTTGTGTCGCAGCACAGCTGTAGCAACACACAAAAGAGTGAAAAAGTTCTATCAAGCTTGCACTCAAAAGCCCTGCCGGTCCCCAAGCTATGTAAAGCTAATTTTGCTTGCTACAGCTGAGAATGGTTCATAATATACGGACGGTGTTCCCCAAGAGAACAACACTTCAGAAAACTATCGAGTTCGGGACGGGGGTCTGACATCAGACATATATAATTGGACCGGCTGCTAAGCCGGTTCGAAGAATGCCGAATCAGTGTGAGCTTCACGAAGAGCATCTTTGTGCAGGCTAGGATGGACTTCTTGTCCCACCAAGTGTCTCAGGGGGCATTCGAGCTGACCGAAGAAGCTCAGAGCCATCACAGAGCTCTTATTTCCCGCATCGAAGAAGGGAATGCAGGCTTTCCTGGGGGCATTGAACTACTATAGCCGGTTCATTCAAGATTTTGCGGTCTACGCCGCCGTGCTTTATCAGCTCACGGATGATGACTTTACCGACCGGGGTGACCTCACCGTAGCCCGACAGAGCTTTGCAGCTCTTCAACAACGGGTGGCAGAGGCCCCAATCCTGCGGCATTTGATGCGAGCAGAGCTGTCCACGTCATGCTATTTGCTAACGAGTGGGCTCTGAGTACCACGTTAATGCAAGAGCACGACGACGTCTTCCATCCAGTCCGATTCAGCGGCACCCGGGCGTTGTGGATCTGGCACAAGCCATCTGGGCCCTATTTCCCACGAATGCCGGCGTCAAGAACTTGGTTGCTGTAGCCGGAAGCTTACCCAAGGTTCGCCGCAGCGTCAGAGCTCTCGACGCCGGAGGTGGCGGAGGCGACGTCACAGGCGTAAACGCGTTCGGGTTGGTGCCCGGCGTGGGCGAGAGCGTGGCCGTGATCTGGTACGGCAGCGATCGACCATGACGGGGGGGTGCCGAAGAAGCAGAGCCCGATCCCAGACTTCCAGTAAGAACACTGGCCGAGGCATCGGTCGGTGCTGGGACGGATGCAGGAGGCAGCGATGGTGGCAATGACGGAGCCGCAGAGGCCTGGGCCGTCGAAGACACCGACGAAACCACCACCGAGGCCCGAGACGTCGAAGACACCGACGAAACCACCACCGAGGTCCGAGATGTCAAGGTCCCTGACGAACTAACCACCGGAACTTGAAAGGCAGCCCCGCTTGGAGGGCTCGGTGGGCCGTCAGCGTCATCAGACGGACTTTGAGGACCTAGTACGAGGTCGGCAGAGGCCAGCAACTCTTTAAGGCTGGCCTTCGACCGGAGCCTAACGGTCACAGAAGCCTCACGCGTGAGGCGACCATCTCTTCGCTTGGGGTCGACAGCGAGATTTCGTGGCTTGTGTCGACACTTGTAGGAGCTTCATCAACTTGGTCGTCGCCCGACAAGTCGACCACCTCAGGAGCCGCAGGTGAAGTCGCGCCAGGACCCGGTGGAGATGGCGTAGCAGCCCCAGACGGAACCGAGGACTGCTGCGTCAATGCCAGCGACGCATGCGACGCTGAAGCAGGACTCTGAGACCCCGGCAACAGGCTTGGACTGCAAAAGGCTGCAGCTGGAGAGGCCGCAGAGGCCTCCGGACCGGGAGGAGACGGACTCGAAGCCTTGGACGACCCAGCCTTGGCCCTGAGGTCGACAGAAGGGCGACCCAACCTCTTAGATGCGGGAAGCTGGGACTTCCCGGCTGAAAGACCAGACGGAGACCCGAGAGGATGGCTGGGCTTGCCCTGCGAAAGCCTGTGACGCTTGGCAGAGTGCTTACGCGGGCCGGAGTCCTCTGAGTCACTACTCGAGGACCCAAGACCAGCCGCCGCAAGCGAGAGTCCAGCAGCGAGCTCTTAGACAGAGGGCGCTTACCAGGATTCGTCGGATGAGAAGACGGAGACCTCGGCGAACCGTGAGAAGCACCGGCAGGTTGTGCCGACGGCGACACGGGGGTCGCAGAGCTCTGCAAGAGCCGATTCAACTGTGCGACCTCCGCCGAGTACTTGGCCACCGCAGCTCGGTAGGCAGACCGGTCCACGCGGTGCTGGAGATGGACGGCGTTCAACGCCCGGTCCTTGTCTTGGAGCTGGACGCGGAGGTTTGCAACCATCGGAATGCTGTTGTCGAGAGCTGAGCGGATGGGACCGAGCTCTCGGTTCGCCGCGAGGAGCTCACCACGGACACGGCGAAGCTCATCTTGGGCAACATTACGCTCGCCCGACGCTTGCGTGCAAAGGTACTCGACCCGCTGTCGATCGGCGACCTCACGGCCGAGGGCGGCCTCGGCATCGGCAAGACGGAAGCGCAAGTCCTCACACCCGTCCACGAGCGCCGCGAGCTCTTCGTCGCGTCCAGGAGAGGCATCCGCCGGAGGGACGACTGCGTTGACAACAGCCTGAAGTCCCTCAGCCCGCTCCAACCGTTCATCCAAGTCCGGATTGAACCGGAGTGGAGGCTCCCGAGCGAGATGCACCATCAAACGTGCCAAGCTCTCGAAAGAGACATCCAGGTTATCCGCGACTGCCCGAGTGCCCTCGCGTACAGTGGTCTCAGAGGCCTCGTTCACAACAGAAGACAACTCTTTTAGACGGATGTAGCGGGGAAACGGCATCGGTATGATGGCGTGCATCGGGGGCAACGCCGGAACCGACTCAGTGGATGACGAGCCCTCTGGGCGGCTGCCAGACTGGGCGGACACCGACGGCTGACCCGTGAAGGTGGTCATCGAGGACTCAGGTGACCCGACACTCGGGGTGGGCACGCTCGACGCCGACACTGGGTTAGTGTCTGTGGGCGGAGCAGATACACGGGTGGTATCAGCAGCCAGCAACGTTCCTGACGCCCCGCTTGCCTGCGCAAAGGCGGAAGTTGGCGACGAGGAAGTCGCAGCGCTCGGCACCGAGGACTCGTTCGCCCTGCCAACAGGAGCAAGCAGACTCGATGACGCCCCGCTTGCCGGCGCAGAGGCGGAAGTTGACGTCGATCGAGACGCAGCACTAGGACGACAGTCCTCGGAGGTACCAGCGGGAACACCTGCCGACCCAGACGAAGCCCCGCGCGCATCAGCAGCAGCGGAAGTTGGCATCGACAGGCCTGCAGAGCTCTGAGATGAACCAGCAGGAGCTGGAAGGCTTGCGCCGGAAGCCACCCCGCCAGCAGAAGCCTCGGCGGAAGTTGGTGACCTCCGATTGCGCGGAGGCCTCTGAGGGTGTCCGAGAACCCTGCGGAGTCGGTGAAGACATGGCCTGAAGGGACGGACCCGTGGAGGAATCGTTAGTGGCGCGGCAGGACAAGATTGACAAGCATAGCGAGCTCACCGAGACGGAGAGAGTCGACCGTCAGAGCGGCGGAGGAACAAGAGCGCCGGAGCTGGACGACGCGGAAGTCAATTTACAAAGACACCACGACACGCGCCAGGCGGTGGTTTGTGTCGCGGTGGGGGCAGTTGTGAGATAGTCCTTTGGCGATAATGCCCACGGCAACGGACTTGAACCCTCGGTTGAAAGGTAGTCAAGTTGCTGATAGGCTGAGCGGTCAGACTCACATTTACCCCGTTTTAGTGTAGTGACATCATCGGTCGGGTCATAATAGAACCCCGACCGAGGCCTTTATTGGCCAATTTACCTGGTGGGTTCATTCGTACCTAGTTGGGAAGATCGACCCTTCGTTCGCACTTAGAGGGAAACCTCGGATGGGCGAACGAAATCTCTGAGACACTAGGAGTTTGTATTGAGACGTAGGACGACAGATAGGAAGAACAAATAAGGTCTCAGGACCAGAAATATCAGTGTGCAGATTCCCCCCAACCACGCAGGTCAAGTCCGTCTACGGTAAGCCTAGCTAGCTACTGTAGAGCCTGGATACGCTCGGTTGCCTGTAAACGTACTGGGCGATCTTCGGATTTGCCCTCAAGCCTGCTTCGCTGAGGCAGGTGTTGTGGGTGTACTGTGGGAAGGCTAACAAGTTTTACCTGTGTGCAATACCACAGCATGCTTGGGCGCTGTTTGGCGGTTGTGCTTGATGTCTTCAATCAGCTGGAGGTAACGGGCCGCCTCACGCTTCGTGCCTTCAATAAATGCTAGAAATCTAGGATGAGTGCCCAGTCGGTCACTAAAGTCTCGGTTGTACTTCTCCAAGGGGTTGTTAGTGCGGTTGATGATGTCAACACAAACACGCATCATATCTCGGACATTCCAAGTCGTCGCATCATATCTCTCCATCCAGGTCCTTAAGAAATACCTCCAAAAGCTGTTCCATTTCGTTTTTGACCCAGTTTCGTCGATGAGACTTCTGACGTACCTGATTCCCTTCAATGTAGCCATATCAGAAACAAAACGTCAAACCAAAACTACAATTACCAAAAATAGTCCATACCTTTTTGGCGATTTGGTCCACTGGAATCACCGTGAGAGTGTCGATCTTGCCGGATGCCATAGCCTTCCTAATTTGGTCCTCAGGAATGCGCAGCTCCACCATTTTCCGACGCAGTGACTGCTTCCAATGAAACAGACATCCGACGAGATTAGCTCGGGGAAATTGATCGAGGACGGCATTGATTAGAGCAACTTCGAAGTCACAGGTGACGTTTGCAGGCTCCAGTTGCCTGTTGCTCAAAATGATGATCTCATTTAGCACACACCAGTACGTGTCCTGCGACTTGCCTTGAGCCAGCACGTAGCACAGGCATGTAGACGTTGACGGCAGGTTCGAAAGCCATCACGATCAAACACTGGCTAAGCGGCTTTGGTACCACCGAAAACGTTCCGTCGATGAACAGGGTAATCTTCGGGTACCGCAGAATTAACGCCAAACCAGGGTGACCAAATCCAATGACACGCTGAATTTCGGTGGTCGTTGGTGTCGGGTACACCTCACTAAACTGCAGAAAGGACCGTGTGTCCTGGTCGCTGACACAGCGTACGGACGCACTGAGGATTGCCTCAAAGACGTCACCGCCTGTAAACTTGCGTGTGTGCTTCACAAATCGACACCGCGGGTGTACAGGGAATGATTTCGAGAGGTACATCTTCTCCATAGCGTTTCTTGATGCCATCATACACCTCTCTCCACACGACAGGTGGCGGTGTAGCCATGTTGGCGACGCTTCGTCGCTGCAGCTCCAGATGCATTTCCGCGCGGACGTCGGTGACGCGCGCACTCGCCACGTCGCAGGTGTGGACGCTCTTGTCTGCAATAATTTTGCCTGCTCTCACAATTAGCTTAGCCTTGCATCCTTTGCGGAACTTCTTGCAACTGTAGTAGACTGTGCTCGTTTCAGGACACGAGCGTTTGATGCAGAAGGAGTATCCCTCTTGGTCCATGGTCGTGAAGAGTGGCCTTAGTTGTCGAGTTGAGAAGTTGAAATGGTTGGTGGCTCACAATGTGTGGAGAAGGACAGCTTTGGACACTTCCTTTTCTATGTAATGCTTAAGTGCTATGTAACTCTTAAGTAGCAGTAAATTCGTTGTGGTAGGTTTGGGACACGTTTAGGACGATTTATATCATTCTGTTGGGAAGGATTAGACGATATTTAGGACTCGTCTTCGTATTTTACCTCTGACGTTTAGGACACTTACGACGCTTTAGGAACGTTCCTAGGACGCATTATCCTACATCTTGCCGTGCACAATGAGCTATGTTGAATTCAATCGATGGTATGCGTGGCTAGCAGTTTGGCCATCGAATCATGGAAAAATGGCAAACTGAAGGACAGCTTTGCAAACGTCACGATCTCGACAGGGCCAGTCTAGAACGGCGAACCTCGGCTGGGGAAGCTAATCTCCGCGAACGCCCGGGGCCACCAATACACAGCAATAGATCATCAACCTCAATAAAGTTTTCCGGATTATTTATTTTACCATTTAGGTATGTCGTAGATTGTGATTCGCGACTAATCATCCAGCAGATGACTAATTATCCAGCAGATGATTAGTCGCGAATCACAATCTACGACATACCTAAATGGTAAAATAAATAATCCGGAAAACTTTATTGAGGTTGATGCACGTATGCTTCTCTACATGATTACTCCGAGATCATGCGGTCGTTATGGATTAGTTGCAATTCCGTGTATGCGCCCTCCAGGTGGTAGTACAGTATGCCCTTGTGAGCTATACACTTTAAAGTCTCCCGCTTAGAAGAAACAGCGTGCGCGAATATGAAACGCTGTGACTCTTGTTTCTTTGGCTGCAGTTATCCTCGCCGCTGAAGTTGTGGTGGCTACACCTCGACAGTAAGCGGAAGCCACGATTATTAATTCCCGTGACGTGTCCGAAGACACATTTGGCTCTACCTCGAGCCAGATAAAAAGAGCTCGTCATGGCTATCAAATCATCAGCACGGCTAGAGCATAGGTGGATTAGTTCCATTGCATTGCATAATCGAAGTTTAGCTTGTTTTGTTAGCTCTAGAAACTGGTGGAGCGAAATTCGCTGAAGCGCCTGAGAGCCGGACACACTGCATCATGATGCTGTTCCTGCATTTGCAATGTACACCAGCTCTGCGAAACTTCAAAGCCGAAGATAACTGGGTTCAGTACGCGCGCGCTTCTGTTAGCGCCTCTCATTCAGCAATTAGCCCCCGCCTAGCCACATCACTCTTGAGTGGTCTGCGAGCATGAGTCGATTTCTGCTCGTGCTGGCCACTGCCGTCGCCCTGGTCGCCATCACCAATGGGGTCGCGGCCACCACCAAAGAAATCGCTTCGGCTGCAGACACCGAGGTGAGATTGATCCAAGCGCTCAGATCTGAAAAAATAATTCGGAAGCTTTCCGACTACGATTCGGGGTTAGAGGAGAGAAGAGGAGGGGGAGGAGGAGGAGGAGGTCACGGAGGTGGTGGTGGTGGGCATGGAGGAGGCGGCGGAGGACATACAGGAGGTGGTGGCGGCGGGCATTCTGTCACGCGCGGCGGAGGAATAGGAGGTGGAGTCTACCATCCTGTTTATCCGATCTACGGCACACATACTTACGTTTCGGGGTCGGACGGCACCAAGAAGAAGAAGAAGAAATGCAACCGCTTTACAAACTGGTTCAAGAGGTTGTTTGGGTGGGAAACGAAAAAGTGCCCCAAGAAAGGCGAAGAAGACGACTTCCAACGACTTCGAGCTTAAACTCCGCAAATTCAAATGTTTCCATGCATGTAAGACTTAATCGAGACTTTTACAGGGGTGTAGAGCCTTACTGATTGGCACCCCCGACTCGTTTCCCAAATGCCAAACAGAATAGCCCACAAGTTGTCCTCGATAAATGTTTCGAGTGATGAGAGCAGTCTACAAATCTATTAGAATAATGTTGAAAGTGCGGGTTGCTTTGTCGTGACACTTTGAGTAGGGGACACTCGCCATTTCTTCCACCACTGCCTCAGACAATAACTTAGTAGTACGTAAGCTGATGGATGTATTACGAAGACATTATCAATGAGCTTGCTATCGCAGTAAGTATACCTTGTTCTCTGAGCGAAATGCAGATACGACTACGATAGAAGCCCCTGCAAAAACGACAGGGTACAGGCGATACGATAACAGAGCAAGCGGGGGCATGCAAGTGATCATGCGTAGCTAAAATTCATTTTTCGTGTCGGTATGACTATTGCCGTGATCTCGTGAACACTAAAGTCAATACTGATAATCACATTGTCCTCGTTGATGAAGGTCATTTGGCTTTGCCCTAAGATGGTGGTGATCAATGGGGAGGCATCACCTTTACGCGGTTACCTCGCAGTCAGCAGCAGTCAGCGAGTCGCTGACTACTGTTATCTTCGGCTTTGAAAGTTTACGAGACGGAAGGGGCCTCAAGTTTAGAATATAGTATAAATGACTCACTTGCTCCAGGTATGAATACGGTACGTTCGTGTTGACGACAGTACAGGCATCAGCCTTGCAACCTGGGCGTGCTGTGGGCGTGCTTTCGTTTCGCTTTATCTTTGTCGGAGTTCGCATTTATCTCAACAAGAGCTAAGCAGCTTGAGGAACATGGGCGTGAATCACTTTGTCACGATGGTCTTGGTTGCTCTGACTGTAGTGATGATGACCACCGAGGCGGTGGTAGCTCCGCGACCGAAGTTCGTGGATACAACGACTAATGTACGTGTGGCATCCCGTGAACTACTGGACTCCACCTCCAACCAAGAAGAAAGGGCTCCTGCGCGTAGGGAAGCTAAACACCGGCGCTGGTGGGGGAACTTCACGAGGTGGCTCAAGAAAAAACTGTTTTTTTGGCAAAATTGACTCAAGGTATCAGCGTTGTTGGTGAAGGCGTTACCTGCAGCAACCGACACTACAAATATTTCTGCAGCAATTCGGTGTGTTGGCTTCAAGAAGCACATGTACCAGAACTTACGATAGTTTGATCGAGACATGAGCAACAATATAAACATAACTACTTCGTCAAATGGATAGCCTCATAATACTTTAGTATTTGACCTTGAAATGGGATGATCGAATTCATACATATATAATATAACGACAACGTCCCCAATCTTCGGTGTAGCGGTGGGATCTTGTAAAGCCACGGATGCATCCGGGCGATTATTTTTTCACAACTGTGGTTGCATGATTGGGATAATCTTCTTCAACACATTACTTGTTTAAAAGTAATGTGTTGAAGAGAAAAAAAAAAGATGCATAAGATTCATGAAACACAACCGAAGAGTATTTGCTTTCAGAAATACATGCTTCCAGTAGTCCATGACGTAAGGCTCCGCCTATTCAGTGGAGACCTGATAGTAGATTCGCGGCTATATTCACGGCGACTGCTTTCCAGACTAAGACTGCAGCCGATGTACCAAGTCTTTCCCAGAATCCAGCACTCCTTAAAAACGCATGCCAATTTCAATACCAACCTGAACTGAAACTGAGTAAATACCAATTAACTTCATCGCTCAGTCAAGTAGGCTTTATCCCACGCCAAGATCTATGCCTTGCAACATCGGATGGTCACATTTAACTTCCTGGATCATAAGTTAATCAAATCACTTACTCATACGCGAAATCTCTTTTTGCTATGACTTCGGTAGTGTTTTCACTCTCCAACGCTAGGATTTACAAGCAGCACCTAGTCATGGCGCATAGGAGTGATAAACGTAGTCGAGTTTGCAAGCTGCATATTCCTTATGCGCAATACACTCGAGCTTTTGTTTTAGTGAGTGAGGTGTATTGTGTTACTGTACCCGCTAGGATCTGAACTCTAATAACCATGTTTTGCAATACGCTCGAGTTAGGAGAACTTGACTCAGGTAGCGAGCTCCGCTATAAAAAATTTTTAAGAAGAAGCCACCCCCAATATGCATCCAGAGCAGTAAGGTGTTACTTCATTATAGCAGGTGATTGATTGGGAGTCAGACTAGTAAATGGCTACGCTGCTATTGTAAATGGCTGTACAGTGACGCAATGCCACAAAAATCGAAATACATTGCGTAGTGTGGCAGCTTTGTATAACCCAAATTCAATTAAGACTGTGATGGAGGCGTCTCTCGATAGCATCGTCAACCTCGATAAACCGTTAGATGCTGTAAAAGAGAGTTGTAAAAATATTGTTTGATAACACTTTTAAAGAGCGATTCGGTCAAAGCTTACAGGACAATTTATGGGCAGGCCGGAAGTACGTTGTGACCGCCAGGAGAAAAGCTAAGGAAAGGGCTTGTCTGGTGCAAGAGCTTAAGCTATCGACTTAATAGTAATTACACGATCTCTTGGAGTTAAACTTGAAGTAATTGGTTGCAGGAAAAGTTATCTGATATTTTGCTATTTGCTTGGCTTCTTGCGGTTTCCAAACACTACATTGTTGCAGGAGGAAAAAAATCCAGGGTGCTTGTAGGCAGCTGCTACGATTTCAAAAGCACCGGCCCTTTGCAAGCGTTGGAAACAGATCCGAAATTGCTTTGAGATTGGATACCGCAACTGTATTCGTACCATTAAGAGGCAGAACTGCCGATTTAATGATAACACACTTCAGAATTTAATCGCGATTCTCGGATCTTTGCCAACATGGATACAATATCAATATATATATATATTGATATTGTCAATATATATATATATATGGCAACATGGATACATGCGATAGGCTTTAATCTTCAAACAAGCTCGGCTTTAAATACAAGAAAGCATCTGTAGATGCAGGAGAATGACAAGTTCAATCAGATGACGTCTCCGTTGAGATGAGATCCACCATCTTATCAATTCTTTTTTCTCCTTGAAGAGAGAAGGACATTGTCATCTCGAACGTTGATCTCGATCTCCCAGCTTCTTCTGTCTCGAGAAAACACGCTTACCGTAGCGTAAACTTCAAAGCCGATGATAACTTTGATGAATACGCGCCGGCCTTCTTCTGTTGGAGCATTCCATTCCTCATTTCGCTCTTGTCTAGCTACGTCACGTTTGAGAGGTCAACAAGCATGAGCCGGGCCCAGCTTTTGCTGGTCGTTATTGTGGTCGCCTTGATCATCGTCCCAAACGAAGCCGCGGCCACCAAGAAATCGCTCCGACGACAATTTCAAGTGAGGTGAACTCGATCCAACAAGCTGAGCTGAGTTTTAAAAATTCAATTCGCAAGCTGTCTGGCTTCGATTCAGAGTTAGAGGAAAGAAAAGTGGGTGGCGGCGGGGGACACCCGGCAACGCGCGGAGGGGGTGCAACGAGGTCAGGAACTGGGGCCGGGGCGACGCGTTCTGGGGGAACAACGACGACAGCAACAGGAGGTGGAGTGACGCGCGGATAGGGAGGAACGAGGCCAGGAATACGCCGTGGGGTCTATCCCGTATATTAATCAGTTTATCCAATCTTGGAGAGGCTTACCGTAATGGCACAGCTCGCGCCAAGTCGAAAAAAAATTCCATCGCTTTACAAACTGGCTTAAAAGTTTGTTTGGGCAGAAGACGAAAGAGTGCTCGAATAAAGACGAGGACAACAACCAACGACTCCGAGCTTAGTCACCACCCATTAACCGATGCTAATGATCGAGACTTTTGCAAGTTGTAGTAACTCAACTCCGAAGTGTCTAGCCATAATACTGCGAATTGTGTTTGCACCAGGGTCTCCAAGCTATATTTCACGTGGAAACTTCCCCTTATACTAAGGTAGACGGTGCGGCGCTCTTTTTGTGTTTGTACTAAGTAAGTAAGCAACAAAGCATAAGGTATAAACTACGTAAAACATTTACAAGATAAAGCATGCTTTAAATTTCTCGTCTTGCAATATGCGTAGCAACCATAGCGACCTTAACTGACCGAAAAATCTCGAGTATCACCACTCTTTCCATTAATCAGCATTACAATGCACGTGATACAACGTTGTGAGCGCGAGCGCACCGACACCGATCGCAAACATGACCAAATGTGCAACGAACTGGCCAGTTGACTTGACACGCAGTACACCGGGTAGCAGGTCCGTGCCAGCAATGTACACCAGTGTTCCCTGTACAAAAAGCGCAATCAAGGATTAGCGAACCAGTCCGTCAAAAACTACCAGAAGTGAAAATAATGGTGACGCACCGATCCGATAGCAAGTAGTAGCCCCATAGTCTCGTTTGTGACAGGCACTGCGGCAAGAACAATTGCGGCTCCGATAAAGGCAGACAGAGCGCTGATGAAGTTATATAGAATGGCTTGGAACGGCGTGAATCCCGATTCGACGAGGATAATAAAGTCAGCAAATTCCTGTGGTAGCTCGTGTAGAATGGCTGAAACTGTGACCGAAACTCCAAGCGAGTCGTCACACGCGAGAAATGCTGTAGCAATGAGAACGCCATCCACGAAGTTGTGGAATAGATCTCCTAGCAAGATAATATACGCCATCGGCTTAATCGTGCTCCAGTCCACCTTCAGACTGAGCGCTGACGAGCCTGGGACCTTGTGGAACAAAGGAGCCGGGGAATTGTCAGCACTGTAGTTGGCGGTCGTTGGTGTGTCTGATTGCCGGTCAGCAGTCTCAGTCAATGCATTGGCAGGCGAGTTGAGCTGAACGGAGGTCGGAAGCGATGGTTCGTCACTTTGCACCTTACTGATCCAGAGCTCGAGTGCCATCTCCACGATCATAGCAACAACAAACCCGACTGTGAACATCATGCTCAATGTGAGATCCATCTGGCCGTACTCGCTGTAGAACTCAATGGATTCCGGCAAAATGTGCAAGAAGGCGGCACCAAACAATGCACCAGCAGAAAGCGCGACCACGGCATCCATAACTTTTGTCAAGATCTTGATACGGACAGCCATCAGGAGAATGCCGACGATCGAAAGGATTGCGACGATAGCTACGGCCCCCATAGTCTTAATCCACACTTCCGCAGACGCTTTCCGATCAGAGGACTCTCCTTCATCGGCAGACTCTTCATCCTCCGCAATAGCCAGCGCGACGCCAACTTCATTTCCGCTGGGGTCAAGCACTTGCATCCTGAACTCTGCAATCGCGTCGTGCTGCATGTGGAACGCGTAATATCCCTCTTCGCTGACAACTAGGTTGACCGTCATGGGCTCTGAAGCGAGTCGACGACGGCTGTGTGCACCGGGCTCGTCGCAGTGGTCAATGTGCCAAGTGTTGTTTGGGTTTGCCTCGCACTCAGCTTGCAGTGCTGCGAGTTCCTCCGCATTTTTGCGTTGCACAACGTAGAGAAGTTGGTCGGTCGGTGCCATGTCGCGAGATGCCTTGACGAGGTTGCGAGGCAGCGATACGTCGTCCAGCAACAGGTTCGCCGTGTCTACCGACAACTCGAGGTTTGCCAGCGTCACGTTGCTGGTCGTGGAGATATTTAACGGGAGCACAAACATCGCCATGTTTTCCGTGTTGTTCGCGAAAGAGACTGTGTACGTTCCGTTCTCGAGGGCCATGGCCATCGACAGCTCCCACGAGATGCCTCCAGCAGGACAAGTCGCCGTCGACGCCGTAGAGATGCATTCGACACCCTCACTTTTGTATCCGGCTTCGCAGTGGCAGTGGTTGCCGTGCAGCTTGCCGTGGCCGCTGCATTCTTCCTGTGCCGCAGCAGGCAACAAGATTGCGAGCGCAACCAGCAAAAGCGCAGCAAATGAGTGGATCGAGGAGAACATCCGCGCAGACGTCGAACCCGAAAATGACCGACCTCGTTGTGCCCGATCAAATGAAAAAAGGTCAAACGTGTGAGTGGAAGGCGGTGGTCAACTCTCCGACGGCGACCGAAGCGATGCGTGCGCTTCTCTACTGGACCAGCACCGTTGAATGTGATGAGCCTTCAACAGGGATTGGTAGTAGCTTCCCTTTTTAATATATATTATTCGTTCACCTTTTTCAAACTTAAAAAATTAATATATTTGTCAAGTCATGCTCCGCAAAATAAAACAATAAGAGATGATATTAATATTCCATTTATATCGTCGACCCTCGAAGCAAACTATACTCAGTCTACTCCAGACTGCCTGAAGACGCACGGAGGCCCTCCATGCGCTGGATCTCCTTCCTGTTGTGCTTCAATAGCACTTGCATCTCCGCGCGCCGGTTGTCTGTACTTGTACGCAAGCTGCTCATTACAATTCTGCCAGTGGAGAAGGCGCGCTCCTGGAGAACATTGGAAGGAGCCCTTTCCAGCCAAATGCAAGCCAGCGATGCGATAGAAGGAAAACGCATGCTCTCCTCCTCGAAACCAACGAAGGGTGTCAACGTTCAATAGCGCTCGAGAAGCGTCCCTTACACGTCGTTACTGCAAAAGTGGTGGGCTCCTCGCCGGCGAACCACACAAGGGTCGGTCTTGATTACGAGTAATAGGGGCTAATAAACCCAACACCATCTCGCGGAACTGATGTTGGGGCTGCTGGAAGGTTGCGAAATGAGCTTGAAAGCTCAGTTGCTTCCGGGCCTTGCGGTTCCGACTCCAGATTGCAGACCGAGATTGCGACGAGGGCCCGCGCGACGAACCGCATCATCGTGGAACTATCAGCGCTGCGTTGTACGGCATGCGTGCCTTTAGCAAGAGCTGCAAGCCACAGCGCCATTGAGAAAGACAGCTCCGTTGAAGATCGTTCCTTTAATCAGCGTACTATTAATATACTGCCCCGATGAAAGATAATACAGTAATCGAGTAATAAAATAAATCTGATCGCTTTAAAACCTAATATCTGAAATAATCATATATAAATAAATATTAGTTGTCTGTAATTAATAATATATTCTTGTCCGACGGCGAGGCAGATTAATTAATACAAATTAATAGTTGTCCGACGGCGGGCGCGATGACCGCTTCATCTCGCTGTCTGTGGCATCCACCAGCTCAGCGACACAGCACCAATTCGCCAGTCTCCTGATTGCCAGTTTCCAATTCGCCACGAAGCTTCAGGTCTCCTCTCAATGAAGTCGCTGACCATCGCCGCCCTCCCGCTTCTCGCCATTGCGCTGGCCGCGTCCGCCACGGCCCAAGACTCGCACGGTTCAGAGTGCACGGCCGAGTCCCTGACGGCCGCCAGAAATGCGTGCGACTCGATCGCCGATGTATCGCAGCTCAAGTGCGACAGCGAGGCGTGCCATGAGGCCCTCCACTCGCTCGTGGAGGACGAGACCCGCGAGTGCTACGTGAGCCTTGGTCTCGGCCCGGTGACCGACCTCGACTACTACGTCCTGCTCGACGACTTCTGCCACGGAGATGGCGCCGATCCGGCCGGCCTGTCCGCCACGGGTGTTGGCAGCAACTCAACCAGCTCGGGGGCCGGTGGCGCAACGGTGGGTGACCACGACCACGACCATGACCACGACCATGACCACAGCCACGACCATGACCACGACCATGACCACAGCCACGACCACGACCACGATCACAGCCACGACCACAGCCATGCCCACGACCACAGCCACGAAGAGAGCGCGGCATCTGCCTCAGCATCCTCATCGGCCTCAAGTGTCGGAAACACCGCTAACTTGCTGGTTGTGCTGCAAGTCGCCGCTTTTGTCTCAATGGCACTGTATGCGTAAGAATGCAAATGGTGCTTAGCTCACAACGTATAAATGCAATGCATTCTATGGCCATCACCAGCCTTGTTGCTGTCAAAAACTAGTTTGGTGAGCTTAGGGACTTTTTACGATCCAAAGGTTGACTTGCTGCAAGGGTCTTGAGAGGATTGGGACAGCTTCGATGATCTTCGACACCGGAGGCACGCATTTCCTTGCAGCTTGGGGAGAGCTATCGCTAGCCAAAAACTACTACTAGTACTTGAAAGCGAAACGGAAGTCGTCAAGCTTGACGAATCATAAAGAATACTAGTAGACAATCTACTGTACAAACAAAACTCCGACCCTGTTGTTAACCAAGTCGAGATCACTGTTTCTTTTTTAAATACTATTGAATGACAGCAATCAATAGTTCCCCGTTCCCATAGACCTGATCTAAATGATAGGCAGCCCTTATTATTATTGTTAAAAAAATGTAGTTCTAACAAATTGCTACAGACCTGCTCACGCGCCTTGCGGAATGCATTGCAAACCTACCAATTTACGGGTATCGTGGCCCGATCCATTAACGCCAATACACACGAGGAACAACAGGAATCCAAAATACAGCAAACAGGCACCGATCAGTGCCGTTAGTCCCGCCGAGCCAAGCAAAATACCCTCGAGATTCGTGAAGACCAGGTACAAATTAATGATACACACCACGCCTCCAAGCAACCAACCACCAACCACTGCTGTCTTGCTGTTGACAAAGTTGCCCATGATTGCTGGTGAACTGGTAAAGATGAGGATGGGAAGCAACGCGAACGGTAATTGAATCGATTGCAACACATTCAGCATTTCATCCATGGTATCGCTGTCGCCGGGGTTTTGCTGGCTCAGCATTGCAACCGTCATTGCAGGGACCAACGATACACTTCGTGTTAGCGCCACTCGCTTCCAGGGCGAGATGTGTAGTTTCAAAAACCCTTCCATCACAAACTGGCCGGCGTACGTCCCTGTCATGGTGGAGCTCTGGCCAGCTGCCAACAAGCCAATGGCCCAGATGATGTCGGAGTACCGGCCCAACATTCCACTGAGCGCCACTCCAGCTTGTGACAGACCGATGGCTTGACACATCCCCTCACCGCCGTTTGCGAGTTGGCATGGGCCGTACGTGTCTCCATCAGCAACTGCCCCAGGGACGCACGCCGTGTTGAGACCATGGGCCTCAAACGTTGCCGAGCAGTCTGACGAGAAGAAACCCTTCGCGAAAACTGCTAACACTGCCAAATTGATCAGAAACGACACGAAGAGTGCAATAGCCGATTCGATCGCGAAGTACTTGTTGGCCTCGCGCACCTTACGGCCATTGTTGCGGTTCACTTGTCGCGACTGCACTAGCGCTGAATGGAGGAAAATGTTGTGCGGCATGATCACCGCCCCAACAATTCCTACTGCTTGAGTAACTGCGTAGCTCTCCACATGAGGCACGAAACCGTGAGCCACATCCAAAGATGACACATCCCCACGAACCAAGTTTGCACAGAAGCACACCAGCATGATCACAATCAACGATACGAAGAATGCCTCCAGTTTCCGGATGCCATAGCGGTGCAGCAACAGGAACGTGAATGTATCGAAACCCGTGATCAAGCATCCGATCCACAGCGGAAAGCCAAACAGGACTTGAAACGCGATAGATGAACCTAGTACCTCTTGGATGTCACTACCGACAATCGCGATCTCCGCCATAATCCATAGCGTTAGCGACGCCCACCTCGGGTACACATCCGTGCACATCTCAGCCAAGTTCTTTCCAGTCACCACACCCAACCTTGCCGCCAAAACTTGCAGGAAGTACCCCATGGCTGTCGCACCGAGCAGCACCCAAATGAGCTGGTAGCCTCCGTATGCACCAGCCTGTAGATCGCTCTCGAGGTTTCCAGGGTCCACGTATGCGATGCTCATGAGCCATCCCGGTCCAGCATACGCCCACAATGTCCGCCAGCTACATCCATCATGGCCCATCGTCACAAGCACAAGCGTGTCATGTCACCGCCCAAGAAGTCCACAGTCTCAAACTACTGGCAACGCACCTGAAGCCGCGAGTCGTCGGTTCTTCATCGGGAGTCTCGACCTCATGCATTGACGTCTTGTTTGCATCGTCATAGCTAGGAAACATCTCCGAGTCGACAGGAATCAGCAAGTCGCGCTCGCTTGCAGCCGGCTGCGGCGCCACCATCGAGGCTGTCATGGTGCAGTCGAAAAAGATGCAGCGAGTGAGCTCTGCGCCCCACTCGGGATTTTGAAGAATGAAGTCATCCCGGCAGTGCACTTTAAGTCGCTGCGACCCTCGTGGTAATGGGAAACTGTTTGCGATGTCTGGGGCTCTGTACGCCGTCAGATACTGCTGCGTCCATGCAACTCGCGCGTTTCTCCAGAATTGTTGCCTTGCACCAATTAAGTTGAAGTTACGTCCTCGACGACGTCCCATTGGGCGCTTTTAGACCAATCCGCGCGTTTAACAAAGAAAAGCGACCAATCGCAAATCGCCTCTGCACTCACACACCAACTCTACATCAATTAGTGTGGCCTCCGCACACAAATCGATTCTCAGCCAAGCATATCGGAGACCTATAGGCAAAAATAATAGTGTAGCCATGTATGCGGGGGTGGACAAGTATGGTGGGGCACTGGTAGGCGAGGGCCAACCTGACGGCAGTTCGGCGAGCTCGGCGACACCGGCCACGGGGTTGTCGCTGGAGGAGGCAATCGAGACCGCCGCCGCCGAGGAAACCGTGGTGGTCGATGTGCCCTACTCGTACCTGGAAGACGAGGACGACCCCAAGTCGGTGGTGTCGGGCGTGTCCAAGGTGCTGCTGGCGGCCCAGCTCAACCCCGAGGCCGGCGGACTCATGTGGGTGGAGCAGAGCAGCCCCCAGGAGGCCTACAAGAACGTGGTGGCCATGTCCCAGATGACCTCCATGCTGCGGGACAAGGACCGCAACGACTGCTACGAGCGCGGCATCAAGCGAGCTATCGCCAAGTTCAAGGCGGAAAGGGGGCGAGCGCCCGTGGTGCTTGATATCGGCACCGGAACGGGACTGCTGTCGATGTTTGCTGCCACGCATGGGGCCGAGCACGTCTACGCCTGTGAGATGTTCGTGCCCATGGCCGAAATCGCTGAACAAGTGACGCAGGCCAACCATCCCGACAAGATCACGGTGTTCAAGCTGCGCTCGACAGACTTGAGAGTGGCGCCGGAGAAGGAAGCAGACAAGGACGCGAACGTGGCGTATCATCTTCCTCGACGTGCTGATATGCTGGTGTCGGAGCTTTTTGACTCGGTTCTGTTGGGAGAGGCAGTGCTGCCCACAATTCGCCACGCCATGCAGCACTTGCTGACGCCGGACGCTATGATTGTGCCGGAGCGAGCCACTGTGTTCGCCCAGGTGGTCGAGAGTGAGCCTATCTATCACTTCAATAGCTTTGCAGTACCGGAGAAGCAGCAACGGAAGGGCTCTGATGGTGCCCGTGAAGCTAAGCTGGCCAGAAGTGACACGGCGTGGCAATGTGAAGGTGGCAAACCAGCACTGCCCGTACATTTTCGTGCTTTGGAGAAAGACTCGAAGGTTTTGACAAAGCCTTCAAAGGTGCTGAGTTTTGATTTTACGAAGCCATCGACAGGAGTTGCGGAATACCAGGAGACGATCGTTGACGTGGTCGAAGCTGGAAAAGTGCAGGCTGTGCTCATGTGGTGGGAAGTAAGTTTCAATGAGGATAACAGTGTTGTGTACTCGACGAAACCCGGAGCGCAGAATTGGCAAGACCACTGGGTGCAGGTTGTTTTCCCTCTCGTGGATAATATTCACGCGCGGCCCAACGAAAAGCTCGTGCTGCGTGCCCACCACGACGATATCCGGATTTGGTTCGATGTTGAAGCTGCCCCTGGCAAAGATTCTCCGAAAAAAGCAAAGCGCACGGTAGCTAGCGAGAAGCCGCCGTGCACGTGCGGCATGCACCTCATCTGCAACGCAGAGCGTATCTCCATGCTCTCGGACGCTGCGCGTCGCGAAGCTTACAGCGCCTCTGTCGCCTCGGCAATTGCTGAACTCACAAAAGTAGAACCTCTCCGCTCGATTTCTTGCTTGGACATCAGTGACGGATCGCTGGGTGCACTCCTCGCCGCTACGCACAAAGAGGTTACGAGCGTGACCTCAGTTGAGTCCAAAGAAGTCTCAGCACGGATCTTTGACCAAGTTTTGACGTTCAACGATGCGAATGCTGAAGTGCTTAATAGCGGTGTGAAGGGCTTGTTGCCTGAACATCTCCAGGGTGAGCCGTCTAGTGTAGATTTGCTTGTTGGCGAGCCATTTTACTACTCGATGCAGAACCTGCCGTTGTGGCAGGCGTTTAACTTTTGGCTGCGGCGCTCTGCTGTCGACGGACTTCTGCACCCAAAGGCTCGCGTTCTACCTGCTCGTGCACGTGTGTTGGCTCAAGCTGTTCGTTTCGAGCATTTGCATCAATGCTTTGGTGCAGTGGGTAATGTGTCGGGCTACGATCACAGTTGCTTCGATCAGTTCCAGGACGAATACTACACGCGCAATTTCCCATTCCCAGCCTACATGTACCCTTACGAACAAGTATCCAAGAAGGTTGAGCTCGCAGCATTAAATTTTATGCAGACAGCGCACACGGTGGCTACAAGTAGCACTATCGAGCTGACGGACTCGGCCGCGAATGCTGTGATCGTTTGGGTCGAGTATGATTTGGATGTTGCTGGGCAGCATGTAGTCGCGACCGGTCCTGCTGTACGTTGTGCGAAGCAGCTGATTCGGTTCCTCCCGCCTGTGTCAGCTGTCACTTCTGGTGTGGCATCTAAGCGAGTGGTAGCATCCAAGTTTTGTTTTGACTCGCTGGAAGGCACGATCGATCTCAACTTCGATACCAACTAGAAAGCAATATACGTGTCGTTCACTGCATCCACTTTTCATCTTCTTGTTGAGGCACTGGGCCTCGCGACGCTAAGGGGAACATACAACTAGAGTACTTGGACGTACAGAACAGAAAAATGGCTAACAAGCTATCTGAAAACAACTGATGAAAATAAGCGCCATGCACGGGACTGTGGTGTTGGAAGCTTTGCTATGGGTACACAATGCACTGGGATGTTGTACCAGCCTAGGCACGATGGACAGTTTTCGGGAAAATATGTGCGGACAATTTCCAGGGCGTCCCCCAAGGCACCCAAGTCTCGTCTGCAACTCAACCGAGTATCATTGTGTACAATGGTACTCGAAGTCGGGGCAACAGCATACGAGGGATGGGTGTTGGTTGGTGATTTTAGCGCTGGGTTCGCATGAGGCTGGAAGGCAAACAGGACGGAGGTCTTCAATGGATATCCGAGAGCAGTGAATGCCTACGGTCGATTTCCACGCCCTCACTTTTACTTTTGCATCGCAAGTCAAACTCAAGAAGAACTTTCACCAGTCAAGATGGAAGACGTCCCAATGGAGACCATCCCGTCCGACAGCTTCCTCATCACGACACTGCCAGGCTCACCGCCCAGTCGCGAGGTCCTATTCCTCACGAACCAGGCGGCTGTCTGAGTGTGAGATCTTCTGCGAAACCCTTCTCGCCCTACTCAATGCCGCACACGACGCCGTTCTCGCCCATGACGATCAGTGCATGACTTTGTTCTGCAAACTCATCAAAGACTTCATGAAAATCCTGCATCGTAAGCCGCTTCTGGAGCGCCCAGCTGGCGGCGAGACTGCCGCTTATACGTTTCGCGGGCTCAACGCGAAGGTGGGCGAGATCTACGAAGCAGTTGGCCTCGAGAGAAACCAGAGGGCTGAAGATTGGGAGCGTGGATGTGATTTCCAGGCTCAGAGACTTCGACAACTTGTTGAGACTGCAGCTCCCCGCATGTTGATTAATGAAATGAGAGGAGAAAAACAAGTCACGAAAACCAGCTAGACATGTATACGTGGTTGGAAGGAGGAACACCCGGGAGACTTAACGAGCTGAAGCGGGTCACACTGGAGCGACTTCGAGTTTTTCTAGGCCTAGAGGCGCGAGTCATCACTACGGATACAGTGGCTGCACTTGAGCAGCAGCCCACGAACATTCTTTCGATCTTCAGGTAGTTCATTCCTGAGAGAGACATAACCCTTGTAGATGAAAGCATTGGCTCTGGCTCATGTGGTATCGTAAGCCGCGCTCAATGGCACCGTCGTGATGGATCAACTCAAAATGTCATCGTGAAGACGCTGTTTGAAGATTCTGCAGGCTCGGAAGTGTCGCTCTTAAAGCAGCTGCAGTTTTGGTACGACATTCCAAAGCATCCGAACATTGTTCGTCTTCATGGAGGAAATCACCTGCCAGAAGGCCCTTTTTCGTGTGTGAAGATGCTCATGGTGGTGACATCGTAAAGTTCTTCAGTAAAGAAGACAATCGCGAGTTATTTTGGAGCAGGTTCTTGCAAGTGGCACAGGGGCTTCGGACTCTTCATGAACGCCGTATCGTGCACGAAGTAATATTCTTATCGGCGAGAACAACACGCCAAAGATATCGGACTTCGACTGCTCTACTATTCGAAGTTTTTCAGCAAGGTTCAGCCAACAAACTGAAGACACTGCAGCGAATGCAGTTCGCTGGAAACCCAGAGAAAAGTTGACGGAGACCAACGACGTGCTTCCACAGTACAAGTCGGACATTTATGCGCTTGGCATGACAACTATTGAAGCGTTAACTCAATAAGCTGGCTGATCACCTTCCACTCTTCATCGGACGCCTCATCAGGCCTCTCATGTGGCTGGCCTGCGATGACTTTTGTCATAACATCTTCTTCGGTGTCCATGCCAAATGGGGGTGCCCACTGCCAACATTGAAGACCGTCCAAACTAGAAACTATCACACTGATCAGCAGTTTGGTCCCGGAAGCTCAGCAAACGACCCCCGTTGCCTGAACATAGCTGCATTCCATGAATGTATTTTTATACTAGCTGAGCAGCACGTTTTGCGTGATGCTTGAGGGGCGACCACCCTACATTGTGTGTCAACACAACCCGGGTGCGACGCCCCCCTTGTGACCTTTCACAACGCTATTCAATTCAAAATGGCGAAAATGAAGACAGCGACGGCTGGCATGAACAAGCAGCGGACGGCAAAATGTAAGTCAACCGTATCAACACGCGCGCTGCTTGAACAGGGTATTGATCTTTAAAGGTTGTGTGTTTCCTCCAGCAGCACGCTTGCCGGTGACTCACTTCACCACGAAAGAGAAATGTACTGGAGTTAATAGTGCAACGGAAGCAGCGGTACGGTGTACTAAATCTGAAGTATCCGTAAAATCGCACGCTTGAGCACGTTCGATGGCTGCAACTCCTCGCTCTTCTATTCTTGTCTAATCTGTGCACAGAAGTCGAGCGTGACCTTCGCGGCATCCATACTCGTTGCCTTGAGAAGGAAAGACACGAGTGCCTCTGTGTTCTGGTCCACAATTGCTTCGTTATAATCGCGCTCCTTACGCTTCTTGGCACGCTCGGCTTCACGTTGAATCAGCATACGTTTAGCCTCTTTCATGATCAGTTCAACCCACGCGAGCCTAATGTTGCTTCACATCAGCTCGGGCTGCAGAAAGCTGGCGGTCAAGTTTTGCCCGTTGCTCCTGCAAGACGTGGCGGACATCGTGCTCCTTATTCTCACGATATTCCAGATCGGCGTTATCACAAATACGCATGAGCGAGTCGCATCGACGTCCAATTTCTGCTGCTGTGCGGGAACGAAGGTAGTAATCGAATGCGAACATCTCCATGCTGCAGATTTCCTGTTTGATACGGTCCCACGCTCCGTAGCCAGATTGGTTCACACCAGACACAACAGCACCCGGTCTTCTTCTTCGGTGAACACCTTGCCACCCTTACCCTGGTAATTGATTGGTATATCTTCCTATGGGTTTGCGTAGCGCTTCGCCTTACCTCCGTTAGACGTTCAATTTCCAGCAACTTAGACTCACCCTTTTCAATGGACTTCATGATTTTGTGCCAGTCACTCAGTTCATCCTGGCCACGGGCAAGGAATACCTTCGATTATTCTTCAACCTCTTCAAGTGGTTTCATCATCTCGCGAGCCACAGCCTCAATATTGCCGCGGCCGTAGCGTGCAAGCCGCTTAACAAAAGGAAGAATTGGGGCTTGTTCCAATCGGCATACGTCTCGGACAGCAATCTTTCCTTTTCTTGAGAGCTCTTCATCGGTAAGATATTGCGCATGCGGTGGAAGAGGCGGCTTTTCCATTTCTTTTTTTGCCTGCTCATAGTCGGTGCACCCAATTTCATGCAGCTTTGTAGAACTGCCAGCGGCAACTGCTTCTGCTTCACGCTTTTACGAGAATAATAGAGAATGGCAGTGAATTTCGTAGTATTAAGACCTCAATAAAGAGTGTTAAGGAATGGCTTCAAATCTAAATCGTCTCAGATTTAGGTCATTTCTGAGGCTCTCCACCTTAAAGCTCAACTTCGCTGTTTATTAAAAACATCCCCTCACTTTAATGGCGAAAGGTCGCTACATAGTCACCATGAAACAGAAAATAAATGGAATGTATGGAGTCAGTACTGTAAATTGTTCGTACAGACGGGTTTTTTCAAAGTTTTCCGGTCCAGGAGAAGTAATCATAAAACGTAAACCTAACCCATTCTCAAAATTAGTGCACCCATTTTGTAAAAAAACTAAATTACACTGTAAATACGAGTAAGTACACCACACCAATGCCTCATCATTAAAGGGGGGGGGGGGGGGGGGGGGGGGGGGGGCTTTGCCCCAATGATCGAGGTGTATTGTGTTACCATCGCCAATTGGCGCCAAACTCTGCATTACATGAATATAGCTGGCGGTTCATGGACTCTCCTCCAACCCGACTAAAGCCTGTCACCTTTTGCTACTGCTGCAGCTTAGTAAACTGTTACTCTACGCAAAGGACTTCAGATCGTGAACTTTAGCCCTACGCGTAATACCTTTGTAATAAGTATTGCATCATACCAGTAATAGGAGCTCCCTTCCTGGCATTTCCAGTGCATGATAATGCATCGGATTGAGGTGGCACGCGAAACACGTTTGACATAATATGTTGTATTATAATATACAATAATGCATCGGCATGAATCTTAAAGCAATGACCATATTGGCTTACTACTGCTGATCATTTCTTTTTTCACGGCTGTTTGATGCGATTGCGGCTGAATAGTATTCAGTGAATGCTGTACAAAAGATATTTGGCACCGCGAAGGAAGGGTTACGGTACGAATTGCATACGTACGATAACCTCCTGGTTCGGATCAATAGTCTGCGTGATTGCCACCAGCCTGCTTGTCTTCTCACTGGGGAAACTGCTTGCATTTTCCCGAGTGCTGGCTTGTTCAAGACGTACAGATTGTCGAGCAGGGATAGCTTAGATTTGCCGGGTCTATCTCGATTTCGATGGAGGACATCCTATCCTAGGATTACAAAATATTCCTTGTGCTCCCAACCTGGAGATCCCGAGATCTGTTAGCGTGCAGGAACTGGTCTATCAAGGCGGTGCTCGTGTCTTTCTGGCTTCACTTCGTCATTTGCGCTTCTTCGAGGACACCCACCTAAACAACAAAAATGCGCTTGAACACTATCGTGTTGGCGACTGCAGTCGCCGTGCTTTCTTGCAGCGATGTCCTCGCCACTTCAAGCGACGACGTCCGCGAATTGTTGTCGTTCACCGACATCAGCGAGGCGGCAAGCGGCAGCTCCGCGCCGGTTTCGACGAAGGCCCCGACAAAGACAAAGTCTAAGGGGGTACCCGCTACAGAATCGAGCGAGGACGGTAGTGAGGTGCAGTCGAGCGTCACTCAAGTGCAGGGTCCACACTCCTCGTCTGACAGCGATAGCGGCCCCAGCGCGAAAAAGAAGACCACGAAGACCAAGACCACGACGAAGGAAGCCTCCACCTCAGGATCGAGCGGAGAAGACAGCGGATCAAGCGATTCCTTGACTGCCAGTGAACTCGACATGTTGGAGTCGTTAGGTGGAAGCGGTAGTGACATGAGCGGCCTCGATGACTTGGTCGGCAGCATGAGTGGTCTCGATGACTCGTTTGGTAGCACGAGTGGCTTAAATGACTTATTCGGCAGCAACGACCTCGACATGAGCAAATTCGACGACTTGAAGGGCGGCTGGATGGGCGGTGACACTTCTGCGGACAGTGACTCTGGCAGCGAAGAGGCTGCCACAAAGGCCCCAGCGAAGAAGAAAAAGACCGTTGCCGCGTCGGGTTCAAGTGAATCTGGCAGTGATGACCTGAGTGACCTGCTGTCCAGCACTAGCGCTTCTGCTGAGAGCGACTCTGGCAGCGAAGAGGCTGCCACAAAGGCCCCAGCGAAGAAGAAAAATACCGTTGCCGCGTCGGATTCAAGTGAATCTGGCAGTGATGACCTGAGTGACCTGCTGTCCAGCACTAGCGCTTCTGCTGAGAGCGACTCTGGCAGTGAAGCCGCTGCAACGAAGGCCCCAGCGAAAAAGAAAAAGACCGTTGCCGCGTCGGGTTCAAGTGATTCTGGCAGTGATGACCTGAGTGACCTGCTGTCCAGCACTAGCGCTTCTGCTGAGAGCGACTCTGGCAGTGAAGCCGCTGCAACGAAGGCCCCAGCGAAAAAGAAAAAGACCGTTGCCGCGTCGGGTTCAAGTGATTCTGGCAGTGATGACCTGAGTGACCTGCTGTCCAGCACTAGCGCTTCTGCTGAGAGCGACTCTGGCAGTGAAGCCGCTGCAACGAAGGCCTCGGCGAAGAAGAAAAAGAACGCCGCCGAGTCTGGGTCCAGCGACTCAGGCAGTGATGGTCTGGATGACCTACTGTCCACTTCTGCTGAGAGCGACGCAGGCAGTGAAAGCTCGTCGCAGGCTGCAACGAAGGCTCCAGTGAGGAAGACCAAGACCCCAGCGACGTCGTTGGAGGATAGTAGCTACTTGAACGGTTTGTACTCCTCTACTGGCAGTGACTTTAAGTTGTCCTCGAGCCTTGCCGATTCTTTGAAGACCGAACCTATCGAGACGAGTGCCCCGACGACGGACAACAGCAGCGCGGGTGACAGTTCAGGAGAGACTCCTGCGCCAACTACCGCACCCACCACGGAGTCGAGCGGATCTGGCGGTGGTTCTAAGCAGGGGTGGTGGACAAAGACGAAGTCGTGGTTTAAGGGCCTCTGGCCCTGGGGCGGCGACAAGTCCAGCTCTTCCCGCAGACTTCGTTTGACCGAAGATGCAGAGGAGTAAGGTTTTCGTCAAGTCTTGGTTCCAGTAAGCATGAGAGCAGGTCACCCACTGTAAGAGCCTGAGTAAATACACAAAGTCGTGCCTGCGGCCCGAGGAAGCTCTGAAATTATAAATAACTACAGTGTTGAGTTGGTAGATGAAGAAAGGGAAATGGTCGAGACGATACAAGTCGATGTTGCCGTTGTATTTCCAACTACCAGGAGTGGCGAGCGGTTAGTAATGCACTACGTGAGCAGTTTAATATACTATCAAGGGAACTCCGGTTGTACACACCTTTCAGCCTAGCGCATAATACATGTCAAACCGAAGGTATCGCATCTCACTTCCTTGTTGCACATATTATAAAACAGACAGACAACACACCTGTTAGCCCTTCGAGTAGTACGTCGTCATGAATTGAATGACTCGACGTTTTTATTAACTAAATACTGCTGTTTTCTCGGATATGTGTCAATTTACCATGTCGGCATTGAAAAGCAAACACAACACACCTTAGAGAATGATACTACGTCGTACGTCTGTAAATGAATCTTGATGCAGTGACCCAGCGTTTATATTGTCAACTACTGCTGATCGTAATTTTCCTCGGCTGTTTGTTTATACAATTGTGACTGCATGGTATTCATTAAATACTGCGCAAATATATTTTAGCACCACGAAGGACGGGAACCAGTCTACTGAGGCGGTGCTCGTGTCTTTCTGGCTTCACTTCGTCATTTGCGCTTCTTCGAGGACACCCACCTAAACAACAAAAATGCGCTTGAACACTATCGTGTTGGCGACTGCAGTCGCCGTGCTTTCTTGCAGCGATGTCCTCGCCACTTCAAGCGACGACGTCCGCGAATTGTTGTCGTTCACCGACATCAGCGAGGCGGCAAGCGGCAGCTCCGCGCCGGTTTCGACGAAGGCCCCGACAAAGACAAAGTCTAAGGGGGTACCCGCTACAGAATCGAGCGAGGACGGTAGTGAGGTGCAGTCGAGCGTCACTCAAGTGCAGGGTCCACACTCCTCGTCTGACAGCGATAGCGGCCCCAGCGCGAAAAAGAAGACCACGAAGACCAAGACCACGACGAAGGAAGCCTCCATCTCAGGATCGAGCGGAGCATTACCGCAATCAACGAAACAAAGAAAGCTTCGAGTTTACGGACGCCGAAGCGGTGGAGCAGCAGGAATCCGAACGTGTCGAACCCCGTCAAGACGCAGCCAACCCAAAGAGGAAAACCAAACAGAATCTTGAAAGCAATGGACGATCCCAGCACCACTTCGATATCACTACCGACAATCGCGATCTCCGCCATCATCCGTAGCGTTAGCGGCGCCCACCTCGGGTACACATCCGTGCACACCTCAACCAAGTTCTTCCCAGTCACCACACCCAACCTTGCCGCCAAAACTTGCAGGAAGTAACCCATGACCGTCGCACCCCGAACAGCACCCAAATGAGCTGGTAGCCTCCGTATGCACCAGCCTGCAGGTCGCTCTCGAGGTTTCCAGGGTCCACGTATGCGATGCTCATGAGCCATCGGTCCAGCAAACGCCCACAATGTCCGCCAGCTGCACAATAGATTAAAATAAGCGACCCTCTTACCAAACTCTGACAATTCTCTGAAGCACAAACCTGAATCCGCACATCGTGGTTTCTTCATTTGAAGTTTGAATTTTCATTGCTGCTACCTCCGAGTCCTTGCTCGCATCGTCGTAGCTTGGGAAGCCTTTGAAGTCAACCGGTATCTGCAGGTCTTTCTCGGACGCTGGTGCCACGACGGTCGTCAATTTAGTCATGGTGCAATGACCTGGTTGTCTGTTGTCGAACTGCTTCTTGGTGAGCTAGGAGAGTTGGAAAATGACTTGTCGGCCATGAAGTCGTCGGTAGCTGCTCAAGATACTTACTTCATGGCCCGCCGTCGGATTCTAGTTCCGACGGCGAAAGCAGCGTCGGCTGCATGGAAGCAGTCCGTGGTATTGGGAACAACAACAGAGCGATGCTGGGCAGGCAAGCCACTGCAGCTAGCTAGCAAACCACAAAGTTTGCTTTCAGGCTACTTTTTTCTAGGTTTAAGATATTTCAATTGCATTAGCACAAGTAGCTTTGAAAAATGCACTGAGTTGAATTTATCTGCGCTACGGAGGTCATCTTCAGTGAGTGAGTGAAGACAGCGGATCAAGCGATTCCGACTGGCAGTGAGCTCGACATGTTGGAGTCGTTAGGCGTTAAAACGGTCAACAAAAGCGCATATGACGGCAGTGCTAGCAGTTTCGAGGACTTCATGGATGCGGATGCTTGGCTGCTAAGCCATAGCGACTCCGAAGCTGTGCTTGACATGAGCCAATTTGCCGACTTAATGGGCAGCGCAAGTGGAATGTCTTCCATTGTCAACAACTGAACCCACTACGCAGTCGAGAGGGTCTGGACATGGCTCTCAGCGGGACGGTGGTCGAAGACGAATTCGTGGCTTAAGGGCCTCTGGCCGTGAGGCGGCAACAACGAATCCAGCTCCTCTCGCAGACGCACAGGAGTAAGGTTTTTGTCGGTTCTAGCGTGATCTGGGAGCAGGTGTTCGAGGGGAAGTGTCGTCACTGGATATCGCGAGCGGTTTTGTGCCTCGAGTCGAGAGCTACGCAGTTACTCAACCTGCGGCATTATTGGTGCAGTCATCATGCCCCACAACATAATTCTGGACTCGGCTCTTGTCCAGACGCGTAAAGTGAACCGCCACAGCGGACACAACATTCGTGAAGCAAACAAGTACTGCAATCGAATCTGGCATTGCGTTGTTCGTGTCTTTCCTGATTAACCTTGCCGTTTGGGGTGTATTTGCGAAGGGGTTCTTCTCGACAAATTGCTCGGCTACGTATGCTGTGAATGGTCTTAATACCGCTTGCGTTCCGGAGGCGATCGCTGGTGGAGAGACGTATGGCCCATGCCAGCTCACGAATGGCGGTGTAGGTTCATGCCAGACATCGGGCTCTCTCAGGCTGGAGAAGCTCTGAGGGGGATGCTGGGAAAATACGCTGATATAATCTGGGCCTTGGTGTTGCTGGCAGCAGGTCAGAGCTCGACTATGACCGGAACGTACGCTGGTCAATTTGTGATGAAAAGTTTCTTGGATCTGCGCATTCCGCAGTGGAAGCGTGTGGTGCTCACGCGAGGCGTTGCGTTGCTTCCAGCAGTCGGAGTCTCTATCTTGAGCCAACAAAACCCAGCTGACAGCGACCGTATGGACGAGTTACTCAATGTGCTGCAGACCCTCCAGCTGCCCTTCGCGCTGCTTCCTGTGCTGATGATCTTCACCACTTCGCCGGCCATCATGGGCGACTCGCCAATGGCAAAACCACCGTTGTTAGCGGCTGAGGGCTGGGTGCCTCAACATGTACCTCGTCGTCGCCAACCTGGAGCTGTCGTCTCTCGGAGCGACACAGCTGACCGCCCTCGTCTGCGGTTGCTGCGGCTGTACTTCGGCTTCCTGGCGTACCTGATGCGAGTGGATCCGGTCATCCCCGACCACCAGGTTCCTAACCTCCCTACACGAGTCTCGCGCGCCTTCCCGTGCGCTCGACACGATACGTGGCGTCGAAGCGAGCTCTTGTCCGCCTATAGTTAACACCTCGATAATGAACTCCCGCTGAAACGGACAACTTCAACTTGCGATGGCCTGGTCTGCATTGGCCAAAATGTAGTCATCATTTCCGCCAATCCGCGGCTTCCATTTGGTCCCACACACAGTAACCGACAGTAGTGCGTCACTTAACCAAGAAGGGAGAGAGCCATGGGCACCGCGGCGGCGACCTCGGAGATGCCGAAGACGAGGGCGTCGGAGCTCGATCTTCTGCTCGGCGATGAGGTGGAGGACGTGGCCAGCTACGACGCCGTGGACAAGGCGCTGGCGCTGTCGGTGGGGGAGATCCAGACCCCCGACGAGGACCCCACGCAGCACGGATTCAGGTACATTGCTCACAACTGACTGAGAGGGACTTGGCGCCATCACGTTGGCGGCAATTATACTCACTTCAGAATTTTTCATTGTTGGCTACAGCTGGCGGACGTTGTGGGCGTACGCGGGGCCGGGATGGCTCATGAGCATCGCGTACGTGGACCCTGGCAACCTCGAGAGCGACCTCCAGGCGGGAGCTTATGCTGGGTACCAACTCACATGGGTGCTCTTCGGGGCGACGGCCATGGGATTCTTTTTGCAAGTGCTGGCTGTGCGACTGGGAGTAGTCACGGGAAAGAACCTGGCTGAAATGTGCACGGCGGTTTATCCGCGGTGGGCGTCGTTGACGTTGTGGATCATGACGGAGATTGCTATCGTTGCAAGTGATGTCCAGGAGGTACTGGGCTCGTCAATCGCGTTCCAAGTCCTGTTCGGATTCCCATTGTGGATTGGATGTCTGATCACGGGCTTCGACACGTTCACGTTCTTGCTGTTGCACCGCTATGGCATCCGGAAGCTGGAGGCATTTTTCGTATCATTGATTGTGGTGATGCTAGTGTGCTTCTGCGCGAATTTAGTGCGCGGAGAGGTCGCGACAGCAGATGTTGTAAGCGGCTTCGTACCACGCGTTGATCGCTACGCAGTGACACAAGCTGTGGGCATTCTAGGAGCAGTGATCATGCCACACAACATCTTCCTCCATTCGGCGCTCGTGCAAACACGTCAAGTAAACCGTCACGATGGCCGCAAGGTGCGCGAAGCTAACAAGTACTTTGCGATCGAGTCGGGAGTTGCACTTTTCGTTTCATTCTTGATCAATCTGGCAGTGCTAGCGGTTTTTGCGAAGGGCTTCTTTTCATCAGACTGCACAGCATCTTACAATTCCAACGGAGTAAACACAGCCTGTGTGCCTGGAGCGATTGCGAGTGGCGATACCTATGGCCACTGCCAACTTGCAAGCGGTGGCGAGGGAATGTGCCAGGAAATTGGTTTGTCCCAAGCTGGTGTAGCTCTCAGTGGCATGCTGGGGCAGTACGCAGACATCATCTGGGCTATCGGCTTATTGGCGGCAGGACAGAGTTCCACAATGACCGGAACGTACGCTGGTCAATTCGTCATGGAGGGATTTTTGCAGCTCCACCTTTCGCCGTGGAAGCGCGTGGCACTCACACGATGTGTATCGCTCGTCCCCGCAATGACCGTTGCCATCCTGAGCCAGCAAAACCCAGCCGACAGTGACCACATGGACGAGCTGCTTAACGTCCTGCAGTCCATCCAGCTGCCGTTTGCGCTGCTTCCTGTGCTCATCTTCACCAGTTCTCCTTCCATCATGGGCGATTTTGCAAACAGCAGAGTAACGGTGGTAACGGGCTGGTTCCTAGGCGGCTTGGTGTGCGTGATTAACCTGTATCTGATCTTCACGAACCTCGAAGGTCTTGCTCTCGGTGCGGTTGGTCTTTTTGCGCTGGGAGGCACTTGCTGTTTGTACTTCGGCTTCCTCGGATACTTGGCTCGAGCCGACATGAGCTTGTCGGCTCAGCGCGCGCGCACAGCCTCCAGCTCGCGACGCATCTCTCAGGACGTGTAGACCTCGTAAAAGCAGCGAACATCAAAATACACAATATTGAGATAGAGACAAAAAGTTTGGCTGCTTCCCACCGCCTCAAGTCAGAGGCTGAGGATTGCAGGTGGTTTGTGTAGTAAAAGTGAACAAGCTCAGTCGGCGAAGTTGCGGCCGTATGTCTCGACGCGTCTAGCGCGTCTCCTCATGGCCTTCTTGGCGCGCGCCTTCCACACCTTGAGCAGCTTGACGGCTCTGTCACGCACCTCGGGCGCCTCGGCGCGTCTCGAGAGCCGCGTGAGCGCCACGCCGACGCGCGTCTTCTCCAGCATCTCCAGCGACACGAACAGCTGCTCCAGCGCCTCCAACACGCTCAGCATGTTGGCGGTGGTCTTGGCGTCGTCCAGCTCCTCCTTCAGGTACTGCACGCGCTCCTGCGACACCACCTTGTCGCCGTGGTGGATAGTGGTCTGTCGCCGCCGCTTCTGCTGCGACGCGAGCGGCGGCGCGTCCGCCAGCGAGGCCTCCAGCGCCGCCACCTCGTCCCCGCGCAGCACGAAGCGCTCCATGCGTGCGGAAGCCCGAATAGTGCGCTGTTGCAGTGACCTTCACTCCGATGGGTGTCGGCCACACGTTCTGGTGTCGGCCACACGAGGTGTTTGCGCATTCTGCGGGATCCGGCCAATCAGCGCGCCGCTCGGGAGAGGTGCGCTGCAGTTCAACGTCATTCTTCAATTCGCCGAGTGAGAGGCAAGCGCACAGATGAGCGGCAAGACGTACAAGATCGCGGTGCTGCCGGGCGACGGCATCGGCCCCGAGGTGTGCGAGCAGGCGGTGGCCGTGCTTCAGACGGCGGGCGAGCTGTTCCAGCACCAGTTCGCCTTCACCACGGCGCTGTGCGGCGGCGCGGCCTACGAGCAGCACCAGACGCACCTGCCGCAGTCCACGGTGGACACGGTGGCGGCCTCGGACGCCGTGCTTTTCGGCTCGGTGGGCGGCCCCACGGACGCGCAGGAGGACCCCAAGTGGAAGGACGCCGAGAAGAACTGCCTGCTGGGCCTGCGCAAGAACTTCCAGCTGGCTGTTAACATCCGCCCCGCCAAGATCTACTCCATGCTGCCGGACCTGTCGCCGCTGAAGCCCAGCATCATCGCTAACGGTGTGGACATGGTCATCGTGCGTGAGCTCGTGTCGGGCATCTACTTTGGCGAACACGCCACTAACGGCGACACTGCCACGGACGTAATGAAGTACACGGAGGCGGAGGTGCGGAGATAATGGGGTGTATGTGTGCTGGAGCGGAGATGCTGATGTTCGGGTGATTGTGGGGTTAACAGATTGCCAAGCCTATGAAGTTCGCCTTCGAGACGGCCATGAACGTAAGTTGCCGCAATGGTTTGACGTGGATTACGTGCGGTAAAGTGATATCTCTTGCTTTTGTTGAATACTGTAGCGATCCAAGAGACTGACGGTGGTGGATAAGGCCAATGTGCTGGACTGCAGCCGGCTGTGGCGCAAGGTCGCCAAGGACGTCGCCAAGGACTACCCGGAGGTGCAGTTTGACTTCATGTACGTGTCGGGAACAATCCCATTTTACGATTAGTGTCGGATGAACCGTATCGAGTCGCTGACTGACATGCATTCATGTTGCAGGTACATTGATAATGCTGTCATGCAGTTAATCCGCAACCCGTCGCAGTTTGATGTCATTGTGACGGGCAACATGTTTGGCGATATCCTTTCGGACGCCGCGTCGGTGCTGCCGGGCTCGCTGGGTTTGATGCCCTCGGCCAGCCTTGGCGACAAGGTGCACCTGTTCGAGCCTATCGGTGGATCGGCCCCTGACATTGCTGGCAAGGATCTTGCCAACCCGATTGCGCAGATCCTGTCGGGTGCGCTTCTGTTGCGCTACTCTTTCCAGATGGAAGCTGAGGCTCAGCTGATTGAGCAGGCCGTGGAGCAGGTTCTGCTTGATGGCGTGCGCACGGGTGATCTAACCAAGGATCAGTCGGTTGTAGTGGGCACGAAGGCAATGGGCGCCGCCATTATTGCTAAGATGAAAGCGCTGCACAAGTAAGTAGCACGTGCTCTCGAGTGCATAGTTGCTTTACTGTGCCGTCAGTGCTAGATTATCGTCAACGATGCCACGCAGACTCGTTAATGAAGACACACGTAAGATAACTGTATTCCTTTCATGTTCATAAATGTTCTACTGCTGAGGTTGCAGCTTTAGGGCTGTAGAAACGCTTACTTATTGCGATATAATCTAACCTGGTTGAAGTTGGTCTTACACCACGTGGCGAAGGCGACGAAGCTTCTTTGAGGTGTCAGACTTTGTCTCCCTACTGAAGGTTCGCCTCCACCACCTCTGGAATCGTTGCAACAGGCCATTGTTGTCGTACTTCGTGACCGTGTCCCTTTTCCCGTTGTCGTCATTTGACCTCACCACGGTTGTACCTCCAGCGGCAGCCCCGCCAACCGTAGCGGCAGCTGCTCCTCGTTCTTCCTCGACCGATTCGCGAGACTTGACGTGCTTGTTGGGGTTTACATCATCGAAGGATAGCAACTTGCGAGTAGTTTCAGTTGTCGTTGTGATTTCGTTGCAACTGGCAGCAGCACCAAAGGTACTTGCAAGCAAGACCACCACGGTGACTAGCACGACTTGAGCGATGTGGGCTAAGCGCATCTTTATACGAGCCCGAGCTGGCTGTTTGCCGGAGGATGCAAATGCAGAAGTAATGTATCAAGATTCGCTTCCAATCGTCCTCAGCGAGTGATGATTTGGGACCAAGCATCCAACAAAAGCGTCATCGGACGATAAGTCGGAATACAGTTCGCCCTCACGATCATGGCGTAGAATATCTTGCCCGGACTCTGGGACTCGAGAAGAGGACTGGTGGGCAGGCAACACTGTGCCGCCGGCATAAGTCGTTGATTACGGCTTAGTCGGTTTTCCGATCTCGAGATCTCCGCGGGAAAGCGATAAGACGATATAGCCCGGAGCGTCGGAACTGTAACACGTCTGACAAGCTCTGCGCCTCCATTCTCGAGACGGTTGGTGTCCTGAACACGCAGCCTGGGATTCTTGCGAATGGATGCTGCCCGGCAGCATCAACTGCCGTTCACACGATCAGGCGAAGCAAGTATCGTCCTAAGACTCTTCCTGCTAAGACTTCTTTGCGAGATTCGATTGCTTACGATACTATTGCCTTGAAAGGACGATGTCGCCTAGACGGAGACCTAGCATATTGATGATGACTGTCGTCTCGCAGCGAACGATGGCAGACAATACGACCTCGCAGGAACGACAGAACGGAGTGCATCCATGTAGTTTATATATATACAGTAATACATGTTGTGCTATTAATGGAGTGTGGGTCGAAGACAAAGCAAAAAGTCGCTTGTACAATTAAACGCTGTCAACGTTCGCACTGTACAATGCTAGTACAGCTCAGTGTCGCGTGATTACTGCCAGTGAAGCGTACAGACACGTACGTGTACGTGTACATGTACATCAACAGTTTACGCAAGTGCTGGTCAACGTTCAAAAGGTGCTGTAGCGGGGCTACATGAAAGCGTGACAGGGTGTCACGCTTTTCAGGGTCACTCCTTCGAGGGCCCTGTGGTGTGGCACACACCACGAACATGCCGGCGCTGTACCGGGTACATGGTACCAGGCGCCCATCGGGAACTCCTAGATATTTGTATAGCTTGCACAATAGGCTATAGCTTAACGCCTATAAATACATTCAGTCTTAAACTTACCTTCTAGCGGTAACGTCTCCCTAGGCCGGAGACTGTGAACGGTTGTTCACCAGGAGTCACTAGACTCCAAGCACTTCCTCTGTGCAAGGCGCTCGCGTCCGGGGAGGCCCCGTCACAGGTGCAACGATCAGTTCTCAAGAGCTCAAGTGCCGGTTATGGCTTACTGGGTACTGTGTTGACATGACAACGAGCGCCGCCTGTGCTGGCAGAAGGAAGAGCGTGCATGTGTTGAACATGAAGGCCACGTTGGACATGACGGACCTGGAGGACATGTGCGCCACGTTCCTCGCCAGGATCTGATTGGCATACTGACAGCCATGACTGGAACGTAAGCATAGTGATGGGATGCACGGGGAGAAAAAAAGCAGTAGAGCAACGAGAGCGTGAAGTAGGAATGACGTCTAATTTCACTTCGATTTTTGACCCCAAACCAACAGGTTAACAGCCGCACCAAGACGTTCAAGACCACGTTACATCACCACCATGACCACCACGCCCGCCAAGAAGGCCGAAGTCATCCTGGGAAATAACTACTTCCACTGGGAATTCGCCATGCGGATAACGCTGGCGAGGGAGGGGCTACTGGCTCACGTGCAAGAGGTGAAGGCCCCGGGGGAGATCACAGAAGCGTGGCTGCTCGACGACATGAAGGCGCTTGGGCTGATTGCTCAAGGCGTAGCGGCGAAGCACCACACCAAGATCCGGTCGGCCACGTCGGCCATTATGGCCTGGAACACGTTGCGTGACTTCTATAACCGCACCACCATGCACAACCGGGTGACCATGACCCGCCGCCTCCACGAGTTCAAGATGGAGGACGGCGTGACCATGGCCAAGCACCTGGACAACTTCGACGAGCTTATCGTGGGTCTTCAGACTCTGGGGGAGACAATAGATGAGGCTCGTCAACTTGTCGTGTTGCTGAGCAGCCTACCGCCGAGCGGCGAAGGGCAGAGCGGAGTGCTCTGTGTAATATTCTTGTGTGGGAGTGAGCGTCAGACGCCTCCCGAGACTTACCGCCTTGGGTTCCCCTTGGCACCCCTGTGTAGGCTTGCGAAAGCCGGTACACTCCTCTCTGAGGGACCACGGGGTTAAGCGCGAAAGCTTGAACAAGCATCCTAGCCTTTGCTCGTGGCTAGTGGTGCGGGTACTGAGGTAAGCCTACCGAGGCCTCGGTACACAGAGAGTCAAGACCAGCCCGGTGTAAGGGATCGTTCCTGAGGCTTCAGGTTGATCCAACACTGCGACCCTCGCGGGGAGGTAGCTGTTGTTGCTGTTGGGACTCGTACCGCTAGGTCACGAGAATTTAGCCGTGCTCCGACACGACACCAATCATGATCATGACCCTAGACACCGAGCGACGGTCGTCCACGTTGCTACCCCAGTCAGCGTCCGTTTACGCCTCCAGCATGACCTTGCCGTTGTTGCTGTTGCAAACGATCCCGAAGTCCGTAGTGGTCTTCAGGTATCGGAGCACACGTATGGCGATGGCGGCCTTCCAGTGCTGCTGCCCGGGTTCTCCAAGAACCGCGACAACTGCGTCACAATGTACGCCACGTTGTATATCGCAAGCTGTACGCGCCCAGACGCGTACAGCTTGCGATATACAACAAGCATACGATCAATACTCTGTACGGCTTGGTCCTCATGTCCTCGCGTTCTGCGTTCGTGGTCGGCGACTGCAACTTCGTCAACTTCATGCCAGACTCGCACGGGTTCATCACCGCTTTCGCGTCTTGTTGGTTGAACGGTTGACAACGTCTTCGATGTAGCGCGTCTGTTTGATCATTAGCGTGCCTGCCGTGGGATCATGGTTGATCTCGATCCCAAGAATGAACTTGGCCGCGCCCAACTCCTTCATCTTGAACGCGTTCTTCAACGCTATTTTGATCTCGTTGATCTCCTAGTTGGTTTTGGCGGCGATGATCCTATCGTCTACGTATAAGCAGACGTACACGTAGTTGTCCTTCATCCCCTTTACGTAAACACACTGGTCTGCCCCACAACCTCGGAAAGCTATCTGCATGAAGACCGCGTGGATTGTTTGGTACCACGCACTCGCAGCCTGCTTCAGGCCGTAGGTTGCCTTGTTCAACTTGCACACCATGTTGTCTGCGTTCGGGACCCCGTACGGCACCTCCATGAAGACTTGTTCCTTGAGCTTGCTGTTCAGGAACGCCGTGTCCACGTCCAGCTGCTCTGTGACGTAGGCCTTCGCCACCACTACAGACAACACGACCCTGATCGAGTTCATGTTGGCGACGGGAGAGTACGTCTCCAAACAATCTACGCCATATTTTTGCTTGAAGCCTTTCGCCACAAGCCGCGCCTTGAAATGCTCTACCGGCCGTGCTCGTTCCGCTTCTTAGCAAACATCGGCACCCAATAGGCCGGGAACTTGACGTCCGTTCGAACCAAAGTCCATGAACCGTTGTCTGCGTGGGCCTCCAACTCGGCTTTCATTGCCTTGGCCCACTCCGAGGACTCGTTGCTTTTCATGGCCTGTTGGTACGTAGTCGGCGCATCGTCAGTCCCCTACATTGGCAGCGTAAGCTAACACAGCTTCAGCAATGAGGTTTCTTCGTCAACGCGAGGCCTCTTAGGCGACGGTGGCCAGGCATGGTCGTCGTTGTCCGGGTCGTCCATGTCGTTCAACCATGTATTCTTCTGCAGCATCCCTAAGGGCAAGTACTGATCCGCGTTGGCGTCGGACGTCGTTCGGGCTCCGGGTGGAAGACGAGGTTGTCACTGCGCTGCAAATGGTGTCCTTCGGTAAGTTGCCAGCTCATCCCTCGTCAACTCGCTCGACTCGGCCTCGGGCATCTCCGTGTTCTCCTCATGATCCTCCGCCACTGATTCCGTTGGCGCTTTAGCAGTGTGCTGCTTCTCTTGCTCGTGCAGCACGACATCATCGACGTCCTCCGTCGACTGGATGACCCTCGTGCTCTGCTTTGGCGCCGAGTCGTAAATACCATTCACCTCGCGCTCGTCGAGTTTCATCGACCTGGTCACCTTGACCTTGTTCGATTCCAAGTCGTACACGCGATAGCCCTTCGAGGTATCAGCGTATCCCAAGAACATGCATTTGAAGCTCTTCGGCTCCAACTTGTTACGCTTTGCCTTGTCGACGTGAGCGTACCCGACCGAACCGAACACGCGCAAGTGGCCCAGCCTCGGCTTGTCCTTGAACGCCAACCCACGAGTAATCATCGACAAATGTGAGCACATACCGGGCCCACCCTTCGACTTCGTCTTCATAGGCCCCATGACATCCGTGTGCACCAGCTGCAGCACCTTCGTCGTCTTCGATATTGATCGAGACGGAAAATGCGCCACCGTCTGCTTGCCCTTCATGCAGCCCCCGCACAACGCCATAGATTTCTTGTTCATGACGGCATGCCAGTGGTGGCGCGCTGCGTCTTCGCCAGCGCGTCCATGTTCAAATGGCCCATGCGTGCGTGCCACAACTCCCACTCAGTGTCGATTCCGGCGTACTCCACGTACTGCGCCATGTCCTTCTCGCAGTCAAGCACGTAGGCCTTGCCGACCTTCTTGCCCAATGCAATCGCCTTAGAGTTGTTCCAGATCGTGCAAGACTTCTGTTGGACTCCACGCTCATACCGCGCTCCGCTAGCCTGCTTACGGACAGCAGCTGCCGGTCCAGCCCGGAGATGTATAGCACATCAGCTATCTTAATGCGCATGCCATCGATGCCTGTCAGGCGCACCGACCCCATTCCCACCACCCGGATCTTCTTGCCGTGCGCGATGGTCACCTCGATGTTCGGGTCGAGGTGTTTGTATTCAAACAAGTCGGTGCGCCGTCGCACCGCTGTTGATCAGCCACCCTGTCGATCGACTCTTTCCAACGGCGAAGACCGCGTCATCGTCATTTCCCGCGTTCGGGTCCGGGCAGTCCCGCTTCAAGTGACCAATTTGACCGCAGTTGAAGCACTTGCCCTTAAAGGCACCGTTCTTTCTGAGGGCGTAGCCCTTGCTGCCCTTACGGCCCTTAAAGCCTGCGCCCCCCCCTGAATTTGCTGTCGTTCGTGGACGCCTTTAGCGCGCTCTCCGCACCTTCCTTCTTCTCGAGGCGCTCGTACTCCATGAGCAGCTTCTCCTTCACCTCGATCAACGTGGTGTCCCTTGCGTCTTCCACGATTGAGCAGATCAACTCGTACTCAGTTCACACTCCTTCTCTTGGCCTCGCCTAGGATGAGCTCTCGGTCAAGTGACTTTGGGCTCACCAGCGGGCGTTCCGGGCGGTGTATTGGCTCCCCAGACACCTGCCAAGTTCTTCCACCAGGAGCCGTGTCACGAGCACACAGCACGCTCCCCTTGATCGCTACCTCTCTCTCCTTCCTCTTCTCTTCTCTTGAACCCGTGCCCTCCACCAAAGGATAGACGGCGGCGATTTCTCGCTTTGACGGGGCGTAGGCGAAAGGCACGTGATCTAGTCCGCAGGGACGACGTACCGAAGAGTCGCTGCGTCGCGTGCTGCTTGTGTTGGACCCCGAAAATTCCACTCTGTTATTATCTGTTATATTTGTTGGGCTCTTGGCCCTCCTAGTAGGTTCCTATACAAATATTTAATGAAAACGGGCCGTTACGGCCTCTCCGATACTAAATCCTAGTCAATCGCTGAGGCGACTCTTCACGCTCGTCGACCATGAGATCTTGGTTCACCGGCCCTTCAGATGGGTACACTGGCTCTTCGGCGAAACTCCCCGATTGGTAGCTTGAGTACACGTTGATCGCCGAACTGCTGGTGTCACTGAAATCCAGCCATAGCCTAAGCTAGGCACATTCCGAAATCGCTCTACCACAACCCTCCTGATTACGACCCGAACCAACCGGCGAGTGTCCTAATCATCACTCTCGCTGAGCGATTTCTCGCATTCTCCAACAATTACCCGAGCGATCGCTGGCGGCTTCTCCACGCGTGCCGCATGAGCGACACTGATCTATCTCCTTCGCCGCCGGTAAAGTGTCATCACATCCCTTAGCCGGTTCGCCGACTCATCTGCTAACCCGCTGTGTGATTGGCATATCCTTGTCGATGTTACAGGTCACGGTGGATCTGTCGCCACCTTCGCCTGACTCGGCTGAGTCCACTTCTCCGGCCACACAAGCTGCGGAGCCGTATGCGCTCCTCAAGACGGAAGCCAAAAGGCTGCCAGGCCCGCCAAGCGGTTCAAGCACTGCAGCTGCATCGTTGATCGTGCCGGAGGCATCGTCGAGTCGTCCATTGACGCTCGCTGCCCTTGAACGGGTGCTGGAGCTTCGTGATCTTCGCCTGGGGTTTGACCAAGCCGAGCGAGAGAAGAATCTATGCAAGCTTCTCGCGTACACGTTTTCCAAGCCGTCTCCAACACCAAGTCCAGAGTTGGTGCGTCGCATTCAAGAGGTTTCCTCGATCGAAGACTTGGTCCCCGCCATGGAAGGCTCGCTCGTCGATGGACCGCATTCTGGTACCGTTTCATATCAAATCAATTTCAAATTCACAAATGCAATGTTGGTACAGTCGTAATACTCTCGACAATGGCCTGTACCCACCATCGCCGATGTCATCGTGTGGTGCAGTAGCTGAAGTTCACATTCGATGGCCTGCACCAACCAACGAAGGACTGAAATGCGCGGTCGCTAACTTTCGTCGGCGACCTGAACCATCTGCAGACGGTTCTCGCGCTTGCGCTGGAGGAGATAGTCGAAAAGGATTCCTCCGCACGACAAATTTGAGATTGGTTCCCATGTTGGTTCATCGTAACCCCACCACTTGACGTAAAATTCTCGCTGTCGGCGCTCCGTACCCGTCGAAATAGGCCATCGATCGTCGAGTATAGCTTCGACAATGTACTTATCATCACAGGCCTCTGGCTCCCAGCTGTCTTCCGGTAGGAGCTCCTCGTCGAAGTCAAATCGTTCATCTTCACTGAGGCCATCAACGAGCTCTACCGTCGGTCGCCGATCATCTTCGCTCACTGCCTTAAGTCTTGAGACGTGAACAACAGGATAGAACCAATAACCCGCTCTGTCAGGCAGCTCGAGCTCGTAGGCAAATTCTTCGACCTTCCGCTTGATGCGGAAAGGACCATGCCATCTATGAGCAAGCGTTTTGGTCAAACCGGGCTTCACGCGCTCCATGAACAGCCATACACGACTTCCAGGCTGAAATAACGATCGATGAGATGCTTTCTCGGTTGAATCGCTGGCCTCCCCGCTCTCGACTGCTTCTCTTTGTTCGTCGAAGGGTACCGCAAGCTGCTCGACTCGCCCAAGAGCTTCATTGTGTTCTTTCGCTCGCCGGGCCTTTTCCGTTGCTTGGTAGTGCTTTGCCATAGCCAACGCGACTTCGTGTTGACGATTGGCCTCCCGTCTCCAAGCTGCAGCGTCGGATCTGTCTCCATTGCCGAGCCTCAGCGAGCTTGTCATTGCTTTTAGGGTCGATTGGGCATCCCATCCATGTACGAGGTAGAATGGTGTCTCTTTCCTTGTTGTATCCATCGAGTTGTTAATTGCATGCACCATTTTCTCGGCGATCTCGTCCCAATCCTGTTGAAGCGGATCCTCGACATACACCTTCACTGTCTGGATCACTGACTTCACCGAACGTTCTTGTTGGCCATTTGCTTGCGGCCTGTAGCTGGGTGTTGCTCTTGACCTGGCCTGTATGAGCTCAAGGAATGCTTGGAAGGTCTCACTCATGAAGCGTGGATCGCGATCGTGCATTATCATCGTCGGGGCACCAAATCGCCGAAATACGCACTCTTCAAATACGTCGGCGACGTCCTGAGCCTTAGTGCTGCTCATTGCCTTGGCGATCACATAACCAGTGAACGAACACTGGAAAAGCAGTAGCGACACGTTGCCTCGCCGAGTCCGCGGAAGAGATGTCACAAAGTCCATTGACACGATCTGGAAGGGACGATCGGCGAGCACGTTGCCTGGCGAATAACCTCTCAGCTGGGGTTTGCCTTTACTAGTGCTGCAGTCAGGACATGCGCGCACATGGCGAACCACCTTGGCATACAAGCCAATCCAGTAATAGTCTCTCTTGACGCGATGATAGGTGCGAGTGATCCCTTGATGGCCTCCTTCGATAGAATCATGGCAGCTTTGCATAACTTCGTCGATCATTGTCGTAGGTACTACCAACCGAAGTCGCGTCTCGGCTTCGTCACTGTCACCCATCTTTCGACTTTTGCCCACGTATTGAAGCACGTCTTCTTCATCGATCACGAACCGGTCGGCTAATTTACTTGCACTTGCAGCCCTTTTGAAGGTCAGGGACTCAATGTCGCCGCGGAGGTACGCTTTCACGGTGCTTCGACGACCTTCTGACGCAAAGCTGTGAAGGCTTTGCGTGCCACGGTGAGGTCACCCCCTGGAGCGAAGTCGTCGTCCTTGATCTCGCATAGCACCGCACCATAAGCGGCTAATCCTTGAATGAAGCGCCCGTAATAGTTGAGTGCTCCAAGAAAAGATTGCATTCCTTTCTTCGTTGATGGAAATGGGAGCTCAGCGATCGCCGCCAACATTTTTCCGCCAGCCTGTATCCCTCGGCTGGTTACCACATGTGATAGGAAGTCGACCTTGGACTGCTCTTCGAGAGGCTGATGCTGATCCTGCACTCGGCGACCCTAGCCAGCAGCCTGTCTAGCAACGATAGCCACTCATCGAATGACGTTCCTCCGAAGCAGATATCATCCACAAAGGACCGGCGATGAAATACCGGTACCAGGCCCGACTTATCGGGTTCACCTGTAGTAAACATGTCTGCATCCGGGCTGTTGATCAACTCCATAAGCGGGTCGGCCTCGACGAGAGCGAGGTGGTCAGCTTCATACTTCGTCCTTAGATCGGCGCAGTCAACATTCGTCGACTTCGCCGAGTGTACCACGAACTTCTTGCGTAATGCTTGGGCCTTCTCTTCCGCCAGCTTCATTCGCTGAGCGAACGCCTCCCAGCCTCCTTTTGGCTGGACTTATCCCCATAGCGCATTATCAATCATGCGCTGGTAAATCATGGGTGCGTTCTTCAAGCCGAACGGCATGCGCAGCCACTCAAAGTGGCCTAGGGCACAAACAAAAGCTGACACCCATCGTGCACGCATCGTCATCATAATCGCCCAGAAGCCGCTGGCTGCATCCAGTGAGCAAAACCACAGGTAGCTCTCCATTTCAGTTAGTAAATCGTCGACCAACGGCATTGCATATTCCATGATGAGAGTAATTGCATTGACCATCTTGTAGTCGATGCACAGTCGTATATCCTTGCCGTTCTTCTTGAGAACAATTACAATCGGCGAGGCCCACGGGCTGCTTGAAAACGCAATTAATCCAGCCTCCAGTAGACCTTTGAGTAACTCGTACAGCTTTCGCAGGTACTTAAGCGGGATTCGCCGAGCTCTCTGCTTGATTGGAGCGTGCCCACGAACGTCTATATCGCAGACTACCCCGTACGCAGGCGGTGGCAATGCATTTCCACTTGAAATCATGATCTCCTCGTGCTTCCGCAGTGTTTCGACGAGCTTGAGTTGTGCAATAGGGTCCAGCGCCGGGTTCTTGACGTTGTCTCCATCATAATCCAGTGTCGTCGATGCTGGCATCGTAAGGTCAGGCAGAAATGCCAGTTCATGTGCGTAGTCTTCAAAATGTACTTCAGTGCCTTCATGCTCGAACTCGTCGGACGCCTCCTTGCTGCTTGTCAATGCATTCGCTGACGCAATGTACCTCAATCTCAGATCGTCGAGCGGGTCATCCGCGAACGAGTTGTTGCTGATTTCCTCGTCGAACGCTTGCAAGCCAGCGACCGTGACGTACACAGGCTCCGTGGCGCCTCCCATTCCGTCGAGAAATGTGCCTTGGATAAGGTCAGGGCGCGCACTTAGTGCCCGCACCTGTTCGGCCTGCTGTCGGAGCGTCCCGATCAAGTCAGAAGCACGCCATGTGTCACCGACCGCTATCCTCGGATCTGTATTCGTCGAGCTTCGTTCGCTCCCTGACCTGGTGTCGGTGGCTTCCCTCCCATGGAAATCAGTTTCCGAGCTTGTATCAATGCTCACTGCGTTCGCCGAGCATGCAGCGTTCACAATTTGGCTCGAGGTGTCGCTGGCACAGCAATTGGACGAAATTTCGTCGACCTGTGCAGACGTAGCCGTGTCTTGAGCGCCTCGGGCCTCGTCGAGCTTCTTCCACTGCTTCACATGTCAAACCTCTTAGTGCATCTTCAGGACGTCGCCGTACTCCTGCTGGAGTTTCGTAGCTACGTCTTTCGACGACCGGAGGTTGTTGAGCGAGCCAAGCTTCATAGAGCTGACGCTCTTTTGCCAGGAGTTGACTGTCCTTCGACGACCCATACGCTATCACTTGCCACTCATTATACTTCTTGGTGTGTAGTTGTACGAATCCATCGGTAATCGGCAGTTCGCCGATAGGTACCCACCACGCGAAAATAAAATGAGCCGGGCACCACACTCGACGATCTGACACGTTCGTCACCTTGACCCACGTTGCGCGGCCTGATTTGTTGAAGTGCACCGTCGGAATGAGCGTGCTGGATCGTCGGACCCATAACTGATGTGTCTCTGAGCTCGGTTGATTCCGTTGCAGCTTAAATTCGACGACCTCACCTGGCGGTACGTCTAACGCTTCAGTCGGACCACCAGGTACATGCTTGCCAGTCGGCAGCTCGTCGACCTCTCGCTGAGCCTTGATTAGCGGCACCACCACCTCATCAGGGTTTTGCATCGTCGACCTGAAGAGGTCAAGCCTCACACCTGCTGGCATCATGAAATCAGTGCCGAGAATGACATCCACCCCGGCGAAGTGCGGCATTATCCAAACTTCAAACTCGTAGACGAGCTCCCAACCAAGCGTCAACTTGATAACCGCATGTTCATCGGTATAGACCTTGTCCTTTCCAATCCCTTGCACATCCAGTCGCATATCCTTACTAACACGTCGCCTCAATCGCAACTTCCTCGCGAACGAATCGGTGACCGCACTGACGTTAGCGCCCGTATCCAGCAGTATCTTGTCCGCACGTCGTTCACTGCTCCCAAAGCCAGCGCCCGCATCCGTTTTCGCTTGTGAACTGTTTCTTCGACCATCAACCCTTGCGTTCACCCTTGTTCAGCTTGATAGCCTTGCATCTTGGGCTCGGTCTCAGATCGGTGGGCGTAGCACTAGTAATAATCCCGGTTGATTCGCCGACCTCCTGACTTGACTTCAGTAGGGCTGGCTCGTCGATTGGTTCCAATTTCCCGTCTGTTTCACATTCAATTTCCGTCGCATCATCATTTTGCAGCCATTTGCCTTACCGAATGAACGCAAACACGTAGTTTGCCTCCACTACGGGCTCAGCGAACTGTGGCGGCCCGTCTTAGCCCAACCCAGTTATAGTTGGCGGGCGCGCTCGTTTAAATTGCTGGAATAGATGCCTTGGAGCTCAGCAGGAAGGGATTCCTTCTCATGTTTTGACTTGAGGAACTTGACTGCCTCTTCGTAGAGTCGGTGGTGCTCGCACTGTCCAATACCATGGACTTGGGTACAAAACTTGCACTTGCGGAAGCACTTGTGCGCCGAATGGCGTGGATCACCACAGGCAGCACACGGTCCGTATTCTGGACGTGCCCTGCGGTCGCTGTCACCCCAGCGTCGTCGCGGAGCGGCGTCATTTCGCGAACAGACCAGCGAAGTCTGTTCGCTGACCTCCTGATCTGTCGGGAAAGTGTCCAGTATCTGCCGCATCCATGTACTCATCATCCGACTCAGAGTCAGATCGGTAAGATACGTCGGATGATTGCTCACGCGTTCGTAATCATCGGAGTCGGCTCGGCGACGTGACGTAATCGCCATCTTGTCAGACCACGCTTCATATAGCTCGTCGACTGATGCACCGACGAGGGTGACTTGCGGCTGTAGCGGTCATCGCGACGGCTTCTACCGTCACCTCGACGGTCTTCTCGGTCTCCACGACGGTCGTCACGTCTGCCTGCGTCATTGCGACGACTCCCATCGCGGCTGGGCTTGCTCGACGAGCGTCCAAGTCCTTTGCGGCGACGATCGGCGACTAGCTTGTCGTTAATCACTGCCTCGACCTTTGCAATGTTGTCAAATCGCTGAGGAATTAGTTGTTCCACCAGCGCATCATCGCGACACGTCTCTAGGAAGTGCTTCACATGCTGCTCACCAGTGCGTCCACCAAATTCGTAGTGAATGCTCGCCGAGCGAGCGTATCCATTCAGGCGGAGCAAATAATCACAGATATGCTCTCCAGAGTCCCGCTCGGCCGTGTAGTACTTGCTCGCTGGGGTTTGGTCGTATTGCGAGCAGTAGTACGTCATAAACGCCTCGCACAACAGTGACCAGCGCTTACGCGTCTTCTTCGGCAGCTGACGAACCCAGTGACCAGCGCCATCTTCCATGCACAACTGGAACGCCTCACACCAGCGATCTTGGGGGGTGTTCGTCCCCTCCATCTCGTAGATGAATTTCTTGAGCCACTGCAACGATCGCTCGCTACGATTACGAGCTCCAGAGAATTTGGTCAATTTCTTGAGCGATATATGGTTAGTCAGCATAATTCGCTGAGCTTCCTCTTCATCTTCGCGTAAATACGTCCGAAGAATTTGCGCCGCCAAATCATCACAGGGATCATCACCTCCACCGATATCATCATTATCATCATCATCGTCATCGTCATCGGTGTTTCGACGACTCGCAAGGCTCTTCTTCGGGGTAACCATGTGCGAGTCCATGAAGTATGGCGATGCAGCCGAAGTCCCAAGCACTTCCTTCTTGATCGCCGGCGTCTGCACTTGGGTGTTACTCTTCACCTTCTTCGGTGTATCAGGTAGCGGAATGTTGCGTGGATCAGCTTCGCCGAGCTTCATCACAGTCACCAAGCCTCGGATTCCGAAGGTGTCCTTCAGCTTGTGCTTCCACTTAGTAAGCTCGGCGCTAACATCGCCGAGCTCCCACACATCCAGCGCCACCTTGGACGGCAGTGCTGTGCACGCAAAGCCCATAGCCTTTAATAATCGCTTAGTCTGTTCGGCGAGCTTGCTCACGCTGCTACTGTCGATGGGGCATATCAGCTCTTTTTCCAGCATAATCCACTTGGCCCCTCCAACTTCTTTCGGTGAGAACATCGACATCCAGGCACTGGTCGCGGTCATCGAACGTCCGATCTGACCGAGTGCCCGGTAAGTGCTTGGCGTATCTCCATTCACCGGCGGCCGGTTCGACGTCACCGGGCGCTCATCCGGAGCCAGCGCACGTGCCGAGGCTACTTCTTCGAGGTCGGCATCCACTCGGCGAGCGATCGGACGCGGAGTACCCGATTTTCCAACAACTACAGAGAGTTCGTCGACCTCTCCGTCTTCCGTCTCCTCTTCGGCGGGCTCCATCTTCATCTCAACTTCATCATCTTCATCAACTCTACTTCCATGGCCACGATCGTCGACAGGCTCGAACTTCACCGAGCGTGGCGTACTGGCCGTCGTCCTCGTCGTCGCGTCCGCTGATCTCGGCCGCGCGCTTGACCTTCCACCGGCCGTCGCCGGAGTACTGCCCTTCGCGTTCGTCGACGTCTTGACCATCTTCACTTGTTGCTCGTTAACTTGGTACTTACCTAAGTGTCACAACCACCCTGTTCCCGGGTCGCGGCACCAGTTGTGGTATTGCACACAGGTAAAACTTGTTAGCCTTCCCACAGTACACCCACAACACCCGCCTCAGCGAAGCAGGCTTGAGGGCGAATCCGAAGATCGCCCAGTCCGTTTACAGCGGTGTAATAGCTCCCCAGACACCTGCCAAGTTCTTCCACCAGGAGCCGTGCCACGAGCACACAGCACGCTCCCCTTGATCGCTGACCTCTCTCTCCTTCCTCTTCTCTTCTCTTGAACCCGTGTCCTCCACCAAAGGATAGACGGCGGCGATTTCTCGCTTTGACGGGGCGTAGGCGAAAGGCACGCCTACTCGGTACGCTTGCAGGCCGAGTAAAACCCGCGTTCGTCGACCTCGACGAACCAACTTGTGACCACTTGGGGCCGATGTCCAGGAACCACCACCCACGCTTCTTGGACTTGCCACGCGGCCGAGATCGCTTCCGTCACTCCGTCAGACGATCTCAGCGGTGGGCATGATCTAGTCCGCAGGGACGACGTACCGAAGAGTCGCTGCGTCGCGTGCTGCTTGTGTTGGACCCTGAAAATTCCACTCTGTTATTATCTGTTATCTTTGTTGGGCTCTTGGCCCTCCTAGTAGGTTCCTATACAAATATCTAATGAAAACGGGCCGTTACGGCCTCTCCGATACTAAATCCTAGTCAATCGCTGAGGCGACTCATCACGCTCGTCAACCATGAGATCCTGGTTCACCGGCCCTTCAGATGGGTACACTGGCTCTTCGGCGAAACTCCCCGATTGGTAGCTTGAGTACACGTTGATCGCCGAACTGCTGGTATCACTGAAATCCAGCCATAGCCTAAGCTAGGCAAATTCCGAAATCGCTCTACCACAATGCCCCTCCATCCGAGCCGGAGATACCTGCCGACTTTGAGTGTTTTGAGTAGTTGCTACTAAGTAAACAAAACAGCATTAAGCTTCTTTCCCGATACATTGTTGCTGTATATGTATCCGATTTTGGTGTTCTAGTATGGTAGCTTAAAGTGGTCACTTTCTGGTAGATGGTGGATGTGCCCTATTAGGACACATCCAGGTAGCTATTTGTTGGTTGTCCTATTAGGACAATGGTCATTCTGTTAGATTTGTCCTAAACGAGAGCGCGCTGTCCTAACCAGGACGCGTTCTATGAACAGTCTGAAGTTATTTATCAGAAGCGTTAGGACAATAGGACACTTTAGGAACATTCCTAGGACGTATTTGCGTCTACCCACGGCAATGATCTCATCGGACAATAATTGAACACACAACACTGTGGTAGTGATTCTGTTTTACATTCATCAGCTGCTTCATCGCATCAACCAATTTAGAAGTTGTCGTGCTTTTGAGTGAGCTCCAGTGCCTCCAGCGAACACCACAACCGAGAAATTTGCTACTGGATGACTTGATGGCCTATCTCGATGCAAGCGCATTTATCCGAAATAAAGCTTAGCGGCACAATACATGCTGCAACACCAGCACGGCTTACTTGGCACCTTTAGTGATGCCTTGAGTCAGTTCTCCCAAATGAAAAACTTATTCCCAAAACCATGTTTGAAAAATTCTACCACCAACGCTGGCTGATGTTTCTTTTCAGAGTGATATCCACGCAGATTTCTTTTCACATTGTCTGAGGTCGTGTCAAATAACGCGTGAGGTGCTACCCGCACATTGATTATTAGGTCCGTCAACGCCCAAGCCGGTGCTAGCGCAGCTTGGGTGGCCATGATGATTGAAAACAAAAGCGACAATAACCACTTGGGAAACATGAAGGAGGCCCATTTTGCTTGAGCGACTTGAATCTTGTTCAAAAAGGAGGAAACAACTCGTCGACTGTATGCTGTATATCGACAGAAGCGCATTCCACATTGCACTAGTATCCGTACTGACTTCTAAACTTCAAAGCACAAGATAACAGCAGCCGCCAGCAAGAAGCACATGCAGTGCTTGCTGTCCAGGATCAGCCTTCATCCGCACGCCCACCTTATCACCACTAGTTGTGATTTACTAAGTATTCTTACTAATCAGCAAGATCTCGGGGGCCTCCTGGTGGTCCTGAGGTCTACGAGCCTCGAAGCTACGCACTTGGCATGCGTTCGACTCCCGCCAGCGCGGGACTTTTCCAACAATCCGTGATCCGAATGATTAGCATTCTTGAAATCAATATCTCACTCAAACAAATCAAAATCAACATCAGGCATCAGAATCATACCTTCAGAATTCAATAGCCAAGTGAGTAGTACCAGGAATAACCAGTTAATCAACTCAGTTTCCTCCAATCAGCACGATCGATGTATACTAGTGTAGGCAGTGTAGTTCGTACGTACGGTATGCGTAAATCTGATCTTTGTTATCATTACGACTGCATCGATAGCTCAACTTGGATTGCGTGTCTGATAAGCCGAAATAAACGCACGATGGGGGTAATGCACAAGCTAAACATTAGACTCGCGGAAGTCACACGTGTGAGGTGATTGTGGCGTGAAAATAAGTTAGGTCGTAGTCAGCGATTATAATTCCGTTATGCTACAGTAACACTTCGAACTAAAGGCGAAGCCCGAGCAACAAAGATGGTGATTTCGTTAACTTGCTGTGGCACTAATAGAGCCTTGTTGATCTTGCTGCTGCCATGTGCTGTAAATTGTGATTCGCGATCACCCGTCTGCTAGTTCCGAGGCAAGCATCCAGCCCGCAGCCTACGGGATATTGTCGAACCTGGAAAACCAGTCGTTTCATTTACTTTTCATGCCACTTGTGAAGCTGCGAGCGAAACCGAACAAATCAAAGGGTAAAGTAGGCCATAGTTACAAAGATATCACACAAAACTGAAGCCACTTTACACCATAGCTGTAAGCAGCGAAAATTCCCACCTTTTAAGTGGTCTGGTAAACACCCACCAGCCTGATTTCAAATTCAAAGATCGTGGAGCGGATCTTATTTTTTCAACTTGGAGACGCCTACATGATACATGACAGCATCACCAATGAAAACAACAAAAGCTTATTATGTGTTGTTGATGTTTTGATCAAACTCGCAAAGGCAGTAGAACGTGTCTGCCCAAAACCCTCAAAGTAATGTAGTGCCGAACGACCTCATGATTCACAAGATACTTTTTCACGTTATTAATCTTTTCTCCCCAGGTCGAAAGCATACATGTAGACAGCGCTCGAACATACATGTATGCTCAGCTTCATTAAAATTGATTGGAAATTCGTTCTGGAGTGCATATGTAATGCAGAAAACGTTCAATTTTTTTTTTTTTTTAAGTGAGTTCCATGTTCTTGTTGATAAATGGCTTGGGGAATTGAGTGGTCTATAAAACACATCTTTTGGTTAGCAAATAGCTTAGCTTATCAAAATGGCACTCCTTACTGGTTTAATTTCCTCCTTAGACTCGCCGTACTGTCCTCAGGTCGATCGCTGGTTTGTCGTGCATTCATGTACGAATGCGCTTGTCGTGGCGTGCGGTCTAGTCATAATACATATCATAACCACATCGACTCCCCTTTAAACTCGGTGGACCACGCCAACCATCACTCACTCCGGCCGTGCAAGTGAAGGTCGATGTGGTCCACAGCGCGGTGTCAAGAACGCACTCGCCAATTATGACGCCGGAGCCGACGCTGGCGGCGCTGGCCGCGGCCTCCGACGCCGAGCGCGGCGCCTTCCTGGGCGACGCGCAGCTGCTGGAGCAGGTGGACGCCTTTCTCACGCGCGCGACGGCGCTGCAGCTGCAGGGCGAGCGCGACGAAACGGCGGCCCGGGCCTTGAGCAGCGTCGCGCGCGGCGTGTTCGAGCTGTTCGCGCTCGCGGCGAGCCGCGCGCCGGAGCGCGAGACGTTGCAGCTGCTGCGCGTGCCGCGGCTGGCCCCGTTCTGCCAGATCTTCGCGCGCGCGAACGGCGCGGCCGTGGCGGCCATTTTGGACAGCGCTGTCAAATATGCGCCGGCATTTTCGACAGGCCTGGCGACGTTGCGGCAACTTTACATCCGGCAACTTAACGAGCTTCAACGTGCGGCGCCGCAGGCGTCTCGAGGGCGCGTGGCGGACCTGGTCCGGCTCGCACTGGAGCTGAGTTTGTCGCTGGCTGGGATGTGCACGGCCGATTCAGTGGCGAGTCAATTGCTGCTGGACGGGAAGGAGCTGGAGACGGAGCTGCAGATGCAGGACCAATCGCTGCTCTGTGGCCTTGTGCAATGCTATGAGGCGGCGCTGCCGGCGCTGCAGCGGCAGGTGGCCACGTTCGACGAGAAGGGGCAGAGTGAGCTGCAGCCGCTGGTGGCGGAGACCAGACACGCTCTTTTGCAGGTGCTGGGGAGGTGGGTGGACCTGGTGATGGAGAAGCAGCAGAAGTCTGGGTCTAGTGGAGAGGAAGTGCTGGCGGGTTTGCACGCTCTTAGCAATGGCAGCTCGGAGCACGAGGCCGAGCACGGGTCGTTCTTGAGCGACTTGTGGTTCTTGTGCGAGTACAAGGACAAGGTGGCCGAATTCTTCGACCGCTGCGAGCTGGATCGAGACAACTTTGCCTACCTGGACATGGTGATAGAGGAGCTCCCTCGACGACGCATCTTGCCCACGATGCTGGTGGAGGATTTGGCTGCAGAGACGAAGCCAATGGCGGCTCTCTCTGCTGCTGCCAAGGAGTGGAAGGCGCCCAACAGTGAGACGGGAGCTGAAGAGACGAAGGCTGCAGCTCCGCAGAAGGATGAAACAGAGACAGAGCTGGCTCCGATGGTACACCAGGTGAAAGACCTTCTCCCTGACCTGGGTGAAGGCTACGTTGAGCTGTGTCTACTGAGCTCGAATTTGCAAGTGGAGGCTGTGATCAACTTCCTTCTAGAAAGCAACCCGCCACCGGTGCTAATCGAGGTTCCCCAGGATTTAAAGCGCTCCGATCCTGAGTTCGAGCGTTTGGAGGCTCAGATCACGGGCAAGCCGGTGCCTGTTCCAAAGGCTGACGAGTCCAAAAAGCTCGATCCTAGCCGGGTGTGGATCGGCAAGAAGTCGATGGAAAAAACGTATGACCCACAAATTGCAAAGAAGGACCATCAACTCGTAGAGAAGATGAAGCAGCTTGTGACCATGTACGAAGAAGAAGATGAGTATGGCACCTTGCCGAGTGGCGACGGCATTTACGGTGATGCGGATGGTCGCGATGATGGCGTAGCTACGTTGGATGAATACGACGACGACTACAACGATGAGTTTGATGATTTCGTCCCCTTCAGCATTCGTGATGGCGGTAGCGCTGACGACCAGGACGTCATTCGCGAGCAGAACCGTCGCATACGCTTGAAAGAAGAGAAGGACGCATTCTGGGAAGGTATGAAGAACCGGAATCGTGAAAACCTACTGAACGTTGTTGACGACGACGATGAAAATGAAGATAAAGAAGAGAAGGGAGACGCTTTAGGAAATGAACAAAAGTCTGCACGACCCAACTCTCCTGCTAACTCATCTCAAGATTCTTCAGGCCCGAAGTGCAAGTCTACAAGGCGGAAAGACAAGAGGCAAGGGATTGAAAAGAAGCAGGATGAACCATTGACACCGCAGCAGATTCAGCGTCAACGAGCAAGAAAAGACAAGAACAAGGCCAAAGTGGCTAATCACAACCGTAAGGACCGAGCGATGAAGAAGATGGGCTGATTGTTAGTCTTATAAGCGTGGAGGGACAGCTAGCTACCGGGAACACTGGTGAAGTTGTGGCGGATAACTGGTGAACTGAGCTGTTGATTTTTCCCTGCAATTTATATTGCTTCTTCAGTTTGCAAATGCTTTAGAAAGTGATGCGACGCAGCCTCTTTGCCAGCTTAGCATTTTTACGCAAGCGTCTGCGCGCTGCACGCTCTGCTTCGTGCACATGAGTAAGATCCGGGTTCAAATATATACTTGGAATAGGAAGCAGAACTTGCTGAGTGGGTAGCTCTGGTAGTGCCAGTCGTGTGGGCCTCGTTTTCGATGAGTCAGTATGCAAGTCGTCATCGGATCTCAATCGTTTTGCCTCAAGCACTTGCTCCAGTCTTGTTTTCGTTGGGCTATGCTCAAAGAGATGATCACGATTAGACTGGTCATCTGCGCCGAAAACTTCGCTACCTGATGACCCCCAGCCATCAGTGTTCCCTTCATTGTCAGTTTGTCCTCTGCGAGCCGAATTGATTTCGGGTAGACGTTGATCTTTAGACGTCGAGGAAAGTGAGCTAGGCGGTGGCAACAGCGAGTTTGCAGATCGTGTCTTCTTTCGGATGAATGGTGGCCGCGGAGGATCTGAGATTGGACCCAGTACACCATTCTTGTTGTTCGCATCCATGTTTTGATTATCGGCATCCCCGTCAGGTGGGCTAGGATCATCAAAGGAGCGAATTTTGTCGAGTTCGGCAAATGCAGTTATCCATTGCAGCTTCACGTGGTCGTAGATGGTCATCGTTACTCGCTCGTACAGCTTATTGAGAAAAGATGCGTATTCTTCAGCGCTTATGTCAATAGTCCAGATATCCGCCTAACAGCGAATGGGTAAAGAAGCATACACAAAACAGTGAGAGTCATCACTAGTGTAATTAAGACCTGGTCCTCCAACGCACCACTTCAAACAAAGATCCGAAAAAGAGGAGCTTTGACATGGTTTCACCATCAATGGAATCTTTTGCCCAGTCCTTTTCGACGATGAATCGCGCCTCACCAATCGAAAACTCACTAGGAGCGACTAACGCTTTGTAAAACTTCATGAATACGTCCACGTAATCGTGCAATGGAATGGTATCGCCACCCCGTCGTATGCAAGGGAATGTCTCCCAAAAACGTTCAATAGCTCCAAGCACATGAGGGTCTTTCATCAACTTCTGACGCTTCTTTAAATTTTCTTCAGTGTAGAAAGCGTGGTCGCCTTGCTTCCGGTAAGGTAGCGACTTAGGCGACAATGGATTCGCGGTGACGCCAGCTGTTTCGTATTTGAAAAGGAGTTTCTGACTCTTGCCTTGACACATGATGCTGGTCTTGACTTTGGACAGTTGGGGAACGAAAAATGGTACGCCCTCTTCATACGGTTTTGTAAGCGGCTTATCGTTCCGAAGAGAGTTTGTATACGCATTCATGCCCGCCATGAGATCAACTTGCCGATTGAATGGCAAACGTTAATGATACGATGCTGTTTCCAGACTGCCAAGCCTTGCTCGCGATCGTGCTACGTCAGACTATTCCTGGCACGACCAGAACATTCGTGATCAAGTACGTTGCATATGTTGCGAAGGTTGCGCGATCTTTCATCCAGCACTTTATCACGATTCATTGTGGAGGTCACTAGAAAATGTTGCTAGCAGCGTTGAAGATGCACATGCAGTGCTTGCACTGTTTAGCTAATCATCAAAAATATAATCGTACGGGCATCTCTAAAATGACTAAAAAATTAGTTAGTGATTTTTTTAAGCGTTTCTAAAGGATGCGCGTCGTCAAATTTGCTGGCGATCCCGCACATAAGGCGCGTCGTTGCTATAATGACTGTAAGCATACTGGCAGCTAACGCATGTGTTATGCAAGTGACTAGACACTAAACCATATCGCTTAAGAAATCACCATGGAAATCGCAGATGGGATGGCTGAGCAATTTCAGAGGGATGCCGAGTCTTTTGCCTGTAAACTATTTGCTTCTCGTGAAACAAACCATCGAACTTCTGGCATCTGTCCCAGGGCAAACGTAATGATGGAATAAACAATTTTTTTGGCACCGACAAGCTACAGTTCGCAGTAAGACTCAAAAATGGCGATCAGCGACCAAAACAAATCCAGAATTGAAATCGACCACGGTAAACATTAAAGCTGATGATTACCATGCTTCAAACGCACGGTTCCTCGTCCCCAGTTCGCAATTTGCACGCCCAGGCCCAGTCTTCCCACCTCAAGCAAGCAAAAATGCGAGTGCTTCCGCTCGTTTTGTTCTTCGCAGTTGTGCTGTCCACTGCTGGTGCGACAGCTGCCAGCAAAATCACTTCAGAGACAAGAACGAAATCGATCCATGATGAAGTTCTCGATACTCAGAGAACTGGCTGACGATCCTTCAGCTATTGAGGAAAGAAGACGACGAGGAGGTGGTGGCCGCGGCGGTGGCAGACGACGTCCTGGAGGCCAAGTTTACGGGCCATACACCAGCATTGGATTCATGTACCCGAACGAAACGCCTTACTTCAAGAAGGACATGCAAAAGTTGCTTAAAAACTGGGTAGCGCGCAAGAGAGCAGAGGCAAAGAAGAGAGCAGAAAAGGCGAAGGCGGCGGCAGAATGTCGTCGGCTCCGTGCTTGATTGCAGTTCATGCATGCCGTTGTGAGCAAAGTGTTATTCTTCCGCACCCCACTCTAATAACTACGATAGTGAGTCGTCCGTCCTCACTCCACTGGTGCTTCTCCACATGCTTCGCTCTGCATATCTTCCGCCACTCTTGCTTATCCACTTTTCGTAAATAAAACGAATCCACCAATTTAAACATCTTCGATTCTGGTCTATGGTATGGACCACGAGTGATCATCGACAAGGAGAGCTCGTTCATGGCAAACACATCGGTAGTCTCGCTGCGCTCGATCACGATCTTGTGAGTCTCGCCTGGGGTATTGCCGACTGCTAACGGATGTAAGTCGAGTTCCCCTCTTTGGCACAGCGCATTGACCTAAGAAATCCATCGTCGAAGCAAGGATAACTCAGGCAAACGCTCAATCATTGCCTTAAAGCTTGGGTGGTGATCAGAGGTCCTCCAATACCATAAAAAATTGTATTGCCCACTTCACTTCTCAATAATAATGATTTCAATATCAAGCTGAGCAATAGTAAATATTAACGCAGTTTCATATTATTAATGTTATCTTACTATGCCTCCTTCCTCTATATCCTGCCTGAATTCCAACGGACTGATATCGCAGAAACACATTAACATTGGACACTTACTGGTCGCTCTAGAACCTCCTCAGTTGACGCCAAAAACATACCAACCAAACAGTTTACATCTATCCTAACAGGATATTATAGTAATTTTGATAGATAAAAAGCCAGATTTTTTTTAATGTACTTCTACTAATTTATTGCCAATAATTAAGACAATATCATATTGTATTGGAAGTTGAACTATCCAATAATAAATAGTTTTAGTGGAAAGCTGATAATATATTGAACTGCAATATTTTTTCCCGACCTCTGGTGTGATGTTTCAACAATGCCAACAAACAGTTTATCATTTTCTCTTCCAGCACTTTCGAGGCGATTAAAGGTACTTGGGCAATGAAATTATCAATCGGCTCGAAGTGCAGTAGTTGATGCGTAGTCTTACTATCCACCTTCAGTAGAAGTAGGTATTGAAGCTTTTCTGCCGTAGTGATTATCGTGAGTGCTGCATTAATACGGTCTATACTTCGATCGACGTCGAATTCATCACGGTAAAAACACTGCCGCGCTACACCACCAAACATCTTAAACCGCTGTTTTGATCGTAGCGTCGTCGATACCAATCTCGAGTTCGGCTGCTGCTTCTTGGAGCTCATCCAGTGTCCACAGCGGCATGTAAAATTTCATTCCAACTTTCCTTGATGTACGCAGCCCCGTTTCGTTGGGACTCGTGAATACCACCGTTCTGGGGTACGGCTTTGGAGGCGGACCATCACACCAAACAAGTATCTGCCTCGGATCTCTGTGTTCTGTTGCCGCTCGCGCTGCTTCTTGGTTCTGTATCATTTGTAGTGTGGTGTCCAGTTGCGCCTGGCTTACAAATATTTGTTTTAGCGATGGTTCGCTCGAATCATCGTTGAAAATTGAAAACGCCTGGATGCAGGACGTCCCTGAATAAGCCACGGCTGCTTATGATCCACGTCCTCGAGTGCGTTCTCCAGAATTCGGCGAAGAAGTACGCGCCAAACAGAGACTTACCGGTTCCTGCATAATTAAGTACACTGAGTACGCTTACTAGTTCAGTGTTGGTTGGTTGCTTTGAGCTTACCTGGTGTCCCTGTCACGGTGACGCTTTTGTTATTGCCTTTTCCCAGCAGCAGCACTTTCGCTTCGACCAGTGGGTAGAGCTCCTTATAATAGTCACGTTCGTAGAATTCGCTGGAGCAAATACTGATGACTTGTTTGTTGGAATTGCTTGAATACTATCCTGATAGTGTAAATATCGTAATCGAGGATCTGCCAGAGGCATCCTCGCTTGGACAATGGATATTCGAGGTCGATACGCATGAAAAACTGTGCCAAGGAGGGGAACTGGACTTACATCCGTTAGCAGTCGGCAATACCCCAGGCGAGACTCACAAGATCGTGATCGAGCGCAGCGAGACTACCGATGTGTTTGCCATGAAGGCGCTCTCTCGATGATCACTCGTGTTCCATACCATAGACCAGAATCGAAGATGTTTGAATCGGTGGATTCGTTTTATTTACGAAAAGTGGATAAGCAAGAGTGGCGGAAGATATGCAGAGCGAAGCATATGGAGAAGCACCAGTGGAGTGAGGACGGACGTCTTCTCCTGTTTCGATTGACACTTTCAAAGATACATCCCGTGGATGCTCACGATATTATTTGCGTGCTCAGTAAGCTAGGGTACATGGACAAGCTCGATCGAGTCGCGCTTGTATTCGTTACCCCATGCGACTTTGCTCAAGACTTTAAATGTCAGCGAAGTATTCAACTGGATCAGCAGGATCATCCAACACCCATGCAGGACATTCGGCGCATTTGTGCCATCGCCCGGCAGACTGCATCGGTCTTAACACGTTACGGGGTGGCCACAATTGTCCAGTTGAAGAAGAAGAAGAAGCTAGATTTTTACGTGGCTGGTAAGGTTAAGATGAGGGAGCAGAAGGACAAAGAAGCTTGGAAAAACGCGGTGGCATGCTGGGAGAAACACGGTCACGCTCTATTTGCTGCTTTGCACAACAGCAGCGTGATTAAAAACATCTCGCAGTTCGTCTGCTCTCTTGATGACATGTAGTGCTTATGTGCTACTTGGCATGTCTAGTGGATGGGGACGAGTGAAGAAGTGGACGGCTGAAATGCCCGCAAAAAAGAGGAGGTAGTGAAGAAAAACAGTGGCGGAAAACCAATAATACCTACCGATCATGCATAAAGTTTCATATTACATGGTCACGATCAGATTTTCCAAGTTGGACTCCCAAGCCAAATTACCGCGAGTGTTTTTGTCGTCTTATCTTTTCAGTCGGTTTATCACTTTTCGCGCGCGAACACGATGACTCTGACGGTAGCATAATTTTAGGCCCTGAAGGAGAATCATAATTCTGCCATAATGGCACTATGCGCGACTAATTTCTCACCTTACCAGCGCAGCGATGTGTAAACGTAACATCTTTTAGCGCTGACTTCTAAAATGAAGGATCCTGAGGGCGAAAAAGCTTGGTATCACGCGGTGACATGCTGGGAGACACCTCTGTAGTTTGTGTTCTCCTACACTGATATGTAGTGCTTGCGTTGTGCTCGATTGAAATGCCAAGGGAGAATCTTACTTCTGAGTGCCTCTGGCGGAAAAACGAGTGGGGCGAAGGAAAAGTGAGCGTCAAAAAATATATTTTTAAGCATATTTCATTAAAAAAAATGAATTAGTAGAGCTATACGTTTCTAGCTACAACTTGCGTTGCGCACTGATACGTAGTTATCTTGGCGTCAACTCCTGCAGAGTTGTGAAAGACTTTAAACCGATGCAATGAGTGGCTGCCCACGAAATCAACAGCTTGTTTGGATGACGAGAACTCGCCGAGGACTATGTAGCCCAATGATTGCGACTGTGCTCGGTCTTAAAACGCTGCGCTCAGAATCGGAAGACACCACATAAACGCCCTCAGTTGCCATCGTAACCAGAGTAGCGCTAATTTGCAGGTGACGAGAGAGTAGGCTGAGAAAACAGCTCCACCAAAGGTCATGGGCTTCTTCACGGCCTTCCGCAACTTTTGTTATTATAGCAACACGTGCGCTGCCGGAAAGCTTTTCCACGGCCATTCAAGTTATAATACCGTGTGCATGTTACACTCTCTAGTCCTCTACCGCTCAGATGTCCTCCGTGTAAACGAGGGTGCTCAAATGTCCGCCGTCATAGAAAAGGTTCACAAAAGTCCGCTTCTTCGCTTATCCGCTCGGAAGTCCGCAAGTTGCCGCTCAGAAATAATCCGCACCCAAATGCCAGCCGATGCATAAGAGGTTGTTCCTCGCTTTTGCCTTTTGAAGAGGAGCAGGCTTCCGCAGGAAGCTGATAAGACAAGATAGTTCTCGTCCAACGCGAAAGAATACCTGAAGCAGAAAATAAAACAACAACAAACAGCACATGCTAACGTGAAGCACTTGCTACCCAAACACTCACTACTTGATGTACTATTGCTCGTTGCACGATAACGATCCCTGTTCGAGCCGACCGTCCTATGCTGTAGCGTCATCTACCACATCAGCTCGCTTACCATGAAATGCACATGTGATTTGTACCCATTGACAAGTGCGTGGCAGGGCATCGAGCTCATGCCGAGGCGGCCACGTCGGCCCGCGCGGCACCCAGTGGCGATCCACACTTGCCACAGAACTTGAATCCGGCCGGGACGCTCATGGCGCAGGTGGGGCAGTCCTGCGTGGCCTGATGCGCGTCCTTTTCGCGCTCGGCGAAGCGCTGGAGCTCGTCCACAGCGTTGGAGAGGCTGATCCGCTGCTCCCAGTCCGGGTCGGTGAGCCGCTGCACGAGTTCCCACTCGTCGTCCTTGAGCCCCTCGGGGCGCGGGTAGCCCTCGCCCGAGAACACCTTCTCCAGGATGGTGTCGTCGTCGTCCAGAGCATACGGCGGCTCGTTCGAGAACGCCTCGATGATGCACATGCCGAACGAAAACACGTCGGACGCAAAGCGCGGGTTGTGCGCGGCGTCGGCACCTGTCTCGCCCATGGGCATCAGGCACTCGGGCGCCTTCCACCGCACCGTGTCGGTCTGTGCCTTGGCGCTCAGCCCCACGGACTGGCTGCGGATGTACGAGAAGCCGAAGTCGCAGATCTTGGCCTTGTCGTCCGCGCCGATCACGATGTTGTTGCACTTGAGGTCACCGTGCACCACCTTCTGCGAGTGCAGGTAGGACAGCCCCACTGCCGCCTCGTAGAACAGTCTCCAGATCTCGCTCTTGTCCTCCATGAAGTAGTCGGCGAAGTTGCCGTGGATAGCGTCCTCGCACACGAAGAAGGCCGGCGTGCTGACATGGCACGCGCCGAACAGCTTGACGATGTGCGGGTTGCTGAGCTTGTGCCAGACCTCCACCTCCTTGAAGAACGACTTCATGGCCTGGTCGTCGTCCATGAGCAGGCACTTGATCACCACCTTGGCGCCTTTGCCCCAGATGCCGCGGTGCACCGAGCCGTACGAGCCGCAGTCGAACATGTCCTTGGAGTCGAACTCGACGTCGTCGCTGCTGATGAACCACTCGGGCACCACGGGCACCTTGGCCTTGGACGTGCTCACCACCTTCTTGAAGGCCTTGTGCATGAGCTGCAGCTGCTCCGGGTCGTTCTGCTCCTTCTTGTGCTCGAGCTCGAACTTGATCATGGCCAGCCCCTCCTGCAGCGCCGAGCCCGAGTTCTGGATCTCGGCGTGGATGGTCTGGCCGTTCGAGAGGATTTCGGCCATTTGCCTCCGGATGTGCTTCTGGTCCTCCTCCCAGTCCTTCTTCCACTTGGCCATCTCAACCATGTGCGCGATGTTGAGCAGGCGGAAGAGCTCGTCCAGGTCCGTGTGGAAGTCCTGCACGGCGGCCACCACCTTGCGGTTGCTGGCCAGCCGCTTGATGAGGCTCTTCTGGGCCTGCTTCTTGAGGAACTTGAGGAAGTCCGAGATGGTGCGGCCGTACATGAACAGCACGCGGTTCTGGCGCAGCGCCGTCTCGTCCGTGATCTTGTACAGCTCGTCGTTCACGAACTTCATGCGGTCGTACACGCGGCGGCAGATCTCCTCGTTCTCCTTCACCTGCTTGACGAAGTCCAGCACGTTGCCCAGCGCCTCCGAGATGGCCTCGCCCAGCTCGGGGATCACGAACTCGGCCACGAGGGAACACACGTTCATGCTGCTATCGACTTGTGCGGCTCCGGGCGAAAGCTGGAATGAGCTCTGATTTACCTACCGGATACTTCTCTCTGCAGGTCTACTGGCCTCCCGCCAACGGCTTCAACGTGTCTGGAGCTCTCTGTCTGCATTAACTCGATCGTTTATCTGCCGGCTACTGCTTTGTTTGCTGTGTTGGTGGTCTAGAAGATCCGGTACGACGTGGGGGCACGGCGACGCTCCCATTGCGTCTCGTACGTGGCCCAGTGCTTCCAGTCCAGCGCGTCGAGCGTGGCGGCGATCTCTGCGGCGAGCTTCTCGTCCGAGATGATCTTGGTCTTGTCCGCCTGGTCCAACGCCTGCACCTTGCGAAGACGCTGCAGCGCGAGGCCCAACGCACCGAAGTGCCGGTCGTGCAACAGCGCCACGTGAAGGTACGTGGACGCCTCGACGTCCTCCCACTTCTGCAGCTCGGCGTACGCGAGGAGGAAGTCGTCCCATTGCGCAGAGTCGCCCAGCGCACGCGCCTTACGAGCGAGCGCATCAGCGAGGATCGACTTCTCTTTCTCCTTCTCCTTGCGCAGCTTCTTCTCCGCCGCAGGTTGGTCGCCAGGGACGCTGCGAGTGCCGAAGAACAGCGCCAGCTCGTCCTGCTTGATGAGGGCGAGCACGGCGTCGGCAGCCTCGATCACCTCCGCCAGCTGAGAAGATCGGTTGGCCTCGGCATCGAAGTGGTGCAGCTTTGCCTGCATCGCGGGCAGGTGGTTCGGGAACTGGTCCACAAGACGCTGCCATGCTGCCAGGAACGTCGGCTTACCGACCAGCTTCGTCGTGCGCTCGAGCAGCAGGTCGCGGACAGCCTCATTCGCGATGACCTCCTCGTCGCGCTCATCCTTGGGCTCCTCCGGCTCGGGCTCCTTCACGGGGGTGGGCGCCGGTGGAATGACATACGAGATGTCGAAGCCACCCGGGCGTCTACCGCACCTATAGTGCGCACAACCATAAGTTAGTATACCGCAGCACCTGCAGCTACTCGAGAAGGAAGAAAACTTACCCCTTGATGGCTCCGTCCTTCTGGCCAAAGTGGATTTTGCCAGTCAAAACGTCTCCGACAGCATTGCCAGCCGGAAGTTTGTCGTGGGCAGGCTCTCCGATGAACAACGGGACGTACTTCCCAGTAGGCAAGTTCTTCTCGTCCAGAGCCTTGCCGCCCAACGCAACATCGTCTTGGTGCCCAAACACTGAGGCAGAAATCTCCTTGACCTCGTGATTCAAGATTAGCATCATCTGCTTTAGCTTCTCGAGTTTGCTCACGTCCTCGTGCCGCACTTGAGCGCGAACAACGTAGGAGCCCTTTTTCAGCGTTGTTTCATCGCCGTACGCGTCCGAGCAGCCTAAGTACTGCTTCTTGTCGTCGAAGATCATCATCAACTGCCCTTCAAAAGGCGACTCGTACAGACGATCATTTAGAAGAGGCAAACGCGGCACAACCTTGCCCGCTTCCTTCTTGGTGAATGGATACGTCAGGATCAACTGGTACACCTGACGCTTGTCGGGGAACTGGTCGCGGCTTGAGCTTAATGGAGAAATTTCCGCAGTCTTCGGACGAATACGCTGCACATACTTCGTAAAGCTAACCTTTGGAGCCAGCGTCTCAGTCTCCACAGAGCTCGAAACTAGAACCTTGTGCGATTCTTCACCACCAGTGACCACGATGTTTTCCTGGTCAGGTTTGATTCCATGAAAGCGAATCTCGGCTTGAACGATCGAGTCCCCCAGTGAACTCCAAAACTGGGCCAAGCAGAATTCAGTCGTCAAGCCACCAAGCAGATCCATGCTAAAAGCAAGCTCTTGGCCAGGCTTCAGGTAGAAAGCCTTGTGGAATGACGACTTGCTCTGACGCACAAACGGCTGGAATTGCAGGGCGTCAAACATGTACAGCTTACCCGACGAGTTCGACTCAACCTCGCGGTCACCGTTCGAACTAGCCCGCGAAAAGATAATATCCGCCCAGGTAGCACCAGCTGGGGGCGTGATGAAGCGGCGAGAAATATCTCCGGGCTGGAATTTCTTCTGGTACGTAACAACTGACGCAGCTTCTTCGGGCTTTATCACTACCACGGGAATGGTGAAGAGAGCACCCCGAGCCTCGTTTTGCGTGTCGTAGGCAACAATCTCACCATAGTTCTCGCCAGCACTTAAGTGCTTGGTGTTAACAAGCACCTTGAATGCTCGGCCACTCTGCATCAAGGCCAAGCTTCGACCAACATCAATCCAACGAGCAGAGGGGACAAGACGTACGTGCTGCTCAAAGTGCACTTTGTCTTCCTGCACTGCCTTCTTGTGGAATATCGGGGTGACCGTGACGTTTACCTCAGTGCTTTCGTGAACGAAGTCGGCGCTGTCACGGAGGAAAATCCCGCGAGCATTTCCTTCTCCCGACGACGTCCTAATGTCGTAATGCAGAGGAAATTTCTTCGTTCCATCAAAGCTGTTGCTCTTCAGGAGGTACTCAAATGCTGGTAGTACTTGGATGAGACCTTTTCCCTGTGCGAACACCTCTACGTTTGGCAATTTGGCTGCAGTATTCTCCAAAGCACGACGAATCGAGTATGGCGTGTACTCGATGCCTTCGGCCTTCAATGCACTGACCAGCAGAGCGATGTTTCCGGCACAGTTTGGGGATGACATTGACGTGCCATTCATGAGTTGCTTCTTGTTCAACGTCCAGTTGGGTACGGGGGCAATAGCAGCTCCAGGAGCGCAGATATTCACACCCAAGTCTCCGTCGAACGTCGGTCCACGGGACGACCACGTGTAGGTGATGCCTGACAAGTCGTTCTCGCGCATAATGTACTCTGCGTCCATCATCTCCGGCGAGACGTACGCTCCAACAGCCAGCATGCTGGAAGTCGTACCTCCAGGAGCACCCACCGTGCCCAACGCAGGTCCATTGTTACCAGCACTAACCACAAAAGTCACGTTGTGCTCGTTCACGAGTTCGTTGCTCAGCTCCACGATACGACCGTAGTCGTGCTGCGACGCATATTCGCCGTAGCTCATGTTGACAATGTCGACGTTCGAGTCCATGACAGCCAGAATCGCGCGACTCAGCGCCGAGGACGTCTCCATGCTGCCGAGTCTGCCGTCTCCAATCTTCACCGCCACAATCTGGGCTCCAGGGGCCACTCCATTGCACTCTGGCTGGTCCGGGTGGTAGGCGGCGACGATACCAGCCACGTGGGTGCCATGAGCCCCAACATCATTCACCACACTGAGCGTGTTGCCGTCGTCATAGATATTCAGCACGTAATTCAGCCGCGACTCGTCCGAGAACGTGGCATACTGTCGTTCGTCCTTGAAATTGGTGAGCGCGGGCACACCGGTGAAGTCGCCAGTCTGCTTGGTGTCCAGGGCGGCGCGCCAGCACGTGCCGTCATGGAACACGACGGCGTCGTAGATAGGTCCGGGGTCCTCGTAGTTCTTGGCCAGCTCCTGCAGCTGCGTGAGCCTCGCCTGCAGGTCCTTTTTCTCTCTCCGCTTGGCCACGTCGGCGGTGGCGGCGCTGTTGCTCTTGCTCCAGTGCGCCAGTTGCTGCTGCACCCGGTTCTCGGCCTCGCGCTGCGCGACGTCGAACTGGTCCCTGCGCTCTTTGCGCAGTCGGGCCACCAGCGGCGCGGGGAAGAGCTGGAAGGCGGCGGCGGCGCCCACGTGGTAGCGGCCGTCGCGACTCGCCGGCCACTGCGCGTTGAGCGTGAGCGCGCGGCCGCCGGCCAGCAGCAGGCGCCCGCCCTCGGCCGCCAGCACCGCCGACGTGTCCACGTCGCCGGCGCCCGTGGCGTCCACCACGTCCAGCAGCTTGGGGCGGCCGTCCGGCGTGGTCTGCAGGCCGGCGGCGCCCGGGTCCACGCCCGTGTCCAGCACGGCCACCACGGCGCCGCGGCCGTCGCGCTGCGGGTGCAGCGCCAGGAAGCGCGCGGCCAGCGTCTCCTCCTTGGGCAGCAGCGCGGCCGTCGGGAACGTCTTCATGCTCGCAGGATCTTCACTTGGCCGCAGGATCTTCAATGGGAATGGATCAGGATCCCAGGCTAAGTGCGATGGATGAAGAGGAACAACCTGTACCTTTACACATATACTTTATCGGCATTACGCGTCGATTCTTGTCGACTGATAACGGATGCAACTCGCCTTCACCATGTCTCGGGCAAACCTTTTTTAGCCATTGTGTCAAAGATTTTCATGTTGTTGTCGGAGCTCCGCAACGACAACAAGTGCGGCGTGAGCTTTCCTTCAATTACTTTTGAGGCGATTCAGGGCGCTTTGCGCCTGTAATTGTCCATCGGCTCGAAGCGCAGAAGGCGGTGCGTAGTTCGTAACTCTCCCTCAGTAGAAGTAGGTTTTCAAGGTCGGATCGTGTTCGCAGTTTTCGTAAGAACTCGCTTGTCGGCCTGCACGCGGTTGTCATTGACCAACCTTCAAGGGACCTCTTTACCTTCTTGCAACCCATACCGCCAGTGGGAAACTTAGTTGTTGGTTCGAGGTCGAACTTTTGAATGCGCAGCTTCAGCTCGCTAACTGCGCTAGTTGTTTACGCTAGGAACTCACTGAGCTAGCTGTGCTAGTATACGGATGAGTAGTGAAGTGCAAAGGGATAAGAACGGCTTTGGTAATAGCTATCAGCAGGAGTCACCACAATACGTAAGTAGATTAATTAGTTAAGTTGCGGCAGCCCGATGCTCAAGGTTAAGTGCCTGCAAAGTATCAGTGCAACCTACGTATTATTTTAATAATACGTTTAAGAAAACGTATTACCAAAGCTTCATATCAGGGTCGCAACAATCTAGTTACTTGTGGAGCGCATCAAAGGTACCAAACATACCATTTCCCAGCCACAAACTCATCCAAAAAAGGAATGCGATCCGTTAAAACGTCATGCGCGACTAACAGTTCGCAAACGCAAGCAATATGCTTCGCAAAGTCAATAAACTTCACCAAATATGATCAATAACAATCGGAAACAATATGATTCGAAATTCGAAATTCGAACTGCGAAAACAGCGGGCCTCCAGCCCGCGAACTAATCATTGATTTCACCCATAGCCTCGTTGACATCCGCTTCATTCTGGTAAAAGCACTCCCACGCGACCCACGGAACATCTCAGATCGCTGGTTAATAATGTCGAGATTGATTGCCGCGTTTTGGAGCTCACCCCTTGCGAGCACGGATCTGCTCTCTATTCTTATCTTCGTAGCTCTTTTTTGGTATGACAAGCGAGCGTCGTGATAGTAGCGCTTTTGTGTGGCCTTGATTCGCTCTTTGTTAGCAAGGTATTGTTCAGGAGAGTACGCCATCTTTGTATATTACTAACTTTATATTTATCGGGATTCAAGATATATTTTCGAAGCATTATGTATTTATCGGGATTAAAATTATATCCTTCAACGCAATAGGCAGCCAGGATGCCCGCTTCGCACTAATTGCTGTTCGAGAGCATCCCATAAATCATTCCAAGAATTTCCTTCAACGACTCCTTTGACGGCATCGATCGACGGACTTTTAGCGTTTCATCGATCCGTCGAATTGTCTCGTCGTCATCGCTAATGAATACCCACTCGAAATAGTTGGTAACAATACCAAATGTCCGCTCCAGTCCTTCGACATCACACAAAGCTTCGAGACCGGCCACGTTCTGAGCAATTCCTTGCGGAATATCATCACGTTTCGCTTCGACGATAGATATTCGCTTCCTGCCACGCTTCAACACAAACTCGAAGCGACCATGCACACGAACGTTCTTCCCTATCACATCCTCTTCGACAAGAATCGTGACATCGTCAAGCATAAGACAGACTGCTTCTATAACTGCCACAATAAACAACTGGCGCTTGGCTTCCTTCCCCGTGTAGATATCCCCGTATAATTTGCGTAATTGGGTCAGCCGAGCATGTAGCTGCTCGACAACCTTGTCAGGAACGGCCTTCGCTTGGAGATCGAAGTCTTCCATCGGCAGAATCGGTTCAACATCGGCCCACGACAAACTTGAATACGGCACTGAGCTATCGATATCCCTGTTCTTTCGCTTCCTGTTGGTGTCTTGAATGCTCGTCTTCTCATTTCCGTCCCGATTCTTCTGTCGGATCATTTCGTTTATCGCAGCCCATCGCTTGAGACGTTCGGGGTGACGATGCATTGCCGCCGGTGGAGCAGCCGAGGCATCTCCAACACCCTTCGGAACCACCACCAGCACGTGAACTTGGCCTTCACCTGGTTGAAAATTATCGCCAAAGTGCTTGGGGTTCTTGATCCACAGTGTGGGATCCATCTGCACGCAGCCTTGCGGATGTCCACGTTCATCGAGCGCCACAGCTGCCGCGCCAGCCCCATCGAGCCACGCGCCATCCGTCTTCGCCAGGAAGAGCTTCAGGTCCGATGCAACGACACTCCTGAATTCATCGTCGTGGATAAACTTATCTTTGATTTCCTCCCAGATCGCCTTCTTCAAGTCTCCCCCAGCCTCGTTTTCGTCGATGTTCACGGGAAAAGCGCTTCCAGCCACACCAACAATCGCACAGAAAAGCTTCACCATCTTTCCTCGAGCCGGCGGATTCTGGAATGAGAAAGAGAATTTCTGGCGTACTTAAGCGGGACATGAAGGTGTGTGACATAATTTTTCAACCAATGATGAGACGCCACGTGATGCGTCGACGAGACAGTCCCCAGCAATGGCACGACAATGGCGTAGTATCGCAGCCATCGAAAGCGAGAAGCGACAGCGGGCAGAGAAGACTAACAAAAAACTAAGCTGCTAGTTGCAGAGCAGATGGAACTTCGCGGGCCAATTCTCAAAGGAATTGAAAAAAAGTGTGGCACTCAAGGTACGTGCACAGATGCATGGAACTCCAAGAATGGCATATCAAAATGGGCTTGCTGCCTTCGCTGCAGGACATGGACTCTGTTGTCGCTTCCGATGGAAATGTAGAAGTGATATGTATTGAACAGTTCTTTAGCTTGCACTAGCTGCTCTTGTTTCCTATGCATGCCTTTGAGGAGCACCGTCCGTTAGGCAACCGCCCATGCTTCCAGCTCTTGTGTAACTGTCCGTGTTTACAGCATTTGCTTAACCGCCTGTACGTACCGCAGCTGTCGCGTCGTGTTGCTGTTGATCAGCTAAACCTCAGCAACGGCAGCACGGTGTTGCTCCAGCAACAACTCTTCCCCCCCAAAGGCCACGTTCTCCGATGTAGACGTCAACACCATCGCTCTGCGCTGGTGTTGAGTACTTGTCCAAATGAACTATTTGATTTGCAGTGCCTTGCGCAGCGCTTTCACCGCCGCGGTGTTTGCATTTGCACGTACAAAACCTTTCACGGCCACTGGTACATCCTGCATCAGTGTGGCTGCTGGTTCCCAAGAATCCTCGATAGAATCGAGTCCACGCCAGTGGACCTTGAGTTCATGCCTTTTTTCCGTACGATTGTACCGTGCCTCAAGCAATGAGTCCACAATATGACCTTCACTGTTGTGTGCAATGTGAAGAAGTAAGTCTTCACTGACGTCAAGCGAGCTGTCAGAATAGAACTTGAGTCGACTAACGTGCACTTCCTTCTGTTGCCCAGTTACTAAGTTACGAACCTCAAAAATCCAATTCGACGTCGTCGCCACCACTTGAGCTGGTCCGCACCAGTTCACGTGCAACTTGCTTCGAGTGTGTTGCCACACATCGGCATACAAAACGAAATCACCAATGTCAAACTGAGCCATTGTAGTACCTTGCTTCATGTCATGACCCTTTCTTCCGGCCGCACGCACAGCGGAAGTGATAGTTGCCGTACGTTTGTGCATCCTTTCTAAGCTTGTTGCAATCTCACAACATTGGCAGCGTTGAACTGTTTATATTTCTGCGAGTGTAGCCAATTCAACAGGTCCTGGAATCGCAATGTGGTCGCTTGGGCCCATGACACTAAGCCCTGTCATTGCTGTCACGGAAGCTACACCGCCGAGCGATAGTGATGGTGTGTTATTCAACACCAACTGAACGATCTTGATCAATCGCGACCACTCACGAGGTCGGAGTCTCCATTCCGAAAGTAAGGCGCGGCAGCAACGCAAAGTCTCCCGCATCACCACCTCCACAGTACCATTTGCCCACCGGCACCTTGCAGTTGTAAAGTGGTGGTGTGCTCCGAGGGCATGCTGCATGCCTTAGATCACTGCGGTTTTAAAGTGTGTTCCCTGGTCACTGACCCATGAACGACACACACCAAATGAAGCGAACCAATCCAGTAAAGCACTAAAGGTAGTGTCCGCATCTGCTGTCTTACTTCGTATTAACCACACAAACTTTGACGCGTCATCTTTTATCACTAACACGCATTCCTGGTCCGTGTCATTTTTTCCCATGAAAAAGAAATCCCAGTGAATAAATTTGTTTGGCTTCTCGGCATGCATCGCCTCACCCAGCAGTCGTGGCTGTGGAGGACCACCCAGCGTGCTAGCGCAGTGTAAGCAGCGACGCACAAAAAAATCGACATCTTTGCCATGTTGGTCCACGCAAACTTCGCTTTTATTTACTGCAGAGTCACCTTCATGCCGCGATGACCAGCGATACCGAAGTGACCCACCACACAAATTCGCATTTGCATATCCACAGCTTCATCTAGAATCCAGATACGACCAGGTTCATCCCGCAACAACAAGTCCTTGGTAGATCGCTTGATATCCTTGGGTGGTGTTGCATCGTTTTGCACCTCGAAGATGGTCTTCATGGTTGGCCAGACAAAGTTGTCTTCCAATTGCGGGGAGAGAGGCAATGGAACTTGACGAATTGCACATACCGTCCTAAATGACAATCCCCAACGTGAAAGAAGATTTGCCCATACGTTGTCATCACCAGCAATGCCATGGATCTCATACTGATAGCCCATTAGCAGAAGTGACCATCGCTGGAGTTTTCCCGCTGCATATTTCGGCACCGAGTTTGAGGATCAAAGATGAAACGCAGATTCCTGTGATCAGTAAATAAAGCAAAGCCATCCTGTCGATGAAGGAGAAAATCTGCCCGGCGACAGGTTTCAACAATTGCGTATGCCTCCTTTTCAACGATGGCCCACCGCTTGGCAGCTCTCGAAAATGAGCCGCTCAACATCATTAACGGTTGATGTTCTTGCTCGCTGAGAGGTCGAGCAGCTTAATCTCTAGGGATCTGTGTGATTGCTGCTTCCCAATGTTCATCACTGGCGTCGGTAATGACCGCGAGAAGCTTCCTCAGGGTCGGGGTGTGCTAGTTGAAGTGCATTCTGTAATGATTGCTTGCAATTCTCCAAGCTTGCCACTTCGGCCTCACCCCAACCAACGTCACTAAGTGTTACCTTTCGCACTTGGGTTTTCTGTCGGCCGCCAGCACGCTCGTACACCTTCTCCATCATTTTTACCAGTGGACCAATTAGTTTGTTGAAAGCTGGAAGCGAAGATCGCATCCAGTTCAAGGCGCATACAAATTGCTGGAGTTCCTGACCTGATGTTAGTGCAGGAAGATTCGATAGGGCGCTGATCCAGGCTGGGTCGTGGCAAACACCGTCGCCCGACACCACTCGGCCGCACCACAACGCTTCTCGGACATAGAACTTGCGTTTCTCGGGATTCAACTTGAGTCCTTTAGTTTGACAAATTGTTAGCACCTTCTTGAGAAGTTCTAACAATCCTTCATCACTATCCGCGTAGCCCAACAAGTCGTCAATCCAAATCATTAATCCGTTGTTAAATAGCTCGTCAAACATCTGCTGGACAGTCGATTGCACGTAGGCCACGCTGTTTGTTCCCCCATTAACACTCTTGTTGGTGTGATGACACCATCTTCTGTTAGAATCGAATAAATCTCTTGACAGAGGACAGCCATTGCAAACTGCCAAAACCCTTGAAGATCCAGCGAGAAGTAGCGTGACGAACCACGGAGTTGCTCAAACACTGTCTCTAGTATAGGCATCGGCCAAACAATCGACTCCACCCAGGCATTTGAGCCACGAACATCGACTGTCATGCGATGAGCCCCTGCTTCGGGCTTGTTCACAACGTATGGCGGGGAGCACCATTTACTGCGGGGGTTGCGATAACACAAGCAGGCACTGATCAGAGCATTAATGTGTTTTTTCAAAAATGCTCGATGCACAGGAGAATATCGGCGAGCTTTGCAGCGTACTGGCACGGCTCCCGGCTTCAGTGTAACTTCCATGGGTGGCATGTCCATCGGCGGATCACGACCGATGATGATCCGAAATACATCAATGAACTTCATCAGTATAGTCTTTAACTCCTCGCAAAATTCCGCTGTCGCACCTACTCTTCGAGCTTCGTCCACTTTTTCCAGAAGAATGCTGGTTTTCCGCGAAATCTATTGAAGTAGAGCATTAAAAATCTTTTTTTGGGGTAGAGCACTCATTGAGCTAGGGGGCGTAAAAACTTACTGAATCTTGAATTTTAGTTAAACCATAACATCTTGATTCTTATTTCTTCACGCTCTGCATCAATCTCGCTAGTGCAGTCGGGAAAACAAGCTCGATCTTCGTCTTCCGCCAGTACTCGTTCTTCTTCAGTGATCACTGGTGTCTGACTAGCACCTGAATAAGCAAGAATGCTGCAATGCCACTGGCGGACCTGTCATCTACGTCACTCATATCCCATTCAGCACGAGCTTGTTGTGCTGCAGCGAGTAATTTTTCTGGACTGTATCCCAAACGCTCCATAATCCAGCGAGGCAGCAATAAATCGCCGACACCAGGCGGCAATCCAAACCCGCACTCTGTTACCCAACAGATCACATTACGAAGCACCAAAGGCCCACCCGGAGTTGAAAACTTCAGATCGATTTGCACTTTACTCTTGACCTGCACAGGTTTTTCTCCAGAACCGGTGACTTCAGCTTTTCCGACAATCTCTTGGTGTTTAATCCACGTGCCCTCCGCAACTAATTGATTCAGCAATTTTGTTGTCACCATTGACACTTCAGCTGCGCTGTCCAGGGTAATTTCTGTCTATAACATGTCCATAACCACACACGAAATCGTTGTTGTCGACCTCGGTGTGGCGTTCTTTGGTTGCGCCACAGCCAACTCAGGTTTCAAAACATTTTTTCCAGTAGTTGCTTCATAAAGCTCTTTTGTCTCTGCTGGACGCAACATCAGGGCATTGAAAGACGCCATGAGTTTGACCACCCCATTAAAAACACTTCTTCGGTCGTCGATCACCTGAGTTCTTCGGCTTTTGCTTACTGTTGCTTTTACTCTGCTGTTCATGGGTACTATTTGTTTTACCCACTCCTTGCGGTCCTCCAGTTCCTCGTTTAGCTTGATTTTGTTGCTGTGTTTAGCATTTCCTTTCACCGGACGCTGGGCCGAATTGTGAGCTTCAAACCTCATAAAATCTTAAAGTTCCCCTCGATGCCACTTTAAAAATGATGCGAGGTTCGACTTCGTTATTTTGTGACTCTGTCGGCTCAGTTAATCCTTTACAGCTGCCTTAAACGAGTGTGGACGCAAGCATCTACCAAATATCCAACGACTTTCTTCGGCTCGGTGTGCACAATGTCCTCCATGTTCAATCTGTCAATAATCTCATAAAACTCTGCTATGAGCCGTGAGATGCGTGACTCTGCGTCCTGTAACTCAGTGTCAACAAAGAGACTTCACTTGGCGATCCAGGGTTTTGTACGCTGTGTTATCTGGGACGCGTGCAGATAAAAAATAATCCGCCACTCAGTCGCTGTGACGTCCTTCCCTTCCTTAAAAAAAAAAGCTTAAAACCACAAGTTTGTACCATCGTTCCTTGCTCGACGCAAGCGCTGAGTGGCATCACGAAGAATTTGGCTTGAGACCGTTGATTCAAGGCCTTGATGCGTCTTGAGTAAATCGCGTAGCTGTCCATAACTCCCTTTTTCCCTTCTTAGAACTGCCTCTATAAATGGGAGGCACAGACAGATTTGTCCCTGTATGGAACACGGCACTGCTACTATTCCAGTGCTCCTTCACTGGATTTGTCATTGCTAAAGCAATGTCCGATACGTCGGCGTTTATGGTGGTACAAGGGTTCGAAGAATGTGTGTACCGAAGATTCGGAGCACCATCTCTTCTCAGACACGACAGAGACCCGCGCTTCATGAGCGAGGTCTTCCAAGCCTTCGCCGAAATGATGCAGTCAAGGTCCAGGGCTACCCTGAGTTATCGGCCACAAGCCAATGGACAACAAGAAAGGTCGGTGAAAACAGTGATGCAATCGGTCAGAGTTTACGCCGAAGACCCGCTCCAGCCTGGGATGAAATTGACGAACGCTTAGTCTTCGCCATCAACAATTCTTTCGATCTAACGCGAAAGGAGACTCCTTTTTTTCTGGTCCACGGATGGGATGCGCGATCCACGCTCAAGGCAATGGCTACTTCACTCCGTCAAGGCTCTGGGAAGCAGACAGACGCGTTAAAATGGCGCCGAGAAGTCAACAGACAACATGAAATTGCCCTCAAGATGGCTCAAACATACCAAGCTCATGAGAAGGCTCGCCGAGCTCAAGAACACAACGAGAGTTTGAGTCGTCGGGAACGAGCAGCTATTCCACGAACAGCTCGCGGTGAGCCTTCGACAGACGCTTCTAACGACCAACCAGGAGAAACGGATACCACGAACGAAGCACTGAAGTCTAATTTCGAGCCAGGCCACAGAGTATGGCTCTACATGGAAAGAGTCAAGCCCGGACTCACCAAGAATGTAGCACACAGGTGGCATCGACCCTTTCGTATCAAGAAAAAAGTGGAAGAGTATGTTTATGAACTCGAATTGCCGGACCGAAGCGGATATCGCTTCTACCCAGTCGTCCATGTATCCAGGCTCAAGCCCGTGAACGAATATGGCGACCGGCCGAAGACTCGCTTGGCTCCAGATATTACCGAAAACTCACGTTTAGACTTCGACGAAAAATTGCTGCCTGAAGATAGCTGGGAACCAGATCATCTTACCGGCAAATGTGAGGTCGAAGCTATTCTAGACGACCGAACCCCAATGTCAACCAGTACCGAAAGAGCTGTACGCGAATTCAAGGTCAAATGGGTCGGCTACGACGACCCGACGTGGGAGCCAGCATCGAAATATCTTGCGGAGGGCTTCTCTACGACTATCTGCGTCGAAAACGGAGGGACCAACGATTCCAGATGGTCCAAGTCGCCGACGAAGACTGACACCGATAACTCAAAGTGAAACGAACTGTACTTGGGGCAATGCAGCCCAAGCTCCAGACGAAAGAAGTTACTGCAGCACTACATATTGCATGTGAATTTACTCTACCGACTGAAAAAGAACTACGACTGAATTTACTCCAGAAGTATCATTGGAACTACGACCAACATGAACTCACGAAGCCTGGACACTCAGTCACGAAAAGTCAAAAGAAAAGAAAACCTACGATCCCTCCGACGCATCACCACCGTCCTCACCAGCAATCTCAGCCGCTGCTGACACCTGCTCCAGGAAAAGCAGGTGATCCGGATCTTCGGTGGACGGCGCAACAAGAGTGTCGATGCTCGTGGCCAACCGAGGAGTCGCAGACGAAGCATCCTGAGCAAGATCAGGTGAAGCAGGCCCTCGGAAGTCTGAATCCCAGCCTGCCGAAATCTCGGACACGGTCAGAGCAGGATCGACTTGAATCTGCCGACCAACTGACTCTCGAGAGAAACCCACAGGAGCAACTTGGAGCCCGACGGCAAGACGGCCGAGCTGCTCTAAGCGAGGCCCAGCAATTACACCCTCCGAAGACTCCGCACCCATCTCATCAACAATTCTTCAAGGACTTCACGCGTGACGACGGAATTCGACGGAGCCGATGACGAACTCTCGGCAGACGCGAGACTCGATACACCGTGCGAGCCCGAGCACACTTGGGCAACATGAGTCTCCACTGCGACCGCAGCAGACGAAGGCTGGCGTGACCCATCCGGAGACGACGACCCAACATCTGCTGAGGCAGACGAAGGCGACATGTCCATTGACCCCGAAGATGACGGAGCAGTCCTGACAGCAGGGACAGAAGCGCGAGCAGGTTGAACGCCTCCGGAGCTACCCGTAGAGGTCTGCGCACGCGCACATCGGATGAGTGACAACCTTGAACAAACGACAAGCTCCGACATCTCAAACTCACCGCCATAGCAGACGACCGACGACTGCGCGGCACCCCAACCAACTTGAGAGCAGCGGCAACAGCTCCTGACAACAGATGGCGCGACTCTGACGTGGCGCTGACAACAGAGGCACCACGACGCTCACCAAGATGCCGTGGATCGCCTCGCGGTGGGGGCAGTTGTGGTGTTGAGACTCAGCTGGGAACGGAGTTGCCGGTTGCCGCCGAAGTTCCAAACGGGGACAAGTTGCCGGGATATGGGTTGAAGGATTCCCTGGCCATTGATTGGCTATTATTCACTAGTCCCGATGTCTCAGAGTCAACCCATCGAGTGACATGACACTATTTCCAAGCCGAACCCCCCGGTTAAGATCCGTACTTAGCCGAGTATTTGGCGTCGGTTCGAGTCTTCGGCGACTAGTCCGAGTCTTCGACGTGACCTTTGAGTCATCGGTGGTTACACCCAAGGATCGCAACGGACATGGGAAGATCCAAAACGGACGCGTTTATATTAGACATTTGTATAAAACTATAGCAAACTCTAGATGAGAAACTAATGCCCATTGGGCACCAATACAGAACAGCTTTTCCTCCAACCACGCAAGGGTGAAGTCCGGCTATCGGTAAGTACACGTAGCGTCTGTGTCAAGCCTGGTAGGAAGGATTATGTCTGTCGGTGAGCACGCCTACTAGTGTAGCGAGTGTTCATCCTGGCAGGGCCAAGAGACAGTGATAGTGGCCGTGTGTATTAGGATTGTGTGGCGAGTTGTCGCCAGTGACTGGAGGAGCGAGAGCGCACTCCCGTCGACTCTTACCGCCGGAGCTGAAGCTTCGGCACCCCGTATCAGGCCGTGACTGGCTGGTACCCATCCTTCTGTGGGACTGCGGGGTATATTTGCGTGTGTAGAGCATCCTAGCCGTCGCTCGTGGCTAGAGGTGCTGGGCTTTGTCGGTGGCCTGTAGTAACCACGGTACACAGTGGAAACAGCCAACCTGGTGTAAGGGCAAGATCCTGGGCCTTCAGGTTCGATTTGCCCGACAAGCTCCACGAGTCTTCGCGGACTCGGGGAGTGTTGTTGGTGGGAAGTGTGCCTACATATTTTGGACGTGTTCCTACACGACACTACTTAGTGCACGGTTGGGACGCTAGAGCGACGCTGCGAGCAATGTCTCCTCCCTTAAGCGAGGCCTCGGACGCCAGACCGACGCGTTGGCGTGGAGGCGAGAGATGAACAGACAACAAGAAATAGCTCTCAAAATGGCAAAAGAGGACCAGGTGGGCGAAAAAGCCCGCAGAGCGAAGAAACATAATGAGACGCTAAGTCGGCGTGAACAGAGCGCGGTACCGAGACCCACCGACGTTGAGACCTCTGAGGCAGGAGCAGAAGGTGGCGAAAGAGCTGAGGATGCTAGGCCAGAACCTCAGAGGTCTCTCTTCAAGGGAGGCGATAGAGTGTGGTTGTACATGGAGAGAGTGAAACCCGGTTTGGTGAAAAAGCTAGCTCATTTGTGGCATGGACCCTTCTGAGTCAAGAAGAGGGTGGAAGCGTTTGCCTTTGAGCTCGAATTACCTGACAGAAGTGGTACAAGTTCTATCCGGTAGTGCACGTGCCACAGCTGAAGGCGGTCAATGAGTTTGAAGACCGACCGAGGACTCAACTAGCACCAGGGGTGACGGAAGAAGCTCGATTAGACTTCGACGAGGAGTTGCTGCCCGAGGATAGCTGGGAATCAGACAGATTAGCGGGCGAGTATGAAGTCGAACGCATACTAGACGACAGAACACCTCTCTCGACTGGAACAGGACGAGCTGTCAGGGAATTCAAGGTCAAATGGGTTGGATATGACGAACCTACCTGGGAGCCGGCGTCGAATTTGTATTGTGGTGGACTTCTTTATGACTATCTCCGCGCGAAACGCCAAGATCAACGGCTCCAAATGGTCCAGGTGGCAGATGAGAATTGACAGAGGGGTCAAATTGAAATGGAACTGTGCGAGAGCGAAGTGTGACTCTCGACGACAGATGAAAAAGGTAATCACACTACTATGTTGACCGACGGCTCGGGGCACGTGCAGCCCGAGCAGTGGAAAAGAATTTACTGTACAAAACTGCGTGTGACTGCCCTCCCACGATGTGGAGGGCGAATTTATATTTTTTTCATGATCAAGAAAAGGAGATTCAAGCTTGCATAACGTTATTGAGGGCTCTGAGTTACCTTCGATGGACTTTAAATCGGCTAACTACGCTGTAACATCAAGAGCGAGAGTTGACATGCATCTGGAACGGTCCAATGAGGCCTAGACAGACGCCGCGGTGGCTGCGCCAGCCAAATCAGACAAGCCCGGTCTTGGACGACTTGACCCAGCGGGCGTATCAGTGACCGAGGCCTCTGAGACATCACCCGTAAACGACACAGCACCCACCAGAGCCGCAGTGGCCGCCACAGAGCTCTGTGGTGAGTCTCCCTTGGACTCGTTGTCAACAGGAGCAGCCGGAGAAGCAGGAGGAGGAGTGCTGGGCTGTGTCCGGCGGTTCAATAGCTACACTGCCCAAGGCGAAATAATATCTTGCGCCGATAACTGCGCGTTCAGCAGAATGTCGTCGATGACTTGCTGCCGGGTAAATCCAGTGGGACGAAGAGAGGCACCGGAGGATTGCAAGGTGCAAAGATGGTGTTGAATGGGTGCTGGCCAGGCACATCAATCCAACAATTGCGCCAAGGCTGACGATCATCCACAACAGAAACCTCCGACACCCAGTCAGCAGTCTTAGGAATCCACGGTATGACCTCAAACGAAAAGGTGAGGATCGTGGGTTCCAACATCAGCTCCGGAGGAATGTGAGCGGTGTCCGACGAGGGCCGAATGGCCCAATCCCAGTACCGTGAGGAACTTGCTGACGGTGGCGGTCGGCGCGGAGGTTTCGAGCGCGATCTAATGCAATCCAAGCAGCGAGGATCGCTTGGAATTCGGCAGAGTTCTCGCCAACCTCCTGAGCAAAATCATCTAGCCAATGCTCAATGGCTCCAATCGGAATCCAATGTCCGCGCTCCCAGGAAGCGAAACCGAGGTCCGAGCTCTCTGACCTCCCCACAGGGTTTCCCTGGAGCTGTCTCAAGACCTTGGTGACGCGAGAGAGGCCTTGAGGACGCAAAGCGATCGGCCGGAGCGGGTCGTTGCCAGGGTCAAACGTACACGGGCGATCCGGCATCTTCCGTCGAAGTTGCTGCCACGGGGGTTGGGGTCCTCGTAATTGGCGTAAGCCCGGATCCCAGCCACCGAGCACGGGATCTTCACGTTCGACGGCAACGGATCCGGCACCCGGGCGTTGTGGATCTGGCACCAAGCCATCTGGGCCCCATTTCCCACGAATGCCGGCGTCAAGAACTTGGTTGCTGTAGCCGGAGCTTACCCGAGGTTCGCCGCAGCGTCAGAGCTCTCGACGCCGGAGGTGGCGGAGGCGACGTCACAGGCGTAAACGCGTTCGGGTTGGTGCCCGGCGTGGTCGAGAGCGTGGCCGTGATCTGGTACGGCAGCGATTAACCATGCCGCAGGGGCGCTGAAGAAGCTGAGCCCGATCCCAGACTTCCAGTAAGGACACCGACCGAGGCATCGGTCGGTGCTGGGATGGATGCAGGAGGCAGCGGTGGTGGCGATGACGGAGCCACAGAGGTCTGGGCCGGCGAAGACACCGACGAAACCACCACAAGGCCTGAGATATCAGGGTCCCTGACGAACTAACCACCGGAACTTGAGAGGCAGCCCCGCTTGGGGCTCGTTGGGCCGTCAGCGTCATCAGACGGACTTTGAGGACCTAGTACGAGGTCGTCAGAGGCCAGCAACTCTTCAAGGCTGGCCTTCGACCGGAGACTAGCGGTCACAGAAGCCTCACGCGTGGGGCGACCATCTCTTCGCTTGGGTGTCGACAGCGGAATTTCGTGGCTTGTGTCGACACTAGGAGCTTCATCAACTTGGTCGTCGCCCGACAAGTCGATCACCTCAGGAGCCGCAGGTGAAGTCGCGCCAGGACCCGGTGAAGATGGCGTAGCAGCCCCAGACGGAACCGAGGACTGCGGCGTCAATGCCAGCAACGCATGCGACGCTGAAGCAGGACTCTGAGACCCCGGCAAGAGGCTTGGACTGCTAAAGGCTGCAGCTGGAGAGGCCGCAGAGGCCTCCGGACCGGGAGAAGACGGACTCGAAGCCTTGGACGACCCAGCCTTGGCCCTGAGGTCGACGGAAGGGCGACCCAGCCTCTTAGATGCGGAAAGCTGGGACTTCCCGGCCGAAGGACCAGACGGAGACCCGAGAGAATGGCTGGGCTTGCCCTGCAAAAGCCTGTGACGCTTGGCAGAGGGCTTACGCGAGCCGGAGTCCTCTGCGTCACTACTCGAGGACCCAAGACCAGCCGCCGCAAGCGAGAGTCCAGCAGCCGAGCCCTTAGACAGAGGACGCTTACCAGGATTCGTTGGACGAGAAGACGGAGACCTCGGCGAACCGTGAGAAGCACCGGCAGGTTGTGCCGACGGCGACACGGGGGTCGCAGAGCTCTGCAAGAGCCGATTCAACTGTGCGACCTCCGCCGAGTACTTGGCCACCGCAGTTCGGTAGTCAGACCGGTCCACGCGGTGCTGGAGATGGAAGGCGTTCAACGCCCGGTCCTTGTCTTGCAGCTGGACGCGGAGGTTTGCAACCATCTGAGTGCTGTTGTCGAGAGCTGAGCGGATGGGACCGAGCTCTCGGTTCGCCGCGAGGAGCTCACCACGGACACGGCGAAGCTCATCTTGGGCAACATTACGCTCGCCCGATGCTTGCGTGCAAAGATACTCGACCCGCTGTCGATCGGCGACCTCACGGGCGAGGGCGGCCTCGGCATCGGCAAGACGGAAGCGCAAGTCCTCACACTCGTCCACGAGCGCCGCGAGCTCTTCGTCGCGTCCAGGAGGGGCATCCGCCAGAGGGACGACTACGTTGACAACAGCCTGAAGTCCCTCAGCCCGCTCCAACCGTTCATCCAAGTCCGGATTGAACCGGAGTGGAGGCTCCCGAGCGAGATGCACCATCAAACGTGCCAAACTCTCGAAAGAGACATCCAGGTTATCCGCGACCGCCCGAGTGCCCTCGCGTACAGTGGTCTCAGAGGCCTCGTTTCACAACAGAAGACAACTCTTCCAGACGGATGTAGCGGGGAAACGGCATCGGTATGATGTCGTGCATCGGGGGCAACGCCGGAACCGGCGCAGCGGATGACGGGCCCTCTAAGCGGCTGCCAGACCGGGCGGACACCGACGGCTGACCCGTGAAGGCGGTCGCCGAGGACTCAGGTGACCCGACACTCGAACTGGGCACCCTCGACGCCGACACTGGGTTAGTGTCTGTGGGCGGAGCAGATACACGGGTGGTGCCAGCAGCCAGCAACGTTCCTGACGCCCCGCTTGCCTGCGCAGAGGCGGAAGTTGGCGACGAGGAAGTCGCAGCGCTCGGCACCGAGGACTCGTTCGCCCTGCCAACAAGAGCAAGCAGACTCGAGGACGCCCCGCTTGCCGACGCAGAGGCGGAAGTTGACGTCGATCGAGACGCAGCGCTAGGATGAGAATCCTCTGAGGCACCAGAAGGAGCACCTGCCGACCCAGACGAAGCCCCGCGCGCATCAGCAGCAGCGGAAGTTGGAATTGACAGGCCGGCAGAGCTCTAAGATGAACCTGCAGGAGCTGGAAGGCCTGCGCCGGAGGCCACCCCGCCAGCAGAAGCCGCGGCGGAAATTGCTGAGCCTCCGATTGCGGCGAAGGCCTCTGAGGGTGTCCGAGAACCCTGCGGAGTCGGCGAAGACATGGCCTGAAGGGACGGAGCCGTGGAGGAAGCGTTAGTGACGCGGCATGACAAGATTGACAAGCATAGCGAGCTCACCGATACGGAGAGAGTCGACCGTCGGAGCGGCGGAGGAACAAGAACGCCGGAGCTGGACGACGCGGAAGTCAAGCTACGAAGACACCATGACACGCGCCAGGCGGTGGTTTGTGTCGCGGTGGGGGCAGTTGTGAGATAGTCCTTTGGCGGAAATGCCCACGACAACGGACTTGAACTCTCGGTTGAAAGGTAGTCAAGTTGCTGATAACCCCGTTTTAGTGTAGTGACACCGTCGGTCGGGCCATAATAGAACCCCGACCGAGGCCTCTATTGGCCAATTTACCTAGTGGGTTTATTCGTACCTAGTTGGGAAGGTCGACCCCTCGTCCGCACTTGGAGGGAAACCTCGGATGGGCGAACGAAACGTCTGAGACACTAGGAGTTTGTATTATGACGTAGGACGACAGATAGGAAGAACAAATAAGGTCTTAGGACCAGAAATATCAGTGTGCAGATTCTCCCCAACCACGCAGGGTCAAGTCCGTCTACGGTAAGCCTAGCTAGCTACTGTAGAGCCTGGATACGCTCGGCCCCGGAATGCCCGCTGGTGAGCCCAAAGTCACTTGACTTGACCGAGAGCTCATCCTAGGCGAGGCCAAGAGAAGGAGTGTGGCCGAGCGGCGAAGGGCAGAGCGGAGTGCTCTGTATTATTGTGTGTGGGAGTGAGCGTCAGACGCCTCCCGAGACTTACCGCCTTGGGTTCCCCTTGGCACCCCTGTGTAGGCTTGCCAAAGCCAGTACCCTCCTCTCTAAGGGACCACGGGGTTAAGCGCGAAAGCGTGAACAAGCATCTTAGCCTTTGCTCGTGGCTAGTGGTGCGGGTACTGAGGTAAGCCTACCGAGGCCTCGGTACACAAGAGTCAAGACCAGCCCGGTGTAACGGATCGTTCCTGAGCCTTCAGGTTGATCCAACACTGCCGACCCTCGCGGGGAGGTAGTTGTTGTTGCTGTTGGGACTCGTACCGCTAGGTCGCGAGAATTTAGCCGTGCTCCGACACGACATTTGATATTGTCGGTACCGATAACATCAAACAAATCCTTCTTAATCAAGTTAATATCGTATCGACCAGAACTGAAACCGAATACTGGTACCTGATCAAGCTGCTGTTTCAGTTTCCCGTAATCAGACCTTTGCTTACCAAAGCCAAGACTGCTATGAAAGTCAAAGAAGCTGGCATACTTTCCTTGTTCAATCCAACCCTCCACACCAGACATCTTGTAGGTCTTACCAAGATTGACTCCTGGAATTCCCATACCTGTCAGACCGTGAGCGTTGATGATTTTTTGTAGAAGCGACTTGTACTTATTAACATTGTACTGCTGGATCTTCACGGATACATCACAGATGTATTTGAACATATCCGTAAGTAGCATCTTCGGATCATCATTTACAAAGCAACACACCTCCTCGGTTAAACTATCAGCTACTGATACAGACACCGGAACGTGTTCGTTCGTGAAGACAGTATTCTCCCCGTGTTGAGTCGCAGGATGGCCTCAAAGTCATAAACGATGAAGTGATCGATGTACTGGTCAGCATTCTTGATTGAATACTTCGTAAGCAGTGATTGTATTGCGTTCTGAGCTGGTTTGTATTTGTGGTTTGTAACTCTTTCAGCGCTGACGAAAACCATTTCACACTTAGGACATTGATACTTAGCCTGAAGCATATCGATATTCTTGATGTAAAGAGCATGATTCTCGAACGATAAAATATCCATAGCTTCATACCCCTTGTCCGATCTACGAATGCATTCTACATTTCCAGAAACTACATCCATCTTATATACGTTAATACCAAGTTGGAAGCAGTGTTCAACCTCGTCGAGCTGTAGTAGGTCAATGGGCTTGAAACCCATAAACAGGCTCAACGAATATTTATTTGATCCCTTTGAAAGAACAGTAGCGCTTGAATGCCTCCTTCACCTGAGCCTGAATTCTTCGAGGATCCTTCTTAGGGCTCTGGAATGTATGCCAGGCGATACAGTGGAAGACGCACTTGTTGTTGGTCTTGGGGAAGTTGATCACATGCTTGTTTTTGCGAATAATCTTAGGGATGACAGCTTCGCTATCTCCGAGAGAATGCTCGCGGTGGTAGATAAAAATATTGACCGCAGTGATAGCCTTGAGCTTATATCCGGAGCTGAGGTAATTCAGTTTGTCAGCCAACTCCATAGAACGGATTTCCGAAATCACCTTCTTTTGAAAATCAGCCTTGCTATTGATAACGATAAGATTATTGAATACATGAGTATTAGCGAGATTTGGGTAGAAGTAGCGAGTGTCGTCAGGATCGGTCTTGCTTACAAGTTCGTACCCGAGATCAATATTTATCTTAAACGCACTTGTTTGAGTCGAGAGGACGTTCTCGAGCTTGTTGTAGAAATCAGAAGGCTCAACACCCTCGTACAAATGTGATTCCATGTGATTACCATTGTAAAAACGATACTTAGGATCAGCCTTGTAGTCGGGCGACAAGTGTCTTTCAAGGGTTTAATCGAAACATTGTACTGCTTAGCTACTAATCTCTTGTTGATTAGACGCGAAACAATTTTGCTAACATAAACTATCTTGCCCGTTTTACCACGCACCTTAACACGGTAGCTACTACCCCATTTGATAGGTTGGATATTTAATCTCTTTAATCCTTCGAGTTCGTGTGCAAACATGTTGCCTATATATGCTTGGCTATATTATTCTCCGTAGATATGACTTTATAATTATTTGACCTTGTATCAGGATCGACTTTATATTTTAGTCATTACAAAAAAAATATTATGAAATTAATTAATTCAAATATTTGGCTTATACCCTGTTGGAAGTTTTAAGCCAGTGTCATTGACTATATTGGGATTGACTTTTTATTTGAGAAAAAAATTATTAATTAATTAAGTTCGGTTTCATTATTAAGTTCGCTTTCAGATTCGCTAAGTTCGGTTTTGGGCTTACGAAATTGGCATGTAGAAAGTAACTGCGTTATTTCTCAATGGGCGCAGCCACTTCGTTGGGATTGGTAAATACCACCGTTCTAGGGTATGGCCTTGTCGGCGGACCACCAAGAATCTGTCTCGGCTGTATACTCTGCTCCTTAGCTCGCTCTGCTTCTCGGTCTTCGAGCTGCTGCAGTGCGATTTCCAGTCCCCCCTGCTGAGGGTATTCGCTTTTTAACCTTTATCCCCCAATTAGCCCACTAGTACGCGCCAGAGAGCCTACTAGTAGGCTCGGCGAAAAATTAATTTCTGACCTCACACGCCTCGAACACGGACTGTATTTAGCTCTTTGGAAAGAAAGAAACAATCATAAACGTCATAGTTAGTTTTATGCGCGTTTGCAGCAGTCCTTCACGGAGAAATTGCTGGCTGGATCTCGCGTAATCCGAAAACCACGAATCACCAGGGTAAGCTCGGTGTTGTAGTTGACAGCACAAATATCATTTAAATGACCCAAAAAGCTCTACGAACGGTTGCAGTACGCTCTATTAGCCTTAAGATATCCACGATGCCTTCACAGGCGCAATGGAAGCTGCAGCTTCCCACATAGGACCCATTTCATTCAACTGCTTAGGTACTCTTGCAGGAATCGAATAAAAATGCTTTTCTAGGCGAACTAATTATTTCTTCTGACTCCTAAAACGAGGTAGATGCTAGTCTAAGAGCTGGTAGCGAAGCCGGGAGCGAAGTAGATTGTGTAACACAAATTTAAGTGTGATAGGCGTGGTCTCGTACTTACAGTACCGGAACAATTCCCCCGCAGTAGCGATATCACGACTTTGTATCGCAACAGCTTACCAGTTGATTTTTAATGATCATTAAGCCAGTAGAACCACACGCAGTGAGCGCCAAGCGCAGCGGGGCAACGATACGGATGATATTCCTTTTGTCTATACATTAGGTATTATTTGCCTCAGGATGAAGCGCTTACACTCAAAAGGCAAACGTGCACAACGCCAGTGTGGCGCGTATCAGAAAAAAAAATCTCATACTACTACATCAAATGCTCTACCCTGAAGGGATGCATTCTTTGGCTTCGTTTAAGGATAAAACTGCTACAGAACTACTTGACCATACTCGTTTGATCGAGTTCACTTCAAATTGACTTTTTCCTTACGCAAATACATGTTTATGCTAACCACGTGTCCCTCCATACAATTCTCATATGAAATTTTCACGGGGAAAGCCTACTACAGTAATAGGCTTTGGCCTTGCTACTAGTAGGCTTTCGACCTGGGGGATAAAGGTTAAGAACGGTTTGCTAGGATCATCTTCGAAAATGGCAAACGATTTGAGCACGGAGGTCCTCGTAAATGTTGCCACTGCAATCAGCCACTCCAGCGGAGTTTCTTTTAAAACGCAGCAAAAAAGTAGGTGCCGAAGAGAGATTTGTCGATGACTGAAGTATTGCGGACATGTCGGCGCTCTTACATGTTCAACGTTTGTTGAACTAAACCTACCTGGGGTTCCCGTCCCCGTTACGCATTGTCTACGCTTCCCCAGCAACAACACCTCGGCTTCAACCAGTGGGTAGAGCTCCTTGTATCACTCACGCTCGTAAAAGTAGTCCCCACTGGCATAAGTAATTGCCAGCGGTATCGGTGGCAGCCTGTACTTCTTGCTGCGTCTCGCATCGTTTTCCATGGCAACGGGAATGGAGGCTTTCACTTCGTCAGGTCCGTCGGGGATGCCACGAGCAACTGTCAAGCTCTGTTGATCCATAGCTCCGCGCCTTCTTCGCAAGTGCGTCTTAAACACGCTGAATAACTCGAAAAACAAAATCGACCCAATCTCCGAGAATATGTACCTAAAAACTATATTTCTTATAACAGTTAACGACACCAAACTGACCGATAAAATTATATGGCTAGGCAGAGATAACATAAAAAGTCATATCTCCATGCAAAAGCACGGTTGTTGACCTCCTTTTCGGAGAAGGTGCGCATCGTGAAATCCACAAGCGTATTGAGTGCCAATGTCCTTGTACCAAGCTCTTTACGGACAGATAATAGTGGTGCACCAGCACTGAATTCCCCAAGCGCAAGACACCCCGGAGCCAGCAAAAAGCGGTTTGCACTCATTAGTATTTCGTCCTTATCATTGTCACCAGGCTGAGGGACACAACCTTGGTAACTGGTTTATTGTCAATACACACGCCAAATCCTGTGCGCAACTGGGGATTTAAAACTGAGCCACTCAGAGGACAGGAAAGGCACTCTGAACGCAGAAGCAAGATGCAGCAAGCTCTTAGACGCATCGGCCATAACGGCTTAGACCAGGGTGTGTATTTGGACATCTCGCGCACCTTGGGGTCGGTAGGTTGCCGTACATCGGTCACAGACCACATTCGACCCGTTCTTCAGCTGGGTTAGAAGCATCAGACCTCAACAGCTGAGGTGGGCATGGTTAGCAATCTGAAACAGCGACTCCATTTCCTCGGTGATGTTCGAGCTTGGATCTTTCGCTACAGTAGTTATAGACGAGGGATTTAAAGTTTGCAAACACCTGAGATTAGGATTTGCGTCCAGGCTATATTTCGGCATTCAAAAGAGCTGTCAATACCGAACTGAAAACCAGGCGTGAGGATGCTTCGTGATATTAAGTGAGTTATACGTTTAACTGTTTTTTTTATAAAAAAAAATTATGTAGCATCTACGTTAGCCTTGAACGAAATGTAAAGCGGCATTGCTTTTAGACTTCCTGTTTCTTCGAGCACTTTTTTGGCTTTCGCCCAAACAACTTCCTCCACCAGTTACTGAAGACTCCACAACTCTCCTGGAGATAGAGGGAATGCCCTCCTCCTCCTCGACCCCCTCCTCCTGTTCTCCCCTCTTCGCCAGGATCATAGTCGGGCAGCTCGCGGTTTTTCTGGCTCGTTGTTTCCACGTAGTCTTGGCGTATCGACCTCATTTGCACTCGTGACGCTAGAATCGATCACTGCAGCTACCGCGACCACAACAGTTAGCACGAGATGCACTAAACGCACGGCTCTCGTTAACAAACGCGAGCGCCTAAATGCTTGGTCTGAAGAGTGCGAATCGTGTAATGACACGGTATTATAGTCACGGCTCCGTTATATTTTCCAATAACAATCTATTTCCTCTTGTTTTGATCATAAATCTTGCGACTAATAATTTCCAAGTTAACCGAGCAAAAAAACTTGCCCTTACGGCAAGCCAGCCGTGAGCAATATCGCGCGATGTGAACCAAATAATCTGTAGCTCCTGGGAGGTTTCACGGTAACAGTCTATCACTTCAAAGCGATAACGTTATTACCAATATTTTTTGGATCATTCGTGTAGCGTTCAGCTTGAACGAGATTTGACACGACAAGTTGCTCTCCTCCATGGGCATTCCATTGAACTCATAAAATCTGTATAACGTCTGAAGCGGTATCATAAACAGGAATGCACCGACAACCTAATGCGCTTGCGGTTCATATTCTTGTGGACCAGTGGCTTTCCTTTCCTTGTCCCTCTTGCTCATCTATAATAGGCTTCCCTTACGTCTATCTAGCTCTATTCGTTTTCGTCACCATGGTGGTAGGCTTCGGACCGCCACGACAGCATTGCCGCCATCGCCCTCAAGGTAGATTTGGTTGAGGAACAGCACGATATAGAATCCGGTGCTTCACCACATTAACCACCACGCACTTCAGCGGCTGATGCTCACACAGCAATGCTGCAGACTCTAGGTGCATTTAATCCATTCACCATTCATTTGCGAGAAGCATTGATGTAGTGCTTGAGCGGCACAGCTATTACCAGAAACTGATGGTTTAGAACGGGATTCGATCTTATAACAACGAGGACTTCTATTAGAAAACATTGTGACGCACGTTTTGTCAAATGTGCACGCTTTTGTTCAGCGTTGACTATTTCCTAGGTAAACAATGATTTAATCACGTAGTGGACGCTCTGGAACTAATCCTCGTTTTTTTTTTCTTCCCCGACACCATAAGCAAAAAAATGATCACTTACATCAGCTCATCAATAGCAGCCCATAGCTTCGGTGCCTTTTCAGTAGCGAACTTGAATGCACGCAACCACTGTAAATATTGTTCATCAATAGCAGACACTTGCTTTACCGACTTGCCCTTATACTTCCCAAAATTAGTAAGTAAGATCCATCATCGGATCCATTTGCAAACTTGCTCGCAAAAAAAAAAAATGGCAATGTCCTCATCTAAATTTGGTTGATTACGGAGCCAGCGAGAGTAGCTAGGATCCTTTTCGTACACCTTCTGGATAGAGCAGTCTTGGTACTTGCCGACCGTAATAGTTGTGTTCATGGTATCTATATAGATAGCCACCATAGTTTATCATATAATAATTATTTGAGCAGTGGTAAGATCAGGAACCTCCCCGGTAAGTCTATCAAAAGTTAGTTCCTGTTCGCTAATTACGAGACATAATAGATTGCATTCCTGACAAACAGCGTTGACACCCTGAACCTGAATAGCCTGAGGCACATCACGCTCCGTCAGACGGCTGACGTCAGCAATAAGAACGCGGTTAGTTAGCGACCAAGTCTGATAGTCAAGAGGACCATTCACCAGCTCGGGAGTTAGATCGCCGTTTATCGAAGCAATATTAGCGATCTCGTTAGTGAAGTGGTGAAGTCGTAGTCAAGGCTAATGTCGAAGGTCTGCTGCGAGCCATTGCGGACGTTCAAGTTGCGAATACTCGAACCAGGGTGAAGCGTCCAAGGAGCCGAATCGAAAGGACTCTGGAACTGCTGGACGGCAGCAGATGCAAAGCTCGACGTCTGCTCAGCAAAAGGAAGGAGGATAACATACTTCGCATTCCTTACAGAGGCGGATAGCTGTAGATCAAATGCGGCATTAAGCTGAGTTGATTGCTTACCAGTACCAGCGCGCTGGTAGAACCATTGAGCATAGCAATCATTGTATCTAACCTTCTTAACAGGCTTAGAGATGATAGCCTGAGGGTTCTCCAGATGAACGAAGGGAACGTATATGCGAGAAGTCGTGATTGGCATGTATGTTCCATCAATAGTAGGCTCAAGCGAATTAACAACAGCACCCCATGCGATACTAAATTCAGCAGAAGTGGCAAGAACACCAGTCATGGGATTACCAGTCATTGAGGCAGCAACCATTACCGAACAAGCATTACCTGACGAAAGCGTAGTCGAAGTTAGCGACATACCCTTAGCAGCATGTACAGCAACGGTAGATACACCCTGATTGACACGGAAGCGAAGACGAATCTGAGGGTTAGCCATCAAATCGAGTTCGTTAAAGATCGGATGAAGATCGGTTAGCTTAACCTTGAGCATATAGTTCCACGTTCCCATAATTCCATTAGCCGTAGCAACACCAGATACAAAGGCGCCACGGGCAGTCTGATTGGAGATAGTAGTAGAAGCGGCAGCTCCACCAACTGAAGGCCACGACGTAGAGAAATCGGAACAGCATTAGGAGGGCTTGACAACAGACGCTTCACGAGGCCATCATTAGGGATGGATGCACCACCAGAGGGGGCGGTTGTAGCAAACGAAGATGAGAAAGCAGTAGTGTTAGTGTATCCATCTCCAGTATTCGAGCTTGTAGCAGAACTATACAAAGCTGACTGAGCAGCATCAGAAAATAAGGACTCAGCTCCTTGCCTCTCAACATACTGAGGGCTGTAGCTCGTCTGAGCGCGAACATTGTTCCAAAACAGCCATCGAGACAACCGTTTTACCGTTTAGCTCGAGAGACATGCTATCGATGACATTCCAGTTGACACACTTTAGAGTGGAGCAGAAACGATTGGCAGGAAGAGTCTGAGGAGTAGCGCCATTCTTCATCGAGACCTTGTATGGTAGCATGATGTAGGCATCGCGAAGACACGCAAATCCTTCAGAGCCATTAAGCTGAGCAGTGGCGTCGATAGTGATAACACCATTCTGATACGATCCCTGATTCAGGTCGACTACAAACGGAACACGCTTGCCAGAGGATACCTTAATCTCAGGATCACTCTTGAGCGAGCTCTGGTACAAATATTGGTCGGATAGTTGAGTGTCACTCATCGTTGATTGTATATCATTTCTAATATACTTTGATCAAAATTAAATGTTATGAGCAACCTTATTAAGGCGATCACGAGCGATCATGACCTTATCGAACTCGCGAAAATAATTGGAGTTCATCTAGATGATATCTATAAATCGAGTGTAATAACGAAGCCTCTATGTAAAAAAGGAACGTATCTGGTTCTACTTAGACCACTTAATCTCGATGTAGGCCACTGGACAGCGGTTCATAATGGTGAATACCTTGAAAGTATGGGAGAGGCAGCGCCAACCAAGTATGGTATCAGTCGATACAACCCAAAACAATGTGGTAGAGCGATTTCGGAATTTGCCTAGCTTAGGCTATGGCAGGATTTCGGTGACACCAGCAGCTCGGCGATCAACGTGTACTTAAGCTACCAATCGGGGAGTTTCGCCGAAGAGCCAGTGTATCCATCTGAAGGGCCGGCGAACCAAGATCTCATGGTAGACGAGCGTGAAGAGTCGCCTCAGCGATTGACTAGGATTTAGTATCGGAGAGGCCGTAACGGCCCGTTTTCATTAGATATTTGCATAGGAACCTACTAGGAGGGCCAAGAGCCCAACAAAGATAACAGATAATAACAGAGTGGAATTTTCGGGGTCCAACACAAGCAGCACGCGACGCAGCGACTCTTCGGTACGTCGTCCCTGCGGACTAGATCATGCCCACCGCTGAGATCGTCTGACGGAGTGACGGAAGCGATCTCGGCCGCGTGGCAAGTCCAAGAAGCGTGTGTGGTGGTTCCTCGACATCGGCCCCAAGTGGTCACAAGTTGGTTCGTCGAGGTCGACGAACGCGGGTTTTACTCGGCCTGCAAGCGTACCGAGTAGGCGTGCCTTTCGCCTACGCCCCGTCAAAGCGAGAAATCGCCGCCGTCTATCCTTTGGTGGAGGGCACGGGTTCAAGAGAAGAGAAGAGGAAGGAGAGAGAGGTCAGTGATCAAGGGGAGCGTGCTGTGTGCTCGTGGCACGGCTCCTGGTATAAGAACTTGGCAGGTGTCTGGGGAGCCATTACACCGCTGTAAAAGGACTGGGCGATTTTCGGATTCGCCCTCAAGCCTGCTTCGCTGAGGCAGGTGTTGTGGGTGTACTGTGGGAAGGCTAACAAGTTTTACTTGTGTGCAATACCACAAAAATATCAAGGGACTTACGGTGATTATTGCGGACCTTTTTGTTTGCTCTGGCTCTATTCTAAGCAGCATCGTAAGCCCGGAGTATTCAAAAACATGCGAGATTTGAATCAAACAATCATATGGGTAGAATAAAAAAATCAGATTTTCTCTTGTGAGTCAAATATAATCATGGTTTTCAAGGGGTTATCAGTTTCATCAACAATCCCCGAGGCGAAGCTTAAGAGAGCGTTCAAGACCGGTACATTATCGCTGTCTAAAGATGATCTAAGTGGAAGCGGAGCTACACTATATATACACCCTGAATCGTACGCTAAAGCGGTCAAAGCTCACAAAGCTGGGAAAGGTAAGCGTCTAGCTATCACAAAGAAGGAAATTGGCTATCCATTCCAGCATATGAATGGAGGAGGTATGTATGGTTCGTCAATTTGGTCCAAGGTATGGGGAGGCATTAAATCAGCTTTTAAGCTCGCTAAAATTCGGGACTATTATCTCGCGCAGCTGATCTCGCTGTTCCCGCTCTCGTTACATATGCTGGCCAACCAGCTTCTGCCCCGCGAGAGCTGCAATCCGTTCTATGACTGGAATTGGTGTATATGATAGTGATTCTGATAAGGAAGGGGGTCGTCTAACTATGGCTGATGTGAAGAAAGGAGCAAAACGAGCTCTTTCTTATGCTAAACGAAAGGGGGTTCTAACTGATGTAGTCGATTATGGAGAAACGTTTCTATTATCTAAAGCTAGCAAGCCGGAGCATGAAACCCTAATCAAGCCTATTCGAGGTGAGGTTCGTCGTAGATATGGCGTCGGCGTTGAGCGAGGCTCAGACGTAGGCAAAGTCTTGCGACCCCACTAGAGGGTTAGCAAGCCGAAGGGTAAGAAATTTGTAAAGGGGAGCCAAAACGCTAAGGATCACATGGCTAAGATTCGCGCACTGCGTAAGTCTGGAGGTAGTTTTAGATTATAACGATAAAAATGAAACATTAGCTAACTTTTATTTTTTGGCCTTAGTAGCATCATTATCGAAACAGAGGTATCGTGAAAGATGACCTTACGGTCGTTTTGGTTATAGATACTGATAGTAATTGTAGAGCGAGAACCGTATGACAGTTCATCCACTCATATTGGCTGGGTTTATATGATATTAGTCCACCAATTGCTGCATCTCCTCTATCAAGGCGCTGACAATATCACCTGAAGCCACATACTCATTTTTGATCAAATCACAACGAACGATGTATGAACTAGTAGGGTGAATCTGAGGGATGATGTTGGATAGCTGAGCACTGGCAACGGTTGCCGAAGAGGATGGGTATGTAGCCGCTTTTAGACCAACGACCTTTCCAAACTCGGTATTATCGATAATAAGACGAGGAACGCGTGAGGTAGTAGGGAAACCCGAACCACCCGGTGAGTATAGACCAGTAGCTGGTCTCGACCAAGTCCCCCCAATAGTTGGCAATGTTGTTGGCGTCGGAGAAAAATTAAGCTGACACGCATAATAGACACTATTCTCACCAAGCTGGAGATAGAATACTCTGCTTCCTGATAGATCAAGTAAGAATGCTCCAGCATTGACAAGGGCTGTCTGAATGCTGCGATTGATATCATCGTAGGAATAAATTCCATCACGGAGATTGACACTGATAGTAGATGCAGTAGCGCTGTTGAGACTTCAATCTTGAAGCTTGTATTTTGAATTGCATCCCGTCAATTTTATACTCGGCGTTATACATGCTGATTCTTTGGACTGCGCAAACAACATCGCGGAAGTCAGCGGCTGATCCAGGAAATAAGTATTTCCAAGTAGAGTTGTATCCATCTTGGATTAGGTTAGTCGAATCAAGTTTGAGAAAGCTCGCCATTTTAGTTGTATATTTGTAAGATCATATTTAAGCGATAATCTCTAGTAAATATAACGACTTTATATAGATATGATTGGACGAGTATATAAGATTACCAACGCGGATGAGAGAATCGTCTATATCGGTTCGACGACAGAATCTATTCACCGTCGATTCAAACGTCATATGTATGGCTTCAAACAGTGGCAAGATGGCAATGCGGATCGGGTGCCATTCGATGATATATCTAGCTTTCTAGAACATGGAATGATAGTTTTAAGATAAGTCTGACCACCGAGCACGAAATCGACAACCCTCGTCAATTACACGAGTTTAAACAACTCGTTGTTGACCAAACCTCATGTGTAAATAAAAATGCTGCGTATCGTTCGGATGAGCAACGTCGAGATATGGTTCAGCAACATTATAAGAGGAACAGAGTTCATCGTTTAAAAAAGGCTCGCCAATATTCTGAAGCTAACAAGAGAAGATTAAAGTTCGCATGAGTGAGCGGATTGAATGTGGATGTGGTATCATCCTGAGAGGTAATTTAGCCCAACACAGACGTTCTAAAAATCACATGCGCTGGATGGAGGAGCAAACTTAAGGTTCGTCGGGATTAATCACTTCATTGAAGTTATATCGTAATTGACTCTTCAAACTATCCACAAGTAATACCTGACCTTTTCCACGACCGATTGCTTTATTGTATGCGATCATCATTTTTTTATCATCGATATTATTTATGTTTAAATCCTTGACAATCATTTGCAGGTCCATTTTACTATTAGCACGAAGTATCGCCACTATTTCCGAATTCAAGCGAATCATCTTATCAGTGGCGAAATAGCTGTGGCTTACGAAGATGTTAATAGATTGAAATGCCGGCCTCTGGTCATATAATAAGAAGATATTTTTCTGAAGTAGCTTATCGTTGCTGTAATCAAGCCAAATACTTTGTCGGCGTTGATGTCGTTGATGATACCTTCACACGCTTCAACGGTAATCAATCGACCGCATTGCATCTCACTACCAAGAGCCCAAAGATACAGAGCGTTAACATCGTATCCGATAATTTTTTTACAGACCTTACCACCGCGAATCTTGCTTTCATTACGCTTAGCGTAGCGATTAAAGATAATGGATGGACCTCCGGCGATGTTGGATTTCATCTTAGCGTAAATATCCTTTTCCTCTCGATTAATAGAATATACCAGTCTGTCCGAGTTGAACTCAAGCAACTTCTTATACCGAAATCCCCCGAGGGTCATATCTTTACGAGCTGAGTTGCACTTCACACAGCTGATCAAGATGTTGCCGTCGATGTGGCCAAGATTATTATTGATACGATCAGCTGAAGCGCTATCAGCGGTTAGCAGTAGCATAGACCACATATACTTTTGCTTTTGCAGCAATGTATTCAAGTGCTCAAGTGTCATACCAAATTTTCGCTTTGCCTTAGCATCCTGATTCTTATACCCTCCCCTGCGCTTAGCTGGAAATTGGAATGCGTTAGCCGGCTTCTTATCCGGGTATTGGAGATTATTGAAGCAAGTCTGATACATGACCTTCTCCAAAAGACCAGGTAGCGACACCCCATCCGCAAACATATCCAGATCGAAACGCTTGAAAAGTTCTCGTTGAGCCTTGATAGCCTTGATGAATGGGACTACGTCGAGATTGTTATACCAGATCAATAGGTCCTTGATCGATTTCATCTCGCAGCCCACCCACGAACTTTACTCGTTCGTAGTCATCCTTGGTGATGCTTGTTCCTCGGAGCTTGCTGTAAAAAGCTGACTTAAGTGGGATGGTAGTCTGATTTAGTACATTGAATGCAGTTATGTACTCGTAAGGGAAAAGACCCTTACCAAGACCACAGACACATCTAGTTTTATCATCACATTTACAGCCACCGACATATGTTGTAAGATATTTATCGTAGCTGTTACCAGCTGGTACATAGTTGCTAATATCGAGCATTTTCATGTCCGATGTAGCACTGCACATGTAGCTAGGATTCTTGATGACAGATTTAAGGTTATCGGTACCAATAACGGGCAAACCAATCCTTTTTAATCAAGTTAATATCGTATCGACCAGAATTACAACCGAATACTGGTACCTGATCAATCTGCTGTTTTAGCTTCCCGTAATCAGACCTGTGCTTACCAAAGCCAAGACTGCTATGAAAGTCAAAGAAGCTGGCATACTTTCCTTGTTCAATCCAACCCTCCACACCAGACATCTTGTAGGTCTTACCAAGATTGACTCCTGGAATTTCCATACCTGTCAGACCGTGAACGCTGATGATTTTTGTAGAAGCGACTTGTACTATTGACATTGTACTGCTTGATCTTCCCGGATACACCACCGATGTGTTTGAACATATCCGTAAGTAGCATCTTCGGATCATCATTTACAAAGCAACGCACCTCCTCGGTTAAACTATCAGCTACTGATACAGACACCGGAACGTGTTCGTTCGTGAAGACAGTATTCTCCCCGTGTTGAGTCGCAGGATGGCCTCAAAGTCATAAACGATGAAGTGATCGATGTACTGGTCAGCATTCTTGATTGAATACTTCGTAAGCAGTGATTGTATTGCGTTCTGAGCTGGTTTGTATTTGTGGTTTGTAACTCTTTCAGCGCTGACGAAAACCATTTCACACTTAGGACATTGATACTTAGCCTGAAGCATATCGATATTCTTGATGTAAAGAGCATGATTCTCGAACGATAAAATATCCATAGCTTCATACCCCTTGTCCGATCTACGAATGCATTCTACATTTCCAGAAACTACATCCATCTTATATACGTTAATACCAAGTTGGAAGCAGTGTTCAACCTCGTCGAGCTGTAGTAGGTCAATGGGCTTGAAACCCATAAACAGGCTCAACGAATATTTATTTGATCCCTTTGAAAGAACAGTAGCGCTTGAATGCCTCCTTCACCTGAGCCTGAATTCTTCGAGGATCCTTCTTAGGGCTCTGGAATGTATGCCAGGCGATACAGTGGAAGACGCACTTGTTGTTGGTCTTGGGGAAGTTGATCACATGCTTGTTTTTGCGAATAATCTTAGGGATGACAGCTTCGCTATCTCCGAGAGAATGCTCGCGGTGGTAGATAAAAATATTGACCGCAGTGATAGCCTTGAGCTTATATCCAGAGCTGAGGTAATTCAGTTTGTCAGCCAACTCCATAGAACGGATTTCCGAAATCACCTTCTTTTGAAAATCAGCCTTGCTATTGATAACGATAAGATTATTGAATACATGAGTATTAGCGAGATTTGGGTAGAAGTAGCGAGTGTCGTCAGGATCGGTCTTGCTTACAAGTTCGCACCCGAGAGCAATATTTATCTTAAACGCACTCGTTTGAGTCGAGAGGACGTTCTCGAGCTTGTTGTAGAAATCAGAAGGCTCAACACCCTCGTACGAATGTGATTCCATGTGATTACCATTGTAAAAACGGTACTTAGGATCAGCCTTGTAGTCGGGCGGCAAGTGTTTCTAAAGGGTTAATCGAAACATTGTACTGTTTAGCTACTAATCTCTTGTTGATTAGACGCGAAACGTTGCTAACATAAACCATCTTGCCCGTTCTACCACGCACCTTAACACGGTAGCTACTACCCCATTTGATAGGTTGGATATTTAATCTCTTAATCCTTCGAGTTCGTATGCAAACATGTTGCCTAAATATGCTTGGCTATATTATTCTCCGTAGATATGACTTTAGAATTATTTGACTTTGTATCTGGATCGACTTTATATCTAAGTCATTTACAAAATATTTAGGAATTAATTAATCCAAATATTTGGCTTATACTGTTTTTGGAGGTTTTAAGCCATTGTCATTGACTATATGGGATTGACCATTTATTTGAAAAAAAAATTAATATTATTTAATTAGGTTCGGTTTCATCGCTTTCAGATTCGCTAAGTTCGGTTTTGGGCTTACGCTTGCGAGCACGGATCTGCTGTATTCTTATCGTCGTAGCTATTTTGGTATGACAAGCGAGCGTCGCGTGTGCGCTGATAGTATCGCTTTTGTGCGGCCTTGATTCGCTCTTTGTTAGCAAGATATTGTTCAGGTGAGTACGTCATCAGTAGTATATTATTAACTTTATTTTATCAGATTTATGAAATAATAATACTAAATGTAAGACTGTCGGCATAATGTTCTATTATTTTTTTTATTCTTATGACATCCAAGATATCAAAAAGCGTTGCGTCTACTAACGTGAAAAACTTCACTTGAATTAATGGTTCGCACGGTTTGCTCTACGTCGAGCTCTAGCACTTTCAGCACGGTGCCATTCAGCATGAGCAGCATGTTCACCATACGTTCGCAATCGTAGCCCGCACGCTGGAACAGGACACATGAGATCAACTTCTTCTTCGGATGACGATCCAGATTCCTGGTTCAACACATCGTCCAAATCTTCGCAATTAAGAGTGAAGCCAGGAAGAACGGTAGCACCATCAAGATCTCTCCACGCGCTATTGCCAACGCGTCGAACAAGACGATTTCCTCGGGCGTATCGCTTGTATTCGTACATGATTTTGTTCCTTGGATCAATGAGCCATCCCAATTGCACACCGTGAGGAAAGTACTCGCGCCGCATCTTGTGATCGAGAGCATCAAGCTGGGAATGTGGACCAGTGAGAGTGTCGATTTCCACCACGAACGTCGGAGCAAAAGGTTCTCCACCACGAGTCCATCGTTGAGCTTCGGTCAGCTGCCTTGCATCATCTCGAGGCACATACGCCACATCGGGGACCCGAAGCGTTGTGCCATCCAGCACGTATTCACCTTGCGCATCTGTCACTCTTCCACCATGGCCACTCCACTTGGCCCAATTCTTAAGCACAGTGATAATTTCTGGTCCGATCACGCTGCGTCCGAACACCACCATCCGAAATGGAACAAATCGTCCTTCGTCGACGAAGAAGCCAGGCTGCTCGCCAAGTGTTGGATGGACCAACGGACCGATCTTCTTCACGTGCTGGTTTAGCTGCTCGAGGGACACACCAGCGTAGTCCTTGACACGGCACAGAGTCTTCTTCGACTCTAGGTCACGCACCAGTCGCGCAAGCACGTCTTCGTGGTCTTTCTTCTTGCCGTTTGCTGTGGTCATGGTTGCCGATGGTTGCCGATGTTGTTCTTTCTCGCACTGGCAGAAGCAAACAAGAAAGGCCTTGCCCAGTGTGGTCCACGCTACAATGAAGTGACTTCAAATTGAATTGGTACTTCCACTAAATGATCAATTCAAATTTGATTCATCAGTGACGGTTCCGAGAACTAGTTCCATACACAGGAACCGATAGGTAGCGATACTCGCGCGCTCTTTCTCTCAGTGGTCAAGCGGCTATTAAACTACCCTAATATCGAAAAGGCGTTTCTAACGCTCGAGCGGTTGCGTTATCAAAATAGCACCTATCCCTAAAGAAGGTTCTAGGAATGTTGTGGTAAATTACGGTAACTGCCGGCGTAATGTTTTAAGAATTACTACTATGGTGATCTTGTGCTGTGTTATCGTTGGGCGCCCCCCTCGCCCCCAAAGCACTTTTCTGGTCGACATCGTTTCCGGTGGGGGCTTCGAAGGACGCAATCAAGGCGAAAATGACCCCGACGGTCACGTGTGCAGCCTACAGGCTGCAGCTCTTCATAGCGAAGAAGGACGACAACGAGTGACTCGACTGGACTACTGCGGACACTGCCGCTGTGCCTCTGGATGAGCGCGGTCACCCACAAGGCTTGAAGAGATGGAGAATCTGACACAGGCGCTCAAAAATTCCAACATTTTTGGAGATAACTTTCAACCAGTTGAAGACCAAATTCACGTGCTGGTGACGGTTCCGAAGCCAGGCCACCACAAATGCGGGTCTGGCTTGTCAGTGGATGTATTGAAAGTGCATTGAGAACGTATAGAATTCGTGCAGTCTTCCGGGTAGCGGCATAATATCTTGGATACTACAATCTTTTCGTCGCACTAGTGACGAGGATAGCGCATTCTGGTATGAAGATGAGTCATTGCCTTTCTGCGTTTTGTTCAAAAAAGGTATGTGCAAATATTTCATCAGGAAGCAATCGCCTGCAGATATGAATGGCTGGTACGATGGCATTATCGAATTCATTTCTGATCGCCCAGCGTACGAAGGGAGATACGAGGTGCGTGTTGTGTTGTCGATGCTAATCAGTGCTTCAACGCGTTTTGTCATTACTAGTTGGTTATCTACAGGTGCAACTGACCCTTCATGCGTTTGGATGAAGAGTACGCAAAGCTGATCAAGGCTCGTCTGAAGGGAGACTTTGAAGAGCTTGCTCTTTGAAGATGCAAACAGCAGTCCGCGTCTTGAACCCGAAGGTCTTCCGCGCGAATGCATCGAGTGGATACTCGAAGAGATCGACAATCAGTAGGATGCGTAAAATGACACCTGCCGTGCCCTGAAAACGCGAGAGCTTTCATAAAGGCAATGCAAGAATCGAGACCGCTACTTTCTAAACGAACTTCAAAATACAACAACGCCTACAAGTGCTTTCGCAATGTTGCAGCAGAACAATCACGCAAGTTGAAGTTGCGTCGTGACGCGCACCGCTCCACCAATCAGCGAGCGTTAAACACAGCACTGCAAGAAACAATATCATCGTGGCTCACCGTACACAACTATACAAAGGTATAATAAATGTACTAAATATCACAGTGCTAAGAAACTTTTCTAGGCAAAATATCGTTATAGACGATAAGCGCCGCCAGTACTCGCTATGACAGTCACGTGCGTGTCAAGCGATCCTGCTCCCCCCCATTCCTCGATCTCCATGGGCGCCGCCGACACTGTGACGACGCTGGCGGGCGCGTCGCTGCCGGGCATCGCGGCCACGGGGCTGCTGCTGGGGCTGGTGCACGTGCTCACGGGGCCCGACCACCTGAGCGCGCTCATCGTGCTGAGCGCCGGCTCGTCGTGGCGCTCGTGCCAGCTGGGCGTGCGCTGGGGTTGCGGCCACTCGACGGGCCTCGTGCTGGTGACCGCGTGCTTCCTGGCGCTGAACCGGCACCTGGATGTGGACACGTTCGGCAGCTACTGCGACTTCATGGTGGGCTTCCTCATGCTGGGGCTGGGGCTCTGGAGTCTGCGCCACTACGCGCGGCTGCGGCGGCAGCTGCGGCTGCGCGCGCAGGCGGCGGGCGAGACGACGCCGCTGCAGGCGGACGCGCGGCTGCAGGAGGACGTCGAGAGCGACTCGGAGGTGCAGAAGATCCTGCACGTCCACCATTTGGACCACCAGGGTCCTCCGGCGGCCACCGACGACCAACAGGTGGACGGCTCCGCCAAGACCTGCTGCTGCGGCCTCCTCATGGCCGACATCAAGAACCCGCACACGCAGAAGCTCACGGCTTTTGCCTACGGCACGGCGCACGGACTCGCCGGCACTGGCGGCATCCTGGGCGTGCTGCCCGCCGTGATCCTCAACGACTGGGCCAAGTCGTCCACGTACCTCGGCGCCTTCTGCCTGTCCTCCATCTTCACCATGGGCGGCTTCGCGGCGCTGTACGGAGAAGTCACCGGCCGCGTGAGCCGATTCTCGGACTCGTCGCTCGTGCGCGTCGGCATCTTCTCGTCGTGCGTGTCCATCTGCGTGGGCATCATGTGGATCATCCTCGTCTCGACGGGCACGTTGGATGAAGTCTTCGGATGAGGCGTGGGGAGAAGGACTTGTGAACAAGATAATAATGGATGCGTACTTGTTCTGAACTCGAGCTGTGGTATTGCTGCTGTGCCAATTGTTGTGTTAAGATATTTTGCACACTGCTTCTCGCTTGTCACCCGAAAGCAACCGCGTTGGCAGATCAAGCATCAGTAACTTGTTCTCCGTACAACCACCTTCTGTCCACCTAATACTTCCTTCAATATAAACGAAGTCAACACAGCAATTATTCGCCTAATATGCTGCTAGGTTATCAACCGAAAACAGCATCTTAAAGTCATCTGTAAGAGATGTGGAGAAATCAATCTCCAAACACGCGATTTAGCACACCCGTAGCTTGCAAAACAATCCATGCTATCCCTACACCAATTGAAAGAGTTGACGATGCTATTGCCACGTACAGTGCTGCACTTGGAGACCGTGCTTTCCCATTTCGTTGTGTCAATTCCCCGTAGAGAGCAGCGAAAGACCCCATCGACAAAATGGAGCTCCCACAAAAGAATCCGAGATACAGGAGAGCTCGGTATATATCCCTCTGCATAGCTAGAGTGGGTAATACAGCAAGTAAACAGCCCGGTCCAGCTACACCATGCACAATTCCAACACCAATGCTGGCTGCTGACGTTGGCGTGATCTTTACTTTTGCGCCCGGATCATTTGGTGATTGCAGCAGCACATAGGACGCATCGTGACACTGCACTTGACTCCACAACGAATCGGGCGATGATGCTAGATGCTGCGGACTGCGAGGCTGTTGTGCCTCCTTGTACTCCTTGTGAGCACTGTATGCTGTCCAAACTCCGAGCAGCACGAGGCAAACGCCTGTAAGGTATTTGCACGCCGCGCTGAAGGCGCTAGTTGGTGCCAAAGCGTGACCCACAATGAATACGCAGACCAACGCGACGACCAAAATGCCAAGCGAGTGGCCACATCCCCATTGTGCACCGAGTAAATATGCCTGACGCCATGTCTTGCCATTGGAAAGCGCCACCAACGCACCTAAGTGATCGGGTCCTGCGGATATGCGCCAAGGAACCAGTTCAGCAAGTGCAGATATGAAATATACGAAGCTGTTCAGCATACCTGAGAGCACGTGGACAACACCTAACGAGATGGCAGTGATTGCCACTCGCCACATTGAGCTGTGCAGCAAATTTGATGAGGTGTCACGCTCCATATCCATGGTGAATGAATGGAGCGGTGAAGACGGACAACGAAAGATATGCTGGTAAATGACGACCCTTCACATACGACCACTTGGAAGGGCTTCGTCAAGTATTTTTTTAAGGTAGTTAGCGATCCTGGTTGTATGGCGCTGTACACTCTACTTCGTCTCGGCATTTATTCGCCGAGGACGGCAGACATTTGTCCCGATGCTTGCAGTCCGATCCAGGCAACACCGACGATGAACGAGAAGAACGCCGAGAAAATGCCGATCCGGAACTCCATCGCTAGCGAGTTTCCGCCAAGACGACCAGTGACTTCGCCGTAGAGAGCAGCAAATACGCCCATGATAAAGATCGAGGCCACACAGAACGAGCCGAGGTAGGCGACAGACTTGACCCAGTCGTTGAGCACCACGGCTGGTAGCACTCCCAGAATGCCGCCGGGTCCGGCGAAGCCGTGAATAATTCCTACGAGGAGAGCCATGATCTGCACAACACCATGGGTAGCGTTGGTTTCCGCGCACAAATCATCCCAGATAAGCAGACAAACCTTTTGCGTTGCTGGGTTCTCGAAGCTTGCATTGCGACAGCAATTCCAGTTATTGGGGTGCAGCTTCGACGGCTTTCCTCGTGGAGATAACACTGCTCCGGTTGTGTCCGCAGCTGGAGCTACAGACGAGTCGTCTTCTTCTTTGATCAGTAGATGATATGACGAAGCCGGCGAAGCGAGATTCTCCTCCGGCTGATGGTCCTTCGTCGACGAGTTCGGAGACAGCATCCCCTTTGGATCCGCGCCAGTAGCTGCTGCTGGAGAGGCAACACTCGACACTCTTCGCTGCGACAGCGGCATGAGTTCCACCAAGTTGGTCGGCGTGACGCCCGTGCTGCTGCGGCTTGCTCGACTTGGCTCTCTGCGCCGACTGTCCGCTCGTCCGCCCTCCCCGCTCGCCACCGACTGCACGCCCTCCTTCAGCTGCATCTGGTACTTCTTCCGCACGTGCACACCAGTCCAGATGCCCAGCGCGATCATGAAGAAGCCCACGACGTAGTTGAGATAGCCGCCCACGGCGTCCAAGTCCACGGTCTGCCCCGCCGCGAAGAAGATGAGCGCCATGACCACGAGTCCGATCGAGTGGCCGCAGCCCCAGCGAATGCCGAGCGCGAACGCCCTCCACGATGACCCCGTAGTCATCGCCGCCAGCGCGCTCAAGTGGTCGGGGCCTGTCAGCACGAACGCGACAGCCACACATTCACGAATTAAAACGGAGATTAAAGTGACGATCCCCGAAAAGATAAAGCTACCCGTCAGCACGTGCACGACGCCCAGCAGCAGCCCCGTAGAGACGATTTTGCCCAGAGACGCCCCCGAGAGGCTGCTGTGCTCCTCGCTCAGCCAGCGCCCCGCAGTCTCCATGGCGGCGGAGGATCGCGTTGTCACCTTTGATGCAGCGGCGCAACTGCACCGCTGTCCGTTATGCACGTAAACGACATGATTGCGAGCCAATCGAATGGCGGCAACGCATCAGTAGTCAGTGCAATTGGCGCTGACTCGATCAAGTTAAAGCGGTAGGCGGTCAAGTGAGACGTGGGGGGGGGGGGGGGGGGGGGGGGGGGCAGATCCATGACCAGCGAGCTGCCACCTCGTCGGCCGGTCACTTCACCGTACAAAGCGGCGAAGCCCCCCACGGTGAGGATGGAGGCGATGCAGAACGAGCCGAGGTAGGCAGTCGACTTCAGCCAGTTGTTCAGCACGACGGCAGGCAACACGCCGAGGATGCCGCCGGGACCGGCGATCCCGTGCACGATTCCAACCGCTAGAGCCGTGATCTGTTAGAGCAATGATCACCATAAGAGTTACTAGAAACGCACACAGATCGAGTTGGGCAAGCTGCTGTCCGAACAAAACTTTTGCACCCAGGGGTTCTCGAAGTTCACGTTGCTGCAGCACTTGAATTTGGCTTTGCTGGGCTTTCCTGGCCCAAAGTCCACGGACTCGACGACTGAAAGTCTGTTCTCGTGCTGGACATACTCACTGCCGTTTGGTGGGCAAGCAGGTGGAAGGATGAGGCCGGGGATCGCACTACCTCGTACGTCATCTCAGCAGGGGAAATGGGGGCTAAATGTCCGTGTGATCCTGCAGCCGTGAATTCGACACTCGGGGACCGACCATCAGTTTTTTTTGCAATGCTCGGCGAGGTAGGACACTCCTCGAGTTCTTTTTCCGCAATCTCGAGCAGATACTTGCGTCGAACATTCACTCCGTCCAAGCCCCCAACGCAATCATGAAGACGCCCACAACGTAGTTCAGGTAGCCGGCCCTTACGGCATTCAGGTCCACGGTTTGGCCAGCTGCGAAGAATGTCATGATGAGCAGTCCGAGGGTGGCCGCAGCCCCATCGTACTCCCAACGAGAATGCCTTCCATGAGGATCCAATCGTCATGGCTGCGATCGCACTAAGATGGTCGGGGCCTGCAGCAACCGTTAGAACGGGTAAAGCATGTTGATGGGTGGGTGACAACAGTGTCGGATCGTACCTGTGAGGACGTGCACCATTCCCAGCACCACGGCCGTAGATGATCTTGCCTACGGAAGCCCCAGAGAGATCGCTGTGCTCTTCGAGGATACGCGTCACCATTGCTGCTGCCTCATTTATCATGACTGTTGCGTCGGGGCCGCTGGAGAGGAAGATTTTTAAACAGCTCTTATTTAGACCTGGTCTTAGATTTGAACGAATCGTACTTTTTCTATGAACGAGTGATTGGATCACGGTTGCCGTCGTCGGCGATGGAGGAGCGCAAATGTACAGCTTTCGGTTCACTTTGCAACCTGCGTAACGTTGACTACCTCTGGACCCACCTCCTGCCAACTTGGCCAAGATGAGCAAGACAAAACCAAACCAGACCGTAAAAGCTGCCAAGACCTCGACGCGCCCTCGAAAGATTGCCCCTGCATCACCCCGGGGGGGATCTCGTACGAACCGTCAGCTGGTTATGGCACTAGCAAGCCCAGGATCCTCTGTCTCGTCAAGCCCAGCCCCCTCTTCTCCGTCAAGGCCACCTCCATCTTCTCCGTCAAGTCACGCTCCTCTGCTCCATCAAGTCCATTCTCCTCCACCCCATCCAGACCAGGCTCCTCTGTGTCATCAAGCCCAATACCATCGAAAATGCCCTCGTTGTTCTCGTCCGCGCCGTCCCTGTCTCCACCGACAACGCCACTGTTGACGCTATCAGCTGCATTAAACACACAGGTCACCCCCGTGGCGACGGCCTCACGAGCTTTCTCCTCACCAAGCCTGCCACCTTTGTCACCTCTAATGCCCGAGTCTCCAGCTCCTCCTCTGGTTTGTGCGCTGAACAGCAACCATCTCTCAACCGAGGCCACACATGAATCGGCGAGTGGATTGGTTTATGGAGACCCTGTTCGAACCAAATTTAGGTCAGTGATTGTATTGAACGGATTCCGTTATACAAAATCAGCAACGTCTTCCAAGAAGGTTACTTACCGCTGTAGTTTCTACCGACGAAAAGAGAAGTGCAAAGGAAGGGTGGAGTTTACTGTAGTGGACATGGCGCATTTACAAATTTTCGACCCCATATTTGCCACAAGGGCAACGTGGTTCCAAGCGTGCGGAACGTAGAGAAAGAAATGAAAGATGCAGTTGATGACATTGTTCTTCAGAACCTCTCTATGTCTGCTGAGCGTGTGTGGGAAAGAGTACGTGAAACTTTCTATTCCTCGAAAGATGAAGCTGTTCAAGGTCTAAGTCGTGAGCAAGTACGCCAGCGTGTGTATCGAACCCGAAGGGAATACTTTGGTGGGTCAATGCATGGCCTTGTGGAAGTGCCGCCTTTGTCCTTGGTGCAAGGCTCAACCATGAGCTTTTTTCAGTTCCATCGCGTGTATGCTCACAAAGGTAGTAAGGGGCCAACAACTGAACGACTCATTGGATGGGGGCATCCCGTCATCATCGATAGGATCAAGTACAGGGGAGTCACTCTGTTTGTCGATGGAACTTTTAAAAGCGTACCGCAACCATTCTACCAATTCGTTGTGATTTGGTACATGATCAAGCGTCAGACTTATTCCTACCGGCATTTTACGTGCTGTGCAGCTCAAAGGAGTCCGACATGTACTGGAACGTTATTGACCACGTAATCCAAGCTACGGACCAAAAGCTGGATCCCTCTGCAGTCATCTGTGACTTCGAGTCGGGGTTAATTAAAGCCGTGTTGACCCAGTTTCCTGACGCTCGAGTGAGTGGATGCTTTTTTCACTTTAAGCAAGCCTTAGGAAGAGAGATGAAAAAGCTACGGATTCCTGCTCCTGAAATTAAGATCGCGATGGCTTCCGGTGGTGTTGATATTTTAGCAGTGGTCAATAAGAAGAAGGTGGCTGTCGAAGGGACTTCATATGTGCGAAAGCTTATCCGCGAGAAGTGCCTGGCGGGTGGGCTGACGTACTCCTACCACAAGTGGAAAAGTTTCTGGGGCTATTTCAATCACCAATGGGTTCGCCGGTACGACCCTGAGTTGTGGAATGTGGAGGGCATGAATAGGCAAGTTGTCGCCCGGACCAATAACCCCCTCGAGCGATTTAACCGTGAGCTAAACGGAACTTTTGCTCCCCACCCAAGTCTTCCGGTATTTGTTGCCGGCATTGAAGCCCTATCGCGACAACACGTCCGAGCCCTTCACGATATTCCCGCTGGCCGTGCTAAGTCACCTCATCGTCGCGAAAAGTGCACATTGCCCATGGAGGTAGTTCTTCCGGGTAATTAGCTGGTACTGTAGGTTTTAAGCTGCTGTAGTTTCCATGGCGGAGAGCGTGGAAAGCTTTCTTTGCCATAATTTAGCTTCTAATGCACACAAGTACACGTCGAGGATGTTGTTTGGGTGCTAGTAGTGCTCGAAAGGTGAGAGATGAACGAGGAGGATGCAGTTTTACTGTCATGACTCGCTGCTCTCCTGTTTCGTTCAGGTCCTGCGTTTTGGTCCAGAACTCACCTGTTCAAATCGTAGACCAGGCCTAAATAAGAACCGAAAAAAAGGCAACCGCTGGAGATTGATGTGATGTACTGGACGAGTAGAAAAAAGGAATGCCGAGCAAGCCACCACTTACCTTTCTTCAGTTTCACGGAGCATTTAGATTTGACTACACGCGCCGCAAACGGCTCATGTGGCGACAGACATGTGTGGCCAGCATCGACCCTGCGTTCGATCCGCTGTCGTATCCGTTTATTGAGCACACTTAGCATCCATAGTCGGAATAAGAGATCGTGCCAAGCTCGTCGTGCACGCCAGCATCGACGGAAGTTGAGGCGAGGAACGGCGACTTTAACTTGATCATGCTGTAGTCTGCAATTGCGAGAGAAACCACCTTATGTATCTGCGAGGCTAGTATATCACCTTAAGGTGTCATCCGTGCCACTTTCATTTCTAACAGTTTAAGAGCAATCAGAAAGTCTCTCTAAGTGTATTTCAGCAATCAGATCAAATATTCAGATTTTATTGTCTCACGAAGTATTAGACAGTTTCACACTTTCTAACCTATCTACAAGTCAAAGAATGATTTAAAGCTTTTAACGGAATGGAGATGCTCTCTAAGTGAGCTTACATGTTGTTAAATTCTTTATCATTCCAAACTCTCAAGCATTTATTGCACAATATCACTCATGCCATGCCATTTATTATACAATATCACAAGGTGTCATCCCGGCCACGAGATAAGAGAATAATAAGAGCTTCTCTAAGTAATATTTTATTCCATCAATTACCGTTTTCACGCAAAAGACTTATAACGCGCTCTCAAGCAAAGAAAGCAATTTTAATATAATATCGCAAGGTGTCATCCATGCCACGATATAAGAGAGCAATAAGAGCTTCTCTAAGTAATATTTTATTCCATCAATAACCGTTTTCACGCAAAAGACTTATAACACGCTCTCACACGAAGAAAACATTTATTATATAATATCGCAAGGTGTCATCCCGGCCACGAGGTATGAGAGTGATAAGAACCTATCTAAGTGAGCTTACATGATGATACCTCATATTCCGGGTGGAAAAGTGAGTCTATCTTAAGGGATGATATACAAAGTATATAACAACAAGCCAACAAGCAACCAACGGTTATCATGAGCACTAAACTTGAGAAACTCATTGAGTACCTCGGAAACTTGGATGACTACATCTACACTGGATGGATGTTCCCAATGTCAATGTCAGGTACTTACTCAATCAAAAGTCCTGGTTGGCACTGTAATTGGAAGAGACCAATCTTATCGATTGATTCTTTCAAGGAAGAAGACCTACCGATACTTCTAACTTACTGTCATTGTACAACTCCGATTTATTGGAATTGCTTGATTAAGCATAAGGAGACTGGTAGGCTTGAGTTTGTTGGGTCTTCATGCATGAAGCACTTTCAGATGAATAAGCGTACTTGCATTCAGTGCGGAGTCGATAACCTGTGTAAGACTCCTTGGTGCGCTAACTGTCGTAAGTTTTGCGATCTACACAAGGAGTATCACAATGACAACGCTGTCCATTTGACTTCTTTGAAAAAGACACTACTGGAACAGTCGTTGATGATTCCTGATTATGATTCTGACGATGACTCTGATAACGAATCTGATTTAGGGTTTGACGGGAATTTCATCCGAGGGGTGGATGATGATTTTGATAATTCTCGTCTAACAAGGGAGGAAGAAGAGTTCGTATCAATGGTTGAGGAACAGATACGATTGGAAGAAATCCAATCAAGACCATTCCAATATCGGCCGCTTACTTTTGGGAGGTACGAAGGAAGAGATCCTATGTCATTGCTTGGAGAAGACGATCACTACATTCGATGGTTGTTTGCTTCAAACATGATTTCGTCAGATGATAAGAATGAATTAAAGGAACTACTGATGGCGACACCCATCCATTTTGGGAAGTTCGAAGGACAAACGTACGCTTGGTTGAAATCTAATCACTCAAGCTACTACTACTGGGTGAAGCGAACTATTCAACAACCATATGTGAGATACCTCTAACTCATCAAATATTTTTTTCTATCTTAACAAACACTTTGTAATTATATAGACATCAATGCCTTACTCAACGGAAAAGTACCAAGCAAACAAGGAGCGTATCGCCGCCGCCAAGAAGCGCTACTATGAAAGAAATCGTGAAAAGATTCTTGCAAAGCAGAAGGCTTACGATGATCAACATCGTGATCAGATTGCCGAGAAAGATCGCAAGCGTAAAGCTAAGAAGGTCATAGGTGGTAGGATTGCTCTCGATTAACTCAATCCACTCATTTTCTTTTTTTGTTAAAAAGGAGAATACGAAGTGAGTCTATCTTAAGCTTTGGCAAGTTAATATACTAAGCGATTCAGATATTTTATCTCACCACATATATAGTTGAGATGCCTATCACTAAAGAACTCAAGAATGCCGTCAAGAGTCGAAGCGAAATCTATAGATTCGCCAAGAGGAACAACCTCAACGTTGATTGGAAGATGACAACAGTCAGCATGAAGAAGATCGTTGATGGCTTTAAGACTTCTAAGGCTAACACTATCGCTAAGACATTTCGCAAAATCAAGCTTAGCAAGGACAAGGCAATCCTCAACTCGATCAACCAAACCTCGGGCAAGCATGATCTCACGCTCAGCCGTTTCAAGCGTATTCGAAAGAACATTGTATCACCCGCTGACAAGAAGCTCTTGCTTCACATCAAGGATTCGAATGATTCAATTGTTAAGACATACCATCTCAATGATAGGATCATGAACATTGATAACCTCTTCATGGACGAAGAGAATCAGTACAGTTCAGGTGCTGATGTTGAGTTGAACATTATGCCTTCTTCGAAAGTTGCTATTGAATGGCTACCAAATCCATCGCGCTCACGGTCTGAACGTAAGAACTTCTTTCGCTATATGACGAAATCATGCTATTATAATCTTGAGGCATTCCAGGTGTATTCTGAGTTAGTGATTGATAGTTCATCAAATGATGATTCATTTGATCCTGAGAAGGATGATGATAGTGATGGATTTAATTATCCTTGCTTTCTATTCGCTCTTCACAAGGCGGGTGTTGCACCTAACGTTGTGAAGCAAATATCGCAAACAATGTTCAACTCAGGCGCTACAGTTGATTTTATCAGAAAGACGGCAAAGGCTTTTAACCTCACTATATCCATCAAGCAATTTAGAGTCAATACCGAAACCGGACGCGCCAATAGCAAAATAACTGTCTATGGCGATGTCGTTCAAGAGGCTATTGAACTTGGCTCTGTTGGTGAGCATCTCTTTGCGATTTTGCCGACGAAGATTACTAAAGCGGCTCTCGATCATCCAGAAATGGTTGATGAGCACAGTCGCGCTGATTTCATAGTCAAGAGAGGTCGCGCCTCTTTCAACAATCAGCAAGTCAAGCTTCTTGATAGCTATGAGGTCATTAGCTATCTTTTCCACAATCGTGAGAGACTACTGAATCCGATTACTCAAAGAAGCATGCCATTCCTACTCAATAACAAGTATCAAGAGGTTCGCGAATTGAATGCAGAGGATTTCGATGGTACCAACTTCAGAGAGATGGGACGCGGCGAAGGCATGAAGTTAAAGCTTGGTCAAGCACCTCTTAAGACTTATGATAGAAAAACTAAGTCTTTCGTTGAGCCATCAAAGTACAACGTTGTGTATTTCGACTTCGAAACCCTTGTGAAAGATGGTATTCACGTTCCATACTGTGTATCGTATTGCATTGGCGAGGTTGATTCATCTGAAGAGTTTTGCAAGCCCAAGTTCAGTGAGACTACGTGCATTTACGGTTTTGATTGTGCTACACTATTTCTCGAAAATCTTCCTTTGAAGAGCTACAACCTTCTCTGGGCATACAATGCTGGATTTGATTGTCGCTTCCTGATGAAACATATGTCTTACAGCTCGAAGGACTCAAACGTCATCGATGCCGGAACCAAAATCAAGCAAGTTTCTGGATTTTACAGAGGTCGTGAGATCGTTATCAAAGACGCTATGAGCTTCCTTGCCGGTGGTCTAAGTAGTCTTCCAAGCATGTTCAAAGGGGCTACCGACAGCATTTCGCTTGAGAAAGAATGCTTTCCCCACAACTTGATCAACGCTGATAACTACAAGTCTCAGTGGCCGCTTGAGTATCTTGATTCTTTCAAGGATAAGGACGTTCTTGTTGAGAATGCTAATAAGATCGGCGCTGTGAGCGGTCAGCTCTTCGACTGTGAAATGTATGCCACTCACTATTGCAACCGTGATGTTGATGTTCTAACGCTTTGCTTCGAAGCTTTCCGAAAGCTTGTATATGAAGAATTCACGCTTGACGTATATCGCTTCCTTAGCATTTCTTCCCTATCATTGGCGTATCAACACAATGAGGGGTGCTTTGATGGATGTTATGAGATGAATTCGATTCTTCTTGGTTTCATTCGCCAATCAACGGTTGGTGGGCGTGTAATGACGCGCGACAATCAGAAGCATCATATCAAGCACAAGCTTGCGGATTTCGACGCTGTGAGTCTGTACCCTTCGGCTATGTCTGAGCTAAACGGATACATCATTGGAAAACCAAAGATCTTTAGAGATGCAATCCCATCTGATGCCGATTTCTACATCGCAAGGGTTCGCATTGAATCGATTTGTAAGGAACGCCATTTCCCTCTTCAGAGCTTCTATGAGAATGGATCGAGAAACTTCACTAACAACCTTGCCGGTCGGACGCTAATCATGGGTAAGCAAGCTCTTGAAGATCTCATCAACTTCCAAGGTGCCATTTGCACTATCATTGAAGGATGCTATTGGAATGAGGGATTCAACAACACGATCTGTAAGACTATCTCTAAGATGTTCAACGCGCGGCTGAAGTACAAAGCTGAAGGCAATCCTCTTCAGAATGTTCTCAAGCTTATGATGAACTCTTCATATGGAAAGCTTCTGATGAAGCCGATCGTTAAAAAGAAGGTCCTCATCAGCAACAGCAAGATCAAGCCGAATAATGTTGATGAATACACGCGCAAGAACATTCATAGGATGATCTCACGAACACCAATCAGTGATAGAATGGCTCTCTTCGAGGAACACAAGTCTCTAACCGAACACTTCAGTCCAGTTCATCTCGGGGTTCAGGTACTTGATTCAAGCAAGCATATTATGAACCGCGTGATGTGTCTCGCTGAGGACATCAACGCTGATATTTGGTACCAGGACACCGATAGCATGATGATTGATTTCGACAAAGTTCCTATCCTTTCCGACTCATTCAGAGAGAAGTATGGGAAAGAGCTCATCGGGAAGCAGATGGGGCAATTCCATGTTGATTTTAATCTCAAGGGTTCGAAAGGTAATATCTTCGCTAAAGAGTCAATCTTTCTTGGGAAGAAGAGCTATTTAGCCTCTCTTGCTTGTGATGGTAATGACGCTGAGGACTTCCATATTCGTATGAAAGGAATTCCGGGGAAGCTACTTGCGGATGATCCTCACAAGAAGTACATGGATCTTTTCAATGGCAAGCGTTTAGAGTTTGATCTCTCAGAAATTTGCTCTATCAACATTAATTCGAAGACTCAGATTGTATCGAAGAGAACTGAATTCAAGCGCAATGTCTCATTCTAAATATACGCCACTCACAATGGATACCATGGTAGGTTCGCTCGATAATCTTCTAAGCAAGCTATACTTTGCACCAAAGACAGGGTTTATAGGCTCTGATAAGCTCTATCGCAAAGCTAAAGAAATTGAACCATCTATCACCAAGAGGCAAGTCATTGAATGGTATAAGAACAATCAGCATACTCAGCAATTTTCACTGAAAAATCAACACTATCAAGAGTTCAAGATTGCTTCCAGAAATCCGAACGAATTGCAGATTGATCTAGCATTTTGGGAAAAGCAACCAATACTGATTGGTGTTAATATCAATAGCCGAATCGGTTATGCAAAGCTTCTTAAAAACAAAAAGTCTGATTCAATTCAAAAGGCTATAGATGAATTTATCAAACGCCATGAAGTTTCAGCGGTCATGTCAGACAATGGATCTGAATTCATAAATAAAAAGGTAGAAACGCTTTTCTCAGATAAATCAATTACGCACGCCAACTCGTTTGTTGGGGATCATACAGTTCTTGGGAAAATCGATAGATTCATTCGAACGATTAAAGCAAGGCTGACGAGAATGAAAGATGTCGTCCAATTTAAGAAGCTAACTCAGAAAATTCTCAATGAGGCGATCGAAAACTACAATACATCCTATCACTCAGCAATAAATGATACGCCTAATCATATGAAGGGAAAGGTCATGCTTGATGAGGTTGAGTACAACGAGAATTTGGTAAAGCAAGTTCAGAAAGATTTTCCAAAAGGATCGATTGTTCGATATCGGTTGAAATCTTCTAAGACGTTCGGTAAAGAGGGGGCTAAATTTTCGAAAACAACGTATGAAGTTGTGGGATTGGATGGGTTGAAGATGAAATTAAGGTCAAAGAATAATAACATTCTTTTCAAGCCGGTTAATGATCTAAAGCTTGTTCGCGCTGAAGTTTCAGACGCAGCAGAAGATGAGCAATTTTGGGAAGCTGAGGCGATACTGAAGCACAAAAAATTACCCAATGGTAAGTACCAATACCTCGTCAAATGGAGAGGATACGACAAACCTTCGTGGGAACCCTTTTCTAATCTCCGGCTAATAAATAAAAATAGGCCTTCAGAGTTAGAGAAACAATACTTTGGTGAAAAAGCAGTTCCTTTTTAACACAAATTGGGAGATATATAGAAGAGAAATCATCATTATAATGATTGGGAGAATCTACAAAATTATACATACACAGAGCTCAATATGCTATGTGGGTTCAACACTTAATAGCGTGAGTAATCGCTGGTCCGGTCATAAATCTGACTTTCAAAAATGGAAGAAAGGTAAGATGTCTAATGTCTCGATATTTGAACACTTCGATAGGCATGGTATCGATCAATTTCGGATCATACTAATCAAAGAATATGAAGTAATCGATAAACATCATTTATTGGCTTACGAACAACTGTGGATTAATAAACTTCGGCATTCCTGTGTAAATAAGAATAACGCTATCATGTTCAAGAATATTTACTTCAGAACATATCACGCTAATAACATCGAACTACTTCGAGAGAAAAGCAAAATTAAAAATAAGCTACCACACAATGTGGCTAAGGCGTTAGAGAAGTTTGAGTGTGAATGTGGTGGTAAATATGCCAGAAAACATAAATCAACTCATATCAAATCCAAAAGACATCAGGGGTGGATCTCTTCGGCTAATCAACAAGAATGAAATGAGTACGTTGGAGAAGCAGTACTTCTTAAAGAGTGATTGAGCTGAGATCAGAGGGCGTACGGACAGCTCGTTGCTTTAGCTGAGCCTGTACCTCCTCAATCGTCGGCAGTCGCGCTCGATTGATGTCATGCCTTCGCTTCAGCTCCGCCTCTCGGCGAGCGGCTTCTTCCTCGATACGGCTGTTGTCATAGACTCTCCCCTGTTCAGGATCAATATCGACATATTCGATTTCGGGATCCATGGAGATTTTGGTTCAGGTATATATAGATAGCGTTAATTTACAATGACTTCGCCAGATACGTGCAAAGCGATGACCCAGAACGCAACCGCATGCTCTCGCAATGCTCTTAAATCAGGATACTGCCGACAGCACGATAAGGACGAGAAGATACGTATGTATCGAAAGGAACTTGCGAGGATGCATCAGAGGGTGCGTAGATACCTCGAGATCAGCAATGATTTTAATCAGAAACTGATAGATATCAAGAGACTCGATTATATCAAATCAAGACTGATTATGATCGGCGGGCCGCACATGCCGTACCGAGCAGTACTCTCAAATCCATGCTTCAAGGATGAAGTAGAGAGCCTGTTCGACATGAATATGGACAAGGTTCAAGACGAGTACGATGCTCTGCTCGCAAGACGCAACGAGCTGGTTCATCCTTATACATTGGATGGACTGAACGGAAATCGACTCAAGCGAGGCTATAGATAATTAATATCAGATTGATGTTATTTTTTTATCGAGCCGCATATATAGAGATGTATCCCAATTTTGATAACAAACGCGATCGTGCTTCGAAGCGCGAGGCTCTACTTGCGAAGCTCGCGCTCGAGCAGCGGCTTGAAGCGATGAAGCGCTCGGCTTACGCTAACGCGATTTGGGCAACTGATAGCGAGCAGACTAAGCTCAAATCCGCTACGGAAAATGCTGATACATTAACGCGGATGCTAACGCTAATGAAGACACAGTCGAGCGCATCGGATAAACCAAATCCCAATGGGTTCAAGTCAGCGGCAGATGTGTATGCTGAGATGGGTGATTTCAATGATAAGGATGGTGTTTTTTCAACCGTAAATAGTGCCGCTGATGTAGCTATGGGAGAAGCTGTTAAGGAGGAGAAGGTTGCTCCTGACGATAAGGCTACCGCTGATAACGAGAAGTACCAAGATGACCTTGCTAAGATATTTAAGAGATTTCCAGTGTTAAGCAATTACACATTCAGACCCGTCGTAGTTGATGATGATGGAACGGTAGCAAACAATGCTGAATACATCATTGATCAATCAGATGGAAGCATCCTTAAAAGCGGAAATAAAGTACCCTCAAACAGCCCCCTGTTGGGGAAAATCGATTGGCGGCTAACGTTTGAACGCATCCGGGATAAGATAGAGTCAATCGATCGCGCTACGATTAAGATTTCTAACGTAGCTGATGACGTCGCAATGAAAGAGCTGCTTAAGCGATGGAAAGCATACACAATGGCTGTCAATCCACCTGGAACCATTTATCGTGAAGATTTGAATCGATTAGATGATGCTCAGACGGCGGCGATGGATCAATATATGGCTCCATATCTGGAAAATATGAATGATAAAAAGGAGCGTAATGAATATGCTCGAAAATTGTTCGGAGATGAAAAGGCAGGGAACAAGCGCGAGCTTGAGGACTCAGCCGTATCGTTGGATACGCGAGTAGAGAAGAAATCGCCTGAGACCGCGCAGATCGTCTTCAAGGAAAAAGTCCAATATCTGTACGATAACATTGCTAACATTGAGGCTCTCAAGATCCGACCGTATGTATTCACCAAAGGCGGATTGGGTGATAACGAACTGTCTAACACTGTATATCTTGGCAAAAAAATGGTATTTTATCTCATCGCCGATGGTCGAAAATACAAGCAGACTGATGTAAAGAGCTTATCTAATAAAATCAACTGGGAGAGGACTCTCGGCTATGCAATCTCGAGACTTGAAGATGCTCTGCGGAAGCTCAATATTATGGCTGGACAGGAGGAGAACCCCAAGAAGCAAGCGAACTCATTCAAAGAGATCCAACATATCATGGATGTTATCAAGACTGTCGATCCAGAACATCAGCTATTCCTACCAAGTTCATATAGAACCCCTGCTCCCAAGGGGAAGTCGGAACCAACCCTCACTGCTGCTAAGGAAGCAAAAGACTTTGTGTATGAGCGGCCTGCCGGAAAGGGTCTCGTTGGTCGTGGGCTGAAGGGGGCGGGAGTTGTAGCTCCTCGTAAGAAGAATCGTTCTTACAATCTCGCGGACATCGAGGGATCAGGCACAGCATCTGATCTCAAGTACAAGCGGATTGGTACTAAATTCATTCGAAAGGCGGATCTATTGAACAATCGGCTAAAGTTGGTCTTTCCCAACCGCACAAGCGTTGGTCCTATCCGCGATATGAGTGATGAATTAACGGCAATGGTTAAGGATCTACTGTACAACGATAACATCAGTCAGCAAGCGTATCGTGCGCTGCCAATCGAGGACCAGCGAGTCTTCTACGAGATCGTTAAGAAGACGCATGTCGATCATACGCTACAGACGCCAATGGAAGATCCGCGACTAACGCTGAGGGCCGAGTTTGATAAGCTACGCGGCGAGATTGCGCTCGGCAATGACAACCCGGACATGCTGCGAGAGCTCTACAGGCTCGCGACGGATATGTTCGAACAGAAGATGATTAATAGTAATGAATTCAAATCGATTATGAGCGCATTACTATAAGATGATCGTCCTCAATCCGAAGTTGTTCAAGCCTGGCTCGAGCTATGGCAACCAAGCTACCGCGAACGTGAATGAGCTCAAAAAAATTCTCTCAGAACTATCTGTGAAAGATCCAGTTTTGGATAAGCCCAAGCAACACCCGCCCCCAGAGTGGATCCATGGTAAGAAGCCAGGCGGTACCGTTTGGGCAAGCGAACCTCGACGGAAGCCGAAAACCTTCAAACTATAAAAAAGCAAAAAAATGCGTGTTTTTCGTAAAAACGCGTTTTGGGAAAATATTTTGAGACCCACCTCTCAGATCTGAGACCGACCTTTGGAAAACTTTCCCCAAAACCCGAAAATACGAAAAACGCGTTCTATTTTGCTTTTTTTTTTCACAGAAGAGCCCACGATAACTATAAGCTTATACCATCCCTAACGAGCTTATTGCGAAAGCCGCGATAGACAGATATTTTCTTGTCATGGATCGACACCTCGAGGATGGCAGACTCACCGTCTGGGTTGGTCGTTGGAAGGAAGACGCTATCCCCAAGAACGACTATCTGATCAGCCTTGAGCATGGTTGATCCAACCATCTGATCTGGGTCCTTCGCGGAAACGTTCGTTTTCAAGTCTTTCGTCTGGCGACAACCCATGGTATAGACTACCAGAGATACTTTTTAGAAAACCAGTCGGGGGTATAAGGCTTAGCATTATTGATAGGACCATGGCGCTTGTAGTATCGATCTCTACGCGCCTTATCGTTATGGTCATACGCACTGTAAGCCTTTAGTCCTGTGCGATCGCGAAACTGTTGATAAGGCTCACCGTCCCGCTTAATAGCACCAAAAGATACAATTCTACCATCATCAAGCAAAGCATCATATTTCTTGCCTTTCCTCATTGAAATGCGAAACACGACCATTATTATACTCACTCGGAGATAATTGCCTTGAGAGTATCGATCTCAGCCTTCAATTCTTGAATAGCTCTACATAGAACTGATGTCAGACTCGCATAGTCGATCCCCCATATCTCATTCGGATCTTCAGGCTTATTGACAACCTCAGGTATGCAATCGACCATCTCTTGAGCGATAAACCCGACGTATGGCTTTCCGCTATCCTTCCATGTGAATTCACGTGGTTGCATGCGTAGAACGGTTTGAAGTCCATATCTCATATCTACTATGTTCTTTTTCAGCCGGCGGTCACTACTATTCGAGTAAGCCCCTCCGTAGCATGGGACGTAAGCAGCGAAGGTGAAAGTACTGTCATATGCTGCGAATCGAATGCCGATCGTTGTGCTTGAGTTGCTACCCATCCCCACATACTGAGAGTAAGAAGAACCTCTGAAAGTATATGTACCCCCAATACCGTTTGATTTGGTGTGAAACCCACCCGAGGATGACCAGACCTGTCCTCCTACGTGTAGCGTTGCTTCCGGGCTTGTGTTATTGATTCCACATCGGTCGCTGTTATTTATGTAGAGCATGGTAGTCGAGTTATCATTGATCACTTGCATGCTATCGAAACCAGAGATGCTATAGATCGGTTGGCCAGCGTTATGATTCCATGTGATCTGATCATTGTAGCTACCTCCGTAGGAGTATGAAAGCGTAGAGATGGTGTTATTATCAATCAAACGCCACCCAAAGTTGCGAGAGCTACCACCAGACCAAAAAAGTGGATTGGTTGCTGATACAGTTCCGAGCGTTTGACTCGTAGGGGGATTGATTTCAATTCCTCCTTTCGATATCAGACGAAGGTCATATCGAATGCGAAAAGCTTCAGCACACGCTCCTGTAGTTGAACTCCCAGACTTGACGTTAAAGAGCAGCTCATGAGCTGATGTTCCGCCTCCGCTTGAACGCTGAAATGTGATTGAAGCACCAGGAGTGTATGAATCTGTATTTGCTATCGACGAGCTGAGCATCACGATGCCTTGAAGCACAGCGTCGCTACCAGAGCTGTTCTTGAGTGTTATTAAATACTTATCCATTGTTGCGGTTGGACTAACATCGAGCGTTGTGTTGATGATGTATCCCGTCTGTCCGATGCCGCTGATAGCGTTCGAACTATTAAGAACCAAAGCTTTGCTTGCCGATGCCATTCCAGGTGTTATAGCGGACAGATAATTCAGTTCAGCAGCTGATGATGATATGGTACTTCCACCTACCGTCAATGAGCCAAACGATCCATTACCACTAACGGTTAGTGATCCAAGCGTTCCAACAGATGTGATATTGGTTTGCGAAGCTGTTTGTAGCGTTCCAGTTATCGAGGAGGCGGTTAGCGAACTGAGACCAGTCAGTGATCGAGAAGCGCCCGTGAATGCCAAGTTGCCGCCAATAGTCAAGCCTGATAGCGTACCAAGACTCGTGATATTACCTTGAGCCGCTGTCTGTAGCGTTCCGCTCAGCAATGATGCGCTTAGGGAGTTAATGCCGCTGATATCAGATGTTGAATTCAGTACAAGAGCCTTGGTCGCGGCGGCTGATCCTGGTGTGATGCCAATAACGTAGGTGGGGGCTGTTGATACGGGAGATCCATTCACTGTCAGGCTACTACAGCTCAACGCACCGATTCCGCTGATGTCAGCATTGGCACCCGGAACGAGCGCGATGCCCTCCGTTGCTTGGCCAGGAACAACTCCGCTGATGTAGCTAAGGCGGTAATCATTGCGACTTAGATACAACGTTTGTGCATATGCATACGTAAGCGACCCGTCCGCGGCTAACGATGGATAGAATAGTGGATTGTAGAGCGGTGAATCATGGATGACCGGTGGATACGAAAACCCCATTTTCTTTCGATCGTGTATATATACGTCAAGAGATTATTAACCATGAGCGCGATACCAGATTATGGAGCTGCACTTCCTCAGCAGTATCGTACGGCGTCGGCAGGTGATATCAAACAGCTCGGTATCAAGAAATTGTTCCGGATGGTCATCCTTGGACCGAGCTTTAGCGGCAAAAACAACCTCTGCATGTACATTCTCAAGCATAGCCCCAATTGCTTCGCGCATCTTCATATAGTAGCCCGGAACCCGGATCAGGAGCTATATCGGTATCTACGCGATAAGTTGAACGGGTTTATCACCATCCACGATCCAGACGCTCCGCCATCAGTAGATACCATTCGCAAGACTAAGGGTGATGGCATCGAGCTCGTGATAATAGACGACTACAGCAATGATAAGCTACTAATGGAACGAGTGTTCAGTCATTACTTCACCAGGGGTCGCCATCTCAAACTCAGCACGATCTGCCTGATCCACAGCTACTTCGCATGTCCGAAAATGATTCGCTTAAACAGTGAATATGTTGCGATACTGAAAGCGAACTCTAAAAGGGATCTCAAGCTCCTCTTCAAAGACTTTAACATCCCCGGTACGACTGAAGATGGATTGATCAGAGCATACGAACAAGCCACCGCATCTAAGGGTCAGTGTCTGTTCATAGATTCAGTCAGAGGCAAGATGAGATTTAATTTTGATAGACCGATCAAACGATCTCGCTACGAATATACACAGGACATTGAAGAGATATGAGCTCCATTATCGGCATTTCTTCCAAGGACCTCGTTCCCAATGGGTTCAATAACCAGTACCGCTATCGTTTTCCAGCATCGGCTACGTTTCAAAACACTGAAGTATGCGTTCAGTCGATCGTCATGTACAATTCTCAATTCAATATTGATGCCCTTGCTTATGGCAATACTACTTTTAAGGTCGAGGTACCAACAGCAGCGACAGTCAGTACCATCAGTATAACCCTCAGGGACGGCATTTACAGCTATGCTGATATCAATCGCATGATTCAGGCAGCTTTGATCAGCAACGGAGCGTATCTGATCGATGCTGATGGCAATAATGTCTTCTTCATCCAATTGATCGAAAACAGTACCTACTACGCCGCTCAGGTAGATGTGAGCTCGACTCCCACTGCTATCGGGTCTTATCAAAGACCTGCTACGGGTTTGTACAGCTTGGGCGGATCCGGCTTGCCGACTACGGCTCGCGTGCCTCGACTGATCATTGACAATGCCGAATTTGGTAAGATCATCGGATTTAGCGCTGGCTCGTACCCTTCCGCGTCATCAACCACTACTCAATCGTTCTTAAGCGACATTACCCCTCAGGTGAATCCGGTATCCGCATACGTGGTTCGATGCTCGCTCGTTAATAACAGCTTCACTCAGCCACCCGATATCATCACTGTATTCAACTCACAGGGAACAGCCGGAGGTCAGCTAATTAACTTTCAGCCGAATGAATTCTCATGGATGAAGGTCAATGACGGCTCTTACAATGTTATCACAATCACGATCGTTGATCAGCTCGAACGATTTATCAAATTTAAGGATGCTAATTTATTGATCAGCTTGAGCTTCCGCGACGCGCCAAAAAAATAAGCTCTTATAGAGTCTCTTGATCATGATAATCTAAAACTGCCGCCGGTCTTGCGCTTAGATCGTAGCTCAGCCATTCTAGCTTTAGCTTCTGGCGATCCCTTGACCAATCTTTTTTTGGGTGCGGGTACGCCAACACCGAAGCGGTTCTTGACTCCCTTACGTAGGTATTTGATCATATCTACGTGCTCAGGTTTGGTTGCCTTCTCAATCAGTTTCTCCTCGATTAGATCAGCAGCATCGGTTAGCATTCCTTTGCGTTTAGCATACGACAATGCCTTGGTTCCAGCTGACTTAACATCCGCGAGAGTCAGGCGCCCACCTTCGGGGTCATCCAGCGTGATACCCACTCCCGTTAGCGAACGAAGTCCCTGGCGTGCAGCCATTACCGCTCCGGGGTTGCCTGTGTAAGCAGAGGCAGGCGCAACGAGAGCGTCAGCCGCTTTGCTGAGTAGTCCTGAGTCTTTAAGGAACTTAGCGCCAGTCTTGATAGCTCCCCATACCTTGCTCCATACCGATGAGCCATGCATACCACCTCCATTCAACGAAGTCATCGGATAGGCAATCTCATGGGGCGTAATCAATAGTCGAACGCCGCGGTTAGCCTTCTTAGCTTTTTGAACCTTCATTGCGGTCTCGGGATGGATGTGGAGCGTGGCTCCAGAGCCATGCAGCTGATCCTTAGTCAGGCTGAGAACGCCTGTCTTAGCAGCCCGGCGGAGCTTAGCCGCGGGAATGTCGCTCGATACTGAGATTTCTGAGTACATCAGGATATATCAATAGCGATCATAGTTTTCTGAATTAAATTACATCAACATCGAGATCGTAAAAGTGGTTCAGTAGATCGGGTCGATTATGTTGCTGAGTGTATAACCAGAGCATACACCAAGGCCCGCAGTACTCTGAGTAGGTCGATTGATATTGTTTCTCGTTGTACTTAACTGGACCGATCACACTCGGAGGACCAACCCCCATCGGATCCCAATAATGGTTATCGTTGAGCGCAACCCAGTGCCCGACTCCACCATCGCTACGAAGGAGAATGATAAACGTTCCGAGTTCGGGGAGAGGTGATTTGATTTCGGGGAGCGTTAGGATCTGATCTACATGCACGCCGAGCTTCTTCGATAGCTCGATTAGATCGTGATCTGAAGTTATTGGTTTGATGAGCTCCATTATTTAATTTTTCGTAGACTATATCAGTACTCATATAAGCAAATCCCCGATATTATGTCTGATAGTACTCAGCTCGCCGATCAATTTCTACTCCAGTCGTCCCTCAAGCCCGATACCTCTGTGAAGGTTTCTAAGGGCAAGAGCGTCGCCATCGTTAATGATGGTCAGAGCGGCTCATACTCCTCCGGTATCGTCTCGTTCGACTGCTCCGCCTCGCTTAATGGCTCTCAGGGCTACGCCTCGCTTAAGGATGCGTACATCGTGCTCCCATACGTAGTATCGATGAAGAACAATGCTGCATCGGCTCTCGATGCTGGTGATTACCCCACTCGCTACGCTCTCGGCCTCAAATGCAATGTTGCGACCGTTGTCGATGAGGTCAAAGTCTATCTCAACGGCAAGTCGATCATCACCCCCTCTGAATACAAGCAGCTATGGTCGAATGTCCGCGCCATGGCTGAGCTCACTACAGCGGAGGTTGAGAAGCACGGCGCCGATATGTTCCTCTTCCCTGATGACTGGGAATCAATCAAACACTCCACGTCCGCCAGTGTGGCTGGAGATGGATATGCTAATAACACCCTCGCTGGCAACAGTTCCCTCTCTCTGACGAGTGGCGAACCTCTACGCTCCAACACTGGCTTTGCTCGTCGCGTACTAAACAACCCTCCTGAAGTAGCAGGTGCGGCCAACTCGCATGGATGGCCTACCCTTAATACAACATCGTCGCAGGCCATTGCTCAGATGCGTGGCACCGGCGCTTTCAAGAAAGGCACTGCTCTCACTCAGGGTTCAACGCTCGGAGAGTGGTTCTACATGCTTAAAATTCGTCTCGTTGATCTCCACCCGATTTTCAATGAGCTGGATCTTGTTGGCAATCCTCAACTAAAGCTTGAGCTAAAGGTTCAGACTGGCTACACTGATTTGACCGTTGCTCCTGGTACATCAGCATCTCGCACAATGGCTCTAAGTTCGACGACGCTTGTCGCTGGTAGCATTTGTCCTGTAATGATCGGTGCTTCTGCTACAGGTCCAACTGCTGATGTGATGAACGCTGTTATTGGAGCGACGGGTAAGAGCGATAAGCTACGTGTGGCTTGGGGTCCAATCCACAACTCGATTACTACTCTCGCTACGTCTGGAAGCTACTTCCCATTCACGCAATCGCGATTGATGCTACCCTTCTACGATATTGCTAACCCCACTCAGATCGTGAGCAAGCCGATGAAGACTATCAAGTACCTCGATTGCTACAGCCAGTTCGTTGAGGATCAAGCTGGTATTGGTATGATCACTTCTAACAAGACCTTCTCGATTCAGATTGCCAGTTCTCACAAGAATGTTCGTTATGTAGCTTTGTTGCCTTTTGCTAATACCAAGAGCGGAAACTATGCGGCAGCGATTACCACACCTCAGTTTGCATCGCCGTTCGATAGCGCTCCATGGACCATGCAGCCGGGTTCGTCCATTCGCGATTTCCAGGTCCAGGTCGGCAACAAGAATGTGTTCCAGGACGTACATTCGTACGATTGGATGACTTTCCTTGACGAGTTCAGTAAGATTGGCGCTGTCAATGGCGACTTGTCGCGTGAGATCTCGAACGGTCTGATTGGCATTGACAAGTGGCAGACGGCTCAGCGTATCCTTGTTGCTGATTGCTCGCGTGTAAGCGATGTTGATGTGCCTCAGTCAGTCAAGGTTTCGGGCACTAACATTGCCACTCAGGGCACAAACTTCCTGGTGCTGGTAGTCTATGAGCGCACCCTTGAGATCGACAGAACCACAGGAGAAGTGTTCAGAGCTGACTAAGCGTCGTTTAGTTGCCCTTTAATTCGATGGCGGACTCGCGGATGAATCAATCCATTCAATCTCGATGATTCATACCTATCCATATGCATTCATCCGCAGATCGTAAGACCAATCAGGAGTCGTACCTAATATTTTAATTTAATTTAAAAAAAATTAAGTGGCTACCTATATAGCAACACCCATGAGTACGACACTAACATTTGGAAAGCATAAGTCGAAGACTATTGAAGAGGTATATTCCTCTGACCCAGGATACTGTCGTTGGTTATTGAATCAAAAGACTATCATTGGTGATGATAGCGATATCGCTAAATTCCTAAAAGATAAGTTTGAAAATGATGATGGATCATTCCTATTGACCTGGGGTAAATACCGTTCAAAGAGCTTGAAACAGATCCAAGCCATCGACCCCAATTACCTTGAATGGTTGAGTAAGAACGAGTTCGTTCAGACTAAGTGCTCCAAGCTTAAAGCTGAAGTCGATGCACTTCTGGCATAAGCTCATTAAATACTTTTTTTTTTTGAAAAAAAAAGTGATCGAATGATCAGCTTTTAGCAGTCTAAGAGACTATCGTCCCGGATGTCAGCCAATACCCGCTTAAGTGCTGATTGGTGCTTGTTGATATCCGTTCGCAGTCCTCTATATCCGCAAACGTACCGTTTTTGGATTTCAATCTCTCGCCTTGCATCACGAAGGCATTGTTTCTTCAAATGATACTCAACAGAGTGGATTGCCTTGCTCCTTCGACGACTACATCCACTTAGCCTAATCGAGTGTAGTAAGCATATGACGAAGCGATTGTAGAGAGCAATCTTTGCACTGATGGTTCTCTTAAAATCGACGACGATGAGCTTAGCAACACGTTCGTATCTCTCGTCGAGATTGAGAGGTGTAATGACACTCGTTGGGTAATTAAGCAGACCCCTCTTTTTGAAGACGATGCAGTCATCAGATTCATCTTCAAACTCAATGTCCGCATTATCATGTTCAGATTCGAACTCAAAGTCATCATTGAACTCGAAGTCATGGTCATTTCCATAGAACTCATCAATGCAGTCATTGCAGTTGTTAGCGTCAAGGGTTTCGAAGTGGCGGCACATTGTTGTTAGCGGTTGGTAGTTGTTGCTTGTTGGCTTGTTGTTATATACTTTGTATATCATCCCTTAAGATAGACTCACTTTTCCACCCGGACTTTGAGGTATCATCATGTAAGCTCACTTAGATAGGTTCTTATCACTCTCATACCTCGTGGCCGGGATGACACCTTGCGATATTATATAATAAATGTTTTCTTCGTGTGAGAGCGTGTTATAAGTCTTTTGCGTGAAAACGGTTATTGATGGAATAAAATATTACTTAGAGAAGCTCTTATTGCTCTCTTATATCGTGGCATGGATGACACCTTGCGATATTATATTAAAATTGCTTTCTTTGCTTGAGAGCGCGTTATAAGTCTTTTGCGTGAAAACGGTAATTGATGGAATAAAATATTACTTAGAGAAGCTCTTATTATTCTCTTATCTCGTGGCCGGGATGACACCTTGTGATATTGTATAATAAATGGCATGGCATGAGTGATATTGTGCAATAAATGCTTGAGAGTTTGGAATGATAAAGAATTTAACAACATGTAAGCTCACTTAGAGAGCATCTCCATTCCGTTAAAAGCTTTAAATCATTCTTTGACTTGTAGATAGGTTAGAAAGTGTGAAACTGTCTAATACTTCGTGAGACAATAAAATCTGAATATTTGATCTGATTGCTGAAATACACTTAGAGAGACTTTCTGATTGCTCTTAAACTGTTAGAAATGAAAGTGGCACGGATGACACCTTAAGGTGATATACTGAGGCTGCATTGCTGGCGATGTACGTTGAGCGCCATGACAAAGACAAGGATCGTGACGATTCACAAGCAGAACCCCTCGCAACAATAAATCTACCAGGAAACACTGTCGTTCGAGCGCAACTCGTGCCTGCACCCGCGTTCCTTTGTCGACGAAACTCTTTTGTACGTTGGTTGGTCAGTGTTGCGCCCATTAAGGCTAGATTTGTATGTATGTACGTGTCGGGTCAAGTTGAAGTCGTCCCGTGTACGATGTCTGATTGGACGACGGCAGGTCCGTGTGTACCATCTCATTATACATGAAAAACGCAAACTTCCAAGGTGTGTCATTTTTATAGTGATACTGCACGCAATGAAGAGCGTTCCTGAAATTTCCAACCCAATTACAATCATGCGTCGCAACACCATTTACGATGCATTCCGTAAGAAAGAAGAAATTTCACGTTTATTGTTTTGCAAGAGGTGGATTTCTCACGTTGTACTTTGAGATAATAGCGTTCGAGACAGCTGCAAGTTATGAGCATAACGCGCACGTACAACCTATAGTTAAGCCCCAGGGCTGGCAGGCACGGAAAGGCTGCGAATCAGGCTGATAGCCTCGTCGATATCGGGACGGTCGTCAATGCTCAGAGCAATGAGCTGGCTTATCACACTCCACTCTTCATCCGATGCTTCAGCTGGCCGCGGGTACGGTTCGTCATAAAGGAGCTTTTCTATAATCGTGTCATCCGCCTCCATCGCAAAAGGGATATCCTGCGTTATTGTCTCAATAATGCACATGCCCAACGAGTAGACATCCGACTTGTATTGTGGAAATCGATGGGTCTTTCTTTAAGCTTTTCTTTTGGTTGCCAACACAATTCACTCAAATATATACCACCCACGTTGGCCGTTAAGCTGACAGACAAGGTCCGAATTCGTGCACGATGAAAGCCTGAGATTTTAGGCGTGCTGTTTTCACCTATGCGAATGCGGCTTCCTCGCAGACCCCCGTGCACAATTGTTCGTCCATGCAAGAACTGAAGTCCTTCCGCTACTTGCAAGAACAAGTTCCATAGCATGCTGTGACTATCCTAGTCTTCCAGAAAGGTTACGATATCTTCCCTACCAGCATACTCACACACGAAGAACGGGTTCTCCGCGATGTGACATCCTCCATAGAGCTTAATAATGTTTGGGTGGTCAGGAATATCGTACCACAAGTGCAGCTGATTCAGAAAGCGATCTTTGACACCTTCACCATTCTCATACATCGTCTTCACCGCTACGTGCTGAATAATACCATCCCGGCGAAGCCATGTGCCCCTTTTGATAGCACGAAAGTGTGTATACCCATCAGTGGATTCATCAATCTTCACGTTACTTGCTGGTATGAACCACCTATTGGCAGAATATCAGTGGTTTTAAAAACGTATGGATTTCCTGCCAATGTGGTGCCTAGCATTCGAAGTTAATCACATGTGCGTTGTTGGAGCTCAAGCAGTCGACCCGTCTTGTTGCTTTCGATGTTACTGTTAATGCGCATAGTTATCAATATGCTCTGAACCATATGAGCATCGTTCATTTCTCCAACCAGAACCTTGGAGTTAGTGTTGGTAAGTAGCCGTGCTAGAACTCGAGTTTTGCTCTTCGCAGCCACGCTTCCAGGCTTGGAGCCAATGATCCTCTCCAGCGGTATTCTCCAAACCAATTCTAACGGGAATCGTATCAAGAGTATTGTTCAGACTTCGAAACCTTTGCTGGCAATAGATTCTCCACCAACAATACGCTGCAGGAGTGGTCTCGGCTGCAACAACGTGATAAAACTCTTGAGAATAGTGCAGTACTTGTCCTTCCACTTGTCATCGTGCGTTGCAACCGCGTCGTGACTGTCGCTCAGACGGGCTAGAAGGCTCCGACAAAAGTCGTCACATTCAGGATCGAGTCGAAACCTCCTTGTTAGCTCCGTTGACAGGCCCGGAGGCGACCCTGGCATGGTCATCACCGGGAAGCTTGCGAACGTGCTAGCAGCGTTTTCCATGACCGCTGGATCACTGAGTGACAGGTGCGAGGCTTCTGGCGCAAAAACGAAAGTGAGGGGCGCCACCCACCGCAGAGCTCAAAGATCCAGCCCACCGGCCTGTCCTCGCAGACCCTCTCTGCCCAGGCTGTTATCTACTTGGATGCAACACCCAAACATCTCGCCTCAAGCTCCATCCACACACTGGAACCACTCGCCAACTCAACTGTACCAGCGCCAACAGACTCATGGATTTACAAGGATCCAGATCTCGTTGAAGCTGTCCAGCCAATCCGCGCGCGCCGCCGCTCTCAGCGGATCCAATCGCGCGAGTGTACCCATCGGCGCAAATCAGCGGCCCGGACCGCGTCATTCCCAATTCTTCCCCGCCGCGCGCAGGCCATGGCGTCGTTCCCCGTCGTGGGCCTGAAGGACAGCCCGCCCAGCCTCAAGACGCTCGCGGACATGGGCCCGCGCTGCCGCCGCATGCCCGAGAACCAGCAGCTGTGCGCGCGGCTGCTGGCGCGGCTGCAGCTGCTGCACGAGCCCGTGGCGGCGCTGGACGCGCAGGACGCGGCGCGCGCCAAGTTCCTGGACGTCGTCGTGCGCTTCGTGAAGCTCATGCGCCGCAAGCCGCTGCTGCTGCGGCTGGCGGGCAGCGAGACGCTGGTGCTCACCATCCGCGGGCTGCAGGACAAGCTCTCGGAGGTGGCGCAGGCGCTGGGCGTCGCCGACCGCCCCGACGTGGCGCAGTGGGAGGCGCAGTGGGACAAGGACCGCGCCGAGCAGCTCGGCAAGCTGCAGCAGCTCGTGGGCGGCGCCACCGAGCGCATGCTGGTCAACGAGTTCCGCGGGGACAAGAAGGTGCAGGAGGCGCTCATGAGTCTCAAGAGTGGCATCCAGTGGCAGGGCCAGCCGCCGGCCATGGTCGAGCTCAAGCAGGCCACCTTCGACCGCGTGCTCAAGTACACCAAGCAGGAGGGGCTGCGCATGTTCAAGTGGTTCATCCCCATCGACGACGTGGAGTTCGAGGACGAGGCCATCGGCTCCAGAGGTACCTTCGGCTCCGTGTGCAGAGGCACGTGGCTGCACGACGGCAAGCGCACCAACGTCGTGGTGAAGCGACTCTTCCCCGAGACCTCCAGCGACTCCGACGAGGCGTTCCTGCGCCAGCTGGAGCTGTGGGGAGGCCTCCCGGAAGACGAACACATTTTGAAACTGTATGGAGGATCGCACGTCAGCACCCCCCAGTTTTATGTTTGTGAAAATGCGCATAACGGTAACCTGGTGGACTTCTTGGAGGAGGAAGGACACGACGTCATGTTCTGGAGGCTATTCAAGCACGTTGCACTCGGACTCAAGTTCCTGCACGACAAGGACACCGTGCACGCTGGACTGAAGTGCAACAACATTTTGGTCGGTGCGAACTACACGGCGAAGCTGGCAGACTTTGGCTTCAGTTCAGTGCGTACGCTGTCGGCGGGGCTGAGCGCTGATGCGAACAAGGCGAATACTCTCTCCATTCGCTGGAAGCCTAAAGAGGTTTTGGAGGAAACTGGCACGGGTGCATCGCGCTTCGAGTCCGACATCTATTCCCTTGGAATGTGCATGATCGAGGCGAAGACGCACGAAGCCCCCTTCGGAATGGACGATGACTCAGAGGCGATGGACAAAATTATGAAAGGTGAAAGTCATCCTCGCCCGGATGAGTTTACATCCGATGAAGAGTGGGCATTTGTCAGCCGGCTGTGCAATCCGGACGCCACCCAACGTCCATCACTCGAACAGGTTCTCAAGGAGATCAGTGCCTTTGCTGAAGAGGAGGAACGACAGCACCCGATTGCGAATGTTGCGTAGTTCCATGCAGGTGTAGCTGTGCTGTCGGGCTTTGTTCCTAGGTTCATCGTGGCCTTATCTCCGGCGCTGTGAGGTCGAAGTTCTGCTCGCCTTGTTCATTAGCATTTAGCATTGTCTCTAGGCGCACAGCAACGCAAATATCGATGGCTTGTATGCGCAATTCGCCAAATAATACCCCTTCAGGTTTTGCAATAGGTACTGGCAGGAATGCAAGCTCGCAATTTATGTCGTGGAGCTGGCCGAAGAGACTGAATGCAGTGGCAAGATCGCTAGCGCAAGTGGTTGCAGGAGAAAGATCGTAGGTGAAGTGGACTGGCTGCTGCAGGAAACTAAAGTGCTCAGCACGGCAGCAGCTCTACGAACCAGAACATCGGCAAAGACCAGGCTAACGCTTCTGGCGTTGCTGATTTTTTTTTTGCCTCCTCAATCGGTGAGCACAGCCAAACCTCGGACGAGCTGGGAAGGAGCTGTGCTTGCTCGTCTCCTCGAAAAACCTCAAGAGCTCAGCTCGTCGCACACCGAAATCGTGGTGCTCTTCAGACGATCGCATTGGCTTAAAGGCAAGAATTTATTTGATTGGGTATTTATCGCACGATTTTGGACGGGCAGAGAATAGATCGCCTCCTTCCAGCAATGGTGCTTACTCACCTGAGGGGAGGCCATAATGTTTTCTTCAGCGTCCATGCCAAATGGGGGTGCTCCAGTTAACGCTTCAATAATCGTCATCCCAAGCGAATAAATGCCCGACTTGTACTGTGGAAGCACGTCGTTGGTCTCCCACAACTTCTCTCTGGATTTCCAGCGAACTGCATTCGCTGCAGTGTCTTCAGTTTGTTGGCTGAACCTTGCTGACAAACTTTGAATAGTAGAGCAGTGGAAGTCCGACATCTTGGGCGTATTGTTCTCTCCGATTAAGATGCTAGCCCCTTTTAAGCCGTCGTGCACAACACGACGTTCATGAAGAGCCCGATGCTCTGTGCTACTTGAAAAATAAGCTCCAGAACATTTCTCGATTGTCTTCTTTATCGAAAAACATTACGATGTCACCTCCATGAGCATCTTCACACATAAAAAAGGTTTTCTTGAGAGGTAATTTCCTCTGTAGAGACGAAGAATGTTCGGATGCTTCAAGATATCGTACCACAACTGTAGAACGACACTTCCGAGCCTGCATATTCTTCAAACAGCGTTTTTACGATAACATTTTGAGTTGATCCATCACGACGGTGCCAACAAGCGCGGCTTACAAATGCTGTTACCTACAAGGGTAATGTCTTTCTCAGGGATGAACCACCTGAAGATCGAAAGAATGTTCGTGGGCTGCTGCTCAAGTGTAGCCACGGTATCCGTAGTGATGACTCGCGCCTCTAGGCCTAGTACAACTCGAAGTCGCTCCAGTGTGACCCGCTTCAGCTCGTTAAGTCTCCCGGGTGTTCCTCCTTCCAACCACGTATACACGTCTAGCATGGCTTTAGTGACTTGCTGTTCTCCTCTCATTTCATTTCGCGCCAGAGACTTCCAACACTCCATACTGCGAAGGTCTTGAACACCTCGGTTGGCAAATGGATTGTCGATTGAAGGTTTTCCTACTCCAAGAATTGAAGGCGCTGTCCGTCTGGCTTGTTGCTGGAGAGCGCTAGACGCCGCATCGTGACGTGGAGGTGAGTCCGGCAGCGTCGTCACGGGGAAGCTCTCCGCCTACATGGCGACTAGTTTTCTAGTGAGATGTGCGGCGGGAGGTGTGCGGTCCGCCGAGGGCCGTCCCTAGTGGCCAGATCCTGTAAATTTGCGTCGGCGTTCCCGGGACCGGCCACCTTCCTGCTCGTCTGCCGCGTGTCCGGAGAATGAGGGGGATGAACCCTCCCGAAGTGGCTGGACGACGGCACATTTGAGATTCCCTCGCACAAGACGCAAATTGTTCACTACCCTGGCAACTGTCTGCGCGGCTGCACGCTGACGACGATGGAGGACTTCCCAGTCTTTCGCCGTCCTCGGAGTCCGATGTGCAGGGAGGTGTTGCACGGCATCCGAAGGAGATGCGAACAGACCAAAGACATTGAGAAGCTGTGCGTGCGTGCTCTTGAGCGACTGGAACTCGTTCATAAGGATGTGGTTAAGCTGGATAGGGATGACGACGGCGAGTGAAATATCTCGACGCTGTCAAATGTCTGCTTGCTGTTTTGAACAAGCCCTTGCTAGTGCGGCTGGCGAAGTGCGATACAATTGCTCAGATGATCTACGCACTGCAACAGGATCTCGATGAGGTTGTGAATAGATTGGGCCTGGCTGAGTCTGTAGAGCTGACAAGGTGGAGAGATGAATGGGAGAGCGATCGAGCAGAACAAATGTTGATTCTGACCGAGGAAGTTACGAAGGCGACAGGACGAGAGTTGCTGGACGAGATATCGAGAAAGGAGAAGGTGGAGGAAGCAAGGATGGATTTGAAGGTGGAGCTGGGTAAAGATATACCACAGGATCGGCTAGATCCCAAGAACATAGCATTTGAACGTGTTCTGCAGTTTAGCAACATGGAGGAAGTTAGTGTTCCTGCTTGGTACATCTCTTCAAACGATCTAGTTTTCGTAGATAGACCAGTCACAAGGGGGACGTTCGGCGATGTTTTTCGAGCGATGTGGTTTCATGATAGAGTTCGCCAAAACGTTGTTGTCAAACAGCTCTTTGCAGATATTTCGGAAGCTACGCACGACCCCTTCATTAAACTGCTAAATGCATGGCATAGACTACGACACCGAAATATTCTTCAATTGTTTGGGGCGTGTGTCATCGGCTCGCAATGTTTCTTCGTGTGCGAGGATGCTGATCAAGGTAACCTTACGGACTATACTCGCAAGCACCGAATTAATCCAAAGTTGCTGTGGGATGTGTTCGTTCAAGTAACGGAAGGCTTGACGTTTCTTCATGAAAATGGTATCGTTCATGGCCGCCTTACATGTAAGAATATTCTGGTTGCGGATGGCGATACACCAAAGCTTAGTGATTTCGGGTTTGAGGCAACTCGTACATTGTCTGTGAGCATGAGTTCTTATCATAATCAGACTGCCTCGAGGCAGCCTCAGCCGATAGAGATGTTTAAGGAATCAGAAACTTTGCGATCTACGTCGGACATCTATTCACTTGGTATCCGCATTTTCGAGACCATAGGCGGAGGACAAAAGCAGCTTCATATTGACCCACAGAGTCATGAAAATGATCGACAAAGCCATGACACTGTTGGAGCTGAAGCATGGAAGTTGATCAAAAGACTTTGTGCTACAGATTATCATCAACGACCAAGCGTCAGTGAAGCACTGCTTCAGATGCACAAATTGCGAGTCGAAGGAGACCACTTTCTGTTAGTACAACTTGGAAATTTGTCGAGCAGGGTAGTGCTGCAGAGGCTAGCATCGCAATGCGGAAGGATACCCGAGAGTGAGAACATGTTTCACCGATTGCTGAAGCACCTTGAAGCCGTTCATGATTCGGTGGTTTTTCTTAAAAGTGAAGACCAGTGGAAACAGAAGTACATTGATGTGATTCTCCGATTTAACAAACTCACGCTTGATAATCGTCCTCTGTTGCTGCGATTAGCACATATTGACACGTTGATGGATAAGCTTAATGCTCTACATTTACAACTAGACGAAGTATCGAAAGAGCTTGATATTCTAGGCTCTCCACAATGGGGTAAGCATTGGAGTACCGACTGTGCTGAGTCGTATAGCGCCCTTGGAAAAATGCTAAACCGTTCAACGGAACGAATACTTGCCAGTGAGTTTATTGGTGAAGAGAGTTTACAGGTAGCTCTCATGCACCTCAACTGGAGCCTTAAACGAGAAGACCAGTTAATATCGGTACTTGAATTAAAACGAACAACATTCGTGCGAGTACAAAACTTCGCGGGTCTAACCAGCTTGCGATGAATCAACTGGTTCATACCTGTCGATAGTATCGAATTCAATGACCAAGTTGATGGACGTACAGCCAAACGCTACGATGACTATGGTTATTTAAGGCAAGGTACTTGGTTGCACGGCGGTAAGTGTACAGCCGCGTTAATTAAATGCTTTTTTGACAAAGACTGGGAGATTGAGCACGGATTCATCGAACACACGGAACTGTGGGAAAAAATGGATGACAATGAGTATATTCTGAAATTCTATGGAGGATCCCACATCAGCAATTCACTGTTTTATGTTTGTGAAAATGCTCCTTATGGTACCGTTATTGAATATTTTGCCCACGAACAAAATATTCCCTGCTTCTGGAAGTTGTTTTTACAAGTCGGACAGGGTCTTGAGTTTCTACACAACAAGGGATTTCTGCACGGAAATCTGAGGTGTAGCAATATCCTAGTTGGGACAAACCATACAGCTAAACTCGTAGTCTGTCCGGGGCTGAGGCTTTTAAATAATACTGTCCTTATAGGCAGCAGCCCAAACCGCACACACCGACACCAGGATTTTCGCTGGAAACCCAAAGAGGTGTTTCAGGAACCTGGCTCTATCTCCTATTGTTATGAAACCGAAATTAATGCTTTAGGTATGTGCATGATCGAAGCAATAACTCATGAACCCCCGTTTGGGATAGAAGACGACGACGTAACTTTGGAACATATTCTTAATGGTGAGCAATATCCACGTCCAGACAACATATCCGACACTCCATGGAGTTTATATCTCAACTTTGCAATCCATACCTAACAAAACGCCCACCCCTCGACCACGTGATTACCGAACTTCAAGCGTTTGCTGCGAGTTTTTTTTTTTTGTTGACCCAACTACCAAGATTAATGCGCTCGCTACATCGACTGTATCAGCTGAAGAATGTGCGAAATTTGTTTCCTGTTCGAGCTGCATTAATTTATGTGATACAGACCTGCAATGGTGCCGGTACTGTGGCAGTTCCTTGAAAATACACAAGAATGTGATTATCCGTCAAAGCTTTGCGAAATATGTCAAGTCACACTCAAGACAAGACGTATTGCGGAAGATATTTGATGTATCCATTGCTCTTCAGGAACTTCAGGATCAGGATATTGTGCACGGTGATCTAAAGCCGGCAAACATCTTTATCGGTCGTGATGGGAGCGCACACTTGTCTAATTTCAATTGCAGTATGAATATGTCTGATGCAGCGAATTGTAGTTCTTTTACTACTCCTCGTGATGTTCGGTGGCTAGCACCAGAATGTATGAGAGGTAGGAACCCAGATCTGGCGTCCGATATTTATTCACTTGGACTGTGCATGATTTTAGGACTCACTGGTGAACCTCCATGGAGTGTTGATGTTTCGGATGAGCAAATCAAACACGAGGTGTACGAAATGCACAAGATGCCGCCACAATCCAGCAAAGTTGTCGAAACGGATATCTTCAATTTAATAAAGAGAATGTGTGTATATGATCCGAAAGAAAAGATTCGAATTACTGAGGTAGTTGATGAGTTAGCAAAGGTTGCTCCTGTTAATGCAGATGAATGCCTCAAGTGGCGAATGACACGAAATAATATTTATTTTCAAGAGGACAAATGTGTTTCCCGCACGCTTTGCGTATCGCGATATTTGGGATGGTGGAAAGATGAAAAGTTTTAATTGAGGTTGTGAGTGACGCATTCATGAGTACACAACGTAGTTTTGAGGCTGTAGCAGACCTGTGGCTCTCATTGAGGCACCCAACGGTACTCCAGCTGTTTGGTGCTTGTGACGGCAATGAACCACTTTTCGTATGTGAGTACGCCGAGACCGATTTGAGATCGTTTCCAGCGGATAATGGTCTCGGAAGCACACAGCTATGGAGACTACTGCTTGATGCAGCACTTGCACTACGCTACTTACACGCCATCAACGTTGTCCATGGTGACGTCGGTCTTCACAACATTGTTGTTGCCCAGGGGGACAGGGAAAACTTACTGGATTTTTTCTCAGCACACAGTTTAATCAACGAGAATGCGCAGTAAAGCGTATACCAGCCAGGTTTATCTTGGACGTGAAGGGATTGGGTAAATGCATTGTCAAGGCGTTTTGTACATACCCAGCACATGATGTCAGCAAAACCACTCCATCGTCAGAGTATTGTTTGCACCAAGCTGAGCCACTTCCTCCTAGACCTGAAGCTTTCACTGATGACGAGTGGCAGTTAGTATTAGATATGTGCTATGATGACTCGTCCAAACGCATCGGGATGCCGGAGGTGGTATATCGATTGGAACGCTTTGTAGCAGTTCGTGTGGCAATAAGTAACATACTTCAGACGAAGCCCCGTATACGTTTGAATCTGGAGCAGCGTAAAGTTTTGCAAGCAGTGATGTTTAAAAATATCGTGCGCTATGAACAACATAGAGATTTCAAAAGCTCTGGCAATTCGATCTTAAGTACTTTAAATGACGACATTCATTCCCTTTCTGCCAGCGTACAAATGGAGTCCACAGGCGAGAAAAACACATTTGTGCCTCAATGTCAGCAACTTAATTATCAAGAACCTGTTGCTAAGCTCGCTAGAGACGCTGCACTAGAAATATTTAGGGGTGATATTGAAGCAAAGATGGATCATTATGCTCGACACGGTGTTTTGCGGGTTGATGCTAAGTCCTACAGCAGCTCTCTGAAGTGGTCGATGAGTCAGTCCTTGCTGAAGTGGTTAATTCCTCACCATGGAATTGCCAAATGGGATTATTTAAGTGAGGGTGCCTATGCGAATGTATCGCGTGGAATGTGGTTTGGAGCGCCTGTTGCCCTCAAGCAATTAAAGAAACTTGATCTGGATCAATGCCAAGCACTTAGCGAGGAGGCCAATATCTGGTACGCCTTGCGTCACCCCCATCTTGCCAGCTTGTTTGGAGCCTGCACAAGAGGCTATTTACTGTTCGTGTCTTCTCTATTGGAGGGAGGAACTCTTGAAAATTTTTGCCGCCATGATGGGAGTACTGAAAAAGTATGGGGCTATTTGCACGATGCTGCGGTTGGATTACAGGGGCTGCATTGGCATCGTGTAATTCATGCTGACCTTAAATGCAACAATATTTTGATCTCCGCTGGTGGCCCAGCAAAACTGATCGACTTTGGTCTAAGCTGCTTGAAGACTTGTGACGGCGGCGGAGCTGTTGGTGCATATCGATGGAAAGCACCAGAATGCCTGAACGGAGAGGGGCCTACCTTCGCATCGGATGTGTTTTCCTTTGGAATGTGTGTCGTCCAAGCTATAAGTAGAAGGTTACCGTGGCCTAGCATTTCTTATGATCCCGTCGTGAAATACAATGTAACAAGAGGCAAGTTGCCGAAGCAACCGGACTGCTTCTTCACTAAAAAATGGGAGCTCGTCAAGCGCATGTGTCGTTTCAAGCCCGAAGAGCGGCTGGACCTCGACTCTGTCGTGAAAGTGCTCCGGTTCTTCGCCAACCGGTCTCCATACATCGACGACCAGCGCATCAAGCAGACTCTAGCCGACTGGGAGCGTGAAGCCCAGTCACCACCAGTAACTGAAGCAGCTAGCACGTAGCAAGCACAGCAATGCAATTCACCACACGATAAATGCACCCATGTCTCGTTTACATGTATCCATCTCGCATCGCTGAGCTGAGACTTGTGGTCACTTTCGAATCTGCTTCAAGGTGCACAAGTCTCACGTAACGTCACTAGACCCACCACGATGCCCACGCCCCCTCCTTCCCTCCCCATCGAGTTCATGGTGCCGGCCTTGGACTGCTTCCTCTCCCAAGCCTTGGCCACCGCCGCCCTCCACTGCCAGCAGATGCGCGAAAACGCGCAGATGTGTCTGCACGTCTGCGACCGACTGCACCAACTGCCCCAGCAGCTTCTCGCCTCGACGGACGGGGAAGCTCCGGCCAAGGAGGTCGGGGCCGTCGTGGCCAACTTCGTCAAGTTCCTGCAGAAACGCTGCGAGCTGAGCTTCGTCAAGCGTCTGGCCACGGGCCGCAAGGTGGAGGAGAGTCTCCGCAGCTTCCACAACGACATCGACCGGCTGCAACAAGTGCTGGCACGAGAGGTGGATGGCAATGCAACAGGGTCCGGTGCGGACGACTGGAGGCTGCAGTGGGAAGACGACCGGCGACAGAAGCTGCAGGAGTTCGAGGCGCTCGCCAACAACGTGCAGGTTCTCGTCGCGGAGAAGGGCAGCGCAAGCTTCAGGGAGGGCCTGTTCATGCTCAAGTACGAGCTGGACCACAAGGCCTGGAAGTATAGGGCAGATGACCTGGCGGCGCAGCACTTTCAGCTCATGCGCCGGACGATCTACAGGCTCACGAGAATGTCGAACGTCACGCTGCCGGCAGTGCCGGACTGGTTCATCCCCAGGGACGACGTGGACTTTGACGTCGACGAGTCTTTCGACTGCGGCTCGTACGGCTCCGTGCATCGCGGCACGTGGTCGAAAGGAGCGACGGGCGCGGAAGGAGCCAAGGTGGTGATCAAGTGTCTGCTAGTGGACGACGACGCGGCCAAGGAGTCCTTCTACAAGGAGGTGGACGTATGGCGTCGGCTAGACCACCCGCATGTGCTCAAGTTCTATGGCGCGTGCCATGTGAGCTCGCCCGCCTTCTTCGTGTGTGACGACGCGAGCCATGGCAGCTTCGGAGAGTTCTTCGAGACGGACAAGAGCCAACTGTGGCGGCTGTTCTACGAGGCAGCGCTCGGCCTCTCCTACCTTCACGCCGAGAAGGTTGTCCATGGTGACCTCAAGTGCAACAACTTGCTCGTGGGCAGCGACTACAAGGCGAAGCTGTGCGACTTCGGGTTCTCGTACGTCCGCAGCCAGTCTGTTGGGATGAGCGCTAAGTCGCAGACGGAGGCCATCCGCTGGAAGGCGCCAGAGTGCTTGACGCCGCCTAACGAGGATCCAAACCCGCAGTTCAACCCGCGCTTCGCGTCGGACGTGTATTCGTTCGGTATGTGCATTATCGAGGCGTTCGAAGGCGAAGTTCCGTACGGGATCATGGACGACGACGAAATCATGACGATGTTGTTCGAGCAGCAGCCGTATCCCCGTCCTCTCGGCATGCAGGACGACGAGTGGGCTCTGGTCCAAAGGCTCATGCATCCAGACTGGATGGAGCGTATCTCGCTGCCTGATGCAATTAGCAAGCTTAAGACATTTGCAGATCGAGAAGAAGACAACCGAAGGAGAGCGGCCAGCTCGCGGGCGTGCTTGACCTGTGATGCGAGCATGCCCAACGAGTTCGCTTTCTGCGGTGCTTGTGGTGCATCCATGGCGAGGACGGTCGAGCCAAGTCAGGCTGCAAGTGCAGTGCAGCAGAAGAACGCCTGTCCGAGATGCGAGGAAAATGTCCTCTCGACGGATCATTTCTGCCGGCACTGTGGATATTGTTTGCAAGCCGATCCCGCTTTTGCATAGCGTAGCGGTGCTAGGGAGGAACAGGAGGCCACTATTACCATTGAGATTGCTTCGTCCAGAGCTTTTAAATGGCACTACGCTAACATGTACAACGTGTTGACACTACCTAGATTGGTGAGCGGATACTTTCAGACGATGCAGTCGTGGTACCCATTTGTTTTTTCGGAATGAGTTCGGGCAATCCCGGACCGCTTCAACCTGCTGGACTGCGTCGTGGATATTGTACGCCGGGCATGTCCAGCTTCAGCAGCACTTGCTAAGGTCGCTGCATTATTGAGAGTTTTGCTACCGATCGAAGATGACGGAAGTTGCGTCGTTGGTGGCTGGGTTTGTGATCCCAGGTGTGGGCGAGGTTATCGTGGCTGCTTTGAAAAATATGGTGAACCTGGTGGAGCAGACGAAGGAAAACGAAGAAAATCTGCAGGCGCGTGTACAAACGCATGGAGTGCGTGCACGAAGAGCTCAACAAGATCACAGATGCAAATGTGCTCCGAAAGAACAAGCTGTTGTCCATCTACGGCGAAAACATCGCTAAGTTCCTCAAATTCCTCAAGAAGCAGGCTCAAAAGAGCTTCATCAAACGACTTGCAGGCAACCGCAAGGTGGTGGAGGCTATCCAAGAGTTTCACGCCGATATGGACGTCCTTTTCAAGCTGCTCAACATTGCGCACGTGGTCGAAATGACAAACTGGGCTTGAGTGTCAAACCTCAGACGGATGCAGTTCGTTGGAAGGCTTTGGAGTGCTTGCTTCCACCAGACACAGAGTCAGACCCCCAGTTTAACCCTCGTTTCGCGTCGGACATGTATTCGTTCGGAATGTGCATCGTCGAGGCGTTTCTGGGTCATCCGCCATACGGCTTCGAAGATTACGACGCTGTGATGGAAAAGAAATTCAACAAAGAGATCTGTCCCCGCGTGGATGGCATGAACGATAAGGAGTGGGCTTTCGTCGAGCGTTTGCTCGATCCGGACTGGAAGACACGCATGGCATTGGAAGAAGCAGTGGAAATTCTGAAGCAGTTTGCAGACCGGGAAATGGCGGCTAAACCAAAGACCACAAAGGTTCGAAGGCCTGAGGCTGACCCTGTGGAGACTTTAACGATTGCCGACCATAAAGAAAGCGTCGGATTGAAGGTGGTGAAGACGACAAGGGTGTGCTCCTGTTGTGAGGCAGAGGTGCCCGTCCAGTTCAACTTCTGCGGAAATTGCAGTGCGCCGACGTCTGAGGCGGCAGTGACCAGGTTTACATGTACCAACTGTAGCAAGAGTATCCTGTCCATAGATCAATTCTGCAGACACTGCGAGTGCAGCACGGTCTCCAGCGGAACTTTTGCGGCGTAAACCGCACATGTAGCTAGTACAGATCAATGGATTTCTTCGTTGATGCAAGTTTCCTACGAAGTGTCAGGCCAGTTCCACGTAGATGACACCGCTGCTTCTGCGTTGGAGAAGTCCACGCATCTTCCTGCGATCCTTAGACCGTCCGAGCACAAGTGTGGGGTCCTGTGCTGGCCATTTTCAAAGATTCCTCGAACAACTCAAGTCGCCAAGATGGACTCATTCCTGACTTGCTGCTGGAGATCGGCAAGTTCTGCGGCAAAATGAAGGAGAACGAGGACTTGTGTCGCGAGCTTCACGAGAGCGCTGAGTTCTTATGGCAACAAGTGGAATCCATGACAGGCGACGACAAGATCGCCAAGCAAAAAATGATCTATCGGTACCAGCGCACACTGCTTAAGATTCGCAAGACACTACGCAGGCACTACGAGCGCGGCCTCTTTATCAGAATTTGGAAGAATCCATCGTAGTTGGACAGCTCAACTCGCTGTTCAAGAAGCTGGATGACTTGTACAAGATGATGGGGCTTCAGAGCTATCACACGGTGGAGAAAATTGAGGTCGCCGTTCAAAAGGGAAGAGAGGAACTAAAGAGTTGTGCTGAGAACGTTGCTGCCATCGAAGCCACGTTGAATGAAGACGGCTATCGAGAAGGTGTTGTGCTTCTTGGAGTCCTATCACGCTTCAGAGATGGAAGCACGAACAGTAAGAGCATGCCCCCAGAGCAGGTAGACCTTGCTCAGAAAACATTTGAGCGAGCGGCAGCCGTATTAAAGCGGAGAAACGAAGAGCTTCCGTTGATTCGAAGTGCTTCATCCCGAGAGCTGCTGTGGAGTTTGACGATGAAACCTTTTTTGATAGAGGGTTTTACGCCACTGCTCATGTCGGAACAAGACGGTCTTGGGACTCCGGTGGTGGTCAAGTGCCTCATAGCCGACAATTGCTCAAGACGAGATTACGCGCGAATCGAGTGTATGGTATGGACTGGATCACCCCAACGTGGTGAAAATGTTCGGAGCCTGTCACGAAGGGATGCCGGTCTTCTTTGTCTGTGAGTATGTCTAAGGTGGCAACTTTTTCACGCTTTTCTTGGAGGACAAAAGCCATTTGTAGCGACTGTTCAGCTGCGCTCGGCCTCCGCTACTTGCATGACAACAAAGTTGTCCATAGTGATCTGAAGTGCAACAACATCCTGGTGGACGGGGAAAACGCGAAAATTTGCGACTTTGGTTTCTCGTTCGTCCGAGATCGTTCTCAGATGAGTGTGAAGGCGAAAACACAAGCGATTCGGTGGCAAGCTCCTGAAGTCTTGATGGGATGCGAACACGAACAGCCTGACCCGGGGTACAACCCTCGCTTTGCGTCTGATGTATATTTATTCGGCATGTGCATCATTGAGGGCTTCTTGGAGGGAGAAGCACCGTACGGAACTGCCGACGACGACATCGTCGTGGAGAAAGTCCTTAGTGGTGAGCTACCTGACCGACCGAACGGCTTCCAAGACGACGAGTGGGCATTTGTTTGCCGATTGTGTGACTACAACTACACGGAGCGCCCTAGGATTTCTGCCGCGTTAAGGACTTTAAAGGTGTTCGCGGACCGAGAAGCTGCAACCATGCCATCATTGACAAAGCTGGAAGTCTCCATGCAGAGCGTCAGTTTGCAGTCTTCATCAACTCCCTCAACTTCCTCTGCCTGAGACCAACAGCACTCGTTTAGCAGCAATGTGCATCGTTGCATAGGAAAACAAATTCAATACATGTTTGCAATCTTTGATCATTCGTTTCCAGTGACAGCGAGTTCATGAATGTCTGCGATCACGACCGTCAAGTCAATGCTTCGTCCGTTTCTTGATCTCCGTCCGTTAGCCTCATGGGGCGTTTTCCCTCCGTCAGTTTCTGCTTGTTGCCCTGTGCTCGCGGTGGGTCGCCGCCCTGCTGAGCTGCATTCGTGCGTCGTCACCGAGCTGCTCGTTGCCGTCTCCATCGGCCCGAGCTTCGTCATCTGCTCCGATGGGCAAGAAAGACTCGACGCCCAACTTCAACACCTTCAACATCTCCAGCAACCAGCATGACTCTCCGTGGGCGGCAGACGAGCACCAGCGGTTCCTGCTGGCACTGGAGCAATTTGGAGGCGGTCAATGCTCCAGTGTCGGCGAGGCGTGGAAATCCATCGCAACTGCAGTCGGCACTCGAGACACCGCTCAGGTGGTGTACCATGCTCGACTGTACTTCGCCCAACTGCAGCACTTGAACATGCAAAAGCGACAAGAACGCATGTTCATGCAGAGTGTCGACCAACGGTGGACACCCGAGGAAGACACAGCGTTCGAGAACATGTTGGCAGCGTTTAGTTCGGCCTCAGTGTGCTACCCGTGGGAGGTGATGGCTTCGAGACTACCAGGCAAGAGTCCGGTGGACCTCAAGGAGCGATACCAGAAACTATGCTACGACGTCGCTCGGATCGAGAGCGGACAGCATGTTACCATGCATCTAGGACAATTTCCTCGTCATCCGGGACTTCCTTTATCGACGAAAGCCGCGGCCATCGGAGAAAACGGTCGACTAGCGTCGCAAATGACTTCCCCACGTGTACTTGACAGCGTGATAACACTGACACCCGCAGAGGAGCAGATCCTTGTAAACGCCATGGCTGAGGTTTTCGTGCCGCCTGAAGCTCCTGCCGACCTACTCGCTGGAATTGCATCCGCTGTAGCTGCGTTTACAAGCTCAAACGGACGGCTACCTCCACAACGTACACATCCACTCTTTACAAAGGATCAGGCCCTAGAAGTGCTTAATGGTTTGTTAGCAGCTCAGCAGACGGACCCGCAAATTGTTCTCGAGACGCTAGCTGTACAGCTTCGCCTCCATCCACGAGCTCTCAATGTGTCTGCTGGTGTATCATTCAGCGGTAGTGCATCATCAGAGACTGAAAGCGCAGAGCCCAATTTGCATTTGCTTGCAACGACTGGTCTCACGTTTGGTGCGATGCTACCATCGCCGTTGGGATCGGAATTCGGAATGTCATTTGAGAGCACAGGAACCACGCCTCGATACTTGAGCGGTTTTGGGCTCCTTTCGCCATCTCCACGCCCGCCACAGTCGAAGAATGGAGCGAACCCGTTGCCACCATTGACACCCAGCGGACAAAGGAAAAACAACAACGGGTAGCTCAACCGCTAGGTGATAGTAATGAAGGAAGTGCAGGATGTACAAACTTACGTGCCACACTGCCTGCTTGGCTTCCTCTCTTTGCTTCGGCACGGGCACCCGTATTCTTTCAGCAACATCATCGGAAATGGCTAAACCAAAGACAACAACGCCTCTTAATTACTACCTCACCTATTTAATCTGCTTGGGTACCTCTATCTAGCTCCATAGTCCAAGTAGTTTTGCCTGTCCTTGGAACTCTTCAATTGTTGTTACTGGAGGAAGCAAATCAATCGACTTTTGTTGAGCTACTAGAGACTCGTCATTCTGATCGGATAACAATGTCGCTTGTTGCTTCTTTCTCCGATTCATGGCAGCCCTCTTCTTCTCCTGTGCGGCAGTAAGAGAAATCCCGCTGCTTTTTGAATCGTCAAGGCGGTGCATGTGGCCTTGTACGCGAGGTGGTGCGGTACCGTACAATCCTGCAGCCGATACAGCAGCAAGGAGGGCAGCTTGAGAATTGCTGCTGCTATCTTGTTTAGCAACCGCTGAGGGTAATGACGAGGTAGATGTTGACATTGGAAGGCTTGACAACTGTGATGGAGGCTTGGACGATGCTGCTGGATGCGTAGTTTTTCTTTCACTCGATAAAGAGTGATCAGTACTTCGTACTGTCTCCTGTGGTTCGCTGTCAAGCGTAGCTTTTGTCAGACATGGTGAGGATTGCGACCCAACCATTACAAGCTTTTGAATGTCGACATCCTTTCGTAGTTTTCGTGTGGCCGCGTCCTTGAATTTCCGCGCAGCATGAACCGCGTGGGTTTTACGCACCACCACACGTGAAAGCGGGGAAAGCGTATAGTTCGGAAGATTCGACGCACCCAGCCTCCGACTGGAGTTGCCATACGCTTGCTCTGGCGATCGCACCGCTTCACTTGGACTCGGATGTCCTTGAGAAAGCCCAGCATTGGAACCACTTTCTAAATCCTGTTCTTGGTTTCCTGAGTGTTCGGATGAATGAACCTCAGCCCAAGCACTATCATCTTCACTTTCGCGTTCGTCGGTCTCCGTCATCAAAGCCAAACTCTCTTCAGGGTCTAACTTGCTGAAGAATCTTGTGTCCATGTACTCGAGTGCTCCGTCATCACGCTGAACCACTGGCTGAGCTGCTGGCTCAGGTTTCCTCGACAAACTTTCTGTGTTCCCAACCTTGGTGTCTGAAGGTCTCGTAGAGGAGCCTAACAAGTCAGCAGCGATCGTCGGTAAGTGTGGAGGAGGTGGCGTGCTAGCCGCTAGTTCAGCCTCAAACTTTTTCTCATCCAATGCACTATTCAGAGAAATCTCAATGGCATAGTCAGGAAGTACAGCAAATTGTTTGTGTCGTTCTCCGGTCACAACGGGTGGCCGCATCAGCATCGCTGGTTGTTGTTGACTTCCACGTCTCGATGCAGGGCTTGCCGTTATTGCTCCTGAAGCTGAAGACGGGGGGAAGTCAAGTGATAAGTTCAATAGTGCTGAAACAGCACCTGACTCGACCTTGGGTGAAGGTCCTGATAAGTTTGAAAGCGCCAATGTGCAGTGCTCACGTATTATCTCGTTTTCGAGCTTTGCGAGCTGGATCAGTGCTGGCATAGCTCCTTCATCAACCATCTTGGCAGAGTTCTTTTCTTCAGGGACTATTGTGAGATTACAGAGTGCACCAGCACAGCACTGAAGCGCGTTCAGCGATGCAATTTTAGTAGCGCGATATGATTCCTTGACTAGCATAGGAGTTACCCCTAGCTCAACCAATTGCTGTCGATACTCAGCTACAGATGACAATGCCCACAAACTAGCAGAGCACCGCCAACGGGTTTCAGGTAGCTGCTCATCGCTCATTAGCTGTCCAATTGCATCGAGAACTTTACTTTCAACAAGAAACTGCGATGGCCTGGGTGTCAGAATCGGTGATCGCCCTTTTCCGGGTGTGTGATTATCAACTGCATGCTGTTGTTCGACAGAAGGTGCAAATACAATGCTACATAAGGCATCTGCACAGTCTAGAGATGAGTTCACATCCCTTTTTGCAACAACGTGCTGTACAAGACTGCAAAATAATTCAAGAATCGGCGTAGGCTGCTGACCAACAGCAGATAAAAACCCCGGGACATGGCTTAGCTGACGGAATAAAATGCACACAAGAGCTACAAACTCCTCATCGGCCGAGAGATGGGAATCCACTGACAAAACCCCGTCCGTGTCAGCATTTACCGTAGTTGGAGTAAGAATCTCATTCAAATATGTCACAACGTTCTCTTTCAGCATAACTTCCAAGAGTTCGATGCTGTGGGTCAGGCAACAAAGGGTGAGAACACACGTTTTAATGGCTTGAGAAGAGTATGACAAGAGCTCATCCTTTCCACCGGTGGTTTCATCGTCTCTGCTTGCGTGAATTTGTAACATCTGAGTGAGTGAGCACGGAATTTCTGGAGACTGCAAGAATCGACGAGTATCTTCGTGCCATCCCAGCCAACACAACGTTGCTGCAGCATATACAGCGCATTCAGATGCATCGCAGTCGTCTTTAGCTTCGTGAAGATCTAGGAATTTTAATAGGGTTGCTAAGTTCGCCGAAGACGCCACAGCCATGCGGCTGTCCTCACTCTTTGCTAGAGTAAAGAAAACGAGCGCAAGCGTTTTTTCCGCACAGTGGCTGTGACAATGGTTGTGAGCATGCTCGTGACCATGCACTTTAGAGTAATGATTTTCATACATTGAAATTCGATGGAGAGCATCCAAGATACCTGTATGCACACTCAGCAATCTTGAATTATCGTAGTAGACAAGCTCACTGAGCAACGTCTCGTGTAAAGATGCCAGGTATCTCTCTTCTCGAGGTGACGCGGGGTCATAACTCATGAGTAGGAAAAGTGCTTGGAGTGATGTCCGCTCAGCACACAAGGCGTTTCGACCGACTGGATGATTCAGCAGCTTTCCGAAGATAATAGTAACAAGAGTTGCTACTTGTTTGGATGCCAACCCTGCGTACGCTGAGAGAATTTTTACAAGTCCTTCTTTCACCATGTGCTTCATAGTTTCTGCGTTCAGGAGGTTTAGAAGTGCACGGATGCATGTCTCCTTCGTTGAGACGCTAACTGCTCGAACCATACTGATCATCATTAGAACCCCAACGGCGCCTTCACTAACAAGTGCAGCTTCATTACCACGGATGCATGACAAATTGCACAACACCTTTGCACAGTCACGTTGGCTATCTTCGCTGTATGAATTACTGAGGACGGATACGATTGCAACAATTCCAGCAGAGGCCAGTGTTTCTCGGATCTCTGGTTCCACGGACAGATTAGCAAGTGTAATCGCACAACAGCGTTGAATAATGGCATCCTCTTTAATTCTGGAAAGTGTGGCCAGAACGGAAATGACTCCCATTCGTACCAGGGCCAAGCAGCAGCTTGGATGACACGACACACTAGCAAGTACGTGACAACATGAAGCCTTGCTTTCCTGGTCGTGTGACTCTACGCATGTGGCCAAAACCATCTCTATTGCACCTACCTCCACCATGATAAGCGAACACTGCTCATCTCGACACAGCAGACTCAAACTCGAGCAGCAAAAACGTTCGATAGCGACGTTGGCGTGTTCAAGTGCCAGAATCCTTGTTACACATTGCACAACAGCGGCATTGCATACGTAAATGGCAGTATGTGAATCTGCAGCCAAGCAAGCAAATGCCGCAGTACAGCGAGCGCGGATCTCGCTCAAAACACTCGGACTCATTTGATCTGCGGCTTCGTTCTGGTGATTAGCACCATTAATACTGGTCAGAAATAATAGTGCCGGAATGACTCCTGCCTCAGTCACTGCCGCTCGTGTAGCAGCTTTATCGCAAAGACCATGCAGTGCTTTAGAAAAGAGGTTTCGCGTTTCATAGGATTGTGTGGGCGCCATACTCAGCTGTATGAGAGCAGTAATCGCCCCAGCAGTGACAATGTCTGCTGCTGCTTTCTGAACGCTTAGCAAATTGCACAAAGCCAGAGTGCACATTTGCTTTGCGTCGCTACCACTAGATCGCACTGATATTGACGATAAAGTGGTCACAGCATCTCTCTCAACGAGTTTTACACGCGAATCTTCACAGCACGATACGTTGTAGAGCGTGCGCGCGCACACTTGTAATAGATCCTCCTCTTTGGTCTCAATCGAGGTACATTCATCTTCAGCTAACAAAACTTGGCTTGAGTACCGCACTTCCCCCTGAGCACCACGCACGTCCCGACACAATTCATTTACAAGCAATAGCAGCCCTTCTAGCACCATCCGAATTGAATTACCAGGGTCTTTACTAAGGTTCCATAGCGTTATTCCGATTAAGCACTTCGTGGTTATTGCGCTTGAAGCCCCTGATAGTGCAACTAAAGTTCCCATGCATCCTTTCGCGACCATTTCGTTTCTACAGGTTGGTAGTCTCGACAGATTCAATAAAATATGAGCCAGCAACTCTTGTATCAATGGAATATTTGGGTGAAGCAGCGATGCAATCGCACTGACAATGCCTTCTTCCATGAGACGCAGCCGAATACGTTTTAAGTTAGATAGATTGCACAGTGCTTTTGCGGTGATATCATCATACTCCTCTTCAGTTCGGCCAGCAAAGCCGTTGCCCCCGCTTCCGTTTCGAGTAGAAGTAAGAGCGATAAAAGCTTTCAGGACGCTTTCAATTTTGTGATAAGACTGTGATACACACGTGAGATTGAAGAGGGCACAACGACATATGTGCGAAACCTTTTCGTGTTCGTTGATCAGCGTCGAGAGCGCACTCACGGCACCATCCTCGACCAGAAGTCCCTCCTCTCCTTGAAGCGAGCATAGGTTACACAATGTAATGGCGCACGCTGTTCGAATCGTCTTATCCTCTATGTCGTTTACGATCTCAGCAACAGTCTTCACTGCCCCTTGTTGCACGATCACGCGGCGCAACTCGCAGAGATGCGATAAGTTCATTAAAGCAGTAACACAATTCAACCGTGTTGTTTTGTCTCCATCCTTGCACAACCGAATGAGTGCTTCCACAACATTCTCTTGTACCATTAGTCTAGCATTATCGGGATTGAAGCTCCAGTTGCTCAGTGTCAGCGAACAGCGCTGCTGCTGTTTGCGCTGCACACTGGTCAATGTGGAACCGGGTTCACCGTCATCGTCGATTGGATTCGCAATAACAATCGTCGACCCGGCACGCCGAGAAGGTCCTGAGCCCCCCTGTTTGGCGCCGGCGACTGCAAATGCATCGGACACGCCATCTTTCAATACGCTGCGTCCTTCTGTGCGAGCGAGTTCGCCCCAAGGTACACTTGAAAAGCTGAAATCGATTTTCTTGCCTCGTTGTTCTCCACTCGATACCATCGCCTGATAACTTCTTTTCATTCGGGACATGTAGAGCATGCCATCGATATACTCGCCGCGCGTTCCGAACATGTCACCAACGTAGGGCTTAAGCGCCTGCGAAGAGTATTCAGTTCCTGCACGCTTTCGCCCATTCTTCCTTAGCAACTGCGCCGTTTTCGTCATTGCTGGAAATGCCACCGTTGTCTGAACAGCGGATTGAGTAACCTGTGCTTGAGATGCAGGAGACTGCGTTTGAAGTGCTATGACCGAGTTTACCCGGATGGACTGGGTTCGAGTTGTTGGGCCTCGTGACGTTGGCGAGAGCCCGCTGTTCGTACCCGCCGGCCCCAGGGAGGCAGGAACAAGCTGATGCTGGACTGGCTGAGGGATGAAACGTCGAACGGCTCGGTCGGCGTACTCCATCGCGAACTCATTGCTGCAAAAGAAGTGTGCTGTTGCCTCGGTAGTCGACGGTGCGATGCTAGTCTCCACCAAGAGCTGAAACACTCGATCTCGATCCCGTACGTAGTTGGCTGCGGTGCTAGACGGAGGCGCCGACTTTTTCTTCGGCGCTGGGCTTGCAGCGACACCGGAGGTTTTCACGCGACTGGAACTGTGATCGCCTTCGTCCTTCGAGACTGGGCCTGCAAAGCTTGCCCTGGCGTCTGCATTCGCAGGGACAACCCCGTGCAATTCTGCGGCGACGCGGGCTTTCTCTCGGTTCCAGAGCGCAGCCAAGTCCATGGAGCAGCGCTACTCCTCGTCCAAGTTGCCCCACGCCGACTGCAGCCCGAATAAACAAACCACCACGGAGCAATAATAGTCGAGACTCGCCAAGCTCTTTCAAGTAACGGTTGCAGCACCAAAACACACAACACAAGACATTAGTCCACAACAACATTAAACCCTCCGCTTACTTCTCCTCTCATGCATTCCAACTCAACAAGAAAAACAAAACTTGTCCAACAAATTGCTGCCAACTTCACGTTGAAGCGTTTGAATCTGATTGCGCGCGTCGATCTACGCGCCACAAGAAAAGTTCATCCGTATACGCGTCCCATTCAAACCTTCCCGTCTATCCGTCCTTCCGTATAGCTTTCGTCCTGTGTTCACTATCTCTCCACCATTATCCGGCGCTGCGGTCCGCCGCCACCCGCCAGCCCTCACTTTCGCTTTTGCGCCGCAGAGCTCACGTCTCCCGCTCCGATGCCACTGACGCCGCAGCCGCTTGGCACGTCGCTGCCGCCGCTGGACGGCCACGCCACGTCCGTGTCCATGCCGGACTGGGAGCACGTGGTGGGCTACGAGGAGGCGCGGCCCGAGGTGCTGGGCGCCATGGCCTGCGGCTACCCGCGCTTCTTCCGCCACCCGCGCGTGGAGGCGCTGGCGGCGGCTGTGCAGGCGTCTGCGTTCCCGCGGGACGACCCGCGGGCCTGGGAGCTGCTGCCCCAGCCAACGGCCGCCGCGGCTGAGCGCGCGCGCCGCTTCCTGGTGGCCAGCAACGCGCCCAGCGTCGCCGACAGCGACGTGTCGGTGCACTGCGTGCGCGGCGCCGTGCACGTCGTGCGCTTCCCGCGCGCCATCAGCCCGACGGCCAAGCAGTTCTGGCAGCACTCGGGCGAGATCGTGTCCTCGCGCCACGCCGAGCGGCTGCTGCAGCTACTGGAGAGCGACGACGCCAAGGCGCCGGCGCTCGGACACACGGACAGACACAAGGCGCTGCGACAGCGTGTGGCCAAGCTCTACCTGCCCTCGCCCGACGAGTCCAAGGTGGCGCTGTATCCGACGGGGATGGGTGCCATCTTCTCCGCTGTCAGGCTGCTGCAGAAGTTCCGCGGCCAGGACTGCAAGAGCATCTTGGTGGGCTTCCCGTACGTGGACACGCTCAAGATCCTGTCCAGGAAGGAGTGGTGTCCGCAGGGAGTGCACTTCTTTCCGCTCTGCGGAGAGAAGGAGATGAAGCAGGTGGAGGAAATTGTGGCTAAGGAGAAGGTGCTCGCCATCTTCACCGAGTTCCCGGGCAACCCGCTGCTGTCCATGCCCGACCTCAAGAGACTGGCCAAATGCGCGCACGATAACGGCACCGTGTTGGTGGTGGATGACACTGTTGGATCCTACAATGTCAACACGATGAAGCACGGCTGCGCAGACTTGGTGGTGACCAGTCTGACAAAGATTTTTAGCGGCACGGGAAACGTCATGGGAGGCAGCGCCGTACTGAATCCTGACGGACCCAAGGCCAAAGAGCTGGAAGCGATCTTTGACCCTGAAGACGACTCGTTCCTGGTGGAAGACGACGTTGATGTTCTGCTGAAGCAGTCCGAAGACCTGACGGAACGGCGCGCAAAGGTGAATGCGGCCACCGCCGAGATCGTGCAGAGACTGCAGAAGCACCCGTTGGTGAAGAAGGTCTTTTACCCTACGCAAGGCGACGCCAAGAACCTGTACGAACCGTTCCTGAACTCGTCAGAAGATCAGGACAAGCCGGGTTACGGTCCGTTGCTCTCAATCCTGCTGCCTGGTGGACTGGAGCCGGCCAAGGCATTTTACAATGCGTTGAAGAGCGCCAAGGGACCGAGCCTCGGAACAAACTTCACGCTGAGCTGTCCGTACACATTGTTGGCACACTATGGCGAGCTGGAATTCGTCGAATCTTGTGGCGTCGACCGCAACCTGATTCGTATTTCTATCGGCCAAGAAGATCTTGAAGTCATCTGGGCCGATCTCGAGCAGGCCTTCGCCGCCGCTAGCGCCTTCATCACGCCTGAAGTTACAGCGTCCAAGTAATTAGACTGCAGGCTAGTCACGAGGCGATGGGCCTGCGCCGAGCGAAGTATTGCCGTCGCCGGTGTATCTACTGCAGTTGACGCAGCAAGATGCATTGCCGACAGACCTTGACCGCTTCCCGCATGGCCGCTCGAATATTTTTAGTGGAATGGCGTGGACGCTATTTTGATGAGCTTGAGAGCTAAGTGACTAAATGTAATTTGTTCTAGACGACTGGAAGTACTCAGGCAGCGACCTTGGCTTGAGCGAGCTCACTTCCCATTGCGCTTCTTGGTTTGTTTGTCTCTTGTTTAGCATCGAGCGTGAATAATGAGTCCCGCTATGTCGACTGCGTCGTCGTGGACATCCATGCAATCGAAAGTGACGACGCCTAGGTCAATGTCTCGTGCACGCTCTGCTTGGGACGATGACGAGGCAGATGTCAGTGCTAGCGCCAACAGCAGTCGCTACAGAGTGCTGGACGACGACCAGAAAAAACGAGAGGTATCTGCCGTCTCCCACCCGTGCTTTCATTGCTGTGATTCAACTAAAATGCTGTAACTTGTAGGCAGAGGACGTAAAGCGAATCATTGACGACATAGAAGCTCAGCGTAGATACCGGTCCCCCAGCAATCATACAAAGCGCTCCTTCCGTAGGCAGGAGGCAGCAGTTGTCCCGAATAAAAGCGGTTCTCCGCGGCTACAACACAAACCAGTTAGGCGGATTTCTCCTCGACATGGCAGCCACCGTCGCTCATTTGGCGATAGCACTGGTGCAGGGGACGAAATGGTGCCGGACAATGATCCAAATCTTGCAGAGGAAGTTGTCTCGCAAGCTTTCCAGGAGCAGGTGCTAGAAGAACTTCGCAAACTGAAGGAAGCCCAACGAATCGAGTTTGAGGCTCTTGAGAGATTGCAACGCGAGAAGGACGAGGCTGAGCGCAAAGCTCACCGTTTGGAAGAAAAGCTTCGAAAACAACAGCAGCAATTGTCTCGAAAAGGAAACGCCCGCAGCTATGAAGTTACGAGCAAAACCAAAGTGCGACGGCAAAGTATTCGTCACGAAGACTATGATTCTAATGGGGATAACAACGAAATCTACTCCAGTAACAATTTGGACAAAACCGATATTGGCGATGAATGCGAGAAGGATGAACCAGAAGAGGGAGACCCTGAGCTCATCGATTGGGACGATGTTACGACGTCTCCACCACCATATTTCACAATAACGTCACCTGCGGTAAGCATCCTTTCTCGTGCCAGATAGCGTTAAAAATGCTAAGCCTGATGTGAATAAATTCGCAGACATCACCGTTTAAACGCAGCTCGGGGTGGCCAGCATGGACTGGTGACGAGTCTCTTCCTGAAGGTCCAAGCTCGGAACCCGAGGGTAAATTCTTTTTTTTTTATTGTAATACAGCACAGACCTAATGAAATCGTTTGAAGCAGGGCAGTGCACGTCACAGGAGCCAGCACGTCGATCTCGGTCTCGAAGCAGGCTTGAGACAGCTTCTTCATCGACATCGCGATCTAGTAGTGCCACATCATCGCATGTCCGACGTCTTCGTCACAGCAGATCACGCAGCCCGTCAGTAACAAGTTCACTCCGGAATACGCAAAGCAGTCAAGAGTTGCGACGTTCGTGTGCATTTTTTGAGAATAAAGCTCGCGCACAAGCTGAGGCTGAGCAACGGGCAAAAGAGGCAGCTGAACGCTTAGACCGAGCATGCCATGCAACGCCGCCGCAGAAACTCTTAGAGCGGCAGGCGCTGGCTCAGCAACGCAAATCACAGCAGCTGAAGGATTTGGAGCGAGAGATGAATGCAGAGCTAGCGCGTGAAAAACGAGCGAAAGCGCGCGACATTCCCCTGACGACGTATTTGTCTGCGGATGATGCGAAAGAGGCTGAGCAAAAACGCAAAGAGCGTATTCGCTTGCGTGCCCAAAAAATGATGCAGTCTGCTGAGCTACCACCGAGGATGGCAGTGGCTAACAAGAAGGCTACTTCAAACGTTGTTTCTTGCGGGGAAGATGCGGCAGAAGTTGGACATATGTCCATCCAGCTGAAAAATAAACTGAGAGCAGCAGCAGAGGAAGAAGCAGAGCGTCAAAAGCGCCGGCCAAAACCTGTGCCAAACTTTGACCAACTACACTCTCGATGGGAGGCTGCTCTGAAAAAGAAAAAAAAGCTTGCGCGGCGGAATCACCAGGAAGATGAAGTTGTGAATGACGACAACGCTTCGTCTAAAGCGAAAACCGCAGAGTTTTTCACCTCTCGTGCCGCTAAGCTGGCTGAGCTGCAACAGAAGAAGGAAGCTCGCAAGCAGCGCTTACAAGCCAAAGAAGAAGCAATCCGACAACATGCAAAGCGAGCTCAAGAGAAGCTTTTAGAGAGAGCTCGTGCATCGCTTGGCAAAGACGCTGGTAGTCAACGGAAGCCTACTAAATCTGAAACACTACGAGTTCAAAAGTTAATGGCGCAGGCTGTGAAACAACAGAAAGACCGTCAGCGGGAAGAGAGGGAGGCTGATGCTCGAGAGCGGCGGCGTGAGGAAGCTGCTCGTCGGGTTCGAGCACAGGTAAAGCGATCTGAAAATGTCCGGCGTGACAACTACACCGGCAACTTGGTGGACTTGAAGGATGTGGACGCCATGGCAAAGGAGAAAGCTCGTGAGCAGCGACAGCAGTTCAAGGAAGCTATCGCTCGGAATAAGGAGAAGTTATTAGCAGCAGCGGCTGCACGTCCAAGTCTGATGGAGAGGTTTACGACAAGTGTGAAGCGCGAGACGCACCGTCGGGCGGCGCTCGAAGCAGTCGTGAAGACTGTCTTCCAAAAGGATCTCTCCGTGTTGAAAGACGTTTTGACAGACGACGAGCAGGAGCTTGCCCGAGAAATGGTCGCCGCAGACGACAAGGGCGATGACAAAACCAGCGAGGGCGACTAGCTAGTTCAAGCGTAATGGTAACTTGGCCTTATGCGTTGCGAATTGCCTTCCTCCAGATAAATCACCGGCGTTGGTCTAGCTAGCACCAGCGGATTGGCATTAGCGGTTGTCTGCTATAAACCAAGGTACACCATACCACTTCGCCTCAACGATAATCCTCCGTCCCTCTAGAGCTGAAGGCGGTCTCCGTTCATATAGGTAGCAACTTAGCATATGCATTTATGCCATTATCAGGTATCTGTCGTCTAGCCTTAGTCGATGAAGCTCTTGAGGAAGTCGTAGGTGGCGAACTGCACGCCCATGTTGGGCATGGCTCTCACCAGCGTAGGCGTGAGTCCGCGGTAGTACACGGTCCATCCCTCGTTCTTGGCCAGCTTGACGTAGCAGTCCCAGGCGTTGCGGTACTGCCTGGTGACGCCCCCGGCGCCCTGCATCTGCAGCCGCCGCCTGACCGTGTCGTTGGGGTACGTGAAGATGGTGGCCAGCACGCCGGCACCGCCGCCGCACAGGATCTTGCCGGCGAAGTCGGCCTTGGGGTCGATGTCGTCGGGCAGCAGCGACGTGAGGATGTCGTAGCTGCCGAACTTGATGCCCTCGTAGGGCAGCGCGCCGAAGAGCGTGGGGCCGATGCCGCGGAACAGCGCGCGCGGGCCCTCCTCGCGCAGCGTGCGCATGAAGGTGTGCGCGATGCCGCTGTACACGAGGTTCTCCCCGATCTGGCCGGATACGCGCGTGCGGATCAGGTCCAGCGGGTACGTGACGACGGAGGCCGTGAAGCCCGAGAGCGAGCCGGACACGAAGGGCCCCCAGGCCGGCAGCGCGCCGCGGCCGCCCGCGTCCAAGCCGCGGAACAGGTCCTTGTAGAAGTCGGAGAAGGCGAAGAGCACGGCCTTGTGCGGCACCACGCGCACGCAGGCCGCCATGTTGCCGCGCCAGAAGCCCAGCACGCCCTCGCTGCGCAAGATGCTGCGCGTGGTCTGCAGCATGCCCACGCTCTCGCCCGTCTGGCACACGATCTTCACGCGCTCGAAGGGCGCCACCACCGTCTTGGCCACGATGCCGGCGCCGCCGCCCGCCGCCATCTGCTTGAGCTGCCGCGCGTTCCACTTGAGCGCCGGCGCGCTGGGGGCGGCGGTCGTCGCGGCCATCGTCAGGAGGGAGAGTGCGCGTGTTTAAGCCACAAATTTTCCCAAAAGGTAGTCACTCGAGCGGGGATTGAGGGCACTCAAGAGGGGATTGCGTCCACAATCGAACGACGCGCTTCAACGTGCGGTTCCGACGGTATCAGCTGGGGATTGTTGGATGAGAGGGAAACTAGAGGGAGGTCTATTAAATAAATAATGGTTGGAGGCTTAGTGCTGGCTGCTGCGTAGACGACGAGAGTTATCCGACTTGCCGCCGAATGCGCTTCGCCACCAGCCCTGAAAGCGCCGCCAGAGACTTTTGCCGCTGTAGGTTGTCACGGTCACCATGTCGTCTGCTGCGGCAGGTGGGCCGTTGAGTGGGATAGAGACGCCGCCGGTTGTACGTCCACCTACTGGGGCTGCGCCTCGCTCTTCCTCAGCTGACGGGAGGCTTGCTGGTGCTGTTGCTGCCAACGCCTGGACGGGTAGATCACTCTTGACTGGGGTCGGGGTGGCTGCTCCTTTGACCCCGCACTTGCCCGCCGAGACGAAGCCATTAAAGCTGGCGAGCAGCGCGATCATGACCACGAGAGTGAACTGGAGCAGTTGCATCGTCCTGAGCAGAAGAAGGTGGCTGTTGGGTTGCTCAGTGGCAAGTTGGGAAATGGTGAGTGAACACGAACGAGTAAGCTGTGACGCTTCATCCACCAAATCGGCTCGAGCTATCGGCTGACAGTGCACGGTTCTCACGCCAGTATTCATAGCTCTCGATCTGTGTACAAGCAATCTGTAGCCACTCGCAAGCGACTGGCTAAGGATCAGTGCAGGCGTAAACTCTGTTCGTTGGCTGGCAGTGCTCATTCGCGCAGGCATAAACAGTCGGAATTTGCGACGCTTTCGGTGTTGCTGGCTCCACGACATAGAGGAATTTCCTCAAGAGATCTGCTGGCCGTATAGATCGAGTAGCTCTCTGGCAAACATGGGGGCATTTAAAGACGAGAACATGAAAGCAAACCTTCCCTGCGTAGTGTAAGCCAGCTCGGCAGACGCAAGACCATCATAGGCGAAGCTGCTGTCCGTGGGGTTGAAAATCTACACTGCGATGGAGGCTTACTCTTGGTCAGCGTAATAGAGGTGCGTGTTGGATAGCCTCGAGACTTGCCACCTCTTTGTCCCGAGCGGCGAGCCTTGTCACATGCCAATGAGTACAGAAAGCCTAGCGGAGCGCGAAGGCATCGCGGTGGCATCGTATCAACTCCCAACACGGCGTTTGGATCCATTCGTTGGTGGCGAGGAAAAGGCTATGTAACCTGACCTACGTTCCTGGAAACCATATTTAGGCTTCCGCCGGCTCATCGCAGATTATTCGTCTACTGAACCTGTCCAGGAGCACTGCATTGATTCAGCCGTTGGGCAGAAACTGCGAACCACTACACTGCATGAACAGGTTAGGGGAATGTACTGTAGTGCTTCCGGGTTGTTGACCGAAAAGGAGGAACACAGGGCAATGCAGGAGCTGATCCCCGCACGGAACGGTAGCCTAGCGTATTAGATAGTTACTCGGATCCCTGCGTGCTCCAGAGCAAATCGAGAAGTGAAGCGATAGAGGGATGCAACACGTAGTGGATGCTGGAGACCAACACTCACAGCTTCAACATGGAGCATACCAGATCCTATTATAGTGCAAGCCTGCTACCAGACACAGGCAGTCTGACTGGAAGCGCAGCTGACTACCCACTGTCCGCCACGAGTTGGCTGTAGGACAAATTGGGGTAATTTGTGATCGAACTCTGGCGTCCGTGAGGCGGATGCAAGCTGGAAAACCTGAATCCACTACAGGAAGCTAAGTCACAACCACTAGTAGAAAGGCGAGTGCTAGGAATGTTAGCATAATAACCAACTAGCTATCTGCAGTTTGCATCGTACCAGCTAGGCTATTCAAGTGTGTCTACGACGTTTGACTGCCAATGTCTTATCGTATCTGAACTGACTGATAGAGGAATACGTAATGCCGTTAGAAGCTACCTAATCTATTTGAGATGTTCAGTATTTGAGTTTTATTCTCTTGAAAGCAAATGTCATGTGCTTAGTGAAATCAATTATAAGTCTGTAACAGCAAAGAGTTGCACGTGTACTGCGTCAAGCTGCTTTTCTTTTACTGTTATGAACTACGCCCAAATTTATGGTCTCTACAGCGTTTTAACTATTTGCACTCCTGTAGCACTTCATTTAACATAGCGATAGTGTTTGATCTAGAGCTATTTAAACTCGACCCACAATAAGTCGCAAACAATGGTTTGGGACTCCAATTCCTGAACAAACAATCGTTTCATTACAGGAATCGTCGCTCGACCCTAAGAAAGCTCGGGATAGAAGCTCGGGATAGATGGTCATGCTGCTGTATCAAAGTTATCCTTCAATGCTTGGATCGCAGCCTTAGTAATCCAGAACCACTTCCGTGGCCTCGCGCTTGGTTGCGAGTCCCGAGAGGCTTTCAAAACCCATACCATCGTTGAAATTGGAGTGACTCCAGGTCACTAATAAGCGTCTTCGTATTACCCAATGTGTTCGTCGAAGTCTTCGCGCCACGACGCACCCTTGCCAACTTCATGGGCCAAACCGTGTCGTCAATTCAGAGATGACATCAACATTCCCATTCGTTGCGCTTAGTTTTGCTCATAGGACTTCCAAGTGCTGTATAGTGGGCTATCAAAGACTTGTTCTCCCTCTTTGTCAAGTTTCGGCAGCGCAAAAATGTCGGCAGCAGTCTTGCCACAGTTTCGCCAAATTTCCTCGTGCATCTTTTCGGCAATAGGTTTTGTACTTGATACTTCCTTTGCCAAGGACATTTTTTTCGAGAGACATTTCTTGCCGTTGACCTGCTTCAGTACCAAAACTTGGCTTTGTCTGTGGTGTGCTCTCTATCGAGTTTGTCACGTAAGATGTCCACGGGGTGAAGGGTGGGCTCTTAAATACTCACCTCTTTCGCTGTCCAGTTTGACGAGGCTAAAACATTCTCAGCCATTTTGCCTTTGCTTCGCCAAAGCTCCTCTTGAAACCTTCTAGCGATAAGCCCACCGTACAATCCTTGCAAGGCTCGCCTCGCTATAATACTTCTTATGACTTAAATTGACTGTGTTAGCATTTTCTTTATCAAATTTACTCACGTAGGAAACGAGAGTATCTGGTTCTTTTGCATGTTAGAAAAACAAATTGTATATTCACTTATTGCCAACAGGAGTTTCTGCTACCTCGGACATGAACACTACATTTCACAAAAAAGGTGACAGAAACATTATGCGGAATAAAAACAGCTATCCATTTCGTTACTCGATGTGGCCACTAATCTTTGTCTTCACTGCCGCAGAAAACCTTTTATAGAAAGAGCCGAATGCCAGTAGAACGTCTCCGTTTCTTGTGTCAGGATGCTCCGCTAAAATTTTAGCAAGCTTTGTAGGGTTCATACCGTTAAGCATTTCCTTCTTGAACTGAATAGTCTGCAGCTCCGCTACAATTTTCTTGGACGCTTTGACTTTCTTTAACTCTGGATCAGCAAGCATTCTTGCCAGCTCTAGATTGCCAAACTTCTTCTCCAACTCTGCAAACACACTTTCACCTGGGTTCTTCTTCACCTTAATAGCATAGGAGAACCAAGTGCTAAAGTCCGGGCTTTTAAATAGCTCGTCTCCGTGATCTTTCAGACCAACAAGCTTAAAAACCTCATCTATAGATTTTCCATTACTCAGCCAAAGCTCCTCTTGCAGCTTACCTGCAATAGCCTGCGTACTTGGGTTTTCCTTTGCTTGGACTAACATATTCGCCAGTGTTTCCTCTTCGTAGTGCTTCTTCAACACCATAAATATGGCTTCTTCGGGGTCATCCTTCTTGAGTTTAGAAACGTACGAAGCCCAAGTACCAACTAAAGGACTTTCAAAAAGGTTTTCTCCTTCCTTGTCCAGTTTTAGAAACTTGAAAATGTCATCCGCTGACTTTCCATCTTTCACCCAAGTTTTTAGCTGTGCCAGCTCCATCGTGCCAGCGATTGCGCTAGTACTCGAAACTTTCTTTGCCGCAGCAATAGCGCTCACTAGTTCGTCTTCGTTGAGCTGTGCTTTTAGTGTTGCATAAAGGATTGGCTCTGGATCTTCGTTTATCTTAGCCATGTAGGAAGTCCAGGTACTCAACAGCGGATTCTCGAGCACTTTACTTCCTTCTTCATCCAGCTTCAAAAGCTTAAAAACATCGTTCCCGCTTTTTCCGGTGGTTTTCCAACTATCAAGTTGCGCTGACATCAGTCTTCGAGCCATGACCTCCGTATCCTTAACTTCCTTTGCCGCAGCGAGTATACTTGCCAGTTTATCGTCTTTGTAGCTTTCCTTGAACATAGCTAGAAGCACTTTATCGGGGTTTTCCTTTCGCTTACTTACATAGTTCATCCATGTAGTGAGCTTTGGGTTGTCGAGGCCTTCTTTGCTTGCACTCAAGCCTAGATACTTGAAAACGTCATCCACGATTTTGCCTTCCTGTAGCCAATAATCGAGTTGCGCGATTTCCATTTTGCGTGCGACTACATATGTGTCGTCAACTTCTTTTGCAGCCTCGATGATATTTGCAAGAGTCTTGTCCCCGAATTTGTTGGCTAGAGTTGATACCATTGCCAGCTCCGCTTCGTCAGAGTTTTTCACGTAGATTTTGGCCACACTTGCTGCCCACTTCTTAAATGGAGCGCTCTCAAACAGGTTTGAAGTTACCATACCAACTTCAAGGTTCTCGAACAGTTTGTTTACCCTGTTTTGATTGTCCGCCGTCACAAGTTTGGCATTGTCAGCGAGTCTCTTTGCAGCCGTAGCTAGCGTCTTCGCCCCCGTCGTTACTACACTTTTGAGCTTTTCAGTAACACCAGCATCAAGCACTCTTTCCTCGGAGCTGTCGTCATCCTCTCCAATCGTGGCCACTGTACCAGTCCGTAATTTCCGCTGGATTTTGACGTCAACAGCTAAACCACAAGGAAAAGTTACTGCTCTCGCACCAATAACCTTCGACTCCGAAACAGCGTTGACACTCGACAATATTGCAACTGCAGCTAGCAGCATGACGCTAAAGTGCCGTGGGCTTGTCTGCCTCGCCATCCTAGAACCAGCGCCTTGTGGATTGGATAACGAATTGCAAGTGAGTTTTTTCACATCGCAAGAGGCGCAGACGCCACCACGTTCGGTTTAGAAGACCAGCTAATCGGATCGGCACGTTGAGGTCCGGTTGTGGTTTCCCAACACCTAAATTCTCTGTTCGCGCATAGCTGGGATTACATGTATCGCGATCATCTCTCGATTTACAGTTTTCATGATTGTGTGTAGCTGAGAGGCTATCGATGAACCCATGCTTTGGGCCTGTCAAAACTACTACACGCACGCAGTTCAACGGTGTATCCGATTATCACGCATAGCTGAAGTTTTAGTTTTTCCCAACAAGCGAAGCTTTTGACTGCATGCACATTCCTTCCGTGCACGTGGTACTCTGTTGAAGTCATCACACATGCCGTTATCGGGACCCTGGCTCTGCATGGTGATGATCATATTTTGCGATTGGCACCCTTCGGTTGGGGATTCTCGAAAAAAGCTTCGGAGTGACTATCGCCACTATAGAGTATGTGGCAGCAGCGGCGTCCATTTTAAAATGCAGTGCAGTATGGACAGAGGAGCTCAGTGAAGTATGCCGGGCACGGATGCGTTGCCTACACTGTAACTAATAACTATCCCTAAGATGGGGTCGATGGTGGGACGGACGTGCAGAGATAAGATGTGAGCCAGGCTTGTGCCCAGGCTTGCTACAGAACCAATAACTACCGCTTCCATGTGCCTTCTTCTTCATTCACTTCTTTAAAATCCCGTTTTGGGTCGAGGTGACACCAGTGCTACGCCAGAAGCGTGTATCATGTCTAGGAGAAACTGCCTAAATTTCTGGTCTAAGATGAGGAAGTACAACTTGCCGATACGACTGATGTGTTGCATAAAATCTCACTAATCGTTGCTTTCGAAATATATGAAGACACAAGCACAGACCGGATGCGATGCAGAACCTAGTGCAGTGATATTACGCTCCCAATGAAGGTATGGTGTGCCTGTTTGGTACTGAAGCTGACGTCATGACTACCTGACCTACCTGACATAGGTGAACTTTGACGATTTACAGATCGAAAGGGACAACTGCATTATGGCCTGAATGCTGCGTTCGTCGCCAATCGCTAGCGCTAAGCAAAGCGCACCCTCTCACATCCCAGCATGCTGCTACCGTCGAGTAATCAGCAAGGCGATTTGTATGGATAAACCCAATTCCGGGACGCGAAAAGCGTTAACACACATACAACCTCAGTTCCCCGGATCTTTCGACAGAGACGGTGAATCCGACAAATTTCATCGTCTTCATATGACCACAACCTTCATCAGTTGCTGGATACGCATTCTCTAGAATACCTGCACACTTGGCATCTTCTCAAATGTTGACGTCGCTACATGAAAGCCCTACACTTTCTGTGGCAACAACTAAACCATTCCAATAACACTGTTGATTGGAATCGTCGTAGCCTTGCTGGTACATCTGACGTCAGCAAAGCACTCGCAGTACGGAAGCATCCTCCGTAACGTTGATCTCGCGCATACTTCACCACAAAACGCATCCTGCTCGCTGAACAAAGCGAAACTGCACAACACGTCCGCCCAACCATACATGTCTTCCTAGAAGTCGAACTGTACGGCTGGACCGCGAGTCTCGCCATGGACGCCGGGCGCCTGCACGAGTCCTTCGAGGCGCTGCTGGCGCGCTGCCTTTTGGCGCAGGGCAACCGGCTGCGCGAGCTGGAGGACGCGCTGCGCGAGGAGTCCACGACGCTGCTGCACGCGCTGCGGGACCAGCTGGTGGCGCAGGCGGCGGGCGGCGCGGCGCTGGAGGCGCTGGCGGGCGAGTTGTTCGCGCAGTGGGAGGTGCGGCACGGTTGGCAGGCTGGCTGGAGGGGGACGCTCGAGTGTCCGCCGAGACGCTGGTGGACCATCTGCGACATGATGTGGACGCGAGCGATGGCAACGAAACCCGCACGACGCTTAGCAAATTGCTGCCGCTCTACATGGAGGTGCTGCACGTGAGGGAGACGCTGCAACTGCATCAGGAGAAGGTGCCGCTGTCGCCCGCAGGCAAAAGTAGTGACAAGCAGAGGAAGATGCTGGGGAGTCTGATAATGGGCCATCTGCGGCCGTACTTTGAAGCGATCCAGATGATGCACGACGAGGTGTGTGTTGAGACCTTCTAGCACGACCAAGATCGACTTGACCGCCGTCGTCAGGAGGCTGCAGTCGGCGCTGTTCGTGTTTCTGAATATTGGCAATGCGGCGTCACACACTCGCGGGAAATTGAGTTACTGCCAACGACTGGAGCTGTGTGGCGCGGTGGGAGCGATGGCGGAGACGCTGCCTTTACTTGCTCAAGCTTGTGAGGAGGTCTATACAACAAAGGTGAATCGCCGAGCGAGCACTCCAACTAACTCGGAGAAGGAAGTTGACAGTGCTGAGCAGAACGTTCCAAATCACGATAGGATTGATTTGGGCCAGGCGTTGAAAATGCAGCCGGTAATTGTTTCGCTGACCTCGCTCCATCATTTTTTACCGGTGGAAAAAGAGGTTGAAACCTTTAAGTGGCAAGTACGGCACAACTCTCCAGTCTACCTGATCCGAATGAACACGCACCTGTGACAACAGCTACAAGTGATTCTGTGTCGGAACTACAACGACAGCCAGATTGCGTCGCTTACTACAAAAGATATCTATTCGATTGCTTGCCTGAGAAGCAAGTTAGGTATGAAGCGACTTAACGCATATGGAGCTTGTACCAAAGGCACGAGTTTGTGCAAGACGATGCAAGGATTCAACAGCGTGTTCTGAATCACACAGTATCATGGAAGCTCTCCCGTACAACCCCCTTGCGATAACACTGAAGTGTCCTGTACCTGAGAACTCAAGACACGATTTTATGCACGATAACAATTTTTGTTTGTTCAACCATGGCGAGTATAAAGGTGCTGGTACGTTTCGATGGGCTAAGCGAAGTTTGTGTGCGGGGCTGGCAACCTGCAGAGTTTGTTAAATGTCCGCAAAAGGAAACGAATGTCCGTGGAAAAGCAACTGCAGTGCGTTCCACAGCGAATATCATACTAAAAGGCGAATAGCAAATAGGAACGAGTTCGTGGGTGCTGCAGAAAAAACCTTGTTCATTGAACGAGCACTTAGTATCCTCAAGAAATCTTGCACACAAGTACATGCAAAACCTGTTTCAACTGGGCCGGCAACTAAGCAGCTTGATTATCCAACCAGGCCAGCTACTCAAATTCGAAGCTTGTTCAGTACCACAAGAAGCATTTGCAGAGGCTGATACAGCTGTCAATTTCAGATAAAGCTAAGTATGATAGTGTGCTGAGTCACATGCAAATGGTATCAAAGTCTCGTGTATGTATGAATGGTGCACACGACAAAACGTGCCAGGAGGAAAAATGGCAAGCTGTACCACGAGTCGCACACTCTTGTTGGAGCTTTAATGTTTAATCCTCTCGCGCTGGTATTGCCATGCCCCACTCCCAAAAGTTGCCGTGAAGACTTCATTCACCTAAACGGACTGTGTTTATTTTTTCATGGAGATGCAGCTGTGCCTAAGGATTTTCTCAAGGCAAAGCGTTTCCTTTGTGATGATCTTGGCGATTGTGAGGACTGTAAATGCATGAAGTCGCACTCGGAGGAAGAAGTATGCTGGGTTTTCCCTGAGTTTCGTATAAATAAATGCCCCCAAGGAGATCTATGCAAACGAATGGGCGGTTGCTCATACTACCATAGCAAGTATCATACACAAAGAGATCAAGCGATAAACAGAGTTGTAGGGTCTGTTAAACCTGTTGTTCTCGTTCAGCGAGGTTTTGAAGAACTTCTACGAACAACGCAAGTCGCGCCAGGAAACGAATTGCTTCATGACAGTGATGATATGGGTGATGCTGATACACAAAACTACAGAAAGCCTTCCAGCCTGGAAACCTCGTCACTGAATCTACTACAGGATGCCGGTTGTAGCGTTAGTGATCGAGACGTTTCGCCTTTACCCATTCGCCTTTACCCATGCAGGATCACATCCCCTCTCTACTCGAGTATGAACAAGGGTTAAGTAAGTGTCCGGTGTATGACCCCGCCAACTATGAAAACGTATTGAAACATATGAAAACGGTCCCGCGTGCACGATTGTGCCCTCGTGGACAGCAGTGCCCTGGCTGTGCGGCCAACCCAGGAGCAGCGTCGATATGTCTCGAGTCGCACAGTCGACGTGAAGCGTTAGAGCTCAACCCGCTTGCAATGCTGCTGAAATGCCCAATCCAGCTTGCTGGATAAAACATAGCCCATAGACAGTCAATGTGCGTTTTTGACCACGGAAGCGGATGTATTCCAAAGGGATTTTTGAGGGACAAAAAGACTCTCTGTGAAGGATACGATGCCTGTGAGAGTGTCCAATGTATGAAATCTCATTCGTTCGCTGAAATTTGCTGGTTCAATCCACAGTTCCGCGTTGACGACTGCCCACAGGGTGACACGTGCGCCCATATCGATTACTGCTCCAGATTCCATGCTAAACAACATCATACAAGGAGAGACGCAAAGATCAACAATCGAGTTGGGGTCTCTGAAGAAATCTTGTTTTTCGAGCGCACACTTTCGACCAGCTTGCGCAAGGATCGCTTCGATACGATCAGGAAACGCACCGAGAAGATAATAAAGAGGCAGATGCAGGCACGGTCATACCCAAGGATCTGTCGGGTGTCGATGAAACGGCGAATAAAGGTAGTGGGGAGAATTGCAAAGTTTCGTGAGCAGTTCAGGCTATCAACGACGTCTATGAATAAACGCGGGATATACACTTCATTGACCTCCGAAGTCCCGAAGTTTACGCTTTAATGTTCCTTGCTCTTGTAGAATGTCGCAAAAGCTTGAAGCTCTAGCTAAAGTCACCGATGAGATAACGGCATGAAATGGAAATACTACGTTCAGCTGAGCCAGACTTCTACTAGGATTCTTTCTTTGATCGTGAAGTACATGTAGATAAACTGGCTCGCTGAGGAGCTCTATACAAAATATTTGCGATCAAGCAGGTACTGCACCACACATATTACGAAAACTGTCTGCGGGATGTCTTCTATAACGTTGGTGTTGGACAAGCTGCAGGTGACCGAAGTAGAACAGCAATCAGTTACCGAAACTACTGTAATCCAAGAGGAAGGCGAAGTTGCCACCTCCACGATGTGTCACACTCGAGGTTTTCACTGCCTCGCTTCATTGATGCATAGCACCGGTGCTCGTCCAATTCATCAGTGCTCGGGCAGAGGTACGCCTTCTCTTGAGGGCAGTAAAGTTCAAAAAGGTCTTGGCCTACAGCACGCAATTCCCAAAGTGCAGCGCACACACCATAATCGGAGGGGCTTGCTTCAGAAGTAACCTTTTCCTGAAGCACAGTGCTTCGCGGAGTATTGCTGCCCTTGGCCATCCGAGAAGTAGCGACAAACATTTGTGAGCTCAAAATCTCACAGTTCCAGCCCCTGCGTCTTGTGCAATACATTTCTTCATTCGGATATCGATAGTTGACAATTCGGAAGCGGGTACACATGGAGTCTGCTGGCACAAATCGCCATTGAGCTTCGAGGTCTTCCGTGGTTGGTATCCAGTCATCATTGCGTTTAGGACGCCCAAGCCGACTCCGTTTACTTTTATTACCACTCCAAGTTATCACGGGTCTTATTGTTTCATCAAACATGAATTTGTTTTCAGACGATAAAAGGTAGGTAGCGCTGTTACTTGTGAGCACTAATCCGTGTCCGAGAACGATGGCCTTCTCAACTGGCGAGAACCAGTGTCGCCAGTACTGCTGCGCCAGCAATTTAGAATCCCGCGGCAGTCTCGTCGCCAACGCATGCACGAATATAGGCAAGATAAGACTATCACGCCGAGGAGTGGAACTTTTAGCTGCCTCATTGTCAAGTGATCGAGCAATTGAGCAGCCAAACAGAGTATGCTTTGCTTCAGGCAGCTTCCTCAAGAAGTTGACAACAGCTCCAAGGTCGCTATTAGAACTTTCATATAAATTTCGGATCACCAGTTCCAACGCTGCAAATTCACAAGCAGATTCAGGGATAGAGGGCATCATAGCGATACAGTTGGATTCGCAAGAAACTGAGCGACTGCTATCACTTTCTGCATTGTTCAAGTCTTCGTCCTCGTACGCACGCAATCGCCATGAGCAATATCGGTCATTCGCTGTTCCGAAGCATCCATCAGCATTGGCTTTAACCACTAGTACCAATCGTCTTTGAGGGTCCAGCTTGCTTGCGGTTGTACATAAGTATCTGCGAGTGTATGGATTGAACAGCAAAAATGATGCAGCAGGCAACCCACTTGATTCATCAACACTCTGAAGTTCCCACAACGCTTGAGGTGCGGTATCCACATGATTGTTGTTGTTGTCTCTAAATAGCTGCGATGACAATGCGTATGTCGCATCTTTGAATTCCTTACACGGCACTGTCGTAGCGCTTAGCCATTCGTATGGGTAGCGGGAATTAACAACCCGGAAGAGCGTTTTGCTCTCATTTTCAGGAACTAATCGCCACTGCACTTCCAGCTCATTGTCAGACGGGATCCAGTCCTGTTCGTTCCCAATTCTGGTCACGATGCGTCGCCACGACGAGTCAAGCTTTGCAGCATTATCAGCAGCGTACATTATCTCGAAATTTGTTGCATTTTGAATGACGACACCAGTGTCCTGAACCAAAGCTCTAACATTCGATGGGAACCACTCCAACCAGTAGCGTTCCGCCATTCGAAGTACGAACAAAGAACTGGCATCGCTTGCGTCTTCTACAGAATGTACTAGTTCTTGTAGGAAACAAGGCAGTGCAAGACAAAGGACCTCAAGCTGGAGCTCGTCTTCTAACTCGTGCAGGATCATTGCTCCTCGAAGTGCAAGTCTAGCACTGGGAAGAGACCGCAACAAATGCAACACGCTGCAGACATCGTACCCATTTTCTGCGATGTAAGCGCGAATCACTTCCTCAAGATCTTTTTCGTAGACTACTAGACGCTTTTCAGTATCTGAAAAGTCATTTTCTTCCGACTTCAACTTATTCACCCGAAATTGGTTAGCTCCGCCAACGCGGTCTTCCTCACTGGTACTACTGCATGATGAGCATGTAAGGGTTGCCGCACTATTGGTGGGACTGCCTTCGTTGTAGATGCAGTGCGCCTCCGCCATTACATCACGTAGCATATTGCGCTGCAATGCACGATCTTGCTTCCATTCTACTCGCCAAGTGGACATTTCTGTCATGTGCACGATACTCAGTAGCTTGAAGAGCTCATCGATCTCTTGGTGAAATTCTTGCATGCGCTCAGCAACGCGGGAACTTTCTATCAGCCGACGGAGTAGCCTCTTTCGCGCGTGCTGCTTCAAAAACTCCAGAAACTGTGCGATTGTACCTCCATACATCGTTAATACCCGACTTTCGTGAAGTGATGACGCATCTGAGCAGTTTCGCAGCTCATTGTAGATGAATTGAAGCCTGTCGAACACTCGTCTGCACACAGCCTCGTTCTCCTTCATTTCTCCACACATGGTCGCTATCGATGCAAGCGCCTCGAAGATTGAGCCACCCACAACAGGTAACACGAAGTCGCACAGCAACGAAGTCACCGCCTTAGCCATCGCTCACGGTGGTGATTGTAATCGATTCGACCGATCTGGAAACTTGAGTTGTGGCGCTCAACAATCGATCGGCTCTCGCAAAATCGAAGTCGGACGGAATAGTCAGGAATTCCAAGTCGGCCATAACTCCAGCAAGGTGTCGCAGCTGCAGCCATTAATGAGGTCACGCAAGTGCCCGCTCTGCACTTCAAGGATCGTCGGCTCAGTAGAAGCTTCCTGCACATCTAGCCTCCGCATGCTGGTCGGAAATGTTCAAGTGTCGCTAGAGTGGATAGTAAGTGACGTTCAAGAAACTTGTAAGTACATGTCTGCAGCTCAAGTACGTCAAGCCACCTCAAGAGTAATGCATAGGATTCCTGGCGAGCTCAAGCTTTAGAGGCGACAGCGGGTATCACAATAAAGCTACGTATCATTTGCTTTAGGATCTGACCCGACTTTACACTCGTCTAGCTTTTCACGACGAATGCAGTGCACGTAGCACTCAACAGCTCTGGAATCTCCCACAGGATACGCGCGCCTCTGGTATGGACGGCACCACCAGTGCCGCCACTACCAAGAGGGCAAACAAAATAGCGACTCATAATTTCGAATGCGTTTGGACGTCGAACCGTTGTCTGACGCCAGTTGTTGCCACAGCGATCACCACCTACACAAAATACATGGCGCTCTTCATGTCTTGGTGAACGTCATACATGCGTGTGTCCGTCTCCGGTGCTGTGTCGCTGAAACTCGATATCGTCGAAGCAGTATCACTGCCGTCAACCAGGAAAAAGCGAGCCCGGAACGCTACCAAGTGCGAGTAATAGGCAGATGGCACCATGGACACAGAGCGTGTGCACCGTGAAAACGTATAGCACAGCTTGTAGGTAAGCGACTGCAGTTCGTCCGCCGTGAACCCAATTTCATTTACCAACACGTGATAATGCGTAGGGCGACTGGTGCCCTGAAGTCCGGCGTGGCTCATCAAGTAGAAATCGTTTTCGATCGGGTGGCAGATTCCTGTGTCCACGACAGTTCCTGCCTTCACGTTACCGCTACGATCAGCATCCTTCGGGCTGTCAGGGAACAGGCGCGTATTGTGACGCTTTTGCACAATCACAAAGGTAATCGGTGGCATGTAGCCCACTTCCAAGGCCTGGCACGCCTCTCGGATAGCCGTCACCTCGTAGTTCACAACCATGTGGAACTGGCCTTCACTCACACCATCACGGTAGAATACAATACGGTCAGGCTTCCCGCGCGTTGATCGATAGAACTGTTTCAAAAGCTCCATCGTCATCTCCTTCAGGTTAGTTATTTGCTCAACACGGTGACCCTGCGCGCGAATTGTCGACGCGTGACGAATGAAGTTAGGGTCCATTGATGCTGTGACTGCAGCGATAGAAGGGCGCGTCTTGTCCATCGGGCTTGGGTGAGTCACATCAGCACCGAAGATAATCGTGCGTGACGCGGAAACACGAGGCAGCGGCCCACTGATCACACCGTTCTTACCACCGAGTTTAGTGTTCACCTTCATCAAAATGTTGGCAATGTACTGCGGGTTGCACTTGGGAATGTGCTTTGACAGCATGCATTGTGATACGATACCCATGCCTGCCTCCGTGTCGGACATCAGCTTAAGTTCACCGTACGCACGTGCATCGGATACGGGGTTGATCATCCACACAATCTGGGGCGGCGAGTTGAATGTTTGAGTTGCTGCCCGCACAGCCGATTGGAACATGTTGCGCACAGAATCTTGGCGATTCTGCTTTAACACGATCGGTGGTGGAGTCGGCGGACATCTCATGCCGAGCTGACCCATTTGGCTTATTACCGCCTTGAAAAACGCCTGGATACTACCCAAACTGCAGCGATTTGGGTCGCACATGCTCATCACAGCCCACGACTTTAACTGCGCTGGCGTGTTAAATCGCTTGCCACGCATGTTCCACGCTCCATCACGAGGTTTTTCGCGTGCGCCGCCGCTGTACTCGATCGTAGGCGGTGGGAGTTGGCGGCCCGTTGTCTCGATCATTCGCGGCTCCACCTCCAGACCGAATGCCTGCAGTGTCGGGTCCGAGTTGAAGCCAGCCTCGCGGAACTTCTGCTCGATCGAGCGCTTGCGCTGATCGGGCGGAGTGCACGTGAAGCGGATCATGTTGGCCACCTGCTTATCCGTGACCTTGCGAGGACACTTCTGGCCCGCCACAATGTGGCACACTTCGATCGGCAGAAAGTTCTTCTTCTGCGGGGCTCCGACGTGCAAACACGGCAGCTTCGGGTAGCGCAGACGCACATTGTACGTCTTTTGGAAGTACTGGGCTATGGACATGCGCTGCCCCTCGTCGTTCTCGAAGAATGTGTTCTCCGCGGTGTTCTTCGACAGGCCGTTGACCCGGTAGCTGCGCTTGACTCCCGGGCGATGGGTGATGTTCACCTTGACGCCGCGGACGGCCTTGCTGAAGGCCGAGTGCTGAAACTTGTTCAGCGACGTGGGCATGCTCCGCATGGCCAGCGTCTCGCACAGGTAGTCGGCGACGTCCATTGCCTCCACGAAGGCGGTGGCCGCCAGGTCCAAGTTGACCACCAGGCGGTTCTGCGTGGCGCGCAGACTCTGGAAGTAGCCGAACCAGAGCTCGGCGCCCTCGCCGAGCGACTTGGCCCCGTTGCCGTTGAACAGGTTGCGGCCCACGACTGTGAAGCGCTGCGAGGCCGAGTGGCGCAGCGCCACGTCCAGCGCCTGCAGCGCGTCGTACGGCGTGTAGTTGAGACGACCGGCGAACAGCTCGTCCAGCTGCTGCATGCGGATGGCCACGGGGTCGGCCTCCTTGACGATGGCGGAGAAGTCGCGCGCGCGGCCGCCGTCGTCGGGCAGCTGCAGGCCCGCGAACTCCCGCAGCTGGAAGGGCAGGCGCGCGGGCGCGTAGATGTTCCTGCGCGCGTCCGACACCAGCAGCACGCGCGGGAACTGGCGCCGCAGCTCGGCCAGCAGCGCCGCCATGATCTTGGCGGCCAGCGCCTTGGGCGGCCCGTCGTTGCCGAAGCTGCGGCCGGCCTCGGCCATCACCACGTCGTAGTGGAACACGTCGCCGGCCAGCTTCAAGTTCACGCGGAAGTGGTTGGCGTGCAGCTTCACGGCGCGGCCCAGCGTGCCGAAGCCCGGGCGCGGCGGGAAGTGCGTGCGCACCAGCGGCTGCACCAGCGCCGGCGCGTCGGGCACGCGCGCCTTCTCCTCCAGCTGCTGCGCCAGCGCCGCCACGTCGGGGGCCTGCGGGGCCGCGCGCGCGGGCGCGGGCGGCGGCGCGACGATTGGCGACGCGGTGCCGCGTCCGCGGCCTCTGGCGCGGCCGCGCGCGCGCCCGATCACCGGCTCGGAAGTTTCCTGCTGCTTGTTGCGCCGACCCGGCATCTTGCAGAATGAGACGTCGCGCGAGGGGCGGCGGAAACCCCTGCGCAAGCGAATATTCGCGCTACTTCACGGATCTTGCGCGGCCAAAACTGGCGCATCTGTGTGATAACCCTGAGATGGACTTGCGCTTACTTCAGGCAGAAAGCTCTAGCGGCCGTTGCGTCTGTCGATTGCGGCATCGGTTCGTGGCGTGCTTTGCAGATGCGTGTGTAGCCTTAGGACGTAGGTGGCAACGGAGATCAATTGTTCGCCGACTGGGCCAACGTTCGTTCAACACTCAACTGTGAAGTGCAAAGAGTAAAGTCCAACGACTCGTCGCCGACGAGTCTTGCGACTTGGCGCGCTTGAAAGCTTCTACTTTTCTCCCTCATCGATTGCCATTCTGGACGCGTTTGTGGGGAGGCTGGATGAAAGTGCTAGTGAACGTGTGTATAGGACAATACAGATTCATTTAAAGTGGTGCACCCCACGATACTGCACTGAGTGGTGAGTTCGCTGACGCATAAGTCCCCTTCAGAAGCTCATCTGCAGTGTTGGGCTAACACCGACGTCGGTGCGGCAGCAAGTGCCACTCAAGTGTTGTAGAAATAATCGCTCAATATAGACCTCGATTTTGTAGCAATCCTTCGCTGCTACGTGGCTATCAAAAGTTCCTAGTACTGTGTTATTAAGTATCTGCAAGTCGTTAATCCATTTGAGAGTCTTGCACGTTTTTAGAGAGCCGTCGAAATCCGCCTCATCTAGCATTTTGCCATTTGTGTAGTCACCACGTTTCTCACCTGTACTCCTTCGCATTGTTTCCAACTGCAAAATCGTGTCATTTCTCAGCGGTGTTGTCAGTATTTCCACTCCACCAACAGTAAGTAAAAATGTTTGATCATTATCAAGAAGTGCTCGCGTGCTTTGGATTGAATGCCAGAAGATTTCTTAGCCGGTATTACTGGGTTTTTTTTTTTGAGGCACTGCCACGTGCAGCACACCACTGCAACAAAGTATTTCATCTAGGCAACTGATTATTTGCATGCACGACCTGTTCAATCGCTTTCTGAGCGCCTCCAAAAAGTAAAAATTTGTCCTTGAACCATGCCTTGAACCTGGGCCACCAATTATTGTGGCTTCCTTCAGGACCATATTCGCGAAGTCTTTCTTCCTCACTCGTGGTGGAGTCAAGCAGCTTCGGGATCGTATGTTGGCCGCCGTATCAGTCAACGCCTTCGGTGTTGTCGACGCAGTCTCAGCGCATATTATTGCTGCGACCAAAATGACCATGGTAAAGGGTCCCACACCCATATTCTTGGTTGTATTAGGAGGGTGCCTTGGTGGAGAACTTTGAAACGACACTTGGGAAGTGATGATGGCAGCGTAGATTGACTACTGTAAGCTGAAAAAATCCAACAAAAAGTGCCCTGTAGAGGAAGGCTTAGCCTTGAACAAAGTGGATAACTCTACAAATATAAAAGATTGTGGGTCAAGGTGGATTACTGTACGCAGCGTACATGTAGTGTGTACGGCACTTATTGTGCAACGACGTACAGTAATCCGTCTTGGGACTTGGTAGTTTGGTACAGTGAATTCAGCGCCACTTCCGCGGCTAGACGGTCATAATACAGTAGCTTCGAAATCGAAGTGTACGGTGCTCGTGGAGGCACACTTGCCGTGCTGCAGGCTGCAAACTTCAAAGCCGAAGACACTGTTTCAATACAAGAGACAGTGGCGCTTCCCATTGATCGCATCGCTATTATTTACTCTTTTCAGTTAGACTTTTTCGGCGCGCTATCGCTGCATGAATGGGATATAATTTTCAAATCTTTATTGAAACTTTATCCTCTGGAAAATGCTGGGTGTCCGAAGGAAATGATTCATGAAATATATACGAGAATATTCTCCCATTGGAAATACGTACTTCCCGTTGCCCATGAAATACTGCACCTATTCATTGGACGTCTGATGCCACTTTCTCCCCTCGCCTTTTTTTTTTCGGTTGTGCTCGTAATATGTCTGGTGTTCACTAAGATTGTTTTTCATGAAAATACAAAATGGTACTTTTTTTACTACTACAGTACGACTACGCAGTACGCATTTCGTCGTATACAATGAGCAACTGCACCAGCTGCCATTTGACCTCAGTGCGACATGCCCCCGTTGAATGTGCTAGATGTTGTTTGAAAACATGTGATCAGGCACATCGAAATAATTGTATTGTTTTGTCCAGATTTCAGCATCGCAAATCAAATAAATATTCTCAAACTGTTTCACAAACGCCCTATGCTCTTCTACTCGGAACTATTTTTTTTGTTTGCAGTCTTATCGATTGGATAAATGAACCCGTGAGTTGATTGACGCGACCACGAATGAAGAAGAGCGGTACCATACCAATTATGCTGAAATGCCGCACAAACGGCATTGGTGGAAGAACTTCAAGGCATGGTTCAAGGAAAAGTTTTTGTCTTGGAGGCACGTCAAAACTGACACAAGTCGTCGGCTTCAGTGATGGTAATTATTAAGGCTAACTTTCAAGGTTGGATGTGGCGATGTCGGGTAGGAGTTTAGTTGTTGTACAGTTTGGAGGGGGAGGCCGCATTGCATTCGTTAGCTTTATCGAATATACGTCATCAATAGTACAATGACCAAAATCTAGCTTTAATGAATGATAGTGAGGAGGCTCACAAAATTGCCGTGCGTAATGAGGTACATGTATTTACTTCATTAAAAAAATAGGGGAATTTAATACGGCTTATCTGGCAACACTTTTCACGACGGACTGATGCTCACGAAACAGACACTCAAGTTAGTTTAAACGATCCAACGAGAACTCTGTTATCTAATAGATCAAATCATTTACTACGACACCACCACTCAACTACTAGACGCAAGCTAGATGTCGTTTCTGTCAACTCCTTCTGAGCAGCCATCGCAGCTGTTGTGGCCACGACTATCAAAGCAGCCATGACGACCACGTATAAGTGACTTCCACCCATGATCCTCAAAAAGCTTGTGTTTTCTTGGTTTAACTGGAACAGTGCTAATTGCGAAGTGAGCGAATAATTGGAGGTGGGCTGCAGGTCTTTGTGCGAGCAGGCGATACAGTCGGATAACTCACGCTAGGCCTTGAAGGATGGCACCGTATTGTAAACATCAAAGCGAAGGAATGAAGCAGCCGAAACTGTACATGTACGGTGCGTTTTAGAAACGAAGTGTCATCTTGAGTACGCTGAAGCTTGCACCCGCTACTGCAAACATTCAGCCATCAGCAAAAACGATCGGGCACGAGCAGCCGTTCCTGCTACTGGATGCTGCAAATAAATGTACCGGCAACGGTGAAATAATAAAAGTATGCGTACGTAACTCGTGTATTGCGTGGCTTCATTTGTCGCCAATATTTGTTGGTAATCATGATCTGAGATCACGTAGCTGAGGTCCCAACTGGTTTCACAGAATGTGTAATGTCTCCTGTCACGTTAACATAAGCTCTTTTCATTTTTCACTCAAGTACGTGAAACCTGTTACCGGTACTTCGGTTCCCGCTGCAAGCCTGGGTGCTGAAAAAGTATCAAGTCAGCTTCTTTTCTCGGGGCGTGGAATGGAATATTCCTATTTAGTGTTTGTGTGGAGGGCAGATGGCGTATCCATGCCAAATGTTCTTATTCCTTGGTAGCGTGACATCTCCTCCATTTTTTTGAATGCAGAAATATGGACTGCACATACAGTAATGATCATTTACAGTTCTCACGTTGTCCAAGCTTGGAGTGTTCGCTGTTATGGTGTTATTTGGAGAGTTTCTATACCAAAAGGAAAGCTATGTTTGTACGCATTTCACAATAGCAACTTTTTTTCTTGTTCATTTCAGGTTAACCAGAAATTTTGCGCCTTCAAAACAGCATAATCTCCAGTTTAACCGTGCAAAACTTGCATTCACGGCGAGCTACAGTAAAAAGTGTCAATAGTGTGGGTTCGCTAATAGTGTGGCTGCGAAATTAGCATGGGTTACACTATTTGATTCCTTCGTAGCCAGATGATCGAACCCACACTAAATGTTGCTATTTAGCAAGTCTGCATCGTGGAGGTAATTAGTTTAATAATAATTAACAAATATTATATTGTATTATCTTTTTCGAAAAATGAAAAATTTATTAAAACATTTAGTATTTTTATGTCTTTTTTCATTTTTTTGATGTAGAAGAGGAGAAGAATGTCTTTACAGTCGGTTTTCCACTCGAGAGACCATCGTTTAAACGTCCACGTATCCATGGATGAGCTCTGAGCACTGGAACTGCGACTACGACACCAGCACTATCGAAGTGCGGCAATGCTTATGTGTGCGTATGCATTTAGTGTGGCTTCATTATTAGTGTGGGTACGTAATTACCGTAGCCCACACTAAATAGGTTTCTTGGATGTGAATTTGGATGGCGCAATTACCGTGGCCCACACTATTGACATTTTTTACTGCAGTCGTGAACATTATAGCGCGATATGAAACGAATAAACTATTGTTCCTGGGTAATTACAATTAAGTTAAGACCAACGTTTGTCTGTTGAGTTTAAATTTATTTTGGAGCATCATGCAGCATCGACGTTAGCCTTAATCGAAATGTGGAATGACAAGATGCTCTCCTTCACTGGCAATCCATCGGCATCAAAGCTATGATGCCTTGCAAGTTGTCCATGGGTATCTTAGACTTCCTGTTTCTTCGAGCACTTTTTTGGCTTTCGCCCAAATAGCTTCCGCCACCAGTTCATGAAGCCACCGCAACTCTCCCGGAGATAGGGGGTGTCGTTAGGGTACATGAGCCCAATGCTGGTGTGCGTTCCGTATACTCCGCTTCTCCTTCCTCCACCCCTTCGCCCTCCTCCCCCGCGACCCCCTCCTCCTTTTCTCTCCTCTTCGTCATCGTAGTCGGACAGCACACGATTTTTTTCTGGCTCATTGTTTTCACGTAGTCTTGGCGTATCGACCTCATTTGCACTCGCGACGCTAGAAGCGATAACTGCAGCTACCGCGACCATAACAGCCAGCACGAGATGAACTAAACGCATGGCTCTAGTTAATAAACGAGTCCCTGAACGTTTGGTCTGGAGAGTGCGGATCTTGTAATGAGTCGGCATTACAGTCACAGCACACTGGTCGGTGTAATCTTCCTTATCTTCGGCTTTGACGTTTATGGTACGGAGTCCGTATCGTAAAGAGAGTGCTAGGGACTCTGCGCGTCGCGGGGTTTTGTGCTCTACATGCATTTTCAAGTGATTACTCGTATGGGGTGGTGTACTGTATGCGTTGTGGAACTGGATCTCTAACTAATGTCTTTGTTGCCTCGATGTTTTATTAGTAGAGTCCTTACACCTTGACAGGCTGCCTAAACAACACCCCACATTCTATTCAACCAGTCGCAGCGGAAAGCAGACTAAACTCAGTTTGGTCCGGCGCGTCGAAATCTAAGTAAAGATTCAATTATAATTCTATGCATACAACCATAGGCATCCTCAAAACGAGAACGACGACCATTCGCCCCTAATAAATACCCAGCCCTACTGTCTCCAACGCAATTCTACTGAGAGTAGTCTACCGTAGTAGACAATCTTCAGGAGGATATTTACCTACGATCCTACGCTTGTACTAAGGTTAATGCCGAAGAGGGGATTCCCACGCTTTCTCCTCGAGTTGTCGTTTGGGATTTAATCGACTGCTTAGAACCGCTAGAGCCTAAGCACTACTGTACGATATCCATATTCCGATGCGCGTAAAGTGCTAAAGGAGCTCAGTATATTAGTTTGATCTTGGCCGTGCGATAAAATGCATGATTAATTTGTTGCCTGCCCAAAACATACTCAACCTCAGCTTACGGCGCCACTTGCTCTTAATCGGTATCTGAAAAACTGCTCTCCTTGCACTGATTTTTTTTCATCACTTGCATGCTATCGCTCATTTCAGCACCTCAAAACAAACCTTACACCGATTGATAATTCCCACCCGTTTTCCTTGACGCATTCGTTTTTACCGCAATTGAGTTGAGCATGTCTATCCAGTTATCACTATAGAAGCCGACGACTTGAGTCCTTTTGAAGCGCCTCCAAAAGATTTTTTTTTCCTTGAACCACCTCTTGAACCTGGGCCACCAAGGATCGTGCTTCTTTTCAGAACGGAATCGTTCTTCCTCGTTCGACGTAGAGCCAATCAGTTTTCGGGATATCACACGTAAATTGGCCGTCGCATCCACCAAATCCCTCGGCGTGGCCACGGCAGCTTCCGTGTCGTGGTTGCTACGATCAGAGCTACAAAAGCAATCATGGCAATGTGGCCTATTCCCATGATTCTTGAGCAACTTGGTACAGAATTCCGTGGGATCCACCTAGTGTAGTGAAAATTGTGGAATGGCTGTGACAACGAGCGGTTGCACGTAAATCGAACACTCACACTGCCACGCAGGAGCCTATCCCGATAATCTCGTTTGTCGTTATACTGCGCACATCATCCACACGGACGTATCCAATCATGCTTTGACCATGTGACTTCAAAGAACAGTTCCATCTCGTAATTCTAGAGCTGAAGATAGTATCAATTAGCATGCTAGTACAAATATCTCTAATAGTGAGAGCGTAAGGAATAACCTTGGTGGCACTGTTGCTTTTATCCAAGTAACCATGTGACTGTCCCTGTGCATGGAGCCACGCTAGCAACCATATCAGCAAAATCAAACCCTATTCTGAACTCATCTTTCCAGTTTGTCATCTCTCCTGTCGTTATCGTTAGTTGTAGTTCGCACGCTGCGTTGCAATTCCAGAATGTTTTTTCATTATACATGGTGTCTACATGTCTTGTCACAAAATATGCGCCATCACAAGATGAATAGGACAGCACTATAAGATGCATCTAGTCGAGATAGTCTTCGTGGTATCTACGTGCTTCCTGTCTCTCGACTACGGAGTAACGTATTTGCTACATTAGTAAACGCTGTCGACTCTTATTTAAAAAATCTGAAAGGTTACGAGCTGTTGTGAATGTTTCTCCAAGTAAATGTAGTCGTCTTTTTAGTGCGTGGTGAAGAGGGGACGGGCTCAAACGGACCAACGGACTTCCTAAATAAACACAAAAAATACTTTTCCTTTTTGCTCAGACCTTTTAGCGCAGATTTGAGAATTAACAAATTGAGTGCTTCTCCTTGCTGGCACGGTATTCGTTTCACCTTCACTACAAACAGATATTTTTTACTCAGACATACATTCATAGGAATGGAAAGCCTTTTATGTATGGAATGCAGCTGTAAAAGAGGAAGAGTCAGACATCCTGAGCAGCTTCCTTGAGGAGCTGAACCTAGAGCGACCATGGGGCAAGACTCTAGATGTGTCTGTCTAGGTAAGTAACAAGTAACGTGTTACTTCTACAGCTATTGTAGTTTGGCCTTATGCCCAAGTTTTTTCGAATTTCGCAGCCACACTATTAGCGAACCCACACTATTGACACTTTTTACTGTAGCTCGCCGTGAATGCAAGTTTTGCACGGTTAAACTGGAGATTATGCTGTTTTGAAGGCGCAAAATTTCTGGTTAACCTGAAATGAACAAGAAAAAAAGTTGCTATTGTGAAATGCGTACAAACATAGCTTTCCTTTTGGTATAGAAACTCTCCAAATAACACCATAACAGCGAACACTCCAAGCTTGGACAACGTGAGAACTGTAAATGATCATTACTGTATGTGCAGTCCATATTTCTGCATTCAAAAAAATGGAGGAGATGTCACGCTACCAAGGAATAAGAACATTTGGCATGGATACGCCATCTGCCCTCCACACAAACACTAAATAGGAATATTCCATTCCACGCCCCGAGAATAGAAGCTGACTTGATACTTTTTCAGCACCCAGGCTTGCAGCGGGAACCGAAGTACCGGTAACAGGTTTCACGTACTTGAGTGAAAAATGAAAAGAGCTTATGTTAACGTGACAGGAGACATTACACATTCTGTGAAACCAGTTGGGACCTCAGCTACGTGATCTCAGATCATGATTACCAACAAATATTGGCGACAAATGAAGCCACGCAATACACGAGTTACGTACGCATACTTTTATTATTTCACCGTTGCCGGTACATTTATTTGCAGCATCCAGTAGCAGGAACGGCTGCTCGTGCCCGATCGTTTTTGCTGATGGCTGAATGTTTGCAGTAGCGGGTGCAAGCTTCAGCGTACTCAAGATGACACTTCGTTTCTAAAACGCACCGTACATGTACAGTTTCGGCTGCTTCATTCCTTCGCTTTGATGTTTACAATACGGTGCCATCCTTCAAGGCCTAGCGTGAGTTATCCGACTGTATCGCCTGCTCGCACAAAGACCTGCAGCCCACCTCCAATTATTCGCTCACTTCGCAATTAGCACTGTTCCAGTTAAACCAAGAAAACACAAGCTTTTTGAGGATCATGGGTGGAAGTCACTTATACGTGGTCGTCATGGCTGCTTTGATAGTCGTGGCCACAACAGCTGCGATGGCTGCTCAGAAGGAGTTGACAGAAACGACATCTAGCTTGCGTCTAGTAGTTGAGTGGTGGTGTCGTAGTAAATGATTTGATCTATTAGATAACAGAGTTCTCGTTGGATCGTTTAAACTAACTTGAGTGTCTGTTTCGTGAGCATCAGTCCGTCGTGAAAAGTGTTGCCAGATAAGCCGTATTAAATTCCCCTATTTTTTTAATGAAGTAAATACATGTACCTCATTACGCACGGCAATTTTGTGAGCCTCCTCACTATCATTCATTAAAGCTAGATTTTGGTCATTGTACTATTGATGACGTATATTCGATAAAGCTAACGAATGCAATGCGGCCTCCCCCTCCAAACTGTACAACAACTAAACTCCTACCCGACATCGCCACATCCAACCTTGAAAGTTAGCCTTAATAATTACCATCACTGAAGCCGACGACTTGTGTCAGTTTTGACGTGCCTCCAAGACAAAAACTTTTCCTTGAACCATGCCTTGAAGTTCTTCCACCAATGCCGTTTGTGCGGCATTTCAGCATAATTGGTATGGTACCGCTCTTCTTCATTCGTGGTCGCGTCAATCAACTCACGGGTTCATTTATCCAATCGATAAGACTGCAAACAAAAAAAATAGTTCCGAGTAGAAGAGCATAGGGCGTTTGTGAAACAGTTTGAGAATATTTATTTGATTTGCGATGCTGAAATCTGGACAAAACAATACAATTATTTCGATGTGCCTGATCACATGTTTTCAAACAACATCTAGCACATTCAACGGGGGCATGTCGCACTGAGGTCAAATGGCAGCTGGTGCAGTTGCTCATTGTATACGACGAAATGCGTACTGCGTAGTCGTACTGTAGTAGTAAAAAAAGTACCATTTTGTATTTTCATGAAAAACAATCTTAGTGAACACCAGACATATTACGAGCACAACCGAAAAAAAAAAGGCGAGGGGAGAAAGTGGCATCAGACGTCCAATGAATAGGTGCAGTATTTCATGGGCAACGGGAAGTACGTATTTCCAATGGGAGAATATTCTCGTATATATTTCATGAATCATTTCCTTCGGACACCCAGCATTTTCCAGAGGATAAAGTTTCAATAAAGATTTGAAAATTATATCCCATTCATGCAGCGATAGCGCGCCGAAAAAGTCTAACTGAAAAGAGTAAATAATAGCGATGCGATCAATGGGAAGCGCCACTGTCTCTTGTATTGAAACAGTGTCTTCGGCTTTGAAGTTTGCAGCCTGCAGCACGGCAAGTGTGCCTCCACGAGCACCGTACACTTCGATTTCGAAGCTACTGTATTATGACCGTCTAGCCGCGGAAGTGGCGCTGAATTCACTGTACCAAACTACCAAGTCCCAAGACGGATTACTGTACGTCGTTGCACAATAAGTGCCGTACACACTACATGTACGCTGCGTACAGTAATCCACCTTGACCCACAATCTTTTATATTTGTAGAGTTATCCACTTTGTTCAAGGCTAAGCCTTCCTCTACAGGGCACTTTTGTTGGATTCAGCGTACAGTAAGTAGTCAATTTACGCTGCTATCATCACTTCCCAAGTGAGACCACAATTTGGTAGCAATCCTTCGCTGCTACGTGGCTATCAAAAATTCCTAGTACTGTTTTATTACAGTATCTGCAAGTCATTGATCCATTTGAGAGTCTTGCACGTTTTTAGAGAGCTATCGAAGTTCGCCTCATCTAGCATTTTGCCATTTGTGTAGTAAGCACGTTTCTCACCTGTACTCCTTCGCATTGTTTTTCTTGTTTCCAAGTGTCAAAGACTATCAAGGTGTTCTTCATGGTGGAGTCAAGTAGCTTTCGGAATCGTATGTTGGCCGCCGTATCAGTCAACGCCTTCGGTGTTGTCGACGCAGCCTCAGCGCATTTTATTGCTGCGACCAGAGCAACCAAAATGACCATTGTAAAGGGTCCCCACACCATATTCTTGGTTGTACTAGGAGGGTGCCTTGGTGGAGAACTTTGAAACGAATCTTGAGCGATTTCTACAAAACTTGAGAGGCACTTATAACCGCACCGATGTAGGTGTTAGTCTCTAAAGTGGACTTATGTGTCAGCGAAATAACCACTCAGTACAGTATCGTGGGGGCACCACTTTCATGGACCAAGCTGGACGGATGCATTACTCCACAATCATTTGTGTAGCATCGACGTTAGCCAGGTGAGCCGCCCGAGAAATGGAATCAAGTCAGTCTCATTCAATTGAAATCGATTTGACTCACAGAACCTAGAATGGTGTGCGAGTTGTACGACGGGTACTTAGACGACTTGTTTCTTTGAGCACTTTTTTGGCTTCCGCCCAAACAGCTTTCTGAGCCAGTTCATTAAGCCTCCGCAACTCTCCCGGAGATGGGGTGTCGTTAGGGTACCGCTTTTCAAGCGATTACACGCTGGGTGTATAGAGTCTAAGCCAAACGGGCTTCGATAGCTGACTGCAGCATCACATACTTGTGCCTGCTCCAACCAGTCGCATCGAAAAGCAGACCAAATTGGGTTTATTCAGGCACGTCGCAGTTGTAAATACCGAAGATTCTACACAAAAATAACGATTTGCATGTGATGCTGACTGAGCATCATCGATAAGACAGGCACGTGATGACTAGTGATGCCCCTCTCGCTCGACTTCTCCAAACCAAATATCGTAAACAACGACTGCCGTGTAAGCCTTGGAAAGTGCAGAATGATATCCCGTGAATTACACCACGGAAACAACCACAACAAAGGGAAATCACACCGACGCACTGTGTACCAACACCTTAATTGTGTAATTTAAAATATCGTAAACTTTAAAGCTGAAGATATAACAGCAGCAGGGTGGCTCGGACACTTTCTGTACATGTATACAGCAGACTGTATACAGCACATATTCGCAAACAGACCCCTTCCTTTTACGTGACTAAACCAATTTACGTGACAGCCGAACGACGTCTGTCGCCTAGTCCTAAATAGCTGCAGTCAAGAACAAGCACGATACCAGCTATTGTTCGTCGGCAACCTGAGTAGAGTAGAACGCCATCCAAGATGATAGAACACTTTATTGAATGCACATCTTGTGTTCGATTTCGAGAGACAACAATTCATGTTCTGGGTGATTTCATCTCATATCAAATCGCGTCCAATAATGCGGAACCTGCAGGGTTAATCTGTGTGATCCTTCGTCGGGGCAATGCACTCGCTGACTACTCAAGATTGTGCCAACCAAAACAGTCATTCGGACTTTATTGATCATTAATCTCATGCGGACGCAGCTACACGATGTCCACACGCCCCGCAAAATGAGAACTCAACTCCGACCGCAGCACTGCATCCAGGACACACACGATCGGTCTTATTGACATTGTTGCGCTCCTTCTCCCTGTCGGCGAACACTTTCAGCTCTGAAATAGCAGTCGAAAGACTGATGCGCTGCTGCCAGTCCGGGTCGGTCATCCGCTTCACAAGCTCCCACTCGTCATCAGCGAGTCCTTCAGGACGAGGATACTCTTTCCCTTCAAACACTTTCTCGAGAATAGTATCATCGTCATCCAATGCGTACGGCGGTTCATCCGAGAACGCCTCGATGATGCACATGCCAAACGAGAAGACATCGGACGCGAAGCGCGGGTTATTGGACGCATCTGGGGTCTCACCCATCGGCATTAGGCATTCGGGGGCTTTCCAACGGACCGTGTCAGTCTGCGCCTTCTTGCTCAAACCGACAGACTGACTCCGAATGTAGGAGAAGCCGAAATCACATATCTTGGCCTTGTCGTCGGCACCGATCAAGATGTTGTTGCACTTGAGATCGCCGTGCACCACCTTCTGCGAGTGTATATAGTCTAGCCCCACAGCTGCCTCATAGAACAGTCTCCAGATCTCGCTCTTGTCCTCCATGAAGTACTCTGCAAAGTTACCATGGATAGCATCTTCGCATACGAAGAAGGCTGGTGTGCTGACGTGGCACGCTCCAAAGAGCTCAATTACGTGCGGGTTGTTGAGCTTCCTCCACACCGTCACCTCCTTGAAAAACGACTCCTTGGCTTGGTCGTCGTCCATCAGCAGTGACTTGATCACCACCTTGGCTCCTTTGCCCCACGTGCCTCTAGTCACAGAGCCGTACGAGCCGCAGTCGAAGGCGTCGTTCGAGTCAAAGTCAACCTCGTCACTGGAAATGAACCACTCGGGCACCGCCGGCACCTTGGCGCCGGACGTCCTCGTGATCTTGTTGAACGTCCTCTTCATCATGGCGAGCGTGGCGATGGAGTTCTGCTCCTTCTTGTGGGTCATCTCGTACTTGAGCATGGCGAGGCTCTCGACCAGGTTGCTGTCTTTGCTCTGCATGTCTGCGTGGATCCTCTGCTGGTTGGCGGCGATGCTGAGCAGCATTTGCTCCTGCTTCCGGCGCTCGTCGTCCCACTCCTTCCTCCACTTGTTCATCTCCTGGATGTGCACGAGGTTCAGCAGCTTGTACAGGTCGTCGATGTCCTCGTTGAACTCCTGGATGGCGGCCACCACCTTGCGGTTGCTGGCCAGCCGCTTGATAAAGCTCTTCTTGGCCTGCTTCTGCAGGAACTTGAGGAAGTTGGCCACCGTCTTGCCGTACATGAACAGCACCTGGTTCTGGCGCATGGCCTCCTCGTCCGAGATCTTGTTGAGCTCCTCGCTCACGAACTGCAGCCGCTTGTACACGGACGTGCACATCTCCTCGTTCTCCTCCAGCTCCTGGCACAGCTCCACGATGTTGCCCAGCACCTCGACGATGAGGCCCCCGACGCCGGGGATCACGAAGGTGGCCACGAGCGAGCACACGGCCGACATGCTGGCGACGAGAGGCTGGGGGGATGCGAGCAGGTCCGGGAGTGCGCGAGATCTCGCGCCAGCAACGATGGGTACACGTGACCGCCACGCGGGAAGGTCGACGATGATTTACCCACGGAATCGCATCGGGTGTTTTGCTGAGAGAGGCTTCTGTACGTGGCAACGGGATTTGTATTTACGCGCGCAGGAGACGAGTACTGCTGCTAGTGCTAGTGCTGGTGCTAGTTTTCTTCTTGATGCCGAACACGCGCTTGAGCCACGCGACGAACTTCCGCCAGGCCTCTCGGAGGTAGGGAGGCCGATGCTGGTGTGAGTACCGAGGATTCGCCCGCCACCGCGGCGAGCTCGCTCTTCGGTGTCGACCAGCTCGCGAACGGCCAGGACACCTGCGTCCGTCGAGGTGACCGCAGTTGCGGTGATGCTGTCGCTGAGAGCCATCAGCGCCACCATGACGGCCAGAACGAAATGGACAAGCCGCATGGTCGACGGCTGATCGGCTTGAGCAAGAGTAAATTGCAGAATGAAGCAGTAGTCGCAGACTAACGCAAAGCAGAGGTACTGCGCGATTACAGCTACGTGACATAGTTCATGACTCGCTGGCTTTCACTATCTTCGGCTTTGATGCTGCAGCTCCCGTCGCTATGGATTTCAAGCTCACTGGTCCAGTAAGCTTGAAATACAGGACGCGTTCCTGAACGACAGGGAGCACCGTATAACGCGGTGCCCAGACAACGCATCATGACGAAAATCGCAGATGGAACCGAACAAACACAACAGATCATGACCCGGTCGTGGACGTGACCTTGGATCTGCTGCATGTGCTGGTTGGAAACTGTATTTGCTCATCGCGCAGGACCTTCCTACGTCGAAATCTCCTTCTGGGTCGAGTGTTCCACGTACTCTGGGACCATGCCCCTAAAACAAGGACCTCCCTCTTTCCCTCCCTCACGCTCATTATGCACGAAACAAACACTTATAAGGGTAACTGAGTCTTGACGTGATTTGTATTTATGCGTGGAGGAGACGGTTGTCAGTGCCAGTAGTGCTAGTTCTCTTCTTGATGCCAAACTCGCGCTTGAGCCATTTGATGAAATTCCGCCAGCCCTTCCGGAAGAAAGGCAAATCGGTGTGGGTACCACCGCCGTCGCTGCGAGCTCGCTCCTAGTGCTAGCCAGCTTTCGAGGGACCAGAGTTACTGCATCCTTCGAGGTGACCGTACTGGCGGTGATGGCACTGATAGCGATCAACACCACCAGGGTGGCCAGAACGAGGTAAGCAAAGCGCATGTCGTAGAGTTGTTCGGCACGGGCAGTTGTATAGGTATTGCCAAATGGAGTATGTAGCAGTGAAAAGCTCACATTCGGCAGATTACGGCGTGATTAGCAACGTCGCCTAATTAATCATACATGCTGGTGTCGATTTCTTCGGCTTTGAAGCTGCAGGTATCTTCGCCATCACTTTCAAGCTTACGACTTCTGTCACTCCTAAGCATACCAAGACTTGTTCAACAGGTCAAATTTGGATCGGACACCCAGGCCACTGAGTCGAGTCGGATTCGGCCACTCGCGATTGGCAAATACATGCTCTGAAAGAAAACGAATCGTGACATAAATCGCAGATTAGGGACCTATTACGATCAACGACGACCCGATCGTGGTCCTGATCTTGGATCTACTACCTGTGCTGGTTAGAAACTGTCTATGCTGCGAAGGGATTCAATTCATCCGTCTGTAGGTCATAAAAGCTTTCTCTTATCACAGCGCTTGTTCGTAAACTTCAAAGCCGAAGATAACCGATTAGGTGGTGGCTCCGCATGCACGGTTCCTCGTCCCCACTTCGCAATTTGCCATCGACAAGCAAGATGCAAGTGGTCAAGGTCGTTTTGGGCGTTGCTTTTGCGCTGGTTGCCGCTAGCGCGACAACTGCCACCGAAATCACAAACGGGATGGAGACGAAGTCGATCCGTGATGAAGTACTCGATACTCAAGCCACGGCCCGGGAACTGACCGACAATCCCTCGACGTTGGAAGAAAGAGGAAGACGAGGAGGTGGTGGCCGCGGTGGTGGCAGACGACGCGCTGGAGGTCAATTTTACGGACCATACACCAGCATCGGATTGATGTACCCGAGCGACACGCCCTATCTCAAGGAGGACATACAAAAGTTGTTTAAGAAGTGGGTAGCGCGCAAGAAAGCAGAGGCAAAGAAGAAAGCAGAAAAGGCAATGGCGGCAGCAGAAAAGGCGAAGGCGGCAGCAGAAACTCGTCGCCTGCGTGCTTAGTTGTAATCCCCGAATTCGCTTGTTGAGATTTACTCGACTTTTGTTGTAAACTTGTGTACTCTTGAATTCTAGAAATCTTCGTGATACATACGTCGATATGTAATTGTGAGTAAACTAATGCCCGCAGCAAGCAAACGCATTAGTACTATTATAGCTTCTCGTGCATCCGCAATGTAGGAACTAAAGCTGCAGGATCTACGATTAGTGCAGCGAATGAGAGCCTACCAACAGTCTGTCATCTAGAAAAAATGTAAGAGAAAATCGCACACTCTCTCTTTCTCTCTAGTTTCTCGAGGAAACCAACGTCCAGCTGCCATAGCAGCATCTGCTGCTGTAGATACACGCTAGGAAAAGCATGCGTTTGTTCTTAATCGCTTTGGCCATGCTTAGTGACAGTGCCACGTGGAACCAGCTTATCGCTACGAAATGAACCTCGTTCATGACATGGCACCCCAAATATCTCGCGAGATGGCAAGTGCCTCCCCGCCACGCGAAGAGCGACTATCTGTCTACAGGAGCGACACGCCATATTTTACGAAAGCAGAAAGAAATTTATCGCATGGATCAAGGGTTTGTTTGGTCTGAAAACGAAGGATACACACCGCCTCCGTGTCTAAATACAACATCTACACCTTTGCCAGACCTAACATGGTGCTACTCCAGAGCAAAACGGCTTTTTAATAAAATGAAAACGAAAATCTTGATTAGGAGAAAATCATGTTACGAGCGGAATGCAAACTGGCGAAAACGCAGAGCAAAGTGGTGGGCGGGTGCTAATCAAGCTCAGGTGCCGTACTCCATGCGCTCTGCAGCCGCAACAGCGTGCTGGCAATGCAAACGCCATCCTGTTTATGAGGCGCATATCCATACAACCGATGCAGCGCTTCGTCGCTCGCTCTAGTATCGCCACTTGTTTGAACACTTTCCTTACTTGCATATGAGTACGCTCTAAGTATCTCCTACGAGTGCGGATTATTCCTATTCCCTCCTTAGTTATTTTCTATTCCATGCATTTTGGACCGCTTTCAATGCGTTGCAGGCAAATTTTTTTCCTGCCGACGGATACATTGGATTCCAATGGCGGTATTGCATTACCGAGGATTTATCGTATGCCAAAAAAATAATGACAACAAAGTTTTTTGGAAGGAGAGATCATCCTCCCGTTGTTTCTGGTATTTTTAATATTTTTCTGAGTGTTTCTAGGTTACTAGAGGATTGGACTGGTAGCGCTAAAAGCAAGACAGGAAACGAAAGGGGTAAAACGAGCAAACGGGGGCAGACTATATATATGAAGCCGCAACAATATTATGGAACGCGCAGAGGCGGTGGAAACTGGAAACGAGCAAATATTAGGGACAGCATGGGGCAACCGGCTAAAGACAGCGAAGGCAACCGAGGAGGAGCAGGACGCGTACTAAACGCGAAGATCTGAGGAACGCGGACAATCTGGATCGAGAAGCGGCGCATACCGGAAGCGAGATCGAGCGACCGGGAATCATTGTAATCGGAAATCTGAGCTCCCAAGATTCCCACAGGGCGGCCAGCGTGTGCTCTACGACAATTCTTAAGTGTAATTATTTTTATTTATAAATTATTTACTCACTATTTTAACAAATACAGATAATACACATAGCTTTCTGATTACAATTCAGCTAGCTTCATATCAATGATTAGTTCGCGGGCTGGAGGCCCGCTGGTTTCGCAGTTCGAACTTCGAATCACATTGTTTCCGATTGTTATTGATCATATTTGGTGAAGTTTATTGAATTTGCGAAGCATATTGCTTGCGTTTGTGAACTGTTAGTCGCGCTTGACGTTTTAACGGATCGCATTCCTTCTTTGGATGAGTTTGCATTGAAACTGGCTGGAAAATGGTATGTTTGGTACCTTTGATGCGCTCCACAAGTAACTAGATTGTTGCGACCCTGATATGAAGCCTTGTTAATACGCTTCACTAACACGTAGGTTACACTGGTACTTGCAGGCACTTAACCTTGAGCATCGGGCTGCTCCAACTCAGCTAATTAATCTAATTACGTGTTGTGGTGACTCCTGCTGATAGCTATTGCCAAAGCCGTTCTTATCCCTTTGAGCTTCACTACTCATCCGTATACTAGCACAGCTAGCTCAGTGAGTTCCTAGCGTAAACAACTAGCGCAGTTAGCGAGCTGAAGCTGCGCATTCAAAAGTTCGACCTCGAACCCACATTTAAGTTTCCCACTGACGGTATGGGTTGCAAGAAGGTAATGAGGTCCCTTGAAGGTTGGTCGATGACAACCGCGTGCAGGCCGACAAGCGGTAGTTCTTACGAACTGCGAATAGCACGAAAGAATAGAAAGTAGTCAGCAGATTAGCAGTCGGTTTTTTTTTTTCAAGTAGTACAACGCATGATCTGTTGCTGCGGCCGGCAACGACTATTTGTTGCTGTAGCTTTGCCTCGACAACAAGTTCTAGTCAGAGCTAGGAGTCTTTGATCGAAGAATAGCTCAGCGGATATTATATTTGCTGCTGTGGTCAATTAATCACGTTAACGCAGTCATTACGTGGTGGTCCAACAAATCGGCTGTTCGCACTGTATTTCTGGACGCGGATAACAAGCTGGGATCGACACAGCGCTTACGGTGCGACTAACGTGCTTGCTCTGCTCACAGCACACTGGATGAGCTCCATGAAGCGGCGGCCGAGCTTAGTATTGGTATCGACGACACTACGATAAAGCAGGCAGCGGTTTGAGATGTTTGGTGGCGTAGCGCGACAGTGCTTCTACCAGAACCAAAGAGACGTCGATCGAGACATGGACGATATCAATAAGGCGATTACGACAATCGCAACGGCCGAACACCTTCAAAACCTACTTTTACTCAAGGTGGATATTGAGAGTATACATGAACTTCTGCACTTCGAGCCGACAGCTAATTGGAGATACAGAAGTCGCCTGATTGCCCCACAATGCTGGAAGAAAAGCTGGCGAGTTGTTTGTTGACATTGTTTATAAACCACCATCCGAACTTTAAGGCAATGATTGAGGGTTTGCCTGAAGCATCTTCGCTTGGGCAATGGATTTTCAAGGTCGATGCGCACGAAAAGCTGCGCCAAGGAGGGAAACTCGACTTACGTCCGTTACCAGTTAACCCTCGCGATACCCCGAGCAGGACTCAGAAGGTCATAATTGAGCGCACAGAGACCACGGATGTATTTGCGGTGAACGAGCTCTCGTTGTCGATGATCACTCGCGGTCCATATCATAGATTAAAATCGAAGGCGTTTGAATCGGTGGACTCGTTTTATTTACGAAAAGTGGATGAGCAAATGTGGCAAGATTTATGCGATGCGAACGGAGTCGAGAAACATCGGAGGAGTAAGCACGGACGTCTTCTTTTGTTCCAAATGACCACTTAAACGGTGAATGCTGACGACATATTTACGTGCTCAGTAAGCTGGATACATGGAAAAGCTCGATCAAGTCGCGCTCGTGTTCATCACTCCACGAAAATTCGCACAAGACTTCAAACGGCAGCACATCATTCCCCTGGATGAACCTACGCTGAAGCACGACATTCGACGGGTCCGTGGGATCGGGCCGCAGACTGCGTCCGTCCTTGAGTGCTATGGGGTGGACACATTGGACCAGTTAAAGGCGGAGCTTGATCTGTTCGTGGCTGGTAAACTTGAAATGAAGGATCTGGAGGACGAAGGAGCTTGGAAAACCGCGGTGACATGCTGGGAGACACACGGCCAAGCTCTACATTATGTTCTACACAACAACCGCGCGATTGAGGACATTTCGCAGTTTGTGTGCTCCTTTACTGATATGTAATAGATATGATAGATGCTTGTGTTGTGTTTGATTAGAATGTCAAGTCGATGGGTTGGTCCTCGCTTTTGCTGTTTTATAGAAAGTTTGTCAAAGTGCATCGCTTTGGGCTCTACTACTAAAACAACACAACACAGAAAAGCTACTTTTGAACAAAAGCTTTTCTGGTGAATTGATTCTGGTGGTTTATTCTCATCACAGTAGAACTTAGCCAATTTTGATGTGTACAGCAGTTAACGTGTGAGTTGGTTTGTATCCAGTCCAATTCTTCTACTGTTTTCGATCTCCATGAATGGTCATGTAAAGACTCGGGCATTGATGATGCCCACGATTTATGTCTCTTAGTTTGACCATGGTGGGCATAGTTCCACCGTTTGCCTGCGTATCCACAAGGGCATGAAATATTTTGATGAAGTCGGGCTTTGAAAATTGTACGCATCATCCCCCTCAGCCTTTTCATCATTTGACACCACTATAGAATGTTTAAGACAACGAGATTTCGTTGGAGCCTTGCTACAAGCATTTTCGTTTTTCAGGATGAACTTACACATTGTTATGAAGCTATGTAAATATATACTTAGTAGGTTATCCTTCAGGATCAACAGTCTTTCGTGGACCTCGCCGAGTTGCCTGGCGCAGTCCATCACCCTCTAACAAAGTTTCAAGCTTAATTTTATCTTTCTTAGTGCAATCTACTTGTGATTGCCTGTGATGCTTTGAATCGCTCCTCTCACCTCGGCTTGTCGAGATGTTGCCTCGTTAAGACCATCGATTGTCGCACTAGAGGATTCGAAACCTACTTGAGATGAATTGAGTGTGTCCTCACTCTCTCGACTAGTCGAGCGGTCGGCTCGATGAAACCATCAGCTGGCGCTGTGGAAAAGCTAAACCTATTCTCCTTGTTAAATAAAGCTCTGAAAAAAAACTGCCGGTGTAATGTACTAGCTCTCGGGGACAGAAAAACGAATGTGAATGTGAGGCAGCAAAGAAAGCAGATGCAAATGTGGTCTCAGTTGCGTCCAGCAGCAGGAGACAGCAACAACGCTGCGTCGGTGCACTTGCATTGGCTACAGCGACATAGAGTGGTTTACCGCATGTGCCGGGCACAGACGAGCATCGTCTTGCAACACTAAGGAAAGCTCAACGCGTAGCACACTCGTTTCTAGGCAAACATGAATGTATTGCAAGGTTATACAACCAACAGGGGGGGTATCAAGTATCTACAGCACTTCACAAACCCTTGCACTCCACCTTTGGCGTCCTATACTCGAGGAACGGTTGTCTCTGCGCGATCTTCGCTCGCAGGAAACACTATTCGGCTTACTCGGTCTTGGCCTTGGCCTCCTTGTTCACGTACGGGAAGCTGGAGTAGATAGCCATGCTCGTGGCGACGAGGCCCGCGGCGATGAACACCTCGTTGGGCAGGATCGCGCCGTAGGCGTAGCTCTCGACGAAGGCCGTGAAGGCGATGCCGCAGATCAGGGCGAACGACTTGAGCACACCGCCGACGTACTTGGTGACCGTGCCGACGAGCAGACCGCCCAGCGCGTTGCTCACCACGGGGATGAGCGTGTAGTAGTTGCAGCCCTCGAAGACCTGGTCGATGTTGGCGAAGGCGTTGGCGGCAGGCGATTCGGACACGGGCGTCTTGACGATGGTGGACCAGATGGCCGGCAGCATGAGGAACAAACTGCCGTAGACCGAGAGCTCCATGGTGACGAGGGCGGCGTCGCGCTTGTGCTGCTGCATGGAGCGCTGCGTGAGCGCCGAGCCGAGGCCGGAAAGCAGCGAGGCGAGCAGCACAGGCACGAGGCCGAGCTCGACGGAGATGGCGGGGGCGGCCGAGTCAGCGGCGCCGTCGTCCTTGGCGAGCGACAGCAGCACGGCGGCGCTAAGCAGCATCATCATGGCGAAGCACTGCTGCAGCGAGAAGCGCGTGCCCATGAGGAAGTAGAGGAAGAGCGCGGCCGAGAGCAGCTTGGTCTGGTTGATGAGGTTGAACACGATGGACGGCAGGTGCTGGTACGCGATCTGGATCAGCACGTTCTGCACGGCGTAGGTGCAGGCGGGCAGGCCCGAGGCCATGAGGCTGTCGTGCAGGTTCCACGTCTTGAGGACGCGGCCCAGCGCGCCCGAGGACAGCAGCGTGAGCAGCGACAGCAGCAGCTTGCACACCTCGCAGGCGATGACGAGCACCGAGCGGCTCTTGACGTCTCCGGCGAACTCCTTGTACAGGATGGGCTGCAGGCCGAACTGCATGGCCAGCAGCACCATGGCCACGTAGCCGATCCAGGCGGAGGACGCGGGGGCCTTGGCGGGAGCGGCGGCCATCTCTTCTTCTCGGGGGCTCGGGGCTTGCGTGGCGAAAGCGGAAGTGAGCTCCTGGGCGGCGACGTACGCGGCTCTACGGCCAATTGGGCAAAAATACGCCGGCAGTCCAAGCAGCGCGGCGCTGATTGGCCCATTCGCGCAGGGCTCCCACTTTGCTAGTCGCAAGCGCGGCGTGGTGGTTGAAGCACTCGCGCTCAGTATGCGCTCGTCGCAGGGCGGCGGCGGGTTGATTGCAGGGCGACTGATGTTGCGCCGCGTAGGTGGGCGGACGAAAGCGGTGACGTGGCGGGCAACGACACTTCTGTATTGGGGAGGAACGCTATGCTGCGGGCTACACGACGAAGGTCTCGGGCAAGGTGCGCGCGCCGAAGCGGAAGCCGTCGGCCGCGAAGCAGAGGGACGCGTCCACGCGCGGGCTGCCCGAGGACACCGCGCACGTGGACAGATCGTCCTCCATGAGCTTGAGCAGCATCTTGTCTGATTTGTCGCTCGCTGAAAACAACATGGCCAGCTCCAGCGGCTCCTCGGTCGTCTCCAGCTTCTCTGCCTTGATCGCGTCCACGGCCTCCACCGAGTCGCCCCGCAGCAGCTGCACGCACTGCTGCGCCAGGATGCGGTTGCAGTGGCTGGGGCTCAGGCTGCGCTGCGCGTCTCGATGCAGCTGGGCCAGCTTCGCCTGCACGCACAGCTCGCTCGCGATCTCGGAGGTGGTGCGTACGGAGGACGAAGTAGGCGGCTTGGAGGAGAGGACTCGCTGCGTGAGCTGGACAAAGAGCTCGCTGGGCAGTGTGAACAGCTGCAGCATAGCGTCTGCATCCAGTGTATCCCCCTTTGCGACCAGCGCCGCCAAGCACGCTTCTATAAGAGCTTCACACGGTGACCGGAACAGCTCTGGCTGAGCTTGTGCGAGTGTCTGCGCCGCGTTCACCACCTGCAACAAGCCGCTCATCCCTTCCCTCCCGCGACTGATGTGCTGGTCGAGAAACCGCTTGGCGCTCTGTCGAATGTCGTCGCGCATCTCTAAGAACTCTATCGCGCAGTTCATGGCGGCGAGATTCGCCAGCGAGAAGGAGATTTCCCCGGTGTAGCAGTAGATGGCCAGCGTCTCGAACATCTCTGCGCCGCCTGGAAACGCCGGCAGCTCTAGAACGGGCACTGCCCCTCCAAAATTGCTGCTGTCGGCGCTGGACTCGAGCACCTGGCGCGCCATCCTGTGCAGCTTGCGGCTCTCCAGCAGCATCGGGGACTTGTGCAGGTTGAACTGCGTGCCGCACACGAGCACCACCAAGTTGCAGTACTGGCGGCGAGACGCCCACTCCTTGTACTCGCAGAGTGCCATGTCGCCACCGAGGTTGGCGTCCTGCAGGAAGGCGCGCAGCTCGGCCTCGAGCAGTTCGTCGCTCGTGGCCGTCGGCTGCTGCAATGTTTTGCTAGTCGTCGGTTCTGCTTGGGTCGTGGCCATCTGGAACTGTTGCTGCTGCTGGCGGAAGGCAGGTGGCGCGGCGACCGGCAGGAGCTGGAGGCGCGCCTGCGTCTGCGAGAGCAGCGGCACGTTGACGCGCGGGCGCTTGGCGGCGCGGCCCGAGGAGGACACGAGGTTGCGGCAGTGGCAGCAGGTGGCGCGGTTGCTGTGCAGGCAGCGGTCGTCGCGCGTGCAGCCCTCGCGCTTGCAGCCGCGGCCGGAGCCCTCGCGGCGGCCGCCGCAGCGCCCGGCCGGGTGGCGCCCGCAGCGGCCGTCGCACGTGCAGTGCATGCAGATGCCGGGCGGGCTGTCGCACGAGGGCAGCGAGCAGGACTTGCGCAACTTGCGCGCGGGTGCCGACGGCTGCTTGCGCTTGGGGCTCATGGCGGCGGCGGGTGCGCTTGAACCTGCGAATTGCGGACTGAGCGTCCGTCGCGCCATGACGTAATCGCACTTAGGGCGGGAGACGGTGATCGATGGCCCGGTGCTGCGCGTTTCGCTAGAGTTGCGTCGGCAGAAGATGACCCGCGCGCGAAATCAACCCAGCGGCAACTCGCCCCGCAAGCGGCCTGCCCCGCTGCGCGCTGCCCGCCGCCGACTCGAGCGAAGCGCGCGCGCGGATTTGCGGGCTGGTCCCGCCCGCCTTGATGGATCACTGGATCGCCACCATCATTCCCCGGATTCTGCTCGCCGCGAGCCACACGCTGTCGAGACATGTTCGCGTGAGCAATAGGTTCGCCGCGCCGCGGGCGCGCCGGACGGCGGCGCGGCGCGACACATTGGACAGGGCCGGCTGGCGCCAGCGCAGCTGGAAACAGCGGGCTCGTGCGCGTTGTCAGCCCCTGCATGCATATCGAGCGTTGCCGCGAGCGGCGCCGACGGCGGCAACGTTGCTCCCCACCGAGGAGCTCGCGTGTGTATCGCCGCGAGCGCCGCAACGCGGCCTATCTCTCGCGCGCCCCATCCCCCTCTGACAGAGCCGGGCCCCGCGTAAACACACCCAACGCCGATTACGCCGTGCAGCAGCGGGGCGGGCCCAAAATCCTGGCCCATTTCCGGCAGGTCCTGGTAAGCCCGCATCGGACAGCATCGGATCGCTGCTAGTTGAGTCGGGCTGGCGTCGTCGTAGCGCCGCAGCCTTGCACTAAAGGATAGCAGTCATGAGAGCTGTAGCGACCATAGGTTTGCATTCTGTTGCGGCCAGAAAAACCGCAGCGGAATAGCTGCTTGGCGCCGCGCTACCGCAAGCTAAAGCAAACACTTGGTTCGAAGGAGGAACGGGATATTTATTTGCTCGGTCAGCTACGAAGTGGATAAAATCCTGCTATTCAAACAGGCCTTCAACTTCTCTTTGACTCACGGAGCATGTGCCAGGAGTATCAAGCCGATGCGGAGACAAGACGATGTATTAAGCTGCACAAATTGTCTCCAGGTGCGAGATGCGATGAGTGTGTAAAGATGCACAGCCCTGCTATTCGGGACACAACAACTGTGCCTCAACTGCAGAGGAGCGCGTGAAAGCCTTTTGCCCGGGAGAACACCGAGGCCAAGACAGTGATGTGTAAGCTCATGGTGCGCCCCGTGTCAAGCGGGCAAAAGGAGTCGCCCCAATTGGCAGTTGAATTGCTTCACGCTACGTCATCAGCTTGCACATTTGCCGATCCGCAACTTGCGGGCCGCATTGTCACGCGCGTTAAACGCCCATTTTTTGGATACGTGCCCATTCTGGCGTCCGAATGGGTACTTTGCGCGGTCGCCTTTACGCTCGAGCGCCCGACGTGTTAGCGACTCGGCGCGAGTTGCGGCTTGGTGGCCGATAGCTTCAGTAAAAGCGGCGAGAGTCCGTCGCGGGCGCGGCCGAAGCAAGCGAACACGCGCTGCGGTGCGGAAGCGGTCTGCAACGAGCACGCGCTTGGGTGGCCTCGCAGCCACAGCGGAAATAGAATCGGCAGCGGTGTCTGAAATCGCGACTGAACGTCAAGGGATGGCATCCAGTTCTCGCTGGATTCACGTGCAAGTGCGTGTTGCGCTGCTCGACCGCGCCATTCACGTCGTGACAAGGGAGCCCGCCCCAGTCTAAACACGCCGTAGAAGCTGCCTTCGGAGTCCTACCGCTTGCATGAGCTTAAAAAGCTTCCTCGCTCTCATTTTTTTTAGTGATAGATTACACGAACTGCTTTCGAGTCTCCACGGCTCATTTGCGAGGCAGATCCCGCTGAGAACTATTGTACAAGCAACCAGACTAGACGGACTGCGTTCGTTGTCCTAATCACCAGTTGCGCCAAACCAATCAAGGATGACAGAAGAGAGGTAATCCCGTCCAAGTCGATCATCACAACCACGCACTTCTAACCAGCCAAACCGATGGACGCCATCCTAGCGCGCGTGGGCGTCAGCGACGCGCAGCTGCGGCGGCACTACGAGGCCGCGGCGCTGGACGAGCTGCAGAGCGCCGACCAGCGCGTGCAGGACGTGGTGGCGGCGCTGCAGCAGGCGCTGAAGGTGGTGCGCGCGTCGCGGGAGCTGCACCCGTCGCTGGTGCTGAACGACTCGGAGCAGGTGCAGACGTCCTTCCGCCGCCTGGGCGACTCGTTCAACCAGATCGGGCCTTTGCTGCGGCTGCTGCATCGAGACATGGGCAGGGCCTCGGCGGCGACGACCGCTGCAACATCGGCGGCGACAACGGCGGCCTCGCCTCCTGCACGTGCCGCGGCCGTGACTGTGCCGAAGCGGTCAGCGCCGGGCTCGTCGTCCTCCACTGACAGCGAGTACGAGCCCTCGTCCGACGACGACGAGGCGGAGGTGGTGGGGGTGGTGGAGGTGACGCCGTCCGAAACCCGCAACAAGCGCAAAGCGGCGACAGTGGACTTGTCCGAGTCTCCGACCCCGACGAAGACGCTGAAAGAAGACGCAGCAGCTGTGCAGGCGAGCATAGCTAAGATGCTGAAGGAGATTCGATCGATCCGAAGGGCGGAGTATACAGTGACGACCCATAAAGAGTTTGCCAGCTACGTGAAGAACGTGTTTGCCACAGACAAGGTTGATGGCTGGCAGCCTCGTGATGATCAGACGCTCGCTCAGTTGTTGGACGAAATGGAGACTGCACTGAGTGTTTTTAATGAGAGTGCTGCTCAGACCAAGCGGCGGAAGGCGATTGCAGTCTTGAAGAAAGAAATGACTGCGTCCTCGTTTGTGCCAAGACTAGACCTCACGTCACTTGAACTGAAGAAAGATCCGCGTGTGGCCACCAGGAAACCTTCGGGCCGTAAAGAGCTCAATCGTTTTCTTATCACCGCAAATAAAATTCGGACACAATGGCAGAATGACAACTCAACAGCGGGTCGAAAGGAAAAAAAATACTTCCAGCCACTTCTTCAGTCGATCTCGGAGTTTTTCGCGGCGGTTGCAGTCCCTTCGAACGACGTGGCCGATACGTTCAACGTTAGTTCATGCAATAAGAGCTTAAAGCTGCTGTCTCAGATGGCTGAAAAAGGTGTCAGAACTACGCGGAACGAATGTGCGCAAGTTGAAGAACTGCTGTATTTTATTCGCTTCGCGATGAGCAAGTGCGTCAATTTTAGTAAGAAAGCTACAACAATGTAAGTATGGTATCGTGTCTCGTGGATTTCATGTTGTGGTATATGTTTTAACGCTGGTTATGTTGAGCAGATACGTTCCAGGACTTCTCAAGACGTTCCCATCCTCAGTTCGACCAAGATTTATCCACGGAGGAAAGGCAATTGTAGCGAAAAAATAGAGCGACCTCGAACTTTCGGCTCGAGACAGCACAAATTTACATTGATATCCGTCTGAAGCAAAACGAATGCATGTGTGCCCCAGTGTCACAGCAGCTGTATAGCTCAGTGCAATGTCTGATAGTATTGTGGCGACATTGATAAAGGCGGCTAGCTGAACCTAAAACTGGACAAGCAATGGAAATGGTAGTACCATCATTGTATTTCCAAAACGAAGACTGAAGATCCATTTTACTGTAGATCGGCCATTCATTACACTTGAGTTACAGCACCAATACCAAAGCTGGCAACGGTACTGCTGTAAAGGCGCTTCGCTGCGATTATTTTATTTTACTTCACCCTGAACATTTCTAAAGGGTAAAGTCTAGATAATTTCGGGATGCGGTAGCAAAAATGTAGTCGGAGTCTATTGCATCTGCAGTAGCTGCGTCTTCAAGTTGAAAGCCGCTTGCTGCTCCGAAGATTCCTCGCTTGCAAGTAAAACCTGCACTGCAGATATGACACGCTCTTTCTGGACAACCAACCTCAGAGCTACACCCGAGTTGTCGGCTGCTCGCTTGAGTAAGGATGCCAGAGCACTAGCCGCGGCTACACGCACCATCGAATACTTTCCGTCAGCCACACCAAATGGTCCGGAGCAGATTTCAAGCACGCGCTCAACAACACTGCCTTTGGCTCCGGCAAGCGCCTCGATAGGGGCACGGGCCGTCACTGTGCTCAACACCTGGAAAACGGCTTTGCGGATACTCCAAGCCGCCAGGTGCGGGGATTCCACGCAGCCGCACAACCACTGCAAGGTCTCCACAGTATTATCAGCATTCACATTATCCATCGTACCAAACGCTGTCACCGCATCCGGCCACATGAATGCAAATGCTTCAAAGACGCACTTGGTTAGCAGCGGAGGCAGCGACTTTGACGACGTCAATGTCTCAGTTTCTTGCCTCCATTCGCTGAATGCACCCCGTAGAGACTGCACGTTACGAGCACGTAACATACTCTGTTCGGCTGGCAGTAAGGCTGAAAACTTGCCGAGACTCTCGATGGCACTCTCAAGGTATGCTAAGTCCTGGTTCTTCCAAGCTCGAGAACACTCATCGACTAGTAACACTGATACTTCTTCAGTCGACATGGCGTCAGCGCCCGTACTCATTTCCTCCACTCTTACAGCAGCTAACGCAACAATTGCCTCCAGAATGACGCCTTTGCCTCTCCAGAGACGCCCCGGTACAGCGGCGATTAATTCCTGCCAGATTCGTTCAATCTGATCTTTTGTCAGTTTTGAGCGGTACGTAGCACTAGCGAAAATGGCTCGTAAAGCTCGAGCTGCCTGCCTGCGTGTATCCCAAGCTGGATGAGCCAACAGCAGACCAATTGCCCGAAGTACAGCATCTAACGAGCTTGGTGCATACAGGACTGTTGGTGGCAACTCGTCTAGTACAGCCGTCCACGAGCTTTTTAAGGCATCAGTTGCTGCAAATTGACCGATAAACGCCGCGGGAAACACGTTCGCACAATACCATGTGTTGCGTAGATCATTGCTCACCACAGTGTCGACATCTGCGATCGGCGGTACCTTTTTCACAAGCTCCTTCGTTGCCAGCGCGCTGATCAACAAAAATCGGCTTGTGTAAATCTGGGGTACCTTTGAATGGGTGCTGTCTATGGTGTCATCCGCACTTTCATCGTCACTGTGGCGTTGTGGTGAAGAAGATCGGCTAGAGCTCTTGCTGTTGAAAACGTTGTAAGCGAAGATTCCAGATCGGACATATTCACGAACCAGCAGTGCATCGACCAGTGGACACAGGTATGCAGCAGCTCGACAGTAGCTCTGAATTACCAATCCGTCCGTTAACCCCGACGTCGCCGTTATTGTGGAATCAGCTCCTTCAGTTGGACCACCTTGACTTGCTGTGCCATATCGACTTTCTTCGTCCCCATACTGATCATTTTCTGCAGCAGTCTTTGCGCCAACGTACGGAATGAGCACCCGGCGCAATAGCAGTTCGGCACCGTTGCACTTGCGGAGCTCGAAAGGAAGCTCACCTGCCAGCATTACTACAAAGTTAGCAGTACCAACTCGTGTGTTGAGTCCGACGCCGAATTTCAGGAGGTTGGCGACACCTCGAACAAGTTCAGCGACCACGCTCACGCAACCATTAGACCCAGGTAGTTCTTTAAGCCGCGTTGTTGCCAATTCTAGGAGCTGGCCTACAGGCCCTGTCTGGCTGATTGAAACACGCAGCCGCTCGAGATGATCTTTCTTTTCTACGTGAAATTGTGCATACTGCAGCTCCGGCATTTCCAGAGAAGACAAATATTCTAGCAGCTTAAGCAGCAGCGGCGCCAATCGATCCTGCATATCTTCAGCCTTCAAAGTCTTAACGAGACGCAGTAAGACATCGATGCTCAACGCTCGGCAAATTGTGTTTTTGCTAACAATTCCATCCTCGATCAAGAATTCCAATAATTGAGATCGGCACACAGCATCGTTGGCAACGATACGCAAGCTTAGCTCACCAAGATATCGGTAAAGCTTTACTCCTGCGAGAGCAACTGCCTCCATTACATCGTCCACGGCACGTGCGGCAGTTTTCCAGAGTCGTAAAAAGTCTTCCCGTAAGTCGTCTGACTCGGCACCGTTAAGGAGATCGACAAGTGCAAGGCATGCAGCTTCGCGATATTTGAAATTCCGGGCATTTTCAAGTCGAGCCAAAGCAAACTGGAACAAAAGAGCCCAATTCTGTCGAAGCAAAGTTTTTTCTCCCTCGGCTGTAGCCGGAGTGCTCCCCTTAGCAAACTCCCACAATTTTTCCATGACGGTAGCTACCTTGCTATTGGAATGAAACTTCAGCAAGAACAGCCAAGGCACCAGCCTCGTTTTGTTTGAGTAGTCTTCAGCCATCCACTGCTTACCGGCTTTGGCGACAATCGAAGCGTAGAACAACTTGTCAGTCTCAACAAAAGAAAATAGGTGAGCTCGCAGCATTGCCATTGGCGCAGGTGATGAAGCAAACGACTCCCAAATCGGGTCAGCAGTGCTCAGGTACAACAGCGCGTACATGAGTTCCGGGTCACCAACGACCGCCGCGACATTGCTCACCTCACGATACGCTGCATTCTCAACAGTAGAAGCTGGGGAGGTTGAAGCTGAGGCAGTGGCGGCTGCTGATTCATTAACTCTGTCACTGCTGGTGTCTGTTTCATTCTCGTCGCCATCAGCACCATCCGGAGTAGATGCGAACGCTCGGAAACATCGCAGACGACGGAATAAGCTGTCGCTGAATTGCACACCCATCTCATCAGTAGGAGCGCGTATTCTCAGGTAAGCTAGTCCTTTGACCGCACTTTCTTTCGATACTTCGTTTGTATCGTTCAGCATTGTCACGAAAAACTCATGTACATCCATTACCGCTTGTGAATAGGCAATAGAGGTCAAAACACTTTCCCATGACTTCGGTGTTGTCAATCCATTTCTAGGGGAGGACGTTGCTAGTCCAGCAGCACACATACAAAGGAGCCATATTGTTGAACTTCGACGCACTTTCGGTTGGCGGGAACCGGCATGATCTGCTAGTACACGCTCGAAAATGGCAGCCGCGCGATTTTCGCTGAAAGAATTGTACTTGGTATTACAATCAATCGCAATTTTTTCGTCGAAAGCGTGAGTACCGAGCGCAACGAGCACCTCACCTACAGCAAACTGCAGTTCGGCATCAGTCTGATCTCCCAGATCAAGGACAGCATCCAGAATCTCTTCAAGACCCCGTGACAAATTGAGAGGTAGGTTAGGACCTGGCAAACCTGAAACTGCTCTGGTAAGATTCTCGATTGCGATGCACTTTAATCCCGCCAACTTTGAAACGAGTTGTTCATCAAAGTGGACATTATTCAACTTCCACTCAACCACTCGCCGCAGGCTTTGAAGTGTTTTCACCTTGAGACGGCTCCACTCATCACCAGCGACAGAGTTCTGCATAAAACTCTTGAGAGTACCAGAAATTCCAATACCATCCATCACACCACGTAACAGCGCCACGTGATCATTTTGAGCAAGCTCACTTCTCGGGTACGAAGCAAAATTTGATCCCTCCACTACCTTAGTCTCAAGAAGATTAGCCATTTTCTCAAAGCATTTCAAAAGCCGATGGTTTTCTTTGTCCGAAGCATGATTCAACAATGTAGCATCGAAACTAAGGTAGCTGAAGACGCTTCCAAGAAGGTATAACGCTCCAAGAAGTTCCTTCCCTGACAGACTTAATTCAATTTTGTTGAAGCCTTCCTCGACGAAATCCGACAGCGCCTTGCTTACAGAGAATGCTCCAGCGCTGCACGTGGAAAACACAATCGTTGCCATATTCGAGAGAAAAGAGCGATCTTGGCAAACACCGACAGCACAAAAGAGTTTATGGGAGTCACTGGCAAGGGCAGTACTCACACACCCTGCGTCGAATGCACACACTTCCACGAGTGCCTTTGCCGCAGTCTCAAACACTAAGGTAGGCCGCTCGCTAACGGAATGTAGTTGCTCTGGTAGACCCAAAAGTGTCTGTAGTATGTACTCCACAACATGCCTCCGATCATCAACGTCCTCTTGGCTGTTTTCTTCATGTGAAGCTTTCAGAATTTCGACACAAAAGCGGACGCAGCTTTCAGCTGCCCCCATATCATGCATGCTTTTCTTTAGGTCCTTTTCGATATAGTTTGCCAGGAGACTTTTTGCCAAAGCACCCGTGGATGGCAACGGCTTTGCAAATAAAGCTTTATCTATTAGACGGCGGGTGTCTTCGTCAGGAACTGCGCCGAGCCGCAGTACCGCAAAACGCATTGTGATGTCATTTTCAACGGCCACAGAAGTGGTCAATAGTTCAGCGCTCCATCCGGCAATCGCAGCTCGAACACGCGCATAGTTCTTGCTGGGGTCAAACAGCTTAGACCCGTTTAGTAACTCAATGAGCTCTTGACGCACTTTAACCCGCACTTTAGGTGCGGCCGCTGAAGCGTATGCGCGTGCAAAAGAGGCAAATGCCTTCAGAGCATTTGCCCCGGCACCAGTGCGGTGCTCTTCTTCAGCGAGGCACCGCACAAGCAGAACTTGAAAGGCTTGCTCGGATGCTGCAATCAGCACCGGAACACGGACCGCAAGCACGGATAGTGATTCGTATATCCCTTGTCGAAACTCTCGCACAAACTCAGCACTGGATGCCTCGCTTTCCGTATGCGGGTTCATCAGCAGGCGCAGCAACGTCGGAAACAAAACAGGACCAAGTAAACCCTCCAGCAGCGCTAATTGGCAGTGATGAAATGTCCACTGACACAACCGTACACTCGCCAACTTAATTTTGTTGTCCACGTTTGGCGGACGTGATGATTCGGTCCCAAACATCAACTGGCACAGCAGCTGTAGAATAATTGGCAGTACATTTGCTGCCGTCTCAGATACCGAAAGTAATGCGAGCGTTTGCAGGATACTTGCATCAGCCAAACGAGTGCGGTTAGACAAAATGATTGCATCAGCTCCCTCAAATGCCCCTGAACTTTGCGCCACTTGACTGCCAAGCATTAACGCCATCAACCGGCGCATCACATTAGCGTCTTCCAACTCCTTTTCCTCGTACTTGGTCACCCGAGACAACTGTTCATCACTGAAAGCTTTGACTGCGTGATGAAAGGAAGCACTTCCTGCCAAGTAGACAGGGATTTTGTGCTTCGTCGAGATAGGCATTTCCTTTACTAGCTTCAGTGCATGTTGTTGTCGTTCGTACAGGGCCTCACGCTTAAGCTCAGTTACCTTGACTTGTTGAAGTCGCTCCACTCGAGATGTCATCAGACCATACATAGTTGTATCTGCAGCTGTCGTGGATGGAATTTCATACAGCACCAAATCCAGCAAGAAGTCTAGCACGACATCCACGTTGGCGTCGTTCTCGTACGTATCGTCGACGTCACCACTTAGTGTTGGTGGCTCCTCTCCCCCTTCTCCCCCTTCAGCCACTTGTTTATTGCTGGGGAAAATAGTCGAGGCACTGACAGGTAGAGCGCGTACCAGCAGTCTGAAAAAGGCCTCCTGCTGGGTGGTAGAAAAGCAAGCAATCTTCGTGACAATGGCAGCCAGCACTCTCGCTCGCTCCTCTGCCGACGCCGCGTCGAACCCCAGCTCTACACAACGTACGGCCATTGCCAGTAAGTAAACGAACCACTCTCATACAGACGCAAGTAGTTTCTCCCCACCGATAAAAAGCAGCGCCAGGTTGAACGAGAAGACGGACAGGTCCGAGCGCTGCAGCACCTGGCACAGCGCGTCCAGCGGCAACGCGGGGCGCGTCAGCGCCTGCAGCCGCGTCTTCACGTGAGCCACCACCTGCAGGATCTAGAGCCGAGACGAGGAGGTCAGCGCGCGGCAGGAGGGGGCTGGAAAAAAACGCCCGGTCGTCACCTTTTGCTGCAGCTGCAGCTCCAGCGGCGTCGCCAGCGAGCGCGGGAAGAGCGCGAGCAGCTGTGGCAGCAGCGACTGCAGCACCTGCAGCATGCGCTCGTCGTCCACGCTGGCCAGGCGGAACAGCACGCGGTCCAGCGCCTCCACGTCCTTCTGCAGGTCCGCCATGTTGCGCGCGATCGAGAATGAGAGGGGACCTGAGGGAGGGTGCGTCAGAGCAGGAATGATGGTGGATTACGAATCCGTCCTTCGAGATGTCCACGAGGACACGACGGCCACAGGTGCCAGAAGGCGTATATGAGCGTCTACAGCAAGAGCATTGCGTTGCGTGTGCTGGCGGTGTGAAACTGGGAGCGCGTCCTGGTCGTGGAAAGTGATCTTGGAGACACGGAGTAGACGTTAGAGGACGGCGGAGGACAAGTTGTCCACCCCTGAGCATTGAAAAACGTTGCAGTGCCTGCTGTGGATGGAGGAGCCTGCGGAGAGCTCAAGTGGGAAGACGACCGGCTTGGCGCTTGACTTGCGGTGGCCGTGAAGCTCTCATTTGCCTCATAGCTCAATTTCGGAACGTCATGCGGCATGACTCATAGCGGACGCATTGGATGTCAGTTCTAACCCCGCCAACGTCTTCTTCGCCACGGATCACTCCACTCCCTTCCAGCCTCGTCCTTCTCGACGCCTTCCTCGCAATAAAGCCTCGCACTAGTACCTGTCCTTGTGTCGAGTTGTTACCCCTCCGTTTACCGACCATAATGTCGTTGCCAGCTCGTGTCACTGCTCGACTATCGCTCCAGCAGCGGCGACGATGGCGGAGGAGCAGGCGCTGGCGGCGACGGAGGAGGCCTGCCGCGTGTACGTGGGCAACCTGCTGCCGCGCGCCAAGGAGAGCCACCTCACCAGCGAGTTCGCGCGCTTCGGCACCATCCACAGCGTCTGGATCGCGCGCAGAGTACGTCGCGTCTGCTGCCCGAGCGCCGCTGAGTCTGACGCGCTGTGCAGCCGCCAGGCTTCGCCTTCGTGCGCTTCGCCTCGCCCGACGCCGCGCAGCGCGCGGTGGAGGCCTGCGGACGGGACGGCGCCTTGGAGATCCTGGGCAAGGCGGTGCGCGTGCAGATGGCGGGGGACAAGCGCGCGAAGCAGTCGGCGGAGAGCAGGAAACAGGCGGTGGACGGCGACAGGAGACGGAGAAGTCGCAGTGCGAGACTGCGGGCGTCCGAGCGCAGGGAGACTCGACACAGGAGCACGAGCAGCTCCAGACGTCGAGCGAGAGGGCGAGAACGACGAGACAGGAGGTCCAGGAGCAGCAGCAGAGACGACTATCGACGTGGTAGATTTCGGTCCCGCTCCAGGTCGAGGAGGAGAAGTTTGAGCAGGTCGAGGTCGCGTAGACGAGATGGTAGTGGCAGCAGAAGTCGAAGTCGCAGTCGAGAGCGCACCGTAGCGAGAAGAAGCTCGAGCAGCCCAAGTAGACGACGACGGTGAACGAGGCAGCCTTGTGAACGATCGCATTGTTGGGCTGACAATCGAAGACCACAGCTTTTGTAATTGTCTTCATGTGTGAACGTTGAGTGATTCGTGTTTGCTTCCGGTGATGAGGAAGGGCATTTCCGCCATCAATTTTCGCAAGGTGTAAGGCTAAACCACCTCTTCAGCACCAGATTGAGCTGATTGTCGAAAGCAACCGCTGCAGCATCTTGTGGGAAAGCTTTCCGCACTTACGTGTCGGACAGTCCTCTTCCCACCGCCTTAGCTTGACGAACTTCGATTGCGTATATACAGCTTTCCTCTTCACCTAACTGAGGAGGTAGTACGTCTTGGACAGCAGTTTTTCTCGCTTCCTGCTTGCTGAAATGTACTGTGCATTACATCGTCATGAACACGCGAGGGCAGGTCATGGACGGCAGTCTCTATTTCGAAAGCTTACATGTTGGACATCTTTTTCATCCGTCTTGAGCATGACTCGTTCAGTTAGCCTTGGCTTATCTTAAATTAATACCACATTAAACACATTTTCTTCTTGCGGCCAAAGGTGACTGGTTAAATATATTGTTTAGAAATCCGTAAAAGTTTCTAAGGTGTCCTACATATGAACGGCACGTTATCACTAGTATTTCACTCTTCTATCAGTGCCATATCATTATACGATTTCCACTGCTTCTCTTCGTAATATTATTATATGCATACGCGGAACACCTCCAGGTTAAGGACAAGGATAAATGTTTGCATCTGCGAACGAGCAACGTCTTATAAGTCTGCTTTCAGACGAGCCTAGGTCAGCTTAGCATAATCCTCGTCCAACGCATGCACGATTAGTTGCAACTGTAAAGAGCCCGCAAGTAACACGTACCTCGTATCTGTCTTCGCACACGGGGCGATTAGACACGGATGAGATAAAAATATTTATCACCGGCACACCAGCCGTACAACCATCGTACCAACCACGTATTTCTGTGGAGAGCACTAGGACTTCCGGCAGTGCTCTCTTGACATCAAAGGATAGCTCTGTGCCTTTCCCAGATATCCAAACACTCCTTCTCTTTTGATGCGCTGGTTTATAATTCTTGAGTCATCATATCGATTATCGAGGTCCTGATGGATAATGAGATCGCCGAGACTTGAGCAGAATCGCTATCATGTGCATCATAATCCACGCAGACGAGTCGCCGAGGTTTGCTTAGATCCCAAAGAACAGCTACTTCGTGACCTAACAGTGACGTATCTGAACCGTATTTTCAAATAACAGAGCATCACGCTCTAGGAATACAACAAACGTTAGTAGAAACAAGGAACCCATATGAGCTATTTGCAGAACAAAACACAGTAATGCAATGACTCGTCTTCATACCAGAATGCGCTGTCCTCGTCATCAGTGCGACGCGAATGATTGCAGTATCCAAGATATGATGCCGCAACCCGGTAGACTCTGCAGCGAATTCCATACGTTATCAACGCACTTTCAATGCATCCAGTGACAAGCCACGACCTCGTTTCCGTTGGCACTTGCTTCGGAATCGCCACCAGCACGTGAATTTGGTCTTCACTTGATTGAAAGTCATCTCCAATGTTTTCAGAAACAGTCTTGGTTCCTTATCTCTCCAAAGGTGTGTGACCGCATTCATTCAGTGTCACAGTGGCAACGTTTGCAGTAACCCAGCCGTGCCACCCGCTGTCGCCCTTCATCGCCAGGAAGAGCTGTAGCTTAATGGTAGGGCTGTTTCGTGCAGTGCACAAAATTGCATTTAAATAATTTCGTGCACTTTGAGCACAGTTCCATTCAAATGACGCCTCGTATTCATCATTGCACGCTAACTACGTTGATTCTCAAGCGAACGCGGCGGCCGTGGGCAGGAAGTGTCCGCACCGTCGACGAAAGGCTTCGGTTTGGACCACTGGCCAGCTACACTCGCAGCACACGGCGTCGACCTTGAGGAGGGACGTTGTCTGCTGCTCTTGCTTGGTCTCATCAAGTAAATGGTTTGAGCATTTACTGCAAAAGGTGAAGTTCGTGGGCATCTTGGCTCGGCAGGTTCGACATGTGCGGGTAGCTTCTAGCACGGCAGACTCGAGCTTTGGTTTGCGGCAACCCTCCGCGCTGAGCTTGGTATCGGGTGACCACCTCCGCTCTGTCGGTGCTGGACCAGGTTCTGGATCGCCGACCTGCGCATCGGTTCGCGTTGGGCTGCGTCGCAGCCACAGCATGTCCCTTTTGGTCAGCTCCTTCTCCGGCAGCTTGGAGCCGTCCTCCTTGCCGTACAGCAGCTCCTGGGCAGGTTTAAGCACGACGTTGCCGTTGTCCTTCACGTCGTGCAGCACGCCTTGCCCAGTCTCTCCGCTCTTCACTCGCACAGACACGTCCATGCCAATGCACTTGCGCATGAAGAGCTCCGGGTTGTTCATGTAGCCCGGAAGCTTCTGCTGCTCACGCACAGTACATGAGCGTCTCCAACAGCACAACAAGCATAGACCGTCATAGCGCGCCCCGCCACTGCATCATTTTGTCATCCTTCGTCGCCCAGAGGCGCTGGAATTCTGCCGCCGTGGCCTTCTCCTTGTCCATGGTGATTTAGTTTTAGGGCTGCAGGACCCAAAGTTTGAATGGCCGTCCCCGGACACTTCGATGAACTCGCCACCTCATACGTGGCCATCGGCGCTTCCTGCTGCAGAAGATGCAGGGCTCCGCTGCGCGCGACTAGCCGCTTAGTTGAGATTTTCCCGTGTCGAGGGCGCACCATGGACGGCGAGGAGAAAGAGGCCGAGACTCGGGACGAGCAGCGGCCGAGTCGCTTCGGCCTGGTCAGCTCCGAGCTGTTGGACGAGCTGCTCGCCGATTGCAAAGGGCCCGACGCCATCTTCCACGGTGTCGTGTACCGCATTCGAGCCCTGTTGGAGAGGCAAGAGCTCCGAGTCGCCCCTGTATCCGTGCCGATCGAAACGGAACTGGAGATCGACGACCTGCTCCAGGACATCAAGACGTCCGTGTACGCCCATGTCAGCTGCCTGAACGAGGAGGTCGGCGAGTCCCCCTGGTGGGACGGAGTGGCGCAAATTCCTCATCGAGCTCAGTTCGACGCTGGCCTGCACACACGCGTGACCGCGCTGTACCGTTCGTTGGGTGTCGAGCAGGACAAACTGGGAGGAAGTCTGGGAAAAGGACCGAGAAAAACAAGCGGTCTACTTCGATGAGACGGAGCCAAGTGAAACAGGTCAAGGGTGGCGACATTGCTGGTCGCTGTTGATTTCTGGGCCAGACGTGCGAATGAGCTTACACCGGCCGAGCTTGAAGGGATATTCGCTAGGATGCGTGGTATGTCAAGCACTCTCACTGAGGCTACTGAAGCTGTAGTAAAGCCCGTGGATCCGCCACCAAGGCGGACAATTAATCGCCAGGAGTTACATGCCAAATTACGAAGGAGGCGGTGTCTATCATGGAGAGTGGATGGGCACTCCCGTCGACGTCCGGAAAGTAATCGACAGGGAGGGCGCCTTCTTTGAGAGGGAAGGCGGCATATGGAGTGGGTTAAGTCACCCCCACATTGCGAGTTTGCTTGGGGTATGTGAGAGCGAAGGTGGTGACCTGCTGTTCGTCACTGAGCCAGCAGAGTGCGGTAATATCGTGAGGTACTTAAACAGCACCACAGGTAAATCTTGGCAGGTGATGCTTCAAGTGGGATACGCCCTTGAGTATCTGCACGAGCGCGGAATTGTCCACGCAGGAGTAAAGCCTGACAACATTCGGGTCAGGCGTGGCGAAAAAGTAAAACTTACGGGTTTCGAATACAGCATGACAACGGAGCAGCTTGCTACGTCAAAAGCTAATGTGATTCGTGAAGATTTTAGATGGCACGCCCCTGAGCGTTTGGCTGGGTCAAGTCCATCGTTACACAGCGATGTGTATTCATTTGCAATGTGCATCATTCTCGCTATTAGTGGTCAGCCACCCTATGGAGCTAATGTTAGTGATTCAGAAGCTCGTGAACGTATCGAAATACCTCATGCGCTTCCTGAACGCCATCCAGGGTTCGAGGATGATGAGTGGGAACTGGTGGAGAAAATGTATTGCTTGGATCCTAAGGAGCGATTCACTCGTCACAAGGCAATCGTTCAACTGACTCAGTTTGCTAATCGCGAAACATCCAGGGCCAGTGATCTTAAGGAGGATGAATATGTTGAGGCGGGCATGGACACTCTACTTAATCGTGCGGACGACGTTGCCACCAGGTGGCCCGACACATTAAGCGTCAAAGATGGCGATGTTCTGACCGCAGCTAATCAGCCACCCAAAGCACCCTGTAAACGAGGAAAAGACTACCCCTGGGCAATTCCTCAGCACGAAGTCTATTTTAACGAACATGAAAGTCGAAGTAGTTCTCCATTTCTACTGCGTCATTCGGGGAAATGGCTGGACGCGAACGTTATCGTGGAGCATATTTGCGTGCATCCTCGCTGGTCTGAGGTTAATTTTGAAGATGTTGCGGAGACTTGGCGCAATTTGAAGCATCCAAACCTGCTTTAATTCTATGGAACATGCCAAGCCGGAGAACACCTTGTTCTTCTTTGCGAGAATGCAGAGTACGGTAGTCTTCTTTCATATTTGTCTCAACATAAAGATCAAATCTGGCAAAAGATACTGGAAGTTGCTTTGGGGCTTCGCTATTTGCACTCTCGTGGGCTTTTGCATGGTGATCTAAGGTGTCAGAACATTTTCGTAGACGGCGCCGGGAAAGTAAAAATCTTAGGGCTCGAGGTCTACTTCAGGAATTTCGAGCCTGAAAGCAGTGTTCTGGAAGAACAAAAGGAAAGTGGCACAACGAGATCACGGCATAATTTCAGATGGTGCGCCCCAGAATGCTTTAAAGGGCAACAAGATTCCAAATCGGATTTCTGTACTTTTGGCAAATGCATTCTCGAGGCTGTGACTGGAGAGCTACCCGAAGGAAATCATCGACCTGACATTGCCGTGACAGGAAAGCTTCCGAACATCCGACCCGAAAGGTTTGCCGTCACCAGTGGGACCTGGTGCAAAGCATGTGTTGTGACGACCGAAACAAGCGACCGATAATGTCCGATATCGTGCACCACCTTGCACGTTTCGCTGCGTTTGAGAAAGCGAACTATGAAAGTGATAAAATCTCCATTTTGCTTACTTCTCAGTTTGAGTTTCCTAAAACGTACGTCGACATCCAGACGATGATTTTTAGCCCTTTTATCGAGAAGGAAAAGGATGAAGATGTGTACTCGACAACCATTGACGGTATTGTCGAAATTGCAGAAGGCGCCATTTTTGATATAATGGAAACAATTGAGGATGACTTGAAGTCTGATCAAAGAATGGAATGCCCCCTTACGGAGACTTGTGCAGCGCTTCAGAACATAAAGGCCTCAAAGGGTAGCGAGCACTGGCAGATTAGCTCTGCCAACGTTAAAAATATTGGAGAGCCAATTGGGAACGGAGCCTTCGCAGATATATACCGTGGTGAATTTGCCGGTACCCCTATCCCTGTAAAGAGGTTGCGAAAATCCAACCAACACGCAAAAGACGTGATTAAGCATGGGATAAGCGTGTGGTATCCCCTCAATCACCCCCATATCATCAGTTTGTATGGTGTTAGTGAGGGCTGCGATGACTTCGAGCATTCCAACGTTTGCTTCGTGTGCGAACTTGCAGAAGAAAACGTGGCAACATATTTGAAGAAGAATAATCGCCACATCTGGCAGATTTTGTACGAAGGCAGTCTGGTTTGCAAGCCATGCATGCTAAGGGCATCGTGCACAACGACCTAAAGCTGGATAACTTCCTCGTCGCAGCGGACGGGTCTGCAAATGTCAGTGACTTTGATTTGAGTGCTATAAGTGACGACGCAGAACCGCAAAGTAGAAAAGATGCTGGCACACCGCAATGGACAGCACCAGAATGGCTAGAGGGCAAGCGAGGAACAAAATCTTCGGACACGTACGTTTTGCAATGTGCATTATTGAAGCTGTAACAGGTAATCTACTATGGGGGGATACCTCAGATGCAGTGGTCATTAAACATGTGCGCAACCGTCGCTTTCCCGAAAAGCCAAAAAAATTCGAAGATAAGGACGCTGTGTGGACACTAGTGAACGCAATGTGCCAGTACAATCCCAACGAAAGGGTACGACTGGATCTTGCCGTACGCGTTCTCAAAGTACTGGCAAGGCGGCCTTCAGTTTCCCTCATATCTGCAGCACCCAGTGACCAACTTCAGCAGCGTCATGTCCCTAACGTTGCTTGACATTGTTCAGGTTTACGACCAAGCAATTTGCATGCGTTTAGTCATTCCGTCAATACTGCAACCAAGGGAGCGTTGTCGACACCACAGAACCCATCGGCTATTGAGCATTCGAAGTAATACTGCTATAAGATAGGGTAGCTCTACCCTGCTGTCACTTCGGTCAATGCTAGGTCGTAGGATGAGTTGAATCTACAACAGAACTTGTACAATCTTATTGCTGCTAGTGTCAGTGCCTACGCAGCCTATGCCAACATGGTAGGCGTAACATCCGCAGTGAAGGTAGTCGCGAGGGACCGAAGAATTGAAAGCAAGTTTCGCGCTAAAGCTTGTTCCTCGATAAAGCAAAGAATTTTTGCACACTACCCTCGGCAAAGATTCGGCTGCAAGTTCTTGATCCGCGTTGGGTTCAAAACTACCTAATACATGTAGCAAGTTCGCCTGCATCGATAAGGAGGCATTGGTCTTGTAGCTGGACTTCCAGCCAGCACTGCAAACTCATCCACCTCCAGAATACCCGTTCGCATTGTGTTTGGCGTCTTCGAGGTTGCCAGCAGCAGCACCTGCTGCTCGAGCTCTTGGCAGTCTTCACGTCAGCACGCTATGTGAGACTTGATGCTCATCAGACGAGTCAAGGATCGGGTCCAGCGGACCGCTGGTTCCCGCTACCTTGCGCACCTCACTCGAGCTTTCGCCGTCCAGAGCACACCCGCCGTCCTGCTCCCCCAATGGATACCGCAAGCTTCCCTGTTGACAGACTCAAGAACACGGACAGTCTGGCAGTCCTGCAAAACCTCCGCACGAGATGCAGCCGCAGCCCCGAGAACGAGAGGCTTTGCAACCTCCTTTGTGACCGCCTCGAGATTTTGCACGACAGCGTCGCACGAGTCGAGTCGGGGGCCCCGGTCAAGCAAAGATTTGTCGACGTCATGGTGCGCTTCGTCAAACTGACTCATCGCCGCCCTCTTCTTACTCGACTTGGAACCAGCGACTCAACGATATTCAAGATCCGCGAGCTTCAGCTACTCCTGGACGACGTCGCCGCCAAACTCGATGTGGTCGACATGCCATCGTGGCAAGATCACTGGAGTACTGCTTGTGAATTGCATCGATCGACCTTGGTCGATATGGTATCTCGCGCCGACAGTCGCATGTTGGTAAACGAACTGCGTGCGGACCAAGTCGAGGAGGTGCTTCGAACTCTTCACGCCAGTCTTCGATCGAGTGAAGTGCCCCTGCTCACAGACTGTGTGCGGGAGACGTACGATCGCATTGCCAAGTTCTCACGAATGGAAGGGCTGCAGATGTTCGACTGGTATATTCCACGCCAAAACGTGACTGTCGGATATCACATTGGTAGCGGGACGTTCGGCACTGTCTCGCATGGAATGCTAAGTTACGGCGGGTCGGAGAAGAAAGTTATCGTGAAAGAGCTCCATAAAGAGCTTGCTAACGACTCGAGCTCGAGCGGGCTATTCCTCGACCAACTGCAATTCTGGGATGGTCTCATGAAGAACGAAAAGATCCCAAAAACGCACATTCTTTCTTTGATAGGTGGTCATCACCTTGGCTCCCCAAAGCTCTACGTATGTGAGGATGCAGTCAATGGTGACCTACTGACATTTTTGGGCAAAGCCGAGAATCAATCTCTGTTTTTCCCAATGTTCCTTCAAGTGACAGAAGCTCTCATGATCTTGCACTCGAATGACATCGTCCATGGAGCTCTTAAATGCAACAATATTTTAATTGGCAAAGACAACGTTGTAAAGCTGAGTGACTTTGGCTTCAGCTACATTCGCAGCCTCTCCGTCGAATTGAGCTCAAACAAAGACAAAGCAATGGCCGACGCTGTTCGCTGGAAACCAAAGGAAATGCTGGAAGAGACTGCTGATCCGGAGCTTCGTTATACTGCAGACATTTATTCTCTCGGTATGTGTATGATCGAAGCGATCACTCAAGCGCCTCCATTTGAAATGTGTGATGACGACGAGGTGATGGCGATGATCATGAGCGGTGCCGGGCATCCCCGTCCTGATAATGTGCCAGATGAAACATGGGACTTGATATCTGATCTTTGCAACGCAGATTGCAGACAACGACCGACACTTGACCAAGTAGTACAGCGAATGACTGAGTTGTCGCTTTCCGAGCGTGGTAGCAAAGGCGCAGAAAATGATATCGATCCTGAAGTACTGCCCGAAGCTGAATCAGACTCGCAAAACCAGGCAGGAATATGCCCCGAGTGCGATTTTGCTGAGGAATTCAACGATAAGTTTTGTCGGTGTTGTACACTTTTTGGAGACGAACGCAGTTTTTGAATGAAGTCCACGTGGGGATTCATCTACAGATAGTGAACGCTAGTGCAAAAAATATAGTAATAATTGCTGTGCTGTGAATTGTGCTGCCTCAATACGTCAGCTTCGCATACTCTGACCTTGTGTAAAGGGAGTCGCTTCGTAAGCGCTTGTGATACTGTGCAAAAATGAAAGCATCAAACAGTCAAGCAGATAACACTGTTTAGCCCAGCAGGTTGACTGTGCATTGGAATTTGCTGTACATTGCAATGGTGACCACAACATCAATGTTGGTGCATACTTCGAAGTACAAGCTAGTCTGATAAGCAGTACTCGTAACACTAAAATAGTTGATACGGTGATCGATCGAGGGGAACAAGCGAACTTGGGCCTTCAAGTATTGGGATCGATGAGCACGTCAACGACTCGTCGCCAGCGCTCTCATTTTCCCAGTCGTGTATCAACTTGCTATCTGCCTGGATTAGACAGTCATCATTATCGAAATTATCGAAGACAAAACGAGATGTATGCGCGATCGCTTCGATGTCCTCATTAATCTCATGAGCGAGCGTAATTTTGATCACAGGCTGCTTGGGTGGACTCCACTTCGAACCACCCCCTACCTTTTCTGTTGGAGCTGTAGTTTCAAACTCTTGGGATATAGCTTTTATTTGGCTCGATTTTGGGAACACTGTTTTCGCTGAGCTATGTTTTGTAGGGCATGGCGCAGCAGGATCAGAAACTTTTCCGCTGGATGCTACATCAAAGCGATCACAAGTGTCCACCCTCTCCTCTGCTTCTTTCTTCGGCGGTGAGAAATGCTTTGAAGCATTTTGGGGGGTCAACCCGTTAATAATATCCGCTCCAGCTGTTCGAAGCGATGACGATAACTTGCCGCGCGGAAGCGGGATTTTGGTGTCACCTCGCAGCGGACGTGGCCGCGGGGCAGCGATCACTGGCTGAAGTTGTTTGGAGCTAGAGACCGCAAGCTTGTCGATCCTGGCTTTGTCAATACTGCCTCGTACCCCAGAGTTTCGTCGTCGAGAATCAGCAACAAAAGCCTTTTGATTCGCTTCGACGGCAAGTGTAGTGCGCAGGCTGGTGAGCACGGCATGCTGCTCTAGTAATTGCTTCTTCACGTCTTCATTCTGTTTCTTGAGCTCTTCGCAAAAATCTACAATCTTTGTTATTGCCATGGGGTCTGACACAGCTGCCGCTTTCACCACCATTGTATCCACCAGCTCTCCCTCGTCTTGATTCGACAAAGCAGTAGCTTTGGCATCCTTCAGTCTGTCCTCTAACGACGAGCACGCCGCAGTGTTCTCGCTAACATCATCTGTCTTGCTCTTAACTCGAGGATCGTTATCTCTCCAACTCTCTCGATGTGCACTGCCATCGTCCTCTTCAGTCCTGGAAGTGTGGCGGTGTCGACGCTGCTCCTTCTCCTCAGCTTCTCGCGCCAGTCGCTGCAATCGGCAGCAGCAACACCAGACGTTAGCGCCGTCCAGCATCCTGAACACCATGCTTTTAACCCACACCTTCTTCTCCTCGATCTGCGCCTGCAGCCCCAGCAGATAGTCGTCTCTGGACTGCGGCTGGACGCGCCGCCTCCCCGCCTGACTGCACGCGCCGCGCTCGCAGCCCTCGCTCCTGCTGTCGCCCTCGCGCTGCGGCGCGCTCTGCGACCGGCTCTGCGGCTGCGCGCGCGCGTCCTGTCGCTCTCGCTTTTCCCGGATCTGCTGCTCCAGCGCCTCGCGCCACTGCGCCGCCGTCAGCTGCTGCACGCCCCGCCGCCCCATTCCTGTCGGCGCCGCTTCAAGATGCAGTTGGTGTGGCGCACACGAGCGCGCGCCCATTGGCCGAAAAGAATCGGTGGCGGCCCGAGTGAAGCAGCGCCTCACATATTCGTCCCCAGCCCCGCGCGCCGACCCCCATGCCGCTGTACAAGCAGGTGCTGCTGACCAACCTCAAGTCCCCGCCCAAGGACGTGGCGCGCGTGTTCCAGGACTGCGCGGCGCTCATCACCTCGCAGGGCGGCGTGATCCGCGCCACGGAGAACCGCGGCGAGAAGCGGCTGGGCTACGGCATCGAGGACCGGCGCTGGGGCGCGCTGCAGCGCCACTACGAGGGCAAGCTCATCGTGCAGCAGTTCAACACGTCGCCCGCCGTGCTGCAGGAGGTGGAGGCCAAGCTCAAGAACAGCTTCCCCATTATCCGCTTCCAGACCTTCAAGATCCGCGACCCCGTGGACAAGCTCATGAACACGCGCCTCACGCTGGAGCAGGCGCAGCTGCTGCTCAACCCGGCGGCCAAGGCCAAGGCCGAGCAGGCGGCGCGCGACGCCAAAGAGGCGCGGCGCCCCCGCGCGCGCGGCCTGGCCGACGTCAAGCCCGAGGACTTTTTCGACACGGACGACGAGAAGGAGGCGGCGCAGTTCAAGCAGTACGTGCCCGAGTGGAAGCGCGACGCGCTCTTCGAGCCCGACGTGCCCGCGCACCTGCAGGACAAGCAGCACTAGGTGGCTGGATGCGCCGCACCGCGCCGTCGCTCGCGTAGAAATAGAGAGAACCTCACACACCAGAAACAAGAGAATTGCAGACCGATCGACCGACGCGACGCGGCGTCCTGATGCCGGTCGCGTCGAGCGCCCGAGTTGCTGTTTATTACTAGTATGGCTTCGTTCGTTTCGTGTCGTCCGTCAGCTGCTGCTGTCTGCCGCGTCCGAGGCGATTGCGCCTTCCGCAGAGACAGTGGCTGTGCGACCTGCTTCGCTCTCGCTGCGTTGGCTGCTTCCTCTGCTGCAATCGACGCGAGCGCCGCCCTACTTGGTCTTCTGCAGCTCCTTCCGCAGCTGGTTGCAGAACTCGTCGTCGGCCTCGTCGACGTCCCAGTCGTCCTGCCACTGCTGCTTGATGTGCGCGTCCTTCTCCTCGGCCTGGCCGTTCCAGTCCGCGTCCTCGAACTCCTCGAACTCGTCGTCCTCCTCCGTCACCACCACGAGCGCCGGCGCCTTCTCGGCCGGCTCGGGGGCCGCCGCCTTGCCCGCCGCCGCCTTGCTCTTCTGCTCGCTGGGCTTGCTCATGCTCGCTCAATACTGGGAGATCTTGCCCGAGGGAGAAGCGGCACGGTGGACCACACCAGCAGTACGTGGCCCACGCCATTCAATGTGGCCCACACAACCGAGCGTTGGCGCGAGCTTCAAGACGAACTTGCTTGCGTATCATCGGCGGCACTTTCGCTCTCGCCGCCTCGGCCGCATGTGGCTCTCGTCCTTCGCCGCCGCCGACGCGCACCCGCTGCCCGTGCGCGCGCACGTGTGGAGCGCGCGCGACCCGCCGCTGGGCGCCGCGGCCGACGCGCTGACGCTGGTGGCCACGCGCGACCTGTCGCTGCTGCGCCGACTGCGCGTCGTGCACGATTCGTTCGTGACGCTGCAGTTCCAGCGGCGACGCCACGTGGGGAGGCTGCGGCTCCTGCCGGCGGAATCCGGTGACGCGGACGACGTGGCGGACGTCACGCTCTCGCCGCTGCTGGCCTTCAACCTCGGCGTGCCGCTGCACTCGGCCAGCGCCGACCACGCGACGGTGTCGGTGAGTCGCTGAGTACCAACGAGATGCGCTGAGTAACAGGCCGATTAACTGGGTGTCAATGTGGTTTGTTGAAGTTGTCCATCTGCGCGGCGTCGCCGCAAGACTTGGGACTCGCAGTGCAGCCGACGATGCCGTTCCGACGCAAGCAGCAAGAGCAACCGGCTGCAGCTTTCTACGCTATGATTGCGCCACTGCTGGTGTCCAGCCTGTCGTGTCGACAGCATGCATTGATGCAGCAGCGTGACGGGCTGCTCGACGCCATTCGGGCATTTTTCGCCTCGGCCAAGGTGCTGCAGGTTGGGGACGTGTTCGCGGTGACGTTGAGGGAGACCACTCAGTCGCATGTACCCAAGGAGAACGAACGGTACAAGGAGAACTACGTGCCGTACAAGTGTGTGGAGGTTCCGGCAGCATGTATGCTGCCAACAGTTGGTGAAGCTGCTGAATCGGTGACGGAGCTTATGCCGCCCACTTTGGATCTGGATACGTCGCTCATGTTCTTCCGAGTTGAGAAGCTGAATGGAGAAAATATAGACGCTTTAGCGCTGACAGTGTCGGAGGCGACGGAGCTCATGCAAGGCTCGTCATCGTCATCCTCTTCCCCGGATGAAGCAACCATTAAGCAGTTTATGCTACAGAACAGCTATCAGGAGGTCGCTCCGCCGTTTGACTCGCCACTGCCCTCGGCAACCCAGCAAAAGTTGTACGAAGTTCTGTATCCGGCTCAACTGTGTGAGATTCCAGTATCAGTACTACTTAGTGGTGCGCGCGGAGTTGGCAAACGAACTCTTGTTCACCAGGTGGCGAAGCAGTTGGGTGTGATCACTGTGGAAGTGCCATTCACTGAGCTCACAGGACAGTCGGAACTTCATCTACTGGAAAACGTTCGAGACCAAGTCACTAAGGCTCAAGCATTATCGCCGTGCTTGCTTTATATCAGCCATCTCTTCCCTGTGGAGAAAGACAACGAGGAAGCGGAGTTGCGCATCGGCGCTGTATTGTCTGAGTGTATTCGCTCTCTCAGCCAGAATCAGCACAGTATCCCGTTAATTGCGTGCGTTGAAGATGTGAATGAAGTGCCAAAGTTCATTCGGCAGTGCTTCCTGTACGAAATGCACCTCGAAGCCCCCGACCAGAAGAAGCGTCTTGAGTTCTTGCAGCATACGGCGGCCTCAATAGAGCTAAGTGAAGACGTGGATTTACAGGAAGTCGCCCAGTTGACTGCGGGGCGAACGTATGGAGAGCTGTCGGCTATGCTGGCAGATGCTGGTAGTCTAGCAATTGAACGATTTATTGGGGACGAGACTGACACCAATGAGGAATCATTTGACGAGCTAATATTCGCAAACTCGGATGACCTACAACATCAGTGCTCTGTGTCAGCAAAAGACATGGAGGAAGCAGCCAAGAACCAACAGGCTCAAGCATCTTCCGCAAATATTGGCAACGCGTCGATTCCAAACGTGAAATGGACTGATGTGGGTGGTTTGGAAGACGTAAAGGACGAGATCCTGGACGTGGTACAGCTACCAATTAAGCATCCAGAACTGTTTGCAAGTGGTGTTCGTCAGCGATCCGGAATTTTGCTATATGGACCCCCAGGAACTGGCAAGACGCTACTTGCGAAAGCCATTGCGACAGAATGCAACCTTAACTTCCTGAGTGTAAAAGGCCCTGAACTACTTAACATGTACATCGGCGAAAGTGAGAAAAACGTGCGGCAGGTGTTTGCGAAGGCTCGAAGCTGTCGCCCCTGCATTCTGTTTTTTGACGAACTGGACTCGCTTGCCCCAATGCGCGGACGAGGCTCGGACTCGGGTGGTGTCATGGACCGCGTGGTCTCTCAGCTACTAACGGAGATTGATGGTCTTAGCGGCGGTGGCAATGACCAAGTGTTTGTCATCGGGGCTACAAATCGACCAGACCTGCTGGAAACGGGTTTGCTGCGTCCAGGTCGCTTTGATCGGTTGTTGTACTTGGGAATTTGCAACGAGAAATCGGCGCAATTGAAGGTGCTAAAGGCTCAAACAAGGAAGTTCACGCTTGCAGAGGATGCTGATTTGGAAGCAGTCGTAGATCATTGCCCGACCAACTTCACAGGTGCCGATTTCTACGCTCTCAGCTCCAGTGCGCTAGCAGCGGCACTAAAAGACCGTGTCGAAGCTCTGGATCGGCAGCTTGGTGCGTATTACGTGCTTGAAGATTTGAAGTTGAGGATATCTTCTTACCTGTTCTGACATGTTTGTGCACTTGTTTGTTTCTTTAGAGGAAATCAATGAGGAAGACTGCTACTCCTCCAGCCCCATGACGATCCGTCTTCTTCTCAATCGATTGTCACCGGAAGAGTTGCGTGTGCCAGTTAGTCAAGAGCACTTCATGACGGCTCTTTCGCAGGTTGTTCCATCGGTGTCTCCTGCAGAGATCCAGCATTACGAGAACCTGAAGAAGCAGTACAGCTCGAGGCAAACGTGATTGCACGAAAGAGCACAACCATGCGTAGTGTAGAGCTTTCTGCAGCTGCCCAGACAGGTCGTTCTGGCGGAATATGTGTACGTGAATAGGGTTTTTGCAGTGGCGTTAAATTGCGCTTCAATATGGATCGGATGTTATTGATTATTTTGCTCATGTTACAGTTGCTCAATTTTCAGCCACCACATGACGTGTGGCTGGTTCGAACAGCGTGAGATGCCAGTCATATGGCCAGTGCATTTGCCGTCCTCTTCCTCCAGAGAGGGTGACCAGCTTTAGCATGTAAAGGGAGAGGCACCCACGAACGTGGTCGAGCAGTGATACCACAGTCGAACTCACAACTCAATTTGCTCTGCTGCAGCTAAGCAAATAGCAAAGTCCAGTCCCAGGTTACCGACATGGTTCGCTTCATCTGCTCCCTCACTGTGTTGTCTTTGGCAATTAGCTCGGTCACGGCTACTTCATACGGCGACACATGGAGCAGCCAGTTCAAGAGCAAACTCAACATCTTGCCGAAGCCTGCTAGTGACTGCTCAGTGTGCTTCTTCGAGCAGACTAACTTCTCTGGATCCAAGTTCTGCATTGGAAAACGTGAGAAGAGCTGCACGAAGGCAAACCCGATCACAGCTCCTGGAACGATCCAGAGCGTCAAGTTCATCAAAGGGTGTAACCTCGTTGTTAACGTCCGTGTGACGGATGCGCCATACGACGAACACGTTGATGTGATCTCCTCGGACACAGTGAACACGGGGTACAACCTCTCCACTGCCCACTCCGTCCAAGAACTCTACGTGGAGGAGGCTGGGCGTGCCTGCTTCCTGGGTATTCCCGAATCTGGAAGTGGATATGGTCTTTGCTACACAGACAATGTGCCTGTTGTCGAGGACAAGTACCGGAACGCACTCACCGAGCTGATGCTATTCAAGTCGAGTGCTAAAGATTTCGACGTCATCGCCTACGAGAACGACTACTACAACAGCCCCCAAAAGACACCGGTGCAGGTTAATGTCTCGGAAGGAAACACTCCAGGAGCTGAACAGCGCTTTACTGGGTACAGCAAAACATTAGAGACTACGGAGACTGACAGCGTGACGGGGATGAAGAAGACCTTACAGAACAAAGTACGTTCCGTCAAGTTCGTCTCCCCAGATGAAGACTCAACTCCTGGGTCTGTCGCTCCGGCCCCGTACACTGCTTAGATTTGTTAATGTGCCAATGTAGAGTTGCAACATTTTTACTGTGAGCATGCCGTGTGGACAATCTTAACATCTGATATCCGAAATGCGGGTCTCAGTTATTTGTTCCTCTTCCCTGCCCGTGCAGCAATTGCCACTTAGTCTGTGACCTAAATATTTGACGTATCTGCACGCTTAAATATTAGACACCTTACTACATTTCTACTCGATGCCATACTTGCGCTGCACATTATCGTCTGGATTTTCAGTAACGATCTCCGAGCGCTGTTTGCTCCAGACCAGCCGTGGCGGAATCCCTGTGCTGTCGAAGAGATGTGCGTTGGGCACACGACTTGCTAGTCGACGAAAATTGCGCGTGATTAACGACGAAGCCGCATCAATGATGGATCGAGGGACGTCGCGCCCGTAGCCACTGCTGCGCTTATCTACTCGCTTATACGCCTCCGTGATCGGGATGTCGAGGCAGATGACGTGAACATCAAAGCCTGCTGCTTTCACTTGGTCAATGGTCCGGGCATAGCTGGTGAAGCTCTTTCCGCTGCCGTGGAGAATCATATTCTTGCGCGACATGATAGCACTGTGGAGGTTCTTCTTCAGAATGAAGCGAGCCTCGTCGCGGCAAAGTTGATAGCGGGTCTGTGGACCTGGCAATAGCTTTGCGTGCGGCTTGGAACTCACTTTTGCAGCGTTGGGGTCGGTCACGCTGCGACTCTCCGGTTCATTGCCTAGCCCCACATTGAGCATAGCGTGGTAGAACTCCGGAAGCAGCGCAATAACATCGTCGACATCAAAGTTGACAAAATCTTGCAATGTGAGTTGACCCATGAGGTCTAGATGGCTAAGCATCGTTGACTTGCCCGACCCCGGGATTCCCAGTAGCAGCACAAACTTGGGACTGGTTAAATCCTGAGGTGCTGAGGAGTATAGCTGCTGAGCGATGCGAGCATGTAATCGGAGCCGCTTTGGCGAGAAATATCCCTGGTCATTGGTATGTAGCTGAAATGTGGACGTAGGAGGTAATGGCGTCATAATATCCGCGTCCAGCGGGTCAGCCTCGGAGCTCATGACGGCCGGGTCTGCATTTTTGTTGAGCTGCCGAAACACGGATGCGGTGCCCTCACTCACATGACCGCTGCCACCATGGATCTCACTGTCTGTCTTTGCAGGAGCCGCAGTGGTTGCCTCGTTGTCCGAGGGCACGACGAGCAAATTCTCCACTTCCGACGCGACCTTGCGGCGGAACGAGTACGCGCTCTCCGGGTCCAGCGTCGAGTGCGACGTGTCCAGAAACACCGGTCCACACGTCTGCGTCTCGAGGATCTGGAAACCCGCCTCCGTGAGCGCGCCCATGAACTTGATGAGCTTCTCTGGCTCGTCCGCCAATGTCAGGAACTGCGTCGCCGAGGCTGCGCTGCTGTGCGAGTAGGGCACGCCGTCGTCGTCGAAGTCCTCGTCGTCCAGGGCCACGAGCGGCTCGTCGCTGGCCGCGTCCTGCTCGTCGTGCGGCACGATGAGCTCGGCGTCGAAGTCGTGCAGCACGCGCAGCAGCTGCGGCTGGCGGCGCGGGTCCCGCCGCACCTGCAGCAGCAGCTGCGAGCGCAGCAGGAGCTGCTCGTTGGCCACGCAGAAGTTGACGGTGGTCAGGTGGAAGAAGGTGACGGCCACCAGCGCGCGCAGCCGCTTCTTGAGCGGCGGCAGCTCGCGGTCGCGCAGGAAGCACGAGATGGTCACGCGCGAGAGCTCCGGCACCACCGTCGAGCGCACGCACAGCCCCGTGATGTTCTGGTCCGCGTAGCCGAACACGTCCGCGATCTGCGCCAGCGTGCCTGCATCGCCGTCCCCGGCAGCACACAAACAGTCAGTGGAGTCGGAGCGCCGCGCAGGCCGCCAGAGACCCACCCGGCCGGTTCACCACCAGCGCCGAGATGATGCGCTCCTCCAGCCCGTCGTTGGGCTTGTCGTCCGCGCCCGAGCCCGCGGGTCCCGCGGGAGCCGACGCAGACGAAGAGGCTGAGCCCAGATTCCGCCGCGGGGCGAAGACGCTCGCGGCGCGCGCGAGCCGCCACCGCGCCTGCCGCAACATCATGTCGGCGGTCGGTTAGCCGCGGACGCAATGATGGAGCCATATCGAGTGTGTGGCGCACACCACTCTGACGATCGCTTTGGACAGGGAACCAGGATCGTCTGCGGCCGCCATAGTGAAGCGAAGTCAGAGCAGATTCAGCGACCAGATTTCGGGTCGCAAGTGTATGTCGCGCCAGCGCCACTCGCCCGACGCGCGAACGGAGCGCTGCTCGCCAGCGGCGACTGCTCTGCTGGCCGAGTTTAGTGCCGCGCTCGTCGTGCCGTTGCCCCGCGACACGCCGCAAAAAAGACTTGGCGCCAGCGGGGAAATGGGCACGTTGGTGTAGGCAGGCCACGGGACCCATTCGGCGCTGAATGGGAATGGCGGGAAATCCGATTGCGTATGCTTTCGAACAGGGCCGACGGGCAGCTTCAAGCAGGGCGACGAGAAGGTTCGCGACCGGAAAATCCCCTCGACAGCGGCGTGTAAGAACCTTTCTTCAGGTTGGTGGATGTACCACAAAATTCGGATCCCTATGTCTGTTTGAGATTGCTTGCTAACAATAGCGACGGGTCTGGGATCAAAAGAATGTTGCGCTGAAGCATCCAGTTTACAAACCTTAGTCAACGTTCTTGACAAAGCCGATAAGCAACTTTACCATCCAATGAAGATACTCTTGGGGAGTTCAATGAGAAGATCTCCATCGATGACGGTTTGCTGTGCCGGCGTCATTTTCGACCAAATATATCCTGGAACTGCGGGTTAACTGTAGACTTCTCACCACTGGCAATGTTGAATCTTGAGCAAAGCTGTAGGCGTCAACTTGTTTGCATTTCTGTCGGGCGCACGCTATTCAACAGATACACTTCTACCACCAGCTTCGAACAGTGACACTATGACAATTGTCTGTATCTGAGTAATTGCACGAGTAAGCATGGAGACTAGCTTGAATGTTCATGAGGCCTGCATGGCGTCTGAAGACTGATAAAAGCGATCGCTCACCTTGCATGTCATCACAGGGCTTGCAGCTGCGAGCCAGCGCCGTCGTTGCCCTGGCGGTCGGAAATGGGTCTCTTCGGTGCCCAAATCGTCGTACTTAGCGGGGCTTTCTGGCTTTCTTCGACGGGCCTCCCGCGCTCGCCCGCGCCGAGAGTGTGGAAGTGACGGGGGGCAGCGAAGGAGGAAGGAGACGCAGCGCCGCGGAGGAAGGAAGAGAGGCGCGGAGAGAGAGAGAGAGAGAGAGACCCCAGGCGTCGGCCATGAACCCCGACCTCATGACGGTGCTGAGCATGCGCCAGAAGGAGATGTCCTACCACCAGCTCGCGCTCGACAGCCGGCTCTCGCCCCCGCGCTCGCCGCTGCAGTCGCCGCTCAAGGCGCCGGCGCCGCACTCGCCCGACTCGGTGCGCCAGCTGCCGCTCGCGCTCAGTCTGCAGACCGCGGCCTTCGAGCAGTTCGGCTTCACGTGGCACTGGATCGTGGACGTGGCCGCGCACTTCGCGCTGCAGCGCCAGACCGCGCACTTCGCCAACCAGTACGCGCAGGTGCTGCTGCGCCGCCGCGCCGCCGCCGCGCAGCAGCGACTGGCCTACGGCGACGACGCGCGGCAGCTGCAGCGCCAGCTGCGCGTGCTGGGCCTGGCCTGCGTCTTCATGGCGGCCAAGATCGAGGAGGTGCACCCGCCCAAGGCCGCCGAGCTGGTGGCCTTCCTGGCGGAGCGCGGCGGCGCGCAGCTGGCGGCCGACGACCTCGCGCGGCTCGAGGTGGATTACGTTGTGGTAGGTGCTTTTTGCTGCTGCTGCGGGTGGTAGCCGCCACCTGACGCGCGGACAGATGGCTAACGCTCGTTTGCCGTCATGATTGCCAGGAGCTGCAGTGGAACCTGCACCCCACGACGCCCTACGCGTGGCTGCTGTTCATGGTGGCCGGCGGCTCGGCCGACCAGCGCCCGCTCGACACCATGGGCGACTTCGTCAACCCGGCGCGCAACCTGTCGGGCACCAAGGAGCTGTTCGTGAACGCCATCCGTCTGGTGGACATCGCGCTGCTCGACTACCAGGCCATCGAGTACTGGCCCAGTGTGCTCGCGGGCGCCGCGCTGCTGCTGGTGGACCCGGCACTCGACTTCATGTTCGTGGCGCAGTTCTTGCAGCTGGACCCGAACGTGCTCTGGGAGTGCAAGTCGTGGCTCTACGCCATGGCGTACGGAGTGTGCGACCTGGAGGCTGCGAGCACGCAGTCCAAGGACCGCTGGGCCAAGGTGCCAGTGGAGGAGCTGCTATTCATCCAGTCGCAGGTCGTGGTGCCCAGCCACCTGGCCTGTGGCCTCCTGCGTCCGGACAATGTCGTGGATCTGTACTCCACTGGCATGAACACTCCTCTCGGAAAGGGCTACGGTTTCGAGACTTGTCCGTCGCCGTGCTCTCCGAGCGACAACTATGCTGTCATAGCACCGCCTCCAACGTGCATGTGCAAGGGCAGCTACCATACGTGCGGTGGGGAAGAGACGCCGGGCCCGCACGTTTACCACTTCAAGTACGGCTGGCAAGGTATTGAAACGGGACTCATGTCGGAGCCGAACTTTGGGAATCAACAAGAGCAGCACATGCAGTACCCATAAGCAGCACTAGCTCAAACAACAATGGGGAGAGGCAGAGGAGAACAAACGGAAAGAGGGTGGGGCGCAAGAAGGTGGGGACGCAAGAACAGTGAAGTGAAAAGAGCATGACCAAGGCTCGTGATCTTGATTGAAACAAGGCGGCGAGCAAGCTGGTGATCTGTATGGCTCACTTGCTAACTCGCCGCCGCATTTTTCCTGAGGAAAAAGAGGGTGGGAGATAACACAAAAATCAAAACAGACTCGGCGAAGCCTCGCGAGAGGACCAACCGGCTAAAAACCTCCGGCAAGACTACAAACAACTGAAAACATGAGCGAACAATGACAATCGGCTGGGATGATAAAAAAGCGAGGGGTTGACCTACAGCATCTTTTCTCGTTTCGGCCGGAAACACGTTGACCGACAAATGAAGCCAAACAGAGCACACAATTTACACTGCACAACGAAGATGACACTGACAGCTCCAAGCCCAAAACCTGAGCGGTGTTGAAGTGCATTTCTTGCCGCGCTCCCGCGAAATGCAACCTTCAGTCTCTTCGTCTATATGATGAGCGCTTACACAGCCACGGCAATCCGACACCAAGCATTTTTCAGGTGAGCAAAGACTCAGCAAAGATGTGAGTTAGGGACTCGGTGCGATGAAGACGGGAGCACTTGCCAAATTACTGCCGTAAAGCATTTTATTTACTTTTGTGTTGTTTGCTGTGTTCTGGGTTTCTGCTTATGCTATGGAATAGGACTACGTAGTACTAATGATGGTTGCCTTCGTCCTGCGCACCACGCAAGCGTCATTCGCTTCAGCAACATCGACCGCGCTGGAATGATAGCATTGTACATACTCCGACTTGACAAGCAGTACTGTTGATATATTTTTCTCTTAAGCACTTGTCAAAATGGTATCTGCCCATGAAGGTTATGCATTGATAGCTGGTGGCTGAAAGGCTGCAGGTATCTGCAGCTTCGTATGCTTCTTTGCCCAGAAGCTTGTTTGCTTTCTTGATCCAGCGCCTGCAGCCGGTAGCAGCACGCCTGTCCACGCGGCAGCATTCAGCTTCATCTGGGCCCGACGTGCGCGCTCTGCTTCCTCTTCTGCGGCACGACGCTCTCGCTCCTCACGTAGACAAACAGCCTCAGCCATCTCCAACTTCTGTAGCTTGCGTCTACTACGGATTTCAGCTTCACGCAATGCATCGTCCGTAGCTGCCACAGCAGTGCGACGCCTCTTCTCCGTTCGTGCCATCTCCTCTTCGCGTCGAGCGCGCTTTCGCCGCTTTTCTTCGGCTTTGCGCTCTTGTTTGTTCATGCGCTCCATGTTCGGTCTGCTGGGCATAAGTTGCAATTTCACACGAGTAGCCGTGGCATCGGAAGCACCAGCATCCTCACGCGAGCCATTCCCACTGCCAACAACAATCGTTCCGACAACAGAGGTTGCCGTGACAACAGGGGCTGTTGAGAAAGCGCTCTTGCTACCGATCGTAGTGCTTAATCCTTGACTGCCAGCAACAACAGCTGCAGCAACAGCCTCGCCTGGTCGTTGCTTACTACTTTTGTGGTGGTGCTTGTGGTGGTGTTTGTGCCCTGATTCACTTCCGACTGCGGATGAGTGGTGATGATGTTTGTAAGCCTTGCTTTCGCGTTCACCACTGACCTCGGAAATATCACCCCGCTTCCGCTTCGACTCACTCATGCGCTCTTTTCGCACCAGCTCACGGCGACGGGTCTTCTCTGTTACCTCCAGCGTGACATCTCCCCACAAGTCCTCCACAACAGCCAGCATGTGCACTGCTGCTGAGTACACACTCCATCCTTCACGGTCTTTGTCAGCGCGGTTGTAGACCATCGCATTCTCAAATGTCAGGCGCACGTCTCGAATAAATTCGCCGTGCATCTTGTACTCAAACTCGTTCAGCTTTTCCGCAATGGTTGTCAAGTCCATCGGCGTCTTAATAATTTCGAAGTAGTCTGCCGACAGTGCAGGGAACAGCACACGCACCGGCTTGCGGAAAGGCCAGCAGTTCTTGTCATGCTTTTGGCTGTTAAGCACTCGAAGCAACTTTTGGCATTCCTTGGCTTTCAGCTCAACTGGCACAGTATTCACAAATTCCGCACGCTCACGTCTTAATTCATCGCGCTTTGTGCGGCTTTGCTCGCCTGACACCTCAGACGTTGGAACAATTTGCAGCTCAGCGCACAACGAATCAAAGTACCACAACAAGTGCGCAGACATCTCGCGCACTTGAAGCGAGGCAGGGTCATCAGCACAGTTGAACTTCACGGCGTTCTGGAAGATGAGTCGGCCTTTACGAAGGAACTCCGCCTGAGTCAAGGTATGTGCATGTAGCTGCTCGCGCAATGTTCGCAGGTCGATAGGCTCAGCGATCAGGCCCATGTACTCACTTGCGAGGTGCGGAAACACCTCCAGCAACGGGTGATTGAAGTGGAGTTTTGCCACTTGCTCAATTTTACCTAAACGGTTGAGCACGCGATCACAGGCCGTCTCCCAGGAGTTTAGGTCTGATTTTTTGTGCTTTTTGCTCTTTTTGCTCGACGCCGAACCAGAAGCAAGATGGGGTTCCACCAACCCTCGTTTTGAGGCGATTGCTGCTGGTGCGCTTGCTGGTGCTACAGATGGAGCTTTAGATGTGGAAGCCGCAATAGAAGCAACAGGAGCACTTGGAGGCAGGGTATGACTTGCCACTGCCGTTGAAGTGAAAGGGGCCGCAGCTGTTGCTGATGCATTGGAAGGAGCCCCAGCCTCCTATGAAAAACAGAACCAGCATTTTGTTAGTAATGGTGTAGCAGTAAATGTAGACACGAGCGTATCGTACCTGGGTAGTAGAAACCTTGCTTCGCTCCTTCTTCTCCTTCCTCTCACGCTTTTTCTCCTTATCCTTCTTCTTTTTCTCTTTCTTCTCCTTTTTCTCTTTCTTTCTCTTTTCCTTCATCTCTTTGCGAAGTCTTTTCACCTCTTCAGGAGAAAGGCCCGCTAGGTTGGTACCGTCATCGACGGTCTCCTTACTCACAGTTGTTGACGAAGGCACGGTTGTTGCTTGGGTTACAGGCTTTGTCGTAGCAGTCGGTCTTGCTATCGAGCTAGGTGTTGGCTCCGTCTTCAATACTTTCTTGCTGATAGTTGATTCCAATTCCTTTCTCGGCTCGCGAGATGGGATGGCACCACTAGATACAGTTGCCGAGGAAGCTGACATAAGTTTCTTCGTCGGAGACGGGGCTGGAGATTTCCTTAGTGGCTTCGGGAGCGAAACAGACACCACCCCAGCAACACTACTTGAAGTTTTCACTTCAGGCACCCGTGTTGTTGCAACTGGTTTGGGCTGTGTCGCAGTTGAAGAGGACTGGGCTGATGCAACTTGAGCGGAATGAGTTGGCGTTTGAGTTGGCCCATTCACCATACCGTCAAGTGGGCCCAGCTTCTCGTTACAAAGCTCCACAAAATAGTTGCGCAAGTTTGTAGCCATTGCTCGAATGTCGGCACCTTCCACTGGATCACTATTGTACTTGTGGCAGTTGGAAAAGATCAAATGAACATCGGCACTAAACTCGTCGATGCTGCCATACCGATCACTTTTAAGCTTGCGCTCGATTTTTGCAAAGTCCATCGGCTCAGAGACGATCGTTAGATAATCAGGGTACTTGGTGGTATCGACTGCAGTCAAAAAAGGTCCCGCCGTTTTAATTTCGATTCCACGAAAGCCCTTCATCTTGTGTCCTCGCAGTTGCTTCATAATTCCCAAGCAGATGTCTTTTTCTGGCATGCCTGTACTCGATTCACGAGACTTCGACGACTTCGATGGTTTTAATGACTTAGACGACGATTTTTTTCTGATCTTGTCATGCTCGCTCCCGGGAATACTGACAACAGGTGCAGAGTATACTTGCGCCGAGGAAGAGTGCGCAGCAGCAGAGGACGACTTGACTCGAGATGATGAAGAGGAAGGCGATGGTCGCTGCTTCTCTTTACTGCTACTCAGCGAAGAACCAAAGATGGCGCTCTCTCTGTGTAAAACGCGTAGCAATGTCTCCGCAGACTCGCAATACGTCTGTCCTTGAGGATCTGGCTTCCAGTAGCGAATACAGTTGTCAAACACAAGCTTCATACCCGCAATAAACTCTGACACGTGTTTGTACACGCCCAAATGTAGATTTGTCGATACAGTGCCGATGTCCATCGGCTCCTTGACAGTTTTGTAGTAGTTGTATGGAATTTGATCAGGCGAGTCATAATATGACTCGATGGGATACTTAAACCACTGCGCCGTTTCCTGCCCATCTGTGCGGTGCGCCAAAATCTCGTGGATAATCTGGTGGCATTTCCACCGCTCGGGAATACCAGGCCACGAGCCTCCAATCTTCGCAAACTGACTCTCGAAAATCTTCATGAGAGTGACTGCGTGATTCCGCATAACCTTACTCAGGATAACGTCGCTGTTGTACACCAAGCAGTTCGAGAAGATCAACCGCATGTCGTGGGCAAATGCATCAATGGTAGCGTAGCTTCCGCTCCGGAGTTTCTTTTGCACGCCGTACAAATGCATGCGGTTCGGAACTTTGATGCGGTAATCTGGGAAATGAGTCAAGTCCACAGGCTGCAGGAACGGCGCTGCAGGACTGATGTTCCCCTCCTTGTATTTGATCAGCTTCATCAATAGTGACAAGCAAGCTGTCACCTCGGTGTCCGACATCGTTTTAGCTCCAGTTCCAGCGTGCGTCGGTGTTAGCTCTCGCTTTACAGCCGAGCTATGGCTCTGAGGGATAACTGAAGCGCTGGCTGTTGTATCAATGCTAGGCACCACTGCGCGCTCCACCTTCGCTGCCGGGAGGGGAGTGGAAGAAGACGCAGAGCTGCTTTCGTATTCGCTGCGATGCTTTTTCTTGCTCTCGCCGCTGCTAGAGCTCGAGTGTCTGTGCTCCCTGTCCTTCTCCCTGTCCTTGCTCTTTTTCTTGGACTTCTTAGACTTCTTCTCCTTCTTGCTGTGTTTGTGTTTGTGCTTGCTGCTTTCCTCGCCGTCTTCTCGATGGTGGTAGTGGCTACTACTGCTGCTGCGGTGGCTGCTGCTGTGGTGGTGGTGATACGAGGACGAGGACGAGCCTTCGCCCTCGGGCCGGTCGCCCTCGGCTCGCCGCTTCTCCTCCTTAGCCGCCGCCTTGGCCGCGTCGTCCGCGCGGAAGACGCTGTCGATGGCCTTTGCGTAGGCCGTCTCGAAGACGCGCAGCAGGTGCTGCGCCGCCGCGTAGACCGAGCCCTTGACGTCCTGGTCCATCTTGTTGTACAGCAGCGCGTTGTGGAAGACCAGCCGCACGTCGCGCGCGAACTTGTCGTGCGAGCGAAAGCGGCAGCGCGAGGGCTTGGCGCCCAGGTTCTTCTTGATGGTGCCCAGGTCCATGGGCCGCTTGATCACCTGGTCGTAGCCCGCGATGGTCACGGGCGTCATGAACACCCAGGACCAGCTCTCCTGCACGCGCGGGTTGGTCAGCAGCTCCAGCAGCCGCACGCACTCGGCGTGCGCGGCCTCGGAGATCATGGCGCGGGACAATCACTCCTGCTTCTTCCCCTCGCGAGCAAATTCCATAATAAGCGCAATGGCGGAAAGTGGGCCCCTTCGAACTGGGCACTTTCGCCGATTTGGGCGCCGGCTGTTGGGCACTCCCGCCGATTTGGGCACTTCCGAGCAAGACCAAGGAGCATGGCGTCGGCGGGCGGCGAGCGCTTGTCCAGCAGCGACTTCAAGAAGAAGCGCGAGATCGAGGAGGCGCGCAAGAACGGCACGCTGCCGCCCGAGCAGGATGCGGACGGCAACCTCATCAACCCGCACAACCCCGAGTACATCAGCAAGCGGCCGTGGTATCTGGGCGACTCGGGGCCGTCGCTCAAGCACCAGACGCTGCAGCACCAGGCGCACCTGCTGTCCATCCACGAGGCCGACGAGCTCTACCTCAAGGGCCGCAAGCAGGCGGCGGTCGCCGGCTCGCGCCCGCGCAAGTGGCGCAAGGGCGCGTGCAAGAACTGCGGCGCCATGAGCCACAAGACCAACGAGTGCGTCGAGCGTCCGCGGAAGGTCGGCGCCTGGAAGACCAACAAGGACCTCAAGGCCGACGAAGTAGTGCTGGACGTGCGCTCCGAGAAGTTCGGCAAGCTCGCGTTCGACGCCAAGCGCGACCAGTGGCTGGGCTACGACCCCAAGGAGCACACCAAGACCATTGAGCGCTACGAGAAGGTGGACGCCGCGCGCAAGAAGCTGCGCGCCGAGGAGATTAATAAAAAGCTGAAGGAGTCGGCGGACAAGAAGAAGGAACGGAAGGCGCGCACAAAGGCCAAGAACAAGGAGGACGGCAAGGACCCGGCGTCCAACTCGGGCTCCGACTCCGACTCGGACTATGAGTCCGACATGGAGTCGGAAGACGAAGAGTTCCGTGACCACGACGAAGGACCCATGTTTACCGACCGCGTGGCGCGTCAGGGAGGTGTTGGTGGCGCGCAGATGAAGACAACGGTGCGGAATTTGCGTATCCGAGAAGACACAGCCAAGTACCTACGCAACTTAAACCCGAACTCGGCTTACTACGACCCGAAGACGCGATCCATGCGTGATAATCCCAACCCGGAGCTGAACCCAGAGGACACCACATTCGTTGGCGACAATATGGCGCGGTTTACAGGTGACGCACAGAAGCTGGCATCTGCGCAGCTCTTTGCTTGGGAAGCGTACTCGAAGGGCACAGACATCCACCCGCTGGCAAACCCTTCGCAAGCCGAGTTCCTCAAGAAGCAGTATGAAGAGAAGAAGGCTGCACTGGAAAAGGAGAAGAGCCGCAAGATTTTAGACAAGTACGGTGGGCAAGAGCACCTAGAGGCGCCACCAAAAGAGCTTCTGTTGGCGCAGAGTGAGCACTACGTTGAATACTCTCGCGACGGTCGTGTTGTCAAGGGCCGCGAGCGAGCACCAGTGCGCTCCAAGTACATCGAAGACTCGTTCGAGAATAACCATACAAGCATTTGGGGCTCGTGGTTTGATCGGAGCGAGATGGCGTGGGGCTACGCTTGCTGTCACTTGAAGGTCCGAAAGTCGTACTGCACGGGTGACGATGGAAAAAAGGCGCTGGAAGAATCTAAGTCGGCTATCTTAGAGCGCGCCATGCTCAAGCCTCCTGAGAAGCTCGAGCCTGGACAAACTGACGGTTCGGCTGCAGCACAGGCAGGTGGAGTCATCAGTAAGCGCAGCAAAATGTATGGCGAAAACGTTGCCCCTGAGCTGGACGAAAAGAAGCTCAAGAAGGCTATCAAGAAGGCTGCCAAGGAGAAGAAGAAGCAAGCAGAGCAAGACGACAAGAAGCGCAAGTACAACTCCATGGGCAATTACGAAGTGAACGCAGAGGAGATGGAGGCTTACAAACTACTGAAGTCGCGCGGTGAAGACCCTATGGCGAAAGTTCTAGGCAACGATGTGCTGCTCGAAGAGGACGAAGGCAAAGGGAAACGAACAAGGCGCTAATACTTTGCATTAAACACGCAACTCTTTCGGCATGATGGCCAACTTGCGCGGGTACGATAACCCATCAACAGTAGCAAGCCTCGAAACGGAACAGGTCTACTAAGGGAAGAGCTGGTCCAGGATCTGGATGGTCTCCTCCGGGTTCTTGACTGAGTGGCCGATGGTGCGCTCGCTCGTGTAGATCTCATAGTCGTTTCCACCCTGTATACACCAGATAGGATTAGTTGGGCACTAGACGATAACAATCGCCTAAAGAAACACGATTGCGAGCTCACCTTGTGAGTCTTGTCGCCGAAAAAGTGGATTTCGTCGTAGTCCTTGGGGTCCAGGTAGCGGAGGCAGAAAGTCTTGTCCCAGCCCTGTACGCGCAACACAACAGAGTCGTTTTCATCAGTCGCCGATGTCAACACAATCGATACAGTAACAGCAATTCTTACCGTCGGGAACACGTCGAACGAGATCTAGCGATTACGGTCACGAGAAAAACAACAAACCAAAACAGCATAAGGCAACAGATACCAACTCATTGAACGCCGCTAGTGCCGTACCTGGCCGCCGATAGAAAAGGTCAGGTTGTACTCGGGGAACTCGGCGCGGAGCTTCTCCACGAAAGTCTCGCGAATCTTATGGATGTGGTCGTACTTTTCAAACTCGTCGCGCTCCTCCTGTGAGCAGTTGCGGCCGATGGGCGACACGTTGATCATGCCCATGCGGAACTCTAGGAATGTGCCGCGCTTCATGGGGATGTCCAAGTCGGCGACGTAGCGCAGGATGTAGTTGACGAGGCGGTTGATCTGCGCGTTGGTGTACTGGCTCTTGAGGTTCTGCAGAGCGGCACAGCAGCAGGTCAGTAAAGTGCTCGCAGCCAGTGGCTCGCCACTCTGTCCGCGCTCGCACCGTCTCGCCCACGAGCTTGCCCTCGTGGTAGGCCACCAGTCCGTTCTCCGAGAAGCTGTAATCGAAGTTGTGGATCACTGCAGCAGAGCGCGAGTCAGTCTGAGGCCGCGCGTCCAGCCGCGCTCGCGGCGCCTACCGTCCTCGCCCAGCTGCTCCTTTTGCTTGACCAGGTCGGAGCCGCCCACGACGCCGATGGTGATGCTCTGGCGCAGCTTCTGCAGACGCGCCAGCATCTCGGCCGTGGCGGTCTTGCGCGCGGCCGTGAGCGTGCCGTCCACGTCGAAGAGCGCGATGATGCGGGGGTTCTTGGGGGCCATGCTGCTTGCGGGCTGTCGGGGAGTTACGCGAATGAATGTCCACGTGTCGTACCGCGTGCATGGAGGATCGCTATGCCGTTGGACAGGTGTATGTTGGTGTGGCCGCACCTCAAGTAGGCTGTTCGACAGGCGGCGCCGAGATTCGCCCCCACAGTTGAAGTCGCGACCTGCATTCCGCATGAAGCCCTCGTTCTCGCCCGCGCGCGTGACCATCGACGGCGACAGAGGCTGCGCGCGCTTCGACGATGACGGCGACGCGGTGCTGCGCGCGCTGTCGCTGTCGCCCGGGGGCCGCCGCCCGGCGTCGTCGTCGCTGCGGCTGCTGCTGCAGGGCGCGGTCCACGCCGTGCTGGCGGGCGTCGTCGTGGCCATCGGTAGGGCCCTTTGGGCGGAGGCTTCGTGCAACTTAACTTACGCTTGCTCTCTGCTCTGCCAGTGCTGTGCCCCGTCATGATCGGCTTCGGCGCCATCATTTTCAGCCACCCAGACTTGTCCGACGCGCTCCCAGGGCTCACCAAGCTCGTCTTCGCCTCCAGCATGGTGCACCAGCTCGTGATCACGACGCTGTCGCCGCTGCCCTTCGCCATCGGACAGGTGCAGGACACGGGGATGATCTTCCTGGCCAGCATGGCCTCGTCCATTATGACGGAGCTGGGGCCGGCCGTGCCGCTATCGGAGCGGATCTCCACTGTGCTGGTGCATTTGAGTATCAGCACTGTGCTGGTCGGCGTGGGGCTGATTCTCACCGGCAAGGCGCGGTTGGCATCGCTGGTGCAGTACCTTCCGACGCCCGTCATCGGCGGATACTTGGCCTACGTGGGATTCTTCATGGTGAAAGGCGGCGTTGCGCTGACAACCGGCGTGAGTCTAGCGTCTGCTCACGGCTGGGGCGTGATCATGAGCTCGTCACATAACCTGATGCTGCTGGCTCCAGGCTTAGCTGGCGGCATCATGTTGGCAGTACTGACATCACGCTTTCGACACTTTGCGGTGTTCCCCAGCTGTATCCTGGTGCTGCCGGCAAGCTTTTTCCTGGCAGTGTGGATTTCGAATTACACTCTTGACGATGCACGTACCGCGGGATTTCTCGAAGACGCAGGTGCAGGCGTCCCGGTGGCGGGCGTTTATGCCATGTTTGATTTTTACCATATTCACTGGGGTGTAATGCCTGGCCAGTTTCCAACCATGCTAAGTATGTTTGTGATGATTGCGTTCGCTTCGTCACTGGATATTGCCTCCATTTGCATGGGAACAACGAGCAACATGAACTACAATGCTCAATTGCAGACGGTTGGGATGTCCAACCTTGTAAGTGGCCTCACTGGCGGCTATAGTGGCTCATACATTTTCAGCCAGACTTTGTTTACTTCTCGATTTCGTCCCAGTGCGGCCGCAGAATCGCGGTTTCCTGGAATTACGAGGCTAGTTGGCGTTACTCTTGCTATCTGTGAGCTGGCTATTGTCGTGACACCCACTTCCCTGATGTCAATTGTGCCTAAGTTTCTGTTTGGGGCTGTGATGATTTTTATTGGAATTGATTTGCTCAAAACCTGGTTGGTGGGCGTGTTCCACAAACTCCTTTTTGCAGAATACTTGACTGTTGTAGGGACGTTCTGTTCTCTGAATGTGTTTGGCGTTCAGCTGGGTTTAGGAACTGGGATTGCCGTGGCGGCAGCAACCTTTCTTGTGGAATACGCCAAGGCCCAGGATATTCGAATTGTGCAAAAGACCAGTAACGTTATCCGAAATGCTGAGCAGCACGCGCTGCTATATGGTGCAAATTCACAAAATATAGACTCAGAGAGTAGTAGCTCTCGACAGCAAGATGCGATCGTTATCATTGAATTGCAAGGTCATATCTTTTTTGGGTCGGCCACGCGAATTCAAAACTGTGTTAAGAGTGCAGTTTACGTGCGCCCTTCAACGGGCGAGAACAAAAACGACATTACGAAGTCGGGGAGTGATAGTCGGTCGTTTAGAATAGGTGAGCTCTCTGAGAGGGTTCCGCTTCTCCAGAGAAGACAGGGGGAGCATGTTGCATACAAAAACAACGAAAGCTGCGTAACGATGACCCCTGCGTTAGTGAACCTACATGGACAACCGTGTCATGACCGTGAGCGGCGATGTACTCAATTTGTTGTATTGGATTTTTCTCGAGTGAGTGGTATGGATGCTACCGCGGCACGATCTTGCTTTTTGGCACTCAAGCTTTCATTCAGTCTAGGTAGAGTTTGTGCAGTCTACTGTGGCATGAAACCTAGCGTTGAATTTCTTCTACAAGCCAACGATGTGATCACCACCACGTCCCCTATTCAAGAGCGAGGGTTTTCTAGAGATGATCCCCAGCATAAAGATTTTCACATTACAACAGACTTAGATCTGGCTTTGGACTGGTGCGAGCAGCAGCTTATCCTTTCAGCGGCAAAACGACGATCAATCCGGTCTGGACAGCATCTCATATTTTCACCGCTAAACTCACCAGCTCTACCACTGCCTCAAGTATTTGCCGCATATCTATTGGACTCTCGAAAGGATGACCCGACAACGCGAAACCACTTGGAGGAACTGACTCAAATGTTTAGTCTAAAAGAATGGAATGCTGACACCCATATTTTCCGTATTGGAGAGAGATCCGACTCTTGGTACGTGCTGCTTCGAGGTACAATCGAGCTAATGACAATGTCAACTGAGACTACCTTACTGTCGGACTCGCCAAAGTCAGAGCACACTGAACCCATTCAATTGCTGGAGTCTTCCGACGCTGTATTCATGAACGAGGATCAGCAAAGCCCACAGTTGGAGCTTGTGGGACGAGTAAGGCCGGGATGCATTTTTGGCGATATGGACTTCATGCTAGAACAACCACGAGTGTTGGATGCAGCTTCAACAGCATCAGACTGCCTTACTGCGTCTTTCACACGACAGGAGATGGCTGAGTTGTGTAGGACCCGGCCCGAGTTGGCCTTGCTTCTTCATGAAATTCTGTTGAGAGCCTCGTATATGACTCTGGCGGAAAAACTTCACTCGATTGCAATTTGAAGGTGTTACTTACGGTGACGACGTCGGTGAAGGATTTCAAGGACCTTTCGCGGTGGACATGATAGCACGGGGTGGAATTAGTGAACAAAAGCAATCAGTTTGTACGTAGTAAGATAACTTACCCCATCGGACCCCACAGTATCCTCAAACTGGTTTTCTATCTCATGGCGCATCAAGTCTTTTTTCAACACACTGCGAATGTGCTCTTCAACTTTTTCCATTTGCCTTTTGTGCTGCTGTTGGTGATCAGAATTCCATGTCTTGGTCGCAGCGCATGAGTCAAGTCGACTGGGTGGGGGCTGTGATACTCGATGATAAGTTTCGTATTGGTCTACAGATTCTAGGCAAGGAGCAGCTGATGCAGGCCTCGTGCGCGCAGGGAGCTGCATCAACGTATGTAGCTTGGGCTTTTGCACCATCGGCTGTGGGATTCCATACACAGTTAGGGGCTTGTGTTCAATTGGCTGACGCTGCCGCAGGCTTTGCTGTTCCTGTCGTTGTTGCTGAGTGCCCCATGCCGTTTGGATTGCATGCAGCTGTCGATAACGCGAAGTAATTTCAGCTAACAGGAGATCCTTCTCTTGGTTTGCCAACTCGGCTCGCACCAGCGATACACGTTGCGATTCAGCTCTGTTGGCAGCAGACTCCAGCTTATCTTCGAGGTCCTGGATCTGTGACGTTAGTGTCTCTAACCGCGCATGGAGGCCGTCCAGGTCAGTTTCCGACCATGCACCCACGCATACGCCAAGTTGATTATAAGCAGCTTTTATAAGCCTCTTAAGACGAGTGAAGTCGCTTTCAAGATTACTAGCACGAGGGATATCTTCACGTGTACGCTGTGATCGATCCTGCTTGGTGATTGCTTCTGTAGCACATATCCGCTCAAGGCGTTCGAGTACACGCTGGCGCTCATGGCTTATTCGCAGAACTAATTGTTCACTGAATCGCTTCTCAAACTTATACCTCAGACGGACCTCGAGTTCACTTGGCGTCTCTAGAGAGCTTACATTCTCGGTTTCTTCGCATTCTTCTTGAGAAAGAAATGATGTTACAATGTCATCCAAGCTCCAGCTATCGTCGTTACCCTTTTCTGGCGCTGAAGATTCCGTGTTTCCTATCTCACCCTGATGCCCTTGGTTATCACGCCATTTATCTACTGCACGCTCAAATCCATGCAACCGTGTTTCGAAAGCAACGGCGCGTTGTACCCTGTTTTTTAATACCGCAAGCTGCTCCTGTGAAGCCTCTTCTAGTCTCTGTGAATCTGCTAACGCTCGCTCTCGACCCTGTGCCAGCGCTTGCAATGTATCAAACTTGCCCTGCCACAGCACATTTTCATCTGATGCTTGAGCCAGTTTGTTTTCATTATCAATAAGTGCTGACCGAGCCTCACTAAGTAGCTTCGTGGCTTTGATCTTCTCATTCTCAGCTTGGGCAAGCGTAAGCTGCAGCTCACGAAGTTTTTGCTTGTCACTGCTTCGAGCGCTTTCGAGCTCGTTCACACGATTTTTCAGATTTGCCACTGTTTGAGTTGCAGTACTCAAGGACTGCCTTAGCGTAGGAACAAGAAGCAGCTCATTTGCCGTTGATGGCAGTGATTCCAGGCTTGTGCTGTTTTTCGCATTCTTATCTCCACTCCCCCTAGCCGTGCTTTCAGCACCAGCATTTTTGTTGTCTCCTTGCAAAAGGCTGGAGTTTCTACGCTTAGGGCGAGACATTGATCTAACAAGAGTGTTTCGCAGCTGATCGAGTTCAGTTCGCGATGTTCGAAGTGCCTCAAGCAGCTGCGAGTTAAGAGTCTCAAGTGACTCGTTAGACGAGCGCATATCGCCTAGCAGTGCCAGTAGATGAGCTTCTCGGCCACTGTGCTTAGCTATGAGCTGACGCTCGCGCTCCGCCAATATCGCGGCTGCCTGGCGAGCTTCTTCGAGTCGAAGGCACTTCTCAAGTCGCGCTATGCGTTCCACTTCCTTGGCCAACGCGGCACGCGCACGTCGCAACGCAAACTCTCCTTTCTGCTCTTGCTGGTGGACGACTCGCTGTCCATCGCGCTCAACCTTGGCCAATGTCTGCGCGAGGCTGTCAGCCACCTGCGCTGCATGGGCACTGACGATGCTGGCGAAGCCGCTGAGCTGCGTCGTGAGCACATCTTGCAGCCGGTCGTGGAATGCCGTGACCTGCTTGCGCCACGCAAAGTCCCCGCGCACGAACTGCGAGCGGTCGTCGAAGTCGCTCTGCAGCGCCTGCACGCTCTTGTGCACCGAGTCGCGCTCCCGCTGCAGCACCAGCTCCAGCTCCGCCTTCCATGCTGCGAACGCAAACGTCGGTGCCGCGGACGAGGCAGCCGCATCAGGCAAAGAGGCCTCTTGGGAGGCGTCCACGTCCTCCGCCGCGTGCGAACGCGGGACGGACTCCGGGCCTTCGTCCGCGGTCATTACTCAGCAACTTGCAGAACCTCTGAGCGACTGTGTATTTATAGTGAGTCATGTTGAAACTGTTACTTCCTCTGGGTAAAAATGTTTGCAAATATGAAATGGCGGACCTAAAAAAACTCAACCACCATCGATATGTTGCCGCTCAATAGCACTAAACGCCATTCATGCTAACGAAGGTGGTAAAGCTTCTTCACACCACAATGTGGTCCATTCTTGTACGCTCGCCACCGTGCTCCTTATCGCCATAACTTTTGAGGTAGTGAAGACTTTCTAACGATCAAAGTAGCATTTTAAGGAGAGACGTCTGGCGCATCGAGTGATATTAGTATCGACGCCATTTTCGAGAATACCGAGTTTGGGGGTAGTTTTGACTTCGGCTCCTGACAGGCTGTATGCTGTTTCCGAGGTTTGTCGATTTCTCGGGTTTCGGCGCATGTTACCGCTCGAGCGGTCGACTTTTTAGGGAGATGCGCTCACGGCGAAGCCAGTTCCGCTATCAAACGCTCATTTTGCGTAAATCTGAGAGTATTCCATTTTTAAGTTTTTTCCGGCTTTTGTGTCTTTCCGTTTCTCCCACTTCCGCTTACGTTTAGGCGCTGTAGATGCAGTACCAGGGAGATGCGCTCGTGGGGAACGCGGTTGTGCTATCAGACTCACCGTACAGTACGCCGTTTTCGAGAAAACCGAGTTTGGGGGTAGTTTTGACTTCGGCTCCTGACAGGCTGTATGCTGTTTCCGAGGTTTGTCGATTTCTCGGGTTTCGGCGCATGTTACCGCTCGAGCGGTCGACTTTTTAGGGAGATGCGCTCATGGCGAAGCCAGTTCTGCTATCAAACGCTCATTTTGCGTAAATCTGAGAGTATTCCATTTTAAGTTTTTTCCGGGTTTTGTGTCTTTCCGTTTCTCCCACTTCCGCTTACGTTTAGGCGCTGTAGATGCAGTACCAGGGAGATGCGCTCGTGGGGAACGCGGTTGTGCTATCAGATGCACCGTACAGTACGCCGTTTTCGAGAAAACCGAGTTTGGGGGTAGTTTTGACTTCGGCTCCTGACAGGCTGTATGCTGTTTCCGAGGTTTGTCGATTTCTCGGGTTTCGGCGCATGTTACCGCTCGAGCGGTCGACTTTTTAGGGAGATGCGCTCACGGCGAAGCCAGTTCCGCTATCAAACGCTCATTTTGCGTAAATCTGAGAGTATTCCATTTTTAAGTTTTTTCCGGCTTTTGTGTCTTTCCGTTTCTCCCACTTCCGCTTACGTTTAGGCGCTGTAGATGCAGTACCAGGGAGATGCGCTCGTGGGGAACGCGGTTGTGCTATCAGACTCCCCGTACAGTACGCCGTTTTCGAGAAAACCGAGTTTGGGGGTAGTTTTGACTTCGGCTCCTGACAGGCTGTATGCTGTTTCCGAGGTTTGTCGATTTCTCGGGTTTCGGCGCATGTTACCGCTCGAGCGGTCGACTTTTTAGGGAGATGCGCTCATGGCGAAGCCAGTTCTGCTATCAAACGCTCATTTTGCGTAAATCTGAGAGTATTCCATTTTTAAGTTTTTTCCGGCTTTTGTGTCTTTCCGTTTCTCCCACTTCCGCTTACGTTTAGGCGCTGTAGATGCAGTACCAGGGAGATGCGCTCGTGGGGAACGCGGTTGTGCTATCAGACTCCCCGTACAGTACGCCGTTTTCGAGAAAACCGAGTTTGGGGGTAGTTTTGACTTCGGCTCCTGACAGGCTGTATGCTGTTTCCGAGGTTTGTCGATTTCTCGGGTTTCGGCGCATGTTACCGCTCGAGCGGTCGACTTTTTAGGGAGATGCGCTCATGGCGAAGCCAGTTCTGCTATCAAACGCTCATTTTGCGTAAATCTGAAGAGTATGCAATTTTTAAGTTTTTTCCGGCTTTTGTGTCTTTCCGTTTCTCCCACTTCCGCTTACGTTTAGGCGCTGTAGATGCAGTACCAGGGAGATGCGCTCATGGGAAACGCGGCTGTGCTATCAGATGCACCGTACAGTACGCCGTTTTCGAGAAAACCGAGTTTGGGGGTAGTTTTGACTTCGGCTCCTGACAGGCTGTATGCTGTTTCCGAGGTTTGTCGATTTCTCGGGTTTCGGCGCATGTTACCGCTCGAGCGGTCGACTTTTTAGGGAGATGCGCTCATGGCGAAGCCAGTTCTGCTATCAAACGCTCATTTTGCGTAAATCTGAGAGTATTCCATTTTTAAGTTTTTTCCGGCTTTTGTGTCTTTCCGTTTCTCCCACTTCCGCTTACGTTTAGGCGCTGTAGATGCAGTACCAGGGAGATGCGCTCGTGGGGAACGCGGTTGTGCTATCAGACTCCCCGTACAGTACGCCGTTTTCGAGAAAACCGAGTTTGGGGGTAGTTTTGACTTCGGCTCCTGACAGGCTGTATGCTGTTTCCGAGGTTTGTCGATTTCTCGGGTTTCGGCGCATGTTACCGCTCGAGCGGTCGACTTTTTAGGGAGATGCGCTCATGGCGAAGCCAGTTCTGCTATCAAACGCTCATTTTGCGTAAATCTGAAGAGTATGCAATTTTTAAGTTTTTTCCGGCTTTTGTGTCTTTCCGTTTCTCCCACTTCCGCTTACGTTTAGGCGCTGTAGATGCAGTACCAGGGAGATGCGCTCGTGGGGAACGCGGTTGTGCTATCAGACTCCCCGTACAGTACGCCGTTTTCGAGAAAACCGAGTTTGGGGGTAGTTTTGACTTCGGCTCCTGACAGGCTGTATGCTGTTTCCGAGGTTTGTCGATTTCTCGGGTTTCGGCGCATGTTACCGCTCGAGCGGTCGACTTTTTAGGGAGATGCGCTCATGGCGAAGCCAGTTCTGCTATCAAGCGCTCATTTTGCGTAAATCTGAGAGTATTCCATTTTTAAGTTTTTTCCGGCTTTTGTGTCTTTCCGTTTCTCCCACTTCCGCTTACGTTTAGGCGCTGTAGATGCAGTACCAGGGAGATGCGCTCGTGGGGAACGCGGTTGTGCTATCAGACTCCCCGTACAGTACGCCGTTTTCGAGAAAACCGAGTTTGGGGGTAGTTTTGACTTCGGCTCCTGACAGGCTGTATGCTGTTTCCGAGGTTTGTCGATTTCTCGGGTTTCGGCGCATGTTACCGCTCGAGCGGTCGACTTTTTAGGGAGATGCGCTCATGGCGAAGCCAGTTCTGCTATCAAACGCTCATTTTGCGTGAATCTGAGAGTATTCCATTTTTAAGTTTTTTCCGGCTTTTGTGTCTTTCCGTTTCTCCCACTTCCGCTTACGTTTAGGCGCTGTAGATGCAGTACCAGGGAGATGCGCTCATGGGAAACGCGGCTGTGCTATCAGATGCACCGTACAGTACGCCGTTTTCGAGAAAACCGAGTTTGGGGGTAGTTTTGACTTCGGCTCCTGACAGGCTGTATGCTGTTTCCGAGGTTTGTCGATTTCTCGGGTTTCGGCGCATGTTACCGCTCGAGCGGTCGACTTTTTAGGGAGATGCGCTCATGGCGAAGCCAGTTCTGCTATCAAGCGCTCATTTTGCGTAAATCTGAGAGTATTCCATTTTTAAGTTTTTTCCGGCTTTTGTGTCTTTCCGTTTCTCCCACTTCCGCTTACGTTTAGGCGCTGTAGATGCAGTACCAGGGAGATGCGCTCGTGGGGAACGCGGTTGTGCTATCAGACTCCCCGTACAGTACGCCGTTTTCGAGAAAACCGAGTTTGGGGGTAGTTTTGACTTCGGCTCCTGACAGGCTGTATGCTGTTTCCGAGGTTTGTCGATTTCTCGGGTTTCGGCGCATGTTACCGCTCGAGCGGTCGACTTTTTAGGGAGATGCGCTCATGGCGAAGCCAGTTCTGCTATCAAACGCTCATTTTGCGTGAATCTGAGAGTATTCCATTTTTAAGTTTTTTCCGGCTTTTGTGTCTTTCCGTTTCTCCCACTTCCGCTTACGTTTAGGCGCTGTAGATGCAGTACCAGGGAGATGCGCTCATGGGAAACGCGGCTGTGCTATCAGATGCACCGTACAGTACGCCGTTTTCGAGAAAACCGAGTTTGGGGGTAGTTTTGACTTCGGCTCCTGACAGGCTGTATGCTGTTTCCGAGGTTTGTCGATTTCTCGGGTTTCGGCGCATGTTACCGCTCGAGCGGTCGACTTTTTAGGGAGATGCGCTCATGGCGAAGCCAGTTCTGCTATCAAACGCTCATTTTGCGTGAATCTGAGAGTATTCCATTTTTAAGTTTTTTCCGGCTTTTGTGTCTTTCCGTTTCTCCCACTTCCGCTTACGTTTAGGCGCTGTAGATGCAGTACCAGGGAGATGCGCTCGTGGGGAACGCGGTTGTGCTATCAGACTCCCCGTACAGTACGCCGTTTTCGAGAAAACCGAGTTTGGGGGTAGTTTTGACTTCGGCTCCTGACAGGCTGTATGCTGTTTCCGAGGTTTGTCGATTTCTCGGGTTTCGGCGCATGTTACCGCTCGAGCGGTCGACTTTTTAGGGAGATGCGCTCATGGCGAAGCCAGTTCTGCTATCAAACGCTCATTTTGCGTGAATCTGAGAGTATTCCATTTTTAAGTTTTTTCCGGCTTTTGTGTCTTTCCGTTTCTCCCACTTCCGCTTACGTTTAGGCGCTGTAGATGCAGTACCAGGGAGATGCGCTCGTGGGGAACGCGGTTGTGCTATCAGACTCCCCGTACAGTACGCCGTTTTCGAGAAAACCGAGTTTGGGGGTAGTTTTGACTTCGGCTCCTGACAGGCTGTATGCTGTTTCCGAGGTTTGTCGATTTCTCGGGTTTCGGCGCATGTTACCGCTCGAGCGGTCGACTTTTTAGGGAGATGCGCTCATGGCGAAGCCAGTTCTGCTATCAAACGCTCATTTTGCGTGAATCTGAGAGTATTCCATTTTTAAGTTTTTTCCGGCTTTTGTGTCTTTCCGTTTCTCCCACTTCCGCTTACGTTTAGGCGCTGTAGATGCAGTACCAGGGAGATGCGCTCATGGGAAACGCGGCTGTGCTATCAGATGCACCGTACAGTACGCCGTTTTCGAGAAAACCGAGTTTGGGGGTAGTTTTGACTTCGGCTCCTGACAGGCTGTATGCTGTTTCCGAGGTTTGTCGATTTCTCGGGTTTCGGCGCATGTTACCGCTCGAGCGGTCGACTTTTTAGGGAGATGCGCTCATGGCGAAGCCAGTTCTGCTATCAAACGCTCATTTTGCGTGAATCTGAGAGTATTCCATTTTTAAGTTTTTTCCGGCTTTTGTGTCTTTCCGTTTCTCCCACTTCCGCTTACGTTTAGGCGCTGTAGATGCTCGTGGGGAACGCGGTTGTGCTATCAGACTCCCCGTACAGTACGCCGTTTTCGAGAAAACCGAGTTTGGGGGTAGTTTTTGACTTCGGCTTCTGACAGGCTGTATGCTGTTTGCGAGGTTTGTCGATTTCTCGGGTTTCGGCGCATGTTACCGCTCGAGCGGTCGACTTTTTAGGGAGATGCGCTCATGGCGAAGCCAGTTCCGCTATCAAACGCTCATTTTGCGTGAATCTGAGAGTATGCGCTTTTGGAGTTTTTTTCGGCTTGTGTGTCTTTCCGTTTCTCCCACTTCCGCTTACGTTTAGGCGCTGTAGATGCAGTACCATGGAGATGCGCTCGTGAGGAACGCGGTTGTGCTATCAGACTCCCCGTACAGTACGCCGTTTTCGAGAAAACCGAGTTTGGGGGTAGTTTTGACTTCGGCTCCTGACAGGCTGTATGCTGTTTCCGAGGTTTGTCGATTTCTCGGGTTTCGGCGCATGTTACCGCTCGAGCGGTCGACTTTTTAGGGAGATGCGCTCATGGCGAAGCCAGTTCTGCTATCAAACGCTCGTTTTGCGTGAATCTGAGAGTATGCCATTTTTAAGTTTTTTCCGGCTTTTGTGTCTTTCCGTTTCTCCCACTTCCGCTTACGTTTAGGCGCTGTAGATGCAGTACCAGGGAGATGCGCTCGTGGGGAACGCGGTTGTGCTATCAGACTCCCCGTACAGTACGCCGTTTTCGAGAAAACCGAGTTTGGGGGTAGTTTTGACTTCGGCTCCTGACAGGCTGTATGCTGTTTCCGAGGTTTGTCGATTTCTCGGGTTTCGGCGCATGTTACCGCTCGAGCGGTCGACTTTTTAGGGAGATGCGCTCATGGCGAAGCCAGTTCTGCTATCAAACGCTCATTTTGCGTAAATCTGAGAGTATTCCATTTTTAAGTTTTTTCCGGCTTTTGTGTCTTTCCGTTTCTCCCACTTCCGCTTACGTTTAGGCGCTGTAGATGCAGTACCAGGGAGATGCGCTCATGGGAAACGCGGCTGTGCTATCAGATGCACCGTACAGTACGCCGTTTTCGAGAAAACCGAGTTTGGGGGTAGTTTTGACTTCGGCTCCTGACAGGCTGTATGCTGTTTCCGAGGTTTGTCGATTTCTCGGGTTTCGGCGCATGTTACCGCTCGAGCGGTCGAGTTTTTAGGGAGATGCGCTCATGGCGAAGCCAGTTCTGCTATCAAACGCTCGTTTTGCGTAAATCTGAGAGTATTCCATTTTTAAGTTTTTTCCGGCTTTTGTGTCTTTCCGTTTCTCCCACTTCCGCTTACGTTTAGGCGCTGTAGATGCAGTACCAGGGAGATGCGCTCATGGGAAACGCGGCTGTGCTATCAGACTCCCCGTACAGTACGCCGTTTTCGAGAAAACCGAGTTTGGGGGTAGTTTTGACTTCGGCTCCTGACAGGCTGTATGCTGTTTCCGAGGTTTGTCGATTTCTCGGGTTTCGGCGCATGTTACCGCTCGAGCGGTCGACTTTTTAGGGAGATGCGCTCATGGCGAAGCCAGTTCTGCTATCAAACGCTCATTTTGCGTAAATCTGAGAGTATTCCATTTTTAAGTTTTTTCCGGCTTTTGTGTCTTTCCGTTTCTCCCACTTCCGCTTACGTTTAGGCGCTGTAGATGCAGTACCAGGGAGATGCGCTCATGGGAAACGCGGCTGTGCTATCAGATGCACCGTACAGTACGCCGTTTTCGAGAAAACCGAGTTTGGGGGTAGTTTTGACTTCGGCTCCTGACAGGCTGTATGCTGTTTCCGAGGTTTGTCGATTTCTCGGGTTTCGGCGCATGTTACCGCTCGAGCGGTCGAGTTTTTAGGGAGATGCGCTCATGGCGAAGCCAGTTCTGCTATCAAACGCTCGTTTTGCGTAAATCTGAGAGTATTCCATTTTTAAGTTTTTTCCGGCTTTTGTGTCTTTCCGTTTCTCCCACTTCCGCTTACGTTTAGGCGCTGTAGATGCAGTACCAGGGAGATGCGCTCATGGGAAACGCGGCTGTGCTATCAGACTCCCCGTACAGTACGCCGTTTTCGAGAAAACCGAGTTTGGGGGTAGTTTTGACTTCGGCTCCTGACAGGCTGTATGCTGTTTCCGAGGTTTGTCGATTTCTCGGGTTTCGGCGCATGTTACCGCTCGAGCGGTCGACTTTTTAGGGAGATGCGCTCATGGCGAAGCCAGTTCTGCTATCAAACGCTCATTTTGCGTAAATCTGAGAGTATTCCATTTTTAAGTTTTTTCCGGCTTTTGTGTCTTTCCGTTTCTCCCACTTCCGCTTACGTTTAGGCGCTGTAGATGCAGTACCAGGGAGATGCGCTCGTGGGGAACGCGGTTGTGCTATCAGACTCCCCGTACAGTACGCCGTTTTCGAGAAAACCGAGTTTGGGGGTAGTTTTGACTTCGGCTCCTGACAGGCTGTATGCTGTTTCCGAGGTTTGTCGATTTCTCGGGTTTCGGCGCATGTTACCGCTCGAGCGGTCGACTTTTTAGGGAGATGCGCTCATGGCGAAGCCAGTTCTGCTATCAAACGCTCGTTTTGCGTAAATCTGAGAGTATTCCATTTTTAAGTTTTTTCCGGCTTTTGTGTCTTTCCGTTTCTCCCACTTCAGCTTACGTTTAGGCGCTGTAGATGCAGTACCAGGGAGATGCGCTCGTGGGGAACGCGGTTGTGCTATCAGACTCCCCGTACAGTACGCCGTTTTCGAGAAAACCGAGTTTGGGGGTAGTTTTGACTTCGGCTCCTGACAGGCTGTATGCTGTTTCCGAGGTTTGTCGATTTCTCGGGTTTCGGCGCATGTTACCGCTCGAGCGGTCGACTTTTTAGGGAGATGCGCTCACGGCGAAGCCAGTTCCGCTATCAAACGTTCATTTTGCATGAATCTGAGAGTATTCCATTTTTAAGTTTTTTCCGGCTTTTGTGTCTTTCCGTTTCTCCCACTTCCGCTTACGTTTAGGCGCTGTAGATGCAGTACCAGGGAGATGCGCTCGTGGGGAACGCGGCTGTGCTATCAGACTCCCCGTACAGTACGCCGTTTTCGAGAAAACCGAGTTTGGGGGTAGTTTTGACTTCGGCTCCTGACAGGCTGTATGCTGTTTCCGAGGTTTGTCGATTTCTCGGGTTTCGGCGCATGTTACCGCTCGAGCGGTCGACTTTTTAGGGAGATGCGCTCATGGCGAAGCCAGTTCTGCTATCAAACGCTCATTTTGCGTAAATCTGAGAGTATTCCATTTTTAAGTTTTTTCCGGCTTTTGTGTCTTTCCGTTTCTCCCACTTCAGCTTACGTTTAGGCGCTGTAGATGCAGTACCAGGGAGATGCGCTCGTGGGGAACGCGGTTGTGCTATCAGACTCCCCGTACAGTACGCCGTTTTCGAGAAAACCGAGTTTGGGGGTAGTTTTGACTTCGGCTCCTGACAGGCTGTATGCTGTTTCCGAGGTTTGTCGATTTCTCGGGTTTCGGCGCATGTTACCGCTCGAGCGGTCGACTTTTTAGGGAGATGCGCTCATGGCGAAGCCAGTTCCGCTATCAAACGCTCGTTTTGCGTAAATCTGAGAGTATTCCATTTTTAAGTTTTTTCCGGCTTTTGTGTCTTTCCGTTTCTCCCACTTCAGCTTACGTTTAGGCGCTGTAGATGCAGTACCAGGGAGATGCGCTCGTGGGGAACGCGGTTGTGCTATCAGACTCCCCGTACAGTACGCCGTTTTCGAGAAAACCGAGTTTGGGGGTAGTTTTGACCTCGGCTTCTGACAGGCTGTATGCTGTTTGCGAGGTTTGTCGATTTCTCGGGTTTCGGCGCATGTTACCGCTCGAGCGGTCGACTTTTTAGGGAGATGCGCTCATGGCGAAGCCAGTTCCGCTATCAAACGCTCGTTTTGCGTGAATCTGAGAGTATGCAATTTTGGAGTTATTTTCGGCTTGTGTGTCTTTCCGTTTCTCCCACTTCCGCTTACGTTTAGGCGCTGTAGATGCAGTACCAGGGAGATGCGCTCGTGGGGAACGCGGTTGTGCTATCAGACTCCCCGTACAGTACGCCGTTTTCGAGAAAACCGAGTTTGGGGGTAGTTTTGACTTCGGCTCCTGACAGGCTGTATGCTGTTTCCGAGGTTTGTCGATTTCTCGGGTTTCGGCGCATGTTACCGCTCGAGCGGTCGACTTTTTAGGGAGATGCGCTCATGGCGAAGCCAGTTCTGCTATCAAACGCTCATTTTGCGTAAATCTGAGAGTATTCCATTTTTAAGTTTTTTCCGGCTTTTGTGTCTTTCCGTTTCTCCCACTTCAGCTTACGTTTAGGCGCTGTAGATGCAGTACCAGGGAGATGCGCTCGTGGGGAACGCGGTTGTGCTATCAGACTCCCCGTACAGTACGCCGTTTTCGAGAAAACCGAGTTTGGGGGTAGTTTTGACTTCGGCTCCTGACAGGCTGTATGCTGTTTCCGAGGTTTGTCGATTTCTCGGGTTTCGGCGCATGTTACCGCTCGAGCGGTCGACTTTTTAGGGAGATGCGCTCACGGCGAAGCCAGTTCCGCTATCAAACGCTCATTTTGCGTGAATCTGAGAGTATGCAATTTTGGAGTTTTTTTCGGCTTGTGTGTCTTTCCGTTTCTCCCACTTCCGCTTACGTTTAGGCGCTGTAGATGCAGTACCAGGGAGATGCGCTCGTGAGAAACGCGGTTGTGCTATCAGACTCCCCGTACAGTACGCCGTTTTCGAGAAAACCGAGTTTGAGGGTAGTTTTGACTTCGGCTTCTGACAGGCTGTATGCTGTTTGCGAGGTTTGTCGATTTCTCGGGTTTCGGCGCATGTTACCGCTCGAGCGGTCGACTTTTTAGGGAGATGCGCTCACGGCGAAGCCAGTTCCGCTATCAAACGCTCATTTTGCGTGAATCTGAGAGTATGCAATTTTGGAGTTATTTTCGGCTTGTGTGTCTTTCCGTTTCTCCCACTTCCGCTTACGTTTAGGCGCTGTAGATGCAGTACCAGGGAGATGCGCTCGTGGGCAACGCGGTTGTGCTATCAGACTCCCCGTACAGTACGCCGTTTTCGAGAATACCGAGTTTGGGGGTAGTTTTGACTTCGGCTTCTGACAGGCTGTATGCTGTTTGCGAGGTTTGTCGATTTCTCGGGTTTCAGCGCATGTTACCGCTCGAGCGGTCGACTTTTTAGGGAGATGCGCTCACGGCGAAGCCAGTTCCGCTATCAAACGCTCATTTTGCGTGAATCTGAGAGTATGCAATTTTGGAGTTTTTTTCCGGCTTGTGTGTCTTTCCGTTTCTCCCACTTCCGCTTACGTTTAGGCGCTGTAGATGCAGTACCAGGGAGATGCGCTCGTGAGGAACGCGGCTGTGCTATCAGATGCACCGTACAGTACGCCGTTCTCGAGAAAACCGAGTTTGGGGGTAGTTTTGACTTCGGCTTCTGACAGGCTGTATGCTGTTTCCGAGGTTTGTCGATTTCTCGGGTTTCGGCGCATGTTACCGCTCGAGCGGTCGAGTTTTTAGGGAGATGCGCTCACGGCGAAGCCAGTTCCGCTATCAAACGCTCATTTTGCGTGAATCTGAGAGTATGCGCTTTTGGAGTTATTTTCGGCTTTTGTGTCTTTCCGTTTCTCCCACTTCCGCTTACGTTTAGGCGCTGTAGATGCAGTACCAGGGAGATGCGCTCATGGGAAACGCGGCTGTGCTATCAGATGCACCGTACAGTACGCCGTTTTCGAGAAAACCGAGTTTGGGGGTAGTTTTGACCTCGGCTCCTGACAGGCTGTATGCTGTTTCCGAGGTTTGTCGATTTCTCGGGTTTCGGCGCATGTTACCGCTCGAGCGGTCGACTTTTTAGGGAGATGCGCTCACGGCGAAGCCAGTTCTGCTATCAAACGCTCATTTTGCGTAAATCTGAGAGTATTCCATTTTTAAGCTTTTTTCCGGCTTTTGTGTATTTCCGTTTCTCCCACTTCCGCTTACGTTTAGGCGCTGTAGATGCAGTACCAGGGAGATGCGCTCGTGGGCAACGCGGTTGTGCTATCAGACTCCCCGTACAGTACGCCGTTTTCGAGAATACCGAGTTTGGGGGTAGTTTTGACTTCGGCTTCTGACAGGCTGTATGCTGTTTGCGAGGTTTGTCGATTTCTCGGGTTTCAGCGCATGTTACCGCTCGAGCGGTCGACTTTTTAGGGAGATGCGCTCACGGCGAAGCCAGTTCCGCTATCAAACGCTCATTTTGCGTGAATCTGAGAGTATGCGCTTTTGGAGTTTTTTTCGGCTTGTGTGTCTTTCCGTTTCTCCCACTTCCGCTTACGTTTAGGCGCTGTAGATGCAGTACCATGGAGATGCGCTCGTGAGGAACGCGGTTGTGCTATCAGACTCACCGTACAGTACGCCGTTTTCGAGAAAACCAAGTTTGAGGGTAGTTTTGACTTCGGCTCCTGACAGGCTGTATGCTGTTTGCGAGGTTTGTCGATTTCTCGGGTTTCGGCGCATGTTACCGCTCGAGCGGTCGAGTTTTTAGGGAGATGCGCTCACGGCGAAGCCAGTTCCGCTATCAAACGCTCATTTTGCGTGAATCTGAGAGTATTCCATTTTTAAGTTTTTTCCGGCTTTTGTGTCTTTCCGTTTCTCCCACTTCCGCTTACGTTTAGGCGCTGTAGATGCAGTACCAGGGAGATGCGCTCATGGGAAACGCGGCTGTGCTATCAGATGCACCGTACAGTACGCCGTTTTCGAGAAAACCGAGTTTGGGGGTAGTTTTGACTTCGGCTCCTGACAGGCTGTATGCTGTTTCCGAGGTTTGTCGATTTCTCGGGTTTCGGCGCATGTTACCGCTCGAGCGGTCGACTTTTTAGGGAGATGCGCTCACGGCGAAGCCAGTTCCGCTATCAAACGCTCATTTTGCGTGAATCTGAGAGTATGCAATTTTGGAGTTTTTTTCGGCTTGTGTGTCTTTCCGTTTCTCCCACTTCCGCTTACGTTTAGGCGCTGTAGATGCAGTACCAGGGAGATGCGCTCGTGAGAAACGCGGTTGTGCTATCAGACTCCCCGTACAGTACGCCGTTTTCGAGAAAACCGAGTTTGAGGGTAGTTTTGACTTCGGCTTCTGACAGGCTGTATGCTGTTTGCGAGGTTTGTCGATTTCTCGGGTTTCGGCGCATGTTACCGCTCGAGCGGTCGACTTTTTAGGGAGATGCGCTCATGGCGAAGCCAGTTCCGCTATCAAACGCTCATTTTGCATGAATCTGAGAGTATGCAATTTTGGAGTTATTTTCGGCTTGTGTGTCTTTCCGTTTCTCCCACTTCCGCTTACGTTTAGGCGCTGTAGATGCAGTACCAGGGAGATGCGCTCGTGGGCAACGCGGTTGTGCTATCAGACTCCCCGTACAGTACGCCGTTTTCGAGAATACCGAGTTTGGGGGTAGTTTTGACTTCGGCTTCTGACAGGCTGTATGCTGTTTGCGAGGTTTGTCGATTTCTCGGGTTTCAGCGCATGTTACCGCTCGAGCGGTCGACTTTTTAGGGAGATGCGCTCACGGCGAAGCCAGTTCCGCTATCAAACGCTCATTTTGCGTGAATCTGAGAGTATGCGCTTTTGGAGTTTTTTTCGGCTTGTGTGTCTTTCCGTTTCTCCCACTTCCGCTTACGTTTAGGCGCTGTAGATGCAGTACCAGGGAGATGAGCTCGTGGGGAACACGGTTGTGCTATCAAACTCACCGTACAGTACGCCGTTTTCGAGAAAACCGAGTTTGGGGGTAGTTCTGACTTCGGCTCCTGACAGGCTGTATGCTGTTTGCGAGGTTTGTCGATTTCTCGGGTTTCGGCGCATGTTACCGCTCGAGCGGTCGACTTTTTAGGGAGATGCGCTCATGGCGAAGCCAGTTCCGCTATCAAACGCTCATTTTGCGTGAATCTGAGAGTATGCGCTTTTGGAGTTTTTTTCGGCTTGTGTGTCTTTCCGTTTCTCCCACTTCCGCTTACGTTTAGGCGCTGTAGATGCAGTACCATGGAGATGCGCTCGTGAGGAACGCGGTTGTGCTATCAGACTCCCCGTACAGTACGCCGTTTTCGAGAATACCGAGTTTGGGGGTAGTTTTGACTTCGGCTTCTGACAGGCTGTATGCTGTTTGCGAGGTTTGTCGATTTCTCGGGTTTCGGCGCATGTTACCGCTCGAGCGGTCGACTTTTTAGGGAGATGCGCTCATGGCGAAGCCAGTTCCGCTATCAAACGCTCATTTTGCGTGAATCTGAGAGTATGCGCTTGTAGAGTTATTTTCGGCTTTGGTGTCTTTCCGTTTCTCCCACTTCCGCTTACGTTTAGGCGCTGTAGATGCAGTACCAGGGAGATGCGCTCGTGAGGAACGCGGCTGTGCTATCAGACTCCCCGTACAGTACGCCGTTTTCGAGAAAACCGAGTTTGGGGGTAGTTTTGACTTCGGCTTCTGACAGGCTGTATGCTGTTTCCGAGGTTTGTCGATTTCTCGGGTTTCGGCGCATGTTACCGCTCGAGCGGTCGACTTTTTAGGGAGATGCGCTCATGGCGAAGCCAGTTCTGCTATCAAACGCTCATTTTGCGTAAATCTGAGAGTATGCAATTTTGGAGTTTTTTTCGGCTTGTGTGTCTTTCCGTTTCTTCCACTTCCGCTTACGTTTAGGCGCTGTAAATGCAGTACCAGGGAGATGCGCTCGTGGGGAACGCGGTTGTGCTATCAGACTCCCCGTACAGTACGCCGTTTTCGAGAATACCGAGTTTGGGGGTAGTTTTGACTTCGGCTCCTGACAGGCTGTATGCTGTTTCCGAGGTTTGTCGATTTCTCGGGTTTCGGCGCATGTTACCGCTCGAGCGGTCGACTTTTTAGGGAGATGCGCTCACGGCGAAGCCAGTTCCGCTATCAAACGCTCATTTTGCGTGAATCTGAGAGTATGCAATTTTGGAGTTATTTTCGGCTTGTGTGTCTTTCCGTTTCTTCCACTTCCGCTTACGTTTAGGCGCTGTAGATGCAGTACCAGGGAGATGCGCTCGTGGGGAACGCGGTTGTGCTATCAGACTCACCGTACAGTACGCCGTTTTCGAGAAAACCGAGTTTGAGGGTAGTTTTGACTTCGGCTTCTGACAGGCTGTATGCTGTTTGCGAGGTTTGTCGATTTCTCGGGTTTCAGCGCATGTTACCGCTCGAGCGGTCGACTTTTTAGGGAGATGCGCTCATGGCGAAGCCAGTTCTGCTATCAAACGCTCATTTTGCGTAAATCTGAGAGTATTCCATTTTTAAGTTTTTTCCGGCTTTTGTGTCTTTCCGTTTCTCCCACTTCCGCTTACGTTTAGGCGCTGTAGATGCAGTACCAGGGAGATGCGCTCGTGGGGAACGCGGTTGTGCTATAAGACTCCCCGTACAGTACGCCGTTTTCGAGAAAACCGAGTTTGGGGGTAGTTTTGACTTCGGCTCCTGACAGGCTGTATGCTGTTTCCGAGGTTTGTCGATTTCTCGGGTTTCGGCGCATGTTACCGCTCGAGCGGTCGACTTTTTAGGGAGATGCGCTCACGGCGAAGCCAGTTCCACTATCAAACGCTCGTTTTGCGTGAATCTGAGAGTATGCAATTTTGGAGTTTTTTTCGGCTTGTGTGTCTTTCCGTTTCTCCCACTTCCGCTTACGTTTAGGCGCTGTAGATGCAGTACCAGGGAGATGCGCTCGTGGGCAACGCGGTTGTGCTATCAGACTCCCCGTACAGTACGCCGTTTTCGAGAATACCGAGTTTGGGGGTAGTTTTGACTTCGGCTCCTGACAGGCTGTATGCTGTTTCCGAGGTTTGTCGATTTCTCGGGTTTCGGCGCATGTTACCGCTCGAGCGGTCGACTTTTTAAGGAGATGCGCTCATGGCGAAGCCAGTTCTGCTATCAAACGCTCATTTTGCATGAATCTGAGAGTATTCAATTTTGGAGTTTTTTTCGGCTTGTGTGTCTTTCCGTTTCTCCCACTTCCGCTTACGTTTAGGCGCTGTAGATGCAGTACCAGGGAGATGCGCTCGTGAGGAACGCGGTTGTGCTATCAGACTCCCCGTACAGTACGCCGTTTTCGAGAATACCGAGTTTGGGGGTAGTTTTGACTTCGGCTCCTGACAGGCTGTATGCTGTTTGCGAGGTTTGTCGATTTCTCGGGTTTCGGCGCATGTTACCGCTCGAGCGGTCGACTTTTTAGGGAGATGCGCTCATAGCGAAGCCAGTTCTGCTATCAAACGCTCATTTTGCATGAATCTGAGAGTATTCAATTTTGGAGTTTTTTTCGGCTTGTGTGTCTTTCCGTTTCTCCCACTTCCGCTTACGTTTAGGCGCTGTAGATGCAGTACCAGGGAGATGCGCTCGTGGGGAACGCGGTTGTGCTATCAGACTCCCCGTACAGTACGCCGTTTTCGAGAATACCGAGTTTGGGGGTAGTTTTGACTTCGGCTCCTGACAGGCTGTATGCTGTTTGCGAGGTTTGTCGATTTCTCGGGTTTCAGCGCATGTTACCGCTCGAGCGGTCGACTTTTTAAGGAGATGCGCTCATGGCGAAGCCAGTTCTGCTATCAAACGCTCATTTTGCGTAAATCTGAGAGTATTCCATTTTTAAGTTTTTTCCGGCTTTTGTGTCTTTCCGTTTCTCCCACTTCCGCTTACGTTTAGGCGCTGTAGATGCAGTACCAGGGAGATGCGCTCGTGAGAAACGCGGTTGTGCTATCAGACTCCCCGTACAGTACGCCGTTTTCGAGAAAACCGAGTTTGGGGGTAGTTTTGACTTCGGCTTCTGACAGGCTGTATGCTGTTTGCGAGGTTTGTCGATTTCTCGGGTTTCAGCGCATGTTACCGCTCGAGCGGTCGACTTTTTAGGGAGATGCGCTCATGGCGAAGCCAGTTCTGCTATCAAACGCTCATTTTGCGTAAATCTGAGAGTATTCCATTTTTAAGTTTTTCCCGGCTTTTGTGTCTTTCCGTTTCTCCCACTTCCGCTTACGTTTAGGCGCTGTAGATGCAGTACCAGGGAGATGCGCTCGTGGGGAACGCGGTTGTGCTATCAGACTCCCCGTACAGTACGCCGTTTTCGAGAATACCGAGTTTGGGGGTAGTTTTGACTTCGGCTCCTGACAGGCTGTATGCTGTTTCCGAGGTTTGTCGATTTCTCGGGTTTCGGCGCATGTTACCGCTCGAGCGGTCGACTTTTTAAGGAGATGCGCTCATGGCGAAGCCAGTTCTGCTATCAAACGCTCATTTTGCGTGAATCTGAGAGTATGCAAATTTGGAGTTATTTTCGGCTTGTGTGTCTTTCCGTTTCTCCCACTTCCGCTTACGTTTAGGCGCTGTAGATGCAGTACCAGGGAGATGCGCTCGTGGGCAACGCGGTTGTGCTATCAGACTCCCCGTACAGTACGCCGTTTTCGAGAATACCGAGTTTGGGGGTAGTTTTGACTTCGGCTCCTGACAGGCTGTATGCTGTTTGCGAGGTTTGTCGATTTCTCGGGTTTCGGCGCATGTTACCGCTCGAGCGGTTGACTTTTTAGGGAGATGCGCTCATAGCGAAGCCAGTTCCGCTATCAAACGCTCATTTTGCGTGAATCTGAGAGTATGCGCTTTTGGAGTTATTTTCGGCTTTGGTGTCTTTCCGTTTCTCCCACTTCCGCTTACGTTTAGGCGCTGTAGATGCAGTACCAGGGAGATGCGCTCGTGAGGAACGCGGTTGTGCTATCAGACTCCCCGTACAGTACGCCGTTTTCGAGAATACCGAGTTTGGGGGTAGTTTTGACTTCGGCTCCTGACAGGCTGTATGCTGTTTGCGAGGTTTGTCGATTTCTCGGGTTTCGGCGCATGTTACCGCTCGAGCGGTCGACTTTTTAAGGAGATGCGCTCATGGCGAAGCCAGTTCTGCTATCAAACGCTCATTTTGCGTAAATCTGAGAGTATTCCATTTTTAAGTTTTTTCCGGCTTTTGTGTCTTTCCGTTTCTCCCACTTCCGCTTACGTTTAGGCGCTGTAGATGCAGTACCAGGGAGATGCGCTCGTGAGAAACGCGGTTGTGCTATCAGACTCCCCGTACAGTACGCCGTTTTCGAGAAAACCGAGTTTGGGGGTAGTTCTGACTTCGGCTCCTGACAGGCTGTATGCTGTTTCCGAGGTTTGTCGATTTCTCGGGTTTCGGCGCATGTTACCGCTCGAGCGGTCGACTTTTTAGGGAGATGCGCTCATAGCGAAGCCAGTTCTGCTATCAAACGCTCATTTTGCGTAAATCTGAGAGTATTCCATTTTTAAGTTTTTTCCGGCTTTTGTGTCTTTCCGTTTCTCCCACTTCCGCTTACGTTTAGGCGCTGTAGATGCAGTACCAGGGAGATGCGCTCGTGGGGAACGCGGTTGTGCTATCAGACTCCCCGTACAGTACGCCGTTTTCGAGAATACCGAGTTTGGGGGTAGTTTTGACTTCGGCTCCTGACAGGCTGTATGCTGTTTGCGAGGTTTGTCGATTTCTCGGGTTTCGGCGCATGTTACCGCTCGAGCGGTCGACTTTTTAGGGAGATTGGCGAAGCCAGTTCCGCTATCAAACGCTCATTTTGCGTAAATCTGAGAGTATTCCATTTTTAAGTTTTTTCCGGCTTTTGTGTCTTTCCGTTTCTCCCACTTCCGCTTACGTTTAGGCGCTGTAGATGCAGTACCAGGGAGATGCGCTCGTGAGGAACGCGGTTGTGCTATCAGACTCCCCGTACAGTACGCCGTTTTCGAGAATACCGAGTTTGGGGGTAGTTTTGACTTCGGCTCCTGACAGGCTGTATGCTGTTTGCGAGGTTTGTCGATTTCTCGGGTTTCGGCGCATGTTACCGCTCGAGCGGTCGACTTTTTAGGGAGATGCGCTCATAGCGAAGCCAGTTCTGCTATCAAACGCTCATTTTGCATGAATCTGAGAGTATTCAATTTTGGAGTTTTTTCCGGCTTGTGTGTCTTTCCGTTTCTCCCACTTCCGCTTACGTTTAGGCGCTGTAGATGCAGTACCAGGGAGATGCGCTCGTGGGCAACGCGGTTGTGCTATCAGACTCCCCGTACAGTACGCCGTTTTCGAGAAAACCGAGTTTGGGGGTAGTTTTTGACTTCGGCTTCTGACAGGCTGTATGCTGTTTGCGAGGTTTGTCGATTTCTCGGGTTTCGGCGCATGTTACCGCTCGAGCGGTCGACTTTTTAGGGAGATGCGCTCACGGCGAAGCCAGTTCCGCTATCAAACGCTCATTTTGCGTGAATCTGAGAGTATGCAATTTTGGAGTTTTTTTCGGCTTGTGTGTCTTTCCGTTTCTCCCACTTCCGCTTACGTTTAGGCGCTGTAGATGCAGTACCAGGGAGATGCGCTCGTGGGCAACGCGGTTGTGCTATCAGACTCCCCGTACAGTACGCCGTTTTCGAGAATACCGAGTTTGGGGGTAGTTTTGACTTCGGCTCCTGACAGGCTGTATGCTGTTTCCGAGGTTTGTCGATTTCTCGGGTTTCGGCGCATGTTACCGCTCGAGCGGTCGACTTTTTAGGGAGATGCGCTCATGGCGAAGCCAGTTCTGCTATCAAACGCTCATTTTGCGTGAATCTGAGAGTATGCAAATTTGGAGTTATTTTCGGCTTGTGTGTCTTTCCGTTTCTCCCACTTCCGCTTACGTTTAGGCGCTGTAGATGCAGTACCAGGGAGATGCGCTCGTGAGGAACGCGGTTGTGCTATCAGACTCCCCGTACAGTACGCCGTTTTCGAGAATACCGAGTTTGGGGGTAGTTTTGACTTCGGCTCCTGACAGGCTGTATGCTGTTTGCGAGGTTTGTCGATTTCTCGGGTTTCGGCGCATGTTACCGCTCGAGCGGTCGACTTTTTAGGGAGATGCGCTCATAGCGAAGCCAGTTCTGCTATCAAACGCTCATTTTGCATGAATCTGAGAGTATTCAATTTTGGAGTTTTTTCCGGCTTGTGTGTCTTTCCGTTTCTCCCACTTCCGCTTACGTTTAGGCGCTGTAGATGCAGTACCAGGGAGATGCGCTCGTGGGCAACGCGGTTGTGCTATCAGACTCCCCGTACAGTACGCCGTTTTCGAGAAAACCGAGTTTGGGGGTAGTTTTGACTTCGGCTCCTGACAGGCTGTATGCTGTTTGCGAGGTTTGTCGATTTCTCGGGTTTCGGCGCATGTTACCGCTCGAGCGGTCGACTTTTTAGGGAGATGCGCTCACGGCGAAGCCAGTTCCGCTATCAAACGCTCATTTTGCGTGAATCTGAGAGTATGCAATTTTGGAGTTTTTTTCGGCTTGTGTGTCTTTCCGTTTCTCCCACTTCCGCTTACGTTTAGGCGCTGTAGATGCAGTACCAGGGAGATGCGCTCGTGGGCAACGCGGTTGTGCTATCAGACTCCCCGTACAGTACGCCGTTTTCGAGAATACCGAGTTTGGGGGTAGTTTTGACTTCGGCTCCTGACAGGCTGTATGCTGTTTCCGAGGTTTGTCGATTTCTCGGGTTTCGGCGCATGTTACCGCTCGAGCGGTCGACTTTTTAGGGAGATGCGCTCATGGCGAAGCCAGTTCTGCTATCAAACGCTCATTTTGCGTGAATCTGAGAGTATGCAAATTTGGAGTTATTTTCGGCTTGTGTGTCTTTCCGTTTCTCCCACTTCCGCTTACGTTTAGGCGCTGTAGATGCAGTACCAGGGAGATGCGCTCGTGAGGAACGCGGTTGTGCTATCAGATGCACCGTACAGTACGCCGTTTTCGAGAATACCGAGTTTGGGGGTAGTTTTGACTTCGGCTCCTGACAGGCTGTATGCTGTTTGCGAGGTTTGTCGATTTCTCGGGTTTCGGCGCATGTTACCGCTCGAGCGGTCGACTTTTTAGGGAGATGCGCTCATAGCGAAGCCAGTTCTGCTATCAAACGCTCATTTTGCATGAATCTGAGAGTATTCAATTTTGGAGTTTTTTCCGGCTTGTGTGTCTTTCCGTTTCTCCCACTTCCGCTTACGTTTAGGCGCTGTAGATGCAGTACCAGGGAGATGCGCTCGTGGGCAACGCGGTTGTGCTATCAGACTCCCCGTACAGTACGCCGTTTTCGAGAAAACCGAGTTTGGGGGTAGTTTTGACTTCGGCTCCTGACAGGCTGTATGCTGTTTGCGAGGTTTGTCGATTTCTCGGGTTTCGGCGCATGTTACCGCTCGAGCGGTCGACTTTTTAGGGAGATGCGCTCATAGCGAAGCCAGTTCTGCTATCAAACGCTCATTTTGCATGAATCTGAGAGTATTCAATTTTGGAGTTTTTTTCGGCTTGTGTGTCTTTCCGTTTCTCCCACTTCCGCTTACGTTTAGGCGCTGTAGATGCAGTACCAGGGAGATGCGCTCGTGGGGAACGCGGTTGTGCTATCAGACTCCCCGTACAGTACGCCGTTTTCGAGAATACCGAGTTTGGGGGTAGTTTTGACTTCGGCTCCTGACAGGCTGTATGCTGTTTGCGAGGTTTGTCGATTTCTCGGGTTTCAGCGCATGTTACCGCTCGAGCGGTCGACTTTTTAAGGAGATGCGCTCATGGCGAAGCCAGTTCTGCTATCAAACGCTCATTTTGCGTAAATCTGAGAGTATTCCATTTTTAAGTTTTTTCCGGCTTTTGTGTCTTTCCGTTTCTCCCACTTCCGCTTACGTTTAGGCGCTGTAGATGCAGTACCAGGGAGATGCGCTCGTGGAGAACGCGGTTGCGCATATCAGACGCACCGTACAGTACGCCGTTTTCGAGAAAACCGAGTTTGGGGGTAGTTCTGACTTCGGCTCCTGACAGGCTGTATGCTGTTTGCAAGGTTTGTCGATTTCTCGGGTTTCGGCGCATGTTACCGCTCGAGCGGTCGACTTTTTAGGGAGATGCGCTCATGGCGAAGCCAGTTCTGCTATCAAACGCTCATTTTGCGTGAATCTGAGAGTATGCAAATTTGGAGTTATTTTCGGCTTGTGTGTCTTTCCGTTTCTCCCACTTCCGCTTACGTTTAGGCGCTGTAGATGCAGTACCAGGGAGATGCGCTCGTGGGGAACGCGGTTGTGCTATCAGACTCCCCGTACAGTACGCCGTTTTCGAGAAAACCGAGTTTGGGGGTAGTTTTGACTTCGGCTCCTGACAGGCTGTATGCTGTTTGCGAGGTTTGTCGATTTCTCGGGTTTCAGCGCATGTTACCGCTCGAGCGGTCGACTTTTTAAGGAGATGCGCTCATGGCGAAGCCAGTTCTGCTATCAAACGCTCATTTTGCGTAAATCTGAGAGTATTCCATTTTTAAGTTTTTTCCGGCTTTTGTGTCTTTCCGTTTCTCCCACTTCCGCTTACGTTTAGGCGCTGTAGATGCAGTACCAGGGAGATGCGCTCGTGAGAAACGCGGTTGTGCTATCAGACTCCCCGTACAGTACGCCGTTTTCGAGAAAACCGAGTTTGGGGGTAGTTTTGACTTCGGCTTCTGACAGGCTGTATGCTGTTTGCGAGGTTTGTCGATTTCTCGGGTTTCAGCGCATGTTACCGCTCGAGCGGTCGACTTTTTAGGGAGATGCGCTCATGGCGAAGCCAGTTCTGCTATCAAACGCTCATTTTGCGTAAATCTGAGAGTATTCCATTTTTAAGTTTTTCCCGGCTTTTGTGTCTTTCCGTTTCTCCCACTTCCGCTTACGTTTAGGCGCTGTAGATGCAGTACCAGGGAGATGCGCTCGTGGGGAACGCGGTTGTGCTATCAGACTCCCCGTACAGTACGCCGTTTTCGAGAAAACCGAGTTTGGGGGTAGTTTTGACTTCGGCTCCTGACAGGCTGTATGCTGTTTCCGAGGTTTGTCGATTTCTCGGGTTTCGGCGCATGTTACCGCTCGAGCGGTCGACTTTTTAAGGAGATGCGCTCATGGCGAAGCCAGTTCTGCTATCAAACGCTCATTTTGCGTGAATCTGAGAGTATGCAAATTTGGAGTTATTTTCGGCTTGTGTGTCTTTCCGTTTCTCCCACTTCCGCTTACGTTTAGGCGCTGTAGATGCAGTACCAGGGAGATGCGCTCGTGAGGAACGCGGTTGTGCTATCAGACTCCCCGTACAGTACGCCGTTTTCGAGAAAACCGAGTTTGGGGGTAGTTTTGACTTCGGCTCCTGACAGGCTGTATGCTGTTTGCGAGGTTTGTCGATTTCTCGGGTTTCGGCGCATGTTACCGCTCGAGCGGTTGACTTTTTAGGGAGATGCGCTCATAGCGAAGCCAGTTCCGCTATCAAACGCTCATTTTGCGTGAATCTGAGAGTATGCGCTTTTGGAGTTATTTTCGGCTTTGGTGTCTTTCCGTTTCTCCCACTTCCGCTTACGTTTAGGCGCTGTAGATGCAGTACCAGGGAGATGCGCTCGTGAGGAACGCGGTTGTGCTATCAGACTCCCCGTACAGTACGCCGTTTTCGAGAATACCGAGTTTGGGGGTAGTTTTGACTTCGGCTCCTGACAGGCTGTATGCTGTTTGCGAGGTTTGTCGATTTCTCGGGTTTCGGCGCATGTTACCGCTCGAGCGGTCGACTTTTTAAGGAGATGCGCTCATGGCGAAGCCAGTTCTGCTATCAAACGCTCATTTTGCGTAAATCTGAGAGTATTCCATTTTTAAGTTTTTTCCGGCTTTTGTGTCTTTCCGTTTCTCCCACTTCCGCTTACGTTTAGGCGCTGTAGATGCAGTACCAGGGAGATGCGCTCGTGGGGAACGCGGTTGTGCTATCAGACTCCCCGTACAGTACGCCGTTTTCGAGAAAACCGAGTTTGGGTAGTTCTGACTTCGGCTCCTGACAGGCTGTATGCTGTTTGCGAGGTTTGTCGATTTCTCGGGTTTCGGCGCATGTTACCGCTCGAGCGGTCGACTTTTTAGGGAGATGCGCTCATGGCAAATCCAGTTCCGCTATCAAACGCTCATTTTGCGTGAATCTGAGAGTATGCGCTTTTGGAGTTTTTTTCGGCTTTGATGTCTTTCCGTTTCTCCCACTTCCGCTTACGTTTAGGCGCTGTAGATGCAGTACCAGGGAGATGCGCTCGTGGGGAACACGGTTGTGCTATCAGACTCCCCGTACAGTACGCCGTTTTCGAGAAAACCGAGTTTGGGGGTAGTTTTGACTTCGGCTCCTGACAGGCTGTATGCTGTTTGCGAGGTTTGTCGATTTCTCGGGTTTCAGCGCATGTTACCGCTCGAGCGGTCGACTTTTTAAGGAGATGCGCTCATGGCGAAGCCAGTTCTGCTATCAAACGCTCATTTTGCGTAAATCTGAGAGTATTCCATTTTTAAGTTTTTTCCGGCTTTTGTGTCTTTCCGTTTCTCCCACTTCCGCTTACGTTTAGGCGCTGTAGATGCAGTACCAGGGAGATGCGCTCGTGAGAAACGCGGTTGTGCTATCAGACTCCCCGTACAGTACGCCGTTTTCGAGAAAACCGAGTTTGGGGGTAGTTTTGACTTCGGCTCCTGACAGGCTGTATGCTGTTTGCGAGGTTTGTCGATTTCTCGGGTTTCGGCGCATGTTACCGCTCGAGCGGTTGACTTTTTAGGGAGATGCGCTCATAGCGAAGCCAGTTCCGCTATCAAACGCTCATTTTGCGTGAATCTGAGAGTATGCGCTTTTGGAGTTATTTTCGGCTTGTGTGTCTTTCCGTTTCTCCCACTTCCGCTTACGTTTAGGCGCTGTAGATGCAGTACCAGGGAGATGCGCTCGTGGGGAACACGGTTGTGCTATCAGACTCACCGTACAGTACGCCGTTTTCGAGAAAACCGAGTTTGGGGGTAGTTTTGACTTCGGCTCCTGACAGGCTGTATGCTGTTTGCGAGGTTTGTCGATTTCTCGGGTTTCAGCGCATGTTACCGCTCGAGCGGTCGACTTTTTAAGGAGATGCGCTCATGGCGAAGCCAGTTCTGCTATCAAACGCTCATTTTGCGTAAATCTGAGAGTATTCCATTTTTAAGTTTTTTCCGGCTTTTGTGTCTTTCCGTTTCTCCCACTTCCGCTTACGTTTAGGCGCTGTAGATGCAGTACCAGGGAGATGCGCTCGTGAGAAACGCGGTTGTGCTATCAGACTCCCCGTACAGTACGCCGTTTTCGAGAAAACCGAGTTTGGGGGTAGTTTTGACTTCGGCTCCTGACAGGCTGTATGCTGTTTGCGAGGTTTGTCGATTTCTCGGGTTTCGGCGCATGTTACCGCTCGAGCGGTTGACTTTTTAGGGAGATGCGCTCATAGCGAAGCCAGTTCCGCTATCAAACGCTCATTTTGCGTGAATCTGAGAGTATGCGCTTTTGGAGTTATTTTCGGCTTTGGTGTCTTTCCGTTTCTCCCACTTCCGCTTACGTTTAGGCGCTGTAGATGCAGTACCAGGGAGATGCGCTCGTGAGGAACGCGGTTGTGCTATCAGACTCCCCGTACAGTACGCCGTTTTCGAGAATACCGAGTTTGGGGGTAGTTTTGACTTCGGCTCCTGACAGGCTGTATGCTGTTTGCGAGGTTTGTCGATTTCTCGGGTTTCAGCGCATGTTACCGCTCGAGCGGTCGACTTTTTAAGGAGATGCGCTCATGGCGAAGCCAGTTCTGCTATCAAACGCTCATTTTGCGTAAATCTGAGAGTATTCCATTTTTAAGTTTTTTCCGGCTTTTGTGTCTTTCCGTTTCTCCCACTTCCGCTTACGTTTAGGCGCTGTAGATGCAGTACCAGGGAGATGCGCTCGTGAGAAACGCGGTTGTGCTATCAGACTCCCCGTACAGTACGCCGTTTTCGAGAAAACCGAGTTTGGGGGTAGTTTTGACTTCGGCTCCTGACAGGCTGTATGCTGTTTGCGAGGTTTGTCGATTTCTCGGGTTTCGGCGCATGTTACCGCTCGAGCGGTTGACTTTTTAGGGAGATGCGCTCATAGCGAAGCCAGTTCCGCTATCAAACGCTCATTTTGCGTGAATCTGAGAGTATGCGCTTTTGGAGTTATTTTCGGCTTTGGTGTCTTTCCGTTTCTCCCACTTCCGCTTACGTTTAGGCGCTGTAGATGCAGTACCAGGGAGATGCGCTCGTGAGGAACGCGGTTGTGCTATCAGACTCCCCGTACAGTACGCCGTTTTCGAGAATACCGAGTTTGGGGGTAGTTTTGACTTCGGCTCCTGACAGGCTGTATGCTGTTTGCGAGGTTTGTCGATTTCTCGGGTTTCGGCGCATGTTACCGCTCGAGCGGTCGACTTTTTAAGGAGATGCGCTCATGGCGAAGCCAGTTCTGCTATCAAACGCTCATTTTGCGTAAATCTGAGAGTATTCCATTTTTAAGTTTTTTCCGGCTTTTGTGTCTTTCCGTTTCTCCCACTTCCGCTTACGTTTAGGCGCTGTAGATGCAGTACCAGGGAGATGCGCTCGTGAGAAACGCGGTTGTGCTATCAGACTCCCCGTACAGTACGCCGTTTTCGAGAAAACCGAGTTTGGGGGTAGTTTTGACTTCGGCTTCTGACAGGCTGTATGCTGTTTCCGAGGTTTGTCGATTTCTCGGGTTTCAGCGCATGTTACCGCTCGAGCGGTCGACTTTTTAGGGAGATGCGCTCATGGCGAAGCCAGTTCTGCTATCAAACGCTCATTTTGCATGAATCTGAGAGTATTCAATTTTGGAGTTTTTTTCGGCTTGTGTGTCTTTCCGTTTCTCCCACTTCCGCTTACGTTTAGGCGCTGTAGATGCAGTACCAGGGAGATGCGCTCGTGAGGAACGCGGTTGTGCTATCAGACTCCCCGTACAGTACGCCGTTTTCGAGAATACCGAGTTTGGGGGTAGTTTTGACTTCGGCTCCTGACAGGCTGTATGCTGTTTGCGAGGTTTGTCGATTTCTCGGGTTTCGGCGCATGTTACCGCTCGAGCGGTCGACTTTTTAGGGAGATGCGCTCATAGCGAAGCCAGTTCTGCTATCAAACGCTCATTTTGCATGAATCTGAGAGTATTCAATTTTGGAGTTTTTTCCGGCTTGTGTGTCTTTCCGTTTCTCCCACTTCCGCTTACGTTTAGGCGCTGTAGATGCAGTACCAGGGAGATGCGCTCGTGGGCAACGCGGTTGTGCTATCAGACTCCCCGTACAGTACGCCGTTTTCGAGAATACCGAGTTTGGGGGTAGTTTTGACTTCGGCTCCTGACAGGCTGTATGCTGTTTCCGAGGTTTGTCGATTTCTCGGGTTTCGGCGCATGTTACCGCTCGAGCGGTCGACTTTTTAGGGAGATGCGCTCATGGCGAAGCCAGTTCTGCTATCAAACGCTCATTTTGCGTGAATCTGAGAGTATGCAAATTTGGAGTTATTTTCGGCTTGTGTGTCTTTCCGTTTCTCCCACTTCCGCTTACGTTTAGGCGCTGTAGATGCAGTACCAGGGAGATGCGCTCGTGAGGAACGCGGTTGTGCTATCAGACTCCCCGTACAGTACGCCGTTTTCGAGAATACCGAGTTTGGGGGTAGTTTTGACTTCGGCTCCTGACAGGCTGTATGCTGTTTGCGAGGTTTGTCGATTTCTCGGGTTTCGGCGCATGTTACCGCTCGAGCGGTCGACTTTTTAGGGAGATGCGCTCATAGCGAAGCCAGTTCTGCTATCAAACGCTCATTTTGCATGAATCTGAGAGTATTCAATTTTGGAGTTTTTTCCGGCTTGTGTGTCTTTCCGTTTCTCCCACTTCCGCTTACGTTTAGGCGCTGTAGATGCAGTACCAGGGAGATGCGCTCGTGGGCAACGCGGTTGTGCTATCAGACTCCCCGTACAGTACGCCGTTTTCGAGAAAACCGAGTTTGGGGGTAGTTTTTGACTTCGGCTCCTGACAGGCTGTATGCTGTTTGCGAGGTTTGTCGATTTCTCGGGTTTCGGCGCATGTTACCGCTCGAGCGGTCGACTTTTTAGGGAGATGCGCTCACGGCGAAGCCAGTTCCGCTATCAAACGCTCATTTTGCGTGAATCTGAGAGTATGCAATTTTGGAGTTTTTTTCGGCTTGTGTGTCTTTCCGTTTCTCCCACTTCCGCTTACGTTTAGGCGCTGTAGATGCAGTACCAGGGAGATGCGCTCGTGGGCAACGCGGTTGTGCTATCAGACTCCCCGTACAGTACGCCGTTTTCGAGAATACCGAGTTTGGGGGTAGTTTTGACTTCGGCTCCTGACAGGCTGTATGCTGTTTGCGAGGTTTGTCGATTTCTCGGGTTTCGGCGCATGTTACCGCTCGAGCGGTCGACTTTTTAGGGAGATGCGCTCACGGCGAAGCCAGTTCCGCTATCAAACGCTCATTTTGCGTGAATCTGAGAGTATGCAAATTTGGAGTTATTTTCGGCTTGTGTGTCTTTCCGTTTCTCCCACTTCCGCTTACGTTTAGGCGCTGTAGATGCAGTACCAGGGAGATGCGCTCGTGGGCAACGCGGTTGTGCTATCAGACTCCCCGTACAGTACGCCGTTTTCGAGAATACCGAGTTTGGGGGTAGTTTTGACTTCGGCTCCTGACAGGCTGTATGCTGTTTGCGAGGTTTGTCGATTTCTCGGGTTTCAGCGCATGTTACCGCTCGAGCGGTCGACTTTTTAAGGAGATGCGCTCATGGCGAAGCCAGTTCTGCTATCAAACGCTCATTTTGCGTAAATCTGAGAGTATTCCATTTTTAAGTTTTTTCCGGCTTTTGTGTCTTTCCGTTTCTCCCACTTCCGCTTACGTTTAGGCGCTGTAGATGCAGTACCAGGGAGATGCGCTCGTGAGAAACGCGGTTGTGCTATCAGACTCCCCGTACAGTACGCCGTTTTCGAGAAAACCGAGTTTGGGGGTAGTTTTGACTTCGGCTTCTGACAGGCTGTATGCTGTTTCCGAGGTTTGTCGATTTCTCGGGTTTCAGCGCATGTTACCGCTCGAGCGGTCGACTTTTTAAGGAGATGCGCTCATGGCGAAGCCAGTTCTGCTATCAAACGCTCATTTTGCGTAAATCTGAGAGTATTCCATTTTTAAGTTTTTCCCGGCTTTTGTGTCTTTCCGTTTCTCCCACTTCCGCTTACGTTTAGGCGCTGTAGATGCAGTACCAGGGAGATGCGCTCGTGGGGAACGCGGTTGTGCTATCAGACTCCCCGTACAGTACGCCGTTTTCGAGAATACCGAGTTTGGGGGTAGTTTTGACTTCGGCTCCTGACAGGCTGTATGCTGTTTGCGAGGTTTGTCGATTTCTCGGGTTTCAGCGCATGTTACCGCTCGAGCGGTCGACTTTTTAGGGAGATGCGCTCATGGCGAAGCCAGTTCTGCTATCAAACGCTCATTTTGCGTAAATCTGAGAGTATTCCATTTTTAAGTTTTTTCCGGCTTTTGTGTCTTTCCGTTTCTCCCACTTCCGCTTACGTTTAGGCGCTGTAGATGCAGTACCAGGGAGATGCGCTCGTGAGAAACGCGGTTGTGCTATCAGACTCCCCGTACAGTACGCCGTTTTCGAGAAAACCGAGTTTGGGGGTAGTTTTGACTTCGGCTTCTGACAGGCTGTATGCTGTTTGCGAGGTTTGTCGATTTCTCGGGTTTCAGCGCATGTTACCGCTCGAGCGGTCGACTTTTTAGGGAGATGCGCTCATGGCGAAGCCAGTTCTGCTATCAAACGCTCATTTTGCGTAAATCTGAGAGTATTCCATTTTTAAGTTTTTCCCGGCTTTTGTGTCTTTCCGTTTCTCCCACTTCCGCTTACGTTTAGGCGCTGTAGATGCAGTACCAGGGAGATGCGCTCGTGGGGAACGCGGTTGTGCTATCAGACTCCCCGTACAGTACGCCGTTTTCGAGAATACCGAGTTTGGGGGTAGTTTTGACTTCGGCTCCTGACAGGCTGTATGCTGTTTGCGAGGTTTGTCGATTTCTCGGGTTTCAGCGCATGTTACCGCTCGAGCGGTCGACTTTTTAGGGAGATGCGCTCATGGCGAAGCCAGTTCTGCTATCAAACGCTCATTTTGCATGAATCTGAGAGTATTCAATTCTGGAGTTTTTTTCCGGCTTTTGTGTCTTTCCGTTTCTCCCACTTCCGCTTACGTTTAGGCGCTGTAGATGCAGTACCAGGGAGATGCGCTCGTGAGAAACGCGGTTGTGCTATCAGACTCCCCGTACAGTACGCCGTTTTCGAGAAAACCGAGTTTGGGGGTAGTTTTGACTTCGGCTTCTGACAGGCTGTATGCTGTTTGCGAGGTTTGTCGATTTCTCGGGTTTCAGCGCATGTTACCGCTCGAGCGGTCGACTTTTTAGGGAGATGCGCTCATGGCGAAGCCAGTTCTGCTATCAAACGCTCATTTTGCGTAAATCTGAGAGTATTCCATTTTTAAGTTTTTCCCGGCTTTTGTGTCTTTCCGTTTCTCCCACTTCCGCTTACGTTTAGGCGCTGTAGATGCAGTACCAGGGAGATGCGCTCGTGGGGAACGCGGTTGTGCTATCAGACTCCCCGTACAGTACGCCGTTTTCGAGAATACCGAGTTTGGGGGTAGTTTTGACTTCGGCTCCTGACAGGCTGTATGCTGTTTGCGAGGTTTGTCGATTTCTCGGGTTTCAGCGCATGTTACCGCTCGAGCGGTCGACTTTTTAGGGAGATGCGCTCATGGCGAAGCCAGTTCTGCTATCAAACGCTCATTTTGCGTAAATCTGAGAGTATTCCATTTTTAAGTTTTTTCCGGCTTTTGTGTCTTTCCGTTTCTCCCACTTCCGCTTACGTTTAGGCGCTGTAGATGCAGTACCAGGGAGATGCGCTCGTGAGAAACGCGGTTGTGCTATCAGACTCCCCGTACAGTACGCCGTTTTCGAGAAAACCGAGTTTGGGGGTAGTTTTGACTTCGGCTTCTGACAGGCTGTATGCTGTTTGCGAGGTTTGTCGATTTCTCGGGTTTCAGCGCATGTTACCGCTCGAGCGGTCGACTTTTTAGGGAGATGCGCTCATGGCGAAGCCAGTTCTGCTATCAAACGCTCATTTTGCGTAAATCTGAGAGTATTCCATTTTTAAGTTTTTCCCGGCTTTTGTGTCTTTCCGTTTCTCCCACTTCCGCTTACGTTTAGGCGCTGTAGATGCAGTACCAGGGAGATGCGCTCGTGGGGAACGCGGTTGTGCTATCAGACTCCCCGTACAGTACGCCGTTTTCGAGAATACCGAGTTTGGGGGTAGTTTTGACTTCGGCTCCTGACAGGCTGTATGCTGTTTGCGAGGTTTGTCGATTTCTCGGGTTTCAGCGCATGTTACCGCTCGAGCGGTCGACTTTTTAGGGAGATGCGCTCATGGCGAAGCCAGTTCTGCTATCAAACGCTCATTTTGCGTAAATCTGAGAGTATTCCATTTTTAAGTTTTTTCCGGCTTTTGTGTCTTTCCGTTTCTCCCACTTCCGCTTACGTTTAGGCGCTGTAGATGCAGTACCAGGGAGATGCGCTCGTGAGAAACGCGGTTGTGCTATCAGACTCCCCGTACAGTACGCCGTTTTCGAGAAAACCGAGTTTGGGGGTAGTTTTGACTTCGGCTTCTGACAGGCTGTATGCTGTTTGCGAGGTTTGTCGATTTCTCGGGTTTCAGCGCATGTTACCGCTCGAGCGGTCGACTTTTTAGGGAGATGCGCTCATGGCGAAGCCAGTTCTGCTATCAAACGCTCATTTTGCGTAAATCTGAGAGTATTCCATTTTTAAGTTTTTCCCGGCTTTTGTGTCTTTCCGTTTCTCCCACTTCCGCTTACGTTTAGGCGCTGTAGATGCAGTACCAGGGAGATGCGCTCGTGGGGAACGCGGTTGTGCTATCAGACTCCCCGTACAGTACGCCGTTTTCGAGAATACCGAGTTTGGGGGTAGTTTTGACTTCGGCTCCTGACAGGCTGTATGCTGTTTGCGAGGTTTGTCGATTTCTCGGGTTTCAGCGCATGTTACCGCTCGAGCGGTCGACTTTTTAGGGAGATGCGCTCATGGCGAAGCCAGTTCTGCTATCAAACGCTCATTTTGCATGAATCTGAGAGTATTCAATTCTGGAGTTTTTTTCCGGCTTTTGTGTCTTTCCGTTTCTCCCACTTCCGCTTACGTTTAGGCGCTGTAGATGCAGTACCAGGGAGATGCGCTCGTGAGAAACGCGGTTGTGCTATCAGACTCCCCGTACAGTACGCCGTTTTCGAGAAAACCGAGTTTGGGGGTAGTTTTGACTTCGGCTCCTGACAGGCTGTATGCTGTTTGCGAGGTTTGTCGATTTCTCGGGTTTCAGCGCATGTTACCGCTCGAGCGGTCGACTTTTTAGGGAGATGCGCTCATGGCGAAGCCAGTTCCGCTATCAAACGCTCATTTTGCGTAAATCTGAGAGTATTCCATTTTTAAGTTTTTCCCGGCTTTTGTGTCTTTCCGTTTCTCCCACTTCCGCTTACGTTTAGGCGCTGTAGATGCAGTACCAGGGAGATGCGCTCGTGGGGAACGCGGTTGTGCTATCAGACTCCCCGTACAGTACGCCGTTTTCGAGAATACCGAGTTTGGGGGTAGTTTTGACTTCGGCTCCTGACAGGCTGTATGCTGTTTCCGAGGTTTGTCGATTTCTCGGGTTTCGGCGCATGTTACCGCTCGAGCGGTCGACTTTTTAGGGAGATGCGCTCATGGCGAAGCCAGTTCTGCTATCAAACGCTCATTTTGCATGAATCTGAGAGTATGCAAATTTGGAGTTATTTTCGGCTTGTGTGTCTTTCCGTTTCTCCCACTTCCGCTTACGTTTAGGCGCTGTAGATGCAGTACCAGGGAGATGCGCTCGTGGGGAACGCGGTTGTGCTATCAGACTCCCCGTACAGTACGCCGTTTTCGAGAATACCGAGTTTGGGGGTAGTTTTGACTTCGGCTCCTGACAGGCTGTATGCTGTTTCCGAGGTTTGTCGATTTCTCGGGTTTCGGCGCATGTTACCGCTCGAGCGGTCGACTTTTTAGGGAGATGCGCTCATGGCGAAGCCAGTTCTGCTATCAAACGCTCATTTTGCGTGAATCTGAGAGTATGCAAATTTGGAGTTATTTTCGGCTTGTGTGTCTTTCCGTTTCTCCCACTTCCGCTTACGTTTAGGCGCTGTAGATGCAGTACCAGGGAGATGCGCTCGTGAGGAACGCGGTTGTGCTATCAGACTCCCCGTACAGTACGCCGTTTTCGAGAATACCGAGTTTGGGGGTAGTTTTGACTTCGGCTCCTGACAGGCTGTATGCTGTTTGCGAGGTTTGTCGATTTCTCGGGTTTCGGCGCATGTTACCGCTCGAGCGGTCGACTTTTTAGGGAGATGCGCTCACGGCGAAGCCAGTTCCGCTATCAAACGCTCATTTTGCGTGAATCTGAGAGTATGCAATTTTGGAGTTTTTTTCGGCTTGTGTGTCTTTCCGTTTCTCCCACTTCCGCTTACGTTTAGGCGCTGTAGATGCAGTACCAGGGAGATGCGCTCGTGGGCAACGCGGTTGTGCTATCAGACTCCCCGTACAGTACGCCGTTTTCGAGAATACCGAGTTTGGGGGTAGTTTTGACTTCGGCTCCTGACAGGCTGTATGCTGTTTCCGAGGTTTGTCGATTTCTCGGGTTTCGGCGCATGTTACCGCTCGAGCGGTCGACTTTTTAGGGAGATGCGCTCACGGCGAAGCCAGTTCCGCTATCAAACGCTCATTTTGCGTGAATCTGAGAGTATGCAATTTTGGAGTTTTTTTCGGCTTGTGTGTCTTTCCGTTTCTCCCACTTCCGCTTACGTTTAGGCGCTGTAGATGCAGTACCAGGGAGATGCGCTCGTGGGCAACGCGGTTGTGCTATCAGACTCCCCGTACAGTACGCCGTTTTCGAGAATACCGAGTTTGGGGGTAGTTTTGACTTCGGCTCCTGACAGGCTGTATGCTGTTTGCGAGGTTTGTCGATTTCTCGGGTTTCGGCGCATGTTACCGCTCGAGCGGTCGACTTTTTAGGGAGATGCGCTCATAGCGAAGCCAGTTCTGCTATCAAACGCTCATTTTGCATGAATCTGAGAGTATGCAAATTTGGAGTTATTTTCGGCTTGTGTGTCTTTCCGTTTCTCCCACTTCCGCTTACGTTTAGGCGCTGTAGATGCAGTACCAGGGAGATGCGCTCGTGGGGAACGCGGTTGTGCTATCAGACTCCCCGTACAGTACGCCGTTTTCGAGAAAACCGAGTTTGGGGGTAGTTTTGACTTCGGCTCCTGACAGGCTGTATGCTGTTTCCGAGGTTTGTCGATTTCTCGGGTTTCGGCGCATGTTACCGCTCGAGCGGTCGACTTTTTAGGGAGATGCGCTCATGGCGAAGCCAGTTCTGCTATCAAACGCTCATTTTGCGTGAATCTGAGAGTATGCAAATTTGGAGTTATTTTCGGCTTTTGTGTCTTTCCGTTTCTCCCACTTCCGCTTACGTTTAGGCGCTGTAGATGCAGTACCAGGGAGATGCGCTCATGGGAAACGCGGCTGTGCTATCAGATGCACCGTACAGTACGCCGTTTTCGAGAAAACCGAGTTTGGGGGTAGTTTTTGACTTCGGCTTCTGACAGGCTGTATGCTGTTTGCGAGGTTTGTCGATTTCTCGGGTTTCGGCGCATGTTACCGCTCGAGCGGTCGACTTTTTAGGGAGATGCGCTCATGGCGAAGCCAGTTCTGCTATCAAACGCTCATTTTGCATGAATCTGAGAGTATGCAAATTTGGAGTTATTTTCGGCTTGTGTGTCTTTCCGTTTCTCCCACTTCCGCTTACGTTTAGGCGCTGTAGATGCAGTACCAGGGAGATGCGCTCGTGGGGAACGCGGTTGTGCTATCAGACTCCCCGTACAGTACGCCGTTTTCGAGAATACCGAGTTTGGGGGTAGTTTTGACTTCGGCTCCTGACAGGCTGTATGCTGTTTCCGAGGTTTGTCGATTTCTCGGGTTTCGGCGCATGTTACCGCTCGAGCGGTCGACTTTTTAAGGAGATGCGCTCATGGCGAAGCCAGTTCTGCTATCAAACGCTCATTTTGCGTGAATCTGAGAGTATGCAAATTTGGAGTTATTTTCGGCTTGTGTGTCTTTCCGTTTCTCCCACTTCCGCTTACGTTTAGGCGCTGTAGATGCAGTACCAGGGAGATGCGCTCATGGGAAACGCGGCTGTGCTATCAGATGCACCGTACAGTACGCCGTTTTCGAGAAAACCGAGTTTGGGGGTAGTTTTTGACTTCGGCTTCTGACAGGCTGTATGCTGTTTGCGAGGTTTGTCGATTTCTCGGGTTTCGGCGCATGTTACCGCTCGAGCGGTCGACTTTTTAGGGAGATGCGCTCATGGCGAAGCCAGTTCTGCTATCAAACGCTCATTTTGCATGAATCTGAGAGTATGCAAATTTGGAGTTATTTTCGGCTTGTGTGTCTTTCCGTTTCTCCCACTTCCGCTTACGTTTAGGCGCTGTAGATGCAGTACCAGGGAGATGCGCTCGTGGGGAACGCGGTTGTGCTATCAGACTCCCCGTACAGTACGCCGTTTTCGAGAATACCGAGTTTGGGGGTAGTTTTGACTTCGGCTCCTGACAGGCTGTATGCTGTTTCCGAGGTTTGTCGATTTCTCGGGTTTCGGCGCATGTTACCGCTCGAGCGGTCGACTTTTTAAGGAGATGCGCTCATGGCGAAGCCAGTTCTGCTATCAAACGCTCATTTTGCGTGAATCTGAGAGTATGCAAATTTGGAGTTATTTTCGGCTTGTGTGTCTTTCCGTTTCTCCCACTTCCGCTTACGTTTAGGCGCTGTAGATGCAGTACCAGGGAGATGCGCTCGTGAGGAACGCGGTTGTGCTATCAGACTCCCCGTACAGTACGCCGTTTTCGAGAATACCGAGTTTGGGGGTAGTTTTGACTTCGGCTCCTGACAGGCTGTATGCTGTTTGCGAGGTTTGTCGATTTCTCGGGTTTCGGCGCATGTTACCGCTCGAGCGGTCGACTTTTTAGGGAGATGCGCTCATAGCGAAGCCAGTTCTGCTATCAAACGCTCATTTTGCATGAATCTGAGAGTATTCCATTTTTAAGTTTTTTCCGGCTTGTGTGTCTTTCCGTTTCTCCCACTTCCGCTTACGTTTAGGCGCTGTAGATGCAGTACCAGGGAGATGCGCTCGTGAGAAACGCGGTTGTGCTATCAGACTCCCCGTACAGTACGCCGTTTTCGAGAAAACCGAGTTTGGGGGTAGTTTTGACCTCGGCTCCTGACAGGCTGTATGCTGTTTCCGAGGTTTGTCGATTTCTCGGGTTTCGGCGCATGTTACCGCTCGAGCGGTCGACTTTTTAGGGAGATTGGCGAAGCCAGTTCCGCTATCAAACGCTCATTTTGCGTAAATCTGAGAGTATTCCATTTTTAAGTTTTTTCCGGCTTTTGTGTCTTTCCGTTTCTCCCACTTCCGCTTACGTTTAGGCGCTGTAGATGCAGTACCAGGGAGATGCGCTCGTGAGGAACGCGGTTGTGCTATCAGACTCCCCGTACAGTACGCCGTTTTCGAGAATACCGAGTTTGGGGGTAGTTTTGACTTCGGCTCCTGACAGGCTGTATGCTGTTTGCGAGGTTTGTCGATTTCTCGGGTTTCGGCGCATGTTACCGCTCGAGCGGTCGACTTTTTAGGGAGATGCGCTCATGGCGAAGCCAGTTCTGCTATCAAACGCTCATTTTGCATGAATCTGAGAGTATGCAAATTTGGAGTTATTTTCGGCTTGTGTGTCTTTCCGTTTCTCCCACTTCCGCTTACGTTTAGGCGCTGTAGATGCAGTACCAGGGAGATGCGCTCGTGGGGAACGCGGTTGTGCTATCAGACTCCCCGTACAGTACGCCGTTTTCGAGAATACCGAGTTTGGGGGTAGTTTTGACTTCGGCTCCTGACAGGCTGTATGCTGTTTCCGAGGTTTGTCGATTTCTCGGGTTTCGGCGCATGTTACCGCTCGAGCGGTCGACTTTTTAAGGAGATGCGCTCATGGCGAAGCCAGTTCTGCTATCAAACGCTCATTTTGCGTGAATCTGAGAGTATGCAAATTTGGAGTTATTTTCGGCTTGTGTGTCTTTCCGTTTCTCCCACTTCCGCTTACGTTTAGGCGCTGTAGATGCAGTACCAGGGAGATGCGCTCGTGAGGAACGCGGTTGTGCTATCAGACTCCCCGTACAGTACGCCGTTTTCGAGAAAACCGAGTTTGGGGGTAGTTTTGACTTCGGCTCCTGACAGGCTGTATGCTGTTTCCGAGGTTTGTCGATTTCTCGGGTTTCGGCGCATGTTACCGCTCGAGCGGTCGACTTTTTAGGGAGATGCGCTCATGGCGAAGCCAGTTCTGCTATCAAACGCTCATTTTGCGTGAATCTGAGAGTATGCAAATTTGGAGTTATTTTCGGCTTTTGTGTCTTTCCGTTTCTCCCACTTCCGCTTACGTTTAGGCGCTGTAGATGCAGTACCAGGGAGATGCGCTCGTGAGAAACGCGGTTGTGCTATCAGACTCCCCGTACAGTACGCCGTTTTCGAGAAAACCGAGTTTGGGGGTAGTTTTGACTTCGGCTCCTGACAGGCTGTATGCTGTTTGCGAGGTTTGTCGATTTCTCGGGTTTCGGCGCATGTTACCGCTCGAGCGGTCGACTTTTTAGGGAGATGCGCTCATAGCGAAGCCAGTTCTGCTATCAAACGCTCATTTTGCATGAATCTGAGAGTATTCCATTTTTAAGTTTTTTCCGGCTTGTGTGTCTTTCCGTTTCTCCCACTTCCGCTTACGTTTAGGCGCTGTAGATGCAGTACCAGGGAGATGCGCTCGTGGGGAACGCGGTTGTGCTATCAGACTCCCCGTACAGTACGCCGTTTTCGAGAAAACCGAGTTTGGGGGTAGTTTTGACTTCGGCTCCTGACAGGCTGTATGCTGTTTCCGAGGTTTGTCGATTTCTCGGGTTTCGGCGCATGTTACCGCTCGAGCGGTCGACTTTTTAGGGAGATGCGCTCATGGCGAAGCCAGTTCTGCTATCAAACGCTCATTTTGCGTGAATCTGAGAGTATGCAAATTTGGAGTTATTTTCGGCTTTTGTGTCTTTCCGTTTCTCCCACTTCCGCTTACGTTTAGGCGCTGTAGATGCAGTACCAGGGAGATGCGCTCATGGGAAACGCGGCTGTGCTATCAGATGCACCGTACAGTACGCCGTTTTCGAGAAAACCGAGTTTGGGGGTAGTTTTTGACTTCGGCTTCTGACAGGCTGTATGCTGTTTGCGAGGTTTGTCGATTTCTCGGGTTTCGGCGCATGTTACCGCTCGAGCGGTCGACTTTTTAGGGAGATTGGCGAAGCCAGTTCCGCTATCAAACGCTCGTTTTGCGTGAATCTGAGAGTATGCAATTCTGGAGTTTGATTCGGCTTTTGTGTCTTTCCGTTTCTCCCACTTCCGCTTACGTTTAGGCGCTGTAGATGCAGTACCAGGGAGATGCGCTCGTGAGAAACGCGGTTGTGCTATCAGACTCCCCGTACAGTACGCCGTTTTCGAGAAAACCGAGTTTGGGGGTAGTTTTGACCTCGGCTTCTGACAGGCTGTATGCTGTTTGCGAGGTTTGTCGATTTCTCGGGTTTCGGCGCATGTTACCGCTCGAGCGGTCGACTTTTTAGGGAGATGCGCTCATGGCGAAGCCAGTTCTGCTATCAAACGCTCATTTTGCGTGAATCTGAGAGTATGCAAATTTGGAGTTATTTTCGGCTTTTGTGTCTTTCCGTTTCTCCCACTTCCGCTTACGTTTAGGCGCTGTAGATGCAGTACCAGGGAGATGCGCTCATGGGAAACGCGGCTGTGCTATCAGATGCACCGTACAGTACGCCGTTTTCGAGAAAACCGAGTTTGGGGGTAGTTTTTGACTTCGGCTTCTGACAGGCTGTATGCTGTTTGCGAGGTTTGTCGATTTCTCGGGTTTCGGCGCATGTTACCGCTCGAGCGGTCGACTTTTTAGGGAGATGCGCTCATGGCGAAGCCAGTTCTGCTATCAAACGCTCATTTTGCATGAATCTGAGAGTATGCAAATTTGGAGTTATTTTCGGCTTGTGTGTCTTTCCGTTTCTCCCACTTCCGCTTACGTTTAGGCGCTGTAGATGCAGTACCAGGGAGATGCGCTCGTGGGGAACGCGGTTGTGCTATCAGACTCCCCGTACAGTACGCCGTTTTCGAGAATACCGAGTTTGGGGGTAGTTTTGACTTCGGCTCCTGACAGGCTGTATGCTGTTTCCGAGGTTTGTCGATTTCTCGGGTTTCGGCGCATGTTACCGCTCGAGCGGTCGACTTTTTAAGGAGATGCGCTCATGGCGAAGCCAGTTCTGCTATCAAACGCTCATTTTGCGTGAATCTGAGAGTATGCAAATTTGGAGTTATTTTCGGCTTGTGTGTCTTTCCGTTTCTCCCACTTCCGCTTACGTTTAGGCGCTGTAGATGCAGTACCAGGGAGATGCGCTCGTGAGGAACGCGGTTGTGCTATCAGACTCCCCGTACAGTACGCCGTTTTCGAGAATACCGAGTTTGGGGGTAGTTTTGACTTCGGCTCCTGACAGGCTGTATGCTGTTTCCGAGGTTTGTCGATTTCTCGGGTTTCGGCGCATGTTACCGCTCGAGCGGTCGACTTTTTAGGGAGATGCGCTCATAGCGAAGCCAGTTCTGCTATCAAACGCTCATTTTGCATGAATCTGAGAGTATTCCATTTTTAAGTTTTTCCCGGCTTTTGTGTCTTTCCGTTTCTCCCACTTCCGCTTACGTTTAGGCGCTGTAGATGCAGTACCAGGGAGATGCGCTCGTGGGGAACGCGGTTGTGCTATCAGACTCCCCGTACAGTACGCCGTTTTCGAGAAAACCGAGTTTGGGGGTAGTTTTGACTTCGGCTCCTGACAGGCTGTATGCTGTTTCCGAGGTTTGTCGATTTCTCGGGTTTCGGCGCATGTTACCGCTCGAGCGGTCGACTTTTTAGGGAGATGCGCTCATGGCGAAGCCAGTTCTGCTATCAAACGCTCATTTTGCGTGAATCTGAGAGTATGCAAATTTGGAGTTATTTTCGGCTTTTGTGTCTTTCCGTTTCTCCCACTTCCGCTTACGTTTAGGCGCTGTAGATGCAGTACCAGGGAGATGCGCTCATGGGAAACGCGGCTGTGCTATCAGATGCACCGTACAGTACGCCGTTTTCGAGAAAACCGAGTTTGGGGGTAGTTTTTGACTTCGGCTTCTGACAGGCTGTATGCTGTTTGCGAGGTTTGTCGATTTCTCGGGTTTCGGCGCATGTTACCGCTCGAGCGGTCGACTTTTTAGGGAGATTGGCGAAGCCAGTTCCGCTATCAAACGCTCGTTTTGCGTGAATCTGAGAGTATGCAATTCTGGAGTTTGATTCGGCTTTTGTGTCTTTCCGTTTCTCCCACTTCCGCTTACGTTTAGGCGCTGTAGATGCAGTACCAGGGAGATGCGCTCGTGGGGAACGCGGTTGTGCTATCAGACTCCCCGTACAGTACGCCGTTTTCGAGAAAACCGAGTTTGGGGGTAGTTTTGACTTCGGCTCCTGACAGGCTGTATGCTGTTTCCGAGGTTTGTCGATTTCTCGGGTTTCGGCGCATGTTACCGCTCGAGCGGTCGACTTTTTAGGGAGATGCGCTCATGGCGAAGCCAGTTCTGCTATCAAACGCTCATTTTGCGTGAATCTGAGAGTATGCAAATTTGGAGTTATTTTCGGCTTTTGTGTCTTTCCGTTTCTCCCACTTCCGCTTACGTTTAGGCGCTGTAGATGCAGTACCAGGGAGATGCGCTCATGGGAAACGCGGCTGTGCTATCAGATGCACCGTACAGTACGCCGTTTTCGAGAAAACCGAGTTTGGGGGTAGTTTTTGACTTCGGCTTCTGACAGGCTGTATGCTGTTTGCGAGGTTTGTCGATTTCTCGGGTTTCGGCGCATGTTACCGCTCGAGCGGTCGACTTTTTAGGGAGATTGGCGAAGCCAGTTCCGCTATCAAACGCTCGTTTTGCGTGAATCTGAGAGTATGCAATTCTGGAGTTTGATTCGGCTTTTGTGTCTTTCCGTTTCTCCCACTTCCGCTTACGTTTAGGCGCTGTAGATGCAGTACCAGGGAGATGCGCTCGTGGGGAACGCGGTTGTGCTATCAGACTCACCGTACAGTACGCCGTTTTCGAGAAAACCGAGTTTGAGGGTAGTTTTGACTTCGGCTTCTGACAGGCTGTATGCTGTTTCCGAGGTTTGTCGATTTCTCGGGTTTCGGCGCATGTTACCGCTCGAGCGGTCGACTTTTTAGGGAGATGCGCTCACGGCGAAGCCAGTTCCGCTATCAAACGCTCATTTTGCGTGAATCTGAGAGTATGCAATTTTGGAGTTATTTTCGGCTTGTGTGTCTTTCCGTTTCTCCCACTTCCGCTTACGTTTAGGCGCTGTAGATGCAGTACCAGGGAGATGCGCTCGTGAGGAACGCGGTTGTGCTATCAGACTCCCCGTACAGTACGCCGTTTTCGAGAATACCGAGTTTGGGGGTAGTTTTGACTTCGGCTCCTGACAGGCTGTATGCTGTTTGCGAGGTTTGTCGATTTCTCGGGTTTCGGCGCATGTTACCGCTCGAGCGGTCGACTTTTTAGGGAGATGCGCTCATAGCGAAGCCAGTTCTGCTATCAAACGCTCATTTTGCATGAATCTGAGAGTATTCCATTTTTAAGTTTTTTCCGGCTTGTGTGTCTTTCCGTTTCTCCCACTTCCGCTTACGTTTAGGCGCTGTAGATGCAGTACCAGGGAGATGCGCTCGTGGGGAACGCGGTTGTGCTATCAGACTCCCCGTACAGTACGCCGTTTTCGAGAAAACCGAGTTTGGGGGTAGTTTTGACTTCGGCTCCTGACAGGCTGTATGCTGTTTCCGAGGTTTGTCGATTTCTCGGGTTTCGGCGCATGTTACCGCTCGAGCGGTCGACTTTTTAGGGAGATGCGCTCATGGCGAAGCCAGTTCTGCTATCAAACGCTCATTTTGCGTGAATCTGAGAGTATGCAAATTTGGAGTTATTTTCGGCTTTTGTGTCTTTCCGTTTCTCCCACTTCCGCTTACGTTTAGGCGCTGTAGATGCAGTACCAGGGAGATGCGCTCATGGGAAACGCGGCTGTGCTATCAGATGCACCGTACAGTACGCCGTTTTCGAGAAAACCGAGTTTGGGGGTAGTTTTTGACTTCGGCTTCTGACAGGCTGTATGCTGTTTGCGAGGTTTGTCGATTTCTCGGGTTTCGGCGCATGTTACCGCTCGAGCGGTCGACTTTTTAGGGAGATTGGCGAAGCCAGTTCCGCTATCAAACGCTCGTTTTGCGTGAATCTGAGAGTATGCAATTCTGGAGTTTGATTCGGCTTTTGTGTCTTTCCGTTTCTCCCACTTCCGCTTACGTTTAGGCGCTGTAGATGCAGTACCAGGGAGATGCGCTCGTGAGAAACGCGGTTGTGCTATCAGACTCCCCGTACAGTACGCCGTTTTCGAGAAAACCGAGTTTGGGGGTAGTTTTGACCTCGGCTTCTGACAGGCTGTATGCTGTTTGCGAGGTTTGTCGATTTCTCGGGTTTCGGCGCATGTTACCGCTCGAGCGGTCGACTTTTTAGGGAGATGCGCTCATGGCGAAGCCAGTTCTGCTATCAAACGCTCATTTTGCGTGAATCTGAGAGTATGCAAATTTGGAGTTATTTTCGGCTTTTGTGTCTTTCCGTTTCTCCCACTTCCGCTTACGTTTAGGCGCTGTAGATGCAGTACCAGGGAGATGCGCTCATGGGGAACGCGGTTGTGCTATCAGACTCCCCGTACAGTACGCCGTTTTCGAGAATACCGAGTTTGGGGGTAGTTTTGACTTCGGCTCCTGACAGGCTGTATGCTGTTTCCGAGGTTTGTCGATTTCTCGGGTTTTGGCGCATGTTACCGCTCGAGCGGTCGACTTTTTAAGGAGATGCGCTCATGGCGAAGCCAGTTCTGCTATCAAACGCTCATTTTGCGTGAATCTGAGAGTATGCAAATTTGGAGTTATTTTCGGCTTGTGTGTCTTTCCGTTTCTCCCACTTCCGCTTACGTTTAGGCGCTGTAGATGCAGTACCAGGGAGATGCGCTCGTGAGGAACGCGGTTGTGCTATCAGACTCCCCGTACAGTACGCCGTTTTCGAGAATACCGAGTTTGGGGGTAGTTTTGACTTCGGCTCCTGACAGGCTGTATGCTGTTTGCGAGGTTTGTCGATTTCTCGGGTTTCGGCGCATGTTACCGCTCGAGCGGTCGACTTTTTAGGGAGATGCGCTCATAGCGAAGCCAGTTCTGCTATCAAACGCTCATTTTGCGTGAATCTGAGAGTATGCAAATTTGGAGTTATTTTCGGCTTTTGTGTCTTTCCGTTTCTCCCACTTCCGCTTACGTTTAGGCGCTGTAGATGCAGTACCAGGGAGATGCGCTCATGGGAAACGCGGCTGTGCTATCAGATGCACCGTACAGTACGCCGTTTTCGAGAAAACCGAGTTTGGGGGTAGTTTTTGACTTCGGCTTCTGACAGGCTGTATGCTGTTTGCGAGGTTTGTCGATTTCTCGGGTTTCGGCGCATGTTACCGCTCGAGCGGTCGACTTTTTAGGGAGATGCGCTCATGGCGAAGCCAGTTCTGCTATCAAACGCTCATTTTGCATGAATCTGAGAGTATGCAAATTTGGAGTTATTTTCGGCTTGTGTGTCTTTCCGTTTCTCCCACTTCCGCTTACGTTTAGGCGCTGTAGATGCAGTACCAGGGAGATGCGCTCGTGGGGAACGCGGTTGTGCTATCAGACTCCCCGTACAGTACGCCGTTTTCGAGAATACCGAGTTTGGGGGTAGTTTTGACTTCGGCTCCTGACAGGCTGTATGCTGTTTCCGAGGTTTGTCGATTTCTCGGGTTTCGGCGCATGTTACCGCTCGAGCGGTCGACTTTTTAAGGAGATGCGCTCATGGCGAAGCCAGTTCTGCTATCAAACGCTCATTTTGCGTGAATCTGAGAGTATGCAAATTTGGAGTTATTTTCGGCTTGTGTGTCTTTCCGTTTCTCCCACTTCCGCTTACGTTTAGGCGCTGTAGATGCAGTACCAGGGAGATGCGCTCGTGAGGAACGCGGTTGTGCTATCAGACTCCCCGTACAGTACGCCGTTTTCGAGAATACCGAGTTTGGGGGTAGTTTTGACTTCGGCTCCTGACAGGCTGTATGCTGTTTGCGAGGTTTGTCGATTTCTCGGGTTTCGGCGCATGTTACCGCTCGAGCGGTCGACTTTTTAGGGAGATGCGCTCATAGCGAAGCCAGTTCTGCTATCAAACGCTAATTTTGCATGAATCTGAGAGTATTCCATTTTTAAGTTTTTTCCGGCTTGTGTGTCTTTCCGTTTCTCCCACTTCCGCTTACGTTTAGGCGCTGTAGATGCAGTACCAGGGAGATGCGCTCGTGGGGAACGCGGTTGTGCTATCAGACTCCCCGTACAGTACGCCGTTTTCGAGAATACCGAGTTTGGGGGTAGTTTTGACTTCGGCTCCTGACAGGCTGTATGCTGTTTCCGAGGTTTGTCGATTTCTCGGGTTTCGGCGCATGTTACCGCTCGAGCGGTCGACTTTTTAAGGAGATGCGCTCATGGCGAAGCCAGTTCTGCTATCAAACGCTCATTTTGCGTGAATCTGAGAGTATGCAAATTTGGAGTTATTTTCGGCTTGTGTGTCTTTCCGTTTCTCCCACTTCCGCTTACGTTTAGGCGCTGTAGATGCAGTACCAGGGAGATGCGCTCGTGAGAAACGCGGTTGTGCTATCAGACTCCCCGTACAGTACGCCGTTTTCGAGAAAACCGAGTTTGGGGGTAGTTTTGACCTCGGCTTCTGACAGGCTGTATGCTGTTTGCGAGGTTTGTCGATTTCTCGGGTTTCGGCGCATGTTACCGCTCGAGCGGTCGACTTTTTAGGGAGATGCGCTCATGGCGAAGCCAGTTCTGCTATCAAACGCTCATTTTGCGTGAATCTGAGAGTATGCAAATTTGGAGTTATTTTCGGCTTTTGTGTCTTTCCGTTTCTCCCACTTCCGCTTACGTTTAGGCGCTGTAGATGCAGTACCAGGGAGATGCGCTCATGGGAAACGCGGCTGTGCTATCAGATGCACCGTACAGTACGCCGTTTTCGAGAAAACCGAGTTTGGGGGTAGTTTTTGACTTCGGCTTCTGACAGGCTGTATGCTGTTTGCGAGGTTTGTCGATTTCTCGGGTTTCGGCGCATGTTACCGCTCGAGCGGTCGACTTTTTAGGGAGATGCGCTCATGGCGAAGCCAGTTCTGCTATCAAACGCTCATTTTGCATGAATCTGAGAGTATGCAAATTTGGAGTTATTTTCGGCTTGTGTGTCTTTCCGTTTCTCCCACTTCCGCTTACGTTTAGGCGCTGTAGATGCAGTACCAGGGAGATGCGCTCGTGGGGAACGCGGTTGTGCTATCAGACTCCCCGTACAGTACGCCGTTTTCGAGAATACCGAGTTTGGGGGTAGTTTTGACTTCGGCTCCTGACAGGCTGTATGCTGTTTCCGAGGTTTGTCGATTTCTCGGGTTTCGGCGCATGTTACCGCTCGAGCGGTTGACTTTTTAAGGAGATGCGCTCATGGCGAAGCCAGTTCTGCTATCAAACGCTCATTTTGCGTGAATCTGAGAGTATGCAAATTTGGAGTTATTTTCGGCTTGTGTGTCTTTCCGTTTCTCCCACTTCCGCTTACGTTTAGGCGCTGTAGATGCAGTACCAGGGAGATGCGCTCGTGAGGAACGCGGTTGTGCTATCAGACTCCCCGTACAGTACGCCGTTTTCGAGAATACCGAGTTTGGGGGTAGTTTTGACTTCGGCTCCTGACAGGCTGTATGCTGTTTGCGAGGTTTGTCGATTTCTCGGGTTTCGGCGCATGTTACCGCTCGAGCGGTCGACTTTTTAGGGAGATGCGCTCATGGCGAAGCCAGTTCTGCTATCAAACGCTCATTTTGCATGAATCTGAGAGTATGCAAATTTGGAGTTATTTTCGGCTTGTGTGTCTTTCCGTTTCTCCCACTTCCGCTTACGTTTAGGCGCTGTAGATGCAGTACCAGGGAGATGCGCTCGTGGGGAACGCGGTTGTGCTATCAGACTCCCCGTACAGTACGCCGTTTTCGAGAAAACCGAGTTTGGGGGTAGTTTTGACCTCGGCTTCTGACAGGCTGTATGCTGTTTGCGAGGTTTGTCGATTTCTCGGGTTTCGGCGCATGTTACCGCTCGAGCGGTCGACTTTTTAGGGAGATGCGCTCATGGCGAAGCCAGTTCTGCTATCAAACGCTCATTTTGCGTGAATCTGAGAGTATGCAAATTTGGAGTTATTTTCGGCTTTTGTGTCTTTCCGTTTCTCCCACTTCCGCTTACGTTTAGGCGCTGTAGATGCAGTACCAGGGAGATGCGCTCATGGGAAACGCGGCTGTGCTATCAGATGCACCGTACAGTACGCCGTTTTCGAGAAAACCGAGTTTGGGGGTAGTTTTTGACTTCGGCTTCTGACAGGCTGTATGCTGTTTGCGAGGTTTGTCGATTTCTCGGGTTTCGGCGCATGTTACCGCTCGAGCGGTCGACTTTTTAGGGAGATGCGCTCATGGCGAAGCCAGTTCTGCTATCAAACGCTCATTTTGCGTGAATCTGAGAGTATGCAAATTTGGAGTTATTTTCGGCTTGTGTGTCTTTCCGTTTCTCCCACTTCCGCTTACGTTTAGGCGCTGTAGATGCAGTACCAGGGAGATGCGCTCGTGAGAAACGCGGTTGTGCTATCAGACTCCCCGTACAGTACGCCGTTTTCGAGAAAACCGAGTTTGGGGGTAGTTTTTGACTTCGGCTTCTGACAGGCTGTATGCTGTTTGCGAGGTTTGTCGATTTCTCGGGTTTCGGCGCATGTTACCGCTCGAGCGGTCGACTTTTTAGGGAGATGCGCTCATGGCGAAGCCAGTTCTGCTATCAAACGCTCATTTTGCATGAATCTGAGAGTATGCAAATTTGGAGTTATTTTCGGCTTGTGTGTCTTTCCGTTTCTCCCACTTCCGCTTACGTTTAGGCGCTGTAGATGCAGTACCAGGGAGATGCGCTCGTGGGGAACGCGGTTGTGCTATCAGACTCCCCGTACAGTACGCCGTTTTCGAGAATACCGAGTTTGGGGGTAGTTTTGACTTCGGCTCCTGACAGGCTGTATGCTGTTTCCGAGGTTTGTCGATTTCTCGGGTTTCGGCGCATGTTACCGCTCGAGCGGTCGACTTTTTAAGGAGATGCGCTCATGGCGAAGCCAGTTCTGCTATCAAACGCTCATTTTGCGTGAATCTGAGAGTATGCAAATTTGGAGTTATTTTCGGCTTGTGTGTCTTTCCGTTTCTCCCACTTCCGCTTACGTTTAGGCGCTGTAGATGCAGTACCAGGGAGATGCGCTCGTGAGGAACGCGGTTGTGCTATCAGACTCCCCGTACAGTACGCCGTTTTCGAGAATACCGAGTTTGGGGGTAGTTTTGACTTCGGCTCCTGACAGGCTGTATGCTGTTTGCGAGGTTTGTCGATTTCTCGGGTTTCGGCGCATGTTACCGCTCGAGCGGTCGACTTTTTAGGGAGATGCGCTCATAGCGAAGCCAGTTCTGCTATCAAACGCTAATTTTGCATGAATCTGAGAGTATTCCATTTTTAAGTTTTTTCCGGCTTGTGTGTCTTTCCGTTTCTCCCACTTCCGCTTACGTTTAGGCGCTGTAGATGCAGTACCAGGGAGATGCGCTCGTGGGGAACGCGGTTGTGCTATCAGACTCCCCGTACAGTACGCCGTTTTCGAGAATACCGAGTTTGGGGGTAGTTTTGACTTCGGCTCCTGACAGGCTGTATGCTGTTTCCGAGGTTTGTCGATTTCTCGGGTTTCGGCGCATGTTACCGCTCGAGCGGTCGACTTTTTAAGGAGATGCGCTCATGGCGAAGCCAGTTCTGCTATCAAACGCTCATTTTGCGTGAATCTGAGAGTATGCAAATTTGGAGTTATTTTCGGCTTGTGTGTCTTTCCGTTTCTCCCACTTCCGCTTACGTTTAGGCGCTGTAGATGCAGTACCAGGGAGATGCGCTCGTGAGAAACGCGGTTGTGCTATCAGACTCCCCGTACAGTACGCCGTTTTCGAGAAAACCGAGTTTGGGGGTAGTTTTGACCTCGGCTTCTGACAGGCTGTATGCTGTTTGCGAGGTTTGTCGATTTCTCGGGTTTCGGCGCATGTTACCGCTCGAGCGGTCGACTTTTTAGGGAGATGCGCTCATGGCGAAGCCAGTTCTGCTATCAAACGCTCATTTTGCGTGAATCTGAGAGTATGCAAATTTGGAGTTATTTTCGGCTTTTGTGTCTTTCCGTTTCTCCCACTTCCGCTTACGTTTAGGCGCTGTAGATGCAGTACCAGGGAGATGCGCTCATGGGAAACGCGGCTGTGCTATCAGATGCACCGTACAGTACGCCGTTTTCGAGAAAACCGAGTTTGGGGGTAGTTTTTGACTTCGGCTTCTGACAGGCTGTATGCTGTTTGCGAGGTTTGTCGATTTCTCGGGTTTCGGCGCATGTTACCGCTCGAGCGGTCGACTTTTTAGGGAGATGCGCTCATGGCGAAGCCAGTTCTGCTATCAAACGCTCATTTTGCATGAATCTGAGAGTATGCAAATTTGGAGTTATTTTCGGCTTGTGTGTCTTTCCGTTTCTCCCACTTCCGCTTACGTTTAGGCGCTGTAGATGCAGTACCAGGGAGATGCGCTCGTGGGGAACGCGGTTGTGCTATCAGACTCCCCGTACAGTACGCCGTTTTCGAGAATACCGAGTTTGGGGGTAGTTTTGACTTCGGCTCCTGACAGGCTGTATGCTGTTTCCGAGGTTTGTCGATTTCTCGGGTTTCGGCGCATGTTACCGCTCGAGCGGTTGACTTTTTAAGGAGATGCGCTCATGGCGAAGCCAGTTCTGCTATCAAACGCTCATTTTGCGTGAATCTGAGAGTATGCAAATTTGGAGTTATTTTCGGCTTGTGTGTCTTTCCGTTTCTCCCACTTCCGCTTACGTTTAGGCGCTGTAGATGCAGTACCAGGGAGATGCGCTCGTGAGGAACGCGGTTGTGCTATCAGACTCCCCGTACAGTACGCCGTTTTCGAGAATACCGAGTTTGGGGGTAGTTTTGACTTCGGCTCCTGACAGGCTGTATGCTGTTTGCGAGGTTTGTCGATTTCTCGGGTTTCGGCGCATGTTACCGCTCGAGCGGTCGACTTTTTAGGGAGATGCGCTCATGGCGAAGCCAGTTCTGCTATCAAACGCTCATTTTGCATGAATCTGAGAGTATGCAAATTTGGAGTTATTTTCGGCTTGTGTGTCTTTCCGTTTCTCCCACTTCCGCTTACGTTTAGGCGCTGTAGATGCAGTACCAGGGAGATGCGCTCGTGGGGAACGCGGTTGTGCTATCAGACTCCCCGTACAGTACGCCGTTTTCGAGAAAACCGAGTTTGGGGGTAGTTTTGACCTCGGCTTCTGACAGGCTGTATGCTGTTTGCGAGGTTTGTCGATTTCTCGGGTTTCGGCGCATGTTACCGCTCGAGCGGTCGACTTTTTAGGGAGATGCGCTCATGGCGAAGCCAGTTCTGCTATCAAACGCTCATTTTGCGTGAATCTGAGAGTATGCAAATTTGGAGTTATTTTCGGCTTTTGTGTCTTTCCGTTTCTCCCACTTCCGCTTACGTTTAGGCGCTGTAGATGCAGTACCAGGGAGATGCGCTCATGGGAAACGCGGCTGTGCTATCAGATGCACCGTACAGTACGCCGTTTTCGAGAAAACCGAGTTTGGGGGTAGTTTTTGACTTCGGCTTCTGACAGGCTGTATGCTGTTTGCGAGGTTTGTCGATTTCTCGGGTTTCGGCGCATGTTACCGCTCGAGCGGTCGACTTTTTAGGGAGATGCGCTCATGGCGAAGCCAGTTCTGCTATCAAACGCTCATTTTGCATGAATCTGAGAGTATGCAAATTTGGAGTTATTTTCGGCTTGTGTGTCTTTCCGTTTCTCCCACTTCCGCTTACGTTTAGGCGCTGTAGATGCAGTACCAGGGAGATGCGCTCGTGGGGAACGCGGTTGTGCTATCAGACTCCCCGTACAGTACGCCGTTTTCGAGAATACCGAGTTTGGGGGTAGTTTTGACTTCGGCTCCTGACAGGCTGTATGCTGTTTCCGAGGTTTGTCGATTTCTCGGGTTTCGGCGCATGTTACCGCTCGAGCGGTCGACTTTTTAAGGAGATGCGCTCATGGCGAAGCCAGTTCTGCTATCAAACGCTCATTTTGCGTGAATCTGAGAGTATGCAAATTTGGAGTTATTTTCGGCTTGTGTGTCTTTCCGTTTCTCCCACTTCCGCTTACGTTTAGGCGCTGTAGATGCAGTACCAGGGAGATGCGCTCGTGAGGAACGCGGTTGTGCTATCAGACTCCCCGTACAGTACGCCGTTTTCGAGAATACCGAGTTTGGGGGTAGTTTTGACTTCGGCTCCTGACAGGCTGTATGCTGTTTGCGAGGTTTGTCGATTTCTCGGGTTTCGGCGCATGTTACCGCTCGAGCGGTCGACTTTTTAGGGAGATGCGCTCACGGCGAAGCCAGTTCCGCTATCAAACGCTCATTTTGCGTGAATCTGAGAGTATGCAATTCTGGAGTTTGACTCGGCTTTTGTGTCTTTCCGTTTCTCCCACTTCCGCTTACGTTTAGGCGCTGTAGATGCAGTACCAGGGAGATGCGCTCATGGGAAACGCGGCTGTGCTATCAGATGCACCGTACAGTACGCCGTTTTCGAGAATACCGAGTTTGGGGGTAGTTTTGACTTCGGCTCCTGACAGGCTGTATGCTGTTTGCGAGGTTTGTCGATTTCTCGGGTTTCGGCGCATGTTACCGCTCGAGCGGTCGACTTTTTAGGGAGATGCGCTCACACAAAAGCTAGTCAAAACTACAATATTACTCGGTTTTCTTAAAAACGGCGTACTGTACGGGGAATCTGATAGTACAACCGCGTTCCCCACGAGCGCATCTCCCTGGTACTGCATCTACAGCGCCTAAACGTAAGCCGAAGTGGGAGAAACGGAAAGACACCAAAGCCGAAAATAACTCTACAAGCGCATACTCTCAGATTCATGCAAAACGAGCGTTTGATAGCGGAACTGGCTTCGCTATGAGCGCATCTCCCTAAAAAGTCGACCGCTCGAGCGGTAACATGCGCCGAAACCCGAGAAATCGACAAACCTCGCAAACAGCATACAGCCTGTCAGGAGCCGAAGTCAAAACTACCCCCAAACTCGGTATTCTCGAAAACGGCGTACTGTACGGGGAGTCTGATAGCACAACCGCGTTCCTCACAAGCGCATCTCCCTGGTACTGCATCTACAGCGCCTAAACGTAAGCGGAAGTGGGAGAAACGGAAAGACACAAAAGCTGGAAAAAACTTAAAAATGGAATACTCTCAGATTTACGCAAAATGAGCGTTTGATAGCAGAACTGGCTTCGCTATGAGCGCATCTCCCTAAAAAGTCAACCGCTCGAGCGGTAACATGCGCCGAAACCCGAGAAATCGACAAACCTCGCAAACAGCATACAGCCTGTCAGGAGCCGAAGTCAAAACTACCCCCAAACTCGGTATTCTCGAAAACGGCGTACTGTACGGGGAGTCTGATAGCACAACCGCGTTGCCCACGAGCGCATCTCCCTGGTACTGCATCTACAGCGCCTAAACGTGAGCGGAAGTGGAAGAAACGGAAAGACACACAAGCCGAAAAAAACTCCAAAATTGCATACTCTCAGATTCACGCAAAATGAGCGTTTGATAGCAGAACTGGCTTCGCTATGAGCGCATCTCCCTAAAAAGTCAACCGCTCGAGCGGTAACATGCGCCGAAACCCGAGAAATCGACAAACCTCGCAAACAGCATACAGCCTGTCAGAAGCCGAAGTCAAAACTACCCCCAAACTCGGTATTCTCGAAAACGGCGTACTGTACGGGGAGTCTGATAGCACAACCGCGTTCCCCACGAGCGCATCTCCCTGGTACTGCATCTACAGCGCCTAAACGTAAGCGGAAGTGGGAGAAACGGAAAGACACACAAGCCGAAAAAAACTCCAAAATTGAATACTCTCAGATTTACGCAAAATGAGCGTTTGATAGCAGAACTGGCTTCGCCATGAGCGCATCTCCTTAAAAAGTCGACCGCTCGAGCGGTAACATGCGCCGAAACCCGAGAAATCGACAAACCTCGGAAACAGCATACAGCCTGTCAGGAGCCGAAGTCAAAACTACCCCCAAACTCGGTATTCTCGAAAACGGCGTACTGTACGGGGAGTCTGATAGCACAACCGCGTTGCCCACGAGCGCATCTCCCTGGTACTGCATCTACAGCGCCTAAACGTGAGCGGAAGTGGAAGAAACGGAAAGACACACAAGCCGAAAAAAACTCCAAAATTGCATACTCTCAGATTCACGCAAAATGAGCGTTTGATAGCAGAACTGGCTTCGCTATGAGCGCATCTCCCTAAAAAGTCAACCGCTCGAGCGGTAACATGCGCCGAAACCCGAGAAATCGACAAACCTCGCAAACAGCATACAGCCTGTCAGAAGCCGAAGTCAAAACTACCCCCAAACTCGGTATTCTCGAAAACGGCGTACTGTACGGGGAGTCTGATAGCACAACCGCGTTCCCCACGAGCGCATCTCCCTGGTACTGCATCTACAGCGCCTAAACGTAAGCGGAAGTGGGAGAAACGGAAAGACACACAAGCCGAAAAAAACTCCAAAATTGAATACTCTCAGATTTACGCAAAATGAGCGTTTGATAGCAGAACTGGCTTCGCCATGAGCGCATCTCCTTAAAAAGTCGACCGCTCGAGCGGTAACATGCGCCGAAACCCGAGAAATCGACAAACCTCGGAAACAGCATACAGCCTGTCAGGAGCCGAAGTCAAAACTACCCCCAAACTCGGTATTCTCGAAAACGGCGTACTGTACGGGGAGTCTGATAGCACAACCGCGTTGCCCACGAGCGCATCTCCCTGGTACTGCATCTACAGCGCCTAAACGTAAGCGGAAGTGGGAGAAACGGAAAGACACACAAGCCGAAAAAAACTCCAAAGTTGCATACTCTCAGATTCACGCAAAATGAGCGTTTGATAGCAGAACTGGCTTCGCTATGAGCGCATCTCCCTAAAAAGTCAACCGCTCGAGCGGTAACATGCGCCGAAACCCGAGAAATCGACAAACCTCGGAAACAGCATACAGCCTGTCAGGAGCCGAAGTCAAAACTACCCCCAAACTCGGTATTCTCGAAAACGGCGTACTGTACGGGGAGTCTGATAGCACAACCGCGTTGCCCACGAGCGCATCTCCCTGGTACTGCATCTACAGCGCCTAAACGTAAGCGGAAGTGGGAGAAACGGAAAGACACACAAGCCGAAAAAAACTCCAAAGTTGCATACTCTCAGATTCACGCAAAATGAGCGTTTGATAGCAGAACTGGCTTCGCTATGAGCGCATCTCCCTAAAAAGTCAACCGCTCGAGCGGTAACATGCGCCGAAACCCGAGAAATCGACAAACCTCGGAAACAGCATACAGCCTGTCAGGAGCCGAAGTCAAAACTACCCCCAAACTCGGTATTCTCGAAAACGGCGTACTGTACGGGGAGTCTGATAGCACAACCGCGTTGCCCACGAGCGCATCTCCCTGGTACTGCATCTACAGCGCCTAAACGTAAGCGGAAGTGGAAGAAACGGAAAGACACACAAGCCGAAAAAAAACTCCAAAGTTGCATACTCTCAGATTCACGCAAAATGAGCGTTTGATAGCAGAACTGGCTTCGCTATGAGCGCATCTCCCTAAAAAGTCAACCGCTCGAGCGGTAACATGCGCCGAAACCCGAGAAATCGACAAACCTCGGAAACAGCATACAGCCTGTCAGGAGCCGAAGTCAAAACTACCCCCAAACTCGGTATTCTCGAAAACGGCGTACTGTACGGGGAGTCTGATAGCACAACCGCGTTCCCCACGAGCGCATCTCCCTGGTACTGCATCTACAGCGCCTAAACGTAAGCGGAAGTGGAAGAAACGGAAAGACACACAAGCCGAAACAAACTCCACAATTGCATACTCTCAGATTCACGCAAAACGAGCGTTTGATAGCAGAACTGGCTTCGCTATGAGCGCATCTCCCTAAAAAGTCAACCGCTCGAGCGGTAACATGCGCCGAAACCCGAGAAATCGACAAACCTCGCAAACAGCATACAGCCTGTCAGAAGCCGAAGTCAAAACTACCCCCAAACTCGGTATTCTCGAAAACGGCGTACTGTACGGGGAGTCTGATAGCACAACCGCGTTCCCCACGAGCGCATCTCCCTGGTACTGCATCTACAGCGCCTAAACGTAAGCGGAAGTGGGAGAAACGGAAAGACACACAAGCCGAAAAAAACTCCAAAATTGAATACTCTCAGATTTACGCAAAATGAGCGTTTGATAGCAGAACTGGCTTCGCCATGAGCGCATCTCCTTAAAAAGTCGACCGCTCGAGCGGTAACATGCGCCGAAACCCGAGAAATCGACAAACCTCGGAAACAGCATACAGCCTGTCAGGAGCCGAAGTCAAAACTACCCCCAAACTCGGTATTCTCGAAAACGGCGTACTGTACGGGGAGTCTGATAGCACAACCGCGTTGCCCACGAGCGCATCTCCCTGGTACTGCATCTACAGCGCCTAAACGTAAGCGGAAGTGGGAGAAACGGAAAGACACACAAGCCGAAAAAAACTCCAAAGTTGCATACTCTCAGATTCACGCAAAATGAGCGTTTGATAGCAGAACTGGCTTCGCTATGAGCGCATCTCCCTAAAAAGTCAACCGCTCGAGCGGTAACATGCGCCGAAACCCGAGAAATCGACAAACCTCGGAAACAGCATACAGCCTGTCAGGAGCCGAAGTCAAAACTACCCCCAAACTCGGTATTCTCGAAAACGGCGTACTGTACGGGGAGTCTGATAGCACAACCGCGTTGCCCACGAGCGCATCTCCCTGGTACTGCATCTACAGCGCCTAAACGTAAGCGGAAGTGGGAGAAACGGAAAGACACACAAGCCGGAAAAAACTTAAAAATGGAATACTCTCAGATTCACGCAAAATGAGCGTTTGATAGCAGAACTGGCTTCGCTATGAGCGCATCTCCCTAAAAAGTCAACCGCTCGAGCGGTAACATGCGCCGAAACCCGAGAAATCGACAAACCTCGGAAACAGCATACAGCCTGTCAGGAGCCGAAGTCAAAACTACCCCCAAACTCGGTATTCTCGAAAACGGCGTACTGTACGGGGAGTCTGATAGCACAACCGCGTTGCCCACGAGCGCATCTCCCTGGTACTGCATCTACAGCGCCTAAACGTAAGCGGAAGTGGAAGAAACGGAAAGACACACAAGCCGAAAAAAACTCCAAAGTTGCATACTCTCAGATTCACGCAAAATGAGCGTTTGATAGCAGAACTGGCTTCGCTATGAGCGCATCTCCCTAAAAAGTCAACCGCTCGAGCGGTAACATGCGCCGAAACCCGAGAAATCGACAAACCTCGCAAACAGCATACAGCCTGTCAGGAGCCGAAGTCAAAACTACCCCCAAACTCGGTATTCTCGAAAACGGCGTACTGTACGGGGAGTCTGATAGCACAACCGCGTTCCCCACGAGCGCATCTCCCTGGTACTGCATCTACAGCGCCTAAACGTAAGCGGAAGTGGAAGAAACGGAAAGACACACAAGCCGAAAAAAACTCCAAAATTGAATACTCTCAGATTTACGCAAAATGAGCGTTTGATAGCAGAACTGGCTTCGCCATGAGCGCATCTCCTTAAAAAGTCGACCGCTCGAGCGGTAACATGCGCCGAAACCCGAGAAATCGACAAACCTCGGAAACAGCATACAGCCTGTCAGGAGCCGAAGTCAAAACTACCCCCAAACTCGGTATTCTCGAAAACGGCGTACTGTACGGGGAGTCTGATAGCACAACCGCGTTGCCCACGAGCGCATCTCCCTGGTACTGCATCTACAGCGCCTAAACGTAAGCGGAAGTGGGAGAAACGGAAAGACACACAAGCCGAAAAAAACTCCAAAGTTGCATACTCTCAGATTCACGCAAAATGAGCGTTTGATAGCAGAACTGGCTTCGCTATGAGCGCATCTCCCTAAAAAGTCAACCGCTCGAGCGGTAACATGCGCCGAAACCCGAGAAATCGACAAACCTCGGAAACAGCATACAGCCTGTCAGGAGCCGAAGTCAAAACTACCCCCAAACTCGGTATTCTCGAAAACGGCGTACTGTACGGGGAGTCTGATAGCACAACCGCGTTGCCCACGAGCGCATCTCCCTGGTACTGCATCTACAGCGCCTAAACGTAAGCGGAAGTGGGAGAAACGGAAAGACACACAAGCCGGAAAAAACTTAAAAATGGAATACTCTCAGATTCACGCAAAATGAGCGTTTGATAGCAGAACTGGCTTCGCTATGAGCGCATCTCCCTAAAAAGTCAACCGCTCGAGCGGTAACATGCGCCGAAACCCGAGAAATCGACAAACCTCGGAAACAGCATACAGCCTGTCAGGAGCCGAAGTCAAAACTACCCCCAAACTCGGTATTCTCGAAAACGGCGTACTGTACGGGGAGTCTGATAGCACAACCGCGTTGCCCACGAGCGCATCTCCCTGGTACTGCATCTACAGCGCCTAAACGTAAGCGGAAGTGGAAGAAACGGAAAGACACACAAGCCGAAAAAAACTCCAAAGTTGCATACTCTCAGATTCACGCAAAATGAGCGTTTGATAGCAGAACTGGCTTCGCTATGAGCGCATCTCCCTAAAAAGTCAACCGCTCGAGCGGTAACATGCGCCGAAACCCGAGAAATCGACAAACCTCGCAAACAGCATACAGCCTGTCAGGAGCCGAAGTCAAAACTACCCCCAAACTCGGTATTCTCGAAAACGGCGTACTGTACGGGGAGTCTGATAGCACAACCGCGTTCCCCACGAGCGCATCTCCCTGGTACTGCATCTACAGCGCCTAAACGTAAGCGGAAGTGGAAGAAACGGAAAGACACACAAGCCGAAACAAACTCCACAATTGCATACTCTCAGATTCACGCAAAACGAGCGTTTGATAGCAGAACTGGCTTCGCTATGAGCGCATCTCCCTAAAAAGTCAACCGCTCGAGCGGTAACATGCGCCGAAACCCGAGAAATCGACAAACCTCGCAAACAGCATACAGCCTGTCAGAAGCCGAAGTCAAAACTACCCCCAAACTCGGTTTTCTCGAAAACGGCGTACTGTACGGGGAGTCTGATAGCACAACCGCGTTGCCCACGAGCGCATCTCCCTGGTACTGCATCTACAGCGCCTAAACGTAAGCGGAAGTGGGAGAAACGGAAAGACACACAAGCCGAAAAAAACTCCAAAATTGAATACTCTCAGATTCACGCAAAATGAGCGTTTGATAGCAGAACTGGCTTCGCCATGAGCGCATCTCCTTAAAAAGTCGACCGCTCGAGCGGTAACATGCGCCGAAACCCGAGAAATCGACAAACCTCGGAAACAGCATACAGCCTGTCAGGAGCCGAAGTCAAAACTACCCCCAAACTCGGTATTCTCGAAAACGGCGTACTGTACGGGGAGTCTGATAGCACAACCGCGTTGCCCACGAGCGCATCTCCCTGGTACTGCATCTACAGCGCCTAAACGTAAGCGGAAGTGGGAGAAACGGAAAGACACACAAGCCGAAAAAAACTCCAAATTTGAATACTCTCAGATTCATGCAAAATGAGCGTTTGATAGCAGAACTGGCTTCGCTATGAGCGCATCTCCCTAAAAAGTCAACCGCTCGAGCGGTAACATGCGCCGAAACCCGAGAAATCGACAAACCTCGCAAACAGCATACAGCCTGTCAGGAGCCGAAGTCAAAACTACCCCCAAACTCGGTATTCTCGAAAACGGCGTACTGTACGGGGAGTCTGATAGCACAACCGCGTTGCCCACGAGCGCATCTCCCTGGTACTGCATCTACAGCGCCTAAACGTAAGCGGAAGTGGGAGAAACGGAAAGACACACAAGCCGAAAAAAACTCCAAAATTGAATACTCTCAGATTCATGCAAAATGAGCGTTTGATAGCAGAACTGGCTTCGCTATGAGCGCATCTCCCTAAAAAGTCAACCGCTCGAGCGGTAACATGCGCCGAAACCCGAGAAATCGACAAACCTCGCAAACAGCATACAGCCTGTCAGGAGCCGAAGTCAAAACTACCCCCAAACTCGGTATTCTCGAAAACGGCGTACTGTACGGGGAGTCTGATAGCACAACCGCGTTGCCCACGAGCGCATCTCCCTGGTACTGCATCTACAGCGCCTAAACGTAAGCGGAGGTGGAAGAAACGGAAAGACACACAAGCCGAAAAAAACTCCAAAATTGCATACTCTCAGATTCACGCAAAATGAGCGTTTGATAGCAGAACTGGCTTCGCTATGAGCGCATCTCCCTAAAAAGTCAACCGCTCGAGCGGTAACATGCGCCGAAACCCGAGAAATCGACAAACCTCGCAAACAGCATACAGCCTGTCAGAAGCCGAAGTCAAAACTACCCCCAAACTCGGTTTTCTCGAAAACGGCGTACTGTACGGTGCATCTGATAGCACAACCGCGTTCCTCACGAGCGCATCTCCCTGGTACTGCATCTACAGCGCCTAAACGTAAGCCGAAGTGGGAGAAACGGAAAGACACCAAAGCCGAAAATAACTCTACAAGCGCATACTCTCATATTTACGCAAAATGAGCGTTTGATAGCAGAACTGGCTTCGCCATGAGCGCATCTCCTTAAAAAGTCGACCGCTCGAGCGGTAACATGCGCCGAAACCCGAGAAATCGACAAACCTCGGAAACAGCATACAGCCTGTCAGGAGCCGAAGTCAAAACTACCCCCAAACTCGGTATTCTCGAAAACGGCGTACTGTACGGGGAGTCTGATAGCACAACCGCGTTGCCCACGAGCGCATCTCCCTGGTACTGCATCTACAGCGCCTAAACGTAAGCGGAAGTGGGAGAAACGGAAAGACACACAAGCCGAAAAAAACTCCAAAATTGCATACTCTCAGATTCATGCAAAACGAGCGTTTGATAGCGGAACTGGCTTCGCTATGAGCGCATCTCCCTAAAAAGTCAACCGCTCGAGCGGTAACATGCGCCGAAACCCGAGAAATCGACAAACCTCGCAAACAGCATACAGCCTGTCAGGAGCCGAAGTCAAAACTACCCCCAAACTCGGTATTCTCGAAAACGGCGTACTGTACGGTGCATCTGATAGCACAACCGCGTTCCCCACGAGCGCATCTCCCTGGTACTGCATCTACAGCGCCTAAACGTAAGCGGAAGTGGGAGAAACGGAAAGACACACAAGCCGAAAAAAACTCCAAAATTGAATACTCTCAGATTCATGCAAAATGAGCGTTTGATAGCAGAACTGGCTTCGCTATGAGCGCATCTCCCTAAAAAGTCAACCGCTCGAGCGGTAAAATGCGCCGAAACCCGAGAAATCGACAAACCTCGCAAACAGCATACAGCCTGTCAGGAGCCGAAGTCAAAACTACCCCCAAACTCGGTATTCTCGAAAACGGCGTACTGTACGGGGAGTCTGATAGCACAACCGCGTTCCCCACGAGCGCATCTCCCTGGTACTGCATCTACAGCGCCTAAACGTAAGCGGAAGTGGGAGAAACGGAAAGACACAAAAGCCGGAAAAAACTTAAAAATTGAATACTCTCAGATTTACGCAAAATGAGCGTTTGATAGCGGAACTGGCTTCGCCATGAGCGCATCTCCCTAAAAAGTCAACCGCTCGAGCGGTAACATGCGCCGAAACCCGAGAAATCGACAAACCTCGCAAACAGCATACAGCCTGTCAGGAGCCGAAGTCAAAACTACCCCCAAACTCGGTTTTCTCGAAAACGGCGTACTGTACGGGGAGTCTGATAGCACAGCCGCGTTGCCCACGAGCGCATCTCCCTGGTACTGCATCTACAGCGCCTAAACGTAAGCGGAAGTGGGAGAAACGGAAAGACACACAAGCCGAAAAAAACTCCAAAATTGAATACTCTCAGATTCATGCAAAATGAGCGTTTGATAGCAGAACTGGCTTCGCTATGAGCGCATCTCCCTAAAAAGTCAACCGCTCGAGCGGTAACATGCGCCGAAACCCGAGAAATCGACAAACCTCGCAAACAGCATACAGCCTGTCAGGAGCCGAAGTCAAAACTACCCCCAAACTCGGTATTCTCGAAAACGGCGTACTGTACGGGGAGTCTGATAGCACAACCGCGTTGCCCACGAGCGCATCTCCCTGGTACTGCATCTACAGCGCCTAAACGTAAGCGGAAGTGGGAGAAACGGAAAGACACACAAGCCGAAAATAACTCCAAAATTGAATACTCTCAGATTTACGCAAAATGAGCGTTTGATAGCAGAACTGGCTTCGCTATGAGCGCATCTCCCTAAAAAGTCAACCGCTCGAGCGGTAACATGCGCCGAAACCCGAGAAATCGACAAACCTCGCAAACAGCATACAGCCTGTCAGGAGCCGAAGTCAAAACTACCCCCAAACTCGGTATTCTCGAAAACGGCGTACTGTACGGGGAGTCTGATAGCACAACCGCGTTCCCCACGAGCGCATCTCCCTGGTACTGCATCTACAGCGCCTAAACGTAAGCGGAAGTGGGAGAAACGGAAAGACACAAAAGCCGGAAAAAACTTAAAAATTGAATACTCTCAGATTTACGCAAAATGAGCGTTTGATAGCGGAACTGGCTTCGCCATGAGCGCATCTCCCTAAAAAGTCAACCGCTCGAGCGGTAACATGCGCCGAAACCCGAGAAATCGACAAACCTCGCAAACAGCATACAGCCTGTCAGGAGCCGAAGTCAAAACTACCCCCAAACTCGGTTTTCTCGAAAACGGCGTACTGTACGGGGAGTCTGATAGCACAGCCGCGTTGCCCACGAGCGCATCTCCCTGGTACTGCATCTACAGCGCCTAAACGTAAGCGGAAGTGGGAGAAACGGAAAGACACACAAGCCGAAAAAAACTCCAAAATTGAATACTCTCAGATTCATGCAAAATGAGCGTTTGATAGCAGAACTGGCTTCGCTATGAGCGCATCTCCCTAAAAAGTCAACCGCTCGAGCGGTAACATGCGCCGAAACCCGAGAAATCGACAAACCTCGCAAACAGCATACAGCCTGTCAGGAGCCGAAGTCAAAACTACCCCCAAACTCGGTTTTCTCGAAAACGGCGTACTGTACGGGGAGTCTGATAGCACAGCCGCGTTGCCCACGAGCGCATCTCCCTGGTACTGCATCTACAGCGCCTAAACGTAAGCGGAAGTGGGAGAAACGGAAAGACACACAAGCCGAAAAAAACTCCAAAATTGAATACTCTCAGATTCATGCAAAATGAGCGTTTGATAGCAGAACTGGCTTCGCTATGAGCGCATCTCCCTAAAAAGTCAACCGCTCGAGCGGTAACATGCGCCGAAACCCGAGAAATCGACAAACCTCGCAAACAGCATACAGCCTGTCAGGAGCCGAAGTCAAAACTACCCCCAAACTCGGTTTTCTCGAAAACGGCGTACTGTACGGGGAGTCTGATAGCACAGCCGCGTTGCCCACGAGCGCATCTCCCTGGTACTGCATCTACAGCGCCTAAACGTAAGCGGAAGTGGGAGAAACGGAAAGACACACAAGCCGAAAAAAACTCCAAAATTGAATACTCTCAGATTCATGCAAAATGAGCGTTTGATAGCAGAACTGGCTTCGCTATGAGCGCATCTCCCTAAAAAGTCAACCGCTCGAGCGGTAACATGCGCCGAAACCCGAGAAATCGACAAACCTCGCAAACAGCATACAGCCTGTCAGGAGCCGAAGTCAAAACTACCCCCAAACTCGGTATTCTCGAAAACGGCGTACTGTACGGGGAGTCTGATAGCACAACCGCGTTGCCCACGAGCGCATCTCCCTGGTACTGCATCTACAGCGCCTAAACGTAAGCGGAAGTGGAAGAAACGGAAAGACACACAAGCCGAAAAAAACTCCAAAATTGCATACTCTCAGATTCACGCAAAATGAGCGTTTGATAGCAGAACTGGCTTCGCTATGAGCGCATCTCCCTAAAAAGTCAACCGCTCGAGCGGTAACATGCGCCGAAACCCGAGAAATCGACAAACCTCGCAAACAGCATACAGCCTGTCAGAAGCCGAAGTCAAAACTACCCCCAAACTCGGTTTTCTCGAGAACGGCGTACTGTACGGTGCATCTGATAGCACAACCGCGTTCCCCACGAGCGCATCTCCCTGGTACTGCATCTACAGCGCCTAAACGTAAGCGGAAGTGGGAGAAACGGAAAGACACACAAGCCGAAAATAACTCCAAAATTGCATACTCTCAGATTTACGCAAAATGAGCGTTTGATAGCAGAACTGGCTTCGCCATGAGCGCATCTCCCTAAAAAGTCGACCGCTCGAGCGGTAACATGCGCCGAAACCCGAGAAATCGACAAACCTCGGAAACAGCATACAGCCTGTCAGGAGCCGAAGTCAAAACTACCCCCAAACTCGGTATTCTCGAAAACGGCGTACTGTACGGGGAGTCTGATAGCACAACCGCGTTGCCCACGAGCGCATCTCCCTGGTACTGCATCTACAGCGCCTAAACGTAAGCGGAAGTGGGAGAAACGGAAAGACACACAAGCCGAAAAAAACTCCAAAATTGCATACTCTCAGATTCACGCAAAACGAGCGTTTGATAGCGGAACTGGCTTCGCTATGAGCGCATCTCCCTAAAAAGTCGACCGCTCGAGCGGTAACATGCGCCGAAACCCGAGAAATCGACAAACCTCGCAAACAGCATACAGCCTGTCAGAAGCCGAAGTCAAAACTACCCCCAAACTCGGTATTCTCGAAAACGGCGTACTGTACGGGGAGTCTGATAGCACAACCGCGTTCCTCACGAACGCATCTCCCTGGTACTGCATCTACAGCGCCTAAACGTAAGCGGAAGTGGGAGAAACGGAAAGACACACAAGCCGAAAAAAACTCCAAAATTGCATACTCTCAGATTCATGCAAAATGAGCGTTTGATAGCAGAACTGGCTTCGCTATGAGCGCATCTCCCTAAAAAGTCGACCGCTCGAGCGGTAACATGCGCCGAAACCCGAGAAATCGACAAACCTCGCAAACAGCATACAGCCTGTCAGAAGCCGAAGTCAAAACTACCCCCAAACTCGGTATTCTCGAAAACGGCGTACTGTACGGGGAGTCTGATAGCACAACCGCGTTCCTCACGAACGCATCTCCCTGGTACTGCATCTACAGCGCCTAAACGTAAGCGGAAGTGGGAGAAACGGAAAGACACACAAGCCGAAAAAAACTCCAAAATTGCATACTCTCAGATTCACGCAAAACGAGCGTTTGATAGCGGAACTGGCTTCGCTATGAGCGCATCTCCCTAAAAAGTCGACCGCTCGAGCGGTAACATGCGCCGAAACCCGAGAAATCGACAAACCTCGCAAACAGCATACAGCCTGTCAGAAGCCGAAGTCAAAACTACCCCCAAACTCGGTATTCTCGAAAACGGCGTACTGTACGGGGAGTCTGATAGCACAACCGCGTTCCTCACGAACGCATCTCCCTGGTACTGCATCTACAGCGCCTAAACGTAAGCGGAAGTGGGAGAAACGGAAAGACACACAAGCCGAAAAAAACTCCAAAATTGCATACTCTCAGATTCATGCAAAACGAGCGTTTGATAGCGGAACTGGCTTCGCTATGAGCGCATCTCCCTAAAAAGTCGACCGCTCGAGCGGTAACATGCGCCGAAACCCGAGAAATCGACAAACCTCGCAAACAGCATACAGCCTGTCAGAAGCCGAAGTCAAAACTACCCCCAAACTCGGTATTCTCGAAAACGGCGTACTGTACGGTGCATCTGATAGCACAGCCGCGTTCCTCACGAGCGCATCTCCCTGGTACTGCATCTACAGCGCCTAAACGTAAGCGGAAGTGGAAGAAACGGAAAGACACACAAGCCGAAAAAAACTCCAAAATTGAATACTCTCAGATTCATGCAAAATGAGCGTTTGATAGCGGAACTGGCTTCGCCATGAGCGCATCTCCCTAAAAAGCCGACCGCTCGAGCGGTAACATGCGCCGAAACCCGAGAAATCGACAAACCTCGCAAACAGCATACAGCCTGTCAGGAGCCGAAGTCAAAACTACCCCCAAACTCGGTATTCTCGAAAACGGCGTACTGTACGGGGAGTCTGATAGCACAACCGCGTTGCCCACGAGCGCATCTCCCTGGTACTGCATCTACAGCGCCTAAACGTAAGCGGAAGTGGGAGAAACGGAAAGACACACAAGCCGAAAAAAACTCCAAATTTGCATACTCTCAGATTCACGCAAAATGAGCGTTTGATAGCGGAACTGGCTTCGCCGTGAGCGCATCTCCCTAAAAAGTCGACCGCTCGAGCGGTAACATGCGCCGAAACCCGAGAAATCGACAAACCTCGCAAACAGCATACAGCCTGTCAGGAGCCGAAGTCAAAACTACCCCCAAACTCGGTATTCTCGAAAACGGCGTACTGTACGGGGAGTCTGATAGCACAACCGCGTTCCTCACGAGCGCATCTCCCTGGTACTGCATCTACAGCGCCTAAACGTAAGCGGAAGTGGGAGAAACGGAAAGACACACAAGCCGAAACAAACTCCAAAATTGCATACTCTCAGATTCATGCAAAACGAGCGTTTGATAGCGGAACTGGCTTCGCTATGAGCGCATCTCCCTAAAAAGTCAACCGCTCGAGCGGTAACATGCGCCGAAACCCGAGAAATCGACAAACCTCGGAAACAGCATACAGCCTGTCAGGAGCCGAAGTCAAAACTACCCCCAAACTCGGTTTTCTCGAAAACGGCGTACTGTACGGTGCATCTGATAGCACAACCGCGTTGCCCACGAGCGCATCTCCCTGGTACTGCATCTACAGCGCCTAAACGTAAGCGGAAGTGGGAGAAACGGAAAGACACCAAAGCCGAAAATAACTCCAAAAGCGCATACTCTCAGATTCACGCAAAATGAGCGTTTGATAGCGGAACTGGCTTCGCCATGAGCGCATCTCCCTAAAAAGTCAACCGCTCGAGCGGTAACATGCGCCGAAACCCGAGAAATCGACAAACCTCGCAAACAGCATACAGCCTGTCAGAAGCCGAAGTCAAAACTACCCCCAAACTCGGTTTTCTCGAAAACGGCGTACTGTACGGTGCATCTGATAGCACAACCGCGTTGCCCACGAGCGCATCTCCCTGGTACTGCATCTACAGCGCCTAAACGTAAGCGGAAGTGGGAGAAACGGAAAGACACCAAAGCCGAAAATAACTCCAAAAGCGCATACTCTCAGATTCACGCAAAATGAGCGTTTGATAGCGGAACTGGCTTCGCCATGAGCGCATCTCCCTAAAAAGTCAACCGCTCGAGCGGTAACATGCGCCGAAACCCGAGAAATCGACAAACCTCGCAAACAGCATACAGCCTGTCAGAAGCCGAAGTCAAAACTACCCCCAAACTCGGTTTTCTCGAAAACGGCGTACTGTACGGGGAGTCTGATAGCACAACCGCGTTGCCCACGAGCGCATCTCCCTGGTACTGCATCTACAGCGCCTAAACGTAAGCGGTAGTGGGAGAAACGGAAAGACACAAAAGCCGGAAAAAACTTAAAAATGGAATACTCTCAGATTTACGCAAAATGAGCGTTTGATAGCGGAACTGGCTTCGCCGTGAGCGCATCTCCCTAAAAAGTCGACCGCTCGAGCGGTAACATGCGCCGAAACCCGAGAAATCGACAAACCTCGGAAACAGCATACAGCCTGTCAGAAGCCGAAGTCAAAACTACCCCCAAACTCGGTATTCTCGAAAACGGCGTACTGTACGGGGAGTCTGATAGCACAACCGCGTTCCCCACGAGCGCATCTCCCTGGTACTGCATCTACAGCGCCTAAACGTAAGCGGAAGTGGAAGAAACGGAAAGACACACAAGCCGAAACAAACTCCACAATTGCATACTCTCAGATTCACGCAAAATGAGCGTTTGATAGCGGAACTGGCTTCGCCGTGAGCGCATCTCCCTAAAAAGTCGACCGCTCGAGCGGTAACATGCGCCGAAACCCGAGAAATCGACAAACCTCGGAAACAGCATACAGCCTGTCAGGAGCCGAAGTCAAAACTACCCCCAAACTCGGTATTCTCGAAAACGGCGTACTGTACGGGGAGTCTGATAGCACAACCGCGTTCCCCACGAGCGCATCTCCCTGGTACTGCATCTACAGCGCCTAAACGTAAGCGGAAGTGGAAGAAACGGAAAGACACACAAGCCGAAAAAAACTCCAAAATTGCATACTCTCAGATTCACGCAAAATGAGCGTTTGATAGCGGAACTGGCTTCGCCGTGAGCGCATCTCCCTAAAAAGTCGACCGCTCGAGCGGTAACATGCGCCGAAACCCGAGAAATCGACAAACCTCGGAAACAGCATACAGCCTGTCAGGAGCCGAAGTCAAAACTACCCCCAAACTCGGTATTCTCGAAAACGGCGTACTGTACGGGGAGTCTGATAGCACAACCGCGTTCCCCACGAGCGCATCTCCCTGGTACTGCATCTACAGCGCCTAAACGTAAGCGGAAGTGGAAGAAACGGAAAGACACACAAGCCGAAAAAAACTCCAAAATTGCATACTCTCAGATTCACGCAAAATGAGCGTTTGATAGCGGAACTGGCTTCGCCGTGAGCGCATCTCCCTAAAAAGTCGACCGCTCGAGCGGTAACATGCGCCGAAACCCGAGAAATCGACAAACCTCGCAAACAGCATACAGCCTGTCAGAAGCCGAAGTCAAAACTACCCCCAAACTCGGTTTTCTCGAAAACGGCGTACTGTACGGGGAGTCTGATAGCACAGCCGCGTTCCCCACGAGCGCATCTCCCTGGTACTGCATCTACAGCGCCTAAACGTAAGCGGAAGTGGGAGAAACGGAAAGACACAAAAGCCGGAAAAAACTTAAAAATGGAATACTCTCAGATTCACGCAAAATGAGCGTTTGATAGCAGAACTGGCTTCGCCGTGAGCGCATCTCCCTAAAAAGTCGACCGCTCGAGCGGTAACATGCGCCGAAACCCGAGAAATCGACAAACCTCGCAAACAGCATACAGCCTGTCAGGAGCCGAAGTCAAAACTACCCCCAAACTCGGTATTCTCGAAAACGGCGTACTGTACGGGGAGTCTGATAGCACAACCGCGTTCCCCACGAGCGCATCTCCCTGGTACTGCATCTACAGCGCCTAAACGTAAGCGGAAGTGGGAGAAACGGAAAGACACACAAGCCGAAAATAACTCCAAATTTGCATACTCTCAGATTCATGCAAAATGAGCGTTTGATAGCAGAACTGGCTTCGCTATGAGCGCATCTCCCTAAAAAGTCGACCGCTCGAGCGGTAACATGCGCCGAAACCCGAGAAATCGACAAACCTCGCAAACAGCATACAGCCTGTCAGGAGCCGAAGTCAAAACTACCCCCAAACTCGGTATTCTCGAAAACGGCGTACTGTACGGGGAGTCTGATAGCACAACCGCGTTCCTCACGAGCGCATCTCCCTGGTACTGCATCTACAGCGCCTAAACGTAAGCGGAAGTGGGAGAAACGGAAAGACACAAAAGCCGGAAAAAACTTAAAAATGGAATACTCTCAGATTTACGCAAAATGAGCGTTTGATAGCAGAACTGGCTTCGCCATGAGCGCATCTCCTTAAAAAGTCGACCGCTCGAGCGGTAACATGCGCTGAAACCCGAGAAATCGACAAACCTCGCAAACAGCATACAGCCTGTCAGAAGCCGAAGTCAAAACTACCCTCAAACTCGGTTTTCTCGAAAACGGCGTACTGTACGGTGAGTCTGATAGCACAACCGCGTTCCCCACGAGCGCATCTCCCTGGTACTGCATCTACAGCGCCTAAACGTAAGCGGAAGTGGAAGAAACGGAAAGACACACAAGCCGAAAATAACTCCAAATTTGCATACTCTCAGATTCACGCAAAATGAGCGTTTGATAGCAGAACTGGCTTCGCCATGAGCGCATCTCCTTAAAAAGTCGACCGCTCGAGCGGTAACATGCGCCGAAACCCGAGAAATCGACAAACCTCGGAAACAGCATACAGCCTGTCAGGAGCCGAAGTCAAAACTACCCCCAAACTCGGTATTCTCGAAAACGGCGTACTGTACGGTGCATCTGATAGCACAACCGCGTTCCCCACGAGCGCATCTCCCTGGTACTGCATCTACAGCGCCTAAACGTAAGCGGAAGTGGGAGAAACGGAAAGACACACAAGCCGAAAATAACTCCAAATTTGCATACTCTCAGATTCATGCAAAATGAGCGTTTGATAGCAGAACTGGCTTCGCTATGAGCGCATCTCCCTAAAAAGTCGACCGCTCGAGCGGTAACATGCGCCGAAACCCGAGAAATCGACAAACCTCGCAAACAGCATACAGCCTGTCAGGAGCCGAAGTCAAAACTACCCCCAAACTCGGTATTCTCGAAAACGGCGTACTGTACGGGGAGTCTGATAGCACAACCGCGTTCCTCACGAGCGCATCTCCCTGGTACTGCATCTACAGCGCCTAAACGTAAGCGGAAGTGGGAGAAACGGAAAGACACAAAAGCCGGAAAAAACTTAAAAATGGAATACTCTCAGATTTACGCAAAATGAGCGTTTGATAGCAGAACTGGCTTCGCCATGAGCGCATCTCCTTAAAAAGTCGACCGCTCGAGCGGTAACATGCGCTGAAACCCGAGAAATCGACAAACCTCGCAAACAGCATACAGCCTGTCAGAAGCCGAAGTCAAAACTACCCTCAAACTCGGTTTTCTCGAAAACGGCGTACTGTACGGTGAGTCTGATAGCACAACCGCGTTCCCCACGAGCGCATCTCCCTGGTACTGCATCTACAGCGCCTAAACGTAAGCGGAAGTGGAAGAAACGGAAAGACACACAAGCCGAAAATAACTCCAAATTTGCATACTCTCAGATTCACGCAAAATGAGCGTTTGATAGCAGAACTGGCTTCGCCATGAGCGCATCTCCTTAAAAAGTCGACCGCTCGAGCGGTAACATGCGCCGAAACCCGAGAAATCGACAAACCTCGGAAACAGCATACAGCCTGTCAGGAGCCGAAGTCAAAACTACCCCCAAACTCGGTATTCTCGAAAACGGCGTACTGTACGGTGAGTCTGATAGCACAACCGCGTTCCCCACGAGCGCATCTCCCTGGTACTGCATCTACAGCGCCTAAACGTAAGCGGAAGTGGGAGAAACGGAAAGACACAAAAGCCGGAAAAAACTTAAAAATGGAATACTCTCAGATTTACGCAAAATGAGCGTTTGATAGCAGAATTGGCTTCGCCATGAGCGCATCTCCCTAAAAAGTCGACCGCTCGAGCGGTAACATGCGCTGAAACCCGAGAAATCGACAAACCTCGCAAACAGCATACAGCCTGTCAGAAGCCGAAGTCAAAACTACCCTCAAACTCGGTTTTCTCGAAAACGGCGTACTGTACGGGGAGTCTGATAGCACAACCGTGTTCCCCACGAGCTCATCTCCCTGGTACTGCATCTACAGCGCCTAAACGTAAGCGGAAGTGGGAGAAACGGAAAGACACACAAGCCGAAAATAACTCCAAAATTGCATACTCTCAGATTCACGCAAAATGAGCGTTTGATAGCGGAACTGGCTTCGCCGTGAGCGCATCTCCCTAAAAAGTCGACCGCTCGAGCGGTAACATGCGCCGAAACCCGAGAAATCGACAAACCTCGCAAACAGCATACAGCCTGTCAGAAGCCGAAGTCAAAACTACCCTCAAACTCGGTTTTCTCGAAAACGGCGTACTGTACGGTGAGTCTGATAGCACAACCGCGTTCCCCACGAGCGCATCTCCCTGGTACTGCATCTACAGCGCCTAAACGTAAGCGGAAGTGGAAGAAACGGAAAGACACACAAGCCGAAAATAACTCCAAAATTGCATACTCTCAGATTCACGCAAAATGAGCGTTTGATAGCAGAACTGGCTTCGCCATGAGCGCATCTCCTTAAAAAGTCGACCGCTCGAGCGGTAACATGCGCCGAAACCCGAGAAATCGACAAACCTCGGAAACAGCATACAGCCTGTCAGGAGCCGAAGTCAAAACTACCCCCAAACTCGGTATTCTCGAAAACGGCGTACTGTACGGGGAGTCTGATAGCACAACCGCGTTCCCCACGAGCGCATCTCCCTGGTACTGCATCTACAGCGCCTAAACGTAAGCGGAAGTGGGAGAAACGGAAAGACACCAAAGCCGAAAATAACTCTACAAGCGCATACTCTCAGATTCATGCAAAACGAGCGTTTGATAGCGGAACTGGCTTCGCTATGAGCGCATCTCCCTAAAAAGTCAACCGCTCGAGCGGTAACATGCGCCGAAACCCGAGAAATCGACAAACCTCGCAAACAGCATACAGCCTGTCAGAAGCCGAAGTCAAAACTACCCTCAAACTCGGTTTTCTCGAAAACGGCGTACTGTACGGTGAGTCTGATAGCACAACCGCGTTCCCCACGAGCGCATCTCCCTGGTACTGCATCTACAGCGCCTAAACGTAAGCGGAAGTGGGAGAAACGGAAAGACACAAAAGCCGGAAAAAACTTAAAAATGGAATACTCTCATATTTACGCAAAATGAGCGTTTGATAGCAGAACTGGCTTCGCCATGAGCGCATCTCCCTAAAAAGTCGACCGCTCGAGCGGTAACATGCGCCGAAAACCCGAGAAATTGACAAACCTCGCAAACAGCATACAGCCTGTCAGGAGCCGAAGTCAAAACTACCCCCAAACTCGGTTTTCTCGAAAACGGCGTACTGTACGGTGAGTCTGATAGCACAACCGTGTTCCCCACGAGCGCATCTCCCTGGTACTGCATCTACAGCGCCTAAACGTAAGCGGAAGTGGGAGAAACGGAAAGACACACAAGCCGAAAAAAACTCCAAATTTGCATACTCTCAGATTCACGCAAAATGAGCGTTTGACAGCGGAACTGGCTTCGCCGTGAGCGCATCTCCCTAAAAAGTCGACCGCTCGAGCGGTAACATGCGCTGAAACCCGAGAAATCGACAAACCTCGCAAACAGCATACAGCCTGTCAGAAGCCGAAGTCAAAACTACCCCCAAACTCGGTTTTCTCGAAAACGGCGTACTGTACGGGGAGTCTGATAGCACAACCGCGTTCCCCACGAGCGCATCTCCCTGGTACTGCATCTACAGCGCCTAGACGTAAGCGGAAGTGGGAGAAACGGAAAGACACAAAAGCCGGAAAAAACTTAAAAATGGAATACTCTCATATTTACGCAAAATGAGCGTTTGATAGCAGAACTGGCTTCGCCATGAGCGCATCTCCCTAAAAAGTCGACCGCTCGAGCGGTAACATGCGCCGAAACCCGAGAAATCGACAAACCTCGCAAACAGCATACAGCCTGTCAGAAGCCGAAGTCAAAACTACCCCCAAACTCGGTTTTCTCGAAAACGGCGTACTGTACGGTGAGTCTGATAGCACAACCGTGTTCCCCACGAGCGCATCTCCCTGGTACTGCATCTACAGCGCCTAAACGTAAGCCGAAGTGGGAGAAACGAAAAGACACCAAAGCCGAAAATAACTCTACAAGCGCATACTCTCATATTTACGCAAAATGAGCGTTTGATAGCAGAACTGGCTTCACCATGAGCGCATCTCCCTAAAAAGTCGACCGCTCGAGCGGTAACATGCGCCGAAACCCGAGAAATCGACAAACCTCGCAAACAGCATACAGCCTGTCAGAAGCCGAAGTCAAAACTACCCCCAAACTCGGTTTTCTCGAAAACGGCGTACTGTACGGTGCATCTGATAGCACAACCGCGTTCCTCACGAGCGCATCTCCCTGGTACTGCATCTACAGCGCCTAAACGTAAGCCGAAGTGGGAGAAACGGAAAGACACCAAAGCCGAAAATAACTCTACAAGCGCATACTCTCATATTTACGCAAAATGAGCGTTTGATAGCAGAACTGGCTTCGCCATGAGCGCATCTCCCTAAAAAGTCGACCGCTCGAGCGGTAACATGCGCCGAAACCCGAGAAATCGACAAACCTCGCAAACAGCATACAGCCTGTCAGAAGCCGAAGTCAAAACTACCCCCAAACTCGGTTTTCTCGAAAACGGCGTACTGTACGGTGCATCTGATAGCACAGCCGCGTTCCTCACGAGCGCATCTCCCTGGTACTGCATCTACAGCGCCTAAACGTAAGCCGAAGTGGGAGAAACGGAAAGACACCAAAGCCGAAAATAACTCTACAAGCGCATACTCTCAGATTCATGCAAAACGAGCGTTTGATAGCGGAACTGGCTTCGCTATGAGCGCATCTCCCTAAAAAGTCAACCGCTCGAGCGGTAACATGCGCCGAAACCCGAGAAATCGACAAACCTCGCAAACAGCATACAGCCTGTCAGAAGCCGAAGTCAAAACTACCCCCAAACTCGGTTTTCTCGAGAACGGCGTACTGTACGGTGAGTCTGATAGCACAACCGCGTTGCCCACGAGCGCATCTCCCTGGTACTGCATCTACAGCGCCTAAACGTAAGCGGAAGTGGGAGAAACGGAAAGACACACAAGCCGAAAAAAACTCCAAAATTGCATACTCTCAGATTCATGCAAAATGAGCGTTTGATAGCAGAACTGGCTTCGCTATGAGCGCATCTCCCTAAAAAGTCGACCGCTCGAGCGGTAACATGCGCCGAAACCCGAGAAATCGACAAACCTCGCAAACAGCATACAGCCTGTCAGAAGCCGAAGTCAAAACTACCCCCAAACTCGGTTTTCTCGAAAACGGCGTACTGTACGGGGAGTCTGATAGCACAACCGCGTTCCCCACGAGCGCATCTCCCTGGTACTGCATCTACAGCGCCTAAACGTAAGCTGAAGTGGGAGAAACGGAAAGACACAAAAGCCGGAAAAAACTTAAAATGGAATACTCTCAGATTTACGCAAAATGAGCGTTTGATAGCAGAACTGGCTTCGCCATGAGCGCATCTCCCTAAAAAGTCGACCGCTCGAGCGGTAACATGCGCCGAAACCCGAGAAATCGACAAACCTCGCAAACAGCATACAGCCTGTCAGAAGCCGAAGTCAAAACTACCCCCAAACTCGGTTTTCTCGAGAACGGCGTACTGTACGGTGAGTCTGATAGCACAACCGCGTTGCCCACGAGCGCATCTCCCTGGTACTGCATCTACAGCGCCTAAACGTAAGCTGAAGTGGGAGAAACGGAAAGACACAAAAGCCGGAAAAAACTTAAAATGGAATACTCTCATATTTACGCAAAATGAGCGTTTGATAGCAGAACTGGCTTCGCCATGAGCGCATCTCCCTAAAAAGTCGACCGCTCGAGCGGTAACATGCGCCGAAACCCGAGAAATCGACAAACCTCGCAAACAGCATACAGCCTGTCAGAAGCCGAAGTCAAAACTACCCCCAAACTCGGTTTTCTCGAGAACGGCGTACTGTACGGTGAGTCTGATAGCACAACCGCGTTGCCCACGAGCGCATCTCCCTGGTACTGCATCTACAGCGCCTAAACGTAAGCGGAAGTGGGAGAAACGGAAAGACACCAAAGCCGAAAATAACTCTACAAGCGCATACTCTCATATTCATGCAAAACGAGCGTTTGATAGCGCTATGAGCGCATCTCCCTAAAAAGTCAACCGCTCGAGCGGTAACATGCGCCGAAACCCGAGAAATCGACAAACCTCGCAAACAGCATACAGCCTGTCAGAAGCCGAAGTCAAAACTACCCCCAAACTCGGTATTCTCGAAAACGGCGTACTGTACGGTGAGTCTGATAGCACAACCGCGTTCCCCACGAGCGCATCTCCCTGGTACTGCATCTACAGCGCCTAAACGTAAGCGGAAGTGGGAGAAACGGAAAGACACACAAGCCGAAAAAAACTCTAAAATTGCATACTCTCAGATTCACGCAAAATGAGCGTTTGATAGCGGAACTGGCTTCGCCGTGAGCGCATCTCCCTAAAAAGTCGACCGCTCGAGCGGTAACATGCGCCGAAACCCGAGAAATCGACAAACCTCGCAAACAGCATACAGCCTGTCAGAAGCCGAAGTCAAAACTACCCCCAAACTCGGTTTTCTCGAAAACGGCGTACTGTACGGTGCATCTGATAGCACAACCGCGTTCCCCACGAGCGCATCTCCCTGGTACTGTATCTACAGCGCCTAAACGTAAGCGGAAGTGGGAGAAACGGAAAGACACAAAAGCCGGAAAAAACTTAAAAATGGAATACTCTCATATTTACGCAAAACGAGCGTTTGATAGCGGAACTGGCTTCGCCGTGAGCGCATCTCCCTAAAAAGTCGACCGCTCGAGCGGTAACATGCGCCGAAACCCGAGAAATCGACAAACCTCGCAAACAGCATACAGCCTGTCAGAAGCCGAAGTCAAAACTACCCCCAAACTCGGTTTTCTCGAAAACGGCGTACTGTACGGTGCATCTGATAGCACAACCGCGTTCCCCACGAGCGCATCTCCCTGGTACTGCATCTACAGCGCCTAAACGTAAGCGGAAGTGGGAGAAACGGAAAGACACACAAGCCGAAAAAAACTCTAAAATTGCATACTCTCAGATTCACGCAAAATGAGCGTTTGATAGCGGAACTGGCTTCGCCGTGAGCGCATCTCCCTAAAAAGTCGACCGCTCGAGCGGTAACATGCGCCGAAACCCGAGAAATCGACAAACCTCGCAAACAGCATACAGCCTGTCAGAAGCCGAAGTCAAAACTACCCCCAAACTCGGTATTCTCGAAAACGGCGTACTGTACGGTGAGTCTGATAGCACAACCGCGTTGCCCACGAGCGCATCTCCCTGGTACTGCATCTACAGCGCCTAAACGTAAGCGGAAGTGGGAGAAACGGAAAGACACACAAGCCGAAAAAAACTCTAAAATTGCATACTCTCAGATTTACGCAAAATGAGCGTTTGATAGCGGAACTGGCTTCGCCGTGAGCGCATCTCCCTAAAAAGTCGACCGCTCGAGCGGTAACATGCGCCGAAACCCGAGAAATCGACAAACCTCGCAAACAGCATACAGCCTGTCAGAAGCCGAAGTCAAAACTACCCCCAAACTCGGTTTTCTCGAAAACGGCGTACTGTACGGTGCATCTGATAGCACAGCCGCGTTCCTCACGAGCGCATCTCCCTGGTACTGCATCTACAGCGCCTAAACGTAAGCGGAAGTGGGAGAAACGGAAAGACACCAAAGCCGAAAATAACTCTACAAGCGCATACTCTCAGATTCATGCAAAACGAGCGTTTGATAGCGGAACTGGCTTCGCTATGAGCGCATCTCCCTAAAAAGTCAACCGCTCGAGCGGTAACATGCGCCGAAACCCGAGAAATCGACAAACCTCGCAAACAGCATACAGCCTGTCAGAAGCCGAAGTCAAAACTACCCCCAAACTCGGTTTTCTCGAGAACGGCGTACTGTACGGTGAGTCTGATAGCACAACCGCGTTCCCCACGAGCGCATCTCCCTGGTACTGCATCTACAGCGCCTAAACGTAAGCGGAAGTGGGAGAAACGGAAAGACACACAAGCCGAAAAAAACTCTAAAATTGCATACTCTCAGATTCACGCAAAATGAGCGTTTGATAGCGGAACTGGCTTCGCCGTGAGCGCATCTCCCTAAAAAGTCGACCGCTCGAGCGGTAACATGCGCCGAAACCCGAGAAATCGACAAACCTCGCAAACAGCATACAGCCTGTCAGGAGCCGAAGTCAAAAACTACCCCCAAACTCGGTTTTCTCGAAAACGGCGTACTGTACGGTGCATCTGATAGCACAACCGCGTTGCCCACGAGCGCATCTCCCTGGTACTGCATCTACAGCGCCTAAACGTAAGCGGAAGTGGGAGAAACGGAAAGACACACAAGCCGAAAATAACTCCAAAATTGCATACTCTCAGATTCATGCAAAATGAGCGTTTGATAGCGGAACTGGCTTCGCCATGAGCGCATCTCCCTAAAAAGTCGACCGCTCGAGCGGTAACATGCGCCGAAACCCGAGAAATCGACAAACCTCGGAAACAGCATACAGCCTGTCAGGAGCCGAAGTCAAAACTACCCCCAAACTCGGTTTTCTCGAAAACGGCGTACTGTACGGGGAGTCTGATAGCACAACCGCGTTCCCCACGAGCGCATCTCCCTGGTACTGCATCTACAGCGCCTAAACGTAAGCTGAAGTGGGAGAAACGGAAAGACACAAAAGCCGGAAAAAACTCTAAAATTGCATACTCTCAGATTTACGCAAAATGAGCGTTTGATAGCAGAACTGGCTTCGCCATGAGCGCATCTCCCTAAAAAGTCGACCGCTCGAGCGGTAACATGCGCCGAAACCCGAGAAATCGACAAACCTCGCAAACAGCATACAGCCTGTCAGAAGCCGAAGTCAAAACTACCCCCAAACTCGGTTTTCTCGAAAACGGCGTACTGTACGGTGCATCTGATAGCACAGCCGCGTTTCCCATGAGCGCATCTCCCTGGTACTGCATCTACAGCGCCTAAACGTAAGCGGAAGTGGGAGAAACGGAAAGACACAAAAGCCGGAAAAAACTCCAAATTTGCATACTCTCAGATTCACGCAAAATGAGCGTTTGATAGCAGAACTGGCTTCGCCATGAGCGCATCTCCCTAAAAAGTCGACCGCTCGAGCGGTAACATGCGCCGAAACCCGAGAAATCGACAAACCTCGCAAACAGCATACAGCCTGTCAGAAGCCGAAGTCAAAACTACCCCCAAACTCGGTTTTCTCGAAAACGGCGTACTGTACGGTGCATCTGATAGCACAACCGCGTTCCCCACGAGCGCATCTCCCTGGTACTGCATCTACAGCGCCTAAACGTAAGCGGAAGTGGGAGAAACGGAAAGACACAAAAGCCGGAAAAAACTCCAAAATTGCATACTCTCAGATTTACGCAAAATGAGCGTTTGATAGCAGAACTGGCTTCGCCATGAGCGCATCTCCCTAAAAAGTCGACCGCTCGAGCGGTAACATGCGCCGAAACCCGAGAAATCGACAAACCTCGGAAACAGCATACAGCCTGTCAGAAGCCGAAGTCAAAACTACCCCCAAACTCGGTTTTCTCGAAAACGGCGTACTGTACGGGGAGTCTGATAGCACAACCGCGTTTCTCACGAGCGCATCTCCCTGGTACTGCATCTACAGCGCCTAAACGTAAGCGGAAGTGGGAGAAACGGAAAGACACCAAAGCCGAAAATAACTCTACAAGCGCATACTCTCAGATTTACGCAAAATGAGCGTTTGATAGCAGAACTGGCTTCGCCATGAGCGCATCTCCTTAAAAAGTCGACCGCTCGAGCGGTAACATGCGCCGAAACCCGAGAAATCGACAAACCTCGCAAACAGCATACAGCCTGTCAGAAGCCGAAGTCAAAACTACCCCCAAACTCGGTATTCTCGAAAACGGCGTACTGTACGGTGCATCTGATAGCACAACCGCGTTCCCCACGAGCGCATCTCCCTGGTACTGCATCTACAGCGCCTAAACGTAAGCGGAAGTGGGAGAAACGGAAAGACACACAAGCCGAAAAAAACTCCAAAATTGCATACTCGCAGATTCACGCAAAATGAGCGTTTGATAGCGGAACTGGCTTCGCCGTGAGCGCATCTCCCTAAAAAGTCGACCGCTCGAGCGGTAACATGCGCCGAAACCCGAGAAATCGACAAACCTCGCAAACAGCATACAGCCTGTCAGAAGCCGAAGTCAAAACTACCCCCAAACTCGGTTTTCTCGAAAACGGCGTACTGTACGGTGCATCTGATAGCACAACCGCGTTCCCCACGAGCGCATCTCCCTGGTACTGCATCTACAGCGCCTAAACGTAAGCGGAAGTGGGAGAAACGGAAAGACACAAAAGCCGGAAAAAACTCCAAAATTGCATACTCTCAGATTTACGCAAAATGAGCGTTTGATAGCAGAACTGGCTTCGCCATGAGCGCATCTCCCTAAAAAGTCGACCGCTCGAGCGGTAACATGCGCCGAAACCCGAGAAATCGACAAACCTCGGAAACAGCATACAGCCTGTCAGAAGCCGAAGTCAAAACTACCCCCAAACTCGGTTTTCTCGAAAACGGCGTACTGTACGGGGAGTCTGATAGCACAACCGCGTTTCTCACGAGCGCATCTCCCTGGTACTGCATCTACAGCGCCTAAACGTAAGCGGAAGTGGGAGAAACGGAAAGACACCAAAGCCGAAAATAACTCTACAAGCGCATACTCTCAGATTTACGCAAAATGAGCGTTTGATAGCAGAACTGGCTTCGCCATGAGCGCATCTCCTTAAAAAGTCGACCGCTCGAGCGGTAACATGCGCCGAAACCCGAGAAATCGACAAACCTCGCAAACAGCATACAGCCTGTCAGAAGCCGAAGTCAAAACTACCCCCAAACTCGGTATTCTCGAAAACGGCGTACTGTACGGTGCATCTGATAGCACAACCGCGTTCCCCACGAGCGCATCTCCCTGGTACTGCATCTACAGCGCCTAAACGTAAGCGGAAGTGGGAGAAACGGAAAGACACAAAAGCCGGAAAAAACTTAAAAATGGAATACTCTCAGATTTACGCAAAATGAGCGTTTGATAGCAGAACTGGCTTCGCCATGAGCGCATCTCCTTAAAAAGTCCACCGCTCGAGCGGTAACATGCGCCGAAACCCGAGAAATCGACAAACCTCGCAAACAGCATACAGCCTGTCAGGAGCCGAAGTCAAAACTACCCCCAAACTCGGTATTCTCGAAAACGGCGTACTGTACGGGGAGTCTGATAGCACAACCGCGTTCCCCACGAGCGCATCTCCCTGGTACTGCATCTACAGCGCCTAAACGTAAGCGGAAGTGGGAGAAACGGAAAGACACACAAGCCGAAAAAAACTCCAAAATTGCATACTCGCAGATTCACGCAAAATGAGCGTTTGATAGCGGAACTGGCTTCGCCGTGAGCGCATCTCCCTAAAAAGTCGACCGCTCGAGGGTAACATGCGCCGAAACCCGAGAAATCGACAAACCTCGCAAACAGCATACAGCCTGTCAGAAGCCGAAGTCAAAACTACCCCCAAACTCGGTTTTCTCGAAAACGGCGTACTGTACGGGGAGTCTGATAGCACAACCGCGTTCCCCACGAGCGCATCTCCCTGGTACTGCATCTACAGCGCCTAAACGTAAGCGGAAGTGGGAGAAACGGAAAGACACAAAAGCCGGAAAAAACTCCAAATTTGCATACTCTCAGATTCACGCAAAATGAGCGTTTGATAGCAGAACTGGCTTCGCCATGAGCGCATCTCCCTAAAAAGTCGACCGCTCGAGCGGTAACATGCGCCGAAACCCGAGAAATCGACAAACCTCGCAAACAGCATACAGCCTGTCAGGAGCCGAAGTCAAAACTACCCCCAAACTCGGTTTTCTCGAAAACGGCGTACTGTACGGTGCATCTGATAGCACAGCCGCGTTCCTCACGAGCGCATCTCCCTGGTATTGTATCTACAGCGCCTAAACGTAAGCGGAAGTGGAAGAAACGGAAAGACACCAAAGCCGAAAATAACTCTACAAGCGCATACTCTCAGATTCACGCAAAATGAGCGTTTGATAGCGGAACTGGCTTCGCCATGAGCGCATCTCCCTAAAAAGTCGACCGCTCGAGCGGTAACATGCGCCGAAACCCGAGAAATCGACAAACCTCGCAAACAGCATACAGCCTGTCAGGAGCCGAAGTCAAAACTACCCCCAAACTCGGTTTTCTCGAAAACGGCGTACTGTACGGTGCATCTGATAGCACAGCCGCGTTTCCCATGAGCGCATCTCCCTGGTACTGCATCTACAGCGCCTAAACGTAAGCGGAAGTGGGAGAAACGGAAAGACACAAAAGCCGGAAAAAACTCCAAATTTGCATACTCTCAGATTCACGCAAAATGAGCGTTTGATAGCAGAACTGGCTTCGCCGTGAGCGCATCTCCCTAAAAAGTCGACCGCTCGAGCGGTAACATGCGCCGAAACCCGAGAAATCGACAAACCTCGCAAACAGCATACAGCCTGTCAGAAGCCGAAGTCAAAACTACCCCCAAACTCGGTATTCTCGAAAACGGCGTACTGTACGGGGAGTCTGATAGCACAACCGCGTTGCCCACGAGCGCATCTCCCTGGTACTGCATCTACAGCGCCTAAACGTAAGCGGAAGTGGGAGAAACGGAAAGACACACAAGCCGAAAAAAACTCTACAAGCGCATACTCTCAGATTCATGCAAAATGAGCGTTTGATAGCGGAACTGGCTTCGCCATGAGCGCATCTCCCTAAAAAGTCGACCGCTCGAGCGGTAACATGCGCCGAAACCCGAGAAATCGACAAACCTCGCAAACAGCATACAGCCTGTCAGAAGCCGAAGTCAAAACTACCCCCAAACTCGGTTTTCTCGAAAACGGCGTACTGTACGGGGAGTCTGATAGCACAACCGCGTTGCCCACGAGCGCATCTCCCTGGTACTGCATCTACAGCGCCTAAACGTAAGCGGAAGTGGGAGAAACGGAAAGACACACAAGCCGAAAATAACTCCAAAATTGCATACTCTCAGATTTACGCAAAATGAGCGTTTGATAGCGGAACTGGCTTCGCCGTGAGCGCATCTCCCTAAAAAGTCGACCGCTCGAGCGGTAACATGCGCCGAAACCCGAGAAATCGACAAACCTCGCAAACAGCATACAGCCTGTCAGGAGCCGAAGTCAAAACTACCCCCAAACTCGGTATTCTCGAAAACGGCGTACTGTACGGGGAGTCTGATAGCACAACCGCGTTCCCCACGAGCGCATCTCCCTGGTACTGCATCTACAGCGCCTAAACGTAAGCGGAAGTGGGAGAAACGGAAACACACAAAAGCCGGAAAAAACTCCAAAATGGAATACTCTCAGATTTACGCAAAATGAGCGTTTGATAGCAGAACTGGCTTCGCCATGAGCGCATCTCCTTAAAAAGTCCACCGCTCGAGCGGTAACATGCGCCGAAACCCGAGAAATCGACAAACCTCGCAAACAGCATACAGCCTGTCAGAAGCCGAAGTCAAAACTACCCCCAAACTCGGTATTCTCGAAAACGGCGTACTGTACGGGGAGTCTGATAGCACAACCGCGTTGCCCACGAGCGCATCTCCCTGGTACTGCATCTACAGCGCCTAAACGTAAGCGGAAGTGGGAGAAACGGAAAGACACAAAAGCCGGAAAAAACTTAAAAATGGAATACTCTCAGATTTACGCAAAATGAGCGTTTGATAGCAGAACTGGCTTCGCCATGAGCGCATCTCCTTAAAAAGTCCACCGCTCGAGCGGTAACATGCGCCGAAACCCGAGAAATCGACAAACCTCGCAAACAGCATACAGCCTGTCAGAAGCCGAAGTCAAAACTACCCCCAAACTCGGTATTCTCGAAAACGGCGTACTGTACGGGGAGTCTGATAGCACAACCGCGTTGCCCACGAGCGCATCTCCCTGGTACTGCATCTACAGCGCCTAAACGTAAGCGGAAGTGGGAGAAACGGAAAGACACACAAGCCGAAAATAACTCCAAAATTGCATACTCTCAGATTCATGCAAAATGAGCGTTTGATAGCGGAACTGGCTTCGCCATGAGCGCATCTCCCTAAAAAGTCGACCGCTCGAGCGGTAACATGCGCCGAAACCCGAGAAATCGACAAACCTCGGAAACAGCATACAGCCTGTCAGAAACCGAAGTCAAAACTACCCCCAAACTCGGTATTCTCGAAAACGGCGTACTGTACGGGGAGTCTGATAGCACAACCGCGTTCCCCACGAGCGCATCTCCCTGGTACTGCATCTACAGCGCCTAAACGTAAGCGGAAGTGGGAGAAACGGAAAGACACACAAGCCGAAAAAAACTCCAAAATTGCATACTCTCAGATTTACGCAATATGAGCGTTTGATAGCGGAACTGGCTTCGCCATGAGCGCATCTCCCTAAAAAGTCGACCGCTCGAGCGGTAACATGCGCCGAAACCCGAGAAATCGACAAACCTCGCAAACAGCATACAGCCTGTCAGGAGCCGAAGTCAAAACTACCCCCAAACTCGGTTTTCTCGAAAACGGCGTACTGTACGGGGAGTCTGATAGCACAACCGCGTTCCCCACGAGCGCATCTCCCTGGTACTGCATCTACAGCGCCTAAACGTAAGCGGAAGTGGGAGAAACGGAAAGACACACAAGCCGAAAAAAACTCCAAAATTGCATACTCTCAGATTTACGCAATATGAGCGTTTGATAGCGGAACTGGCTTCGCCATGAGCGCATCTCCCTAAAAAGTCGACCGCTCGAGCGGTAACATGCGCCGAAACCCGAGAAATCGACAAACCTCGCAAACAGCATACAGCCTGTCAGAAGCCGAAGTCAAAACTACCCCCAAACTCGGTATTCTCGAAAACGGCGTACTGTACGGGGAGTCTGATAGCACAACCGCGTTGCCCACGAGCGCATCTCCCTGGTACTGCATCTACAGCGCCTAAACGTAAGCGGAAGTGGGAGAAACGGAAAGACACAAAAGCCGGAAAAAACTCTACAAGCGCATACTCTCAGATTTACGCAAAATGAGCGTTTGATAGCAGAACTGGCTTCGCCATGAGCGCATCTCCTTAAAAAGTCGACCGCTCGAGCGGTAACATGCGCCGAAACCCGAGAAATCGACAAACCTCGCAAACAGCATACAGCCTGTCAGAAGCCGAAGTCAAAACTACCCCCAAACTCGGTATTCTCGAAAACGGCGTACTGTACGGGGAGTCTGATAGCACAACCGCGTTCCCCACGAGCGCATCTCCCTGGTACTGCATCTACAGCGCCTAAACGTAAGCGGAAGTGGGAGAAACGGAAATACACAAAAGCCGGAAAAAACTTAAAAATGGAATACTCTCAGATTTACGCAAAATGAGCGTTTGATAGCAGAACTGGCTTCGCCATGAGCGCATCTCCCTAAAAAGTCAACCGCTCGAGCGGTAACATGCGCCGAAACCCGAGAAATCGACAAACCTCGCAAACAGCATACAGCCTGTCAGAAGCCGAAGTCAAAACTACCCCCAAACTCGGTATTCTCGAAAACGGCGTACTGTACGGGGAGTCTGATAGCACAACCGCGTTGCCCACGAGCGCATCTCCCTGGTACTGCATCTACAGCGCCTAAACGTAAGCGGAAGTGGGAGAAACGGAAAGACACAAAAGCCGGAAAAAACTTAAAAATTGCATACTCTCAGATTTACGCAAAATGAGCGTTTGATAGCAGAACTGGCTTCGCCATGAGCGCATCTCCTTAAAAAGTCCACCGCTCGAGCGGTAACATGCGCCGAAACCCGAGAAATCGACAAACCTCGCAAACAGCATACAGCCTGTCAGAAGCCGAAGTCAAAACTACCCCCAAACTCGGTTTTCTCGAAAACGGCGTACTGTACGGGGAGTCTGATAGCACAACCGCGTTCCCCACGAGCGCATCTCCCTGGTACTGCATCTACAGCGCCTAAACGTAAGCGGAAGTGGGAGAAACGGAAAGACACAAAAGCCGGAAAAAACTTAAAAATGGAATACTCTCAGATTTACGCAAAATGAGCGTTTGATAGCAGAACTGGCTTCGCCATGAGCGCATCTCCCTAAAAAGTCCACCGCTCGAGCGGTAACATGCGCCGAAACCCGAGAAATCGACAAACCTCGCAAACAGCATACAGCCTGTCAGAAGCCGAAGTCAAAACTACCCTCAAACTCGGTTTTCTTGAAAACGGCGTACTGTACGGGGAGTCTGATAGCACAACCGCGTTGCCCACGAGCGCATCTCCCTGGTACTGCATCTACAGCGCCTAAACGTAAGCGGAAGTGGGAGAAACGGAAATACACAAAAGCCGGAAAAAAACTTAAAAATGGAATACTCTCAGATTTACGCAAAATGAGCGTTTGATAGAAGAACTGGCTTCGCCATGAGCGCATCTCCTTAAAAAGTCGACCGCTCGAGCGGTAACATGCGCCGAAACCCGAGAAATCGACAAACCTCGCAAACAGCATACAGCCTGTCAGAAGCCGAAGTCAAAACTACCCCCAAACTCGGTTTTCTCGAAAACGGCGTACTGTACGGGGAGTCTGATAGCACAACCGCGTTCCCCACGAGCGCATCTCCCTGGTACTGCATCTACAGCGCCTAAACGTAAGCGGAAGTGGGAGAAACGGAAAGACACACAAGCCGAAAAAAACTCTAAAATTGCATACTCGCAGATTCACGCAAAATGAGCGTTTGATAGCGGAACTGGCTTCGCCGTGAGCGCATCTCCCTAAAAAGTCGACCGCTCGAGCGGTAACATGCGCCGAAACCCGAGAAATCGACAAACCTCGCAAACAGCATACAGCCTGTCAGGAGCCGAAGTCAAAACTACCCCCAAACTCGGTTTTCTCGAAAACGGCGTACTGTACGGTGCATCTGATAGCACAGCCGCGTTCCTCACGAGCGCATCTCCCTGGTATTGTATCTACAGCGCCTAAACGTAAGCGGAAGTGGAAGAAACGGAAAGACACCAAAGCCGAAAATAACTCTACAAGCGCATACTCTCAGATTCACGCAAAATGAGCGTTTGATAGCGGAACTGGCTTCGCCATGAGCGCATCTCCCTAAAAAGTCGACCGCTCGAGCGGTAACATGCGCCGAAACCCGAGAAATCGACAAACCTCGCAAACAGCATACAGCCTGTCAGAAGCCGAAGTCAAAACTACCCCCAAACTCGGTATTCTCGAAAACGGCGTACTGTACGGGGAGTCTGATAGCACAACCGCGTTGCCCACGAGCGCATCTCCCTGGTACTGCATCTACAGCGCCTAAACGTAAGCGGAAGTGGGAGAAACGGAAATACACAAAAGCCGGAAAAAAACTTAAAAATGGAATACTCTCAGATTTACGCAAAATGAGCGTTTGATAGCAGAACTGGCTTCGCCATGAGCGCATCTCCTTAAAAAGTCGACCGCTCGAGCGGTAACATGCGCCGAAACCCGAGAAATCGACAAACCTCGCAAACAGCATACAGCCTGTCAGAAGCCGAAGTCAAAACTACCCCCAAACTCGGTTTTCTCGAAAACGGCGTACTGTACGGGGAGTCTGATAGCACAACCGCGTTCCCCACGAGCGCATCTCCCTGGTACTGCATCTACAGCGCCTAAACGTAAGCGGAAGTGGGAGAAACGGAAAGACACAAAAGCCGGAAAAAACTTAAAAATGGAATACTCTCAGATTTACGCAAAATGAGCGTTTGATAGCAGAAGTGGCTTCGCCATGAGCGCATCTCCTTAAAAAGTCCACCGCTCGAGCGGTAACATGCGCCGAAACCCGAGAAATCGACAAACCTCGCAAACAGCATACAGCCTGTCAGGAGCCGAAGTCAAAACTACCCCCAAACTCGGTATTCTCGAAAACGGCGTACTGTACGGGGAGTCTGATAGCACAACCGCGTTCCCCACGAGCGCATCTCCCTGGTACTGCATCTACAGCGCCTAAACGTAAGCGGAAGTGGAAGAAACGGAAAGACACACAAGCCGAAAAAAACTCCAAAATTGCATACTCTCAGATTCACGCAAAATGAGCGTTTGATAGCAGAACTGGCTTCGCTATGAGCGCATCTCCCTAAAAAGTCAACCGCTCGAGCGGTAACATGCGCCGAAACCCGAGAAATCGACAAACCTCGCAAACAGCATACAGCCTGTCAGAAGCCGAAGTCAAAACTACCCCCAAACTCGGTATTCTCGAAAACGGCGTACTGTACGGTGCATCTGATAGCACAACCGCGTTGCCCACGAGCGCATCTCCCTGGTACTGCATCTACAGCGCCTAAACGTAAGCGGAAGTGGGAGAAACGGAAAGACACACAAGCCGAAAAAAACTCCAAAATTGCATACTCTCAGATTTACGCAAAATGAGCGTTTGATAGCGGAACTGGCTTCGCCGTGAGCGCATCTCCCTAAAAAGTCGACCGCTCGAGCGGTAACATGCGCCGAAACCCGAGAAATCGACAAACCTCGCAAACAGCATACAGCCTGTCAGAAGCCGAAGTCAAAACTACCCCCAAACTCGGTATTCTCGAAAACGGTGTACTGTACGGGGAGTCTGATAGCACAACCGCGTTGCCCACGAGCGCATCTCCCTGGTACTGCATCTACAGCGCCTAAACGTAAGCGGAAGTGGGAGAAACGGAAAGACACACAAGCCGAAAATAACTCTACAAGCGCATACTCTCAGATTCACGCAAAATGAGCGTTTGATAGCAGAACTGGCTTCGCCGTGAGCGCATCTCCCTAAAAAGTCGACCGCTCGAGCGGTAACATGCGCCGAAACCCGAGAAATCGACAAACCTCGCAAACAGCATACAGCCTGTCAGAAGCCGAAGTCAAAACTACCCCCAAACTCGGTTTTCTCGAAAACAGCGTACTGTATGGTGCATCTGATAGCACAACCGCGTTTCTCACGAGCGCATCTCCCTGGTACTGCATCTACAGCGCCTAAACGTAAGCGGAAGTGGGAGAAACGGAAAGACACACAAGCCGAAAAAAACTCCAAAATTGCATACTCTCAGATTCACGCAAAATGAGCGTTTGATAGCGGAACTGGCTTCGCCATGAGCGCATCTCCTTAAAAAGTCGACCGCTCGAGCGGTAACATGCGCCGAAACCCGAGAAATCGACAAACCTCGCAAACAGCATACAGCCTGTCAGGAGCCGAAGTCAAAACTACCCCCAAACTCGGTATTCTCGAAAACGGCGTACTGTACGGTGCATCTGATAGCACAGCCGCGTTCCTCACGAGCGCATCTCCCTGGTACTGCATCTACAGCGCCTAAACGTAAGCGGAAGTGGGAGAAACGGAAAGACACACAAGCCGAAAAAAACTCCAAAATTGAATACTCTCAGATTCACGCAAAATGAGCGTTTGATAGCAGAACTGGCTTCGCCATGAGCGCATCTCCTTAAAAAGTCGACCGCTCGAGCGGTAACATGCGCCGAAACCCGAGAAATCGACAAACCTCGCAAACAGCATACAGCCTGTCAGGAGCCGAAGTCAAAACTACCCCCAAACTCGGTTTTCTCGAAAACGGCGTACTGTACGGTGCATCTGATAGCACAGCCGCGTTCCTCACGAGCGCATCTCCCTGGTACTGCATCTACAGCGCCTAAACGTAAGCGGAAGTGGGAGAAACGGAAAGACACACAAGCCGAAAAAAACTCCAAAATTGCATACTCTCAGATTCACGCAAAATGAGCGTTTGATAGCGGAACTGGCTTCGCCGTGAGCGCATCTCCCTAAAAAGTCGACCGCTCGAGCGGTAACATGCGCCGAAACCCGAGAAATCGACAAACCTCGCAAACAGCATACAGCCTGTCAGAAGCCGAAGTCAAAACTACCCCCAAACTCGGTTTTCTCGAAAACAGCGTACTGTATGGTGCATCTGATAGCACAACCGCGTTTCTCACGAGCGCATCTCCCTGGTACTGCATCTACAGCGCCTAAACGTAAGCGGAAGTGGGAGAAACGGAAAGACACACAAGCCGAAAAAAACTCCAAAATTGAATACTCTCAGATTCACGCAAAATGAGCGTTTGATAGCGGAACTGGCTTCGCCATGAGCGCATCTCCTTAAAAAGTCGACCGCTCGAGCGGTAACATGCGCCGAAACCCGAGAAATCGACAAACCTCGCAAACAGCATACAGCCTGTCAGGAGCCGAAGTCAAAACTACCCCCAAACTCGGTATTCTCGAAAACGGCGTACTGTACGGGGAGTCTGATAGCACAACCGCGTTCCCCACGAGCGCATCTCCCTGGTACTGCATCTACAGCGCCTAAACGTAAGCGGAAGTGGGAGAAACGGAAAGACACACAAGCCGAAAAAAACTCCAAAATGGAATACTCTCAGATTTACGCAAAATGAGCGTTTGATAGCGGAACTGGCTTCGCCATGAGCGCATCTCCCTAAAAAGTCGACCGCTCGAGCGGTAACATGCGCCGAAACCCGAGAAATCGACAAACCTCGCAAACAGCATACAGCCTGTCAGGAGCCGAAGTCAAAACTACCCCCAAACTCGGTTTTCTCGAGAACGGCGTACTGTACGGTGCATCTGATAGCACAGCCGCGTTCCTCACGAGCGCATCTCCCTGGTACTGCATCTACAGCGCCTAAACGTAAGCGGAAGTGGGAGAAACGGAAAGACACACAAGCCGAAAAAAACTTAAAAATTGCATACTCTCAGATTTACGCAAAATGAGCGTTTGATAGCGGAACTGGCTTCGCCATGAGCGCATCTCCCTAAAAAGTCGACCGCTCGAGCGGTAACATGCGCCGAAACCCGAGAAATCGACAAACCTCGCAAACAGCATACAGCCTGTCAGAAGCCGAAGTCAAAACTACCCCAAACTCGGTATTCTCGAAAACGGCGTACTGTACGGGGAGTCTGATAGCACAACCGCGTTCCCCACGAGCGCATCTCCCTGGTACTGCATCTATAGCGCCTAAACGTAAGCGGAAGTGGGAGAAACGGAAAGACACAAAAGCCGGAAAAAACTCCAAAATGGAATACTCTCAGATTCACGCAAAATGAGCGTTTGATAGCGGAACTGGCTTCGCCATGAGCGCATCTCCTTAAAAAGTCGACCGCTCGAGCGGTAACATGCGCCGAAACCCGAGAAATCGACAAACCTCGCAAACAGCATACAGCCTGTCAGAAGCCGAAGTCAAAACTACCCCCAAACTCGGTTTTCTCGAAAACGGCGTACTGTACGGGGAGTCTGATAGCACAACCGCGTTCCCCACGAGCGCATCTCCCTGGTACTGCATCTATAGCGCCTAAACGTAAGCGGAAGTGGGAGAAACGGAAAGACACAAAAGCCGGAAAAAACTCCAAAATGGAATACTCTCAGATTCACGCAAAATGAGCGTTTGATAGCGGAACTGGCTTCGCCATGAGCGCATCTCCTTAAAAAGTCGACCGCTCGAGCGGTAACATGCGCCGAAACCCGAGAAATCGACAAACCTCGCAAACAGCATACAGCCTGTCAGAAGCCGAAGTCAAAACTACCCCCAAACTCGGTTTTCTCGAAAACGGCGTACTGTACGGTGCATCTGATAGCACAGCCGCGTTCCTCACGAGCGCATCTCCCTGGTACTGCATCTACAGCGCCTAAACGTAAGCGGAAGTGGGAGAAACGGAAAGACACCAAAGCCGAAAATAACTCTACAAGCGCATACTCTCAGATTCATGCAAAATGAGCGTTTGATAGCAGAACTGGCTTCGCCGTGAGCGCATCTCCCTAAAAAGTCGACCGCTCGAGCAGTAACATGCGCCGAAACCCGAGAAATCGACAAACCTCGCAAACAGCATACAGCCTGTCAGAAGCCGAAGTCTAAACTACCCCCAAACTCGGTTTACTCGAAAACGGCGTACTGTACGGTGCATCTGATAGCACAGCCGCGTTTCTCACGAGCGCATCTCCCTGGTACTGCATCTACAGCGCCTAAACGTAAGCGGAAGTGGGAGAAACGGAAAGACACACAAGCCGAAAAAAACTCCAAAATGGAATACTCTCAGATTCACGCAAAATGAGCGTTTGATAGCGGAACTGGCTTCGCTATGAGCGCATCTCCCTAAAAAGTCAACCGCTCGAGCGGTAACATGCGCCGAAACCCGAAATCGACAAACCTCGCAAACAGCATACAGCCTGTCAGAAGCCGAAGTCAAAACTACCCCCAAACTCGGTTTTCTCGAAAACGGCGTACTGTACGGGGAGTCTGATAGCACAACCGCGTTCCCCACGAGCGCATCTCCCTGGTACTGCATCTACAGCGCCTAAACGTAAGCGGAAGTGGGAGAAACGGAAAGACACACAAGCCGAAAAAAACTCCAAAGTTGCATACTCTCAGATTCACGCAAAATGAGCGTTTGATAGCAGAACTGGCTTCGCCATGAGCGCATCTCCCTAAAAAGTCGACCGCTCGAGCGGTAACATGCGCCGAAACCCGAGAAATCGACAAACCTCGCAAACAGCATACAGCCTGTCAGAAGCCGAAGTCTAAACTACCCCCAAACTCGGTTTACTCGAAAACGGCGTACTGTACGGTGCATCTGATAGCACAGCCGCGTTTCTCACGAGCGCATCTCCCTGGTACTGCATCTACAGCGCCTAAACGTAAGCGGAAGTGGGAGAAACGGAAAGACACACAAGCCGAAAAAAACTCCAAAATGGAATACTCTCAGATTCACGCAAAATGAGCGTTTGATAGCAGAACTGGCTTCGCCATGAGCGCATCTCCCTAAAAAGTCGACCGCTCGAGCGGTAACATGCGCCGAAACCCGAGAAATCGACAAACCTCGGAAACAGCATACAGCCTGTCAGGAGCCGAAGTCAAAACTACCCCCAAACTCGGTATTCTCGAAAACGGCGTACTGTACGGGGAGTCTGATAGCACAACCGCGTTCCCCACGAGCGCATCTCCCTGGTACTGCATCTACAGCGCCTAAACGTAAGCGGAAGTGGGAGAAACGGAAAGACACACAAGCCGAAAAAAACTCCAAAGTTGCATACTCTCAGATTCACGCAAAATGAGCGTTTGATAGCAGAACTGGCTTCGCCATGAGCGCATCTCCCTAAAAAGTCGACCGCTCGAGCGGTAACATGCGCCGAAACCCGAGAAATCGACAAACCTCGCAAACAGCATACAGCCTGTCAGAAGCCGAAGTCAAAACTACCCCCAAACTCGGTATTCTCGAAAACGGCGTACTGTACGGGGAGTCTGATAGCACAACCGCGTTGCCCACGAGCGCATCTCCCTGGTACTGCATCTACAGCGCCTAAACGTAAGCGGAAGTGGGAGAAACGGAAAGACACACAAGCCGAAAAAAACTCCAAAATGGAATACTCTCAGATTCACGCAAAATGAGCGTTTGATAGCAGAACTGGCTTCGCCATGAGCGCATCTCCCTAAAAAGTCGACCGCTCGAGCGGTAACATGCGCCGAAACCCGAGAAATCGACAAACCTCGCAAACAGCATACAGCCTGTCAGGAGCCGAAGTCAAAACTACCCCCAAACTCGGTATTCTCGAAAACGGCGTACTGTACGGGGAGTCTGATAGCACAACCGCGTTCCCCACGAGCGCATCTCCCTGGTACTGCATCTACAGCGCCTAAACGTAAGCGGAAGTGGGAGAAACGGAAAGACACACAAGCCGAAAAAAACTCCAAAGTTGCATACTCTCAGATTCACGCAAAATGAGCGTTTGATAGCAGAACTGGCTTCGCCATGAGCGCATCTCCCTAAAAAGTCGACCGCTCGAGCGGTAACATGCGCCGAAACCCGAGAAATCGACAAACCTCGCAAACAGCATACAGCCTGTCAGAAGCCGAAGTCAAAACTACCCCCAAACTCGGTATTCTCGAAAACGGCGTACTGTACGGGGAGTCTGATAGCACAACCGCGTTCCCCACGAGCGCATCTCCCTGGTACTGCATCTACAGCGCCTAAACGTAAGCGGAAGTGGGAGAAACGGAAAGACACACAAGCCGAAAAAAACTCCAAAGTTGCATACTCTCAGATTCACGCAAAATGAGCGTTTGATAGCAGAACTGGCTTCGCCATGAGCGCATCTCCCTAAAAAGTCGACCGCTCGAGCGGTAACATGCGCCGAAACTCGAGAAATCGACAAACCTCGGAAACAGCATACAGCCTGTCAGAAGCCGAAGTCAAAACTACCCTCAAACTCGGTTTTCTTGAAAACGGCGTACTGTACGGTGAGTCTGATAGCACAACCGCGTTCCCCACGAGCGCATCTCCCTGGTACTGCATCTACAGCGCCTAAACGTAAGCGGAAGTGGGAGAAACGGAAAGACACAAAAGCCGAAAAAAACTCCAAAATGGAATACTCTCATATTCACGCAAAATGAGCGTTTGATAGCGGAACTGGCTTCGCCGTGAGCGCATCTCCCTAAAAAGTCGACCGCTCGAGCGGTAACATGCGCCGAAACCCGAGGGAAATCGACAAACCTCGCAAACAGCATACAGCCTGTCAGGAGCCGAAGTCAAAACTACCCCCAAACTTGGTTTTCTAGAAAACAGAAATAAAGCGGAGCAGTCTTTATTGGATCGTAGCATTATCTCTGATTCATGTTGTAAGAACTATCGGCAGGGGCCATTGAAGTATCGAAGCCTTCTACTGGTAGCGTTGTGATAGATTTATTGGTAATATTGGTGTGCTCTGGCGACTCGAATAACGAACTGTCATGCATCTCTCTAGAAAGCAGCGCTGGTATGGGGCCGCCATTTTTGTCCAGGCAAACCCGCTCATCGCCGAACTCAAAATGGTAGTAGTAACAAGTCCATCGGTCAAACAGGCGCGACACCATGCAAAAAGCACAAAATGATTGTCGATGAGCACTATCATTGTGTAAAGCTATCCTGTTTTAATGTTAAAAGATGCTGATTACAGACTAACCGGCCCCTTAGCCTCCTAAGGCATGAATCTCTACAACACGAGGTCACCATCTCGGAGCAGCTTACGCATGGACCAGCCTGTACGCTTGATCGTCTCATCCGAATGGCGCCATGACCAGAAGGCCCAGCCGCCAGTCGCCTCAGCATTAAACATAATGAGCTGCTTCCGCCCTAGTTCGTGGAAGTTGTCTATGTTCTGGAAGATGCCGTTTTGGTCTGGAGGGCCCCCCATGCACCACTCGCCAACAAAGAGGCGATTGTTCTTGGACATTTTCTGGAGATTGTACTGCCTGTACGTGTCGAGATTAGATAGAATCCACTCTTCGCTTTTTCCATCATATCCCCAGATGAAATACGCATGAACCTCGTTCCAAACATTTTCATACTGAGGCGCAGACAGCATATTCGTGAATCCTTCGGGGCCCTGCTCGCTCAAAAACGGCGACACGAACAGAATGCACTTGTTTCCTGTAGCTCGAATTTGCTTGTACGCCTCGGCATAGTAACCCAGCAGAATGTTGCGATCGGTAGGTGGATTCGGCTCATTCATCAGACTCAAGCCAAGGAAGGCTGGGCTGTCCTTGTATCGAGCTGCCAGGAACGTTGCAAACTTGATTGAGTTGTCTACGTTGGTTTGCGAGGTACTCCACTTCGTCTCGCCATTTACCGGTGGCGACGTTGACTCATACCCATTCTGACTGCCTTGGTGCGCATGAAGACTTAGCACCACAGCGATGTTATACTTGACCGCCCAGTCATTGATAAGGGTATCGACATATTTCAGACCACCTGGGGCGTACATATCACCCTCCGAGCCTGGTGCGGTTGTAGCATCCCGGATAATCCAATGGCCCACTGGGACGCGAACAGTATTTAAGACCCCCGTTCGAGAAATTGCGCTGATGTCAGCTTCAGTGATCCACGTCTTGCGGTGTTCTTCAAACGCAGCCGTGCCCTTTGTCTTGCCAAGATATTTCATGACGGTGTACTCTCCCTTCCAGGCGATATCACCAGGCACGTCCTTCCAAAGAGGGGAGTCCCACGACATCCAGTTCTCGCTGACAAACCACCCGCCGAGGTTAACCGCCTTGGCTTGGACGGCTCCGCTGCGGATCTTGGCTTGTACGTGAAGCGAGCTGACGATGCCAGACACAGCTCCCACCGACGTCCTCCTCCCAGAGAGACTGCTCTTTAGGTAGCAGGCGGGGCCTCGCGAGTCCGTGCTCACGAAGGTGTAGCCCACGCAGCCAGACGTCTGGGTGCACTTATCACAGCAGTCCCAGGGATACTTGCCAAAGGAAACACCCATGTCATTACCGTAGAAGTCCACGTCCGTGAGTTGCGTCGAGCACTTGTCGGGCACATCCTTGCACTGGTAGTAGTCTGAGTTCCAGGGCTGGCAGTATGTGTTGGCCGGGCAGCAGAAAGTGCCCTGGGAGTTTCCGCAGTAGCCTCCGTTCTGCGTGCCACACGTAGCAGCTCCCGACGAAGACACGACTGCAGACACCACTCCGATGACGCTCTTCTTGACGCCAGTGCCGCTCTTGAGGTAGCAGTGAGTCTGGCCGTCCCAGCCGTAGTTGACGAAGGTGTAGGCCGCGCACCCGGAGGTCTCGGCACATTTGTTGCAGCAATCGTCGGGCAGCTTCATCCCGGCGAAGCTGGAGATGTCGTTGCCGTAGTAGTCGACGCCAACCTCGGGGACGCCGCACTTGGCAGGCGTGGGGCGACACTGGTAGTAGCTCGGGTTCCAAGGCTGGCAGTACTCCCCGGACGAGCAGCATCCGGGTCCGGTCTGGTCATTGCCGCAGTACTGGCCGGAACCAGCGCACTGCGCACTCACGCCCCGCAGTACCGAGACCACGAGAGCTAGAATCACACCGGACGACGAGCGAACCATCGCAGCTCGGTGTCTGGAGCACAAACGGAGAGTGAGGCCACCAAGATCTCCGCAGAGAGACGTCCACGGCCAGACGCCGTCTCCAAGAGGTCGTCCATGCCCGCTCGCACAAGATCGCTCATGGACGGTCGGCGTCCGCCGGGGTTTCAGATTGCATGGATCTCAACGTTGACCAGCAGGAAAAGCAAAGCTTGTTGTCGTTACGAGAAAATGTGTCTACAGATGCATTAGAAGAGCTTGAGGTCGCCGTCGCGAAGCAGCTTTCGCATGGACCAGCCCGTGCGCTTGATCGTCTCGTCTGAGTGGCGCCACGACCAGAAGGCCCAGCCGCCGGTGCCGCCGTCGTTGTACATGGCGACCTGCTTGCGGCCGAGCTCGTGCAGGTTGTCGATGTTCTTGAAGATACTGTTCTGGTCGGGAGGTCCCGCCATGCACCACTCGCCGATGAACAAGCGGTTGTTTCTGGGCTCCTTGTCGAGGTTGTACTGCTTATACGTGTCCAGGTTGGACAGGATCCACTCCTCGCTTTTGTCTTCGTACCCCCAGATGAAGTACGCGTGGATCTCGTTCCAGACGTTCTCGTACTCAGGGCCGCTAATCAAGCCCGCGAACCCTTCAGGACCCTGCTCACTCAGCATTGGCGATACCAGCAGAACGCACTTGTTTCCGGTGGCTCGAATCTGTTTGTAGGCCTCCGCGTAGTAGTTCAGCACGGCGTAGCGCTCGGTAGGCGGCTTCGGTTCGTTCATCAGACTCAAGCCGAGGAAGGCCGGGCTGTCCTTGTAGCGACCAGCCAGGAACGTGGCGAACTTCAGAGAATTATCGATGTTGGTCTGCGAGGTGCTCCATTTCGTCTCGCCATTGACCGGAGGTGATGTGGATTCGTATCCGTTCTGACTGCCCTGGTGTGCGTGGAGGCTCAGGATGACGGCCAGATTGTATTTTACTGCCCAGTCGTTAATGAGTCTATCGACGTACTTGAGTCCGCCAGGCGCGTACATATCTGCCTCGTTACCAGGTGAGTCCGTGGCATCGCGAATAATCCAGTGGCCGACAGGTACACGAACGGTGTTGATAACTCCGGTGGCGGCAATCTCCTTGATATCTGCCTCGGTGATCCACGTCTTGCGGTGCTCCTCGAATGCAGCAGTGCCCTTCTCCTTACCAAGATACTTCATGACAGTGTACTCTCCTCGCCAGGCGGTGTCAACAGGAACGTCCTTATAGAGCGGGGAGTCCCACGACATCCAGTACTCACTCACAAACCACGCGCCCAAGTTAACGGCCTTGGACTTAACAACACCACTACGGATCTGAGCCTGAATGTGGTTCGAGGATGAGGACGTCACAACACCCGACAGAGCCCCGATCGAAACACGCTTGCCAGATACACTGCTCTTGAGGTAGCAAGCAGGACCTCTGGGATCGGTATTCACGAACGTGTAGCCTACACATCCTGGAGTCGCAGCGCACTTATCGCAGCATTCCCATGGGTAGTTGCCGAACGAGACGCCCATGTCATTGCCGTAGAAGTCAACATCAGTCAGCTGTGTCGAACACTGCTTTGGCTTGTCAATGCATTGGTAGTACCCAGAGTTCCAGGGTTGGCAATATGTTGTACCTGGGCAGCAGGAAGTTCCCCGGTCATTGCCGCAGTAGCCACCGCCCTTGACGGGGCAATTGCTCGTAACCATGGCTGACACAGCTCCCGCAACGTCCCTCTTCTTTCCAGTGCCGCTCTTCAGGTAGCAGTGTGTTTGGCCATCCCATCCGTAGTTGACAAACGTGAAAGCAGCACAGCCCGACGTCTGGGCACACTTGTTGCAGCATTCTTCAGGGAGCTTCATACCAGCGATACTGAAGAGATCGTCGCCGTAAAAGTCGACACCATCCAGAGGAGTACCGCATTGAGCAGGCACCGGGCGGCATTGATAGTAGTCCGGGTTCCAAGGCTGGCAGTAATTTCCTCCCGAGCAGCATTGGGTTCCACCCTGTTGGCTACCACAGTAGTCACCGGAGTTGACGCAGCCCGCACGCACACCGTGTTCTTGGAGTGCAAGGCTTGCTGCCACGAATGCGAACCGGGACAACAAAGTCTTCCGATTCATTGTCAATGACAGGGGGCTGGCACCAAGGTTTTCTACTGGATCAGGAGGGTGCGGTGTTGTTGTCCCGGCCGAGGAAATTGAACAATGAGAGATACTCTGGGCTCCTGGCACCTGTATGGCAAGGACCACGCGCAGTACTAGTTTGTGTGAACCTACCAGAAACACAGAGGAGGCGAAGTAATAGGCAATCGTTTCAGGTTTCTGCTTGGGCGTCTACTGGGAAGAGACCGCCTGATAACCAACACAGGAAACTACCGTCTTTGAACCACTTAGCAGCCTGTCCGCATCATTTAACGGCATTGTGAGCCCTTGCGCGATAGGTTCTGGCCTGTCGCTGAGAGCAGTAAGGCTGAGCATTTGAAATTGGCTAACTAACTAGTTCAAAGAACAACAATTCAAGCCAGCAAAACTGTGCATTTCATTTCGGTGTACAATCGTTCCCTCGCAAACAACCGTTTCTAGATGTATATCTACGTAGTGGGTGGTATGTGCATGTGCGCTAAAAAGTCTACCGACTGCCACTACCCACTACATTCAGGACAGTTTGAGATACCCACTCCTGATCAAATACCGCATCGACCAACCCGTGCGCTTTATCGTCTCATCCGAGTGCCGCCATGTCCAAAACGCCCACCCGCCCGTGATATCCGCGTTGTAGTAGGCAAGCTGCTTTCGTCCCAACTCACGGAAGTTGTCCAAGTTCTGGAAAATGCCAGTCTGGTCGGGAGGTCCTCCCATGCACCATTCTCCGAGGAAGAGGCGGTTGTTTGTTGGCGCAGCCTTCAGGTGGGTCTTGTCGTAGTTATCAATTTCGGCCAGGATCTGCAGCTCTGTTTTATCCGCGTAGCCCCAGATGAAGTACGCGTGGATTTCGTTCCATACGTTAACATATTGTGGCGCGCCGATCATGCCGTACAAGTGGTCTGCATCTTGTTCACTAAGGAACGGCGTCACGAGCAAGATGCACATATTGCCAGTAGCTCGAATTTGCTTGTACGCTTGGATGTAGTAGTTTTGTAGCACCGTCCGGTCGACAGGAGGAATCGGTTCGTTCATCAAAGCTAGACCGAGGAATGCAGGGCTGTTCTTGTAGCGTGCAGCGAGGAAAGTAGCGAATTTAAGCGAGTTGTCGATGTTGGTTTGCGAGGTGCTCCACCCCACCGATCCAATTGTCACTGGAGCGCTGTGCTCGTAGCCGTTCTGACTTCCTTGGTGTGCGTGAAGACTAATAATCACAGCTAGATTGTATTTGACTGCCCACATGTTGATGAGAGTGTCGAGATACTTCAACCCTCCAGGAGCAAACATGCTTCCTTCCGTACCGGGGGAGGTGGTAGCGTCACGAATGATCCAGTGACCGACAGGGACTCGCACCGTGTTTAACACACCGGTGGCAGCAATCTCCTTGATATCAGCTTCAGTAATCCATGTTTGGCGGTGCTTCTCAAACGCGGCAGTTCCCTTTGTTTTACCTAGGAATTTCATGACATTGTACTCTCCTCGCCAAGCTGTGTCAGTAGGCACTCCAGTCCACAGCGAGGAATCCCACGATAACCAGTACTCGCTTACAAGCCATCCGCCCAAGTTGACAGCCCTGGATTTGACAGCACCACTACGGATCTTAGCTTGGATATGGTTAGAAGCTGTACTTGAAGTAACAACAGCGGAAATTGCGCCCGGAACACTTGTCCTCGTGCCAGTACCCGTCTTCAGGTAGCAGTGAGGCCTGCCATCCCATCCAATATTGAGAAATGTAAACGCCACACACCCCGCCGTGGATGAACAGCGACTGCAACAGTCCTCTGGAAGAGTTAACCCGGTCACATCAATGAGATCACTCCCTCGGTAGTCGATGCCAACCTCGGGAGTTCCGCATTGTGGAAATGTAGGACGGCACTGGTAGTAGCTTGGATTCCATGGCTGGCAATATTGACCAGACGGGCAGCAGTTTGGTCCGACCTGGGCGTTTCCGCACGGTTGACCTGCAGCAGCGCAGGCTTCTGCAATCTCTGTGGAGCTCAGCACTCCGGGAAAAGCGGACACAGCAATAGTCGCAAGTGCAGCGAGAACGCGACGAGAAGCAAGGGCCATAGTCACTGTGGCAAACAATGCGACCCGGGTCTTCGGTTAGTCTTGCGTAAGTCGGGAAGTCGTCACCAACGCGGCGCAGGTATGAAAGTGAACAGCCGAAACCCGATGCAATATGAAACTATGCGACGCTTTGCACACGCCTTAGGCGACAGGCACTGCTCATGCGACCGAAACGATCACTTTTCGTCTTAGCTGTGCGTTTCATACATGCTGGTCTGTTGGTTCTGGAACAAGTATTTGCAAAATGCAAATTCAATTAGACAAGCCTTACATACACAGCTTACCTACGAGCTCATTTAGCGCATCTTTGCTCAGTATTAGCAAAGGCGCGCTGAATGAGTCCACAAACAAACTACAACTACAAGGAGTATAGCATATTCATTCTTCTTAAGTTAAATCCTGTTGTGCCAGGGCTAGTACACGCCTGTCGCCGAAACGAACCAAAATGGTACTACTTCCAAAATACGTTACTCTATTAAAGGCGTCTAACGACTTGTTCCAGCGTTAAACCAAGTGCTGTCGCCAGCAATCGCAATGACTTTAGTTGTTGAGAAGCACTGATAAATAATAAAGGAAAATAAACAAAGACAAAACTATTAATTTCAATCGATGATTCCTGGCTAAATGCGTTAAGTTACAAGTTTGAGATACCCACTCCTGATCAAATACCGCATCGACCAACCCGTGCGCTTGATCGTCTCATCCGAGTGCCGCCATGTCCAAAACGCCCACCCGCCCGTGATATCCGCGTTGTAGTAGGCAAGCTGCTTTCGTCCCAACTCACGGAAGTTGTCCAAGTTCTGGAAAATGCCAGTCTGGTCGGGAGGTCCTCCCATGCACCATTCTCCGAGGAAGAGGCGGTTGTTTGTTGGCGCAGCCTTCAGGTGGGTCTTGTCGTAGTTATCAATTTCGGCCAGGATCTGCAGCTCTGTTTTATCCGCGTAGCCCCAGATGAAGTACGCGTGGATTTCGTTCCATACGTTAACATATTGTGGCGCGCCAATCATGCCGTACAAGTGGTCTGCATCTTGTTCACTAAGGAACGGCGTCACGAGCAAGATGCACATATTGCCAGTAGCTCGAATTTGCTTGTACGCTTGGATGTAGTAGTTTTGTAGCACCGTCTGGTCGACAGGAGGAATCGGTTCGTTCATCAAAGCTAGACCGAGGAATGCAGGGCTGTTCTTGTAGCGTGCAGCGAGGAAAGTAGCGAATTTAAGCGAGTTGTCGATGTTGGTTTGCGAGGTGCTCCACCCCACCGATCCAATTGTCACTGGAGCGCTGTGCTCGTAGCCGTTCTGACTTCCTTGGTGTGCGTGTAGACTCACCATCACAGCCAAGTTGTACTTCACAGCCCAGTCATTGACGAGGGTGTCGAGATACTTAAGCCCTCCTGACGCAAACATATCGCCTTCGGTGCCAGGCGTAGTCGTGGCGTCACGAATGATCCAGTGGCCAACCGGAACTCGAACCGTGTTGAGCACACCAGTATCTGCAATTTCCTTGATATCTGCCTCGGTGATCCACGTCTTACGGTGCTCTTCGAACACAGCCGTGCCATTGGTTTTGCCCAATATCTTCATCACGCTGTATTCACCACGCCAAGCCTGATCACTCGGGATATCAGTCCACAGTGGAGACTCCCACGACATCCAATTTTCGCTCACAAGCCATCCTCCGAGGTTGACGGCCCTAGACTTCAGAGCTCCACTACGAATTTGCGTCTGGACATGACTGCCAGCTACTGGCGTATTGTTTGCAACCAGCGGGGAATCGACAACACCAGAGACCGCACCCACAGACGCACGTCGACCAGAAAGGCTTGTCTTCAGATAGCATGCCGGTCCGCGTGGGTCCGTGTTCACAAACGTGTAGCCCACGCACCCTGGTGTTGCCGCGCACTTGTTGCAGCAGTCCCAAGGATACTCTCCAAACGTGACGCCCAAGTCGTTGCCGTAGAAATCCACGTCTATGAGCTGGGTAGAGCACTTGGCAGGCACATCCTTGCACTGGTAGTAGTCAGCGTTCCAGGGCTGACAATACGTGCTAGTCGGACAACATGTCGAGCCCCGGGAGTTTCCACAGTAGCCACCGTTCGATTTACTACACGAGACAACGGCAGATATAGCACCAGCAACGTTCTTCTTCGAGCCCGTGCCGCTCTTCAGGTAGCAGTGAGTCTGACCATCCCAACCGTAGTTGATGAACGTAAAAGCAGCGCAGCCCGACGTCTGGGAACACTTGTTGCAGCATTCCTCGGGTAGCTTCATTCCAGCAAAGTCGGAGATGTCGTCGCCGTAGTAGTCGATACCGACCTCGGGTTCGACTACTACGGCGACGACATCTCCAGGGGTGCCACATTGAGCAAGTGTGGGTCGGCACTGGTAATAACTGGGATTCCAAGGCTGGCAGTAGTTTCCTGAAGAGCAACAATTGGGTCCGCTCTGTTCGTTGCCGCAGTATTCACCCGATGCAGCACATGCTTCCGCCACCTCTGTTGAAGCGATCACTTCCTGATTTTGGGTTAGGCTGGCGGCGATTGCGAAAAGCAAAGCGAATGAAAACGGTTTTCTAGTCATCGATGGGAGACACGGCGCAAATCGAGAAATGAACAGCACTCCGAGCCTAGATATTTTCCAGCCCTGCGGCAGCGACAGCCCAACATTTGTACTCCTTGTACGTTGCATCCGTTGCTGGTCCGTTATGCGCACCATTAGACGAGCACCAAGCGGCGGTCAAAGGGAAAACCGTGGCACGAGAGTTGTGTCACAGCCCCAACGTGCCTGCAGCGATGCCGGACCGAAGCACTTTGGAGAGGTGTTCGTGGTTAGTATGAAGTTCAAGCTTCTGGTGAAAAGCTGATCAAAATATATTAATGGTCCACGAACCCGTGGGTACCATCATCAGGACAAAACTGGTGTGTGCACGAAAGGCATCGCCGTATATTCCTTGTCGGTTCCGGTCTAGTTGGTCTAGTCGAGCTGCACATGCTCGGCCTGGAAGGGCACGAGAAAACGCGAGGTCTATGATACACTCACTCACTTCTTCGCCAGCACGTGGTTCTTGTACTCGCTCATGGTTCCGCGGAAGCGCGCAACCTTTTGGTCTCCAACCACCCACAGCTCCTCGCACACGCTGGTAACGAAGTGCTGGTCGTGGGATACAATCACTACACCACCCTTGTACTCGCGCAGCGCATCGATAAGAGCATCAATAGTTTCCATATCCAAGTGATTCGTCGGCTCATCGAGCACCACGACGTGCGGCAGACGCCAAGTCATGAGCGCAAAACCAACGCGAGACTTCTGACCACCAGAAAGTGTACGCGTGGGCTTGATTGCTAACTCACCTGAAAGATTAAAGCGACCGAGGTGCGAGCGGAACTCGTCGGGCTCGTGGCCCGGGAACATCTCCTTCATGTTCTGCACGGCAGACTTGGACAGATCCAACGAGTCGACGTGGTGCTGGGTAAACGTGGCTACACGCAGACGCGGGTTCATTGTGACGGAACCCTGGTTCGCGCGGAGCTTGCCGATCATGATGTTGATCAGCGTCGACTTACCCGAACCGTTCACACCGAGAATACCAATGCGGCTGGACATATCCACGCCCATGTGCACATCCTTGAAAAGCAACGGCGACTCCGGCGTATACCGGAAGCCAACGTCCTCGACAGCAATGATAGGCCGGCCCAGAGGCTCGGGGGGCGGGAAGTGCATCCTGAACGCGTGCTCATCTTCGGGCTCGTCAATCAGTTCGTTACGCAGGATCTTGTCTAGCGCCTTAACACGAGACTGCACCAGCGGCGCCTTCTTAGCATTGGCACGGAAGCGCTCGATGAACTCCTGCATGTGCTGAATCTTCATTTGCTGCGCGTCGTAAGCCTTGCGCTGCTGACGCAGGTTCTCCTTCATCGTGTGCTCGAAAGTGTTGTAGTCGCCCTTGTAGTACTGAAGCTTCTGCTGCGTCAAGTGGATGATGTCGGTGGTCACGGCGTTCAGGAAGTTGCGGTCATGCGAAACCACAATCATTTGCTTGTCGTACTTCTCCAAGTAGTGCTCCAGCCAGATCACGGCCTCAAGATCCAAGTGGTTCGTAGGCTCATCTAGCAGCAGCAGGTCGGGCGCCATGAACAGCGCGCCGGCCAGCGCCGTGCGCATGCGCCAACCACCCGACAGCGCCTTGGCCGGTCCGTCTACGACGTGGTCGGGGAACTGCAGACCGCTCAGGATGGAGCGCGCTCTGGACTCGGCCGTGTCCGAGTCGATGTCCACGAGTCGGTCGTAGATCTCCTTAAGACGCGCGCTGTGGTCGGCGCCCTGCGAGGCTTCCTCGGCCGTGAGCTCCTTCTCCTCCTGCAGCAGCATGGTGCGCTCGTAGTCGGCGGCCAGCACGACGTCCAGCACGCTGCGGTCCTCTTTGCTGAGCTTGGAGGCCGACTCCTGCTCCACGAGCTGGATGCGGATGTGGCGCGGGAAGCCCTCGAGCTCGTAGTGCGAGATGTAGCGCAGCAGCGTGGTCTTGCCGGCGCCGTTCTTGCCCACGAGGCCGTAGCGGCGGCCGGCCACGATCTTGAGCGCCGTGTCGGACAGCAGCGTCTTGCCCTTGAAGTTGATGGTGAGGCGCGGCACGTGCACGTCGCGCTCGCCCGTGTCCTGCGTGAGGTCGGGCAGGAAGCGCGCGTCCTCCCACTCGCGGTCAAGCTCGGCCTGCTCCTCCTCGCGCTCGGCCGTGAGCTGCTCCAGCTTGATCTGCTTGCGCACCTGGCGCGCGCTGAGCGCCGACTGCTGCGCCTCCAGCTCGTCGTTGGTGGTGGCGCGGATCTTGTCGAAGCCCCACATGCGCGCGAGCAGCTGCTCGGCGTCGGCCGCGCCGGCGTCGCGCCGCGCCTGCTCCTCGATGCTCTGCGACGTCTCCAGCACGCGCACGTCCTGCGAGTGCGCGGCGCCCAGCTGCGCGCGCAGCTCGGGGCTGGCCAGCAGCTTGGCGGCCAGCGCGGCGCACTGCGCGGCGGCCGCGGCGTCGTCGGCGCACGCGCCCGAGGACAGCAGGAAGGGCGCCACGCTCTCGGCCAGCAGCGCCTCCAGCGCCGCCGCGTCGGCCGGCGCCTCGTCCGCCAGCTGGTCGGCCACGGCGCCGCTCACGTACTCGAGGATGGCGTCGTCCAGCCCGCGCAGGGTGGCGCGCAGCGCCTGCGTCACGACGAGCTCCATGGGGCGGGGGAGGCGGTGGGAAGTGCGGCGGACGGTTGGCTGCCCGTTCTGGCGCAAAACCGGGTGTAAATCCGAGCGGCACACTGCGACCTGGTGGTCTTGGCCTGGACGAGAGCTTGCTACGACGAGCGTGTGGATGGAGTCTACGCAGTGACAGGAGACTAGAAGCTCGTGGACATTTGCATCTTTCTCTTTGACCTCCATGAACTTACTTGGCCGAGCTACAATGGTTCGTCTACAATCCTGAACATCCACGTAGTCTCCTGCTCGCGCTTCAAGGAGCAACGCCGAGTTCATGATGGCACGAACACGTGATTAAATACGGAGCTGCCGCGCCGAAGGCAGCGCTCACTGCGTTGCGTTCACTTCTTCACCCTGACAGTCTGGGGAGGGACACCGAAGTAGATAGGCGCGCCGCAGAATTGCTGTCTTTGACGGGACCTCCAACGGCAGGGAGTTGGTCTGCGACTTCTCTATCTTGTAGCCCGGTTCGCGGGGAGGCACTTCCAGCTCTTTTCGCTGGGACGAATAGTGCCGACGCTGCCTCTGAAGATAATGAAAGCTGGGCTCGTGGCGACGCTGGAACGACACGCGCCGGGCTATCAGTTGAAGCGCTTTTTCGCCTAAATGTCCCTGCCACAGACCCTCTCAAGCTACTAGCAAGGCCAGGCTTCTCATTGCCCATGAACGCACTGACCAGGTCCAAGCCATAGATCTCCTGCAAGCTTTTGTCGCGGCTGAAGAGTACGTCGCTTAGAAGCTGCGCTGCACCAACATAGCTATGGTTGTTATTGCCTACACTCGGTCCATCAGTGCTGCGCCGATACTGCGCTTGAAATCGCCGCGATTCCACTACCAACCAGTGTGCATCAATGTTTGCCGATATATCGACAACTAGGACAGGATCAGTAATGGTTGTCGAGTCTTGTGCAAAGTTTCTAGAGCCAATTCCAGCGGCAAAAACTTCAATTCTTCCGTCCTCAGTAACTGCAACGCTTTTGAGCGTGTTGGCCACCGTACGGTTATTGCTGTTTTGCCCTGAGATAAGAGTTTCAAGCCCTTTCGCCACAGCACGGATTCCGTCGAGTGAGATGCAGTTTTGACGGAGATCAACTTCACTGATTCCACTAGCGCGGTTACTGTCAACGTTAGCGAGACTGAGCAGCAGCTTCTTCAGAAATATTACCAAATGACCCATTCCTTCCCCCGTGATGCGGTTGTAGCGGAAATCAACTCGCCTTAATTTCCCTGCACCGACAGCATCCAGCATCTTCAGAAGCGGTCGCAGGTCATCATCTACTAGCCAGCATTCACGCATGTCCAAACAATCCGAGACTGGCCACACAACAGTCTCTGCATAAGACGTAGCCTTGGTGAATGCTTCTGCAAATTTGCACACAAGCTTAGATTTGGCGCTTTGAACAGTGTGAAACTCTGCCGTCAGCTCTGTTAGCTTCTCTGCAAGTTGCTGCCTTTTGTGTTGAACCTGCAGCTTCTGTTCTAAGCACTCACGAATGGCGCTCTCGGTTTGCTGGCGAAGCGTCTCAAGCTGCTCCTTGAGCAGAGTCTTCTCCAGTTCCGCTGCAGCCCGAGCCTGGGATTCGCGATTGACATCTCGAACTAATCTATGAATTCGCTCCTTTTGCTCAATTGTGAGAGCTTCTTGCGTACTTAAAAGATGTTTTGTTTCTCGATGTCGCAGCTCCTGCTGCTTCTCCTGAGCAAGTTTTCTTGTTAGGCCCGCATTCATCTCCTGAAGCTGTTTTTGCAGCACAGCAACTTCGCGGGTAGTCTCAGCGAGAAGTTTTGCTTGTTTCTCGGTAGATTCTGCAGCGCTTTCCTTGTGAGACGAAATATCCATTTCAAGCTGTTTCTTCCACTCTAGAGAATCTCGCAATACTCGTTCGAGCTCCTGCATTCTAGACTGGGCAGCAAGTAATTGCTCTTCAGCATTCTCTCGACGGTCAACCGCTTCGTGCAGCCGAGCCTCGACATCTTGTAGCTTTAACGTGAGATCATATTGCTTGTTGCGTCGCATAACCAGCTCGCTTTGCACCTTCTCGATCTCCATCTGATAGTTCAATTGTGAGGATGATAATTCGTCTTGCAGAAGCTTTCTTTCTCGCCGGAGTTTTTCCTGCAACGCGTTTACTGCGGATGCTTTTTCTTCTGCTTGTCTTGTTCGGTGCAGCACTTCCACCTCACTTTCGGCTGAGCGTGCAATATGATCACGATGTGAGCTGCGAAGCTGGTCACACTCTCGCTCGCTGTCCTCGAGCCGTGCTCTTAGTTCCTCTGCAGTCCTCTCTTGAGCTTCGAGAGCTTGCAACAGCTTTTCATTTTGGGTCGTTGCAATCTCCATCGCCTTTTCACGCCCCTCTGCTTGACTACGACTTACCTGGAGTGCATCGATCTCCGCCTCAAGCCGATCAATCTTTCGTTGTCTTCTTACCAAATCGTTTTCCTTAGAAATGACGTTCCTTTGTAATTGCTCTAGAGCAGCTTCTAGCTCATCGAGCTGCACCCGAAGCTGATCGTTTTGGCCCGATAGCAGCCACACTTCACGCGTCTTGGCCTCAATTGCATCATCACGAAGTCGGATAAGTTGGTTTTCATGAAAACTCCGTGGTGAGAGACAAGCATCCATCTTCTCGGGTTGCAAGTCTTCGACATTCTTCTCAAGGCGGCGAATAGTTCCTTGATGCCGATCTAGTTCTTTGCGCAACTGCTTCTCGGCCTCAGTTGCAGCCGTGAGCTCTTGATTCTTCTTAACGAGTGTCTGCTCTCTCGCATCTAGCGCAGCACAAACCATAGCAAAATCCTCTTCATCTTTCTTCACCTGCTCACGAAGTTCATCGGCTTGGGCAGTTACCTTCAGAATCCGCGACTCCAGTACTTGGGTCTCCACTGTCTTTGCCTCAAGCTTGCTCGTCAACACCTTTATTTGTTCTAGCAACTCGTCGACGTACTCCGTCTTCCGCGCGAGTAGAATCTCCTTTGCATTGATCTCCGCAGCCTGCTTCTCTGCCAGTAGCTTGAAAGCTTGTGCAGTGTCGTCCAGTTCTGCCACAGTTTGCTCTAGCTGCTCGACTCGAGCGTGAAGTGATGCCGATGCCTCTCTAACCTGAGGTTCGGCTTCATCCTGTTCAGCTTCGGTCTCTGATCTGTTCTCTTTAATCGGTTCGTCCGACATCGGCTGAGCAAGAAAGCGCTAGACGCCACGGGTCGGCGCAATGGAGCTTAACTCAAGGTAACGGTCAGCAGACCCGCGATCCATTCGCCAATGCCTCGTGACGGCACGCAGCATGAAGCCCCGTTGTCCGAGGCTCGACCGACTGCGATCCCATGTCTCGATGTGCGTGCTGCTCCTATGGGTGGCGCAGCTCCTGATGGTTTCTGAGCTGATACCGTCGACTACAATTGCAGCACAGTCGCTGGTGGTGTCGGAGGCCGATTGCTCCATCGCCGATGAGGCGCAGAACGCGTCGGTGACGCTCACGTGGAACTTGTTCGACGGAGCTGTAAATTACACGCGCATCTCGCACTGCAGCGAAGCGCTGCTGTCTGCGAGCTCGTCCGTGTCTGACCGGTTGCTGATCCTTGGTGGTATCGAGTACGAGTCAGCACAACCCGTGGTGAGCGCTCCGGTGCTGGTCTACAACATCGCCTCCAACGGGTTCCTGTTGCCACAGGACCAAATCCTCTCTGCTGTATCGGCAGCATATCAATCTACCGGCACAGTCGAGAGTGTGTTCACGTCTCCGGCAAGTAGAGCGGAGCACGCGTCCTTCATCAACCAAGACGGAGCGGTGTATATCTTTGGCGGCCGAAGCCGCGAGTTTGTAAATGATACCTGGCGAGGATGCGTGGACGCTAGCTCGGCCAATATTGTTTGGGATGAGCTGGTCACAGCCACCGACGCTGTCACCGTCGCAGCAACTCCTGTTCCGCGGATCGGGCACTCGTTCACGAAAGTTTTCGAGAACAGTACGATGATCGGTGCCCTTCTGTTTGGGGGCTTGTCAGAGGACTACATTGAATTGAGCGGTTTGCATCTAGCCTTCATCACCAAGTCTTCGTCCTCCTCAGCAGCTTGTACAAATCGAGGACCAATGCTCACATGGAGAATGCTGAAAGCAGGGCCGTTGGCCGTCGCCGGCACAATGCCGTCTGCCCGAGCGTATCACGCCGCAATGACACCTACTAAGATTTTCACGTCAGCAAAACTTGCATGTATGATTGTCCACGGAGGTAAGAGCACTCAAGAGGGAGTCATCTTCAACGAGCTTTGGCGGCTGTGTCCACCATCAGTGCCGCCATCGTCGATACCTGTCGAGCGAATGAACTACACGTGGGAGCTTCTCACAGAAATTGGAACCACACCTGGGGCGCGATATGGATCAAGCATAGCGTTTGTGGATGAAGGCAAGCTTGCTCTCGCTGGTGGTTCCTACACATTTCCCAGTGACTTTCTTAGTGACACATGGGAGCTGAACGTGAATGCAACGCAGTGGATTCGTCTCACTTTCACAGAAGACTACACGCCACCCCGTCGAGGGCACACGCTTACGTTTTTCTCGACAGCTACGCGGTTGTTCCTCTTTGGAGGTCGAGACCGCTACGCTGTCGTCCAGAAGCGAATGCAGGCTGCTTACTACGGAGCACCATTCTGTGCGGTTGGGCTCAAGATCACGTTTTGCGCAGCTACTTCCAAGTACGTCTGCATTGCGTGTCCTGCTGGATCCTACTTAGAAAGTGGTTCACGCAAATGTGTGCTGTGCCCACAAGGAACGTTTTCGTCGGCGGGGTCTGCAGAGTGCACAAAGTGTCCTGCCGGCACCTTCAGCACTGACGTCGGCAAGGACAGCAGTACGCCATGTACCTCCTGTCCTTCTGGTACATTTTCGGGGGCGATAGGTGCTGTGTCAAGTGCTACATGCAAGGCTTGTGCTGCCGGCACATTCACCGCATTGCCTGGAACTGTATCTTGCTCGAGTTGTGCTGCCGGGACATTTTCTAACGCAAATGCTTCGACGTGCACAGTGTGTCCTAAAGGAAAATGGAGCTCCGATGGCGCTGGCACGTGTAACGACTGTGCTGCTGGCACATACACCCCGAGCACGGGATCAACCGCTTGCTTTTCTTGCCCCCGAGGATTTTTCAGTAATCAGGGTGACACGATGTGCTCCGCTTGTCCAGCGAACACATACAGTGCATCTATCGGTGCTTCTGCGTCAGGTTGCCACGCCTGTCCTTCGTACGCGTTCACAACCTCAGTCGGTCAAAGCGAATGCTCGCTCTGCCCCCCAGGCTCGACATGGGTTAATGATACGTGCCAGTTGTGCAACAAGGGATCGTATGCATCAAGTAACACGAATGGAGCGTGCGTCGCCTGCCCGAAAGGGTCTTACGCCAAAGACCTCGGCACGTCTGGGTGTCAAAGCTGTTCGAATGGGATGTTCACAATCACCACAGGTTCGACAAACTCAAGCGATTGCCAATTTTGTGGTAACGGGTCATTTTTCAATGGAGTAGCTTGCCAAATATGTGGCACAGGCACCTACCCTGAGCCTAGCGGGTTTTGCTCTTCATGCGTTCCAGGAAGCTATTTTGCAGGTGGTAGTTCCTCAGGAGTTTTGGATACTTCACTCGGTTGCACTTCGTGCCCGTCGATGAGTTATAGTGGTGGTCTTGGAGCTAGTAGCTGCTCGGTCTGCGCAGATAACACTTACTCGATGGAAGCTTGGAGAAACTGCATCTCCTGCAGCGCCTCTCAGATTTCGCTACCGGGCTGTATTACAGGTCGCAACGGAATATTATGCTCCGGTAACGGGAATTGTGTTTATGGGGGCTGTGCTTGCAATTCAAGCTGGGTAGGTGGCGACTGTAGTGTTCCTGTGGACAATAAATCCACAAGTGGTGGGCCAGCAGTGCTATATTTTCCAGATGCACCACTTCAACTTGTCAATGCATCGGTGTCAATTACAGAGGGTAAGATCGTGATCCGGGTCGCTCGGTCCGGATATCTTAACTCTGAACTACAGGCAGCAATTGCGTGGGGCACCGGCAATTTCTCCGTTAGACCTTCTTCACTTCCGACGTCACTTGACTTTGCTCCTGGAGAATCACTACAACTCATCCAAATTCCAATCGCGCAGCTTTCACCGAGGAGTGGCTGTCGGTTATTCACCCTAGTACTTCAAGATCTTTCTGGGGCAAGCATCAGCGCAGTATCCTCAGATTCTGACAACAAGCTATCTGTGTATGTTGACGACATGAATGGAGCCTGGGGTGGTGTGGCGGGTAGGTCCGTAGCTTCGACGTATGAGCGACAGGCAAGTGGCTCTTCACTTGCTGCAGTAACGTTGGACCGTCTTGTGACAACACAAGTTACACTTACTCCTCAGCTCACCAATGCAGCTAACAAATTCGGTGTGTCACTGCGAGACCAACCGCTAAATTTGCTGGTTGCAATCGACTTTTCTGCTGCATGGGGTTCCGAGCTCGTAAACCTGCTCCCTGCAATCATTGCCCAGCTCCAGACTGTATACCGTGCAGTTCCTGACGGAGTTAGTCTTGGACTTCTGAATGGCACCAAGCCCATGGTAACATTTTACACTAATCTTGTGGACTTCTTCGAGGATGTCCAAACACTTGCTGCAAGTGATGCGGTAGTTGACTGGGAATGGATAGCAAATGGGTTGCTGGCCAATAATCCCTTCTGGCCAGCAGCAGATCGTCGTTATTTGCTTGTGGTTCCAGGTGACACTCTAATATCTGGTGGATCCGTTGCTCCGCCATCTACGCTGACTACGCAGCTGAGAACACAAAATGTCTTCGCTTTTATTCTTTCTTCGATAAAAGTAAGGTTGACCAGCGGAGACGACGTGATCCAGAGTGTAGCGTACGGCACTACGCCTGCAATTCCATCAGTAATTCGCCAGGCATTTGAGCAAAAGGACAGTGTCTTGCCTTCTAGTGCCAATATCCTCAATGACCCGGCTGGTCTTGTATCCTCTGTTCAAGTCAGCGGGTTCTCGGGGGGCTCGAGCTCGCTTCCGGTTGTTCTCGTCAACATGGGGCCGTTTCCAACACCTGCACAAGTCAAAGTTACTTCCTCGCTAACTGTCACGATTGGTATACCGGGTGGCCCTTTGATGTTTATTGCTGTCACCGAGCCTGGCCAAGCATGCTTCCCAGTGGTGCCAGCAATCCCAGCCGACTCACTTCCATTAAGTGGCTGGGCTGATTCTTGGCATCTCTCCACCTTGAGTGGCATCAAAAGGCTCTGGAAATCTTCATCGATGATTGCAATGACGCTGCAACAAGACACATCACTGCTGCGTATGGCGACCAGCTCGGTTCTGTCAATCTCGGACTCGAAATCTACCGGCATGAGCCTAACAAGAACCTTCCCAGGCTCCTTTTTTGCTGCGGGATTGTCATTAGCTGCTCGTGGGTACTTCCGATCAGGCTTGCCATCGGATAGCTCAACAGCATCATGCAATGTCCAGCTGACCATGATCGGTCTCAATGAGAGTCTTAAGGCAACTCGCGTAGTACCTTTTGGTCCTCAAACTGTCAGTGGCGAATGGAACTACGGGTACTTGCAGACGATTATTCCCTGGGAGTTGGGTAGCTTGATAGTCACTTTAGACTGCAATACGTCGGTTCCGGGAGTCGTCGTCCAGTGGGCAGGTCTTGGGCTACTTCCTGATCCCGACTTCGCCTGCAAGTGCCCTCGCGGTTTCTATCATGATACGCTCTCCGGCACGGTCGAAGGAGGCGACGGAACATGTGTGCGCTGTGCGGCTGGCTCCTACTGCGCTGCCGGAATTAAACGGCAGTGTCCAGATGGAACATTTTCCTTTGGGAAATCAGCATCGTGCGAAGCGTGTCGAGACGGGTGGATTTGCACCGACGGACTGGCACGCCTCTGCGATCCTGGAACATATTCGACGCCATCGTTTACCTGCGCCATTTGCCCAAGCGGCTACGCGTGTCGAAACGGAAAGAAAATAGTGTGTCCGGCTGGCATGTTCTCTCTTCAGCTTGCTAGTGAGTGTCATAGCTGTCCTCCAGGTACAATATCTCGCTCGGAAGGGTACGCATAATTCTGCTCATGGGTAAGTGAGTAGACACCTTCAGCTGATCTTCTTCTTTTTTCCTGTGCCCACGCCAGATCGTCCACATGTGAGCTTTGCCCGCTGGGGTGGACATCGAACTACCAACGCAACCACTGTATTCCGTGTCCGCCTGGAGAGGCAACACTTTACGCGGGACAACACCCATGCTCGTCTTGTGTTGCACCTAAATTCCCTGTTCGCAATCAACCTGAGGTCTGCCTCGCATAAATACTGATCGTCGTGTTATCAGTACCAGCAGTGAATCTATTTGTTAGCAATGATGACTACTCAACACAATTTACACGCGCGCTACGAAGGCGGCCACTCGCTGTTTGATGTCGCTTGCAGTTCTGCCAAATGCAGCAAGATCTGTAAATCAGCTACGTGCATCGCAAAAGCAGCCCAGAATTGGAACTACATACGCAGGCCAAACCTCTGAGCTCGAAGAACCACTCCTTCCTTGGCTGCCAGCTCGTGCACGTCCGCGTAGTCAGGGATGATTCGTTGTCCACGGACATCATCTCGCGCCTTGCCATCGGCAGCCTTTTTGGCTACCTCAGACCTCATTAAAACTAAATCGCTCAGGCATTCACGAATTGGCTTTTCTGCTTCAAACTCCTCCGCCAAAGTAACCAATTCGTAACAAGAGCTACGAACACGCAACATAATACTCGTTAGTGTTGTCGGTAATAAATGAGTCAAGCTGGTGTTTTACCTGTCTACGTTGCCGACGGTACCGTCAGGAGAAACTTTTCCACTCTCGACCAGCAACAACAATGATTCAGCGGCGTAGAGCTTGATGAAAAAAGAGTACGCAGTAATCCCAGCACGGCGGGATGACTCACGCATGTAATTCTTTCCCAGCCCTCGTACTTGCTTGTCCGTGTAAACAGCTTCGCCGTTGGCAAGGTTAATTACTGCTTTTCCTTGTGCAGCTTCAAGCTCAGCACGCGCGTCTGCATTATTTAGAAAAAAGGTTAGACTTTGGGTGCCGTCATTCTCAAACACGCGCAGCCAACCTTTCATATACTGCACAATTTCAGGGCGGAAAATGGCCGCTTCAATTTGGGTACGCTTTGATTTATTGCGTGAGCGAAACTTGTCCTCGTTTCGGAGAACAGTGAACACACTGCTTGAGAGAACCCACCTATCGAGGCAACAAACAACAACAGGATTATCCCAATAGTTGGATACAACGTTACGAAAAATTCATTGAACGTACCCTGGCGATATTTCATTAATAGCCGGAGATAGCGAAGGGATAACATGAGCTGGGGTATTGATGAGTGCGAAGGGCATTGTCACGAGCTGTGGTAGCGTATTGACCGCAGTTGCTATCACCGAATAAGGTGCCTTCACGAAATTGCTTGGGAACTTTACATTGCAGCCCAGCCCAAAGAACACTCCCTCACCATGGAAGAGTTCCTGGTCCGGGGCCTTCAGCGTGTGGTTGCTGCCGACATTTGCTCCGTAGCCAATGTTTCCTTTCCCGCTGGGCCAAATCGAGGCGATTAGCAGTGCTTGGTGGTGGAAGCCGACGAACGGGCCCACCAAGCTGGACGTCACCTCCCCCTCGGCGATAGACGTGTTGGGTCCAATCACAGAGCTCATGACGATCCCCTGGCGCTCCACGTGCGACGTATCGCACAAGAACGCGCCTTCCACCACGCTGACCGCCTCAACGGTTGAGTTCCATTGCACGATGGAGTCGCGCACGATGCATTTAGTTCTGATTACCGTCGGCTCTTCCTTGGTCGACAGGATCGTCGAGTTGGACACGTCGCAGTCCTCCACCAGCGCGAAGTCGCCCACGAAACAGCCCTGCACTCTGCTGCAGCCGCGTACGCGTGCGTCGGGCGCCACGATAGTCACGGACGTCTTGACGCGGTCTACATATTGGTCCACGAAGTTGTCGTAGGCTTTGAGGAAGGCGGCATCGCCCCTCCTCGTGGCCACCGCCGCCGCCAGCGAGAAGGGCAGGTCAGCCACCACGCGCACGTCGCGGCCGCCCGTCTCCACGCCCACGTGCAGCACGCGACCATTGGCCGCCGCCTGCTGCGGCTCGGGGCCGACGACGCTGCCACAGGCGACGACGGCGGCGCGCGTGTCCACGAGGACGCCGCGCAGCACCAGCGTGTCCTTCACCAGCGCGTCGTCCAGCACCAGCGCGTCGCTCAGCGCCGAGTTGTACAGGCCGCAGGCGAAGGGCACGCCGTCCACGTCGTGGCGCAGCGTCGAGAAGCGGCCGAGCACCACGCGCCCGTGGAACGCGCACTGGCGCACGCGCGCCGTCTGCAGCGGCTCGGCGCGCGTCTTGCGCACCTGCTGCCAGTCGTCGGCCGAGTTGCCGTTGGCCTCCAGTGCGCGCACCTCGGCGGCCGTCAGCGGGAGGAAGTCGCGCGCCAGCAGCGCCAGCCGCGACTGCACGTACTGCACGTGCGGCGAGCGCAGCAGCGGCGTCGGGTCCAAGGTGTCCATGGCGTGCGGAATGGGAGGGAGTGAAGGTCGTCGCAGATCGCGCTTCAACTGGTGTGCGCCACACTAGACTGATGTGCGCCACACGGACGATGTGCACCACACTGACGGAAGTGCACCACACCAACGCGTTTTGGCGGGAAGTGAGCCGGCACTTCCCGATCCGCCCGCCAGCCATGACGGGTCTCAAGCGCGAGTCGCCGCCGCCGGCCGCGCCGGGGCTCAAGAAGCCGCGGCTGAGCGTGCACGGCGCCAAGGCCGAGACCACCACGTTCGCCGACGACCTGCAGCACATGGAGCCCATCTCCACCAAGGCCAGCGCCTGGCCGCGCAAGCCTCTGGAGCGCCCCGTGGACCCGAGCGCCGACGCTGTGGCGTTCCAGTGGATCGACATCGACATGTACGACGGCCCACCGCTGGCCGCCAACCCCAAGAAGGGCGCGGCCGTGCCGGGGTTGCGCGCCTCGGGCGACGCGGCGCAGAACGCCGCCATCATCCGCCTCTACGGCGTCACCATGGAGGGCCACAGCGTGCTCATGCACGTGCACGGCGTGCTGCCCTACTTCTACTGCGTGTGCCCCGACAACTTCGACGAGAGCCGCTGCGGAGAGGTGCGCGCGGCGCTGGACGGCGCCGTGAGCCAGCGCGACCGCGACAGCGGCAGCGGTCCGCGCGTCGTGGGCGTGCAGGTCGTGCGCGACAAGATGTCCATCTACGGCTACCAGTTCGACCGCACCACGACGCTATTCAAGATCTACCTGAGCATGCCCAGCTACGTGCCCAAGCTGCGCAGCGCGCTGGAGGCGGGACTCACGCTACCTGGCTGCGAATTCCGCAACTACCAGACGTACGAAAGCAACGTGCCTTTCATCCTGCGATTCATGATCGACGAGGAGATCCGCGGCTGCAACTGGGTGGAGGCCCCCAAGGGCACGTACTCGGTGCGCAGCGCGGCGCAGAAGAAGTCGCTGTGTCAGATTGAGATCGACATCACGTACGACAACTTGGTGAGCCACGCCCCCGAGGGAGAGTGGGGAAAGGTAGCCCCCTTCAGGATCTTGAGCTTCGATATCGAGTGTATGGGAAGAAAGGGCCACTTCCCTGAAGCGGAGCAGGACCCGGTGATTCAGATCGCTAACGTCGTGCAGGAACAGGGGTCCCACACGCCTATTATCCGCAATGTGTTCGTGCTTGACACGTGCAAACCGATTGTTGGCGCGCACGTGATGGAGTTTGAAAAGGAAGGAGACATGCTGGAGAAGTGGGCTCGTTTCGTGCAGGAAGTGGACCCGGACATCATTACGGGGTACAATATCGCCAACTTCGATGTCCCATACCTACTTAACCGTGGCAAGGCTCTTAAGCTGCAGAACTACAATCTTCTGGGACGACTGGCGCACTCGTACGTACTAACGCATTTTGCTGTGATTTTGTTCTGGTGCAATGGTGGGGGCAGTTAATAACCCTGGTGCTGAATTTGCTCTGGTACAACAGGGTAGCGTATATGGAAAAGAAGACGTTCAGCTCGGCTCAGTACGGCAAAAGTGAAAATGTGAAGACGACCATTCACGGTCGTTGCATGTTCGATCTACTGCCGATCATGCGTCGTAGCCAGAATTTGAGTTCGTACTCGTTAAATGCTGTAAGTGCTGCTTTCCTGGGTCAGCAGAAGGAAGACGTGCCTCATGGAATTATTAGCGACCTGCAACGAGGCACTGACGATGACCGTCATCGTTTAGCCGTGTACTGTCTGAAAGATGCGTACTTGCCGCTGCGACTGCTGGACAAGCTTTCCTATATCGTCAATTATATCGAAATGGCCCGTGTGTCCGGTGTCCCCATCGACTTCCTGATCGAGCGCGGACAACAAATCAAGGTGTTTTCCATGCTTCTGCGCAAGTGCAAGGACGCATCACTCGTGGTGCCGACACTACCTCGCTCACAAAACAACGAAGACGCAGGTTACGAAGGCGCTACTGTGATTGAGCCCAAGAAGGCCTACTACTCAGTGCCTATCGCGACTCTGGATTTTGCCTCTCTGTATCCCTCAATCATGCAGGCATACAATCTTTGCTACTCTACGTTGGTTGCGCCTGGAGACGTGGACAAGCTGGCACCAGGTGACTATGCAAAGTCTCCATCGGGTGATATCTTTGTAACGAGTAAGAAGAAGAAGGGCATCTTGCCACTGATTCTGGAGGAGGTGTTGGCAGCTCGAAAGCGAGCAAAGCGAGATATGAATGCTGCTACTGATCCAATGGAGAAAGCTGTGCAAAACGGTCGTCAGCTAGCACTGAAGGTGAGTGCCAATTCCGTGTACGGTTTTACGGGTGCAATCGTTGGCCAGATGCCCTGTATCCCGATCGCTTCCAGTACCACAGCGTATGGTCGTCAGTTGCTGTTCCGCACGCGAGAAGAAGTTGAACGTGTGTACACTATCGCTAACGGATACAAGGCGGATGCGGAGGTTGTGTACGGTGATACGGATTCCGTAATGGTGAAGTTTGGTGTCGACGCAGTAGAGGAAGCGATGCCGCTGGCAGAAGAGGCTGCCAAGCGCGTGTCTGATATTTTCCCGAACCCGATCGAGCTTGAATTTGAGAAAGTGTATTTCCCGTACTTGCTGATGAACAAGAAACGATATGCTGGTTTGCTGTGGACAAAGCCTGAGAAGTATGACAAGCTGGACTCCAAGGGTCTTGAAACCGTTCGGCGTGACAATTGCCTTCTAGTGCGACGAATGGTGGAATCTGTGCTGCGCAAAATCCTCATCAATCGCGATGTACCAGGAGCTATTTCGTACACTAAGAACGTAATTTCGGATCTACTGCAGAATCGTATCGATATCTCGCTTCTGGTGATCACAAAAGGTCTGAAGAAAACAGTCGATCAGGATGACTATAAGGTCAAGCAGGCTCACACGGAGCTGGCGGAGCGAATGCGCAAGCGTGACGCTGGATCGGCCCCAGCCTTGGGTGAGCGTATCGCCTACGTGATTATTGATAAGGGTAAAGCGACACCGTTGTATGAGAAAGCAGAGGACCCCGTGTATGCATTGGAGAACAATATTCCTATCGACTGCGATTACTATATGAAGCAGCAGTTGCAGAACCCTCTTGAGCGTATTTTCGAGCCCATCATTGGTCTGAGCAAGGTCAAGTCGGATCTACTCAACGGTGCGCACACCCTCAAGCGTTCCAAGCCCGTACTGAAACAGAACAGCGGTGGTATGATGAACTTCGCCGTGAAGAAGCTCAAATGTCTGGGCTGTAAGGCCCCACTGAACGGCAAGGGTGCGCTTTGCCGCAGCTGTGTGGAGCGCGAGGCGGAGGTGTTTTCGCGGCAGCTGGAGTCGGTCAACGAGCTGGAGCACCTGTTTGCGCGCCTGTGGACACAGTGCCAGAACTGCCAGGGCAGTCTGCACCAGGACGTGCTGTGCTCGAGTCGCGATTGCCCAATTTTCTACAAGCGTATCAAGGTGCAGAAGGATCTTGGCGAGGCCCAAGCCTCGCTGGAGCGTTTCCAATCCGTGGAGTGGTAAAGAGTTGGTGGGGTAGCTCGTGTATGCTCTACGCTTTTCATTAAGAATACAAGCTTTGCAAAATAGTGGAGGCGCTATTAAAATTGAATTCCGGTCAGTTGGTGTGCGTCACGTGCCACTGCGAGCGTTAGCAAATGACCAGATCCGCATAGTTGAGACCAGCGCTTGCATGAAGAAGGTGGCATCAACTTCACGCGCCTCCTAGATCCACAGGCTACAGCATACGCTCACAGCAGGAACCGCCGCAACAACAACGGCCAGCTAGTCCACACGGAAGCGACAGCCGCGCACGCATCCGTCAGGTCGCTGCTGCGTGGTGCCAGCTCGACAGGAGGGGGGTCCACCGCCAAGCCGGCACAGCAGGCCTCCACACGTTGGCGGGCAGAAGGCTACCCGGCCCGGTGACGACCGGCGCTGCGATTGATGCGGTGGAGGCCGCCGTGCAGCGGCACCGTTTCCACTGCGAGCTAAGATTGAGCGCCTGCAGCGCCGTATTCTTAGCTCGCAGTCCCGGCACCACGACAGCTGCTGGCTGGCGTCGTCAAAGCCGGCTAAACCCGGAGAGCAGGCTGGGAATGTGAGTGAATGCGCACGCAGCCTTCGATGCCGAGGTCGAGTGGGCTGGCCACCGGCGCCAAACCACCAGCACGAAGGCGTGAAGGCGCAGCAGGGTGCGTCGCAGCAGGCGCGAAGGCCCCCCGGTGTTTTGGCCAAGGCGCCCGTCGAAAAGTGCAGCAGAACCGTTTTGCGAAGTAAATCCCATGCCACCGAACGGGAAGAGCGGCTCGTAACGCGCTGCCGTGGGTGGATTTCATCGTTGATCACAGATGTGTGAGCCGGCAGTCCAGTGCAAGCCGGTGTTTGCAGGCGCGTCGGGACAGAAATACTTTGCCAGACGGCTACTCGACTCATGCCGCCAGCAAAGGGATTTGTAGCTGGCGTGCGTCGTAGGGTGTAACCGAGCGAGTGCGTCATGGTCCAGGCGTTTGGCTTTGCTTGCTGGGTGCCGAAATAGCTGGTGACAGGTAGATTGTGCAACCATATTTAGTGGCAGCTCCAGCGGGGAACGGGAATAGCTCTGTGGGTGTTGCAATGTGGGGCATCCCAGTTGCAAAGGTGAAGCTGTAGACACTGCTAGCTCGGTATGTTTGTACCTTGAGCCTAATTCGAGCCTGCGTTGCCGGAACAGAACAGCAGGTCAATAGATAGCGCTTATCTTTCCCAGCTGACGACGGCTTGGGCTACTCGATGCTCAGCCAACCCGAGCCAGTGGTGTGTTGGCGAGAAGCATATGCAAACCGGCTTTACAAACGGTTGCACTATTAGCTGGGGTCCGTCCTGTGCTAAACGATTTGGAAAAGTATTTAATGGCATCCATGAGAGTGCTGCCACTGCATGGACAGCAGCCACACCGCGACAAAATAGTGCTGCCAGAACTGACCTTCACCACTGTAGTGTCAGCATGAGTCAGGTTAGGAATCTAGGTTAAGATCTGTTACGGTGGTCGTAAACAGTTGTAATTTCTGAAATGACAGATCCTAAACTTCAAACGAGAAACTATTTCCGTCCTGGCGTGGAAAATGCTCACCGGTTTGCACTGAAAACTGCTTGCACACTCATGCTTCATCAACTTGCAGCAGTAGGTCATGTGCAAATACCTGTGTATCATACACAACCGTTACGCTTTGGCCTGTCTTCGATATTAGAAATGCCAGCGATCAAGCTAAATGTACTAAACTTAACTTGGATGAAGCTGCTTCTTGCCAAAATAGTTCCGAGGTAAGGTATTCGTAAACGAGTCACGATTGACAAGCCGCAAATATGCTCATACTACAGTAAATTTTCCTCTGCAATGCCCCACATTGCAACACCCACAGAGCTATTCCCGTTCCCCGCTGGAGCTGCCACTAAATATGGTTGCACAATCTACCTGTCACCAGCTATTTCGGCACCCAGCAAGCAAAGCCAAACGCCTGGACCATGACGCACTCGCTCGGTTACACCCTACGACGCACGCCAGCTACAAATCCCTTTGCTGGCGGCATGAGTCGAGTAGCCGTCTGGCAAAGTATTTCTGTCCCGACGCGCCTGCAAACACCGGCTTGCACTGGACTGCCGGCTCACACATCTGTGATCAACGATGAAATCCACCCACGGCAGCGCGTTACGAGCCGCTCTTCCCGTTCGGTGGCATGGGATTTACTTCGCAAAACGGTTCTGCTGCACTTTTCGACGGGCGCCTTGGCCAAAACACCGGGGGGCCTTCGCGCCTGCTGCGACGCACCCTGCTGCGCCTTCACGCCTTCGTGCTGGTGGTTTGGCGCCGGTGGCCAGCCCACTCGACCTCGGCATCGAAGGCTGCGTGCGCATTCACTCACATTCCCAGCCTGCTCTCCGGGTTTAGCCGGCTTTGACGACGCCAGCCAGCAGCTGTCGTGGTGCCGGGACTGCGAGCTAAGAATACGGCGCTGCAGGCGCTCAATCTTAGCTCGCAGTGGAAACGGTGCCGCTGCACGGCGGCCTCCACCGCATCAATCGCAGCGCCGGTCGTCACCGGGCCGGGTAGCCTTCTGCCCGCCAACGTGTGGAGGCCTGCTGTGCCGGCTTGGCGGTGGACCCCCCTCCTGTCGAGCTGGCACCACGCAGCAGCGACCTGACGGATGCGTGCGCGGCTGTCGCTTCCGTGTGGACTAGCTGGCCGTTGTTGTTGCGGCGGTTTCCTGCTGTGCACGCATGCTTATTTAGAGAGCCCGGACGTGAAGGCGGTCTGCAGCTCCGACGCCAAAGTGTAGCATGCATCGCAGCGTCGAGAAGCTCTCCCCACTATGCATCGGAGCCACTGCCTCCGTGACAGCGCAGACCGGCGCCAAAGCGGTCTCCGAGTCGCGATCCGCAGGCCGGCGCCGATGCTGTTCGTGTGCTGCCGGCGTTTCCACTGGTCGCGCTGGAAATAGAAACTGCTTGTTCAAATCACCGCCCATCCCCCAAAGAACGCGACAGAAGCTTGCAGCTAACGAAACTCCGGCGCGCGTGACCTCATTCCGCATCGAGCGCCGGCCGCCGCACTCCCCCATGGCCTCGCTGCGCCACGACCCGTACGCGCTGCTGCCGCCGCCGCCGCCCGACTGGAGGGCGCCGCCCGCCGCCAGCCGGCGCCGCCTGCCCGACGAGCCGCTGGCCGCCGGCCCCGTGCTGCCGCGCATCGCGTCGCTGCTGCGGCCGCCGCCCGCTGCCGACGCCGACAGCCGCAAGCGCAAGCTGCCCGGCGCCGCGGCCGAGCGCCCGCCCGACCTGCTGCTGCAGCCGCCGACCAGAGCCGCCGTCCCGCGCATGGAGGGCGCCGCGCGCCTCGCCGTCTTCAACCAGCAGCTGCGGCGGCGGCCGGACTGCGAGCCGGCGCCGCCCTCGCCGCCCGACCGCTTCGCAGACGCCGCCTGCCGCATCCCCGCCGTCTCCAGCGCCATGCGCCGCGCCGTCTACAGGGAGTTCGGCCCGGGCGCCGTCCCTCGAGCCGACGCCGCGTCCCCGCCGCCGGTCGCTCGCAGCCGCGTGCGTCCCACGCCCGCCGACATGTCCACGCGCTACGTGGCGCGCGGGCCGTCGCCGCCCCCGCGCGACCCTCCCAGGATGCGGCCGGACAGCCACCTGGTGGAGCGTCGCCGACTGTACTACCACCACAGCATCGACCCGCACAAGATCCACGAGATCCACATCCCCGCCGAGATCCCCGTGGTGCCGCACTACCACGACGGACTCCCCAGGAAGCACAGGAGAACAAGCAGGTACCACCACCAGGTCTCGCCCTCGCACGCTCTCCCAGCCTACTATGACCAAGCGGAGGAGGAAGAGCTGGAGATAATCGCTCAGAAGCGTCGTCGCGTGGCATCGCCATCTCCACGGCCGCACCTACGCCAACCGCTCTACGAACCTGAGTACGGTCTTGCCGTGCTTGAAACGTCCAAACCACTCATGCGATCGCGGTTTGCTCCAGATCTGGAGCCTGCGGACGATGCTGCTGTGCTTACTGCTCGGCGACGCTACGTCCGAGGCGACTCGTTCGAAACCAAAAGTGCCAGGACACCGGTCTCTGCAGAACCGCGCATTAGCTACAACGGCAGTGAAGGAATTGTTCGAACAAGTGCATGTGGTGTAAGTACTCCACCAGCTCCGAGGAGTCTAGTCAACGTGGAAAAGCCTGAACCTACTCCTCTTACGACGCTGGTGCTCAAGTCCAAAGAGTTCTTGAAGTCTAAGAGTCTCGTGCGTAATCGCCACGACGAAATTGACTGGGTGGCCACGTTTTTGAAGGTGGGCTTCGACTCTTCCAGTATCTACGCGCTCATGTGCCCTCTGCGCAAAGGTCGGTGGAAGTCGGAGGAAGAAAACTATACAATGGGGCTGCTACGGCTAATTGAGAACGGCACGATTCTCTTGCGTCATGGCCAGAGTATCCGCGGTTACATCGGCGAGCAGCTGCACAGCGATGACATGCGAGTGCTCAAGAAGCTTAGCAATTGCAAGATGTTCCACTTTGCCAAGCTTATTAACCCGAGGCTTGCAGAGGAAGAGAAGCTAGACATGAGCGTTGGAGGAGCTCGGGAGGGACTCGAGCGGTTGAATCAGCTCAAGGGCGAGTTCCTGCGGTCGGTGCAGCTAGAGGCGCTCGTGGCTGTACGCAAATATCTTAGTGACAGCTCGCTGCGCGACCTGCTCAATGTCCGTGCCTAGGAGAATACTGTAAGTAGCGCTAGTACATGTATGATAAAAGACCATGAGGTTGAGGGACGCCTTTCAGAACAGAACAGCACATCCGATTGATTCAGACCAGAAGCCCGAATAATAGCTGGGAAGGCCGCAAGAATGATGAAAGTGAACTTGCTGGACATGAGGCTCACGGTGAGCAGTGTCCAGCGATGTCAGTCGTTTTGGAGACAGGCTCTCACTTGTCAAACTGGCGGCAGAACGTCCAGCCAAATCAATCCAACTCATCTACCATCAAGGTGAACGGTGGGCTGTGGAAGGCTTCGACAAGAGCTGATCACGGTTTCCACCGCTTCATCGCGTGCTAGTTATTCCTGGCTCCCGCTTCCACCAAAACGCGTTCAACACCACTAGCATTCTCTTGTTTTCAGTTTTACCCGTTGTGCCTCGATTCACAGCAGCCGCATGAAGCGAGCCGAAGTCCCGCTCAAAACTGAAGAAGTTGATACTTCGATAACACACAAATGCACTTTCACGCTGCAACTTGATGCTGCAGTGGAAAACGGTGCCTTCGAGGCGGCAGGGTTTCGCTTCCGCTTTCTTGATGGCTCCAGGAAACAGACCAGCGCTATTGGTGCTGGCTCAGGCTGGACACCAATGCAAAACAACGATTCCTCGGATGCGTCTCCATTATCACTCCCGCGATACCGCTATGAGCAGAGTTTCCCCGATGTCGCCATCTCCGAAGCATTTGCCCTCACCCTCGATGATGATCCCACACTTTCATTTTTCCTCTTCGATCACCCCGGACTCGCTGGAAGTGGAGCCACACCGCGTGCTACAGGCAAAGAAGTCAAACCTTCGACAGGTAAAACGCCCGCGGCAGCTGCAGCAGCCCCCGTGTCCCCTGTATCAGTTGAGTTCACACCAACAGCATTTGCGGGGCTATACGAGATGGACGTCAGTAGTCTCTTAGCAGGCTCTCTCCAAGTGAAGCAGGTATGGACGTTTGGTACTGATCACTTAACACGGCCCGAAGACTTCGGTGGTAATGTGTTTGGGTCCAAGATGGCTCCAAGTGAAATACAATCACCCGCCCACAGCCTCTGTATGATGCCGTCGGCATCTGGGCTGAAGTATCTATCAATTCAGGTTACTGTAGATCAGCCTGTATTAGCTGGCGAGCTCTTGAAAAAGCTAAACCCTCTCACACTTACAATCGGAACTGCTCGACGACTACCTGGTGCAGTCAGTCAAGGAATCGGTAATGCTTCACCTCACTCCCCGCTCCGACGTTATTGCAAACCAGCATTTGCATTGATCCATTTCTTTCCGGAGCAATTGCAACCGTCACGCAGCGTAGGAACCGATAAACATCATCATGCAGTGTATCGCCTCTTGCTGACCCCAGGACAGTGCCAGGTAAGAACTTGTCCAGCAATCAAACCATGATTGTTCCTAAAACGTGAATGCTCTGATCAGGGCGAGACGGTCCGATGGAATGCCAGTGTAACGTTGCTTTGTGGGCGCTTCGAATCTTTGGAACTTGTTGATGCGCTTCGGTTTGCGGCTTTGTCTGTGGAAATCCGTGATCGAGACTTGATACAAAAAGAGACACTGGCACGGCTACAGTTAAAATGGGAGAGCTTGTACACGACGGGGGTAGATCCTGGTCAGCTACAGCAAGATGGGGCAACCACTTCCTCATTTCAAACCACACCCCGTAGTGCTACAGATGCACACCAATCTATTACTCCCAGTACCGCAACTGCACCGACAGCCAAACCGATGGAGCTTTCGGCTGTCGACGATATTGCGCGCAACGATTGGAGATTGACACTTGCAAACTCAGGTCGTCTCTTTCCGTACGGCCTCGCGAAGTTCCGACTGACAGAGCTTCTTAACACAGCCAAACAACGTAGGGGGGGCTTAAAAGTGGAGAGTGATAAACCTTACATGCATCTGAAACTTACAACAGATATAATCGCCATGAAGAGACGAGCAAGCCCCCTTGGAACAGCCACCTTAAGTGAAGAAAGTGATCTTCCGCCGACAGTTGACTTGCTACCGCTGGAAAAAATAATTCGAGAACCAGGTGCATATGTGACTACAAGTGCTTCACTCAGCATGCGAGTCGTTCTGCAATCTCCTATCGAACTTACAGATGCAAACCCCACAGAACCGCTAAACACGCGTGTCGCCCGCAACAGCCCTGTATCGCTGGATGATTGCAAACCACCCGGCGCTAATAAGTTCTCTAGGATGGTCATCATAATTCCGTACAAAGATAACGCCACACTCGGCGAGGTGACCAGAGCCATGACGGCTGTAAACTTAAAAACACTTCCAGGTGTTCCGATTCGGTCATACCAAATGACGGACTCAGAGAAAATGGAATGTGAAGCCGGAACACTAGATGTAATCACTGGCACCCAAATCATCGACAGCCAGTTTCGCATGATCATCTTAGAGGGCCTGGCTGACAAAGGCATGAAGTACTTGCATGAACAATTAGAGCGGAAGGGGCCGAATGACTCACAAGGATACAGGATGTTCAGCAACGATGAACTCCGATTTACTCGACGATTGTACACCATATTTGAAATTGACTTAAAGCGAATCAAGCTTCGTTACCCTCTTCCTCTCTTGATGACAACACCCGACATATACATGCGATCCAAAGTCTCAGAAAACTGTCACCAAGCCTTGGCTCGACTAGCAGACATGCGGAAAGTCCAGTGCCTCATTGAAGTTAAGCATCTTGATCTCTTTCCCACGGCTCAAATGCTGCTCGAAGTGGAAAGCAAATACGGAGAAAGCATCACATTGGAAGACATCCATGGTGGAAGTGGTAACAAATCCAGTGTATCATCTAAATCTGAGGCCAACAGTGCGGATCAAGCTTCACACGCGAAAATAAAAAATGGAGAGCATACAGGCGGGTCTGCAAGACACCGTAATAATCGGCTAAAAGCACCAACAGATTCTACCAATGCCAGCTTCGAACAAACTCGTCGGAATCGAGTTGAGAAAAACTTTCTTCTTGAGCGTAAGAACCACACTGATCAGTTGAAGGCTGAATACGCCGAGAAGAAGCAGATAGCTGAGATGTTAGAAGACAAGTCACAAGAACCAGTGTATCTGTACAGCGGTCAGAAGCTTCGGGTAAGTATCTTGGACCACTCAAATGCAATACTAGAATGCTATCTAACGCGTGCGCCCTGTTTGTCAAAACAGACACAGGACATTCTCCAGGAGAGGCAACGCGAAAAATTGTCCAAAGACCACCATGCCACATACACTTACAGCCGAGATTTCCAGTCGCTTGCGTTTAGCATGGTTAATCCAGAGGCACTACGGCAAACAGAAGAGCAAGAGAACCGCAAGAAGTGGACAACGCAACGTGGTTTCATCTACCCTGCGCCGAGACAACCAGTAGAATATTACAAACATGCCAACGCTCCTAGTGAAGCACGTTGCGAAGATCTCCGTCAGCCATTCATTGACAACGTCAACCACCCAAAACCTGTGTCGCGAGATTCTGGTGAGCTTGGAAACAGGAAAGGTCCCGATTTCTCCACGTTGCCTTCAAAGGACATGATATTTGGCGGGACAAACGGGGATGGCACAGTAAATCCTGACTACTTTAAGAGTGTGCACTTGTGTGGCGAAGGCCTTCGTCTTGAGATGGAGGAAGCTCTCAAGAAAGAGCAGGATGAATGGGAACGCCGTCTCGTTGTTGATAAAAAGCAACTGAAATTTCTGGCACATGGCAACATTTGCAGCTTGCCTCGAGAAAAACCATCCCAGCTTGACAAAATTACCGATATCCTGAGAGGACCTGCGAACTCGAAGCCGATCCGTATAATCAAGAACGCGACATTGCCCAGCGGAAAGCGTGTGCCACTCGAAAAGGCACCTGTCACGATCCACAACCAGGAAAACTATGTTGGATGCGTTGCTGCCACGTTCGCAAGCACCCTGAGGCCCTCAAATAGCAATCAGTTTGTGGTGACGGATGCAGCCTCCGGAAAACCAAAGGACTTCTTCTTTCCGTCTACAACCAATATCTTGACACCACCAGTGAAGAAATTTATCACACGGAAGGAAATTACACCAGTGCGCGAGGCCGAAAAGAGAGGACTGGTCTGGAGAAACGAGTAGTAAAACATAGAGTAGGTTTACCTGTCGATCTGCCGTAATGTTTCTTCGAGCAATGATATACGGCTGAGAAGCAATTTAATAATTTGGTCCTCTTCTTCTCCAGGCACTTCACTGTCTTCATCGTCTTCGTCTTCTTCGAGCTCTTCAGCCTTATCTTCTGCATCAGCTATGGTATCTGCTGCTTCTGTTTTTGTGACAATCTCTCCTGCGCTAAGCACAGCATTTGTACGGTCTTGAGCAGTATCTGTAGCGACCATGACATTTTTTCCATCAAATTCGACCTGAAAAATTTCCCGGTTGGTTACTTGATCTAGCTCAGCTGGTATATTATCCGCTGCACCACTTGAATCTTCTGTTTTTGCAGTTTCATAGTCCCTTATATCATCGTGTATTGCGGGACCATTTTGCTCGCTTGCAGGCTCAGAGAAAAAGTCATTTTCCCAAGAATGTACCACCAAGCTCACGAGGCTATCAAGTGTTTTTGCGGTTTCACTTGGAACCGTATTGTCTTGAGTTGAAACTAAGGCGTGAGTGTCCTCGGCAGCAGTACTTGCATTTGCTGGTGGCGACACACCGTTGGTACCTGTATCGGGTCGAGCCGGACTTCTAGTCGGAAGTAGTGGAAGTTCTGGCACTTGGTGAACTGCACTGCATTTTTGCACTTGGTCTTCTGGTCGCGACTCTTTTTGACGTAGGACTTCACCGTTAGGTTCGCAGGTTGCTGAGCTAGAAGACGATGAAGATCTAGCATAATACTTATCAACGTCTGGTGGTGCATCGCACTTGCCATTTATGTGCTCATGTTCTCCGTCATCGAGTCCTGCAACTAACTCACCCAATCCAAGGGGCTCAGCCAACGAAGCACTGGATCCCAATGGTGAGTCCGCAAAGTTCGTCAGAACTCCCTCGTCTTCCCTAGTGTTCGTTTTCATCTCGCTTCCAGTCACTGGTGAACGATGTCCTTCATCCTTTGCCTCCACTATCATCACCTCAAACCCATCCTTGACTTCCGCGCTACTGCTCACGGACGCTATCTCCTCGTCGTGTTTCCCATACTCCCGCTCTCGCTCCACCGAGTCCCAGCTTGAGTAACCAAACGTGTCCAAAGCTTCTCTGCTTCTGGAGGCAGGTGACAACGGCGGTGTAAGCCGTAGCTGTGGCGGTGTATCGCCGCTCACCGACAGACGAAGGTTGATCGGCCTGAGTCTCGACGCGCTAGCAGTGGACGTCGAGGCCCACCCCAGTCGTCTGCGCACCCTCTCGATGACCTCCTCCGGGTCCTCCTCCAGCTCCGCCAGCGCCGAGTCCTCCGACCCCCACGACCGCCGCAGCGACTGGGAAGCCGTCGACGGCGCCGCATCATCCGCCGCACTGAAGTCGCCGCTCCAGACGCCCAGACGCCGGCGCAAGTCGCTCTCGACGCTGTCGACGCTCCGTTCCAGCGCCTTCTGCGTCCCCTCCACACTGGGGACGCCCGCTTCCTCGTCCCCGTCCTCGTCCCCCTCGTCCGCGAAGAAGACGCCGCCCGACGCCCACGTGGACGGCGGCGACGGACTGCGCGAGTAGCGGGGCGAGCGCGTCCACCAGAAGTCAGCGCGCGTTGGCGCCTCGCGCTGCTCACGCGGCCGCGGCTGCTCGTAGCGGAAGCGCGCGATGTAGCGGCCGATGGTCGTCGGCTGCGGCGCCGGCGGGGGCGACAGCGGCGGCGGAGGCGGCGGCGACGCGTCATCGGCCATGGCGACGGCTAAACCTACGCTGTGGAATGTAGAAACTGGGATAACGCACTTCAACTTGGTGGACTGAGGACGGCGAAATGGACGACAACGATGGTTCACCACAGTTACTCACTTCGAGCACGGGGTTCCTTCAATATCCCCTTTCTTGCTGATTGTATCGGTTTGAGGGGGGAACTTTCCGCCCACACCCTCTTGTGCGCGTAGCTCCGCTACGTGTATCAGGCAGACCAACGCATTCTACTAGCAACTTTCTACATACACAAAGCCCCCTCTTAAGCCCCCCCCCCCCCCCCCCCCCCCCCCCTCCCTCACCACCATGCCACGCTGGTTGACGATCAAACAAAAGCGTCAACTCATTGCTTGGTCCCAAGCCTTACGCATTGGACCAGTTGAGAGCTATGCAATGGAGTCAGGAGATCTGAAAGGATATGAAGAAGAACCACACAGTAGAAAACTGCCATCAGCACACTGATAGTTGCTTTAATGGTGTAGGTGAACAGTCTAGCAGCTACAGCGGTGGTATTCGCGTCGACGAGATCATGCTCAGTTACACTTGTGGGACCTAATGAACTCCAATAGTAAAACTCACTATGACCTAAAATGAGTTGCGAAGTGAAGGTACAACATGGTACCAGGGATCTCGAGTACCCCTACACACCATCGTCCGCTCACCCTGTGCGTAAAAAGGCATCTAGAGTACCCCTAGACACCCTTAGAGACAGCGATGATGTACTATATAGTACACTTCCGTACTATATAGTACGGAAGTGGCATTGTTGATGTTAAAAATGATGAGAATACTTCGAAGTATTAATCTCGACTACGACTGAATCGCTAAATATTTTTGGCGTGCACGTTCAGCACGGTGCCACTCAACATGTGCAGCGATTGCACCAGGAGATCGGAATCGTTTTCTGCAATGCGGATACGGGCATTGTAAGTCAATCTCTTCTTCCGATGACGATCCAGAATCTTGATTTAAGACCATCTCCAAATCTGTCTTGTTCAGAGTGAAACCTGGAAGCACATCACCGCCATCGAGATCTCTCCACGCAGTGGCACCGTCGCAATCCACTCCTCCGTCAGCATTGATCTTGTACTCGTACATAATCTGATGGTCCGGGCGTGGGTCAATTAGCCATCCCAATTGAACACCGTGCTGGAAATATTCACTTCGCATCTTTCGGTCGAGTGCGCGGCGTTGGGAACCTTGACCAGCAAGTTTATCGATTTCGACTACGAATGATGGGGCAAACGGCTCATCACGATACGTCCAACTTTGCTGGGCTGATAGATTTCTGTCAGCATCTCGCGGCGTGTACGCGACATCGGGCATTCGGACTGTCGGTCGCCTCGGACGCTGCTCGAGAACGAAAGCTCCTTGTGAAGTTGTCACTCTTCCTCCTTCATCTGAGCATTTTGACCAGTTACCCAGAAGCCTTGCTATCTCAGCCGCCACTTTCTCATTGCCATACACAACCATTCGATATGGCGTGAAGTGGCCTTCGTCGATGAAGAACGCAGGTTGCTCACCGAAAACAGGGTTGGCAAGCGGACCGTGCTTCGCCACGTACTGATTGAGGTCGTCAAGAGTGATCCCTGGGTAGTCTCGAACGCAGCACAAACTCTTTTTCGTTTCCAAGTCACGCACAAGCTGCGCGAGACGCTTCTGCTGGTCTTTCATGTCCATCTTCTCTTTGCACTAGGGAAAGTTCGGCAATGCCATGAATTCATGATTTGATTGGACAAAAATGATGAATTCATGAGACTTATGTGAAACCATGAAAACATGATTTGATTGGACAAAAATAATGAATTTATGACACGCTGTGCGAAACCACCATGAATTCATGATCGGATTGGACAAAAACAATCATGAATTAATGAACGACACTACCCGCGTAAAACCGGTATTGTACCGACAAAAAAAGGCGACCACCTTTATTCTAGTTATCAGAAGCAACGATATCAGTTATGAAACACTTCTAATGTTATGAATTCAGATAAATGCGGACCAGGTGTCCATGTCCAGCGTGGGAAAAAATCCATTTTAGAATTATATGTTTTTTTTATTTACCCCCTATACCCCCTTTTACTTATTATAATATTCCTTATAAAACTGAAAAAAAGATAGACACCTGGACACTGAGATATATAGCTTGATCGAGAGTTGCTATCGCTGCTTCTAATGAAAAGAAAGATGGACATAATAGTTGGTCGCAAGCCGGACACAATGCCGATCACAACAATGAGCTCGGCATCTAAGTGTGTCGAAACATAGCAACACCCCCCTGTTTCGATAAATAATACAAAATAATTCACACATGGACACTTCGATAATGTCGATTCCGCTAATGTGTCGTACTCATACAATATTTAGCGATGACACTATAACGCGTAGGCTACTGACAATTCCTGAGTACGACATTCATAAAAAAATTAATCAGTCTGCTAATGTGTATATACTACAGGATTGTAGTAGTCAGACATCATAAAAATTATGAGTCCATCTTAAGCGAAGAATATATAGAATATACAAAAACATAACCATAGTCATACAGATACAAAAAATGTGCAACTTCATTAAAAGCAACGGGGAGCAGTGTAAGCTTGCTCGCAACAAAGAACGATGCGGCAAGCACGCGATTATTATTGATCGAGAGGAAATTATTGTCGTAGAGACTAATATAATAGAAGAAATGTCGCCTCAACCGAATACCCCAGCTATTGCTGAGGTTGTTCATACACCAACCCCATCGGTGATCAAGCCCGTCGAGGTCTCGAATATCGATGTAAGCAAAGTTCCAGAATTGGATGAGTCGATTCTCGCACCGGTGATCGCGGATAGCGTGGGTATATAAAGAGGATCAAAGTTCGGAATCAGAATTAAATAATTCAAATGATCACAGAGAAGAGATCGCAGAAGCGGAAAACGAGTTCTTCTTCGAGCAGTACATCGAAACGGGCAAAGTAAAGCAGTTCGACGTAAAAGAAAATTCCTTAGACCCCATGGATGTTATTGGAGCGTTTAACGAATACATTGCCAGCAAGAACTTGGATATTAAAGTATCGGAAATGATTGACAGCAATACGTACTTTGGTGGATATCGCTATTGCTTTTACATTCAAAAAGGCAACAAAACGCTAAGACATTTCTATTGTAAGAGCGAACAGATGATGATCAACATACCAATCATGATTGACGAGCTGAATGTTGCTCAATACTGTGTTTCAAAGAAGATCTACGATCATCGTCTATACGACCTGTGTTGTTTGATGAAGTGGTCATGGTTCAATGACAACAATAATACTTGGAACTTGGCGGGTATGCTATACAAGAAACAACACGTCGATCTTGGTCTGATGCGTAAAACTTATTTGTGTATTCTACAAACAATGACAGATCGGTTTGATCAAGCTGCCGCATTGAGAGTGTTTAACGATTGGGAAACGTGCAAGTATCATCCTAAATTGACTGAGTCTCATCTCAAATCTATTGCTGGTGGAACTAATCCAATTGAATACAACAAGTGGAAAGCAGAATATGAACCAAAGGAGATCAAGGGAAAGAAAGATAAGAAAGGTGATGACCTTACTGTTCCTCATTTTCCGAAGTTTCATATCTACTACGAAAAGGGAGAATTGCCGCCAATCTTCGATTGTAAGAACACAGAAACGTATCTTGATGTTATCAATCTAAAGAAAGGAGCTGTTGCAATGGAGAGACTCTACAAGTTTATCAAGAACAACATTGCTTACATCTTGCAAGGCGGAAACGGATACTACTTGACTAAAAATCGGGATGCATTCGGAGAAATTGATTACGTGGTTGTCAAAGATATCAAACAGTTTGATATGATGTTTGACATCAACAATGCGATTGAACTTGACGATGATGGACAAATTATGACTGATAACACAGAATTTGATACAGATAGCATCATGCGTTTGCCATTACACGATGTAATCTACCACTATCGTGATGATATCACATACGGTAAGGTTGATTTTATGCCATACAATGCCAAGACAGGAGCTTGCGACAGTCAATTGAACAAATTCGATTGGAACTCGAACGAAGTCTTTAACAAATTCAATGGATTCGTTCATACCTACGATCCTAACTTTGTTGTCGATGAAACGAAGTTCAACTGCTTTACAGAGCATATCAAACACATTTGGGGTGGTGGTCGGGAAGATATTCTGAGCTACAATATGAAGTTGTTTGCATGGTATGTTCAAAGGCCATACGAAAAGTCAGGGGCATGTGTTGTGCTTAAGGGAGAAGAGGGGTGCGGGAAAAACACGATTTACGAGATTCTCTTCAATCATGTAATTGGAAAGAATGCTTAGAAACGCCCAAAATTAAAATCTTGACTGGTCGATTCAATGCGTCGCGCGAGCATAAGATTATTACTGTCCTTAACGAAGCAGCTAATGTTAAGCAATCTTCGCATGAAGACCAAGATGAGCTCAAGGATTGCATTACTGAGCCAACTTGTATGATTGAGAGAAAAGGTATCGACCCATATCGAATCAAAGACTGCAACAATATTGTTATTGCGTCTAATAACTCATACAGCGTGAAAGCGTCGAACCAAATGCGTCGATTCGTGTATTTACTTTGCAAAAGTGATCGTATCGGGGAAACAGCCTACTTCGATCAGATCCGCAAACAGTTTAACAAAGCCGACGGCGGTATTCATCTTTATCATTATCTCATGAGCATTGACCTGGAAGGATTTCACCCACAGAATAATGCACCAATGACTAAAGAGAAGTCTGACATGCAACAGTCAGCTATTGAAAAACCGATTCAATGGCTTATTGAATGTGTAGCGAATGGAACCAGTAGCAGTATTTTCAGCACCGCTCAGTTAAATCAAACACCAAGTACTTTAGAGTTCGTATCCATTGATGATATGCTCACAAAATTTACCCAGTGGATGATCGAGGAATCAAGAGATACATCATCATATACACGAGATCGTTTCTCGAAGACCTTGACTAAGATTCTTGGATCTAACTATAAAAAGCAAGTCGATCGAGTGCGTCGAAGAGGATACGACCTATCCGTTGATTCTCTCAGAGAAATGATTATCAAACACACTCGACGAACTGACTTGTTCGATGATAAACAGTAATCAATCGAAAGTTAGGATCACTATTTTTAAAAGATGCGATGTATGAAAAAAAAATCTTGGAACTCAACCCTCATGTTGAGTTTCCATCCATCTGATATGCTTTTGAGATTTGAAGTAATATGTTCTACCTCTATATTGATAACGACCGCCGCATTCACAGATAACCTTCTCAACAAGTCTGGCTTTATTGAGCTCATTGTATTGCTTGCATTTCTCGGTGAGCACCTCTTTATTGGCTTCCCAGTATTTCTTTGTATTCACTTTTTGCTTTTGTCTTTTCAACAGTCCAAACGGAGGAACCTTATTCACGCAAGTTTTCTTGAATTTATTGATCCATAAAGTTTCATAAGCGTGCAGCTGATGCCTATCGGCAACTTCATACTGCTTGATCAACATAATCTTAAATTCGTATGGACCATACTTTCGGAAGTATGAATAAATTGCGATTTCGCTTGCTGTTTTGCCTTCATCCCAACGCTTGAACTGAGACCGATGTCCGATCATACGATGCTTGAGTTGATTAAATGTACTACCAACGTAGCAAATGTCGCTTTGGCTACAAATGATTTTATAAACTGAACCGATCATGACTATTGTTATACTTATAGCATCTTATACATCAAGATCAAACATAACTAAAGTTATCCCAATCGAAAGCTCCCGCCTTTAATGCGACGACGAGTCATGGGAGGAGCCATTCCTACTCCGCTCACATCCTTCACCAAACCACGCAATGGAGCAGCTTCAGGTCCAGCCGCGGTAGCAATTCCGTCCAGAAGTCCGGAAGTGATTGGCTTCCAATTTGACTTGAGGAAAGTCCATGCAGCACTAGCACCCTTCTTAATACCATTCCAGAGATTACCCCAGAAGCCAGAGCCACTAAGTCCTGATTGATGAGTACGTAGAACTTCGCCGTGCGACATATGTAATGTTGTTACTTTTCCAGATTCATAAGCCTTTACAAGTTTCTTGTAATTCTCAGGATGGAAATAATGCGAATGGCCTTTGTTCCACTGGGAGTGGCTCAAACGAACGGGTTTGCCATGTAGGACTTTGACAGCCTGCGCATGACTCAAATCGACGGCAAATTCCTTGTACATCTAAATTGAATATCTGGATTACTTATATACAGAGCGAGAGACAAAAATGTCAAAGGTTAATAAATCCAAAACACTCAGTCTGAATGAAATTAAAAATATTATCACTCGTGATATCAGAATGGGAAGCGAGTATGATAATTTGTCCGACACTACAGTAAATCTATACACCAGACAACTGATCAAGCTTTACAAGGCCGGCGTTGCGAAACAGCAATGGTCCTCTAATGAGTTCATTTCCAATATTCACTATCCAAACAAATACGACGATGCTTCTTTTCAAAAGACGTTCAAGGTTCAAAACTCAAGTATCATTGTGCTTCTGATGAGCATCTATACAAGCAAAGAGAGTCTCATATTAACACTGAATGCCATGTGCAAAATGGTCAAGAACAGATTTCGTGATGCATTTGCATACTATAATACGATTCGAAAAGAACTGAGCAAGCAAAACAAAGCTGAAAAGCTGGACAACGAACTGACGCCAGAGGAAGAGAAGAAGTATATCAGCTATGAAGAGCTAATGTCCGTCCCAGGTGAAGTTGCAAAGGTGCTCACCGACACGTATGGTAAAGTATTTCTATCTCGAGCCGAGTTTGAGCAGCTAGCCAAACCAAAGAGATCTGATTACTTGAAGCCTGTGTTTGATTACATCACGTTGTGGTTGAACGTGCATTATCCACTTCGTTTGGTATGGCCGAGCGTTCTTCTCAGTCCAGACGAAAATGCAAATTACCTCCAAGGAAACGTTTTACATCTCAATGATTTCAAGAATGTTCGTCTCATGGGACCACAGACGATTCAGTTGGATAGCACCACGATGCGCTTGATTAAGTCCTACCTCGACTTCTTGGCTAATACGCTTGGAGAGCAGCCTAGTAAGCTACTATGGCGCATTTTCAATCGACAGCCAGGTGAGTATGATTATACGAATTCAAGCAATAGCTTTAGTCAGGTTCTATCGAAGCTCTTTCTAAAATACAATGGAAAGCCAATGTCAATGAATATGATCCGGCACATTGCTGAGTCTCATTTGATCCAATCGCCAGCTTATGCTAAACTTACCAATCGCGAGAAGAACGATCTACACGCCAAACTACTACACAGCACCATGGCTGCTAACACGAGCTACAACAAGATTGCAAACCGAGCAAATGCTTCCGAAGTATCATTTAAACCAGACGATTCATACGACCACGCTCCCGAGCAGCAATCAAAGCTTGCCGACACCTTCGGTGTCTCGCCTCCTGCAAAGCCCGCTACAGCCCCTCCTGCAAAGCCCGCTGCAAAGCCCGTGAGCAGACCTAAAGACCGTCGGGAGCGCATATTCCATGGTGCTTTCACACCTACTGGCAGCGACAAGACGCTTGAGATTGACATCTTTGAGAAATAATTTATTTGATATAACATACAAAGCAGTCATGGAGCAAAAACAAAAGAGACCATACCGAAAAGCTGGTCCATTCCATGTGGAATTTCATGGACTCCAAGCTTGCTTAAGAAGCGACAAATCTCAAGTTAATATAAAAACAATGCTAGTATCTCACGCATTCGTTGATCTCTGGCGAATGATCGAAGAGGATAAAAGCTTTGACAAGGCTTCGTTTGACCATCTTGATGAGCCTGAGCGCGACTTTATGAAATACTGCTTAAACAAATGCAAAATTACTTCACGCGGGTTCGAAAGTGCGTATAATCAACTTTTGGATGGTTTGGTCAAGCGTCTAAAGATGCTCGAAGGTGCAAAAAACATTGGTGATGATTCTCCACTGATAAAAACGGAAATGAAGTAAATCCTTGACAAATTATACGAAAAAAATGTATTTTCGGCATCGTACTACAGCCAATTCAAGCGTCTGATGAAGCTTTAGATCTCTTAGATCTATTGAAATTCAAAAGAGCTGACGTATCGATATAACGAGGTTTCTTCTTCTTTTTTTGTTCCTTAGCAAGATGACTAACACTCATCTTCTGAAGCTGATTGGACAATGTTTCAATATTTGTCGAGCCGTAGTCATTTCTGGATGGCGCTACAGGTTTCGAGTGATCTACCTCGCCTGATCCATCAATCTCCATTGCCTGGGGCATTAATTGTCGTCTAATTCTCTTTCGTCGATGCATTTTTCTTTCTTTTGGATAGTATATACAAGTATATAAAATGAGCTTTCCAATTCTGTTAAATCTGAACAATCAAGTGGCTACTCACCAGTTCCGATATCGATTCTCACAGCCAATCGATTTTAGTCAGTTTGAGATTGCACTTGGATCAATATCCATCTACTACTCGTGGCGAGCAATTACTGCCCAGGTCAGAATAATAGCTTCAAGATCATATGGCCGACAGCTTCTACTACAACTACTTATTCTATCACACTCCCTGATGGCACATATTCAGCAAGCGACATCAACAACTACCTCCAATACTTTTGCATTCAGAACAATCTTTATCTGATCAATAACACGACTGGACAGTACTACTATTTCATCTCATGTGCCGAGAATCCCTCCAGTTATGCTCTACAGTTTAGTATGCAGCCAGTGAAGAATATCACTGGATACACTGCTGCTAGCGGATTTCCAACGATGCCAGCTACTGCATACACGCCTCAGCTCCAAGTAGATAATGCTGCTTTCGGAACTTTTATCGGATTCAGCCCAGCTACATATCCAGCGGCTCAAACGACTAGTGTTTATGCGGTTAATAGCAATTTGGTGCCTCAAATAGACCCCACAGCCGCTGTTGTTATTACTTGTTCAAATCTCTACAATCCAATCGCAAACAACAATCAAGTACAACACACATTCACGTCTGCTGGGGTTGAATATGGCGGTCTAATCACAACGTCTCAAGGACAAGGATTAGCGTATTGTCCAATGCAAGGAACCAATTCAGAACTGACGCTATCATTTCTCGATCAGAATATGATCCCTCTTGGTATCATTGATAACAACGTATGCATTCGTTTGTTGATTCGACCTAAAAAAATGCAACAGTGAATAATAACTGAGAACTAATTTACTAACTTCTTTTTTTTTACAAATCGCAGATCGGTTCGATAACGTTTTTATAACTCTTTCGATTGATGATATCCATCATCATCGTGCTCATTTTCTCTGATGTTGTTCGTTTGTATAGATCGATAAAGGTTTTAATTGGTATGTCAGTAGGGAAGTCGCGGCATATGATCCCAAGATCTCTCTGTGTTAGGTTTCGACCGAGTATCACATATTGAGAGTTGATTCGAATAGTCTTTGGAATACCAAAGTAGCTCTGTGAAATGTAAATCATACTGAAGCCTTGCTTACGTCCTCGGATGAAGTATTGTCCAACAGACATCTGCGTCCTCTTTGGTTCCATGACCAAGTCATCAAAGATTATCAACTTGCTAGTTTCAGAATCGTATTCACTCATTGCTGGGACCATCCCTTCCTCGATCACCTGGACGTTGTCGATAGTGTCTTTGAGGTGATCATACAGCGTCTCGTTGGTCTTTGTACAAATGACGATTTTGGTAAAGCATTTGCTCAGAAGCGCTATTATATACAGCACGGTGTTTGACTTCCCCGATCCACTAGGACTTGCAACGCACATTCTAAATGGCAGCTCGAAGTGTGGATTCTTTGGAAACTTCTTAAGTTTAGACTTCGGTATTGATTCGTAGAAGTTTTGCATTGTATAGTATAGTGATCAAATATGTCTCTTCCTCCAATTGTCAATTCTCCTCTATTTAATAGCTCTTACTTTAATGCATCTAATGGATATCTTACTATTACTACAGGCGATCAAAGATACTTGCGGCTTGGTGGTGTTGGAACGTTATCTGCATTGAGCGTGATCGGCAATCTTGATTGCGGTTCTCTGACGCTTGGTGGTTCTGCGCTTGATTTGAGTGGATTATCATATGTTTCAGGTATAACTGCTGGAACCGCTCAAGCTTCAAAGGCTCTGGCATTAGATCCTGGTAAGGCTATCACGGGTATTGCCTCTATTTCATCTACAAGTATTACTGGAACACTCACTGCTGGGGGGCAACCAAATATTACATCGCTTGGGACTCTTACTAGTGTCCTTTCTGTTTCGACAACTGCAAATAATGGAGTATCAATCTCAAATAGTTCTGCTGCTGCCCAAGCCAATATAAAATTTACAAGCAATCTTTATGCTGGGGAAATTGGAGTTCGAGGTAGTTCAGCAAGCAATCCTAATAGGATGTATTTCTACCATAACGGAGCTTTTCGAATGTTCATCGATTCAACTGGAAACGTCGCCATTGGAACTCTACCATCTTATCAATTGGATTTAGGTGGGTCTGGAACTGGAATTAACACTGGATCGCTAAAATTCAATGGAACTACTTTTGATCAATCATTGTACTTGTCGATTACTCAAGGTGGTGCTGCTGCTTCGAAGGCTGTGGTGCTGAATTCAACTCTTGATTATAGTGGAATCAATAATTTAGGATGCTCCATCCTTACTGCTTCAACGAGTATGGCTTCACCTGCTATCACAGTCGATACGATCAATACCTCTGCGGGTCTAAATATTAACTACACGAATTTAAATCTCAACGGATCGGCAATGACATCTACTGCTGCTAAACTCAATTACAACGATATTACAACTCTTGGGGCGTTTCAGGTATCTAAAACAATGACATTGGATAGTTCTGGTGTAGGCTTGATGCCTTTGGGCACGTCGAGTACCAATTGTTTGCGTTTTTACGGAAATACAGCTAATCGTGAAATAATGAACATTTATCGAGTATCTGATACAAATGGATTGGTCATTGCATCGAGAACAACATCAGCATCAAACAACAAAACATATCCGGTGTTGAATTTAATATCTACTGATAATCCTAGCTCATTCGTAGGCGGTGTTTCAGCTACAAGTGCGGATTTATTCAATATCAATTGGAATGACAAGCCATCCGTGGGTTTTACGTCGCAAACGCATAGATTTTGTTTCAATGTTGGCAATACTCAGCCGTACAAGAGTGGTTTCCCTCATACATACACCCTGGCTACCTCAGCGGATGCGTTTTGTATAATCCTTCCGGATCGTCTCCTACACCGTCAAGTGGTTGTCTTTACCTTGTTTCTGACACTGTTAATAAAATGATATTTAACACCAACACGCCATACACTAGTTCATTTGGGACTGCTCCTCTCACACTAAACTCTGGTAATGTTTATATTAAAGCGTCTAATGCACTCAATGATGGAACTGCTAACTACGATATGCCGATTTTCATGGAATCATCAAATGCAACGCCCATTGGTTTTGGATTACAATTGAGCAACGCCACAAATGCAACCTCGACTAATAGCGCATACTTTGGAACTTCAACTACCAATGATTTGGTTATGATGACTGCAAACACACGAAGACTTACAATAACCTCGGCTGGTAGAGTTGGTATCGGGACTGGATCTCCCTCAGCGTTTTTGCACGTATCAGGATCAAACTCATACACAGTTGGTGTTGGTGGAACATCAAATTGTTATCAATACAACGTGCAAGGAAATATTTGGAGCAATCTTGGTTTAGGCCCAGTCAGTATTACAGTGTCTGCCATCTTTTCTTCTTCAATATTTTGCTCGCAATTATTTACACAAGCTCTGACAGACGACTCAAAGAGAATATTACGCCAATCTCAATTACATTGGAGCATTATGATCAGTTAGAGCCGGTTATCTACTCATGGAAAGGAGAAAGCAAGCCTAAGCTTGGTCTGATCGCACAAGACGCAATGAAAGTGTGTGGAGAAATGGTTAGCATTATGCCAAACGAAAATATGAAAGTAGAAGGCGACAATGATTTGGAAGGATATCAATACACCCTTGATTACTCTCAACTTGGCGCATTGAATGCTGCTGCTATCAAACTTCTAACTAAAAAAGTTAATGAGTTAGAAAAAAAATTACGCAAACAACGTTCGGTTTAGATAAAGATTCCATCGAGCCAGCCTTTTAATTCAGCTTTGTACTGATTCATAGCATCTCGTTTCATTTTATGCTTTCTTGGCGGTTTAGGAGCATTGTCTTAAAAATATTCTTTGCCTTTGCGTTGCTCAACAGCTTCACCAAATCTGTGTCGGATACTTTCGTACAAGTTATTTGCAAATGAGCTTTTGAAGCTGTTGATATCGTCAGTATATACTTTTTTTATCCCAGCATTCAACTTGCGTAATCTCTTCTCCTCCTTTATTTCTTCGTCATCACTGCTTTCAACATCCGAGTCTTGAAAGAGTTGTCGAGTAATCGAGGGTTCTTCCTCAGCTCGTTTAGCAGCTTTTTTTGTTGCTCGTTTGTCCGTGGGAGATTTATTTGGGGGAGTTGCGGTTCGTTTTCGTTTCAGAAGTTTTTCTGATTCTTTCATGACTTCATCAGCAAATTTATCAGCAATTTCTTGACGCCTTCGCATTGAATCCTCTCTTCTAAACTCTCTTCGTTTGTTAAGATAATTTCGAACGTGGTCATCCACCACCTGTTTCAAAGTCTTTTTTCCCTTAATATATGCTCGAGTATTGATGGCCTTTTGGGCAACGTCATGTATGCCGCTATAGAAATCGTCGGATGAATCTTCAGGTGCAGTGGGCTCTTCCATATTGAAGTCTGCGTCAGTTGATTGTGGAACGTAAGTATGCTTCTTCTTACTTGCTTTAGGAGCCTCATGTGCTTCACCTTTAATGATTTCAGGAGGCCCTTTGGGACCTTTGAGTAGTTTTTTTGTGATTTGATCATACTCATAATCACGATTCTTCGCCATCACTTGCTGAAATAAATTCGCAAGTGAATCAGCACTTGCATCATCCAACGACTCGTTTTGAATTAGAGCCTTCAGCTTTTTGCCTTGAACAAAATCGCTCTTTGCCATGGCATTGTAATAGCGATCATATGCCTTTTGCTTGGTCTGATTATCGGAGAAAAAGCCATTCATGATTGATTTTGATTAGCCACGTATATTGAAGATGATTAAAAAAATGTGGTTAAATACAATTACATTACGATGTTGCCAAGATCAGCCTTGAACAGGACCTTGTGAAACCGTACCCATAGCCGTATCGACTGTTGCTACAACCTCACGCAATACGTGGTAATAAATGGTTAGAGCGTAGTTGCAGTTGGAAGTTCCAGACACGATAATACTCTTGCTCGCCCCATCTTCACTTGGAAGACGACGACCAATATCAACAGCAACAAATCGATAAAGTGATTCCCATTGACGCTGAGATAGCAAACCGGCCGAGACAACATCATCAAGACCACCATCACAGCCTGACTTTGACATCTCCTGCACGAACAAATCATATCCGAAACTCACGGGGTTGTTCCAGATAGGGACGTTTCCAACTGTGATCTGCAGATTTTTCAATGCAGCAAATGGACTTGTCGTAGCAGGTACAGTCGAAAATGGGCTGCGGAAGGGATTAATCATATCCGATACAGTCGCACCTGCGGTAGGATTCGTAATAACAGGTTGCATAATCAAACGCTTTGGATTAGCAATGCCATTACTGACAGTCCAAGTGAAGGAGCGCCTGGAGCAACAGTAAATTTATTCGTGATTCGCTCAAAGTAGCGGAAGGTTTTCTTCTGAGCCAATGCATGATCGGCGCTGGGATTAGGCGAGTAGGTTGGAACGAGAAGACGCGAGAACGATTGCGAAGGAGTGATACCAGTTCCTGCAGTTGGAGTTCCATTGACGTCGGCAGTGATAGTAAGCGTGGTCGCAGATGCAGGAAGCGCAAGGCCACCGGCCAAAGCAGTTGTCGTTGCACCACTGCTTAAATTCCAAAGGACTGGGCAGGTGTTGCCAAAATTCATATTGTTGCTCAAACTAGCAATAGTAGTAGGCGCAACAACGCCAGCAGTACCAGTTGTAATCAAAGTAGTAGATGAACTGTTGTAATTGAGGTAAATGAAGCCGCGCGTATTCTTCTGCATTGGGCATTTCTTGAAATAGTCAGAAATATCCCGCAACTTAATGCAAGCCAAGTAATGCGCGACATAAAATGGCGAACCAGCTGCAACGGCACCAGCAGGTGCCACATAGACTTGAGGTTTCGATACGGCTTAAAGATTTGCACTGCCTCCCATCACATCGAATGCAAGCTTCGTGCTTTGTTGATCAAGAGCGGTAAAAAGCGATCGTTCGGCGGCTCCACGATTCGAGTAGGTGTTAGCTAAACCAAACTCACCGATGCTATTAGTGGCGGTCATAAACGAAGACGTGGCCAAGTTTTCGAGTGATTGAGCTGCTCCGCTAGATCCTTGGATCGTTGGAGTAGAATATTCATCCAAGACAAAGTTGCTAGTTGGACCATGTTTGACATAAGTATTATAATCCGTTTCAGTGATAGCTTTGAACGTTGTATTCACATTCTCATGAACTTGATTCGTTTGGACAGTGGTTCCATCAATAACGACTTGAACACTGTCAATGAATTGCCATGCTCCGGCCTTTGGTACCAATTGATCAATAGTACAGGCAGCAGTCGAAGTGACCGAACCAGCACCACCATTAAGAATTTGAAGCTTTACTGGAAGCTCGATGACGGCTTCTTCCCAATTTACGAAAGCGGCTTGCGAAGAGATGGTCGAAAGATTAAATTGAATTTGACCGGCATATTGACCGGTGTTAGACGTTAAGTCCTGAATATACGTCCATTTCTTATCACGGAAGAGCGTCTCAGCTGGAGCTGGTTCGACGGAATGTTCGAAAGCTGAAATATCAGAAGCAGAAGACATAGTTTATGCGATTATATTGATGACGATTATATTATAATCGCCGAAAAAATAAAGTACCATGAGTGAAAAAAGAATTATTAAATTGTCTAGAGCGACAGACGATCAACTAATGAAACTTGCCAATTCCCTTGGTGTCAAAGTAGATCAAATTGATTTCAAACAGCATTTGAATAGACATAAGGACTACTGTATTCTAAACATGGGAACGCCTCAGATCGGCGGGACACATTGGTTAGCAGTCTCAAACAAACATAAGACTTACTTTGATCCCCTCGGCTTGCCAAGATCACGTGTGATACCAAAGGATTATTCCTATCGCGAAGTTGATATTCAGGACCCTCGATTTGGACATTGTGGGCAGTATTGCGTCCTGTGGCTTTACTATCTACAGCACAATAAAGTAAATGGATTCTATAAGCTCTTCACAGGCCAGTAATAATTTTTGCTGGAGTTATATAGAGATGGATCTTACAGACTTGGATTACAAGATTATCGACGAATACGAGAATTATGAGAAGTTCTTTGTGAAGGTGTTTGGTCAAGGCGAAGCGTTCTGGTGTTATTTCATTTGCTATGATTTAGACGAGGATGCGTTTGTTTTACAGGTCGATCAATTGCTTTGTCGTGAGCATCCATTTAAATATGGAGAACGCATTATTGTAAGTGCCGACTGTTGCGAGCTCGAGATGTAATACAAACTTACTTTGTTCTAATATACACAAGCAATGAATGTTGAATATATTGAAACGCATGAGCCGGAGCCAATTTGCATTGATGAGAACTACTACGCATGGCCAACTCCTAAATCAAAGCCAGAAGTCATTGTTGAGTCAAAACTTACTTTGGATGACTTAAATCGCATCACCAAGAATACTTCTCCAGCCAAGGTTTATATGGTGGAAATACCAAGTCTTGAGCGATTGCGCGCTAAGTATCAGTGAGGTTCATAATTTTCTATGATGTCTGACTACTACAATCCTGTAGTATATACACATTAGCAGACTAATAATTTTTTTATGAATGTCGTACTCAGGAATTGTCAGTAGCCTACGCGTTATAGTGTCATCGCTAAATATTGTATGAGTACGACACATTAGCGGAATCGACATTATCGAAGTGTCCATGTGTGAATTATTTTGTATTATTTATCGAAACAGGGGGGTGTTGCTATGTTTCGACACACTTAGATGCCGAGCTCATTGTTGTGATCGGCATTGTGTCCGGCTTGCGACCAACTATTATGTCCATCTTTCTTTTCATTAGAAGCAGCGATAGCAACTCTCGATCAAGCTATATATCTCAGTGTCCAGGTGTCTATCTTTTTTTCAGTTTTATAAGGAATATTATAATAAGTAAAAGGGGTATAGGGGGTAAATAAAAAAAACATATAATTCTAAAATGGATTTTTTCCCACGCTGGACATGGACACCTGGTCCGCATTTATCTGAATTCATAACATTAGAAGTGTTTCATAACTGATATCGTTGCTTCTGATAACTAGAATAAAGGTGGTCGCCTTTTTTTGTCGGTACAATACCGGTTTTACGCGGGTAGTGTCGTTCATTAATTCATGATTGTTTTTGTCCAATCCGATCATGAATTCATGGTGGTTTCGCACAGCGTGTCATAAATTCATTATTTTTGTCCAATCAAATCATGTTTTCATGGTTTCACATCAGTCTCATGAATTCATCATTTTTGTCCAATCAAATCATGAATTCATGGCATTGCCGAACTTTCCCTAGTGCAAAGAGAAGATGGACATGAAAGACCAGCAGAAGCGTCTCGCGCAGCTTGTGCGTGACTTGGAAACGAAAAAGAGTTTGTGCTGCGTTCGAGACTACCCAGGGATCACTCTTGACGACCTCAATCAGTACGTGGCGAAGCACGGTCCGCTTGCCAACCCTGTTTTCGGTGAGCAACCTGCGTTCTTCATCGACGAAGGCCACTTCACGCCATATCGAATGGTTGTGTATGGCAATGAGAAAGTGGCGGCTGAGATAGCAAGGCTTCTGGGTAACTGGTCAAAATGCTCAGATGAAGGAGGAAGAGTGACAACTTCACAAGGAGCTTTCGTTCTCGAGCAGCGTCCGAGGCGACCGACAGTCCGAATGCCCGATGTCGCGTACACGCCGCGAGATGCTGACAGAAATCTATCAGCCCAGCAAAGTTGGACGTATCGTGATGAGCCGTTTGCCCCATCATTCGTAGTCGAAATCGATAAACTTGCTGGTCAAGGTTCCCAACGCCGCGCACTCGACCGAAAGATGCGAAGTGAATATTTCCAGCACGGTGTTCAATTGGGATGGCTAATTGACCCACGCCCGGACCATCAGATTATGTACGAGTACAAGATCAATGCTGACGGAGGAGTGGATTGCGACGGTGCCACTGCGTGGAGAGATCTCGATGGCGGTGATGTGCTTCCAGGTTTCAAGCTGCGTGCGGCTGCGTTGGAGATGGTTCTGAATCAAGATTCTGGATCGTCATCGGAAGAAGAGATTGACTTACAATGTCCGTATCCGCGTTGCAGAAAACGATTCAGATCTCCTGGTGCATGGGCTGCCCATGCTGAATGGCACCGTGAGGAGCGAGCTATAGCAAAATATTTAGCAAATCAGTCGTAGTCGAGATTAATACTTCGAAGTATTCTCATCATTTTTAACATCAACAATGCCACTTCCGTCCGCTCATCTCATCGTCCGCTCCTCCTTTGCATAAAAAAGCATCCAGAGTACCCCTAGACTCCCATAGAGACAGCGGTGATGTACTATATAGTACATCATCGCTGCCTCTAAGGGTGTCTAGGGGTACGCTCGATGCCTTATTAGGGGTAGGAAGAGCGGACGATGAACCCTAAACGATACGCTCTGTCCGCTACCGGAACACTTAACTATGTATGTACCATGAAGTACATAATCGGATAAATCGTAACCTCTTTGACGGACCCTACTCACTTGCTCTTACAGTTTGCTCCAAGGATTCTACCCATGGTCTTCGAAAAGCGATCTCGTGTATATGATGATGCATTTCGTGATTCCTCAATCATCCATTGAGTGAACATGGAGAGCATATCATCAATTGTTACGAATTCCAAACTATCCGGCGTTTTCTCAATCTGAGAATTTTGGAAAATGTTGTTGATGGTAGAATTGGTAACACATTCGATAAGCCATTGAATAGGCCTCTCAATAGCCGACTTCTGCATGTCGGATTTCTCTTTGGTCATTGGGGCGTCATTCTGTGGGTGAAATCCTTCAAGGTCAATGCTCATGAGGTAGTGGTAGAGATGAATGCCACCATCTGTCTGGTTGAACTCATCGATGATCGCTTTGAAGTATGCCTTATCATCCAGACGATCGCTCTTGCAGAGCAAATAAACAAATCGACGCATTCGATTCGATGTTCTAACGCTGTATGAATTATTGGATGCAATCGCAATGTTGTTGCAATCTTTGACGCGATATGGATTAATTCCTTTTGGCTCAATCATACACGTCGGCTCAGTAATACAATCTTTGAGCTCGTCTTGATCTTCATGGGATGATTGCTTGGCATTAGCCGCGTCGTTGAGAATGGTCAAAACCTTATGCTCACGGGCAGAATTAAATCGACCGGTCAGAATTTTGATCTTGGGTGTCTCCAGACAGTATCGTGTGCCAATCACATGATTCTTTAATATCTCAAAGACGATGTTCTTACCACACCCTTCTTCGCCTTCGAGAACAACGCATGCTCCTGTTTTTGATATGGCATTTGAACATACCACGCAAATAGCTTCATATTATAGTTAAGTATATCTTCCCGGCCACCGCCCCAGATGTGTTTGATATGATCTGTAATGCACTTAAACTTCGTTTCATCGACAGCAAAGTAAGGGTCGTAAGTATGAAAAAACCCATTGCATTTGTTGAAGACTTCATTTGAGTTCCAATTGATTGTGTTTGATCGACTATCGCAAGCTCCTGTTTTTGCATTGTATGGCATAAAATCTACTTTACCAAACCTGATGTCATCACGGTAATGTAGATCATGTCTGATATTCGCAAACTCAGGATGTGATCCGTATCAAAGTCTGTGTTATCAGTCTCAATTTTTCCATCATCGTCAAGCTCGATCGCGTTGTTGATGTTACAGATCATATCAAACTGTTTGATATCTTTGACAACCGCGTAGTCAATTTCTCCGAATGCATCCCGATTTTTAGTCAAGTAGTATCCGTTCCCTCCTTGTAAGATGTAGGCAATGTTGTTCTTGATAAACTTGTAGAGTTTCTCCATTGTGATGACTTCTTTCTTTAGACTAATAATATCTAGATACGTCTCTGGGTTCTTACAATCAAAAATTGGTGGCAGTTCTCCTTTTTCGTAGTAAATGTGAAACTTTGGATAATAAGGAACAGTAAATTCGTCATCTTTCTTATTATTTTGATTCTTTTGTTTCTTTCCTTTGATTTCCGTTGGTTCGTACTCTGCTTTCCTCTTGTTGTGTTCTACTTGATCGATTCCGCCAGCAATGGCTTTGATTTGAGACTCAGTTAGCTTGGGATGATACTTGGATGTTTCCCAATCATTGAACACTTTCAACGCAACGGCTTGATCAATCGATCTGTCACGGTAGGTAGAATGCACAAATATGTCTTGCGCATTAAGCCAAGATCGGCGTGTTGCTTGCGATATAATGCACCAGCCAGTTCCAAGTATTATTATTATTCCTAAACCATGACCTCTTAATCATACAACATAGTTTGTATAGACGCTGATCGTACAGTTCATTTGCCACGCAATATTGAGCGACATTTAATTCGTCAATCACGATGGGGATGTTGGTCATCATTTGTCTATTCTTGCAATAGTAATGAACCAATGTCGTGCTGCCTTGCTGGATATAAAAGCAATAGCGATACCCATCGAAGTATGCCCTTCTGTCTGTCTTTGCCGAATTAGCGATATCCAAGCCATTGCTGTTAATGTATTCGTCGAAAGCACCAATGAACGCCGTGACATCTAGCGAATTCTCTTTAACATCGTACTGTAATGATGTGTCCGCTTCGATATAATTCTCGAAGAAGAACTCATCCTCATCCTCATCATCCATCCACATCCAGTCATCACGCGGTGTTGTGTGTAAATCAAAAGGAGTTAGATCAATCTTAGTTGGAATGACATCATCCTCATCAATCGAATTATTTAATTCCGAATCCAAAATTTGATCCTCTTTATATACCACGCTATCCGCGGTCACCGGTGCGACAATCGATTCATCCCCATTTGGAACTTTACTTACTTTGACATTCGAAGACTCGACGGGCTTGATCGCCGATGGTTCTGGTGTATGAACCACCTCAACAATAGCTGGGGTACTAAGTTGAGGCGACATTTCTTCTACTATACTAGTTTCCTCGACAATAATTTCCTCTCGATCAAAACTAATCGGGTGCTTGCCGCATCGTACTTTGCTGCGAGCTAGCTAACACTGCTCCCCGTTGTTTTTGATAAAATTGCACATTGTATCTGTATCTGTATCTGTTTTTATATTCTTATTATATCTGTTAAGATGGACTCATTTTTTATGGTGTCATACTCAGGAAACTCCACCTTAAGAAAAGTGTCCAGGTGTTTTATATTCTTTTGAAAGCTTCATTGAAACAGGGTTTTTTTGCATTATCTAGTTGCTACTAGATGTCGAGGAATAAGTTGGTGTCCAGGTGTGTGTCCAGGTGTGTCCAGCTTTGGTGTCCAGCTTTCTTTAGATCAGAAGCGACTATATTAATTCTAGATCAATCTATGTTTGTTAATGTCCAAGTGTCCATCTTTTTTTCTATATTCTTATAGGAAACATAATGAAGGAAGGGAGTATAGGGGGTAGTATACAAAAGCATAAAAGTATAAAAATGATTTTTTCCCACACTAACATGGACACTTTGTCCGGATTTATCTTAATTCATAACACCAACGTGTTTCATAACTGATATCGTTGCTTTTGATAACGAGAATCGAGGTGGTCACCTTTTTTAAGTGTGTAATTTCAACATCATTCTGTTTGTGCAACATCGCGGGTTTTCAATCTGGAGCACTGCAGAGGGTGTAGTGCTCCAGATTGAAAACCCGCGAGACTTTTGTCTCACAATTACAAACCGGTATTTCTTGGGGTCGGTATATACTGGTATTCATTTATTCGTTGCGATGAAAATAATACTGTTCGTATTCTAAAATCGTTCTTATTGATTGGGTCACTAAATCGGGGTATTATTGCTGGTTCAATTCATACGACCAAAAAATGAACCAAAGAAGCCAACAAGTTGCTTTCACTTCAGCACGATACACGCTGAATTACTTGTTACTATGAACGCAATTAATGCAAGTAGAAAAAATGGAATATTCCTGCGTCATCTTGACGAATTGCGATCTTGTTAATGATGACTGCATTTGCCAGCGGAAGATTAGCTCTGACAGCGCCGGCAGCCACAGCGGCAGTGACCGCACCTGGCGGGTGTGCAAATGCTTGAGGATGAGCTAGCTGGACTGCAGCCCTGCATGGTTCGAGATCTTGATAATGGTCGAAGTGAAAAATCCATCTGTGGCAACCTTCACTGCTGTCTCGACGTGCGTTGCTCCTCATTCCAAATGTTGCTATCGCGTCACAAACTGTTCCGACAGCAACCTGACCTTGCCAATTCGGATTAAAGCGAAGGACCAGAAGAGGCTATTTATCAGTTAGATCAAGTTCTTTTTCAAGAACTTGCCGCTGCTCGTCACTTAATCCGATCAAGGACTGCGTCAGTTTAGCGGCATTGATAGGAAGGAAGTGCGGGTCCGATGCGCTGCTTCCATTCACTAGCGCGAGCACATCAAGCTCGCTAGAACTCCTCTCCATGCACCGACCCCGACTGCATAAGCGCCGCGTCGGTCTTCATCTGCTCTTCTTCATCTCGCTCTTCTTTGTCTTCGTCTTCTTCGCCATCTTGAACAATGAATAAGGGAAAGAGAAATCTCGAGTACCCCTACACACCATCGTCCGCTCACCATGTGCATAAAAAGGCATATAGAGTACCCCTAGACACCCTTAGAGGCAGCGATGATGTACAATCTGTACATCTAGAGTACCCCTAGACACCCTTAGAGGCGTACAGATTGTACATCACCGCTGCCTCTAATCTGTACATCATCGCTGCCTCTAAGGTGTCTAGGGGTACTCTAGATGCCTTTTTATGCACAGGGTGAGCGGACGATGGTCTGTAGGGTACTCTTTCAGACCTTTGATTTTCCGGACCAAAAACGGAGGCCTTACCACTTGGCTATACTTCAAAATAATCTGTTCAAGAGTTTTTTTTAAATATTCTCTAATTTTGTCTGTACTTAGTTTTAACCATAATTGCCCACGTGGTATTTCTGTGCCGACACGTGTCGGCTTAGGGTCACAGTCACAAAAGGCTAGATCCGCCTATTGTGAAGTACATTAATCAAAAACTGTAGGCGGGTGAATGTAGATGTGTGAATCGCGAAAACTAATTCTACTTGTGTATATTTGCAACTAGCTGTTGTTGCCTGTTTGGAGGTGATCTCAAGGAACTCCTGTAGCCATTTCCCTACATATCCCGCATGGTCAGGAGTCCAGGGCCAAGGCCACAGGGCTCACTGCAGTGAATCTTTGCCACGCGTGTACATGTACGCTGGAGTCAAGGCTTGTGTTGCAATCAGAGCGATTCTCCCACTTCACGCACGCGAGGATTGGCAGGCGAGTCACGAAAAAGGTCAGCTCAGTGTAAACGCCACGTTGTGGCACCGTCTGCTGCCCGGCTTGCTGGTGGCCTTCACAGTCTGTCGCGAGCATGTCTACAGCGAAAGCTTTGAGCATTGCCTATAGCTTTGGTTTGGATCTCATCAAGCGGCGTGGTCCCGGTGGGCGACCAAAATAAAGCGGTGGTACTGCAGCGAAGTTGAAGTGTCCATTGTCAAGGGAGCTCGGTGGTACCGGCCGGCTTAACATCATGGACCGGCTGAGCCTTCTGATCCACATCCCGGGCTAAATGCTGCTCAGTCTAACGAGCATAAATATCTGTTTTCGCTCGCCAAGAGAACGTCCAAATGTCTGCGGGCCGAGTTGCCATAACTCGGCACTTGACCGACTTACCATAACACGGCGCTTTACCGACGCCAGAAATTGCATTGAAAGATACTTGCACAGCGTGTGATTGATGGCGACCGATTCATTGCTCATTCTTCTCGTTGCCAAGCTCGCCCGTATGCCGTCGCATCCTCTTTCTTCTCTCTACCTCTCCCACGGGTCAGCCTTTGCTCAACCAAGGCGAGATGCTGCGGGACTAAGGGACTGTGGCTGTGAGGGGGTGGAGCCAGAAGAAGGTTAGTACACGGAATGCGGCGTTCGTTGTGAAGAAACGATTGAGTGCATCGAGTACCTCGCCAGTTCCATCAGAGAGTTTGGGCAAGGAGAACTCGCTTTCTGATGGGAGCGCACGCGAAAAACAGAGCAACAAATATTGTGCCTCGGCAGTTGTGAGTGGGATCGACGGCAACCGTGAACTTGTGAGTGGAGTTGTGAATACCGATAACGGCATTTCTGGAAGAAGTGAGGTTCATGAAGATCACGTACCACCGACCCCTGCTGAAATCCAGATTGGTTTGTATAATAGTATCGGCTTGGTGTTCGCAATTACAGATCGGGAATTTGATGGTACAATTTATCGATACCGAGTCAAGTGGAAAGATGAATCTAACGGGTATCGGTGGCCTGATTCATACGAACCGGTTGGAGTTTGAGGAGTGATGGCTTTGCAGAACAATGCGATTTGGTCGATCAATGGAAAGAGTCATCTGAAGACGATTTTCATGTGTTTTGCTTACTCCATGGCTTTTCGGATAAAATGGGAGCCTATCCACAGGGACAGTGTGCTTTTTACGCTGTCTGTATCGCGGCGCAGTTATGTGGAAGCGCGTACTGGTGACAGCAGATGCAATAGCGTCTTTTCGTCAGAAAAACCAAGGGGTTCATGGAACAGGAAGAGACCCAATTTTATCTGAACGAGTCGATCGGAACCACCCCGCAACTCCACCACGCCTGGCCACTACGCACCTATCTCTGCGTTATGCGGGCTCATTGCCACCAATCACGTCGCTCGTGTCACAGCTTGATGCCAGCAACCAAATCGATTCCAGTGCTAACCTCGCTTTTGAGGATTGCTTCTTACCACCACGAGCATGGGGATATTCAGGTTTGCATCCGTTCCAATAAAGTTGCTAGACGACTGGGTAGTCTTGGGAAAGCAGTTGTTGGAAACGAAGTAGATTCAATAAAAATGCATTCGACCTTAGTAGCTACGCGTGCATACCGCCACCACTTAGTCGACTGATGTGCTATTCCACTCGGTGGTAAAGCGCCGTGTTATGGTAACTCGGTAAGGCGCCGTGTTATGGTAACTCGGTCGAGCGTGTTATGGTAAGTCGGTCGAGTGCCGAGTTATGGCAACTCGGCCTGCTGTTTTGGACGTTCTCTTGGCGAGCGAAAACAGAAATTTATGCTCGTTAGTTTCTCCCCTCAGTCTCTGCTGCTATACTGTGGCAGCCGCTTCGTGGCATCAGGTCATTCAGTGCCAGTCCACATGCAGGCAGAAACGGGAGCGTCTTCACGTTCCCTTCCTGCTGTTCTCCTCGGGGATGTTGGATGCGCCGCGCCAGTCGCCCGATGACCTCCGTGGCAGGAAGGTATCCTCACTGCGAGGAGCTCACTTTGCAATTTGCAACCTCCGGAACAAGCTCACTCCGCCTCCCCCCTCTACCCACGATGGTCAAGTACGTGCTCACCGGCGTCGGCGGCAACATCGGCTCCTACGCCGCGGACTTCGCCGTGGAGAACAAGAAGCCCGAGGACGTGCTAGTCCTTACCAGCTCCAACGTCTCAAAGCTCGCGCCAGAGCGCGTCGAGGCCTGGAAGGCCAAGGGCGCCATCATCGAGCAGGCCGACTACCTCGACATCGACAGCCTGAAGAAGGTGTTCGAGGGCGCCGAGGCGGTTGCCTTCATCTCCACTTGGCTCTTCGGTGAGGGTCGTCGTGGCCAGATGAAGAACTGCGTTGAGGCTGCCAAGGAGGTGGGTGTCAAGCGTGTGTGCTACACGTCTTTCGTCGGTGCCGGCTCGGACCTGCCCAACGACCAGATCCCATTCTTGCCGCAAGACCACCAGTTCACGGAACAGCTCATCTTCGCCTCGGGCCTGGACTACAACATCCAGCGTGACTGGCTGTACCAGGACAACACTCCTCGCTTCTTCGCTCCGTCGTGGCGCTTCACCGGAGACCGCTGGGTCTTCAACAGCCACGGCGTGCCCGGCGCGTACGTTGCCATCGAGGACTGTGGCCGCGTGTTCGGCGCCCTGCTGCTCGGCAAGCAGGAGAAGAACACGGTCGTGGAGGTGACCGGCCCTGAGTGTGTCACGGACAAGGAGATGTTCGACTGGATGAACAGCATCAGCGGCTACAAGGGCGAGTTTGTCGACATGCCCGATGACGAGCTGCGTGCCTACTGGATCAGCCGTGGCTTGCCTACCGACGCATTCGATGACTTCTCCAAGATCCCCATGAAGCTTTGTGTTAACGACCTGTTGTGCTGCGGCGAGACCCTGGCTAACGGCTCGATGAACAAGGTGACTGACACTGTGGAGCGTCTGACTGGCCGTAAGCCGCTCGGCTACAAGGAGAACCTTCTGAAGTACAAGGACATCTTCCCTAAGAACGAGTAAAAACTTCCTTTCAGACGCAGCGTTAATGGCATTGAAAATACGTAGCTAGCACATCGCTTAGGGACGAAATGGAATCAGCTAATAAAATGCATTCATTTCAAGCAGCGGCCTGGTCGTTTGTGAAACCTCAATGGTCATCCTAAGAAACAATACGTCGACCAAACACGCCGCGTACAGGCCAAACGTTTATTTATTAGACGAGCTCAAAATGCGGTACCATGATCACAACCTCAACAATGCACTTGAGCGGCAACGATTGTGTGAGACGGATGTTGGACGATTGCATCGACGTATCCTGTCTAGTGGAAGCACTGGCCACTAGCAATCGACTCGATCCAGTCACGGGCAATCGGAACTAGAGAGTAGTAACTCGGATATCCAGGCTTCTTGTAGTCGGCACCCCAGCTGACAACGCCGACCAAAACGTCCCCATCGGGTCGCTCGACAATCAGCGGACCGCCGTAGTCGCCCGTACACGAGCTCTGGTTACCGACGGTGCGAGAACACATCATAGATTCGTCCACGAACGTTTGCTTGGAGCATTCCTCGTTTCTGAACAACTGGACGTCTGCACGCTGCAGCTCGTGAGCATGCTGGCCCTCATCTCCGGTGTTGTACCAACCGAGTTTGGTGACCACCTCGCCGTCCTTGATATCCGAGCCGCCTGACGCCGCGAGAGGGATCGGCTTGAACGAGCTGGGCTTCTGCAGCTCCAAGACGACGAAGTCATACGAGTACTCAGAGTTCAAAGTGACGTTGGGGTGGCTCAGAATCGCCACGACTTTGATCTGCTTGCCGTCCTCCGTGCCGTTGTTGTAGTGCGAGCCGATCGAAGCGTACCGGATATCACCACCAATACAAGCTCTCCCTGTGAGGAGGTGTGTTGGGCCGATGAGTGTAGCAGCACAGAAGTTGTTGTGTGTAGCGTTGACGCGCAGACTGGTGACGTATGTCTTCGTGCCGATCGGGACCGTACTGTTGGTGGTTCGCAGCGAGGCTCCGATGGAGTCGCTAGAGAGGTTACTCGGGATAAGGTCGCCCACCGATACATTGTAAGAATTGGATCCATCTTGAGCGCTGGTGCACTGGGAGCTCAAAACCATCATCAGAGGGGCCACAGAGAGAAGCACAAGTGACAACTTCATCGTGGAAGGGTTTTAACATTGCCGTGGTCACTGGAAAGAAGTGAGCTGAGGTCAGGAAAAGCTCAAATGAGCGAGTCCTTACGAAATCTGTATGAATCCGTAGACTTGACGGAAGAGGATCAGTGCAAATGCACAATGACCTTGCCTCTGAGAAATTAACAATGATAAGGTTGGAGACAGGCAAAGAGCACGCATTCGCTGATTGTTTGGCCAACAATTACAAAACGCGTTATGTTAATCCCACCTAGTGATTTGCTTCCTGCAATTGAGTTGCAACGTGAGTTTTTCCATTCTGCCCTTCGTCGATACACCGCTGGGTCGTGTAAGTTTCAGCAGCGCTTAGACACGCTTCGACACTTGTGTAATGCGCACAGGACATGGGGTCGCAGAACATGGGTAAGAGAGAATGCTCACGTATGCCACAAGACGTTACGAAAACTTTAATTAAGGAGCGTGTTACTGTATGTTCACGGCAAGACACGTCCATGATGCTGAAGCGAATAATTTTTGAAATAAATTTTTTAATTGATATTCATGAACATTTTTCTTAAGATTTTTTCAAAATAAATTTAATTGGTGCTGGTATCGGTATCGGTAATGTTTTTGGTTCTTTAATTATAGGTATTTCAAGAAATCCTTCTTTACAACAAGAATTAATGTAACATGATGTATAGGGTCTGACACCTGCCCGGTGCTGATTTTTACTTAAAATAAATTTATATAAATTTCCATTCGATTTTCAGTAGGTTTTGCTGTTACAGGTGTATCTGGAAAAACTCTAATCCAAAGAAATCCTAATCTTTTCATTATGGTGAGCGATAAAAAGTTTTGCTAACCTCAATTTAAACTGCGCACTCAGCAAAAATCGATTTGGCGTCATCATAACTGCCGATACTCTCTGAATTCTCTACGAGGCACACATGCCACTTCCTATTCTGCGATCGACTCTCGTTATCTTTATAGGTTATCGGTCTTAATGAGGGTTCTTACAACGATTGCACTGTCTTCTTTAGCAATAGAATATACTCCATCGCCAACTGCAGCCAATGCCATCCACGTCGAGCGCAAGCTTATCCTCAGTGGAGAGGTCGTCCCAAGACATACGTCGCCGGTCTGCGCATTAACCAAGACTCCGACAGCCTCTGTGGTGGATCCCTCATCACGCCGACCCGTGTCCTTACGGCCTCCCACTGCGCTATATACGGCTTCAACTGGGTTTCGATTGGCGAGCATTACCGCAATGGCACCGAAGTTGGTGAGCAGATCAAGATCGTGTCGCTCATGAGCCACCCCAATTATTCCGAAAACGTTCAGTATGCGGATGACTTCATGGTGGTGGAGCTGGAGAGACCCAGCAAATACAAGCCGGTGAAGCTTGCTGCAGCCGATGATTCGGACCTTAAGGCTGGTAAAATGGCCACCACGATGGGGTGGGGAACGAACGCAGAGACGAACAGGGGCTTTTCGTACGAGCTGCAGCGTGTGGACGTTCCTCTGGCAAGTGATGAGGGTTGTGCAGCATACGCCACCGTTAATTCGAGTATGGTGTGTGCTGGTGGGATTGCAAACCACGACTCCTGCGAAGGCGACTCCGGTGGCCCTCTCATCGTCCTGGCGAGGACGTGCTGGTCGGTGTCGTGAGCTGGGCGAAGGACGAAACATGTGGACGCGAGGGTTACTACGGCGTGTACTCGCGGGTTTTCGAGCGCTCGCGGGTGGATCGAGACCATCACGGGTGAATAATGGAACCTGCCTTCCGTAGCTATAGTAGCGGCAATCATAGAAGCCTGTCCAGAATGACTTGCTCTAGTTTTCAAAAACTGTTTTCAGTACCGGGCCTGGTCAATCGTAGTCTGTTTGGTGTGGTGGACACATTCGGACGGGCTGAACTGTGGGTGATCATTCGGCATCAAGCGGCATGGACTCCTCTGACGTGGAGCTCCCACCGCGCGGCATCCGCGGGCGCAACAAGAAGGCGGAGGACCTGGAGGGCGGCGCGGGCCCCGCCAGCCCCAGTGCCAGCAGCTCGGGCGACGCCTCCACCGCCGCCTCGGACGCCGACGCGTCGGTGGCCTCCGCCCTCGAGCAGGAGAAGCAGCAGCCGAAGCGCAGGAAGGCGGCGCTCTCCAGCGCCCAGGCCGTGCTGCACTGGTGGCGTTCCATGCGTCTGCAGTTTGGCGACGGGCTGCTGCTGCAGATCTTCTTCGTGTACTTCACGCAGGGCATCCGCTCCACGCTTTGCTCGCTGGGCACCAGCTACTACCTGAACGAGACGCTGGCGCTGCCGCCGGCGCAGTCCGAGGCGCTGCGCGCCACCGCCGCCATCCCGTGGATCATCAAGCCGCTGTACGGGATGCTGTCGGACAGCGTCCCTATTTGGGGCACGCGGCGCAAGTCCTACCTGCTCATCTTCAGCGCCGTGTCGGCCGCAGCCTACTTCGCGCTCTCGATGCCCGGCCTCATCACCAGCTACGAGGGCGCGCTGGTGGCGCTCGTGGTGGCCAGCCTCGGCATCGCCTTCTGCGACGTCGTCATCGACGGCAAGGTGGTGGAGGCCGCGCGCAGTGAGCGCGAGGACATGGCCGGCAACCTGCAGACGCTGTCGTGGATCTCCCTCTCGGTGGGCTCCGTGCTGGGCTCCATGGTCTCCGGCTACGCGCTTAACACGTTTGGCCCGCTCGGCGTGTTCTTCCTCTCGGCAGTGGGTCCGCTGTGCGTGGTGCTGATCTCCATCAAGATCCCCGAGGAGACCTACGTGCCGCAAGGAAACCTCGGCTTCCTGCAAACAGTGCAGGACCAGTGTCGCGCCCTGGCGTCCGTCGTGGTGGACCCCATCTGCTGGCGCCCCATGTTGTGGATCTTCCTGTCCAACGCGCTTCCCCCTAGCGTGGGCGAAGCCATGTTCAGCTTCAAGACCGCCGAGCTGGGCTTCTCCAAGTCGTTCCTGGGATTCATCTCAACGGTGGGCAGCTTTACGCTTCTGGGCACTACTGCGCTCTACAACGCCTACTTCCGTGACATGCCCTTCCGCCGCATGTTCTTCCGCATCCAGCTCGCCTCAGCTTGCGTGTCGTTTGCCGAGTTCGTGCTGGTCTCGCGTCTGAACATCGCGTTTGGCATCGGCGACCGGTTTTTCATCTTCGGCGACGAGATCCTCTCGGACGTGGTGGCGCGCCTCAAGCACATGCCGTCGCTCGTGCTATGCGCCAAGATCTGCCCGCCGGGCATCGAGGGCACCATGTTCGCGTTGCTCATGTCCATCTACAACTTTTCGTGGTCGGTGGCGTCGTACGGCGGCTCGTGGCTGTGCAGCTACCTGCAGATCTCCAAGACGAACTTTGCCGGCCTCGCTGCGGCCGTCACCATCCGCAGCGTAGCCAAGTTGGTGCCGCTCTTCCTGCTGTTCATGGTGCCGGCCACCACCAGCATCAGCAGCTCGTCGCTGGCGTCTAAGGCCAAGGCCAAGAGCGGCCGGAAACAGAGCGAGAGCGGCAGCGAGAGCGACGGCGCCGCCATTGACCTCAAGGTGCAGGCTTAGGCGCCAGACGCAGCAGCTTTCTCGTAGAGATGTATGTGTACGAAAATCCAATGCAGCACTTGCGCGTCAGTACCAGCGGTGCAATGTGCCAGGGTGCAGTGTGCTCAACTAGCGAATCCAGCTGACGTACTTGACGCGGGCGTATCTCACCGACGTGGGTACACTTGACCGCACGTGTCAAGCGCCTAGTTCGATCCAGTGTGCACACGTCACACATATCAGGTGCTTCCAAAGTATCCTTGCCGCACAAAAGGCAACTTGGCCCCCGCCCTCGAGTCATTCTCCAATTGACCCCCTCGAGCTCAAGCCCCACACCACCAGCCGCCATGCTGAACCTGTACCCGCCCGCCAACCACGCCGTGTACAACGGCGCCACGCTCAACTTCGCGCCCGAGATCGACCAGGCCTGCCAGGCCATCCGCGACGCCTGCAAAGGCCTCGGCACGGACGAGGACGGCCTCGTGGCCGCGCTCGGCACCAAGTCGGCGGACCAGCGCTACCTCATCTCGCAGCGCTACTCGCAGCTGTTCGAGCGCGACCTGAAGAAGCAGCTTAAGAGCGAGACGTCGGGCGACTTCGGCCGCCTGCTGCAGCTCATCGCGCGCCCGCTGCCCGAGGCCGAGGCCGCCATCCTGCGCAAGGCCACCAAGGGCCTCGGCACCAAGGAGAAGCTCATCTACCCCGTCGTCATGGGCCGCACCAACGTGGAGATGGGCATCCTCAAGAAGACGTACTACGACAAATACGGCAAGGACCTGGGCTCCGTCATGGACAGCGAGCTCAGCGGCGACCTCAAGAAGGTGGTGCTGGCCGCGCTGCAGGCGCCGCTCGAGCAGTTCGACGCCGCGGTGCACACGCCGCAGAAGGCGGAGGCTGACGCCGAGGCCTTGTACAAGGCCGGCGAGGGCCGCATGGGCACCAAGGAGCACGAGTTCATCAACATCTTGGTCACGGCCCCGCCGCAGCACCTGCGCGCCGTTAACGCCGCCTATGAGCACAAGTACAAGCACGGCATCGTGCACGCCGTCAAGAAGGAGTTCGGTGGTGACGCTGAGGACGCGCTGCTGTTCTTGGTGCGCATGGTGCTGGAGCCGCTCGTTCTACTTTCCGAGCTCTTTGAGAGCACGATGAAGGGCTTTGGCACGGACGAGAATGCGCTCAGCGCGGCACTCGTGCGCTACCACCTGGTACTGCGCGACATCCGGCCTGTGTACAAGAAGACGTACGGCAAGGACCTGCGCGACCGCATCCAAGGCGAAGTTAGCGGAGACTACGGTAAGCTCGTGCTGGCTGTCTACGACTCCCCGGCTCAGTAGGCTCGAGAGCTCTTAAGTAATTAGCGGCAAGGATAAGCTCCAGCATCCGTGTGTGTAGTACCTTCAATACCAACTCCACCAATTTGGCTTACAACCTAAGTACTGCTCGTTCATTGACGACAAAATGACGAGTGAATAAATTCAGCACTTTTATAGCTTTGGCATCTCAACTTCACCAGAACTCGCACTACTACAGTTGGCGTGGCCTTCGTCGAAGCCTCCAGGTTTGTTTTACTGAACCTCCTCGTGGTGGTGCCGGTGTCCTACCGCTGGATTTTGCTGGGTATCACGCTGGGTCTTATCAAGTGTGGGCCACGAAGCAGGAAATACAGCAGAGAAAAAGGCGTCCTCGATAATACCGATGCAAACCATCAGAACCACGTAGCTGAAAAGTATCATGAAGCTGTAGACATAAATCTGCCCGATCCACGGAGTATACGCAACGTCATTAAATGTGTCGTGGATCTCGTCACCATTCGCCACGGAAAATAGCGTCGTCGCTGTGGAGCTTGCGCTTTGGAAGCGAGGTACCTTGGCACCGAACATGACAGTTCCAAACAGCACGAAACCCACAAAGATAGGAAACACACCAACAAGAAACTGAATCACTCGCGGCAAGCCTCGCCGGAGCGTAAGTTCGAGAATGTGGAATCGCGTGTTCACCTGGAGATACCGGACGAGGCTGCCCCATTGCAGCGCACAGCAGGAGGCGAACAGAAAGCACAGTGTGTCGTTGAGCGAGAGTCTGTAGGCGTGACGCCATGCCGCCAGCAAACATATCACAGTCACGCAGTTGACGGCCAACACGAACCAGAACCAGAAATCTTTAGCTGCACCTTTGCTCAGGGCAAGCGTGAGCAGGTGCCTCGGTGAGAGGTGAGAGTAGCCTTGATGCTGTACAGTTGCAGCCTTCACCGCTGTCCATTTCAATGAAAACTCAACTGCCTGTAAGGTTAGTGCACCAGCAAAGCAAGGTCAACATTAAACAGACATCTCTCGCGCCCAAAGTGTTGCTTGACTAACCTGGTACAGGCAGATGACCCCGAGCGTGATCCAATTAAGCATGACGCTGGTGTCCAGCAGCACCGGCGGCATATCCTCCTCCTCGCCTTCCCTTTCGCTGTTCAGCAGCGGCACTCGAACGAGGTCGTAGTTCATCGTGACTTCAAGATGGCCTTGGTTCAGCAGGTCGTAGCGTATGACCACCGCCCACAGGTAGAGCTTATCTGACTCGGCCGAGTGTGTCTCCCGCCTGTATTTCACCTTCATGCCCACGACGAGCTTGAGCTCCATGGCGTCGAGCTCGTCGAAGAAGACGCGCGTCTCCTGCTGCCGCGCGGCGTCGCCGCCCAGTCTCAGTGGCGCGGGCCACTGGTCGCTGGCCGAGGCGTTGGTGATGTTGTAGCGCGTGTCCAGCGCCTCCTGGTCGCCCACATCTGCGCGCACCGTGAGCAGTGGCGGCGGCAGCGACGCGTTGCCGCTCACCAGGAAGGCGTCCAGCCCCACGTCGGCCAGCCGGAAGTAGTTGGCCACGGCCCCGTGCAGGTGCTGGCGCGTCTCGTCGATGGTGAAGAGCGCGCCCACCGGCAGCGCCGACGCGCGCGCCGCGAAGCCGCCGCTGAAGAACTCGTCGTCCACGTTAGCGGCGACCTCCTCCTCGGCCTCGAGCAGGAAGTGCGGCAGCGTCACGGCCACGGTCTCGCCCGCCACCGCCTCCAGCGCCTCCACGTAGAACAGCAGGCGCACCCACTCGTTGGCCAGCGCGCGCTGGAACGGGTGCAGCGCCGCGCCAAGCTGCGAGCTGCGCCACGTCAGCAGCACAGTAGCCGCCGCGTGCAGCAGCAGTCGGAGCTGCAGGCGCCACCTCCCCATGGATCGGATTATGCTGTTGAGATGTCATTGTCCCGGAATAGTGATCAGCCGCACACGCAACATTCTCCTACTTTCGTAAGTTTTATATAAGATTTCCCTCCAAATCGCAAGTGACGGCATTTATGTTTTCATGAATTCACGTATTTCTTGCCAGACGTGCCCCCTACTGAGTTTACACACTTCAAGTCAAATCGTGGAATCCTTCCGGGAAATCGCAAGTCCGACCGCCGACGAAAACAGAACACCCCTATTGGTTAAAACTGACTGCAGGTTTCTAGAAGCCCGCCCCAGGTCACTGCGTGCGCCGCCCCTGTAGCCGACGCGAAGGCGATTTGAAACACTTGTATTGCTTAGGATACTCGGAAGAAGTACGTTAGCAACCTCAATGTGATCAAGAAGTTAATTTGTAACGAGCTAGCCTCCGAGGAATCGAACACCGGCCGCTTTTTTACGCTAGCGGTGAAATTGATTTCATGGATTCACGCCTGACTATTTTGAGGGGTTTCTCGGGTACAAGAGGAATAGCGCACAGACAAGTACTTTGAGTGGATACCACAGTGCTGTTAAGGATCTCTATAGATTAAAGCGCATGGCGCTACCCGTCGAGTATGACGACGACATGAAGCAGCTCTTCTCGGGTATGAAGCGTCTTGAGGCAGCCAACAACCAATCCAGCACCCCTAAATCCTTGGGTAAACTGCCGCTAACCTTCTCGCTATACAATGAGCTATGCCAATCTACGCTTGCGCTTGCGCCGCGTTATCAATGGCATAAAAGAAAAACTTAACACACCAATGCCCAACATTCGCGACGAAGACCACGCTATCGAGCTCCTCAACATAGGATACGAAACGTTGAAGTTAAAACCAAGCAAGGACAAGCGTAGACAAGCGAGCAGCAACTTAAACTTGCCACAGTGTCAAGACTGATCCGCGAAAGTGGACGTGAGCGTGGTTGTGTGTTGCCTTTTTAAGAAAACGCAAACGTTCATAGCAATTCGCAGCAGCTTAGTTATCGTAAATATACGTAAAGCAGTTGCATAGTGACTCACCGCTCAGTTCCCTAGCATGAAGTCCTTGAGCTACGCTATCTGCGGCTTCACCACCTGCAAGTCCTTGTGCAGATTCGCGATTTAATAGCACTCATAGTTGCTCGGAGACACTAACTGTAAGGCTCTGGGTTGTTGGTGGTTTGAGGTAAATCAAAGACTGACTGTTATTTGCTTTATCGTTTGTTGCCCTGAATCTCTGTCTTACCTGGAGCGCTCCGATGGCGCTCTCCTTGTTGTCTTGTTGAATATGGAGGTGGTTGGTGGAGGTGAGTCGAGGCGGCCTTATTGCGCAAACTCGGTGAGTATACAGGCGGAGGTCGATGACGCGGCATCCTTGACTCGACAGAAGATGTATTGTCGTTTTGCAGATCATTACATTCACCCCGACTTGAGTGAGCCTTGGCACCGCGCGAGTGAAGCCGTAAGAAGCATGAAGTTGAAGTAGGAAGTACCGTAATCCCTTCGTAAAAGGAACAGCGCCTAGAAATCTCTAATTATGAGAATTCCCCAAGGCACCCTGCGTTCGCAAAGCTCCTTGAGTAGTGTTTGCCAATAACTCACGTGCTTAATGTCACGTTTGCGCTCCCACGTGTTCTCATGGTGCGGCAGCCCATGCCACTTCACCAAATACTCTGGCTTTCTCTTGAACACACGTTTCTTGACCAGAGCTTCAATCACGTGCAGCGGCTCCCCATCTTCGTCGAAGATCACTGGCGTTGACTTGAAATGATTCGGCCCGCGAACCGATCAGGCTTGCTGTTATCCACTTTGAGCTTGTCAATGCTGAAGCGTTGACTAAGATCTTCATGTTCGCAGGGAGGTCCAGCATGGCGACGTTACCGTGCAGTTCCTGAATCGTGTATGGACCAAACAACCGTGGAACGAACTTCCGTGAGCGCAGTGTTGTCTCGGCCGTCGCGTGTGAGATGTTCAGATCCTGCGTCGAAAGTAAGGCAAGATCGCCGACCCTGAATGGGTGTTCAGCACGTCACCTGTCGTAGAATTTCTTCTGTGCCTCCTGCGCATCCTGTAGATTCTTGCGCGCACGTTCAATTACTTGTTGGCGTTGCTGAACGAACCGTGACGCGTGTTCCACTCTTGATTGAGTTAGGTGCTCTGCGTTTCCACCTGGCAGCAAGGGGTTCCTGGGTTGGCGACCAGTGTACACGAAGAATGGCGATAGCTTGGACGACGTCGAAACAAGAGTTGCGTGCGCGTACTCAATCATCGGCAGGTACTCATTCCAGTCATTGCCGTGATACGAGATGGAACACCGAAGAGAGTCTTCCAGCGTCTGTTTTGTCTTTCCGTCTGACCATCCGCCTGAGCTCTATGTGCTGTTGTCATTGCGGCCTTGATCTTCATCAAACTGACAAGGGCTTTCCAAAACTTTGACGTAAACTTCGGATCGCGATCCGAGATGATACTTGACGGAATGCCATAGTGTCGAATCACGTTGTTGAAAAACAACTTCGCCGTGTCTTCTGCTGTAGCCGTGGTGTGGGTTGGAATATATACCGGCCTCTTAGATAACTTATCTACCACCACCATAATCGCATTGAACCGTAGGACACAGGTAAATGAGTGATGAAGTCAGTGGAGACGACTTCCCAGCAAGCGGTTGGTATAGGAATTGGCTGTAGCTTTCCTGACTTGCGCCCGGTGTTCGACTTGTACCTCATGCATGCTTCGCAGCTTTGCACGTACGCCTTGATGTCGATGTCCATCGTAACTCAGAAATACCACTGTGCTGCTGCTAGCTGTGTCCGTCGAACTCCTGCATGCGCCATGATGGCTGCGTCATGAATGTTGTGAATGACGTCCAAGCGAAGCTTTCTGTGGTTGGGTACACACAACCGACGAACAGTACCTTCGCTCTTCAAATAGATGAGCCCCTCCTGTACCTCGTAGTCACTGCTAGCGTGTCCCGTCTTCCATATCTTCTTGTAGGCTGGGTCTTTTGGCATAAGCTTTCTGGTACATCTTTTTCGTGGCTTGGTCCAGCTCAATGGAGCTGACCGTTGTCGCATTTACCACCGACGTAGCGTTAAGCTGCATCTGCACCTGGGCCGCTCCTGCTGTACATGCTGCTGAAGCAGGTTGCTTGTTGCCCAATGTGAGGGCTTGGTCACGCGATGAAATTGTGACCAGCTTATCCCAGATTGCAGCGTACTGGTGAGCACGTGGGCACACGAAAACCTTAGCGCACAAATAGGAACATGGACTGGTACTTCCGTTGTGTCACCCTTATCCTCCTCCCGTTGACGTGAAGCCGTAGGTGGGCGTGACAGCGCGTCGGCGACCACGTTGTGCGAGCCCGGGCGATGATGAAGTTTGAAATCGAAAGCGGCAAAGAAGTCGAGCCAGCGCGCAAGGCGACCAGACACACGAGGGTGCTGTAAGAACCACTTGCAAGCAGAGTTGTCCGTGACGACGTCAAAGCGTGATCCATGCATGTAATGGCGCCAACGGGTCAGTGCCTGTTGATGGCAAATAGTTTCTTTTCGTGTACGGGCCAATTAAGCTCATGAACGCCCAGCTTTTTGCTATAAAACGCCACCGGTAAGTCATGTCCGTCCTGGAGCGGTGATAACACTTCTCCAACACAGTTGTGACTGGCATCTGTTGTCACAATGAACGGCTTGTCAAAGTCGGGTAATCGAAGGACGGGAGCCTGTTGAAGGGCTAATTTGACAGAGCTGAAAGCTCGTTGTTGTGGTTCATCCCAGACCCATACCACGTCCTTCTTCACCAACGAGCTCAAAGGTAAGAGCAACTGAGCAAAGCCATGAATGAACCGGCGTTAATATCTCGCAAGACCCAAAACCCGTTGCAACTCCTGTACATTTCAAGGTGCCGGCCACTCGGCAATTGCTCGCGTCTTGCTAGCGTCCACGTGAAGTCCTGCCTCAGAAATGGTGTGTCCAAGAAAGTCAACTGAGCGTTGACCGAAGTCGCACTTGTCGGGACGGGCGTATAGCTGATTGTCGCGAGGAACTTGACAAACTTGCCGGAGATGCTCGATATGTTCCTTCATCGAGCGTCAGAAGCAAATGTCATCCAAGTAGACTACCACAAAGCGAAACGACTGTAACAGCTTTCGCATCAGACGCGTCCACGTTCCGGGCATATCGGCAAGACCCATAGGTGCCACATTCCACTCATAAATCTCGTGGTTGGTTCGAAATGCGGTAAATTGCTTGGACGTCGGAGACATACGCATCTGGTGATAGCCATTCGCCAAATCCAAGATAGAACACTGTAGCTCCCTCCATTTGATCGAATAATTCTTCGATGTGAGGCAGCGTTCGTTATCTTTGCGACCTCCGACGCGGCATTGACGAGCCGGTAGTCGATTACCCGACGTATCGGCATGTGTGTATTGTTGGAGTGGAGCCACTCGAGCCTTGATGGAAACTTGCCTGTGACTGGATCCTTCTTCGGCACCCCGAAGATGTGGCTAACCCATGGTGAGTCTGAGACTTGGATCCAGTTCTTCTTCAGGAGATCGGCCACAAACCTTTCTAGGCCTCCTGTTCCACCTTGGAAAGTCGAAAGGGGGCACGATTGCTGGGTTGTGCACCAGGTTTCAAGACCACCTCATGCTCGATCGATCGCTGGGGCGGCAGCTGTGACGGCAGCTCCTTGGGAAAAACATCAGCAAAACTCTTTGAGAAGGTTCCGTGCCCCAGTATCCACCTTAAGCGACGTCTTCACAGTGACGTGAAACAGCTTCACATATTCCCGAGCTTTCACTTTTAACTCAAATTTCTCAGCCGAAAGCACGCATAGCGATGCATACTCATCATCATCGTTCTTTTTTCCAGAAACTTGTGATGGTGGTGTACATCTTAGCGCGGGCATTGAGCTCGGACCCAGAGGCATGTGAAAGTATCCTGCTTTGACGTGGTCATTGAGCTGCTGTCGTAAATCTGGCGGCATCGGATGCTGTAGAAACTCCGGTGACACTACTGGGACTTCGACAGGCTGCTTTACTGGATGACTGTCGTTTATCGCGCGATAACTAACCACTTTACGCTGTTCTCGAAACCGCATCACACCCGTGTGCCAGTCGATACTCGGGTTGAACTGCACCAGCCAAGGATGTCCTAGAATCACATTTTGGTTCACCGAGACTTCCCATTCAATGAGAGGAACTTCGGCAAAACCTGGTCAGCAAAGCGCAGAGTTTCCACACATCGAAGCGCTGTGCGAGCCGGTGTAGTTGTGCCATCGAAGCGTTCTGCAGTAACCTTTGCAGCATCAACGAAATGTTGCGCAAGACCGGGGCGCACGATGTTTCTCTCTGCGCCACTATCGATGCGAATACGAATGGATTGTCCGTTCATCAAACCATTCGCGCGAAGGAGACCTCGTGCTTCGGTTGATGGGGTTTGGACAGCAACAATGCTGCATACTATGCAGTAACGCAACAGTGTCATCCTCTTCTTCTTCCTCTGCATCATCATCTTCGACCACACGGCGGAAGGAACTCTGGTTCGTACGGAAGGATGACTGGCCAACCGCTGGACGGGCGGACCCACGAGATGTGCTGGGAGTCTGACGCTTGCGACAGTCTGCCACGCGGTGACTCCGTTCCTTGCAGTTGAAGCACAAGTTGTTGCGCAGACACTCCTCACGTGACACAAACCGAGAGCTGCCAATCTCCATCGGCGTTGGTTCTTCGACTGGAGTCTGTGGATGATGGAAGCGGCGCTGTCCTTGAGTACGACGACTAGCTTGCTCCTTGTTCTGTCCACGCGAACCAACGTTGTGCGTGCGATCATACATCAGTGCAAACGAGATGGCCTCGGTTGTGCTGCGAAATTGGCGCAGCTTAACCTCTTGCCGAATCTCCACTAATAGTCCCTTCTGAAAATGCATTACTTTATCAATCGCAGACATGTCCTGCACTACAGATGATGCCACGGAATGCTGACACATAGTCTTCCAAGCACGAAACGTTCTTTTGGCGCAGTCTCAGAAGCTGGTCACGAAGATGCTCTTGGCGATCGGTGTCGTAAACTCAGCTGTCAACAGTTCTTCAAACTATGTGACCGACTGCAGGAAGTTGCCGTCGTGCGAGACGTATTCGCGATACCATGCTGCGGCTGGTCCTTTCAGGTTGGCAACCAGAAGCGAAAGTGGACGTTGCTGAGGTGCTGTGCCTTCGTACTTGATGTTCTTGGATTCAAAGTAGAGCTTCGCACTAAACATGTAGTCATCTACATCGTCTTCTTTTGTGCCAGCGAACGTCGGCATCTTGATACCTTCGGCACGATACTCGCGGTTATCCAGCTCAGACGTGCCTTGAGGCTGAACTGCTGGTTGTTGTTGTTGCTGCAATGTGGCAGCCATCTGGCGCTAAAGCTCTGCTGTCTGCGCCATGAACTGCTGCTGCTCTCGCATCATGGCATTGATGGAAGCAAAGAGTTGTTGGGCTGGGCCCATCTGTTGCGTCGTTGCTTCGTCCATTGTTGTGCTGGTGCGCCTACGCGTTCACATCAATCAATAGATGCAAGGGGCGCGCAGCTCCCACAAGCAAATCAATCACGAGGCCCCAACGAAGTCACAGAATCTCCCCGGGAGATCTGTTTCCGACAATGCCTGAGCTGACCGTTGCAAGTGCCCCGAAGGTAACGCCCGGTACAGATGACTAGCGCTAGCTTGAGGCAGCCTCGGTACCCGAACACTCCTATTACCACCCCAGAACGGCCACCTTGTCAAGCGTACTCCTGCCGCCCACAAGCAAAATTGCCAGCTGAATGAAAAGGTGTCGGCGGAAGACGGCTGACGAAGATGGGGTCGGCCAATGAGAGGTCACCACGTGTGGATACGTGGGACTATGCGTCGACAATGAAGGCTTCTCTTCCACAAAAGAAACGAGGCGGCGGCAGCGGAAGGAACGTGCACGCGGCACGAACGGACGGACAGATGTGTGGACGCACTCGGCGATCCAAACGAGGGATGAAGGCGGCATGCACGGCGGACACGCGGCTAAACGAGAGAACTGGGGACAAGAGGCGGCGTGCACGGCGGCTACGCGGCGAAACGGACGGGTCGCAACTGGACTGGAACTGGAACTGGAGGCGGAACTGGAACGGGACTGGAACTGGGAAGCGCGCGTTGGCTTCGCAAGTGCTACCAAGCGTAAGGCTCTGGGTTGTTCTGCTGTTGCGGCTTGGGTGGTTTGAGGTAAATCAAAGACTGACTGTTATTTGCTTTATCGTTTCTTGCCCTGAATCTGCAAAAATAAAGTATCGCGCTCCTCGATCTCACTGCGGTGGCGCGCTGACGTCCAGCCTCTTCGCTGCGCTAAACGATAGTAAATTGGCCAGTTCTTCGCACGCGAAAGAATGAACCTTATCGTCCGAGAAGCAGACAGACCAAGCATACCTACCACCGTTGATCTGCCATCCAAAGATTCTCCCCGACAAGAACTCTTTCCTGATATGCCCGTCTTCTTCGTATGTGAACTCCTTGATAAGGACTAGTTGTAAACTCGGGATGGAGACTCGAGATGGAAATTCCGTCAGCATATTAATCAAGTTTGACTTGCTGAAAAAGTATGGGATCCAAGTTTGGACCGACCACGGAAAGCAACTGAAGTCGACAACGTTGGAGTGTCGTTGAGTATAAGTCGTCTTGAAAGGGCACTAGTTCCTCCTCCTCCATCGCAAATGCTGAATTGACATGCACGGCGAGACCAACAACACTCGATTCTTGGCAAGCTCAGCGAGTACTCTCAAAGGCTTTCCACGGCAGTTACGCGTAGTTATAGCAAATCTCCACCCGAACCAAATGCGAACCAGCCGAAGTGATTATTGTACTCGCAACTAACCCAATAAAACCAATTACTTTCAATACACCCGATAATTACTCGCGAAAAATCCGCAGCCATGGCCAGCGGTTTTTTGATGCGATTTACACGTCGAGAAATCGCTTCTTGCATTAGCCGTTGCACCTTAGACTTGTACTGCCCTGTTAATGGAACCGTAATGCGTAACCTTGCTGAACACGAGTTAACTTTGTCCAGAGTCTTCTGGAGCTATGCGTACGCAGCGAACTTGGTCTTACAGGTGTGCGAGAGTGTAGCTGACGGCCAAGTGGCTATGAGCAGCGCGTACAGATCCACGAGGTGCTACCGAAGGCCGGACTTGTGTACTCCGAGCGTGGTAATCTGACGGAGGTGCTATGCAAGCCCAAGATCATGCCCATCAAGTCGGCGTTCAATGCTGCTTTGAGCTCCTCTCACGCTTCGATTTGACCCCTTTGTCCGTGGCCTTGTGCCCTTTCGGGCCTCGAAGTACGTCTCTAGCAGCACAAGCTCCTAACACTTTGTCAACTACAGCGTTTTGGCACGCTGAGCTCCAGCTGCATCGTCTTGAGTACTCATCAGGCACAGGTCCGAGGTGGAAAGATGAGGTTTGTGCCGAGCAGCGAGCGAGCGAAAACGAGCTTTGGCGCCCAGATAAATTTAGTCGATGTTCTGAGGGGATGCGCGTCGCTTTAGTGCAGACCAAACACGGACCAAAACGAAATTCACCTCCGGACATGAATTTGAAAACGGGATCTAAAACGACGTTTCGCGGGCAAAACTGTGTTTCGCGGGCGGCGTGTTCGCGAGGGCAGATTTAGGCCCAAACGTCGTTTCGACCGAGATAACTGCGTTTCGGAGGGGTCGCGAGCACGCCCTAAACAAGTAGCGAGTTGTAGATTAACCTGTATTTTTTTATGTTTCTCTTCATCTGTTCCTCTTCCTCTTGCTTCTTTTGTTTCTTTTCCGGTCGATACTCACAGTCGCGAATTTTACTTCTCTCCTTTCAGCAAGCAGCATTTCTAGCTTTTGCTTCAGCCCAAAGCTCGTTCCCAGCTTTTTGCTTTCGTGCAGCTGCTTTCAACTCTTTCGACCAGTGCAGGTTTACACCTCGTCGGACAATCAAACTAAGCTTTAGCTACACCCTTAAGGTCTGAAGCGTCGTCTACAGACTCAAAAAATTCAGATTATATTGAACAAACGGGTAAAAGGGGATCACCGGCTAGAGCGTGGCGGTCAAACCAAAGATTTCCATCACTTAGATTTGTCTTTGCCTCACAACAGTCTGTATGCTGTTTCCGAGGTTTGTTGATTTCTCGGGTTTCGGCGCATGTTACCGCTCGAGCGGTCGACTTTTTAGGGAGATGCGCTCGTGGCGAAGCCAGTTCCGCTATCAAACGCTCATTTTGCGTGATCTGAGAGTATGCAATATTAGAGTTTTTTTCGGCTTTTGTGTCTTTCCGTTTCCCCCACTTACGCTTACGTTTAGGCGCTGTAGATGCAGTACCAGGGAGATGCGCTCGTGGGGAACGTGGTTGTGCTATCAAACTCACGGTACAGTACGCCGATTTCTTAAGTACTTCACATTTTTCGAGATCACCTAATTATTTGTTGACACTATTAACTCAGCTCGAAGCTAAAAGTTAGATCATTGTACCGAACAAGCGTTCGTAGCGACCAGGTAAACGTTTCATCCGAGTGTCGCCATGACCAGAAGGCCCAGCCACCACTTGCGTCCTCGTTGTACATGGACAACTGCTTACGACCAAACTCATGAAAACAACCAATGTCGTCGAACCTGCCTTTTTCGTCGGGAGGGCCTGCCATGCTCCACTCCCCGACGAACAAGCGGTTGTCTTTTGGTGCTCGCTGCAGGTTCTCCTTCTTGTACGTGTCCAGGTGCTCGAGAATCCACGCCTCGCTCTTGTCCTCGTACCCGCGGATAAAGTATGCGTGGATCTCGTTCCACACGTTCTCGAACGCGGGAGCTCGGATCATGCCGTCGAAGCCGCTCGGTCCTTGCTCCGTGACCAGCGGCGATATGAGGATGATGCAGTGATTGCCGGTGGCACGAATTCGAGTGTATGCCTGGACGTAGTAATCGATCAGTACCTTCCGGTCGGTGGGCGGTGCGGGTTCGTTCATGAGACTGAGGCCGAGGAAGGCTGAGCTATCCTTGTATCGCGCGGCCACGAACGTCGCAAATTGGAGCGAGTTGTCGATGTTGGCTTGTGACGTGCTCCAGCCGATGGAGCCGAGAGTCACGGGAGCGCTGTTCGCGCATCCATTTTGGCTACCCTGGTGCGCATGAAGACTCACGATCACTGCCAGGTTGTATTTTACAGCCCAGTCGTTGATGAGCGTGTCGAGGTATTTCAGCCCTCCAAGCGCAAACATCTCGCCCTCTTCACCAGGTGAATCGGCGGCATCTCGAATGATCCAGTGTCCGACTGGGACACGAACGGTGTTGAGCACACCGGTGTCGGCTATCTCCTTGATATCGGACTCGGTGATCCACGTCTGCCAGTGGTCCTCGAACGCAGCGGTACCTTTTTCCTTGCCGAGGTATTTCATAACCGCATACTCTCCTTGGGACGCAACGTCCGTCGGGACATCTTGCCAAAGCGTGTAGGAGTCCCAGGACATCCAGTACTCGCTCACGAGCCAAGCCCCTAGGTTCACAGCCCTCGACCGAGCCTCCCCGCGACGAATCTTCGCCTGGATGTGGCTCATGCCGGTCAGATCAACCTTACCCGACACAGCGCCAATTGATCGTCGTTTACCGTTGATGCTGCTCTTGAGATAGCACGCCGTCTTGCCCGGGTTGTCATTCCGGAATGTATAGCCCACGCATCCGGCGGTCTGAGCGCACTGCTCACAGCACCCCATCGGGTGAAGGCCGTACGCGATGCCCAGGTCATTGCCGTAGAAATCGATGTCTGTCAGCTGTGTGGAGCAGTACTTTGGGGCCTTGATGCACTGGTAGTAGCCGGTGTTCCACGCCTGACAATACGAGCCATACGGGCAGCAGATAGACCAATCCTTGTTGCCGCAGTAGCCGCCGACTTGTGTCGAGCAAGATGACACCCGGGGTGACGTGACTACCGCCGACACGGCGCCTGCAATAGTCTTCTTGGTGTCGACAGCGCTCTTTAAGTAGCAGTGTGTCTTGCTGTCCCATCCGGCGTTGACAAACGTGAAGGCCGCACAGTCCAGCGTATCTGCGCAGCGGTTGCAGCATTCCTCCGGCAGCTTGAGGTTGGCGATGTCTGCGATGTCGTTTCCCCAGTAGTCGACGCCAACCTCGGGGACACCGCACTTGGCAGGTTGGGATACACACTGGTAGTACCATGGGTTCCACGGTTGGCAGTATTCCCCTGTCGGGCAGCAGTTGGGCCCGGTGTTGGTATTCCCACAGAACTGGCCTGGGCCAGCACAGTGCTCTGCGATCTCCTGGGAGTCCTTCAAGGAATAGATGCGTGGTGTTGCAGCCAACACTGTAAAACTTACGCGAACCAGCGGTGCGAGGCGCATTCAGTCGGCTATAACTTTTTGAGTTGGGAAAGCTTGTCACGGACTATCGCGTCGTGAAGAAACTTAAGAAGTGGCCATGCGTATGAAAGTGGCACGTTGGCGCTATCGCGTTGAATTTTTAGCTCAGTAACAAGGGAACTACAAATGAGGGGGTACACAGCGGCTAGGTGTTTCGTTAAAATCATTTGTTCATTTGTTAAGCACAGTATCATTTTGACGCGTGTGCCCAGTCCAGTTCAAACCAGAGCCCACTTGACCTAACTTGTTGCGGGTTCAAATTTGAGCCAAGACCGAAGCAATCCCCGAATCATTTGCGTCCACATCACCGTTAGTCTCCCATTGAGGAGACAAACACCTCGCCGCTGTGTACCCCCTCATTTGTAGTTCCCTTGTTACTGAGCTCAAAATTCAACGCGATAGCGCCAACGTGCCACTTTCATACGCATGGCCACTTCTTAAGTTTCTTCACGACGCGATAGTCCGTGACAAGCTTTCCCAATTAAAAAAGCTATAGCCGACTGAATGCGCCTCGCACCGCTGGTTCGCGTAAGTTTTACAGTGTTGGCTGCAACACCACGCATCTATTCCTTGAAGGACTCCCAGGAGATCGCAGAGCACTGTGCTGGCCCAGGCCAGTTCTGTGGGAATACCAACACCGGGCCCAACTGCTGCCCGACAGGGGAATACTGCCAACCGTGGAACCCATGGTACTACCAGTGTGTATCCCAACCTGCCAAGTGCGGTGTCCCCGAGGTTGGCGTCGACTACTGGGGAAACGACATCGCAGACATCGCCAACCTCAAGCTGCCGGAGGAATGCTGCAACCGCTGCGCAGATACGCTGGACTGTGCGGCCTTCACGTTTGTCAACGCCGGATGGGACAGCAAGACACACTGCTACTTAAAGAGCGCTGTCGACACCAAGAAGACTATTGCAGGCGCCGTGTCGGCGGTAGTCACGTCACCCCGGGTGTCATCTTGCTCGACACAAGTCGGCGGCTACTGCGGCAACAAGGATTGGTCTATCTGCTGCCCGTATGGCTCGTATTGTCAGGCGTGGAACACCGGCTACTACCAGTGCATCAAGGCCCCAAAGTACTGCTCCACACAGCTGACAGACATCGATTTCTACGGCAATGACCTGGGCATCGCGTACGGCCTTCACCCGATGGGGTGCTGTGAGCAGTGCGCTCAGACCGCCGGATGCGTGGGCTATACATTCCGGAATGACAACCCGGGCAAGACGGCGTGCTATCTCAAGAGCAGCATCAACGGTAAACGACGATCAATTGGCGCTGTGTCGGGTAAGGTTGATCTGACCGGCATGAGCCACATCCAGGCGAAGATTCGTCGCGGGGAGGCTCGGTCGAGGGCTGTGAACCTAGGGGCTTGGCTCGTGAGCGAGTACTGGATGTCCTGGGACTCCTACACGCTTTGGCAAGATGTCCCGACGGACGTTGCGTCCCAAGGAGAGTATGCGGTTATGAAATACCTCGGCAAGGAAAAAGGTACCGCTGCGTTCGAGGACCACTGGCAGACGTGGATCACCGAGTCCGATATCAAGGAGATAGCCGACACCGGTGTGCTCAACACCGTTCGTGTCCCAGTCGGACACTGGATCATTCGAGATGCCGCCGATTCACCTGGTGAAGAGGGCGAGATGTTTGCGCTTGGAGGGCTGAAATACCTCGACACGCTCATCAACGACTGGGCTGTAAAATACAACCTGGCAGTGATCGTGAGTCTTCATGCGCACCAGGGTAGCCAAAATGGATGCGCGAACAGCGCTCCCGTGACTCTCGGCTCCATCGGCTGGAGCACGTCACAAGCCAACATCGACAACTCGCTCCAATTTGCGACGTTCGTGGCCGCGCGATACAAGGATAGCTCAGCCTTCCTCGGCCTCAGTCTCATGAACGAACCCGCACCGCCCACCGACCGGAAGGTACTGATCGATTACTACGTCCAGGCATACACTCGAATTCGTGCCACCAGCAATCACTGCATCATCCTCATATCGCCGCTGGTCACGGAGCAAGGACCGAGCGGCTTCGACGGCATGATCCGAGCTCCCGCGTTCGAGAACGTGTGGAACGAGATCCACGCATACTTTATCCGCGGGTACGAGGACAAGAGCGAGGCGTGGATTCTCGAGCACCTGGACACGTACAAGAAGGAGAACCTGCAGCGAGCACCAAAAGACAACCGCTTGTTCGTCGGGGAGTGGAGCATGGCAGGCCCTCCCGACGAAAAAGGCAGGTTCGACGACATTGGTTGTTTTCATGAGTTTGGTCGTAAGCAGTTGTCCATGTACAACGAGGACGCGAGTGGCGGCTGGGCCTTTGGTCGTGGCGCCACTCGGACGAGTCCGTCAAAGGCTCTGCCTGGTCCTTGGGGCAGCTCGTGCGCGACGGCGACCTGCAGCTGTGACGTGCCAACTCAACTTCAACTAGCGCCGCACCCCTAATTAGGGGTGCGCGGCGGCAGAACGGCCTCGCAGGGGGCAAAGACGCAAATCGAATCTTGCGACGAAATCGCGGCAGCCCATGGCCAGTCTGCGCCGCCTGTTGCAGCGCGAGTCGCCCCCCGCGCAGTGGCCGGAGGCGCCGCACGCGCATCGCGAGCGCGCGGAGACGGCGCCCACGTCGCAGCTGGAGGCGGGCGAGGCGGGCGCCATCCCCGTGCCCAGCGCGCGCGTCTCGAGCTTCTCGCGCTTCTTCGACCGCGCGGGCGGCCGCTCGTCGTCCTCGTCGTCGTCCTCGTCCGACGGCGACGATCTGGAGGCTGCAGGTGCGCGCTACGAGTCGGTGGATGGCGGCGGCGAGTCGACGACTCACGACTTTTGCGATGCAGGTGCCATGACGTCGACGAGCTACTTCCGACCCCGCACCATGGACGGCTACACCAGATATCTCGAGTAGGCGACGAGAACTTTTCTCTGGGAGTGGGTTGACAGAGCTGACTAGTCTTTGGGTTGCAACAGAGCGGCGTTCATGGAGGGGTATCTGGAGAAACAGAGCTCGGAGGACCCCAAGCTCTGGAAGAGGAGGTGGTTCGTCATGCAAGACAGCAAGCTCTTTTACTACAAGTCGCAGAGCGACGTCAAGGAGCAGAAGCCCACGGACGAGACGTGCTGCGGCGTCATCTCCATGGAAAACATCGACTCGGTCACCACAGCGGTACGACATCTGTCCCCCATAGCAGAGGAGACGGAGGAAGGAGAAGCTGCCTCCTGCTCACAGGCGCTCACGTGCCGGTGCCACCTCTGTCTCACTCTTCCACGTCTCCTCGTTGCTAACTTGCACCTGCGTCCACTCTCCAATGCACCCGTCGTGCTCTTGCAGAAAGACTTTGGCGTCGCTGCCTTCCAGATCCGCATGGAAAGTCGGCGGTATGTATTGCGTGCCGAGTCGAAAGATATGGTAAGAAAGGTGTTCATTGTTTTCTGCTTACGATGATAAACCGACCTTTTCGTTGTTGGACTTATTGTGCAGATGCACGAATGGCTATTTAACTTTCAGAAATCAATCGCGAATATCGTGTCGGCATTGTCTCGGACACAGGTACGTCTTTTGGTGCATCCTAATCCCTATTTCCTGTCAACCTAAAGTGTCACTGCTGGTCACCTTCTTTCAGGCGGAGCATCGACCGAACCGGCTTTGCAATAGTTTATCTCGAAGAGTACGTTCAAATTTGTGTTGTAACGGGGTGCCATGGCACTCCCCATTGAATCAATGCGCACTTTACTTACCTTTGAGTGAATCTATCTGTGTTTCTGTGGGGGTGATTCTGCAGCAAAGTATGTCCCGCGTGAATCGCAGCGTGTCGTTCGACTACCAAGACTATATGGACCAGTTCCCGGTTGCAGCCTCTGTCGATGATTTATACCGTGGACGTGCAAGTGGTGGCTTTTTCGCATCAACCAGCTTTTCAGACGAATCGACGGGTGGCGATGGCTCTTCATCGTCACGTACCAGTCCTCGGCGGGCCAGTAGCCCGCTGGCGTTTGGAAGCTTTGGCCCACGGAGTCCACTTATGTTTGCGTTTGACCCGATGGATGATGTACCGGAGCACCACACCCCGCCAGTACGGCGAAGCTCTTTTGCCGAAACGAAAGAGGATAGTCTTGATCACGGCGGACAATTGCATTTAGGTGAGCGGTGGGAGGATGGAGCTGCGGAGAGTAAAAGCACAGAGACAGTCGCAGAGCCGCCTCCAATGATGCCAACCTCATCACCTCCGGTCGCGACTGGAAAGTACATTCCTCGATATCTACGAAACCGCAGCGTCGCCGAGCCAACCTCGCCGCCTCCACTTCCGGTCGACTTGTCTCCTCCCCCAGAGCCTGCACCGGCCCCTACTGCTGGTCGTTGGGTGCCCCGCCACCAAAGAGAAGGGTTCGCAGAGATGCAACCGATCGAGTCATTTTCCATTAACACTCGCGACTCTTTTCATGAGACCTTCAACGAGGACAGCTCGAGCTATTCCACCGGTGATGACGTTCATGGAGTGACATCCCTGTTGGGTGTTCGGTCTGCCATGGAAGATGTTTGCTGTTGTATCCCAGACCTCAACGCGCAATTGAAGGACGATCAGCCGCATCATCAGAGGCAATCATTTTACGCGCTGTTTGACGGTCATAGCGGTGTTCGGGTAAATGTTGTCTCTTCTTCTTCATCTATGGTTGATCAGAGGCATTTATTGGTGCTTACTTTCGCTGATTTGTCATCTGTAGGCAGCAACATTTTCCAACCAACGACTAGTGCCCTATTTAACGTCTCACGAAGCTTTCATGACTGATACACGCCTCGCATTTGAGGAGTGTTTTGCGCGAATTGATGAAGAATTTCTTGCAAAAGCTGAGGAAGAGGTGCGCAGTAGCAGAGCTCCATTATTGTGATGAAACGCTAACTTGATTTTCGGTGACTATTGCAGAGTCTGGACGATGGCACTACAGCAGCGGTGGTGCTGATCCGAGGCAACCGCTTAATCACAGCAAACATTGGAGACAGTCGGGCGGTCGTAAGCATCGGTGGGCAGGCACTGGACATAATTGAAGAGCAAACGCCTGGGCGTGAAGACGAAAGAAAGCGTATCGAGGCTCAGGGAGGCTGGGTGAAAGAAGAGCGTGAGTTGCAATTGTCAAAGCTCCACTCGATGGATTTAAGTGACCCAGAGATCCAACAGCGCGCTGAGCGTGTTGTGAAATGGGTGACAATTTATCGGGTGAATGGTGAGCTGGCTGTCTCTCGCGCCATCGGTGATATCGACTACAAGGGTGAAGCACTTTCAAAATATGAGTACTGGGCATTTCCTGAGGGGCATGACCGCGTTTTTCATGGAGATTTGGTTATCTCTGTCCCCGAATGTCAAGTAAGTTAACAGTCGGTAGATTTCAATGAGATGACTGGGGGAGCTGATCGTTTCGAATGTGCTATAGGAGATCGAGATCACACCGGAATTTGATTTTCTCATTCTAGCATGTGACGGGCTGTGGGACACAATCAAGAGCAAGGAGGCTGTCAAGTACGTCGCTGACCGGCTAAACGAAGGGTACTCGGCAAAGGTACGTGTTCATATCAGCTGTGTGTAAAGAGCAAATATGGACTAAATGTCTTTCTTCGGTGCTGTACAGCAAGCAAGTCAATCTTTGGCAAACTTAGCCATTCGGTCAGGATCGTCCGACAACGTTTCCGTCGTTATTGTGCTGCTTAACACGGAGCAGATTTCCAGCTCAATAGATGCATTCTCAAGGCAGTAAAAGAGAAGGAGATAGTCATACCCACGAAGAGTACATCAGCGCAGGTCAGGAGAGTGTGTTTTTTTTGCACCTGGACGCCCCACGTCACTCTCCTTTGTGCAGTCGAACAAGTAAAGAAGGAAGTGCCCCACAAGTCGTTAGGGCAGATACACCGCTCAAGTGTGCATATATACGTATTCTTGTCTTCCTCGGGGCTGTTCGAGGTTAGTTGTATCTAGCAACCTCTTCCAGTAGTTGCACGCTTTCCTTACTTCTCTACCGACGCAACAAGATCTTCAGAACACAAGATGAAGTCAGTAATTCTCGTTCAAGTAAAACCAAAGCAATGGCGAACAGCATACCTTGCACAATTTTTCTGAAAGCGGGAGCAGCGACAGAGTCCGGGTACTCCTCCAGGAACGACACACCTTCCTCGCATGCGCCTGTCATCTTGTTGTCCAGCGGCAAGCGTCCGAGGAACGGCACATTGAACTTCTTGGCCATCGCCTCACCGCCACCGTTGGCTGCCGGGAACACCTCCATCTGCACCGAGTGCTGCAGCAGCTCGGGCGCCTTCTCCTGCAGCAGCTACAGACAGAAAACAAATGAGTCAGTCAGCAACATCGCTCTGCCACACAGCCCCGCTGTCCACGCTCCTACCTTCATGAAAGCCGCCGTGTGGTCGTTGCCATCGGCCGCGACGAACTTGACGTCGCTGAGCGGGCGCTGCACGCCGCTCATGTTCTCCACGACGCCCAGCACGTTGATGTTGGTCTTGCGACAGAAGTTAAGCTCCTTGCGCACGTCGCTGAGCGCCACCTCCTGCGGCGTGGTGACCACCACGGCACCATCCAGGTCGGCCTCCTTCATGTACTGCACGATGCTGATGTGCTCGTCCGAGGTGCCGGGCGGCGTGTCGATGATGAGGTAGTCGAGCTCGCCCCACTGCACGTCCACCAGGAACTGCTTGATGATGCCGCTCTTCTTGGGCCCGCGCCAGATGATGGCGTCGTCGGCGTTGGGCAGCATGAAGCCGATGGACATGACGCCCAGGTTGTCGTCCACGTAGACGGGCGACCAGCCGGCCGCGCTCTGGTGCACCTCCTGGCCCAGCAAGCCGAGCATGCGCGGCACGCTGGGGCCCGTGATGTCCACGTCCAGCAGCCCCACCTGGAAGCCGCGGCCGGCCAGCGCGAAGGCCAGCTGGCAGGCCACGGTGCTCTTGCCCACGCCGCCCTTGCCCGAGAGCACCAGCAGCTTGTGCTTGACGCCGGCCAGGCGCTGCTTCACGTCGGACACGGCCGGGTCCGGCTGGCGCGCGGCGCCCGAGGCGCACAGGCTCTGGTTGGGGCAGCCGGCGCAGCCGTCGGCCTTGCCGGCCTGCTCGGACTGCGGGCCCACACAGTGTTCGTTGGCGTTGGACGGGGCTTCGGTCGCCATGGCGTTGGACAGTTCACGAGTGCGGCAGGTGCGCAGCTCGCGGAGAATCGATGAGTGACTTGCAGTGGTCGAAGTGATGGCTTGCGCATTGCGCTGGTGTGCGCCACAGCATTTTGGGGTGAGCGTGGTGTGGTGGAAATGGACGCGCTTTTGGCCAATGGGGGAAGGGCGGAATGATGGCTGAATACGCTATCAACGTACACTTTAGTGGCGCCGCTAAAGTGTATGCAACATTTTCACTTTTGTACTCAACCTGGATAGCTCCGACATTTGTTTCAAGCAGGAGTCTCAAGGGAAGACAACCTTCCCGTTAGATTCGCGCAGGTTGACGTTTCTGCTGGAAAGTAGGATGTACGCGTATAGCGCAAGACCGAGGCCTGCCCTACAAGGTCTGCTGATCTGTCAGCTCTAATAGATAGCATAGTGTGATTCTTTCGCGACATAGATTTTTCTTCTATCGATTGACTATATGCCTTTTGTTTGCAGCTGAGTCCATTTACAAAGCTATGCTATGTAGGAGAAACACGAGCTGCACGACAAGCGACATTGAGAACATAGAAAAACAACCAAGATTGTAAACAGTCCGAACGAAGCTCGAAGACTGCAATGGGCGCGGATCAACGAGCCCGAAGAACGCTGTCGAAACGAAAAATTGAAGTCCGACACGATTCTAATGCTGTACGCGCTTCAGCGCTTTCATCGATAAGATCGCGGGGCAAATCGGCGTGTTGAATAGCCATACCCTCAGCCCTTGGCGTTCCTGCTCCGGTAGCGTATCTTGCCAGCTAAAATCTTGAAGCCGTTTTAAGAACCACCAGCTCAAAACACGAAGTATCTTCACCTAGCTACAGAAGAAGAAGACCTAGTTGCCGGCCGTCGCCAAGAACTCACACGTCAGCAAAAGCCTCTGCCGAGCCGCCCGCTTGCCATCCCGCACTGCTCTCCAACCGTGGCGCTTGTCGCGGCGTGATTGGCTCGCCTTGCTGAGTCCTCGTCGCACTTAGCCGCGCGCGCACTGTACGCCAATAACTCTTTGGCTGGGCGACGCTCCTTCTCCTCCATTTCCTCCCGAGGTCCGTCGCCGCCGCCGCCGCGCCGCCTGCACACCTGCGTCCTCCCTCCCTCCGCCGCGTCTCCGGCCGTCGCCGCAGCCCCAGACCCGCCGAACCGCAGACATGAGCGACACGTGGCAGCCGCAGCCCGCGCTGCTCAACGAGGTGGTGGCCCTGCTGCAGGCCTACATGGTGCCCAACAACCAGGTGCAGCGCGAGTCCTACCAGCGCCTGCAGCAGTTCCAGAAGAACCTCGAGTTCAACCTGTACCTGGTCCACCTGCTCTGCTCCGCGCAGGCCGAGCCCAACGTGCGCCAGCTGGCCGGGCTGCTGCTCAAGCGCAACATCAAGGCGCGCGACGCCGCCGCCGTGCTCACGCCCACCGAGACGGAGATCCTGGCCGTGATCCGCGCGCAGACGCTGCGCGTGCTGGCCGACCCGCTGCCGCCCATCCGCAACGCCGCCGGCTCCATCGTCACCACCTTCGTGTCGCAGTACACGTTCCTGGACGAGTGGCCCGAGCTCATGCCGGCGCTGCTGCTGCTGCTGGAGCAGCAGGACGAGAACGCCGTGGCCGGCGCCTTCGGCGCGCTCGTCAAGATCTGCGAGGACTCGGCCGCCAAGCTCGAGAACTCGCCCAGCCGCCCGCTCAACGTGCTCGTGCCCAAGCTGCTGCAGTACTTCCACCACCAGAACGCGAACTTCCGGCGCGACGCACTCGAGTGCCTCAACAACGTGCTCATCTACATGCCCGTGGGTCTCGTGGTGCAGATGGAGAACTTCCTCGCGGGCATCTCGCTGCTCACGCAGGACCCGTCCAACGACGTGCGCAAACTTGTGTGCAAGAGTATCGTCATCTTGCTCGAGGTGGGTGTGCAGTACCTCGTGCCGCACCTGGACAGTATCATCCAGTTCATCTTGCGCGCCAACCAGGATGAGGACGAGAACGTGGCCATCGAGGCGTGCGAGTTCTGGGCGTCGTTCTGCGACCTGCGCGAGTTCAACGACATCAAGCCCATGCTGCAGCCATACCTGGCGCAGATCGTGCCGTTGCTCTTCCAGCGCATGGTGTACAGTGAAGAGGACCTGGCTAATTTCGAGGCGGAGGAGCAGAACCAGGATGAAAACGTGCCGGACCGACCGGAGGATATCAAGCCTATCTTCCACCGCAAGGCTGGCGGCGGCCACGAGGGTGGCAGTCTCGACGATGACGACGATGATGATGACGAGGACTACGACGACGACGATGATGACTCGCTTTTGGAGTGGAACCTTCGTCGCTGCTCAGCTGCTAGTCTCGACAACCTGGCCAACGGCTACGGCAACGATATTCTGCCGACACTGCTGCCTTTGCTACAAGAGCGTCTGGCGCAGGAGCAGCCGTGGCCTCTCGTCGAAAGTGGAATTCTGGCACTTGGCGCCATTGCGGATGGTTGCTACAACGGCATTACCCCCCACCTGCCGCAGCTATATCCGTTCCTGCTGCAGAAGCTGGAAGACCCGGCGCCGCTTATCCGTAGTATCACATGCTGGACACTCAGCCGCTACGCGACGTGGGTCGTTGAGCAGGGCAACCACGAGGTGCTCTTTAAGCCGCTTGTGGAGGGCATGCTGAAGCGTATTCTGGACCCTCACAAGAAGGTGCAAGAGGCCGCTTGCTCGGCCTTCTGCACGCTGGAGGAGGAAGCTCGTGAGGAGCTCGTGCCGTACTTGACGCCCATCCTGCAGAATCTTATGTTCGCCTTTGGCAAGTATCAGGCAAAGAACCTGCTTATTTTGTACGATGCCATCGGCACGCTTGCAGACTCGATCGGTGAGCACCTCAACCACCCTGAGCTGATCAAGATTCTGATGCCTCCTCTTATTGCGAAATGGAACGCCCTGGACGACCGCAGCCGTGAGATTCTTCCGCTTTTCGAGTGCCTGGCGCCCGTGGCCCAGGCGCTGGGCAACGGCTTCCAGGAGTTTGCGATGAACGTGTACGTGCGCTGCCAGCGTATCGTGGAGAACGAGTTGTTGGCTGACGCCATGTCCGAGCAGAGCCCGAACGAGTTTGACGAGGGCGACCCGGAGCTCATCGTGTGTGCTCTGGACCTAATCTCGGGAATGATTGAGGGTCTGCAGAACAACAGTGAAGCGCTGCTGAATGGCTCTAACATCCTGAACCTCCTGATGAGCTGTGTGCGTCATGATGTGATGGATGTGCGCCAGAGCGCTATGGGTGTCGTTGGCGACCTTGCTAAGCACGCACCAAACATCCTTCGCCCGGGCCTCGGCGACTTGCTGCCCGTATTGATCGAGAACATCGATCCGGACCTGCCTACTGTGTGCAACAACGCAAGTTGGTCCGTGGGTGAGATTGCAATTCGCATAGGTGCCGAGATGGAACCTTACGTTGAGAATTGCTTGGGCCGCCTCATTGGCATGATTAACCGCCCGAAGCTGCCGCGCAACCTGGTGGAAAACTGTGCTATCACTATCGGCCGACTTGGCTACGTGTGCCCGAATGTGGTTGCACCGCATCTCCAGGAGTTTGCTAAGCGCTGGTGCCGCGCGCTTGCCCACGTGCGGGCGCCGGAAGAGAAGGAGCACTGCTTCTTGGGTCTGTGCTACATGGTGAAGGCGAACCCGAACGGCATCGTTGCCGACTTCATGTTCATGTGCGGTGCTATCGCTTCGCTTGAGGGACAGCAAATTCAGCACGCGGAGCTGAAAGACATGCTGTACCAGATTGTGCACGGCTTCAAGACGAGCCTGGGCGAGAATTGGGCCGCGTACTTTGCCAGCTTCCCGGAGCCTCTGCGGCAGTTCCTCACCACGCGCTTCAACCTGTAGAGTAAGTGGTGCAACAATTGTCTGTCGTGTCTTCCCACGATGTGAAGGAGGAGATCAAACGATAATGAAGAAGTAGAAGATGAAGATGACCACAACGGAAGCTACGAAGAAGCAGCTAACGGATGGTAGAAGTTGTAGGAGCTCAGCTGGTGGTGGGGGTAACGGCAGTAGGAGTAGCAGTAGGCAGATAGCAGTAGTAGTTAGTCGTAGGTAAAGCGAGCGAGTAGGACGTAGAGAATAGTAGATAACCGATCGGCCCCCTTAACAGCAGGTTGTAGGTAGCAAGCAATAGGCTTTTCAACTTGGAAGTACTACATCACGTGTACACGATACCATACAACTATCTCAAAGCACATGACGCTCAGGCGCGTGATATTGCAAGCAGCAAGCCAAGCGAACGTTCTGCACCTACTTTATTGCTTGCTTCGCTCAGGCGGCTGATGCATCGGTCATTTCGACATCTTCCTGCCCTGCGTTCTTTTCCGACTTTTTCGTGATCGATGATTCCTCACTAAAACTTGCGGACGTCTTTGAGCGTGGCGTCTTCCTACTGCTACGGGGTGTAGCTCCAATTGGATCGTCAAACTTGAAATCGTCGGCGAGGAAGTCGTTCCATATCCGCGGTGTTGTGGAGCGCCGCGGATCGTCGCTCTTTGTTGTGTCTATATCTTCCATCTTGACATCTCCGGGGCTTTCTAAACTTGAAAACTTTTTGTCCTGCTGACCACGAGCTGCCGACTTCTTGCCGGGACTGAAGAACCCTGGAGACCCTGACGGTAGCAATGTTGGCGAGAACAAAGGGGACGGCAGGTTCGTTAGTCCTGGGAATGGTAGTGTCGGCAGCGGTGATTTCTCCTCGCTTTCGGCTTCATTCGCCAGCAAGTCGAGGAATGTTGGGCTGAGCATAGTGATACTGCTCGCAGAGCCTCTTCTGCTTCGTGTGCTACTACCCGATGGGAAGACCCCCACCGCTCCATCTAATCGCATGCAAATACACAGGGTCTATGAGAAGCTAGCACGCACAAACACCTCGTCGTTTCCAAAAGCTCACCTTTGCCTACATTTCTAGGCGGAACCTCAATAGGCGGGGGTGGAACTGCGCGTTGACTTAACGAGGAGGGCGAACCGTGTGGTCGTGCAGCCACGGGTCCCATGGTAACGCTATTTTGTATCGAGCGTTCTGGGACGGAAATCGCTCCGGCTTCGATGGAGGCGACTTCTCCTACCATTGCTTCATACCGGTTGCGCACGTCCTTGACACTCTTCCCTGGTAGTGCCGCGGCGATCTTGGCCCACGGATACGGCTTGCTGCCAGCCCAGCCTGCCAGAACAGTCTCAAACGCCTTGTCTTCCTGAAATGTCCAGCCTTTTGACCTCCGTCCGTTCCGATGCGAAGCAGTGGTCGCGGTGTGTTGTTGAAGTGGTTGTTGTTGAAGTGGCTGTAGTGGCTGGGTGCGAGATTGTACTGGTGCTTGAACGTTCATCGACTGAGCGCACTCCAGTGCTGCAGCACTCAAGGCACTGCTACCGCCGATCGGGGGTCCGGCGCCAACTCGCTTTCCTCTCGGCTTCTGGTGCTCCACGGCAGTGGGTACCTGGTAGTTTTGCCTGTTCGGGTCGTTCTGATTGCCTGCACTAGATAGGTAGCGACTTGCCGCTGCCGCCTCTGGGGACGGTGGCAGTTGTTGAACTAGTCGCTGGAGATACTGCCGTCCGTGCAAACGCACCTCCTCGATAGTGCGCGAGCCCACGTACGCCGTGATGTGTTTCCACTCGTCTCCAGTGCCTCTCGAGCCGTAGATCTCCAGCGCCTGCATGAACCTGCCGTGCTCTTCTCGCCGCCACTCCGACCTGCCTGTGGCGACTGTCGAGGAATCGTCACTTTCACGCGGAGCTGCACCACTGGTGCTGCCGCTCTGGGAGACGCCAATATTGGACCCTGCCGATGAAATCGGCTGCATGGCGGCTGAGGTCGCAGGACGCCCAGGATCCATGCCGCCTGACGCGGAAGTGGCAGGCTGCCGGGCTGGTGACTACCAGCGGAAGCGGAATACTGGAAAGGCCGCTGACCGGCGCCCGGCCGCAAGATACCGTATCGGCTTTGTGAGCAGGCGACGGTCGAGCTGGAGCCTCTATTCTGAGCCAAGCGGTATCTGGCGCCGGCGCAGGTCTGAGGCCTAGTGCTCGCTCTGCTTTGCGAACGAGAAAGCCTCGCCCCGCGCGCTGTCGCCAGATAGACGCTCAGTACAGTGCCTGTCGTTGGTGTCGCCCAGCTTGTCATGCAGGACTCGGCAGCGCTCACACGTCGCAGATACAAATTTGCGTAGTTTTCATTGCTGCACACTATTGTAACCTATGCGTTCGATTCAAGATCGCGCAGTCTTCGCGAAACGCCGCTGTAGCCATGTCTAAGAAAAAGCTCATGTAGCCATCTCGCCCGGCGCAGCAGCTGGAGTTCCGGCGCCAAGCAGCCCTAGCAGCTCCTTCGCGACATCCTTCAGCACAAGCATGCAGGGTATATGCGCTTGTCTCCAAAGAGCGTGCCGCTCCTGCGCTGCAAACCCTTCGCCCCGCCTCTTGTCGGCCCCTGGAACGCAGCTCTGGTCGAAGCCTCCAGCACAGTAGCCGTCTGAATCCGCGATGATAAGACCGAGGGCGCCGGCACGCTGCGCGTGGTGCAGCTTGAACACAAGGGGGACGCCGCCGCGCATCGCCAGCATCACCCGGTCGCGAACGGCGTGGGCATTTCGCAGCGGCTCCGATGCGTCTGGGGGATCTGCCAGCACCAACTCCGCCGACACGTCAAACAGCCGAGGACTGTAGTGTCCCGCCCAGGCCTCAAACGTGCGCTCCACCTGCAGTGCACCCTCGCTTCCGTTGTTTGACAGCAATTGCACTTGTTCTCTCACGTCGGAGAGCAAAATGTGTGGCAGAGTCGTGTCTTCCGTTTGGGCTCCTGATGTGCGGAGGATGCGGTGCGGGTCCTGGGCTATCAGCGCCGATAAGTCGCTTTGCGAAAGGATGTCCACACCGCTCACAACGGAGTAGCCAGGATCCCCGACGCCTTTCAGCACCGGAACGACAATCACTTGACCCTTCTTTCCGCCTTCTGTCGATGCAAGGCGGCGGTGGAGAGAGGATATCTCAACACGGCTACTGCGATGACTCCAGAATCCAGCGCCCAACACGTTCATAGCGGCAACACGAAATGTGTAAGCAGCTCCAGGAAACAGACCACACACCTTCGTTGATAACCATTGCGCTCCAGATGGCAACCTCTCTACGGAAACTTGCCCGTTTCCAGCACGTCCATCCACCGCGACGATCTTCTCATGTTCACGAACAAATGCTCCATTGTCAGCCCTTCTACCAGTACTGAGATCACCTTCCTCTCCTCTCTCCGGTAGCTTCTCCGTTGAGACGAGGTAAAGCTCGATCTCCCTGCCACCATCATCCTCGGTGTCAAGCCATCGCAGTGTAAGGCACGTCCCCTCTACATCCCCCACCTCCGGGACTCCACGAATCTGAGAAGGAGGAGCACAAGGACTAGTCACCACACGACGCGAAGCCCCGCTTGCAGCTCCTCGAGCCTCTCCCACTAGAAGTCGAACTGCAAACGCGTACGCTGTCTCGGCTTGCAGGCCAGTGATCACAGCCTCGAGGTCGCGCCCGTCGAAGTCGTCGCCGAAGAGTGTAGAGGGCATCCTGCTGCGCGTGAGCTGGTTGTGCGTGACATTCACTGCGCTCTCAACCTCTTCGTTGATTTCTTGGGTCTCTGGCGTACTACCACCTTGCTCCTCGCGCTTCCAGCTCACCTCGTACCCGTAGCTTGTCAGATCGTGCTTTAGCGGCTGGTACAGCTCCTGCCAGCGCAGCGTAACTGTTGTACGAGTCGTATTCATGACGATTGGCGGCCACGCAACTGGCAATGTGAGAGATGCGATGTGCCGCTCCCATCGTTTGTCATCTTGCCACTGCTTGAGTCTCTCACGGCGGGACAGTTGCTCTTCTTCGCCGTCTTGTTCGTCGCCGGCGTACCTGTTTCTTCGGTTCTTTTTAGCTAGATACGCTGGGTCTCGAGGCCACTTCACAAACGTGCTCCAGCTGCTATCGCTAGTTGTTGGGCGGCGAGAAAAAGTGGAGTCAAATGCTGGGGACAAAAGTGAATACAGCAATCCATGCACCGCGTTGTCCGTGCTTTCACTCGTCAAAAGTAAGGCATCAAGTCCCGCAGCTTGCTTGACATCCTTAACGTTAGCGGCGTCGCAATAGCAGAAGCGCAGCACTCTTGCCGATGAAGCTAGCGGTCGCATTGTCGAGAGAACTTGACCTGGGACAAAGAGCACATTGCGGCCAGGCTTGAGTACAAGTGCGCTGTATCGTTCCGGCACTCGCTGGAAGTAGTCTGTATCCAGCAGAGTAGTTTCCGAACTCCCCGCGACTTTCGCGTCAGCATCAAGTGATACTTCTCGAAGTTGGTCGCGTACCGAAGGAGGCATCACAATCGGTTCGAACTTGCGTTCAAACAACGATACGCGCATAGCGACGTCTCCAAGCGGTATTGCCAGCATGTGCAGTCCGTACGGACATGCTACAATGTCCTTGGCACTCGTAGGTTCATCAGACTCAGACGAGAACTCAATAATGGCCGGCAAGAACGCTTCGTCGCGCGACACGTTTGTACGTTGCACATAGTCGTGTGCCATGTAAAGCGGTACGCGGAAAGTTGACTCTAGCATGGCGATGCACGCCTCATCGTCTACCCGTAGCGGTCTTGTCATGTAGCGATCGTTTACACGTCCTCTCTGCGCCTCGCTGTCAAAGCACACCGCTATAAATTTTTCCATCGTGCTTTCACTGGAGTCTGCCTCCGTGCTCGCCTCTGCAAGTCCCAAAAGCTGCGCCATCGGGTCCTTCGCGTCCTCCTTCAGCTCCAGCAGCACCGGTCGCGTCTTCTCCGCATACGCCTCGAAGAACTCCTGGAAGCTCAGGTCATTCGCCGCTCTCGTCTCCACCTGCTCCTGGTCATTCTGCCGCGGCGCGGCCAGCTCCTTCCGCACGTCTCGGAAGTGCTGGCGCTGGTGCCACACATAGCGCGCGCGGTTGCAGTAGGCCACGTCGTCGGCGTCCAGCGGCGCGTCGCCCGCCTCGTGCGCGAAGGACGAGACGCCCAGCGCGCGGCACTGCAGGAAGGCGCCGCGTAACCGCGCGTCCAGCTCGTCGCTCCCCAGCGGCGCCAGCAGCAGCTCACGCAGCGGCATCTCCAGCTGCGGGTCGCGCTGCAGCTTGGCGGGCGGCTCCGCATCGTCGCCGGCGTCCGCACTCCACGGCTGGCGCAGCAGCAGCGCCGCGGCCAGCAGCGCCAGTCGCAGCATTGCGCATTAAGGAGGTGGATACGCTCTGCGACCGCTGAAGATACGGTTATGCGTTTCGGTGGTGCGCGCATGCCGTTGGGAAGGAACTTCGCACGCGTCGCAGACGGCTGCAAGAAGGCGGCGCACAGTCTCATATTGAGCCTCTCGCTAAGTGCGACCTCAAGTGTGAGTCAAGGCGGCAACCGGCACGCGCATGCAGTGCAAGCCGTGCTTGCTCGAGGCGCTTGCTCGATGCGAGGCTGGCGGGCCGGTTGAAGTGCGCACGCCAGGATGTCGGCGTTTGCTGTTAACTTCGTGCCTGTCCTTCCTGTTGCTCCCCGATCCCCGCGGTGCTAATGTATCGCAGAGCGTCTAACAGCGCACAAAAGCTCACCTGGGCCCAGCTGGAGGGCGTTTCGCCGGCACTCCAGTCGCGGGTGGCTAACGCGCGCGCACCACGTTCCTGGAAGCCGGCCGCCGCCGCAACTCTACCGTTTCGCGGCGCTGCAGGGCGAGGAAGATGCGATCGGCCAAGCTGTGGCCGCCGTGGTGCTGGTCTGCGCTCCGCGGCCCATGAACGGGGCTGCTCGGCGGTCTCTGGCACTGCGACGCAGAGAAGGGAGCGGCGGCAGCCGGCGCTTCCCGCCTCCATCTCGCCGAGCGAAGGCGCGGCCTTCCGCCGGTCACGGCAGGTGGCTTCGCCTGCCAGCTCCAGCGCCGCGGGCTGGCGGCGACGCGCTGCGCAACGCTCAAATGGACGCTGGGACCACCGTCTGCCAGTTGGTCGTGGCCTTGTCTGAAATGTCTCCGCGCGCCTCGTCGGCGGGCGAGTTCACCCACGCCGAGGCTCGCCTTTGCCCTGCGCCAAGTCCACGGCGGTGGGCTTGTCGTGCGCCCGAGATCGGCGCAACGCCCGGAGATTCTCGGCGCCGCGTGGCGGGCGAGGAATATCAAGCCGCACGCAACCAAATCAGATCCCCTTCTCGGAGGCGGTGCCGGCCGCCTCGGCACCGCGGCAGTCGCGAGCGCGCCCCATGTCCTGGGCGCGCTTGCGAAGCCTGCACACTTGGCCTGTCGATGGTCGAACAAGCTGTTGAAGCAAAGACTGGAAACTCGGGTATCCAGTCCCGTTTGTATGCCATACAAATTTCAAGCGACTTTGCTTCAGCCAGCCGGCCTTCCTCATTTCGCTATTTGCTCGCTCGCGCCCACGTGAGAAACGGAGAAATGGGCCTGCGCCTCATGTGCGTGGCCGGCGTGGCGCTGGCGGCGCTGCTGCTGCTGCTGACGGCCGCCATCCTGCGGCTCGCCGTGCTGCTCGTGCAGCTGGTGACGCTGCGCTACTCGCTGGCGGCCTGCGCGCTGGCGCTCGGCTGCTGGTTCGTGGACTCGCGGCGGCAGCGCTACGCCAAGGGCTTCTACTCGTGCTCGCGCGTACCTCAGGCGCAAGCGCCGCAAACGCAGGAACCGGAAGAAGAGACACAGACGCAGGAAGCGGAGTCGCCTGTGACGACGGCCGTGGCCCCCGTGACGCCCGAGACGCTGCCGCCTGTGCAGCTCGAGAAAGCGCCGAAGGCGCCGCCGTCCGAGACAGAGTCCGAAGACGACGACAGCGAGGTGGGGAGCTCTGCGTCGAGCGTCAAGGCGCCGGCCAGCTCGCCCGCCTCCAGGCATAACAAGAGCCTCGCAGACGTGAGGGTGCGCAGCAACACCACGGACGGAGAGCTGCAGCGGCGACATGCCACGCGCCCGAGGTCCTCCTCGGCCGTTGGAGAGACCAGACCCAGCAGGTCGGCAACTAGGACGGCAGTCGCCCCCAGCAGCAACGCCGACGTGATGGAGAGGAAGCGCCGACCGAGACGCCGTGCCGACACGGGCATGACGAACGCCGCCAAGAACAACGAGCGATCGCGCCGCGCGACGTTCACTTCCAAGCAGGACGCATACGGCTCAAGCAGGTCCAACTCGGAGATGCTGGAAGATGCACTGCGCTCCGATGGCTACTGGATCGGCGACTTCCGCGTGCAGCGGCGTCTGGTACCGCGGCGCATCTACGCCAACAGCCCTAAGGCAAACTGAGCTGCGTGCACAGCGCTCAAGACCTAATTTATTGTTCGTTTACTCCACAACAAGATTGTTTTGCTATCCTACTAGTAATTAACATACAACAAAGTCATTATGTTATCATTTATTCTTGTGCTTCTGGTCACCTTGGCGCAGCGTCCGCACATACTGCCATTGTGCCTGCGGGTCGTTCACCCCCAAGCGCTTCGCCTCTCGATACAGCGACAGTGTCGATGACGGTGGCGCTGCAGCTCGGGACGGGGACTCCTTGCTGAGAGCCTCGGCCTCCATGGCCTCCATGAAAGCCTGTTGTCGTTGCGGAATGGAGCCACGCATCAACGCTGCCTCTTTCGTTGGCAATAGCGTCGCAACAGACCTCGAGGCGTGGGATGATGACGAGCCAATTTGCTGATGGCCACCTTCAGGTTGAGCTTGGCCATCGCCGTTCTCCTTCTCCGCGTCGGGCGAAGAGCCCGCAACTGACTCGTCCGTCGAGCTTAGCGGCGGGGTTTCGTCGTTGCTTGGAGCACTAAAGCTTGGTTTCTCCTCCTCATCCTTCTCTTCTTCACTCTTGATCCTCTCTGCCTGTGTCGGGGATGGGAAAGTGATGGGGGAAAGCCCGAAGGACAGTCGCTGCTTTGAGCTCGGCTTCGACGAGTTTTTCGGTGTCCGCACCAGCGGCGATGGGGTCATCATGTCGAAATGCAGAGTGGCCGGCGTCGCGCAGAGTACTTGTCTGCTGCCCACTATAGCAATGGGTGATGCCGACCACTTCGGCGGCCTCATGCCTGGCGACTTCCAGTCGCTATTCAGCGTAGCAGCAGCGCTCAGTCTGTTCCTCTTGGCGGGCCGGGGCGGAGTTGATCGGGACGGCGGCGTTCCACGCTGGCGGGTTGCTCCGTGGCGCGGAGACCGTTTCGGCGTCGGAGGGGGCAGCACTGCCTGCAACTTGTCCATCTTGCGTTGTCGCTCTCGTAGTCTAGCTTCGCAGCGAGCGATTGTCTCTCGGCAGCGTCGATGCAGCTCCAGCGGAGGCGACGGCGATGGCGACGGCGTGAGCGACAGTCTCACTCCACTACCAAGCCCGGCCGTAGGCAGCGGAGTGCGCAGCACCTCATACTGCTTCTCGTCCTCGAAGAACCTGCTAGTCCCTAGTGGTGTCCCCGAGCTACTGGCATCTCTCTGCTGCGGCAGCGGCGAAAAGACCGCAGGCTTCAGCTCCGCAAGCGTGTCGATGCTCCAGTCCAGTGCCGAGCCGCTGTCCTGCTCCTGCGTCGGCTGCTCATCGCCCAGCGCCGCCTCGAAGGACGGGAACGGGTTCCTTCCGCTTGTCTGCGCATCAAACGGGTTGATGCTGCGGTCCGGAGCCTCGTCTTCTCCTGCTTCGGCCATGTGGCTACCGCTGATGCTGTTGTCGCCCTGCTGATTGTCGTCTGCTCGCGTACTCGCGTACCAATAATGTTGGTGCTGCTCTCCTTTGGTTGTCAAGGCAGGCGAGGTGCGTTTCAAAACCAACCCGCCGCGCATGCGAGGACGGCGAGCTCTAGCTGCGTCTCATGCATGGCTCCCCCAAAACTAAATCGCAGGAGTCAATCGATAATTACCAACGACAATCAAAAAGGTACTTAAGCAACTTAAAAATTTAGAATAAATTACATTTTGTTTTTCGCTAGATGCTATGGGGGAACATCTAAAAGATCTAAAAGGAGTTCCCAAGCAATCAACTATGATTGGCAGATATACTGCGGTCTGGACCTGTTGGTAAAGCAATTTAATTAGTCGATTCTCGCATTACATTATCGCTATGATTGGTGGATATTAATGCAATCTGATTGGATATTTATAATGTTATTATTCTCAACTTTCTTTAGGTCTGAAGGTACCAGAAGAAAGAGAAAGAAGTCGCTTTCGAATTGTGTGGTTAAACCGCGATTCGTACTTAGGTTCGGAAGCATGATTTCGTTTCACGCCGCCTCATATTGGAACGCGTATTCAACTGGAAGCCGAACCTCACCAAAACAATACCACTGGCCATGTTTACAAAACCCCACTAACTATCTGTATACCGATGCGCTTGCGGCTACGCAACTAGCTGACGCTAGGCTTAAATCAACCACCCGAAATGATAGTAGGTTGAATCTGTCTCCTATCCAGCTAGTACGTCCCGTGCAAGGTTGATTTATTAAGAACGATTGAAAAACCTGTAACAGATTCTAACTCTGAGTTAGCCGTGGCACAAAGGACTCCTGCAAGTTTTGACACCAGGCTATTCGTGCCCCCACTCCACATAGAGAAACCAGTTTCATCTTGTACAAATTCAGCAATTTCTACCGCCTTTCGATACTATAGTCCTCTCTCAATCAAACCCACTAGGAACCAAAATAGTTTCTGTTTTTTTGTCACATATACTTAACGATTTGATCCTTAGCATTTAATCACCGGATAAACAAACCTTAAGCTCTCTCACGTGTCACCTCGGCTATGTTGTCGGTGTGAAATAGAAAATCACTGATTATTCACTCCACATAGGGGGTTCACACGTACGACGGGATGGTTTAACGAGCTATCAAAATGGACATGGAGAGGTTCGAAATAGGAACAATCAACTGCGAATAATAAAAGCGCTTTTCTGCATCTGAAGTAAGAAGTTCGTACGCTGCCCACTTGGTCGGAACCCCAATTCCAGGTGCTGTTTGTAGCATGTTGGTCGAAATTTCTTTTGATATTCTCCGGACCTTCACGTCAGCTGACACTGTTTTCCGCTATAAGGAGGCGCCATGCTAGAAGACGCAAATGTGAAAGTTAATGATAAGTGATATAACCACGTACAGCTTCAATGCAGTTACACATTTACATTTAAGAACCCCACTTGGCCATTCTTAAACCACTGAAAGCGCCTGGTAGCTTCCATGTGGTGAAACCTATCATGAACCGAATGCGTTTTGATATGGGTAGTTTTAGAATATGGGCAGTATGGGAATATGACCAAGTTTCCCATATTTGTGACGCTGGCCGAGCGTGTCAGGCAGTAACGTAAGCTAGCTACACTGACCGAAGTCGGACTTGACCCTTGTTGGCTTGGGGGAAGACTTCTGATTTATTTCTGGTAGAATGCTGCGGTTGCAAGGTTATTACGTCGGAGAGATCTTCGTTGTCGCCGAGTAGGGACCCAAGTTGCGCCAATTGCGCCATTCTTCACGGAGGGGACGCGATAGTTTAGTGGAGTTAGTGGTCAGGCTGAGAAATACTATTGTGTGTTCGGTATTGGACGTTTTCATATGAAAAGACCACGCCGCTAGAATGGCCGGGACTTGTGCCTCGATCAGGGTGGAAACTTGTTCGCGGGTGCCGACAAAATCAACATCATCAGCATAAACAATCAGGCTGGCCAGGTGGTTGTGGAGAACGTTGAGCTGATAAGCCAGGTCACGGAGAGCTGCTTCAAGAAAATCAACGAATAAAACAGGGGATAACGAGTCACCTTGTGGGGTACCTGGTTGCTCATGAACGGTGAGAGCAGTGCGTTGCTGTAACAGAGTGAGATCGTGGTATCTCGGAGCAGGAATCAGATGAGTTGGAGTTCGTCGTCGTTGGCGGTCTCTTCCAGTACGGTTAGCTTGTCGCGATTAATGGTGTCGAAAGCACGCGAGAGGTTAATTCCGAGGATATAGAATCATTCTTTGTACCTCATGGCGCGCGCTGCTATCCATTTGTGAGCCCAAACTGCATTTCGAATGCTGCAACTGGGCCTGAACCCATTTTAATGTGAAGATAGGACTTGTTCAACCTTCGGGGAGATCCGGTGAATCACCTCGAGCGAGATTGCCTTGCGGATACTATTGAGGAGCGCAATAGATCGTAGGCTGGTGCATTGACCAGCTGATTTGCTTGGCTTTATGAGTCCAAGGAGAATCTTATCACCCATATGGATGCCTTCTCCTGTCGTAAGAGCTTGGCTAAGATATTGGTGAGAGGTTGGGCCAAAGTTGTGGCTCCATACTTGAGTAGCTCAGCTAATGACTTCGGGACCTACAGCGCTACCGTTGCGTGTGCGTTTAAATGCTTGTTCAAGTTCGGCGGCCGAGATTGGACAGTCAAGTGGCCGATCGGTTGCCGGACCGGATCAGTGAATTGGTTCTGGAAATGCTGCGTAACTTTTTCGACTTTTTGTTTGCGGTCGATAATGTACCTGCCTTTGTCGTCACGTAGAGATGTTAAGGGTTGGTGGAGCATGAAGAGACCTCAAGTTGCCTCGAGTATTCGAGTGGAGTGACTTGACTGTTTGATGGCTGTTGGTTTCTCGCCAATTGTTGCACTAGCAAGTAACTTAGCGCGGTCACGGATCTGGTGTAGAATGTGGTCGCATTGCTGCCGGAGAGTTGTCACGTCCTTGGTACGGTCCTTGTAGATAAGCAGGCGGAGCTTACAGTGTTCCTGGGATAGGCGGGCGAGCTCTGGATCGTTCACTTTGCCCGGTTGGTAGGCGGTAGGTGGCCGATGGATGCCTCGCGGCTTAGAGAGCTGTGTTCAGTGTGGCCTTTCAGTGATCGTTGACTGTAGCGTGGCGTTCCGGTATGTCATGGACGACTTGCTTTAGCTGACCCTGGTGAGTACAACGGGGGACAGTGTTATGTACAAACAGGTGAGTAGCTAGTTGTGGCCGCGATGGGACGTGAACGATTGCGAAGCTTGGGCAGGTCACGCATGTTTGTGGTCAGATTTTGGGCGAATGCCGCCCCATGATTTTGTTTTCACGCCGAGCTTCTGATTGTCTGGAGAGCAGATGATGTAGTCCATTGTCTGGAGAGCAGATGATGTAGTCCATTTGATTGTAGATGCTGTAGTACTTAAGCTAATGGGTCCAGGTAGTGCTGTTACCGGCGCGTTTTCTGAATGCTATGTTAGTAAGAAACAGGTTATTAGCGTCACAATGGAGGCAGGACATGGCCGTTGCGATTGCGCTGACCGCGCCCCTATTAATTAATAACAGGTTCATTATCACATCGTTGCCTAACTTTGGCGTTGAAGTCACCGAGGATTAGTGTTGCGTATCTTGTTGGGAGCTTTGATAGAGTAGTAGAGAGGTCCGAGTAGATGTGCCGAGTAGAATGTGCCGACGTTTTGGTAGGTGGGTATCCGTAGTGCGGCGAGTATGTGTTGATGGCTTTGACGCGGTAAGCGTGTGCTTAACCGGAGAGCGCGCGTTGCGCCCTACGTGCGAGGGCGCCGTGGCTGCGTAGATGTGAGCTGAGGATGAGAGGATATAGAGGGAGTTTTGTAGAGGGAGAGACCCGTGAAGAGCTGGCAGATGCGGCGAAGCGTCTGCCGGAAGCACTTAGCTAGCAAAATGCTCGCTCAGGCTTCCCGGGAGGGCGTCACCCCAGACCGACCAAGATTACGAAAAAAAGTGAAATTAAATGAATTATGGAAGCTCACGAGTTACTATTGCTGTTGGACTGGGACTTTCTGATGACTTTGGAGTAGCTTGAGCGGAGGGAGATCCATATGGGAGGAAGGGGGAGGGGGAGAACCTGACACTTAGATCTCAGCCGTTGTGGCGATATCATCCAGCAAGTGTAAGCCATATCCGCTAGTGACAGCCGGAGAAGTCGGTGGACCGCCATCAATGCCCTCTGAAACTACTTTGGCCACTCTGACAAGGGGACTAAAATCGTCGGCCACTTCTTTGGCTTCATCTTCAGTGATCACTGGTTCCGAAACTGGACTGGCAAAGAATTTAACAATTCACGGTTTAACCACAGACGCCGACGCTCGACCACGATCATGAACGTAACATCCTTACGGTTCATCCCTCGAAGCACCAACAGCGGCACGTCAAAATGCGAGGAGAGAAGGTCGTGTTGAGCAGGTGGGCAGTCAGAACATCGGATCAGCAAATTCAACGGCTGCTGTTCGTTAAGGGTAGCCACCTCAGAGGCCAATCAAGTGCTTTTGCTATTTCCTATTTCTGTTTTACCCCTCAACTTGATTGTGCTCGTAACCTGATTGACCTATATCTACTACAACACCGAAGGAAAAAAACAATCCTCGGTTGCGGCTCCAGTTGCAGGGTAGAAAAAATCTAATCGACGATGAAAGCAAAAAATATTGAGGCTTGGAGAGACTTTGCCCCTTCGATATGCCCGCTACATCCCGGTACGATATATCGTCGTGCCTGGGCGCCCGAGTTACCAATACAAACACTCACACTATTTAAGGTGCTGCAAATCATAGCACAGTGGAGTGTAAAGACAGTATCAAAAGCTGACCTACACGTCTACGCTTAGGTAAAATCATACATTTTCGTAGTAAATTAAATATCAACCATGGCTTGAATGCTCTCGTACCACATATAATTCAGGGATCGGTTGGGAATACTTTTAACTCCTTGAAGTGAATATTAGGAGCTTCTTTGTGAGTTTTTCCTTGCTGAAATCCTCTGATTCTGAACTTTACAACGCACTTTTCAGATTTTAACAAGCGATCCACGAGTCAAGATCAACGCTTTTGGGAGTGCAAGCTGCAACTACAAAGCGCACGAGAGTAATATCGACAAACAGCCTGGTATCACTACATAGATACACATCTTGGGTACGTGTAGGTACCCTGAAATAAAGCTGGAGCCGCATAGCTAGCCGGCAATCGAGGTTGCAGCTCATGCACCTCGCCATATTATTTTCTAAATCTGACTGGATGGCCATGCTTCAGGAAGAAAATCAAACAGTTGTTTTATAAAAACTATACTTTGATTGGATAAAAGCACTTTTACGACATACTATTGATTAAAACTTAACCCTCTCGCGAGTCTTTTGCTTAAAGTATCACATGCAAGCTGTAGGTATGTGGTTAGTCTCTACAAGGACACGAAATTCGCCCTTTAACTAATCTACGGTACTACTACAAATCTTCTGCAAAATCCTAAAAACAAAAAAAATTCTGATGTAGTATATATTATGCACCCAAATCGTATCTAACTGAATTAGGTTGTCTGGTTGTTTACTAAAAGGGCACAAAATGTGCCCTTTTGGATGGGTACATCCACGCACTTAAGTGAAACCCTGGATAAGGGCGAATATGTGCCCTTTTACCGCGAAAGGGTTAAACTAATGTGACTAAAGTTTGGGATGACACTGACAGGCAAGGCGACAGCAACCATAACAGGATGATGGAGCCGCCACTGCACGCGCATTGTGCTTTATCAATAAGCCTTGTCGCACTTTAACATAAGATGGGTGTAATTTATGTTCCTGTAGTGCAAGCGTTGCCACTCCTTCCTATACGAACGCTCAGCACAATCTAAAATCCATGGCCATTTTTATTTGCTACGTTCTAGGCACTTCATTCAAACGGTTACTGTGATCGCTACAGAACGAAGTTTAGCTATCTGGATGTCTACATCGCTTCATAAGATACCACACTTTCGTAAGCAATTATGCAGTAGGAAAGATTTCTTATGCGCGTTTCATAATAGTTAAACTTAATCCCAACTATTGCGATTTCGTTGACCTTGAGCTAGATAAGAATCATGAAAAGCACTAGAAGAATGCAAATTTTCATTCTTCGAGCATGATACATGAAGAATCAGCGAAGCTCCAAGGTTAAGTTAACTATATTTGGCGATAAAGCTCCTTTTGTCCGCCTTCCTGAACCTTCGCTACCATCATTGTTCTTTGCGGTTGGCCTGTTTGATTAGTGCGTGCACCCGAATTATCTTTGTGGCGTTGAAGAGGACAATATGGCTGGCAATGGCAACAGAACTAGCAGTGTCGATACGTTCGGCGGTTCTCTTTCATCGTGTGTTAAGTGATTTTATAACGATCTGCGTGATCTGCGTGGGCGAGCCGCGTAAAACTTACCGAGGTGGCTGGAAAAAGATGTGATGCTCGATGTCAGGGAGGTATATGCCGTTTTTTGCGAGAAGTGCCTCCAAAAAACTACAAGTCTTGCCAGAAGCAAGATGGTGAAAAACAGTGTAGAGCTAAGGGAAAATTCAGACATATACCTCAAGTTGGCAAGGAATGACAAGCAGGAAAAACATTGGAAGCTTTCAGCGGACAGCTTTCAGCCATTACTTCAACGGCGGTGGAGGCTACCGTCTTCTGCAGACAAAGCTGGATTTGTCATTGCAATATCAAACGTTAACGTTGGATAAAGCGATAAAAAACAGATTCGCGTAGCGCTGTATCCAACGCCTGAGTAACCAATACATGGTTCAATGGGGTTGAGCTGGAGACAGTAAGGTGGTAAAAGAATTGGCAGTGCACCACATGCGTGTATGACCTCCTGCAATTCCGGGTATGCATGATCTTTCTGATTACGATTGAACGCGGCAACAACCACGGATTTAGATACGGTTCAACGTGCTTCACAAATGTTGCATCAAATATCGCGCGATTGAAAGTGCCCTCTGTCCATTCCAAGGCCAAAATCCCAGCGCAGCCGTGACATATAACCGACTGCCCTTACGAAGCGGCAACACTACGACTGTCTTCGTATTTTGGGAGGACAAATACTCTCCAATACGCATGACGGCCGTCCTTGGTCGTCTCTTCAACGAAAACAAGTTGATCAGCGTAGAAATCTAGTGGAATCTGCCTGACTTCAATCTCATCAGAGATGGCCTCTCGAGCCGCTATTGCGAGGACCTATTTAGGTCAAAGTTCAATACTCGATAGACAGTATCGATATACGTCGTGGTAAGAGCTGGAACTGCGCCTTAATGCATTCTTGCGATTCTTCATCCAGTGTAAAACGTAGAATGTAGTTTGGCGTACGCATGAACAGCAGGAGCTGTAGCTGGCCATTGAGAACGCTGCTGGTGCTTGCTGTTTTGCTCGTTACCTCGTTCTTAAGAAACATAGCGTATTGTGCGTTGTTTAGGACCGAATACAACGCACTCACTGTCGATATATATATAGACATGCATTGAAGTGAAAGTTGATAGCTACTTAATAAAGACCATGGATCGATATTTGAAAATCAAGGTAGTTTGGGGTTTGTCGAGCTGAACTATCCATATAAGCCCGTCAGGAAAAGCACTTTAAAGTGGCAAAAGTTATCAGAGCTAGTCAAAAGCATTGTATCTAGGTGGAATACTGACTTGAAACCTAAGCCATCATCAGTATTTAAGACGTGCGCTGATCGTCATTGTGGTGAAGCGAACTCCGAGAAAGGCGAAAGGGAAAGTGATCTGCGACCGATTCAAGTGTCACTACCCCGAATCAGTGACCGACTGCCAGAGCTGAGACTGAATACCAGGATCTTGGACGGTGAGCCCTTGGAGGGCCTAGATCAATGACGCCGTGCCCAGATCACTCTGCTGCCGGTAAGTTCAGATCCGAAGCGATTTACTCGAGCTTAGATCTGGCGGCCTAGATCTGGATCTGGCTTGAGGGTTGCCTTGTGGGTGTGTGTCTTCCTTTCATGGTCTTCCATTCGACTTGCTCGGCGTCGCCTATGACGCTGGTGTTGCGAGGGTTGTGAATCCGAAGGATCGGCGGCCAAGCAATAAAGTCCGCCGATCTGGATCTGCGCTTGTAGGTCAGTGACTAGGTGGTATAATCTGGCCAATTTGTTATCCTGCTATCACAACCAATACAAGATCTACCTTCCCTGCCTTGCTAACACCTTGTAGGGTCAATGTCGTTCCCGATGGAAGGCGCTCCGCGAGGCACTTGAGCTCGCCAAGGCAAATTCGGTTCTGATTTATGGTTAAGTACTATCCCATCCCAAATCCTATCATTCCTACAACTACGCGACCACACATAATTGATCTAACGTCCTTTTTCTACTGCTACTCACCATCGCAGCTGTCCTTGATACCAGATCAGTCCAAATCATGGCCCGATCCGCTGATGACCATCCTGGATCTGGAGCCCGTGTCACCGGCGCTTGCACTGCGTCAGTGATGCTTGATCTGGGACCCACGGGTCTTGCTGAGTGCTGCCAGCGTGCCTCCATGCTTAAATCCTTCGCTAGCGTTGTAGATCCGAAGGCGCTCCTACCCGGATCCAGATCCGGGTATCTGGGTGTCGTTGGATCTGGCGCTCTGGCACTTGATCTAGCCACTCCTGAGTTTCCATACAACTGCCTGCGGTAGTACGCTTCTATCACGCTAGTGTCGACACGTATACGCACGCAAAGCTGCCACATCTGCTGTCTTGGCTCAACTGCCAATAGGTGCCCGGATCTGCACTTTGTCGCCTGAATCTCGGCACATAGTGGCTATAGAGAGCCAGCCACACTTCATAGCAGTCCAACAGCACGAGCTAAAGCTGTCTCCACTCTCCATCGTTCACGTACGACCATATCACATCGCACTTTGGGTCGCCATCCCGGATCCAGGTTAGTCACCTCGGATATGGGGTCGTATACGTCCAACCACTCCATAATCGCTCCAATCTGGTACTGGTTACTCCAAATCACTCCACGTAAGGGTACCAAGCTCTTAATAGTTAACTCGTAATGATCTGGGCCCGGCGTTAGTTGATCTACGTCCTCCATAGGCTCACCGTCCCAGATCCTGGTACCCAGTCTCAAATCTGGCAGTCAGTCACTGATCCGAGGTAGTGACATCGGATCTCGCATCAACCAGGCACAGATCACTTTCCCTCTCGCCTTACTCGGAGTTCGCTCCACCACACCTTGGATCCGGGAGTTTCTATCAATAGACGATCTTGCCTTGAACTCTTGGGGTTCTTGATGTTCCTTCTTGTTCTTGGACATTCTCGCGCTCCCCTTGAACGTCCTTGATTGTCCTTGTCCTCTACTTGTCTTGTTGGCCGCCTCCTCTGGCGGGATCTTGAGGGGGTGAGTGCCGAAGGGTGGATTCACTGGCCAAACAGACCAATCCAGCGGATCGCCACGTGTCGTGCTCCTGGTACTATGTACCAGCCCCAGTATGGATCTATACAGATCCCTAGATATTTGGAGGGGGGGGGGGGGGGGGGGCTTCCTGTCCGAAGCAACTTCTATACTGAGAAAAATCGACTCTGTTACTTGGTGGCCCGAAGGCCTGGATCCCATCTGAACCCCTATCCCCTAACCCCAGATCCGGCTAATTCCGGTTCAGGCTGCCTTTACCTACCGCCCCTGAATTTTAGGCACCCTACACCTAATTATGATCCTAATCTAGACTCCTAATAACTACCACTAAGACCGCTCCTAACTGGCTGGTCAGATCCGATTACTGGGATCTCCAAATTTCCTGATCCACTTCACCAAACTAATCACGTATAGTGGAGAACCCTCTTCGTTAGTCGGTTGTCTGGGCGCTGTTGGGAAGTTGGATCCGGCAATGTCGCCGATCCCACTACACCATATTCGCTTAATCGCTGACTAGGTACCACGGTCAGAGAAGGAAACACGAGTTCTTCACAGACCACGCGTGCTACAAGTGCCCTGATGCGAAAACCAGTGTTGTACATACGTAAGAGCTTTTGCTGCCTGTCATCCTTTGGTAAAAAGTGTGATTGTATTTCGACTTCTATGAGGGTCGTGGTGAATCTTGTGGTCTCGAGTTGTGAACCACCCGTACCGTGCAGCGCTAGTATTTCACTGTAGATGCACGCTCTAGTCCAACTCGAATGTCCCCTCTTTCTATTTGTAGCAGTTCGTTAATACGACACATACCGTAAAAGTACATGAGCTTACAGCGATAAACCATACTCGCATCACCTCGTTGAGCACGCATATCCCCTTGAGATAGTTGACAATCTGCGTGAGCTTCGAGAGCGACATTGGTGATGCACATACAGGCACCCGCTCTCGCTTTTTGCCTTTGTTCAGTCCAGTCATGATTGTCTCATCATTGCTGACTTGTTGGGCTCCCACACACGTCATAACTACAATCTTTCCGTATCTCGACGATTTACTAATCGGACGGATGACCACCTTCGAGCATTGATTACGCTTGGAAGCTGTGGAAAGCGAATGTTGAGCGGATTTGGGTACCATTCTTTCTCGCAGAAAAATGCAAAGCGTCATAAACGTTAGTTGTAGTAGTAGTTTTGTAGATATATGGCCATAACATTCCCGACAGTTGAGAGCGATTTCTCTATTTTTGGTTGGGAGAAAGTTGTGTATCGTAAAGCCATAACTGACTGCTCGCTGGAGGAAGGCATGCGTGCCAAGCAAATTAAAAGATTGCAGCAACTGGGAAATGCATTAACAACCTAACACGACTTGCACCTATACATTTGCATTGTGATCTTGCCCATATTCCATATCTTAATTCCTTGACTGCCTATGTACATAAGCTCTCAAGTTCTAAAGTTCTGGCGTCTATATGGGCAAAACGGGTTTGCCTCTATTGTGAAGGTCTGCCTGCGTGGGATGCCTGTAAGTGAGCTCCACATTCATTGACCGAGAGTTCGCCTTGGTCATAGAAGAGTGTGGTGTAACTGAGTGCTGGGAGCAACTTTAGAGTGTTGTTCCATATATATTTGTGGGACGCGAGGTGTCCCACGTGTATTTGTGTGTTGGTCGAAGCCTTACCTCGGCATCCCTGCACGAGGCGAGACAGTCGGTACATTTCTTTCTTAAGGACTGCAGGGGTTTGCATGAGAGCGCAATATTGCATCCTAGCCGTAGCTCGAAGCCAGTGGAGCAGGTCTATGAATAGACCGAACATTTACAAAGTTGCACCCAAACAGGTGGAAGGCTGGTCTTCAGGTATTGATCCAACAATTGCTGACCTTTACCGGGAAGCACATGGTTTTGGTGGGCCCATGCTGCTTGGTAGCAAGAATTTTTATCGTGTTCCTACACAAAAATTTTGCTGGGTATGCCTTGTGTCAGGCTACTCCAAGCGACTTCTGCCTTCTTAGTACAACGAACTCTCTGAATTGATTAAGGTCTCTCACTTCCCTGATGTCTAAGAAATGCATCCGGTTTCCGACTTGCTCTATCTATAACCTTGTCTGCGTAGACAAATCTTGAGCTACTCAAGCGGTCACTGGGTACACCGGATTCTTTCCGGAGACCTTCGTAGATATTGTGTGTACAAGAGGTCGTCTTGGTCAGTTGGTATTACGCTACCTTGATCCTTGCATCCGGGGTAGACCTCACTCCGTCGGGGTTTTCTCATCCGTAGTCATCGCGTTTCGGCCTTGGTATCTGTTCTCGGTGTCTTGTGGATCATTGGGACTCCTTGGTATGTCTCCTTGAGCCTGACACCTGGCAAGACAGGTAGCTCACTGGAATCGAACTGCCAGAAGCTCTTATCCTTCTCTCTTGAACGTTTATCTGTTGCCATGAACTTTATTTGCTGCATGATTATCTCAAATATAGTCATTTATGGCCTCATTTTATACAACAGTTGAGGAGTTCTATCAAGCGACCTCGACAATATGTACGCGGCAAAAACCGCCAAGATCGAAACGAGATTACCGCAATGCAAAGACCAATGTTTTTCTCGGTCCCGCCTTTTTATAGTGGCCGACTGTTTACATACAGTCGGTGCTGATTCGTATATGCATTCCATTTGGCCTCGAAGCCCCCAGGATTCGAGGCCAAATGGAATGCATATACGAATCAGCACCATCTCACGTACCGATTTCGTGACTCAGAGACGACGGACACACATAGCCGAAAGTAGGTTGACATGTTGCACTTTCCAACGAATTTATAACAATATTATTTTTTTATGATCGAACGGCATTTGTACACATCTGTCGTTTTTTTGTCCCACCGGAGTGGAAGTACGTTCTTCGTGTGTACTATTGCACTTTAGTGGCCTCCGTGAAAAAGGTCTCCGCTCCCAACAATACTTTCGCTTCACTAGCTGGGATGCAAAGATGATAGTTTTACCCGTCAAATCGAAGTCAACTATTCTCATGGTTGTGATAAACATGGTAACGCTGATAAGTTTTAATTGAATATGCTTATTGCATAACGATGATAATTGTTTACTAACAGTTTTCTGTTCACAACCACAGAATATCTGAGGAGATTCACGACAATCTACTACTGGGAAAGACTCTCCGATCACAAGCGTGTTTGGATCCAGTCCAGATATTGACGAAGGAAAACGCCCCTCACAAAGTTTCGCTGCATTCCTGTCGTCGAAAACGGGTTCGTTTTTCAATACGATAAGCTTAAACATTTTGTGGTGGAGCAGGGGATCGCAAAATCGCTGATGCGATCTCCAACCACACACGGCGCCCAGACTGCCGACTACGGGGGGGGGGGTACACCGATAATTTGGGGGGTTGCTGAGAGGCTCACCTTGTGTACCCGTCGGCGGGGCTGGCTACACTCTCCCGGTGGCACGAGGGTGGATGTTGTTCCTTGGTGGATGTGTGGGTGTTGGCACCGTCTTGGCGAGACGCAGGACGGGTGGGGGTGGTGCAGCGCGGGAAGTTCTTCACGCTGCGGCCAGGTAGATGCGGTCTTGGGCAGTAGGTCCTTGATCCGCTAGGGCATAGCTAGATCGTAGCTAGCCCTGTGTGTTACTTTCCTTGATCTCTTGCTTTCCTTGGTCTTGCCGCTTCCTATAGCGGGGTCTCTGGGGGCGAAAGCTGTGCGGGGCCTTGGCCAAGACGCTCCAAGACCTTCTGCGTGCGCTTGACAGAGGAGTGACTTGGGCTTTGTATGAGGCCAATACACCTCCCCTATACACCCAAGCCACGTGTCCTCTTGCGAAGTAGGGCGCAAATTCAACTCTGTTTATACCTTAACCTATTTCTGTGTCCAGTACTCCTTGCTAGCCTATAATTTACCTCATATGACGCGAACGATCCTTGAACTCCTTCTGCAAACCACGCATGCGCAACGATACTGGATGCAAATCATGATCAGATCGTACCGAAATGATTGCACCCGATGTATCGGATCCACGGTACCGGGGGTGAGTGAAGGTCTTGGGTGTGGCGCAGACTGCTGTGACACTGCCAGTGTACACCACACGCTGCCCTAGCCCAGGCAGCCGATCGGTCGATCTCCTCAATCGTGGCCCCCCAATCTGCCAGTGCAGAATTTCTGGCGGGCCACTCCGCCACACTTTTGCTGAGAAAGCTGACATTTGTGCTATTTTCTACAGAACTTAATGGCACCCCCCCCCCTCTCAGCACGTGCGCAACCTGCTGCCATGGCGCTACGGTGGCCCATCCGTCAGCAAACGCGTTTCGGCCTTTTTTTAGTACTCGATGAAAATGACTGTCTTACATGCGCGACGACAATGATGTCGTGTGTGTTGCACGAACTCGCTACCTGCAAATAAGTGTCGGGCACCTTAACGACCTGGGATCCCAACTAGCGACAGCAACGACTACATCATCTCATAAGTAAGAAACCACCACCACGGTGAGCTAGCCTAGACAAACAGGTAGTCCACCATCTAACCCAACTCAACCATTCTACAATCTACTCGATGCGAGGCACCACACCAAGAAGCTACTTGTAGCCTTTAAGCCTGCTTCTTCCAGTGTGCGGGATATCTTACATAAGTAATGCTCAAAAGGAGATTTATGTGAGGAGGGGGGGGGTCACTCGTACTTGCTGGACACATAACACGAATAATGCGGGCTCATCTAGGTAAGTTATATATATCAACCATTGCTGCCTAGTCCGGCTAACGTTTTGCTGCAGGTGAATTTTGTGTACCGCAGCTGTTGGCAAAGACATTTCTGTTTGCGAGATGCTCATGTCAAACCAAAATAAACCTATGTTGACGGTTTGCTTTGAATTCTTAAGGCTAATATTGGCACGTTCGTAACCGAGATATCGTGATCGACACAGATTTCACGGAATGGCGAGTACTGAACACGGTATTTCCCTTGGCGAAGGTAATCAGAAGTTTCTCGCGTGTGCTAGGTGTGATTGATTCTAACGTGTCGCTTGCTTAGGTGTTGTTGTGTCAGTTTCATGCCGTTCTAGTCGTGCAAAAGAAATTGGCTGAAAGCAAGTACTGGCATTCGTGTCCCTCATCGCGATGAACTGGAGCTTATATGGAGTCGCATGGTGTTGACAACTACAACATCACGCTTTGAGGCTGCGTGCGAAACATTTTTACTCGAAATCCGCAGTTATTCGTCAAATTGCTCGGCATACATTACCGACAACTGAATTAACTCACCGATATGTGCGCCCAGTACGTCAGGGGGCGGTATTATACTTGCGGTAGTACGACTAGCAACCGGCAGGAGGCTTCACGGAAGCAGATCAAGGTCCAAACAAACGTGGCTTGCGGTCTTGATAAGTGTCTAAGTGTCTAAGCGCGGTTTTTCAATATCAAGCAACACGGATTCGCGAACTGCGCTCAGTGTTCCTATTGTTTCAGCACTCAACAATGTATGATGAAAGTCAGCCTGAAGCCATTCGTGCGTTGCAGGGAGTGACCCACTCCTTTGTCTTCAAGTTTATCGGAGAGCAATACATGAAATACCTGGCCATGAGGAGCAGGTGTGCGGTCTCTCGTCGTACTGGTGACGGTGCTCATTTAATAATTGCTGGTGATACAGTAGTTGCTCACTTCAGCGGAACATGCACCTGCTTATTTTGTTTACCTGCTCACATACTGCGTTGTCACATCATGTACGCGGTCCTCGATGTGAAGATGAGCGACACCTTGGCTGTTAGTTTGGTGCCAGAGCGATGGAATCTCAGAAGACCTGTCACCCTGTTTGATGCTCTCGGTGAGGCGGTCAGTGAGATCGATAGCCTTGTCGATCTGAGCTACAACAAACAGAGTATGGATCGCATTTAAAGCTATATCGCTCGTGAGCACCCTCAACAATCGTTAATTATATTAAGCTAAAAAATAACGAGGTAGCACAACCCGAAGATGTCGTGCGTTCAGATGTAGAAAAGTATACTATTCCCTTCAGCCTGTCATCAATGGTTTGGTGGCTCTACCATCGGCCAAGTTTTCTGCAAAGGTCTCGGCGCTGGAAAGCATGTGCGCTGATATTTTGGTAGCGCCTCAGATGAACACCGATTCAGATGAGTCACACCATCGCTTGCCATTGCGAAGGGTGCTCGCAACTCTTCACGTACTATTGAAGCTAGCCAATACAGCAATCAATCGGATGGAACTGACGACGATGGTGGTTGGAGTCTGGTAGAGGAGCCAAACAAAAAGAATTGAAACTAGATCACGCAAACGTCGGCTTGCATTGTTCACCAGCTCCAAAGAAAATAGGTAGCCACACACTATGACGTCGAGGAAGCACAAAGAAGTTAAGGTCGCCCAAACTTTGAACCGAGGTCGTGAAGAAAGAATAGCATAAAAGTGCCCGTGTCGGGGGATGTGTTCTCGGTTTGCAGCGCACTCGACCGATGAAAACAAACTCGCAATTATCTTTGACATCTATTTGGTAGTATTTTGTCCGAAGAAAAACAAGCTCAAGAGAGAAACGGCAATCACTGATCCACAAGAAGCTATCACGTCTTTGGTCGTAGTATTTGACGAAGCGCTTTTAACATAATGCTATTATCAGCTGACAAGTCGGCGAAGCTTAGCTAACTCAGTGCGTGTGCCAGCACTCGCTACACTTATTAATGGGCGTTGCTACACCGATTAAGTTTGCTACTTCGAAGTACGTATCATTAAGATTCGGTGTTGGAAAAAAATGTTGACTCACTGTTCTGTAAGCTCCTCTTTAATGAAATGTGAGTTTTTTTCCATTGGAGCAAAGCTTTTTATCACAAACGTGTCGTGCAGACTTCATACAGAAAGATTGGGCTACGTAACCCCCCGATTTTGAGGCGCTGTTAGTTCCTAACAAGACAGATCAAGATATGGCACTTGAGACTGATGACATACTTTGTAGTTGTCCCCTTCAAGCGCGTGCAAAAAATAGAGTTTCGACCAAGCCTGTGGAGTTTATCACAATCTCGGTTGAGGCGGTTGTGAAGGAGCTTCGTTAGACTCTGTGGCTCAGCGATGAAATCCTCTGTCCGCTCATCTATTAACTATGTGATCTACAAGGTGAAGCTTTTTTTCAATCCGTTGCTTGGCCTCAATGTAAACGTTGCTATTCCTACGGATCACAACTGGAAAATGGTCGTTTCTTTATGTGATTTGAGCAATCAGCATTAGAATCTTCTCGTGGTAAACCTTGACAGTCATGATGCACCCGTGTACGAACCGATGCTGCACCAATTTTACTTTGCCGCAAGCTCAATCTTGATGCGAATATGTGGTAGTTAAGAAAATAAGTGCTTGGGAAGGAGGAACAGGAAGGAAGCATTATCCGTTCAAGCAGACCATGATCTCAAGCCCTCTGCAGAGTGATAGGCACAACTGCGGTATATTTGTCGTCGCGATGCCCTTGTATTTTCTCGCTAACTAAGAAGACGATTTCCGTGAATTTCGTGATCTGGTTCCGCAACACGAAGAAATCGATTCCGTCTGCGTGCAATGTGGCACTTGCTCGTCTTACTACATGTACAAATTAGACGGCGTCAAACGAACTGATACACACAAGCCATTCAGATTTTTCGAGAAAAACGGCTTTAAAGATGGGCTAGTTAAAATTGAACCTTAGTGATTTTGCAACCAGGGACCTTTCCCATACAGACCCTCTTCTGTGAGGTGTATCGAAAGCGATCTTGCATTCAAGCGAGCGATGGGCTCGCGGTCGGCCCCTTCTGCTACTCCGACATCACCCACACGTACTACAGCAAGCGGCAGCGCACCATCCCAGGAGGGTGGGGCTGTTGCTGACGAAAGAAGGCTGCTCGGGTCGCTCAGACCGGATCCTGAAGGGCAATGTGGCGTGGAGTCCGACGCCAGTGTGAGGGAACCAGTCTCCGACGGATCGAGCGGAGAGTCAAGCGCTGAAAAGGTTAAGGATGGGATGTCGGACGAGGAGTCACTGGACGAGTTTGCGGAGGACAGAAGCATCATTCTGTTTTGCAAGGATCTTCATGATAAAGTGGTTGGCTTGACTCAGCAAGGCAAGTGCGACGAACGGTGCCTTCAGGGAAAGGCAGCAGAACTTGAGAATGTCCTGCGCTCCGTGTGAAACATGACACCCCAGCAGAAGAAGCAGAGCGTTTTAACTTCGTTGGTGATCTTAGTGAAGATGGACACCGCACGGCGTCGGGGGACTGGAGAAGGCAAGTTTTCGCGTACTACCTGCCCCTGATAGGGTATGTTTGTAAAGAGGCATGATGTGACGTCTACGGCGTTTACGGCGACTATTACTCACTACCGTCACCAGATTCAACGTGCGTAGGCTGGAGTACAAGAAAGACCATGCTGTGATCGCCATGAATTTTAGCCAAAACCTGATGCTTCCGAGCGTCGCCATTACCCCGCCCCAGTGGTATTTCCTATCCTTGGTGAACGTTTACGTCTTTTGAATCTACAACGCTAACAAGGGGATCCAATACAACTACGTCTACGAAAAATCAGGAGCTGGAAAAAGAACAGATGAAGTGAATAGTATGCTGTACCACTTCATCCAGCGGAACGTGCACGTAAACGGCCATCGAAAGCTCGCGATTTACGCTGACAATGGCAGAGGCCAAAACAAGAATAACTTCGTTATCAAGATGCTGCTGGCTTTAGCTCAAACAGGAGAACTTGATGTCGTTCAAATCAAGTTTTTTGTGAAGGGTCACACCAAGAATGCTGTCGACCGTGGCCTCGGCCTCATGAGGAAGAAATTTGCTAAGGAGGGTGTTTGGACGTGAGAACAGCTACCGGATGTTATCAATGCCTCTTCGTCCAGCTCGGCTCTTGTCCACATTCCGAAGGAGAACTCTATTATGAAGGTTTTCCGAAATGTCATGACGGAAGTTCTGGTCTCCCGCGCCGCGAAGAAATGCGTGGCGAGAAAAGCTGTCTGGCCTCTCCTGACATAGTGGTAGGCCACAACTCAGACGTATATTGCGGAAAAAAAATGACTAATGGTGCTGATCAGTACCACCTCCAGTGGTGCTCCAAGGGGTGCCAACCAAGACCCAGCAGAATCGTCACTTGCGCTTGCGTATTTGTATCACAGCCACCCTATCGACACCGACGGCCGCCTTTGAGAGCAGGTACTCCTGGGGGCTCGGAAGGCCTGGAGGATGGGGTCCAAAAGCTCCCACGGGATGGGAATTAATGTTTGACACCTAAAATAGGAGTATCACTCACTATTCAACGTGAGTGACAACCAACAATGCTGTCGTTATCTATATAGGTGACCCGACGACGAGACGATACTGAACGGACGTTCGCTGTAGAACAGGTTCCAGGTGTGTGTATGGATCTCCAACGTTAGCAAACCGCTCACAAAATTCGTCCGAAAAGGGCACGTTTAGCAATACAAAAACGCAGTCAATCGTCTTTCGGACAGCGCGTGTGGATGGCCCTCTTACGGTCCCTGCATCACCGATTGCCTTCTCAGTGAGTATGGCAGCACGCAGCGCATTCAAGCATGTTGCCTTTTTGTTTGCGACTGAGGACACTTTGAGCAGATGATATTTAGTCCAAAGCTCGTTTGCGGACAGCTTAGCAAAGACTGCTGTTCTGTGATCAATGCTGTCGCCGGTCACAGTGATACCCTTCGGCTGCCTATCGTTCACTCGAAACGTGATATATCAACGTCGTTTTACCTCATGGCGGAATGCAATTACACGCACATCTACAAGCTACGGGAATCACCTAGAAGAATTGTGTTGCTACACGAACTAGGTACATTGCTGAGTCTGGGAGGTTGGATTCTTGGGAGTGGGTTGGGATATTGATCGGCCTTGGACTTGCTGCAAATGCAGCAAAACCTGTGTTACACGAATAATTAGCGATAAACAGCGCTGGATTACTCGGAGCGGAGCACAACCCTAGTACAGTGAGCAATTTTCCAGTGTATTAAACTCTACTGCGGCTAGAGTTTAAGCATATATACTTAAGGACCAAACGCGGATATTCAGAGGTGCCATACGTTAAAGATTTAACGTCGATTCTCGGAGGTGCCGCTACAGCAACTGATAATCATGAGTAGTTTCACTGGGTAGCCTCACGGGTGCCACTTCAACAGCACTGCTTGACAACAGCTGCAATACCACGTCAACATTTTATTTGCTGAACTCGGTGCTAGTAGAATGCCAGCTCACCGACACGGTGATTTAATATCAGAAATCAGCATGTGAAGATAGCGGCAATCTTGACCTCTCAGCATGCGTTATTGTGGCATAAATACCCTTTCGTAAGACGACTGCTACAATTGTTACTAAAGATTCAGGTCACTGGTCAAGGTGCTCGCGTGGCCCAATGGATACGGCGCTGCCCTCCTAAGGCAGAGATTGCGGGTTCAAGTCCCGCCGTGAGTAACACTTTTCTTGTCAATTTTGCTGTTGGTATCATAAACCAAATGAGCATATTATGCGTTTGCTAGACGTACGTACTGATGGGGTCGCTGGCTTTTATCATGTAGCATGTGTGGTCCACTGTTAGTGTGTTTGGACACGAAAGGCTTGGTTTTTAATTGGGTAAAAAAGGTTTTAGCTAATCGTATCATCGAAAAAAATGAACACTATGCATAAAGCCTTGAAAAAGGGTGGCTCGAAAGGATAGTGCCGGAAAATGGCCGAGGAGCGGGTCTAGAATTATATGTTAGACACGCCCTACTCACCCTTTATTACTCGTTTATTTTATTTATTTACTCAATTTAGCTTTACTCATTTTATTATTATGAAGAAACCCTACTCATAAAACCTATGTTATACCCAACAAATTAGTTTGATAAGAAATTCGAGAGAGGGTAAAATCTACAGATAAAAGTTGACAATCTACAGAAATGATGTTCTTAGTGCATAGTACATCTCATGGGATTGCTATACATGTGGGCAAGGCATCATGCAGAAAATACAGTGTAGTTAGAGAATGACAGGCTTTCTGGAGAGACTAAATCGAGAACTGCGACTGAGTGCACATTCGGGGCTAAAAATTATAAGAAAAACTAAGTTTGGCTGGTGCAGCAGCTTTTTCCGAGTTTAACCCGGAAGCTGAGCTGAGAGATTTCGTGTTATACCTCGGTAGCTTCTTTTCTGTGTTATCTCTCGGTCCGCACTCTCTCCGTAGGTTTTCAGTGGCCCTGGCTACACTCGGTGTCAGAGAACCGCTATTTTGCAAAGAATCTCCGGTACTACTTGTGCTGTGAGAACTTTTCATTTTTTTTCGTGCAGTTATGCGCTCAATACCTCGGTACCAGTGGACATTCGTACAAAGTTGTTGTAGTGAAGCCCAACTTGACTCTTTTCGTGATAGTCAAAAGCGCCACCGTGTGCATTAAAGTCAACCGAAACTATGCCAGGTATGCGATTTCAATCTCGACGCTCATACAACCAAGTGCATAATATTTAGCGCAACGCGAATACATGCAAAGCTCATGAAAGGAGATACAAATGTAGTTGGCTACTGAAGGTGATATCTTGTGACGTTTCGGATACTATCAAGATTTTTCATCATGACTCGCACATCGCTGCAGCCTCTGCTCCCCCCCCCCCCCCAACCTGACAATTTAAATCTTACCATGAAGAGGTTTATTCGCTAGCGTGCTGCGACTGGAAATAAACCTGCTCAGGCATTAACCCTTCAAGCCCCGACCAATAAGTGAAGGGTATATTTTGATTAATATGTTGGACCCACTAACATATTTAATCTTGGTGCTTGTATATGTCAAATTTAAGTTTGATTTTGTTTGAGTGAGGGTTTCAGGAAAGGTTGAGGCTATCCACACACAAAGTCAGTCCACAACCAGCATAGCATACACGTCAATACGTTGGATCCAGAGATTGCTTCAAACGCTATTACGATGGTGGATCCAACAAAAAGGATGTCCTTTTTACTGGAGGGCGCAACATTTTGTGCTAGGTGTAGAAAGTTCATCCAGTCAAAAACGGCAAAACTAAGTGTTTTTCGTTATGTAACGACAGCCGCCCTACGGCTATGCCTTATTCATCTAGCTTTCTTCATCCTCTTTCTCTTGTTCGCTCAGCTCCGACGAGTTGCCGCTACCGCCCGGAGCCTGTGGCCCGCTCTTCTGGTCTGCACTCATGTCGACGCGGCGACGGCGCTTGCGCCCAGGACGACGATCTTGCACGCGGCGACCGTCAAGCAGTCGCTGGGGATGTGGAGGCCGTTTCCCCAGTCTTCGTGCCACAACTGAAAGCACGTCTTGCCCTGTCCCCGCACAACATTGCAGAGGTGTTTCCTGCCAACACGCGTTGTTAGTACATGTAGTGAAACTAATATTCGTTGGACCGTACCGCAGGTTGTCGAGTGAGCATCCAGGGCAATTTCACTTTGTGAACTTCCGTGGCATCACTTGGAAGACCGCGCAGATGTGGTGTTGAGACTCAGCTGGGAACGGAGTTGCCGGTTGCCGCCGAAGTTCCAAACGGTGACAAGTTGCCGGGGGTATGGGTTGAAGGATTCCCTGGCCATTGATTGGCTAATATCCACTGGCTCCGATGTCTCAGAGTCAACCCATCGAGTGACATGACACTATTTCCAAGCCGAAAGATCCGGTCAAGATCCGTACTTAGTCGAGATTTGGCAGTCTTCGGCGACTAGTCCGAGTCTTCGACGTGACCTTTGAGTCATCGGTGGTTACACCCAAAGATCGCAACGGACATGGGAAGATCCAAAACGGACGCGTTTATATTAGACATTTGTATAAGACTATAGGAAACTCTAGATGAGAAACTAATGCCCCCCCCTCGCCGAGCTCAGTGACTCCTCAACTCGGCGACTGCTCGGCTATCCGGATAATGCTTATCCGGACGATCAGCCGAGCTCGTTTCGTAGTCCTCTGGTCCTAAACCTTTGGGTACGTATTCCCCTTCGTTGATAACCCACACCTGCTTAGCTGGAAAGATGACGCTGCAGCTCGCGCTCGTGGCCCAGACGCGCGGACCCTTTCACACTCTAACACTTGTTTTGATGGCCCGATTGGCTTTCACCTGCGCAACCTTAGCTTGGCTAGTCCCAACGACCGATGCGGAGGCACCTGCGGCGGTAAGCTGAAGAAAATGAGCTGTGTTGGCTGCTCAAATGCAAGCCTGTAGGAAACGTGAGTGCGGAGTACTTAGTCCAAGACGACCACATTATGAACGACTGACAATGCGGTTAGTGCGCATTATAGGATCAGGGGGTGAAGTAGGACAGGCGTTGAAAATTTGAAACTATCAATGAAGACAGGAAGGAAGTGCTAATGATACAGTGGCTTGGTGCGCGTCAATTGAGTCGTAGCTATCAGTAACATTTGTGCTAGCGCCTCTAGCTTCTCTCATCCACAACCAGCATAAAATACTGGCATTAGCTTTAGTGCGGCTGCATATTATTTCTGTCCTTGTTTGCTCATTTTGCTCCTCTGCCTTGCGCTAGCGCTACCTCTAGTCAAGTTCAACCTTTCTCTGACATGCTTAATATCAAGCATGTGAAAATTAGTCCGTGCGTATGAGATTTGCTCTCGTGACGGGGGAGGGTTAATGTAACATGGGATCCAATATCGGAACGTGGCAATGTCTGATGCTGTTAACAAGTTGATTAAAAAGGTGAAATTTTTTGAACTTCGACGAGAAGGTTCTCAGCCCAAAGCTCGCAGATCTGTGGAGTTCGATGAGTTCATGAATTTGTTGCTGCTTGTGCGTGCCCGGTGGGGCCACGATGGAAAAAAAGCATACATAGTGGATAGTGTGCTAACCTTGCAATGGCACATTTGTGCTCGTATCGATGACATGATGAACCTGCAGTTTAATAACTATTCACCCCACACTCAGTACGCTTCTACTCTAATCTTTCAAATGCGGTGGTCTAAGAACGTACATGATGGACGCGATGCACCGGAACGTAATATCGTTGGTAGCAGGGACTTTAAGATGTGCGCATTGCTCACCTCGCTGTGTGCATTGAATCTACTGCAAATGTGTCGGGCTCTGAATATCGGTATCGCAATCCAAAGACGGTGATCGTAATGTCAGACGCTTTCTGAGTGACGTGGTGAAAGACCAAGCTTACAAGAAGGATAAAACAGGAAACCTTGGTACACATTCCCTCCGCAAGGGTGCAGCAACCTATGCGACTCGCAGTGGTATCTCAAAAGAGTTTGTGAACAGGAGAGGTCGTTGGAAAACACGTAGGATGAACATGCCAAACAAGCAGCTGGGTCGCACTCTCAGCGTTCGCAGAGTGGAAGCGGTTTAGGAAGCGAGGGCACACGCCGCGAATTTGCAGCTCTCTACTCGCAGATTGCTGCTGGACAATGATGCATGACAGAAATGACGAACGAGATCCAGCGCGTACGACATGAGCTTCAACGAGAGCAGCAAAAGACACAGTCAATACTAAGACGGCTCGTTATTTAGCGTACTTTTACTACCAGTGTGCACGATATGACGCCACAAACCAGTGAAGCTGTGCAAGATTTAGCGCAACAAAATCAGTCTGCTAACAAGGCTTAACCGGAGCCATATTGTCAAAGCGGCCGAAGGAACTACCGAATTTTAAAATAGGGGAGCCCCCTCGATTTGCAGCTTTAGGATAGCCCCCCACTTCCGGTTTTCTATAATAAGTGATGGGCGGTTTTTGTTTGGTGCTGCCGCTTTAGGATAGCCCCCCTGCTGGACTTTTGACCAATCCCACTCCTGTTTTTTAGTGGTGGAGAGCTCAGAAGCAAAAAGCATGCCAAGGGGAGTCGACGTCGTCGGGTGTGATCTAGCGGAAGGAGGACGAAGTTGTGTAGCGCATGAATCATGCGGAAAACATGTGAAGGTGGGGGACGTGCTGCTGTTCCGCGAGGAGGTCGAAGACCAAGGCGACAACAGGCTAGGATACTGCCTAAAGGCATACTTGATTCGTGACGGTTCACAGACCTGCCACGTCGGCTACCTGCCGCGCAGACTGCTTATCCAGCGTGCCGCGTATAACAGACACTTTGCTACTGTTGTTGAAGATCTAAGACACTCAGAGAACTCTCAGAAGCGCTGCCGGTCTGAGCGCAGTGGTGGCATTGTTAAATGCATGATGCTAAGTGAAATTGAGGAACAGTTTAGAGCCTAATGCTATCTTGAACCTCTTCTATCTTATCTTCCCCATCACTTTCGTCTACAGGCTCTGTATCGATCCTCTCGACGCCGAATCCAATAGAGGCAAAGGTGTTGCGAATAGACTGCTCAGTAATTCCGTCCCAGGCTCTAACAATCCATGGGACTATGTCTTCTCTTTTTGGAACGGGTACATTTGCGTCTGGGGGAATTGTAGCCATTTTCTCCGCTGCCCAGTCGTCATACTGCGCACGCACGGCCTCCTTGATCGGCTTGTTAACACCAACGTCACACGGCTGCAGCACACTCGTGTAACCTCCAGGAATGATATTCAGATCTGTGCCTAAATCGCTCAGCTGTCTGCCAAAGACTGGTTGTATATGACTCTTGAATTCGTCCAGCAACAACAGCGAGGATGGATTCCTAGCTACGTATGGCGCCCAAACCTTTTCTGCCCATATCCTACAGCCACGGTCATCCTAAACAAGAGATTAGAAGGTATTAGAAAACCCATTGCAAAAAGAAGCTTACCATCCATCCATTTTCTTGGGAGCAGCCAAAAACACCAGGGGGTAATAGTTTGTCCAGCTTCTTTTCGATAGTACCTCTAGGCTTGGCCTTAAACACTAGAAACAACGGTAGCTTTGTGCCGTCCTGAGCGCAAGTGATGCATGCTGTAAGTCGCTGACTGTTGGATCCGCTTCCACGAATGGCTACACTGCTGCTGTTAGTAGATGCAATAGTTGTAGTAGCTGTCTGTTCGTAGTGTACAGCCATTTCGTCCATATTGACGATCATAGATTATGGAGTTCCTTCCAACGTTCCACCGGGACGGAAACGCTCGTTCACCATCTCAACGAACTCATTGCGCACAGATTGTAAGTGGCCACAAAGCTTTTGACCGACGTGAGTACGGCGCCGAATGCTTAGCCGTCTGCGCTGCAAAAATGGGTACACCCAGTGGCGAAGGCGCTTGCGGTCACCTCCTTTGAATGTCGGGTCGATTGATAACGCTTTATTGATGACATGTCGAGTTGAAACAGCAATGGCAAGACCTCGGCGATGCAGAATCCAAGCAGCAACCTCTTTTTCAAGAGCTGGTGCGTGCAAGGGTCGGCCGACCGAAATTGCTCGGGCTCGTGGGTTCCGCTTCAATGTCTCCTCTAAACGCTCTCTATTCTTGCGCCACTGTCGAATCTGAGATGGATACACCTTGTGCATGCGAGCCGTGCCCTTGACTGTTCCTCTCTCGGCTTCTAGCAGAATGCTGAGCTTGTCCTTCACGGTTAAGCGGGTATCACGCCTTGGCATGCTTCTGAACTGGCTATTCCGCTAATGGCAAAAGGAATGGAGCGGCTTTTTGTGTTTCAGCCAATCAAATTGTACTCGGGCAAATTGAAGTGCCGTGTTAGGTTAGCCCCCTTTTGTGAAGTCACAGAGGGGGCTACCCTATATCAAAACTCGGTAAACGAATTATGGCACGAATATTAATTTGGATCAGGTGATTGTAAAGCTGCGAAGGACTTTACTACAGCTGAGCGCGGAGCAAACAAAGTCGCATACTCGAGACGAGAGGTGTTTGGGACGTCATCTCGAATTTAGTTCGCTCAGGTTTCACAAGTGATACTGCGGTAGATAAACTTTATGCTGTTTATGGTAAGTCTTGTTGCAAAAAGAGCGTGTATTTATACAGCTAGTCGCCAAAAAGGCATACATTGCCATGCTGTTCAAACAGTGCATACACATCTACTACTACGTCCAGTTCACTACTTTCTAATAGTCCTCCCAACGCTGCGCACTCTGTATGAATTCATAAGAACGGGCCATTTTACAAGTACCAAAGAACGTCAACTTCAACGTCAGCTTTAATTAACCTAATAGGTCCTGGGTGAACCGACCGAGCTACGATGAGCAAAGCGGCTCAAGCTGGTGCGATCGTCGCTTTGCCATCGACGCCGGCGACTTGACTGGACTTGCCGTCGACGCATCCTGCGCTCGATATACGCCGTTGCTGGTCAAACGGCGGTAAGTGGGGGTGCTGCTGCCCCCGGCTACCTGGCGGAGGGTCGACTGCCCGCTACTACCGCGCTTTGCGCTGAGCCTTGAAGCATCTTCCGCTGAACCATCGGGGGCGGTCTCCGGACGAAGTTTAGGCAGCTCGTCTCCACTGGCTGCAGAAGCTGCCAAGCTGCTGCTCGCTGGAGTGGGGGTGACTGCCCGCCGACCTGCTAGCTCGTATTCCACGTTGACCCGCACCTTCTCCTGCCTCGGGTCCGCTAGCAGTTGAAACCAACCTAACACTGCGTCCGAGCTGCACATTCGCGGCGGAGCCAGAGTCGAACTGTGTGTTGACTGGGACTGCTTCTTCGGAGACAAAGCCGAGCTTGACCCCAACAGCTTTCCGCTCGATTTACCCTGCTGGGCACCTTTTCGACGGCCGGTATTTTCGTCATCACTAGCATCGGAGTACGAATCTTCACCCTGCTGTTCGTCTGGCATTCCAGGAGATATCGCTCCCAGCGCCATGCCGCTGTCAACTCGAATCGCGGTTGTTCTGCTACTGCTGACTTCAATCTCGGGCCATGAGGTTAAGTCTGTGATCAGCACCTTAGCCCAGTCCGGTGGAGCCCCACGCTGCTCCATTGCTCGGTTCGTAGTTCGCAGCAGTGTTACAGGTTCCACGACCGCTGGAGGAGGGCTAGCGATCGCATACATATTAGTCGAAACGCTGAGAAGCAAATCGTGTTGGTGTGAGTCTGCTAAAGCTGCAATTGCGGCAACAATCCCTTCTTGAACCACTTTGTTTACATGCGGTTCATCCCACTCAGCAGCACTTGCGGTAGCAGCTGCAGTCGCGGCGGCAGGATCATAATTGCTAGATTGTGCGGGGATCGGTGGTGGTGGCTGCGTAGATAGTGCCTGGAGTGCCAACGAACACACATGCCTCTTAAAAGGCAAGACAGCATTCGTGCCAAGCCGCAAAAGCACTTTCACAGCATCATTCTTAATAAGTTGTCGCTTGCTACGACGTAGTCGTGCCAAGTTGTATAGTGTCACCACAACGTGCTCACGAGTTTGAAGACTGGTGGACTGCGATAGCGTCAAGACGATAGGCACCAGTGCAGGCTGGGAGGTCAATCGCTGGCTACGTACATCCTCCACCTTGCTCGCAGTGCTATGATCTATATCACTTTCGTGGTCACTATCAACGGATGGGGATCCTGCTGACGGCGGTGGTGGAAGATCTTGGCGTGACAAGTTTCGGATTACCACCATGCAGTGTAGTGCAAATGTCTCGCCACGCACTCCTATGAGACCCTTAAATGGTGCTCGAGGATCTCCAGGATTAGTCGCGCACAACAATGCCAACGCGTCTAGTGCTCCATCACGCAACATACCGTCATGACAGCGGGGGTGTATTGACAGACTACTCAGAGACGTTACAATATTCATACAGGCTGCGTTTTCCTCTGCTCTTGTGGTCGATCCATCCATAGCCCCTTTTGCAATCGCCACTAGAGCACGGACAATACCGTCTTTTACGAGACGCTCTTCGTGTGACAGTTCCGCAGCGTTGGTGGTGGCAGTGGTCCCGACGGATCCAGTGTTAAGTTTAGCAAGAGAACAGATCATATCCGTGGCCACACGCAAAGTTGGAGCTTCTGTAGCCATGGCTGGACTCGTCAAGAGAGCGGCTAGAGTGGGAAGGCCGTTGCAAGCAATGAACTTGCGTTGGTTCATTTCCAACGAGAAAAGGTTGCGGAGTGCAAATACGCAGGCGCAATTTGTCTCAACACAAAAGGGGGATGGCGTGGACGGCCCACCTCCCGTTAGCGTTGACCCTGTTTTAGTTTTCCCACCTTTCATAGCATCGTTGATCACACTCACAACGTTGGAGGTGGTATCATTTGTCATAACCTGGACAGCAATAGCTGACGCACTGAGGTTAGCAAGTGTCTTTGCCGCATATTTGCGGACATCTCTGCTCTCAGATTTCAGTTCTGCTACTAGAATTCCAAGAACGTTACTTTCATCTTGAACTAGAATCTCTGCAACCCGGGAATCTGCAGCGCACGATAGGTTGTAAAGCACATTTGCAACATATAACTTCATCTCCGGATCCCGAACTTTTGCAAGATTTTTCAGAACTCCTAATGCCCCTTCCTGAAGCATTTGCAACTCAACATGCTTATCAGCGCTCATGGCGCCTTCGACGACATCATCCACAACCTCCACCGCTTTGTTGTTGTCGTTGTTATTGCCGTTAACCGTACAAGGAGTGCTTGAGAGATTGCTGAAAATTCCGACCATAAGTCGCTTCATGGTTTTGTTCAAATCAGCTTGGTACATTTTGGCTAGTATCCGCACCAGCTCCATCTCCAGAAGCTGAGCTGTCTTTTTGGGATCGAGAGATATATTGTACAATGCTCGTAGAGCTAAGTCGCGAATCGAATCGCTTTCAAGTCGCGCCAGCTTTAGCAGTGCATAGAGTACGCCATCTTGCATGAGTTGGTCACGGGCGTCTTCATGAGTAAGCAAGTTAAACAGGGCCTTAGCGCATATGCCTTTTGTCTGAGGACTATTAACCCGCAGCAGCGTAATGACAATGAAATCATCGACAGTCGCATCGCGCCATACTCGCGGAAGGGGTTTACCTTTTGCAGGTGCCGGTCGTTCAGCTGCCAGGTTGCACAATGCGATTGCTGCACAAACTTGTGCTTCGTGTATACCAGTACGCATGACCATATTCAAGGCGGGTGGGATGTCAGCATGTTCTGCCAGAAGTCTTGGACCTTGTGGCACGGCCAGCGCTACTTTTGCGACCGTAAGTGCAGTTCGCCGCGCAGTGAGTTGCTGTAAAGCAACAGTTGATTTGGGTAATCTTGAGTTCTTCGAGGCTGACTGCGTGGCTAGGAGCAACAAGCATGCAAAAAAAGCTGGCGCTTTAACCGGAATAGCTCCAGACCCTGTCGACACTGGACTTCCACAGCAGAGCTCATGTATTTTGTAGACGATCTGAGATGCAGCATACTGAGCTTTGATAATGCTTCTGTCTGTGAGAGCGTCGCGCGGTCGCTGATCCGCAGCAGAAACAATTAGGAAGTGCTGAATGGCTTCAAGAACTCCATCATCTATGAGTGACAGTCGCCTTGGTTCATGGGAAGCGAGGTGAGCGAGTGTTGCCAGGCAGTCCAACCAAAGTGCATATATTATAGCTGGAACCTCGGCCGAGCTTGGTTTCTGCAGAACACGAACCAATAGACCCACAGCGCCTTCGTAGTAAAGTAGTTCATGGTTTTCAGATCGGGATGATAAATGATGAAAAAAACTAATACAGACTCCACAGAGCTCAGCATTAGCCAGATTCCTCGATGCAAACGCCAGCATTGTTGGGATTGCTCCAACTTGATCACTGGACGCCTTTCCATCGAAACGATTTTGAGTAGCCTCCGCAAGCCGCGTTTTCATTCCAGGGTCTTTTGCAAGCCCCAGCATCGCGTACACACAAGCCTTCTGGATTTCCTTACTGCTGTTGCTAGCGCCAGGCGCAGCTGTCTCTTCGTTGCGGATAAGATCCAGGAACGCAGGAACAACACCAGCATCGACTAATGCCTGAAAGTTTGAAGGATGAAGTAGAAGGTTGCTTAATGCTGTCACACAATCCAACTTGAGTAGCAAAATAGCGACCCGCTTGTCCTCTTGGCAGTTTGTGGAGTCTTCATCTTGACGCTGTCCTTGACTCTCAACAGAGACCGGCAAATCTGGGGCATGCAATAGGCCAAGGAATAAGGGCACCGCTCCGTCTTGCACGAGAGTCGGGCGGCAGCGATCATCTAATGCTAAATTTGCGAGTGCCACGACAACGAACTTCTCGGTTTCCGAATCAATGCTTGCAGTCTGACGAGGCGAAGAGGCTGACACGCGGCGTTGAGAAGAATGCTGATCATCATCATCACTATAATCATCGTCCTGATAATCATATCCATCACGTCGAAGAACATTTAAAAGTTTTGGAATGAAGCCAGCATTGCGTATACGAACTTGCAATCTCGGATTGCAGCATAGCATTGCGATGGCATTAACGCAATTCTTACGGATTGTGCAAAGGAGTGATATGACAACTGCCTCACTTTCAGTACTATCCATATCGGTTGTGAGGTCGCTTTGCATCTGTCGGAGTTCTGCTTCAACATTAACGAGTATATCTGACAAAATATTCAGTGCACTATTCTTTGTCAGTGCATCTTGGTTTGTTTTCACTGCCGCCAAGTTGCAAAGTGTGCACGTGATCGTTTCCAAGAGAGTGAGCTGCAGTGGCTTCATCGCTACAGATGCCAGTACTTCCAGAGCAGCGACCGCTCCTTCATCCACAATAACACTGCGAGTTGTAGGTTGAATGGAGAGGTTCAGCAATGCTTGAGCACATGTTTTGCGCGTCCCGGCATCCCCATGTCTGGCCAACACTGCGATCGTGCTCAGCAGAGCATCACATGTGACAGCGCGTGGAACGCCGGACAAATTCACGAGAGCTAAGACACAAAGCAACTTCACGTCATTTGGCGCGGCCAGGGGTGACGTCACAGTCGAAGTCACTGTTGCCATAATCTGTGAAAGCGCTGCCACAACACCCTCATGAACCATAGCGAAGTGGTGGGCCTCGTCAATTGTAAAGCGTAGTAGTGCACGAGCGCACAAAGCCTTGACTGTTAAGTGCGGAGTGTGGACAAGATCTAACAGAGCTGCAATGACGCTTTCGTCCATCATTTTGGCGTATAGGTCCCTTGTTGCTAGAGGAGGTGCCATGGCCAACAGCGAGGATGACGATGATTGTGTTTGAGCTTTTTTCACAGGTGTAGCAAGAGGCGAAATCGGAACAGGAATGTAATGGGTAAGATTGAGGATCGCGGCAGCGGCGTATAGACGTATGGCCGGGTCTTCTTGCTTTAGTATGCTGGAAAGGGTGGATAAAGCACCTTCACGCAGCAGCTGAGCCTCGTATCCTTTGTGGCAGGATATACTGTAAAGCCCCTCGACCGACTTCAGCTTCATATCTTTGGTCAAAAGCGATGTGTTCACAGTGCCAGTGAGTATAGGAGTCAACAACACGGATGGCATCTGATTTAACTCTTTTTCGGCCTCTTTGTCGCTTGATGCAGAGCCCTTATGCTTGCTGTTAGCATCGGGAGATCCCAGGAGTAGTCGATTCAGTGGAGTTGGCGCCGAGGCCGACGTCGTCAGGAGATCTTGGCATGGATTATGACTCTCCGATTGAAAGCGGGACTTGTCGATTCGCGATAAGTAAATAAGCCCCTCGTCGTAGTCGCCTCGCTGGTAAAATAAATCACCACCAAAATTTTTTTTCTTGGCAATGGCCACCGCTTGCTCTCTGTCATTGTCACCACTATTTTGTTCTCCATCCCCATTTGCGTTGCCACCACCAAAAAATGTTGTGAAATCCCGAAGTTTCCCCGGACTCCCATCGTCAGCCCCGCTCAATGTTTTACTACGATACTTGTCCTGTGCCTCCTGTCGCCGCTTTTTGTTGGCTGCCTCACTCTTTATATGCTGCAGTAAAGCACGAACAAGGTCGTCTTTATCTGGATGATCGCGCCAAAAACCGCGCTGTCGGTGGAGTTTCCAATGCTTGACAAGCTCTTTTAGCTCTTCTAGTCGTATGGGTGAGTTGTGCGGGTCTCGGTTACGTGGAAAGAGATTGTACTTAATGAGGTACACTCTCAAGCCGTCAATTTCCTGATCACGCCGCAGCGCTGCCAGACGCTGCTCCATGTTAACAGCGCATTTTGGCGGGTTGATCGTCATTTTGCTTCCACCGAGGTGAACAAGCCGAAAATGCACTACGGCGCTATCCACCACGGTGCTTGAGACCTATTTCTGCTAAACCACAAAAGCGATGGCCGTTGCGTCTTGGCGACAAAAATGGCAAAATCACGACGAAGACATTTTTCCTGTTCACTTCAGCACTCAACATCGAGCACACTATCACACGAGACAATTGGCCGATTATTCATACTGCCTTGCATTTATGAGACTAATTACAGGTGCCATGTCGCAAACATGCTTAAGCTTGTTGCTGCTGCTGCTTTTTCTTACGAAGCTTGGGTGACGGCGTAAGGTCCACGACGTAAAATAGCTTTTCAGACATGTGGTATGACCTCTTGTCGCCGTCATCGTACGCGACGAAGTGCTCGTAGGTATCCTCGTTAAACTGCTGAACAGTGCCCTCGTACCACTTGTCCTTGGCCCATTTCACGCGCACACGCTTACCCACAAGTCGTTGCGGATTGTCGTCACTGTCGTAAAAGGTTTCTACGACGGCTTCTGGATCTAAGATGCTCCGGATACGCGGGAGCAGTTTCGTGATTGACCGGTCGATGGCCTTGATGAGCCCTGAACTCGTTACACTCACATTCACCCACGACGATGTACTGTTAGGTTTTACCAATACAGTCTTGCGCTGTTGCAAATATCCTTCAGCACCGCGGTGAGCCACCAACCACTTCTCCATCCACATGCAGCTCTGGTGGTTGTCGCGCAACCATTGTGTCACGCCACTGTGACGCTTGGCGAGCCTTGCAAGCATGTCAAGGGATGTCTCCGTAGCCTTATAGTAACGCTGCTGTGAAGCCATCACAGCAACAAGCTTAGTTAGCCCATCTGTAAGACGTTCTACAGCCAGTGAGTCTCTAATCTTTAACAGAGAGTTCAGCGTTCGGAAATACGGCTTGACATCGTGGTGATCTTCGACTTCAATACCATGAATGATTGTGTCCAGGAATGCCGCTGTTACACGTCGACTCTCCCAGCACAGATGACTCACAATTTGCTCCAATGGCTTTGTCTCCTTGGTATAGTGATTCGCACGCTGCGTCAACAAGGTAATGAAACGCTCATTCAGAAGCACGTCATGGTCCGCTGGGGTGAGGTCCACATGATCTTGAGCCATGTTGGCAGGAAGAATCAAGGGATGTTCAGCGTCTGCTTCAATATCCATCGCAGGAGGTAAACTGCAGCGAATAAGCACCGACAACAGCTTAAGGATCGTGACGCTCAGGTCAATGCGCTTCAGAATCTGCTTTGGCTTGTGTTTCTTCAGCTGCAACTGAAGCAGTGGTTGCGTGCTGCCAAGACCAGTTAGAAGTGCTACAATCGCACCAACTACGCTGTTGACAACAAGGAAAGACCCTTCGTTGCGCCCTGTCTGTACAAAGTCGTACATCGTGAGAAAGTATTGTCGATGATGGTGGACAGGGACCGACAGTAACGCTGGCATCAACTGGATCAGGAAAAACATGAACTCGAACGATGCGGGTAACTGTTTCTTCCCGTCACCGGAAGAGCCTTTTAATTCTTCGTCAGCCTCCTCTTCGAACTCTGTGTTTGACGTCGTCACAATCGCTTCTGACAGCACGTTCGCCATCAGCTCGCGGACCTCACGGTGCTCGTTAAATACTAGCAGCTCTAGGAGCAGCGACTCATTCGCTTCCATAGTCGATAGGAACCAGCGACAGCCACCGATATCAGAGTGATAGAGCGCCTGAAGAATAAGACGCCATTCCAATACCTTACTTACGTCACCTCCTTGCCACAGAGTGCCGAACACAAACTTGGTCGCCACTTGCAAGGCTTCGAACTGCACCTCCACAGGCTCGAAACGTGGCATAACAGCCATGCTCTTAGCGTTCTCTAGTCCAATGAGACAAGATCGCAGAAGATTGTACGTAAACTTTAGGCATCGCGTATCGTACAAATACCTTTTCCGCCAAAACAAGCAATTTTCCATCGCAATAAGCCTACGGATCGGCTCAGGCGCAATTATTTGCGCCACGGTGCGCATATGAGCTAAGCGGGCCGAAGCCCGTCTCTTCAATCTTGAACAAAATGCTGAAACTAGCACAGCGCTAGAAAAGGTGACACAAGGAGTATCCTCATCGGCAACTATACGAAGCTCAGGGGATACGCGGGCGTAAAACAACATAAAGCTGCTGCGATTCTTTAACTTGGCAGGCAGCGGGGAGCCTTCCTCCGGCGACAATGACCCACTGGCCGAGTCGTGGCGACCACGTGTTCTTTCCTCACCACCAAAACATTCCTCAGGGATTTGAGCGGGATCAAACGGTGTAACCAATGTGTCATTAAACTCGTACCACTGATTCTTATCGTGTGGCACCTGTTGATCACGCAAAAAGGAGTAATAATGCCCGGAATGCGCCGTGCCTAGGTGCACAACAGTTCCCACCAGCTCATATTGAGAGTATTCGGGAGCTGTCGTTCTCCCATCGTCAGGATTGTCGGAAGACGTACTCAACCGGACATCGTGGGTGGTCGATACATCGTCCGGCGACACGGCTCTTTTCCTTTTCTCTTGCTGACCTTCCTTGGTGTACGGATACATGTCCAGTTCAGTTGGGAATTCGAAGCGATCGTGAAGCTTGATTTGCTGCATCTTCTCAAAATCAAACTCAAAACGCTTTAGGTGAATAATCAGGTATGCAGGTAGCTTCGAAATTGAAATACGTTTGTGCGTCTCCAAAGTCACCTTTTCTTCGACTTCATCATCGTTTCCGGAGCTGTCTTCATTTTTCGTGCCACTGCCTTTTTCCCATGTGTAGCTTACCTTCTCGCCTTCTACCCATCCATCCAGCGACTCTTTTAGGTTCTTTCTGTCGCGAACGGGCACTGAAATAAAGTGAAATGGCTCAAAGCGCTCGCTATAACGATCACCCTCAGCAACAAGCTCATTGCTAAACTCGCCCCCGAAGAATGTGTTGAGGATATTCTCGTCGCTAGAGTAGTGATCTCCACTTCCGGCACTAATACCGTTCATTTCCGACTCAATTTGCTGAAAGAACGATGTAAGAAACTCACTTGCGTCCTGCTGGACATTCACGTCCACTGTCTCGCCATCCCACGTTTTCATTGCACGGGTAAATGGGCGCGGGTTATAATAGGGCTTCGCACTACGTTCCAAATGAGCAAACAACGACTGAAGCTCATATGTCAGGCTTTTTGTCTCAGTCTTTTCGCTGGTACTTCCGCTTGATTGAAGCCGCAGTACTTGTCGACGGAATCTTGGCATCATGAAGAAGCTCTGAATCGTCGAGTTTAAGTAGCAAGTGCACCCAAGATTCTTTAGACCCACATATTTCCCGCGCTGTAGCAACTGATCCTTCGAAGACTTAGAGCTTTTTCGCTTTGACGTTGAAACTGTTGAGGTCGCAACAACAGGCTCGGGCGGCCTCTCTAACGTGTGCTGGTTCGCCATTTGCGTCAATAAAAAGCGAAGCCCATCGGTGTTGTCAATGGACAATTCCGCAAGAAGGTCAAACGCAACTCTTCGGCACGAATCACTACGGCACTTGGGTTGCCGGAGATAGTACTGCGACGAAGATGCCTGGCTATCAACAACTCCACCTTCACTTCCCCCACTTTGAGAGTCCCCGTTAATTTGCTTGTCTGGCGTAGCAAACAGGCACTCGTGGAATAGCTCATTCATAATTCCTTCTTGTTCGTGAAGTGTAGGTGCGATCACCTCACGCAAACTACGTCCATCGCAAGGTACACCAAGAAGGCCGTCCGCCAGTACTGCCGGGATTCGTTTAATGATGGCAAGCAGTGTGGATAGTTGTCCTTCTAGAAGTGCGTCTGGAGCAGGTTGGAGTACGTGTTTACTGGACGTAACACTGGCTTGTGCCCAGCGCCTACTTCCTTCCACACTACTACTTTTTCGAGCGGAGTGTGTCATAATTCCAGCTGTCGCAGCACTGATCGCCTCGTCTTTAATTTTAAAAGACTTAATTCGACGGCACAATATCTGACACGACGGAAGTATTCCAAACTTGGTCAGATCCTCCGCACTTGTGACGAGCAATGTAAATACATTGTAGTATTCTTCTTCATTGACTGGTCCTGAGTACTCGCCCAATAAGCGCAGGTAGTAATTGCAGCAAGCCACACGGTCTTCTTGCAGTTTGTTTCTAGTTGTAGATAGGGCAGCAATCGTGTTGGCAGCCTCCAGACGAACAGGCTTAAAGCAGCTCTCTACCAGACAATGCAGAACGGTCTCGCCATGATTTGGGCAACTCTCCAAGATACTTAACGCACCTTCGTTAGCGACAAGCGCACAGGTAGCAACGCAAGATAACAACCGAGTAATTAGATAGGCATCACTAGGGATATCGTCGATGTTGTCGGGATCCTCGACTTGCGGGCGGGCATACACCGTCAGAGAAAGTGGTTGAGTAAAATCCAAAAGGTTCTGCCTAGTCTCGAAAGTTTGCTGTTTTGCTGTCATGCTTGTACGACTGATCTCTTGAGATGAATTTTCAATATTTTGAAGGCTGCTCAGTGTCTCCAGGAGCTGGCGAACAAACTGTTGTGAGTTACCTTCGACGATATCTCCACTTCCCTCATCCAGTTTAGACTCCACCAGTACAAAATGGCGAAGCAGTTTAAGGAGCTTCGATAAGCACATGACATAGAGCGTTCCTTGAGCAAGTAACTCACGTGGACTCGATGATAGAACAAACTCCTCTAGTTGGGACAGGCCACCAAGCTCAATGAAAGACGCACTCCAGGTATTGACTGTACCGATTAAGCCATCAACCCCGCTCATGCTGTTTGGATTACCACGATGAACTCTGCTCGTACTTTCGTCGTCTTCATAATCGTCGTCTTCTTCATTTCGTCCATCACCACATAGTGCAAATTTCTCTACTAACTCTAGTTGATACAACAATTTAGGGGGACACCTCGAATCAAGGAGTGTGTCCCACTCGAACGAGCTTGGGGCCTTTCGGATGGATCCATCGATAGCAAGCACACCGTTTAATGTACGTGTCTGTTTTTCCATCTCCTCATCCGTGGTGAGCAACTTGAGCACCTTCCAGGCCTCGTCGGCTATGCCATCATTGTAGGATAGCAAGTTAAACAGAAGCCTTACCCAGGTGTCATTTCCCGAAATTTCAGTCTTAATTGCGTGCCAGTCGCTTTCTGGGCTACTGTTGTTGCCAGTACCCCCTCCTCCTGCGGCAGCGGCAGCAGCAACACCAGCTGCTCCGTGAAAATCTAAGACACTCCGATTGGTGTGTCCACTAGTATCACTTTCCACCTTCGACAACAGAATTGCCTCAACATAGCTAGATTGCTTGGAAGCCCTGTGGGAAGGAGCAGGGGCGGTCTGCGTCAATGACATCCGTCCTGCTGATGATGAACGTGAAGATGCAAGGGACGAATTGAAAACGCGTGCCTTATCAAGCGTAAATTTTCCGTGACCTTGCGCTGTCAGTTTAGTCTTTGCCGAATTCACAATACGTACCCGATCCGCAGGGTGGCCAGTGTCCTTAGCAATCCGATCACGCAACTCCGATACCAGTGAAGTTCGCCGTAAATGATAACGAAACGGTGCTGCGACTCGACCACCTTGCGTTCGAACGTAAACTGTCAGCTCTTCTGGGCCATCGAACGTTCCTCCTGTGCCAACATTCTCGTGTGCCTGCACGACTGACTGGTGGAGGAAAGTACTCAAGAGTACAAGCAAACGGAGAACCTCTCGCGTCTGAGACGCATCAATCGTAGTTTTTGCTTTTTCTTTCAGTCGCCACAAACACCTTTCCACAAAGTCGGCCCACACCTCACGCCGCACGAGTTTTGATCCCACATGAAGTTGTAGATAGATCAAATAATTGGTTGCTTGCTGACTTACTAGATCGTTATCCGCGCGCAGTGCCACATCATAAAGCATTTCGAGACCCTGCAGATCCAACGCTTCCACAACAAACAGGTCAGGCTCCTCCTTGTTTCCTAAAACACTTCCAGCCCTTGAAGAGCTGCTCCCAACGATACCAGTGGAAGAAATGCGTCTGGTGCTAGTGTTAACAAACCGAAACAACCGTTCCAGAGCCCAGAACGACTCTTTGCTCATCGTTTGCATGTCTAAATGGATCTGGGAGGAGCTTCCATTTTGAACATTTGAGGTTTGTGGCCTGATCAGCGACTGAAATATTTCACCTACCACGGCTTCAGAAAACCCCGTGTGCCCGGAATAAGCTCGATGAACGAAATTGTTAGGATCTGGAATGACTGTCGTAAACCACGCAAAAAATACCTCACGTTCTTCTATCGTACTCTCGGAGCTGTTGAAGCAACCCCACAGCTGGCATACAGCATCGAAAGGCAGCTTAAGGTCGGACTTCGTCACGATGTACCCAAGAAACGATAAGCGCTTTTTGATCGCATCGAGGTGAGTGGCTTGCATCCGGTTCTTATGATGCGACTGCACAACGTAGTTCTTGATTGCCTCAACAACAACCGAGACAATGTTATGCACAGTGTTCAACTCTTTAAGTAATTCACTGGACGTCGTAGGTGGAGAATTTGCTCGTGTCAAGGACAATGTCGACGCTGCCAATGACGACGAACTCCCGCCGTATCCATCCACGATGCGCTGAATCAAACTCATTGACGTCTCCACCAACACCCCTGACTTGATGTTTTCAGCACACTTACGTAAATAATCATTCAAGAGCTGCTGCTGCTCTCTTCCTGACGTGGATGACGATGATCCAGCTGAAATCCACAGTTTTTGCACGTGATTCAACGAGTCAGCCAGTGCTGCCTCCACTTCGGCTCGCATAGATACTCGTAGCACTGGGCTACTCGCTGTGTTGTCGCCCAGCAATTCGGTTTGAAGGATCGCATTCCAGTATAGGGTACAGCACAAGTTCACCACCTTGTTCAGCACCTCTATGTCTTTTTGAGCACTTACGCTGAGTTTGTTTCTTGATCCGGATGCAGCACTTACCAGCGATGTAAGTGACATCTTAAAACTACCCGTCTCAGCATCAACTACGAGCTTTGACGCAATCATGATGACACGCTTGATAAAATTTACAACGAGCTCATCATAATCACTCAACGGAACTTGAGTCAGCAGCACCACAACGACATCCATCAAATCTGCCGAAAGTACACCACAGAGGGAGATCAAAATATCGAAGACTGTCTTTCTGCCCGAACGCAGTTGACTCAGTGCCGTTTTCCACATCAACACAATGTGCTGCTCCGTTAAGAGACCATGCGCTGCTACAAAGCAAAATATTTTTTTAGAGCGCTTTAGAATTTCCAAATGCATTCCTTCCTGTAGCAAGTACTTGGAACAGCTTTCGCGATCACCCAGTATGACTTCCAAAATATCTGATGCCGTCAACCACTCCACAATGTACTTTGTGCGTAACCATTTCGTTACGGGCTGCTCGCCAGAAGGTGAGGTCTTTGAGGGTGCGGTTGCACTTAAAGTACTCGCGTTTAATGATGTCGTTGTACTTATGGATGACGACGAACTTCGCCGCAAACTCAAGCTTGCCTTTCTCTGAAGAGTATCTTTCCGTTGAGCCATCGTTATCAAGTCATTGATGCGCGAAATACCTAGCAGACGTTGAGACAAGTACGGACAGCAAATAAACTTCTTGGAGAGATCCAAATGGAAAACCTCAATCGCTTCAGCAAATTCCACATCGCACAATGAAGTAGAACCATCCGAAGCTGACGACTCGTCGATCTCTGCTTCAGCATTGCGACCTCCAAGCAAAAGCCCATCTCGACAAAGCATATCCACCACACCAACGATGTGATCAATGAGCCCATCATCATCTTTCAGTTCTTTCCCATTCATTCGTCGTAGCCGCGAGAACGTAGCATTCAAAAATTCTCGGAAGAAGTCCTCCGTCTGAACTTCTGTTGTTGAGCGATGCCGAACCGAAGCCGAGCTCCGGCGCCGTTTTTGCTGCGTTAGGCAGGGCTTAGCTTCATTGAGTATTGTGCAATAGAGCAGCAGTTCAGTTAGCTGGACGTCCGTATCCGCAAGGCGCTGAAGGATAAGACGAAAGCCACCCGCTTGCACAAAAAGGTCCACGTTGTCAATGTAGTAGAATGATCGACACGGGTGGCGGGTTGGAATCGCTGCCAGCGCGTCTGGACTCACCAAATACGACGTATACACCAGACGTTGATATTTTGCCGCCGTGTAGCTGCCAGGATACTTGATGTAAAAAAACATGCACGAGTTGTGCCCGTTGAGAATCATCCGCAACAACGACAGCATATACACCATCACACTGCCCGCATCATTGCCGAGCATGCACGCAACGACGTTCTTGAGCACATGCTGGTGGAACGCGTTCATTTCGTCGGCCAGATCACTCGACAGGAACGTGCACAGCAGTGACTTCTCGATGAATGGGATGAGCAGCCGGGACAAGTACGACTTCTGCTTCTCGCGGTCGTAGAAGTACTTGTCGAACTGCTCGCGCGCCTGCTGCAGGTCCTTCATGTTGGCGTTCCACATGCTCCCCTGCTTGCGCGGAAACGGGTAGGCCGGGGACATGTACACGTTGGTGTGCGTGCCCAGCTTGGCCACGCGGTTGCGGCACGTTGATCTGGACAGGAACTCGTCGCGGCCCTTTTTCCACGTCGGGATGTGCACGCGGATCTCGGCCGCCGTGTGGTGCAGGATCTGCGCCACGCTCCACTTGTTGGAGGACAGGTCCTTAACGTCGATCCAGTTGCCGGCCTTCTGGTTCAGGATGGACCACTTGGAGCCCGCGAGGTCCTCGCTGCCCAGGCGGCGGAAGCACAGGTAGGTGCGCAGCTCCTCTGCAGCAGCAGCACAGCCGTTAGTCCCCTCTAGCCCCCACAAGGCTCGCAAGCGGCCGCTTACTGCCGGCGTCGTCCGCACTCAGCAGCGGCTCGTCCAGACACTCGAAGCCCTCGGGCACATCGCGCGCGTCGCGCACCACGCGGATCTCCTTGAGCGGCAGCGGCTGCGCCGACGGCGACGGCGGCTGGCGGAACGGCGCCGCGCGGTACCAGAGGAATCGGCCCTGCTGGCGGTCCACCGACTTGTCGAGCTTGCGCCAGTCGTCGGGCGGCTCGGGCGGCCGCTCGCCGCCCACGCGCAGCTGCGTGATGGCCAGCCCCGCGTCGGACGACAGCTTGTACCAGAGGTAGGTGTGCGGCGCCACCTCGGCGGCCGCGCCCTCGGCGGTGGTCACGCGGTGGAAGCCGCCGCCGCCCGCCAGCGCGTTGCCGTACGTCACCTCCAGCGCGGCCACGAACTCCGAGTGCATGGCCTCTCCCTCCTGCGTGCGGAATGCGGAATGAAGTTCAATCAGCCTCGGGGGGTTGCTCCCCGCCGAACCCGATGCGATCGCTTTGCGCAGGTGAGCGAAATGGCAAGGACGTAGGTTGTCAATTTATAGGAATGCACTCGGCGATCGTCTATCTACTTAGCTCCAGAGCGGCAGGATCGAGTGCGCGCCGCAGAACCAGCGGTCGCACTTGTAGAACGACTCGCGGTCGAACCGCTTCTGGCACTCGTGCTCGTCGGGCAGCGCCTTGGACGGACAAGGACTCGACAGGCGCAGCGCCGGCGGGTTCTGGTACACGGCCTCGCCCTCCATCATGAACACGTCCAGCGCCTTCACGCGGTTGGTCACCAGGTGCCTTTCCCGGACGAGCTTCATGCCGGCGAGGCGGATCCGGTCAATCTCCGGCCAGTTGCGAGGGTCGTTCAGCCACCAGACGATCGCCTCGGGGTCTCTCCGATCGAAGCCGACGTAGTGCTCGCCCTCGTTCATCCCTAGTGCGGCAAGCAGCGGACCCACATCGCGGTTGACAGCCAGCAGCGCGCCCGTGGAAGGGATCTCGAAGATCTTGGCGATGACATATTGGAAAATCAGTGTTGTTGTGATGCCTGTGCGGTACGAGCGCAGGTATGACGCGTAGATCGCCGACTGGTTGTCGGCGACGTAGTAGCCGGAATGCTGATACACGTCCATAATATCCCGATGATCCTGCTGGTAAATGCCCAACCAGTGGCGTAACGGGTACCAGTTGGAGCCTAATTTTCCCGAAAGAATGATCTTGTTGATCGGGTACTCGTTGAATGAGGCGTTCACGAAGTCAGGACCTGAGGAATGCGGCAACCATACTGTCAACGGCAGGTCGCGCTCGTTCACCGAGTCTGTGATCTTGGCAAAATAGTCGTCCATGAAGTACGTGTAGGTGCCCACCATCACATCCACCTTTGTCAAGATCTCGTCGCGGAGGATGATGGGGTTGAACTGGTCGTAGTAATGCAAGTCGTCGTTCCACACTGCAATGATCGTGCCAAGCGCTCGCAATTCGTGAAAGTATCTACTATATTCCTGTAGGAGCGCCATCGGGTAGTAAAACGAGTTGAGACAGAAAAGCATCACGCTCGGAGCTCGCTTCCGATCCATATCGTAGATGACCTTCATGGGGTTCTTGGACGTGTCCAGGTCTTCCCACCCGTGCTCGGCCTTGAGCTCTTCAAAGAGCGACAAGAACGAGCGCAGCACGTAGCCTTTCCAATGCGACGTGCAGCCTACGAGGAACTTGCGGCCGTTGGTGTGTTTCCTGCGCTCCGCTACCCAGGCCTTAACTTCTCTCGGACTGAGCGCTGAAGCCGGGAACAACTTGCCCTCAGGTCTCCCGGTCGTGTCCTTGAGGGCCTGCATGTCCACGTCCATCTCGTGGTAGAAGCCCAGCTGTCCGTTGTGCGACCGCTGCGGCACGAAGTAGCCGTTGAAACGAAGGCGGCCGATCACCTCGAGCGCCAGCAGCGCCGCGCCGCCGAGCACCAGAACCGCCAGCGTCCCCAGCAGCAGCGCGCACTTCCACGCCGATCGAGCACCGCCAGGCCTCCGCAGCAGCCGCGCAGTCGTGTCGCCCCACAGACGCTGGAGCCAGCCGGCAACCTGGCCGCGCCGCCGCCGCTTGCCCTGCTTGTCGTTGTCGTCGTCGTCCTCGTCGCGGCGGCGCGCCGACACCAGCGGGAGCAGCATCTTGCTGCTTCCGCCGCCGCCCCCCGTCAGCCGCACCTCCAGCATGTCCTCCAGGTCCTCGCGGTCCCCGTCGGACGTGCGGGAGCCGCCGCTGCCCACGCGCTCGCGCATCTCGTCCCGCCCGCCTTCCCGCGAGCAGCTCCGAAGCGAAATGGCGCCTGCGTCAGCGTGGCGCACACCAGCTTCGTGTACGGCACACCATATAACGTCATCCTGTGCACCACACCATCTGCCGCCGTCATTGCGAGACGGCAGCCATGCCGCTGCAGGCGCTGACGGCGGAGCTGGCGGCGCAGATCGCGGCCGAGCACCCGGCGCTGCAGAGCCTGAGCCTGGCGCGCAACGCGCTGACGGACGTGCGGCAGCTGCGGCTGCTGCCGCGCTCGCTGGCGCAGCTGGACCTGGGCCAGAACCGCCTGCAGGCGCTGCCGCCGGAGCTGGGCGCGTGGCTGCCGGCGCTGCGGCTGCTGCGGCTGCGCGGCAACGCGCTGGAGTCGCTGCGGCCGGTGGCGGGCTGCGCGGCGCTGCAGACGCTGGACGCGGGCGCCAACCGCGTGGCGCTGGTGAGCGAGCTGCGCTTCCTGCGGCCGCTGACGCAGCTGCGCCACCTGGCGCTGGACGGGAACCCGCTCGCGGCCGCGCCCACCTACCGGCGCGAGGTGCTGGCCATGCTGCCGCAGCTGCAGTCGCTGGACGGCCAAGCGGTCACGGCGGCTGAGAGGCTGTACGCCAAACTGCAGCTCAAGACGCCGCTGGTGGGCGACGCGGGCCGCACAGAGTCGGCGTCCCCGGCGCCGTCGCCGACAAGGCTGCTGACGCCTGAAAGCCTCCGCAGAGAGGGCGAACAAGAGGCAGCAACAATTAAAGTGGACGTGAAGGAAGAGGCCGAGGAGCTGACGGATGACAGGTGGGAGGACGATGCGGTGTTTGTACAAAACAGAGTGGACTTTAGTGCGTCGGACGCGGTGGAGACACAGCCATCGCCACTTGTGTTGTCGTCAATGACGGCACCAGAACCTCCCGAGCGATCGGAATCGTATCGGCTGGCCAGAAGGCAGGAGCGCCAAAGCGATAGAGCACGAAAGGATCACGCTGTAAAATATTCTGATCAACACTTTCAGGAGACACAGCGTAAGTTCATCCGAGCAAAAGCAGATAATGGCACGGAATCAAGTGTGCAAACGAGAGAGGCATTGCTGAAAAGCCGTGTAGAGGCGCTGGAAGCCATCATTGCGGTGCAAGACAAGACAATGAAGCACGCGCTAACACGCTTTGGAGAACAAAATGCAGACCTCCAACTGAGCTTGTCTGTAAAAAGTGCGAATGTACCACCAGTGGAAGCTGCAGCGGCGGTGTACACTCGACTGCTAGCCGCTTGGCGTGAAAAGTGTGTGTCCTTAATGGTGCAGGCACGATCGAGTGAGCTATCCCACGAGGCTCTTGTCCACGAATATCGACAACGTGGGGATCAGATCTATGATGAGCTTGCGCGTTGCGAAGAAAACCTAGAAATGTGGCGGCAGCGTGCTGCTGATTTTGAAGCGCAGCGTGACCTGGAGGTCGTAGCTACACGTCAAGCTCAAGATCGGCGCGCACAGGCCAATGCCAAGGCCGTGCACGCAGTGCGAGGCTTGGCATTGGAGCGTGAAAAACTCAGACATTTATCCCAAAGCGTGGCCCAATTCTCAGGCGGGCTTGTGCGTGATAAAATGGAAAAGCTGCATACCTGCTCGATCAGGCTAGAAGCATTTGAGCGGCGTCTACTGTTCGCTAAAGAACGGGTTGAGTTGGCAGCAACTCTGGTGAAACACCGAGAGGTGCGAGTACGCAATAGTGCGGCTGCGATGGAAGCTGAACGTCGAGTATGGGCACACCGTTTGGAGCAGATGCGAAACCTGACGCTGCAAGATGAGGAAACAAAAACAGAGAACATTGGCGAATGTACCAACACGACCGCGCCTGCAGTTACAAGTGGGAAGATTTTAAGACCAGCAACGGAAACAGCTCTGCGTGCATTATTTCACCGCTTAGACGCTTATGACACTGGCCTGGTACGCTCACAGACGTTGCTCCAAGCATTACGACGGGGAGATCCAGGCGTGCTCAGTGCTGTAGGAGGCCCCAAGAAGTTATCCAAGCTTGTGTCCCATGTTGAAACTGCGCTTCAAAAGCTATCGATTGTTGGCGGCGCAACAGCCACACTGACGTGGGGGGAATTTTTACTATTTTTCATCCCGGAGAGTTCCGTATCGTTGTCAGAGGTGCTTCAAGACGATAGTGACGCTGGCTCTGAAGCAGAACTTGAACGGTCCGGTAATCCTTGCATATTATGCGCTGCGGTCAAGGCCAATGAACTACCAGGCTTGCCGCTTGCTACTGGCCAAGCAGACAAGACAGAAGGTGTAGCAAAGTCTCCTAGGAGACGCAAGGAACGCAGAGCCGTTGAGACATTAAGTCACGCAGAACTTGTGCAGCAGCATTTAGTGCTACTAGACGACCGTGAGCGCCTTCGCCGAATCGTGGCGCGGGATGCACACGACTTGAGAGACCAAGTGCGCGGTGTTCGTCGAGAGTGGGAAGCAAAGACTAGTGAGCTTGCACACCAAAAAGATATGCTTCAGCGGGAGTTGGGCGAGCGAACTGAGGCGCTACGTAACACTCAAAAGCGGTGCGAAACTGTAGAATCAGCGCGTGAAGAGGCTGTGATACAGATAGAGAGTCTTCGCCAGCAGCTTTCTGCCCAAGACCAAGAGTTTGAGCAGCAGAAAACGAAGCTTGAAACAGAGCATGCTGCTCGGTTGCAGCACGAACAAGAAGTCTGGCAGGCAGAGACCCAGGACGCACGCTTAGCTCACTCGCTACTACAGGCCGACCACAGCAAACAACTCGTGCGCATTCGTCAACTCGAGCGGGACCTCGCCCGACAGAAAGAGGCACTTCTTGCTCATGAAACGGAGCGAGTGGCGAGTCTCGAAGACAAAGTACGTCGTCGCGATTTAGAGCTGGCTCGGTTGCGACGCGAACGGAATACGATTCTGAGCTCCCTTCGCGAGCAAGAGCAGAAGCTAGCGTTGGCGTCTGTCCCTGAGGATCTCACGCCGACTGAGTCAACCACAACTCAGACAGAGGAAGTGGAGCGAAGGACAGTCGCGTCGCAAACAACCCCTGCTGATCCACCAGCAGCGACTTCTCAACGAGATGAAGCACGCGGCGGCCGAATGAGCATTAACGAAATTTCAGCGCCAAGTTCAGTTGATAAACAGCACGACGATGACGACACTGACAACCTGACAGATCGCCCACGAGACCGTCATGCAGGATCACCAGCGCCTCAACTAACTTCTGAGGATGTAAATCTTAGGCTGCAGAAGTTGCAGTCTCTCACTGAAAGCTTACTAGCCGATTAGTGAAAACTGCTTGAGCAGAACAAAATATTGTAATGAACTAACTAGTGAATATAGGATAGGATACAGCCGTCAACCCAGTTAGCAAGCTAGTGACATGACCTAGACGACGTAGTTCTTGCCTGCGACCATCTTCGTCTTCGGGTTCTTCTTCGTTCGTCGCAACGATGGCGGTGGAGCTAGCACGCTAGCCTTGCCCTGCTGGCTTTTTGCCCACGAGTAGAACATGACGCCACTCACAACGATCAGCGTGGCGACTCCGCGCTTGGTATCGAAGCACTGCGATTCCTGCTGGCTGCAGTACAGCATCGAGCTGATCACAAACACGCACACGGCTCGCAGACTCTGCATAATGCCGGTAGTGACGGCACCGCTAGAGCCGAGCATCACGAAGTACGTGAGACCATGCGCTAGCTGGGAGAGTGTGTACGCCACCAGCGCAGACACTATGCGCGTCGTGTTGCCATTGGCCTCAGCGATAGGCTTCGTCACGAGTGCATCCCACTCTGGCAGCACAAAGATACTCTGATACACCGCGATGATAGCAACACAAGCCGCGCCGATCTTCAGGCACAGCTCCTTCGGGTGAGGTCGCTCCGCCAGCTTGAGCGTGTATTCTCCCGTGACGTAGTTTCCGCCGTAGAACGCAGCCCCCACGAGCGTGTTGAAGCAGCCCATCAGCACAATCGTGTTATCCCGTCCACTTCCGGATTCGCCCAGCGCGCTAAACGCCAGTCCAAACGTCACCAGCGCGATGCCGAACCACTCCTCCTTGGACACGATCTTCTTGAGAATGAACCTGGACATGAGCGCCGACCAGCAGATCACAGACGAGTATACGACCTGGTACAGTCCACTTCCAGCCATGGACAGCCCCACGTTGGAGAAGATGCAGCCGGCGAAGTCCAGCACCACCGACACAATGACGCAGAGCTGCACCGTCGAGAAGGAGAAGGAGACGGACGACGGCGTGACGCGGAAGCCCAGCGCAGGTTTCTTCTCGTCGTCGCTGCTGTCCTCGTCCTCCTCCGGCTGCTGCTCCTTCTGGTTGTCCTCCTCGGCCACGGCGGCGCGACGCGTGAGCTCCATATCCACAGCTTCGAGGTCGATGGAGCGACGCTTGGTGGGCGTCAGCGCGTCCGTCTGCGTGGGCGTGAGCTCGGGCTCCACGTCGTCCTCGGGGGCTCTGCTGACCTGCGTCGGCTGCTTCTGCGGGCTCTGCGGCTTGGGCGGCTCCTCCTGCTTCTTGTCCGCCGTCTTGGCGGCCGCGACGCCCACCGCCGGCAGCAGCCCCACTAGCATCATGCCCAGGTAGTTGCAGAGCGGCAGCAGCATCGCCTTCTGGTCGCCCGCGCCCTGGTAGAACACGAACTGCGCCACGCACGTGGAGAACACGCCCGTGAACAGGAACACGCCCTGCACCAGCAGCTTGCGCAGCGCCGCGCCGCTCTCGGCCGGCTTGGCGGCGGCCGCGGACACCTTGGGCAGCTCCATCGAAGACCCTGGCGGTATTTTCGGATGTGACGTGTCCAACGCGAGCCGAAACACGGGCAGGATGCTATTGGCTGAAAGGAGTGGGTGGAAGATCGCCATTGGACGAAAAGACGCAGACGGCGCGAGCCGGCTATTTACGCTGAATACTTCAGATCGCCGACACTACGACCGGATGAACAGCATCCGTCCGAAGAGCCTTTGCGTGTCTCCTGCTGCTTCAGTCGACGCGAAAGTGGCGGCAGTCATGCATGAAGACGTAAGAGTTGGAAGCGAGTTTCTACAGTAGAAAGGAATTGCTACACGGATCAAATCAACGCAGTTCATTTTGCTTAGCGCGCGCTACTCGAGCTGATCCCGACCAACGCTTAGGCAGTGTAGCCCGCGTACGTGGGATAAGCGGCGTAATCCCACTCGACGCTCTTCTGCAGCAGATCGTAGTCGAAGCCGTCCGCGCCGCCGCTGACGTAGAGGAACTTGGTCACGGGCACCGTGGCGTAGTAGCTGAAGGTCGAGTTGCCCGGGACGAACAGCACGTCGCCCTGGATCAGCTGCGCCGACTCGCCATCCACCTCGACAGAGAGCTGGCCCTCCTCCAGCTGGAACGCTAGCGGCTGCTTGGGCGTGATGGTGTTCACGGTCTCGTTGCTGGCCATCGCCGACATGGTAATAGTGCCCATCGTGAAGTTGCCACCGCTCTGCGGGCCCTTTTGCACCGGGGCCAGCAGCTTGTAGCCGTTCTCGAAGTTCAGGTACTTCTGGGCGTAGTTCTTCGCCACGAAGAAGGGCGTCTGACCGTCCTCCGCGAGCTCATTGGTACCGTTGTGCCAGTTGCCACTTCCAGCAGTGCCGTTTACCGCGTCGCGGCGCGTCTCCCACATCAGCTGAGCGTACACGTCATACTCTTCAAGCGCCGAGATCGTGTCTGCATTTGTGCCAGCAGACGAATTGGTGTGCGACGGCACGAAGTTCGCTAGCGAGCTGGAATTGTACCAGGAGTCGCGGAGCGTCACGAAGAGCACCTCAAAGCCTCCAGGCTGAATAACGCCAGTCATTTGCGTGTCAGGGTCTAGCACTTGGAAGGTGTGATAGGTGCTGTGAGGGACAGCACCGTAGTCACCCTGCGTGAGTACGCGCGTTTGCTGCTCCGACGTGGAGTTGTAAGACTCTGCCCAGAGCTGAAAGCGGCCGCGAGTGCAGTAGAAGTTCTCGTAGTGGGTCTTGTGAATGTGCGGGAGCACACCCAAGCTCGTGGACTCCGGCGCGTTGGTTTGCAACAGACTGAAGGCACCGCCTGAGGAGGGACCCGTAACTGAGAACCGGTACACTTGATCGCCGATCTTGACAGCTTCGCCGTGATTCTTAGGCAGAACATACGCGCGTAGCTCGTCGGGGGCAGTGTTTACGACTAGCGAAGCCGAGGCGATCGAGGCCACGCTGGCGGACAGTCCGAGGAGGAAGGTGTAAATCTTCATTGTGGAGCGATTGAGTCGTTGGAGCTTGGGCAGTGGAGTTCGAAATTGAAAATGACTGAGGGCGCAGTAGCAGATGAGATGACCGAAGGATGAAGGCCCGGCCATCGCGTAAGGGATTGGACAAGTCAACCTCAGGAATTCGAGCCAGAGATTGAAGCGAGGCCGTTTTACAAGCGTTAGATTTGCTGTTGCACTTACAAAATAGGACATAGCGTGGGTTAAACGGTGTGCTTGCCGGTGATCTTCCTTGCGATCCCTTCGTGTACTGTACTATGCCGTGATGCTACGTCAGACACAAGTACAATACGTGTTTATGACCAGGCACGCTCATCGCGTGGCCTGGAAAGCCCCCGGGTGGCTTCTGCTCAAGCAAGTCTGGAGAAAGTGCCGTCCACATGCTGGATGACGATGTTCATCGCAAGCATCCTGCGACGCCCTACCGTATGGTACCGGGGGGAATGCCATGAAGGTTTGAAGGCGTACAACTTCATTAAGCGAACCTTGCCTTTCGGTGCGCTGTGACTTGCTCAAGACTCGAGATCTTGAGAGTGTCGAGCACCTAGACGTGTAAGCGTACACCAGGGTTCCCCCACGATAGTAGTTGCACGAGGTGCGAGCTATGAACTCGACAAAAGGAGAGATGATCCCATGACTGATCTGCAAACAAAACTGAAGTTTGTCAAACGAACCAAGTACTACTGTTTATGCTAACATTATAATCTAGATCAGTACTTAAACCTATAAATAAACTTAAATCAATAAGTTTGCATGATGGTTATGCTTGAAGTTACCAAAATTACAGCAAAACGACGAGTTCATCAGGCTGGAACCATTCTGCGTCTGCCAGTAATCGCGCGTTGAACTGTCTGGTTATTCCAGACAGCTCCTTTCCGCTGGCCAACGATGAATCTGATTGCAACCAGTTTAGAGCTTGCTGTTCGTCCAATGGCTGGTTTCGTACCATGGTTTTCCAGAGCTTTTATTCGAGCTCACTTCATCTTAGTTTTCACCCTTGTTTACCTTATGCTTCAGCAGTCTACGCAGCGAAAGAAATATGCATGCAGGAGCCAGCACCAGAAAAATCAGCTTTCGTATAACAACCAGGTTGCCGTTGCCACGATGCTCCGTGTGGCAAAGTTGAAACTAGGCGCGCGTCTTACTTGGAAAATTACTCCGAGCCAGAATCTGGTAGATCGGTACTGAAAAATGTCCGACCCACAATTCATTCTAGGAGTATACGGGTAGTCGGAGGTAGCAAGCTTCGGCTGGCCACCGTTTTTACCTTTTGCATGCGGTGGCTATCCCACACTGTGCTTTCTTGCAAACTTTTATCTAACTGTCACTGTTTGATGCACCGTCAACAGCTTTCCGAACTGGAAAAAAAATCTGGTAATCAGTAAGGATAATCCTTACTGCTCCAGCAGTATACTCCACGGCTCTCGTAGCTACGAAAGAGTAGGGTGGTTATCCTTATAAAAAAATTAAGCCAGCGTCAGACAACAGAACAAAACAACCTGCAAAACCTATTAGCAAGTCATGAGGTCCACGTAACACTTGTGAACTTAATATCTGGCAGCTCTCTTTCCCCTGCAAAGACAGCAAAAAAAAACAGCACCGCGCTATCCTTTATACTAGTCCGCGCCTCAGCACAGCACTCCCCCCCACCAGTCGGCTCACTAGCCTCCCAGCACAACAGCCTTGCAGAACATGACCACGGACGTGGCGGCCCAGCCTGTGAAGTTCCCCATCAGCAGCCCCATGGACGTGATCGTCACGTAGTCCGACACCGAGACGACCTCCCTCTTGGGCTTCATCTGCGGCTTGCCCTGCGGTGCCACGGTGTCCTTGCCACCCGGTCGGTAGCAGTAGTACATGCCGGCGACGCCCATCAGACACACCTCCCAGCTGAACATGGCTCGGAAGCTCAGCGCGCCACTGTAGGTGCGTGTGCTGGAGCCGACCAAGCCCGTGGCGAAGCTCAGCAGCAGCGGCGCCAGCTGGGCGAAGGTCTCGCCCAGTCTCGGCTTGAGCGACGGCCCGTAGTGGTCGTACAGCCGCCGCTTCTCCGGGTCTGAGAGCACCTCGTAGGCCTCGGTGATGGCCTGGAACTGCTCCGGCTCGGCGTTCGGGTTCTTGTCTGGGTGGTACTTGAGCGCCATGGACCGATAGGCCTTAACGATGACGGACGGGCTGAAACAGCGGCATGACACATCGTTAGACTGGTACGCGGCGGTGTAGCTCCGGCTGTAGGCGGCGGTTGCCGGCGCTTCGAGGCTGCACAGATAGAGGAGGACCTTGCGTCGACGTCTACATCCAGCACCGAGTAATAGCACGGCTCCTGCACCTCGTACATGGCCATCGCGGCGGCCGCGTCTCGGACGCTTTTTGCTGGTCAAGTTCGGTCGAGAATGGGCGGTAAACCGCGGGCTTTAGCGCTAAAACACTGTGGATTGTGGATAAAGAACTGGGCTTTGTTCTAAGTTTACTAAATACAAGTTGAAGTGGCCTACTTCAAAATGGACTGCACCACCACGTCCAGGAAGCTGACGGATAGTGCTGGCGCCTGCAGTTTCATAGCGTCGAACTGCTCGCGACTCATCTCGAATACAGTGCAAGGCTCGGCTGCAGTGGCTGCAGTTTGCCGGCATTGCTGGCTGAAGAAAAACACCTCGCCGAACATGGAGCCGGGCAGCACAGTCTGTAACTGCGTCAAAGGCTGGTTGGGGGCGATGCCGCCGTCGTCGTTCACAAACAGGGTGACGCTGCCGCGGGCGAGGAAGTAAAAGTGGTCGGACGACTCAGCCACGTGATAAAATTCGTGACCGGCAGGTAGCTCGAGCTTCCGGAAGAAGTTGTCGACACCCTGCAGCAACGTCGAGTTGTCGGGCTCACCCAGGTAGCGGTGCAGCAACAGACTGATGGGCTCGTTGCCGTATCCACGACGTTGTGTTGCCGCAGCTTCCTGGATCACAGGGATTAACTGCTTTGCACAGAACTCGAGAGCCGAGTCAGCGGTAGCGAAGAAACTCTCTTCGCTCGTCACTTTGTTCTTCAGCAGCAGACTGCGGACGTCGGGGCGTGCGTTTGCGTAGACGACATTAATGCTTTGCATCTTGCAATAGTTTTGCAGGATCAAGAACGCGCTCCGTGCTGCTGTAGCGTCCATGCCGGAAACACGAGTAAAATCCATGACAACAAACTCGGTCGGTGGGGCAGACTCGTATGCAGCTGGTGAACCATCCAGGCACTCGACTTGTGTATCCCAAGTCGCACGAATCGGAAGGAAGCTCGATTCACGCTCTGTGCCCCTTTCATCGTCTTCACCTCTCGGTTGCTTGCGAATGTAGACACCCTTTTGCACACCGTCTAGGATTTGGACTGTTGAGCCGAAGAAGAGATATCCGCAAAACTCGAAGTGCGCTACTGCCCCTTGTTTCATCGGGAATATAGTGCTTTGTGCGAGGTTACGAGCCGCCACCGAAGCATTGGGGCGGAAACTCACAACACTCTCACCGAAATTCGGAACCGCTGCTGAAAAACGAGGGCGAAGGCTGACAACGCTCTCACCGAAATATGGCACCGCCGCCGAGAAGCGGGGACGAGCGCTCATAACAGGCACGCGCACGTAGCTCACCATGAAGTTAAGTGCAGCAATGCCTACACCAACGAGTATGCCGAGCTCGAGCGATAACAAGTTGATGGCAATGAACGTCAGCCACACGACAGCGCACTCGCGCAGATACATTTTCTGGTACGCCAGAACCAGCCACTCGAGCATGAGATCCATAGCAACAAAGATGAGAGTAGCTGCTAGGAAAAACCTAGGCACGTAGCTTATGATGGACACTGGGATGGCAACAATCGCAAACTCAGCTAAAATGACACACGCGCCGACGATCCGCGAGTTGGTCTTGGAGCGGCAGGTGAAGATTGTCTGCTCAAAGTTGTACGACCCGATGTATCCCCCGAACAACCCACTCACGATGTTGGACCAACCGACGGTCTTCAGCTCGTGGTTGATGTCAAGTTTTTTGCCCATGTCGATTTCAATGGCGGCAACATCTACACTTGATGAGAACGCAACGATAAAGACCATGCCGAGCCACGTGACGACCTGCCGCGGGATCTGGTGCCAGTGCACGAGACTGGAATCAAATAGGCTGACAATCTCCGAAACGGTTGCCGACTTTTCTGCTTTATCAATCCAACCGTCCTTGCGCGCTTCATCAAGCGAAATGCTGCCCACCACTAAAACCAAGAAAAAGAGAACTGGCATAACTACGATAGCGGTCGACAGTGCAAACGGATTCTTGAACTTCTTTGACACCACAAGCAGAGCTACACCGCCCCAAAGCCCCGGCAAGCAGAGCAAAATGTTGTGCGTGTTGCCAAGAACATCCACCATCGATAAAAAATCGTTAACCACGAGTCCTGTGCTGAGTGCAAAACCTGCGTAGAGGCAGAAGCTGCCGATGTAAGCCAGGTAGCCTCCGATCACGGGCATGGGCAGATACGACGCAAGTGCAGCGAGCTTAAAGTGTCCCATGATGACAAGGCAGACACCTAATAAGACTGTGGCGAGACCAATGGTGACAATCGTAGTGGCGACCATAGCTTCTGCTGTAACGTCGTCGTCTTCCTCGAGTGAGTTGCAAATGGAAGTGGCCATGGTGCTCAGGAACACGAGACCAACATTTTGCACCTGTCCAATGGCGAACGGCAACGAGCTGAGCAGCGTGAACATGAGCTGGTGCATGGCGCTAGAGAAGATAACGAGCTTGGAGAGCTCGGGCATGAAATGCCCGAAGGTGGGGTGGCTGAAGATGATTGCGGCGTATCCGTACATTGTAGGAATAGCTCGGACGGAGTTTACGATGCCGTACATCAACGAGTTCGAGAACTTGGTCAGCGCGTGTGTGCTGGAATGCGAGCCATCATCAGGTTTGCCGTCGGACGACGTAGGTCCTCTGCTGAGTAGGAACGCTCGGGCCGGAGGAAGATCGGTCTTTCGACTTCGGTCATGTGAAATCGAGGCCATGTCGAGCGAAAAAGCTCAGCTGGGGCCAATGCAGGAGTGGCAGGCCACCACTGGTGTCTGATGCGAGTCGGATGACGGAACGCAAAGTGAGGCTGTGCACTTGACGTCAAATCGGCAGGAGCGTGCTGCCGATATGCCGATACAAACTCGAATTTTATGCTGGATAGGATATGTATGTAACGCGATAGCAGATCCTGAAGACCCGTAAAGAGATGAAACGAGCGAGCTCTCTATGCTGTCAACATAATGCTGCCGCGTAACTGGCGCGGTGCAAAATTGGTTTTACAGAGCCGGTTGTGAAGTTGCGCGCTATGAAGTGCATAAGCAGCGTAGCATCCGGCAGGAACTGATCGACTCCGTTCCCTCATTAATAGAACTTGAGCACGGCGGCGTTAAAAAGCAAGTTGGCGAGCACAACCCACGCTGTACTTCAAAGACACAGATCCGGCACGGCAGCCAGTTGAGATCTGTTCACTGCTTCGCACCAGCTCTCGCTGTCCCCGAACGGCGCACGGTGTGAGCGTACGCTTTGAACAGGAGGATTACGGCAGACACTTAAGGTTTGCAGCTATACACTTTTCCAGGACCCAAAGAGCTGTACCTCGGAAACAAACATCACACGAAAGAAAATACATCGAACACCTGCTTTCGGGCTTACCAGACATTGCCAAGATACAGACTATAGATATCATACAGTACCTGGCTACGTGCGTGGCTGCGCTCAGCTTTAATAATAATGACGCCGCCAGTTGTTTGTTACCAAGCGGGTGCATCGTGATGAAGACCAAACTCGCCGACTTGAGTTGGATATCGTTGTATGGGTACTTTAGGCTACAATACAGACATGCTATGTTACTGAGCGGATCAAGGAGTATCACAATGAAGCTCATCAAGCAAGACACCTTATATTATTCGGTCGAGAGGCTACTACGGGCGAGGGTTAAATTGGTGATTGACTGGGCCATGGACTGCACGATAGCGTCGCGGAGACGAATTGATGCCATGGGATTTTGCTTCTCCATTAGGCAAAATTATCGCGAGTCATCTCGAACACGGTGCAAGGCATAACAGCAGTTGCCGTGGTATGTTGCCGTTGCCGACTGAAAAACGCCACCTCGCCGAACATGGAGCCCTGACCGATAAGTTTAACCTGTGCCACACTTCGGTTGGGGGTCATGCTACCATCTTCATTCACAGAAACTGCGACCTGGCCACTTGCGAGAAAATAAAAGCAGCTCGGAGACTCTGATACGCGGTAGAAATCGTAGCCTGCAGAAATTTCGCGCTTCTGGAAGAACAAGGCCACAGCATTTACCAGGTGCGAATCATCGGAATCGCCAATGAGGTGACGCAGCAGAACACTAACCGATTTTGGGTAGTTGTTCGGGCGATGATGGATGCTGTTCAACACGTTCTGCGCCAATATGCCGCTCTCATAAAATGCAAAAGCCGAGTCCACCGAAGAAAAAAAGTTTTCTCTCGCCGCAACGTCGTTCTTCAGAAGCAGGATCCGGATATTAGAGCGCACATTAGCAAAGACAAGTGTGATGCCGCGGTTCACGCAGTACTTCTTCAGGATCAGGAACGCGCCTCGAGCTGCCGTGGCGTCCATCCCGGACACGCGAGTGAAATCCATCACGACGTACTCGGTCGGCTGCACATTGGACTCCGAAGCGGGACTGCCGTCCAGACACTCGACGAGCGGGTTAGAGGACGTGTGTGTCGGGAGGAAGCTCTGCTCGTCGACAGCAGGACTGGACTTGCGAACGAAGACTCCTTTCTGGACGCGCTCTAGGATCTGGACGACCGAACCGAAGAAGAGATACCCGCGGAACTCAAAGTGCGCGATGGCTCCGTTGTTTTTGGTCAGCACCGCGGTCTCCACGAGAGTTTGTTCGTCGTCGTCGTCGTCCTCGGTGGAACCCAGGCAGGGGGGATCCACGACCGGAACTTGTACGTAGCTCAAGAGGAAGTTGAGAACGGCGATGCCCACTCCGATGAGCATGCCCACATCCAGCGACACGAGATTAATGGCAAGGAACGACAGCCACACCACGGCCCACTCGCGAAGGCACATCTTGCGATACGCGAGCACCAGCCACTCGAGCATGAGGTCGAGCGCTACGAAGATGAGCGTTGCCGCCAGGAAGAATCTCGGCACGTAGCTCATGACGGATACCGGGACAGCAACGATCACAACCTCGGCCAGAATGACGCAAGCGCCGACGATCCGCGAGTTGGTTTTGGAGCGGCAGGTGAAGATTGTCTGGCCGAAGATGTAGGAGCCCGTGTAGCCGCCCAGCAGTCCGCTCACGACGTTGGACCAGCCCACGGTCTCGAGCTCGTGGTTGATTTTGAGTTTGCTGCCCATGTCGATTTCGATGGCGACGACGTCGAGACTAGAGGAGAAGGCCACGATGAAGACCATGCCGAGCCACGTGACGATCTGTTGCGGGATCTGGTCCCAGTGCACGAGGTCGAAGTCAAAGAGACTGATAAGCTCCGGGATTGATGCAGATTCTTCCACCGGGTCGACCCAGCCTGCGTCTCGCGCTTCGTCGAGCGAGATGCTACCGATTGCCAGCACCAGAAAGAAGAACACGGGCATGACCATGATGGCCGTGGACAGCGCGAACGGGTTCTTGAAATTCTGCGAGACCACGAGCAGCGTAGCGCCTCCGACGAACCCCGGCACACACAGCAAGACGTTGTGGAGGTCGCTGAACATGTTCACCATGGACGAGAAGTCGTTGATCACGAGGCCGGTGCTGAGTGCGAGACCCGCGTAGAGGCAGAAGATGCCGATGAACGCGAGGTATCCGCCGATCACGGGCATCGGCAGATACGACGCGAGCGTGGCCAGCTTGAAGCGTCCCATGACAACGAGGCAGAGGCCCAGCAAGGCCGTCGCGATGCCGATGGTGACGATGGTGGTGGCGACTTTGGCTTCGGGCGACACGGCGTCTCCGAGCGAATTGCAGATGGAGGTGGCCATGGTGCTGAGGAAGATGAGTCCGGCGTCTTGCACCTGTCCGATGGCGAAGGGCATGGAGCTGAGCATTGTGAACATGAGCTGGTGCACTGCGCTCGAGAAGATGACGAGCTTAGACAGCGCTGGCATGAAGTGTCCGAAGGTGGGGTGGCTGAAGATGATGACGGCGTATCCGTACATGGTGGGGATGGCTCGGATGGAGTTCACCACGCCGTACAGCAGCGAGTTGGTAAGCGTTTCCAGTTGCTCAGCAGGCGCTGCAGCGGTCTGTGCATGTTTGACTGAGCTTGTTGTTGTTCCGGTGTTGGATAGCAGCGGTAGTGACGGACAGTTGATGTCTCCAGTCCATTCCTCGGTCGATGCGGGATTCACGACTCCGGTCTGCCCGACAGCGCCATACATCCTGGGGTAGCCTGTTAATGGTCGTCAGGCGTCTTGAGCCTGCGCATAAACTGTTCTCGGGGACGGCGGAACAGAATGGTCCTCTCGCTTGCCCAGCTGGAGCTCGCGACGTGCTGGATGTACAGCACACGCTGCGTCGCAAAGCAAAAAACTACAAGACTACGAGAACGCAGCTCGCTCGTGCGAGGGGATACTCATTTTAGCTGCACTGCAAAAGCGGAGGTAAAGGAAGTATGGACGGTAAGGTGGAAACTTGCGGGTGTCATTTGCCGTGCCCTCGAAAAGATTAGTGCCTGCATCATGAAGAAAACCAGCACCGATTTTCCCATTAACTCCACAAAGTAATGGAGAATACGTGCGATTCCCACTGAAAGCTCACATGTTTGCGTTGAGGGGTGCAACTCACAACCGCTCGTTGGCGACCAGCCACTCTTGCTTGCAGATCTGGAGAGCTTCCCGCTGAAGCGTGCCGGTGTTGGATCCTCTGTGTCGTGCCAATGTACATGGGGTTGTTACGTTGAAAGGAAGAGGAGGATATGAACAGCGATGTGGCTTGAACCAAAGAACCTTGGCTCCGAAGCAACAAGCTTGTCGATTCTGTCAAAATACTTGTTGAATGTGCCGTAAAGGTTTGATTTTGAGATGCCTTGCACTTCGTGTTCCACGATTCAATTGTGTTAAGAGCTCCAATAACTCGTTTATTAGCTTCTTTCATCGAAACTCGATCTACGCTTAGCATATTCTAGCCGGGAAGATTGTGGTGAGGAGGAAACAATGTAATCATAAGTCTAATCCCCACAAACAACAATCGGCCGTTCCTTTGTTAAACTAGGATGCGCTGCAATGCCGATGTTGCGATCCCCCTCGCCCAGGATCTCAGCCCAGCACTCTCAATTCCGCCGCCCACTTTACAGAAGTCGTTTATTTTCGACAGCTTGAGCCTACCATGGTGTCCACAGTCTCGATCATGCGCAGGCTGCGCACCAGCAGCAAAAGAAATGAATTGAGGTCACCCCTCCAAGCTTTTCTACAGACTTTTGACCAAACCTTCAACCATGATAAACAAACTGATAGTCCATGGAGCTTCACGCAACTTGCCAAAGTTTCCAACTCGCTGCTGTACGGCGTGGTGAACTCCATCCGAGCCATCCCCACCATGTACGGATACGCCGTCATCATCTTCAGCCACCCCACCTTCGGACACTTCATGCCAGCGCTGTCTAAGCTCGTCATCTTCTCGAGCGCAGTGCACCAGCTCATGTTCACAATGCTCAGCTCCATGCCCTTCGCCATCGGACAGGTGCAAGACGCCGGACTCATCTTCCTCAGCACCATGGCCACCTCCATCTGCAATTCGCTCGGAGACGCCGTGTCGCCCGAAGCCAAAGTCGCCACCACCATCGTCACCATCGGCATCGCGACGGCCTTGCTGGGCCTCTGCCTCGTTGTCATGGGACGCTTCAAGCTGGCCACGCTCGCGTCGTATCTGCCGATGCCCGTGATCGGCGGATACCTCGCGTTCATCGGCATCTTCTGCCTCTACGCGGGTCTCGCACTCAGCACCGGCCTCGTGATCAACGACTTCTCGTCCATGGTGAACATGTTCAGCGACCTCCACAACGTCTTGCTGTGTGTGCCGGGATTCGTCGGAGGCGCTACGCTGCTCGTGGTCTCGCAGAATTTCAAGAACCCGTTCGCGCTGTCCACGGCCATCATGGTCATGCCCGTGTTCTTCTTTCTGGTGCTGGCAATCGGTAGCATCTCGCTCGACGAAGCGCGAGACGCAGGCTGGGTCGACCCGGTGGAAGAATCTGCATCAATCCCGGAGCTTATCAGTCTCTTTGACTTCGACCTCGTGCACTGGGACCAGATCCCGCAACAGATCGTCACGTGGCTCGGCATGGTCTTCATCGTGGCCTTCTCCTCTAGTCTCGACGTCGTCGCCATCGAAATCGACATGGGCAGCAAACTCAAAATCAACCACGAGCTCGAGACCGTGGGCTGGTCCAACGTCGTGAGCGGACTGCTGGGCGGCTACACGGGCTCCTACATCTTCGGCCAGACAATCTTCACCTGCCGCTCCAAAACCAACTCGCGGATCGTCGGCGCTTGCGTCATTCTGGCCGAGGTTGTGATCGTTGCTGTCCCGGTATCCGTCATGAGCTACGTGCCGAGATTCTTCCTGGCGGCAACGCTCATCTTCGTAGCGCTCGACCTCATGCTCGAGTGGCTGGTGCTCGCGTATCGCAAGATGTGCCTTCGCGAGTGGGCCGTGGTGTGGCTGTCGTTCCTTGCCATTAATCTCGTGTCGCTGGATGTGGGCATGCTCATCGGAGTGGGCATCGCCGTTCTCAACTTCCTCTTGAGCTACGTACAAGTTCCGGTCGTGGATCCCCCCTGCCTGGGTTCCACCGAGGACGACGACGACGACGAACAAACTCTCGTGGAGACCGCGGTGCTGACCAAAAACAACGGAGCCATCGCGCACTTTGAGTTCCGCGGGTATCTCTTCTTCGGTTCGGTCGTCCAGATCCTAGAGCGCGTCCAGAAAGGAGTCTTCGTTCGCAAGTCCAGTCCTGCTGTCGACGAGCAGAGCTTCCTCCCGACACACACGTCCTCTAACCCGCTCGTCGAGTGTCTGGACGGCAGTCCCGCTTCGGAGTCCAATGTGCAGCCGACCGAGTACGTCGTGATGGATTTCACTCGCGTGTCCGGGATGGACGCCACGGCAGCTCGAGGCGCGTTCCTGATCCTGAAGAAGTACTGCGTGAACCAGGACATCCCGGTCGTGTTCGTCGGCGTGCAGTCCGACATCCGCCGTCTCCTGCTGAAGAACGACGTGGCCTGTGCAGACAGCTTCTTCCCCTCTGCAGCGTCCTTCTTAGTGTCCACCTCAGCTTCAACGTCTGCGTAACGGCCGCAGAATGGTCCTCCAGCCTTCTCCCCTCCTCTGCGAAACCCCCTTCTCCCGCATAGCCAAAATCAGTCCAAAGCCAGCCGACGCCCCATGAGCTTCGCGGACTTCGCTGCGGGCGGCCCCACGCCCGCCGTCTCCAGCAGCGCCGCGCTGTCGCTGCCCTCGGCCCAGGCGCGCCAGGCCGTGGAGGGCGCCACGCTCAAGCTGGAGCAGTTCCAGCGCCAGGTGCTGGCCATCAAGCGCGCGTCCACCGGCGCCGGCGCCGTGGACGATGACCTGCACGACCGCATCCGCTTCGCCTGCCTGCTGCAGGAGGAGATCGCCAAGGCGCTGGCGCGCGTGCCGGCCGACGCCGCCAACTCGCTCATCAAGCGCAAGCTCTGCAAGGACTTCGAGGCCATCTCGTCGCAGCTCGAGGCCGCCGTGCTGCGCGTGTCGGCGCGCGAGCAGCAGCAGCAGCAGGCGCTCAAGGACCAGCAGCAGGACGGCCGCATCGTGGCCGAGCACCAGGGCCAGGTCTTCGAGTTCGCCGAGCTCGAGAACGAGATCGCGCACAACGAGGCGCTCATCGAGGAGCGCGAGCAGGACATCAACAAGATCCACCAGAGCGTGGCGCAGGTCAACGAGATCTTCCGTGACCTGGCGGCCATCGTGCAGGACCAGCAGGGCGCCATCGACGACATCGAGACCCACGTGCACGAGAGCATGCAGCAGACCCAGCAGGGCCTGGACGAGGTCAAGAAGGCGTCCGACATGCAGGGCTACTGCGCGATCCAATAGAGCGACGGGTAGATAGGGACACCAGCGAGGAAGGGCAGGGCGGACAGCACGCAGCGGAGGAAGCTGCGGAGGACGACACGTGCAGTCACGCATGCGCAGTAAGATACTAGGAATCAAGATGCGTGTTTTTATTGATTGAGGTGTCGGATTGCTTCATGCGTACGTGTGTGCTTTTGCGAGGCTGCTAAACCTGCCTGTGTGAGCGTTTTCGGTGTGTACAGCAGAGGCACAGGTAACCTCTCCACTTAGTCGTGGGCCATCGAAAAAACACTGGCCTCACAGCGCACGAATCCACGAAGGAACTGGAATCGACAGCCACAATGCGCTACAGCGTCCAGTGGCAAAGTTGTACCGAGGCTCGATAGTACCAGCATTATCGATTTAGAGTCTTAGCACAAATGAAGAGGGCACGCACAGCTGTCGACGCCGCCAATGTGGGGGGAAGTGAAGCAGTCGACGGTCGAGAGGAAGCGGAGACTACAGCAACTGGTCGCGTAATCTGCTCAGTCGACACTGAGGAACAGCTTCGTGCCACGCTACGTCAGAAAGACAAGGAACTGCTGTGTAAAGATGAAGAGCTTCAAGCTATGCAAGCCAATTTTGCAGAGCTTGATGCTTGCAGCCGAGAAGTGGAGCAGGAATTGGAGAGCGAGATCTTTCGTTTGTCTCGCATGAACAGAGAGCTAGAAAGCACGAACAGGAACCTCGAGCGACGTCTGGAAAACGAACTTTGTCGAAATACCCCAGCTCAAATCAAGTTGTCTGCACACAACGACGAAGTAGCAAAGCTACGGCAAACAATTCAGTGTCTGGAGCAGGAAAACGACGACTTCCACATGTGCATACGCAGGCTAGAAACAACGGAAGAAGATTTACGCTACCAACTTGACTGCGCTCAGGAAGACACAGTGTTTGTGCAGCAAGAACTCGAGAGCCTTCAGGAACATTTTAAAGAGGCTACATCCCAGTCGCGCGACCAGATTCGCGAGCTGACGTCGGAGGTGATGAAATACAGAACTTTTAAGAATTTCGTTTGGCAAGTTAGTAAACTGCAGTTGGAACTGGATGCCGAGTGTGTCGACGAAACAGTAGAAGAACAACACGAGCCAAATTATCTGAGCAGCATCAAGAAGAAAGCTATAGGTATGATGAAAAACCGTGGCGATGAAAAGCTTGTGCAACAAGTACGGGCTGGCGACCAAATTGAGTAGCTATGCAAGCAGCTGCACGCAGGCTTTGGCGATGGCCGTCGCCTACAAATTGCCTCAGCCTTTCCTTTTCGATGTAACACACGATAATTTTAAAAGCAAAAAAATCTTATTACAGTTCTGCGACTTCGCAAGCGCGTGTTATTCTGCTTACAATGATCAACTCCCAAACAAAAGCTCAACTTGCGGAATTAATCGCGTTTCTTACGCGCTAGAAAGCGAGCGCGAGCTGCCGCGACAGCATCCGCGGTCACTGGAGATGGCTTGGCCGTCGCAACTGATGGACTAGCTTCGGTGGGGACAACAGTCGATGACTTCGCTTGCTCCTGATTGTCTTCCTGTACAGGTGGTTGGCGTCCACACAGTGCGTAGAGTTGTGCCACAGATACGTTCAGCTTTTCTTTGCTATACTGGTCTAGCCAACGGCGCTCAACAGCCAATGCCCCACGCATAAACGGCTTGCTTGTGACGACGAGCTCTTGATACACGCAGAATTCAGGTGGCGCCGCGTAGTTCATCGCTGAGAGCGGGTGGATTTGCACGAGCTGAGCTGCCTTTTTACCATCGTCATCATGGTACATTAGGCGATACAGGGTCTCCAAACTACATCGACGTGCTGCGTTGACGAAGAATCCAGCACAGAGCGATTGGCGAAGGCGATCGTCTAACGATCTATCTCGACGGTTGTCACAAGTATCACTACCAAGCATCAGATCCTTAATGCCATCAAGATCCCGGCGAGGCAGTGATTCAATTATGTCACGGAGCTGCTTCACGATGGATTCTGCCATCGTCAAGGCACGCAATTGAAGTTGGCGATCTTCACACCAGTGCTCCAGCTCTCGACGATGACCTTGAGCTCTGCGTGACGCCGAACTGAAAGCCTTGAAGAGTAGTAAATAAGTGAGTTGATCTCCGTGTTCATGCAAGAGCTCGTCTTCTTTTAAGGAGAGCATACGCTGTTCCCAATCCTTCTCTTTGCCATCTTCGTCGTCACTTTGATCACGACGTCTGCGTTTTTGGTTTCGGTGTTGAGACTCGACAAAAATGTTTTCCACAGAGAGCATCGCAACTATTTGAGTCATTTCACGACTGCAGTCTAGTAGCAGAGATTCCACTAAAGCACGCGAGAGTTTTGGTTCCAGAGGGAACTCAGCCATAAGCTTACCCAACGGAGTAGCCTCACCAGTAGTTTTGTCCAGTGCGCCAAGAACGTACAATTGCTTTAGTGCATCCAGCAGTGAATCCTCATCGGGTGGATCCAAGTACGGAAAGCCAAGCACATCCTGGATACCTAAAAGCTTGAGATACAAAACGGTATTCGCGAGATTGGTGCGCTGGATTTCAGGTACGGTTTCCTGCTCCATTTCCTCATATGATGCCTTGTTGTAAAGTCGGTAGCACTTGCCAGGAGCCGTACGGCCAGCACGACCGGCACGCTGTTGAGCCGAAACCTTGGAGATTGGGACAACCACAAGCGACTCCATTTGCTGGACGGGATTGTAAACCTTTTGCTTCGTGAATCCACAGTCAACGACGAACCGAACGCCGTCAATTGTCAGAGAAGTCTCAGCAATGTTGGTAGCAACAATGACTTTGCGGACTCGGTGCATAGGCACTGCATCAAAGATTTCTCGCTGTCGACGACCCTGTAATGCCCCATACAGCGGTAAGACTCGCAGCTCCAGGTCATTCCTTCCTTGCTCCTGCCGCTGTTCACGATACAGTGAACGGATCTGAGAGCACGCGTCTTCGATTTCACGCTGACCAGTCAGAAACACGAGAATATGACCCGGTTCCTCGCTATTGTGCACCTGTAGCGTCGTCTCTACAGCTGCGCGTACGTACGTCGACAGAGGACCCTTGCGTCCCATGATCTGGCGCTGCTTGGAGTGAAAAATATCCACTGGAAACACTCGTCCCGGGATTTTCACCACCGGGCACAATTTTACTTTGTGCTTCTTCTTTTTCCTTTTCTCAGCAGTTACTGGTTGACCGAAAAACTCTGCAAACCTCTCCGCATCCAGCGTTGCCGATGTGATCAAAACCCGAAACTCCGGTCGTCGCTTCATCACTTGCTTCAGTAGGCCAAAAAGCAGATCCGTGTGAATGCTGCGTTCGTGAGCTTCATCCAGCATCACGACACTATATTTGCTCAGCAACGGGTCATGCAGACACTCCCGAATCAGCACTCCGTCAGTGAGAAACTTGAGCTTCGTATGCTCACTGCAACGAGACTCGAAACGGATGGAGTACCCCACAAGTCCGCCACCTCCGACTCTCGTGTTCATCTCCTCGGCGACTCGTTGGGCCACCGACACCGTTGCAACTCGTCTCGGCTGCGTAATTGCTACACATTGGGCCTTTGAGTCCTTGTCATCGCCCTTTGCACTGGTATACAGTCCAGAGTGATGCAAAAACTGCGGGATTTGGGTCGTTTTACCTGATCCTGTCTCTCCGACACAAACTACCACTTGGTTCTCTGCCAGAGCGGCTAAAAGCTCTTCGCGGTGCTCTACGGCTGGGAGAGGCGTGTTGACCGGCGGGGAACTGGCCTCCCGGGCGCTGGAGACGTCGGATTTGGACGGGAATTGGCGGCGACGGCGAGGAGACGGGGAGGAAGGCGATGGACTGCGGCGGTGGCGCCGAGGGGAGCGGGAGCGCGAGCGAGGGCACGAGCGCGAGCGTCGCCGCTTGCGGTCGCGGTCATCATGGCGAGCCATTGCTGGCTTATTGATGATGACTGGGAGTTTGTATGTGGGGCTTTGGCCAATCGGAGGCGATCGGTTATAAACGCGTACCTTTTTATTGGGTTTGGAAGGTTCCACTTCAACTTGGCCAAGCTGCATTAAGACGGCAAAGGTGCTAGTATGCTGACAACGGCCACAGATGCGGCACAACTGCTGTGCAGAGAAGTACAAACTTTAGACTTGCCTTTCGACCAGAGACGAATTCGTTGCTTAATTAAGCGCCGGTGGTTGCCTATCGAGGATTGTTATGCTTAGAGAAGCTGTCCATTGAGGCATCTGTCATCCATCAGCCGTGCTGAGTTGTCGATTAAAAGACGAGGGTGCCGGGTCCGCGAATGACGCGACTGGCTGTGCCACATCGGCGATCACCGTCATTACAGCCCCAGGCAAGCATTTGGGATGGGATCGCGTTAAACCCATTCATTAGATTTATCTCCGCATCATTGAGGCGTACTAGTACAAGTTTACTTAGACTAATCATGGCAAGGAAAGTCATGCCATTGTGATCTGTCGTAAGCACGACCCCAACCGAATGCTTGCTGGACTAACCTGTTAATCCCTTAATGAAGCGTACTCGTGCAACATCCCGAAGCTCATCATGAAAAGGAGATCCATGCTACCACCTTCCGGTGCTAGCCGTTAAACAAAACGCTCCACGCTCGAGTCCAACCCAATCCAAAAGGCAATAGTTGATTTACTTTTCAATTTGCACCCAACCTCTCAAGCAATCGCCAAGCATGAAGATTTCCTCCGTCCTCGCTGTCGCCACCATCGCTGTCGGGGCCTCTTCCGTCCTCGCGCCGAAGAGTCCTGCGTTCAATGAAATCTGACAAAGACCGAAGACTACACCCTCTACAGCAACATGTGGGGCGCCCTGATGGTACCCAGTGCACTGGGCTCGATAGCGTCGATGAATCCACGATCGCGTGGCACACGAGCTTCAGCTGGAACGGTGGATCTCCTACGCAGGTGAAGTCGTTTCCCAACGCTGCGCTTCACTTCAAAAATGTGCAGCTTGCAAATGTGGAATCGATCCCCTCCACGTTCGAGTATAAATTTGAATATAATGGCAAAGTGGTCGCCAACGTGGCATACGACTTGTTTACAACCTCTAAGCGTGGCGGCGACGCTGAGTACGAAATCATGATCTGGCTGGCGGCTCACGGTGGTGCAGGCCCTATTTCATCTATGGGGTCGGCCATCCTGAATACGACAATCGCTGACATTGACTTCAGTGTGTACCACGGCAAGAACGGAAACATGACGGTCTACGCATATGTTGCTGCAAAGCCGACCACCAGTTTTTCCGCGGACTTAAAGCAGTTCATCGATGAGCTTCCAGCTAAACATACCATTTCGCCGAAGCAGTACCTGACGCACGTTCAGGCCGGCACAGAGCCGTTTCGAGGCAACGCGACTCTGACTGTGTCCAAGTACTCGGCGCCTGTCAACACGGCGTAACTTTGTAGTGGACGAGCTAGTAGCAACTGTACTGTAGTAGCTACACTTAGAAACGTTTCTCGATCAACTCTCCCAAAAAAGCCTTACTTCGAGTGAGAACATTGCTATCGTGCTACAGCTCGACCCACTCAACTGTTTGCTTTCATCTATGCCCATGCATGTACTGGAGCGTGAGAGACTTCTCCTATGAGACCCTGGGCTACGTTGTCTTGTCAATGCCGACAAGATGGTGTCAATACCTCCGCGGCTGACAAGTTGCTATCAGTCTGGCACTGCTTCTGAAAGCAAACTCTCGACAACCTGTACGAAAACATGTATTTTATTATAAAGCAGTTACGGCAGCAAGACAGAGGATCAGGAATATCGATCCAGGACGACACAATATGCGGACAAACCACGGCAGCAGATTGCGGTTTCATCGATACTGTGTTGGTCTACAGAAACGTCCAACTCCCTGGCACCTGCAGTGTGCATGCAATGATAATACATCGTGCGGAATTGAGTGTATCTACGATGACAAAAGTCTGTGCTTCGATATAATAGGTCGAGGACAAAGTGTGTATGACGAATACCAAGGCAATGAACCATGAATAACTGTAAGGATCACAAGCATTGTTCATCAAGCAAACACTTGGGATAGGATCGCCACAACTCCATTAAATCCCTACTGTTTTTGTTGAACATGGTACTCGTATAAAGTTCTCTAGACGAATCGTGACCAGGATAGTCAAATCATTGTGACATCTGTCGTTAGCGGTTAGTCTCGGATGGGATCGCTACAATAGCGTTTAACCACCTTCCGCTTTATTGGAACGTACTAGTGTAACATCTCTCAGATAAGCATAAAACGAGATGCAGTAACTAGCCGGATCAATCGTGGCACTGTCTTTCGTCGTAGATAGACAACTTTTGTTTCCCCATTTTGCGGTACATCCCCCAAACTTCTGCCAAGCATGAAGATTCCGTTCGTCCTTGCTACCGCCGCCGTCGCTGCTGGGACCTCTGTATCCGCGAATGAAGACTTCTGCGGCCAGTGGAACTTGACGGAGACTGAAAACTACATCCTTTATAACAATCTGTGGATTGCCTTCGATGATCCTAGTGGCACCCAGTGCACAGGACTCGACGACGTCGACGGGCCTACCATCGCATGACACACGGGCACACGAGCTTCAGCTGGAACAACGGGTCTGAAATGCAGGTGAAGTCGTTTGCAAACGCCGCGCTCAAGTTTGACCACGTTCAGCTTGCGGATGTGAAGTTAATTCCTTCCACGTTCGAATACAGCTTCGACTACAAAGGCTACTTGAGAGCCAACGTGGCGTACGACTTGTTTACGACCTCTAGACTTGGCGGCGACGCTGAGTACGAAATCATGATCTGGTTGGCGCGTCTTGGTTATGCGGACCCCATTTGGTTCACGCGAATCCCCATCATGAACACGTCCATCGCTGGCATTGACTTCAGTCTGTACCACGGCAAGAACGGCAATATGACGGTCTACTCATACGTCGTTACCAACCTGACGACCAGTTTTTCCGCGGACTTGAAGCAGTTCATCGATGAGCTCCCAGCCAACAACTCAATCGCGCCGACGCAGTATCTGACGCACGTTCAGGCCGGCACGGAGCCGTTCCGAGGCAACGCGACTCTGACTGTGTCCAAGTACTCGGCGGCCGTCAACACTGCGTAACTCCTGTCATGCCCCACGACTCGCGGATAGGTAGCTGGTAGCTACTAGCTTTCTTAGATAAGTAAGACCTATCTATTAACAAAGTCAACAAAGCTTTACCTCCGCGTGCAAGTTGAAGCGAGCGGCGATCGTAATCTCGCCGATGATGTTTAGATGAGCCGCTCGACTTTTGGCCAATCCCGTCGCTTCGTAGCTTCTGGCCGCAGAATTGCGGCATTTCTCGATCCCCAAGCAGAGGATGGCGACTCGAGCGATGCTGGCGATGAAGACGCTGCGCCGCGGCCAGGCGGCGGGCGTGCGCACGGCCCGCCGCATGTTCTCGGACGCCCCCGCGTCGGGCACGCGCGCCGACAAGTTCGGGGTACGCGGAGCCTCCCCCTGTGCGTCGCTCGCCTCGTTTTCTGACGTCTTTGCTGCTGGCAGCCGATCTCCTGGAGCGGCCTGGCGCTCGCCGGCGTCGTGGGCAGCGGCGTCGTGTACTACTACTACTCGGAGAAGGACCGGCTGCAGACCCAGTGTGCGTGTTGCGAGGCCGCTGCTGTGGCATTGCTCAGCGGAGACTAATTCATTGTTGATACACTGACAGCGACGTCCAAGGTGACGTCGGTGGGCAAGCCGCTGCTCGGCGGCCCGTGGACGCTCGTGGACTGCGACACCAGACGCGCCGTGACTGACGCGTCGTTCCGCGGCAAGTACTCGCTGCTGTACTTCGGCTTCACGCACTGCCCGGACATCTGCCCCAACGAGTTGGTGCGCATCGGCGACGTGCTCGACAAGCTTGAGGCTGAGAAGTGCCCGGAAGTCGTGCCGCTCTTCGTGACGGTCGACCCCAGACGCGACACCGTCGAGCAGATGCAGGCCTACAAGGCCGACTTCCACCCCAAGTTCAAGATGCTCACGGGCACCCGCGACCAAGTGGCTGACATCACCAAGGCCTACCGCGTGTACTTCTCCAAGGCGGATGAGAACGAGGATGACGACGACGACTACCTCGTCGACCACTCGATTGTGATGTACCTTGTCGGCCCTGACGGCGAATTCCTCGACTTCTTTACGCAGAACGCACGCGTCGATGACATCGCCGCGAAGATCAAGACGTATTTTTGAGGGGGTTAAGCCATCGCAGCAACCGCAGGGCTTACAAGTACGAGGATGCAATAAAAATGTCAGTTAAACTTCAAAGATCTGGATGCCCTTGCATCTCGTGTGCACGTTCCTAAACATGATCAGAACCTGCCCGTTTTGCTGTTCGACGAAATTGGTTGCAGCAAGGCAACGAGTGTTTGAGCATTCACAGTTTATTTTTTCGAGGTTTTTGTTGAAAATCCTTCGGTAGCCACAGGGCCAGCAAGACGCGCCAAAATACAAGAATGCGTTAACTTGCTGGTCGTGAGTGTCACGTCGAAGGGCAACGCCCACTCCCTGCTCCAGTTAATTATCCCGGAGCCATGCTGCTGTGTACCTAGTATAGCATGGCCTCCTTGATGTCCTTGGGGTTCACCTTGGGCTTGAGCTCATCGTCCGGGCGCATCCGGAAGCCCGGTCCAGGCGGCTTCTCCCACGTCAGCGTGGTCTTGCCCTGCGGGCCCTCGCACGAAAGCTGGCCGTTCATGGGCAAGCTGCCCCACTTGTTCATGGGAGGCGGAGCATCCTTTTTGCAGGCATCCAGCAGCTCGCGCGTCGTCTCCGGTGTCAAGTTTTCCTGAAAAAAAAAAAAGTCGCGAGGTCAGCTCTTGCCGTTTCTCCATCAACAACTGCTTTGTGGCACAAGACTCACGTAGAAATCGTCGTTAATCTGCACCATGGGGGCGTTGGAGCACGCGCCGAGGCACTCGACCTCGCGCAGCGTGAACTTGCCGTCCTCCGTCGTCTCTGCTCAGCAGCACGACAGCAGCACCGTTAGTCTCCTCTGCAGCACTAAGAAACTAGCACCTGCAACACAGCTGCGACGCACCTCCTTCCTTGATGCCGAGGTGATCCTCGATGGTCTTCCTGATCTCCTCCGAGCCGCAGATCATGCAGGGCGTGGTGCCGCACAGCTGGATAAAGTACTTGCCCACCTTCTCGCGGTTGAACATGGTGTAGAACGTGGCCACCTCGTACACCTGGATGGGCTTGGCGTCCACGATGCGCGCCACCTTGTTCATGGCGGCCAGCGGCAGCCAGCCGCCGTGCTGGCGCTGCGCCAGGTCCAGCAGCGGGATGATGGCCGACGTCTTGTAGTTCTCCGGGTAGCGGTCCAGGATGGCGTGCACGCGCTCGTAGTTCTCGGGCGTGAAGTCGAAGGGCGTGTCGGCGTTGTTGTCCTCCGTGTCGCGGTGCTGCGAGCGCAAAACGCGGCGAGTTAGCGACAAATGGCCCGAATCGGGCGGCGACTTCGCGGCGCCGGATCTCCGCCCCCAGTACCTGCACGAAGCTGCTGCCGGCGGCGCGCGACGAGTGGAGGCCCGCCGCGGCCGGGGGGGCGGTTGAGCGCGCGCCGAGCTGCGCGGCGCCGGCGCGGAGAGCGCGCACACTGCGGGAGAGCATGGCCACAGGACACAAGGCGAGAGCTTTTGAGCGAGGGGAGCCGCACGTTGTTCGGGTGGTCCAGCGCCACGGCGGCGCCCACTTTCCACCAATGGGCGTGTGGCGACGAGGCCTCCGCCAGTAGCAATTCAGCGCCGGCCAACGCGCTTTTCCGCCTCTCACAGCGGCGCACTTCGCCGAAACGGCCTGTGATTCGTCCAAAACCGCTCGTTCGGGTGGTGCACTCCATTCGACAGAAACGTGCGGCGTCCGTCGACACTATGCTAGCGCATACCGGGCGACTACGGAGCCGCTACAAACAACTTGAACAACAGTATCTGCCTCTGAAGCCGACCTTGGCGAGCGCATACCGCGCGCCGGTGGTTCGGACCCGCCTAAGTGCGAGCGCCAAGCCCCCCGGACCGCACACGCAGCCGTTCATTCCTCGGATCACGTCGCTTGCCCCTCCACTTCGACCCGAACACCGTTGAGAATGGTGCGTCGCCGCCGCCGCGCCCGCCGCCGCCGCGACTAGTCTAACCGGAGCGTGTGCTGTGCCGCAGTCTGACGAAGAGCCTGTCGACGTGATGCCCGCGATCCGCAAGGCCTGCGAGCCCAAGTGCGAGCAGTCCTTCAACGCGTACCAGGCCTGCCTGGACCGCGTCAAGGCCAAGGGCGTCGGCGCCTGCGACGGCCAGTACTTTGACTTCCTGCACTGCATCGACAAATGCGTACGTGCTGCGGGTCTTGATTGTCGGTCGGGGAAAGTGGCTTCAGCGTTCTGACGGTGGTTTTCTCTTTATCTTCTTTCGTTTTCGCTGTCGCTGCTGCAGTCTGTCCCTCAGATCATGAAGCACCTCAAGTAAACATGTCCTTCTGAGCGCGGACGCGGCCGTCCGCTGACTGCCCTCGGTGCGCCAGTGCGCGCGCGCCGGGGAGGGCGCTGCCTGCGCGGCGGCCAACGCAGCCGGTCTCCGGACGGCCACACCTCCCCTCCAGCATCAGAAAAAAGAAATAACATGTATCGATGGGTTTGCAGTGCAGACGCTGACATACCACCTGCCTAGACGACTCCGTGCGTTGCTTCGTTGCCTGCCTCCTTGTTCGTCCATGTCGATGAGAGAGTACCGTGACTCCTCGCTCCTAAAGCCGTCCTTGTTCCCAACAGCGCCAAAGAGGACTGTCCGTCCATACATGTAGCAGCGCCGCTGCCAAATGACGGATGAAATATAGCCTTTTGTTCTTCTTCCGACAGTGCTACATCTGCTGTCAAACCGACAGAAGACGGAGTGTAAGTTTTTGAAAATGAAAACCAAAACCGTACAGTTCTTCATCTGACAATGCTACGTCCTTCGTCAATCCGACAGAAGACGCTGATTGGCCGAAACGCCCACGGCCGCCCAATCAGGGCGCGGCGCAAGTTGGTGGCGGCCAGCGCTTCGTCGCGGGCGGGTCGGTCGCGCCGAGCCCGCGCAGGTGGGCAGTCAATTTGGAGAAAAGAGCGGAGGAATCATGACTGTGAAGCGCCGCAACCACGGACGTAACAAGAAGGGCCGCGGCCACGTGAAGCGCGTGCACTGCGTGTCCACGGCCAAGCTGATCCCCAAGGACAAGGCCATCAAGCGCTTCGTCGTGCGGTACGTGCTTTTGCGGCCGGAGTGGCGCCTCTGCCGGCAGCCTCTGACGCGACCTGTGCCCTCGTGTCCCGCAGCAACATCGTGGACCAGTCGGCCATCCGCGACCTGAAGGAGGCGTCCGTGTACGAGTCGTACGCGCTGCCCAAGATCTACATCAAGAACTACTACTGCGTCGAGGCCGCCATCCACCAGCGCATCGTGCGCGGACGCTCGGTGGAGGCTCGCAAGAGCCGCGCCCCGCCCCCGCGCCGCTTCGCCCCGAAGCGCGCTTAAGCAGCTGCCGCCGCCGCGCGCAGCTACGCGAGTGGCTGATGCTCTGCTCAGGACGGGAAGCTCGCGGCGGTCGACGGCTGCTCGCTGGCGGCGCTCTAGCAGGTCCGCGGAGGGAGACGCGAGTTTCTTCTCCGTAGCGAGACAGGTCGGGGACGCGCGGCTTCCTACGCCATAATAAACGAGGCATTCTTTCTCCAATGTGTCGGCTGCGTCAGCGTGGGATAATTGTTGATGTGCGTGGGTGGAGGCGGTTGAACAGGCAGGTTGGAGGATACAGCGAGGCTTGGCAGGTGTAACGTGGCTGCTGGCTACGCAGCGTAGGGGTGGCCATCCTACCGCTGCGAGTTGTAAGGCCCCGATCGGTGCAAGTGGGTTAGCTTGCGGGAGGCATAATCGCTGTCCTTGTTGGCTACGCCTGGTGTTTTTGTAGCTATGCTGCTCGACTGCGCTAACAACGATGCAATCACCTCCTCAGCAACGCTAAGAGAGGCGGTGATCCTAGCAAGTGTCATAGCCTCGCACCAAGGCTTATCTGATCAGAACCAGGTCGAGCACTTCTCGAAAATGCCCTTGAACTACTAGTACTACGTAGTAGTATTTCTCAACCCTGCTGCGCAACATGGATGCAAGAGTGCGTGATAGCGAAAGATGCGGCAGGTTACCCCTTGGCATTCTTTACTGACTGGCTATTGTGTATCGTAGTGGTGGCTGCGAGCGTTTGTGGAACGTACAAACTACTGTAGTACAAGTGGTCATTTAATTTTTAGAAATAGCAATGGTATCATTGGAGGCACAATATCAAACACTTTCATGGAGCTTCTGCATTTCAGGTTGTATCTTCTATAGTAGGGAATCGATTGTTGAATAAAACCTTTAATTTGTCAATAAACCGCTAATTCATCTGGATAAAACTTTGAAAATTAACTTCATCAATATATATGGGTTTAACTCGCTGTATCGCGAATCGGTTGCAGCACGTTCCAGAAATGAATAGCTTGGGCATCACCTCCTATATTTCCGGCACACCTGCTCCAGGGTCATTGCTTGCACGCCGAGGTATGTCGACGCAACTTTTGACGCTTCAGAAGAGGGAGACCTACACCAGTAGACTTCAGCGAAAAGGTTCCAGCTGCTGAAGGCTGGCTTGATGCCTTCAGGATTTCTCTTTTCATATTTTCATATATCCATTTGCTGGACACGTGAGCGTTAAATTGGCGACTTTTCTGTCCGGCGTAAACCAGGAGAAAGACCAGATATCACTCAAATTCGTGAGCAACCCCACGGGAGCACAGCAGTCGTCACTTTTTAGGTCGGCTGACACTAGCGCAACAAGAGCTTTACCTCGTGTCGTGAAGTCGGCCTCGTGAATCGCGAGTCGAAGGCCTACAAAAGGCTTCTCAATTCTTGCAAAATCATGATCGATAATCACGAAGTCTGCCGTTCCTTTCACTTTGAAGGGTAGCATCTGCGGGTAATATAGTCGAGTAGCTGAGAGGCCCCATTAGGCCATGACGGCTTGTTCCTCGTCAGCCGAGCACGCTGAAATAGAGTACTCGCGTTCTCTCTCGCGTTTTTTCAAAGCAATCGCTACGCCTTCCGATATTTCTTAATCGTCACTTGATCAAGCGTCAGACGCGTCGGCAGCGCCACGCTTGCCGGTTCCATCGGTGGAATCACCACCAGTACGTGAATCTGCTTCTATCGCGGGGGGGGTTCAACAACTCAAGCCACTCCCCGATATTCGACGCCTCCTCCAACTCCAGTGATTCATCATTAATAATAGCTTCATAGCATCGGATCGAGCCCCCTGCTTCAGGTCGTGTGCGACATCGCTGCCCACTGGCAGCCATTCTCCATCCTTGATAGCCGGGAAAACTCGGGCTCGACTTCCGACAAAGTGTTCGTCTTTGCGCCTGGACCGCCCATTTCATTTGGCCTCCCAAATGGCTTCGGTTGGTGACCACGACGAAGGGCGCCTGCGCCATGCCAGCTAAAGCGCAGTTAAAGGCAAGTTCATCCGTGCTTGAGTCCATCGTGTCCTCGACTGCACGAGCGATCTAATGGTGAAATTCCAGAATGACATATTATCCTGTTTGGGTGCTGACAGTTGTCGGGCGGGGATACGCGATGATTGATGAATCTGAAAGGTTTTGCCGCAAAACCTTTTAGATGTACCAATTAATCAAAACTCTTGCCTTTGTTTGATGAATTCGAGCCTTTTAATTAGTTCACAACAGTCAACAAATGAGCATGGTGAGAACTGATCTTGGCTTGCGAAGTGCAGTTTTGCTCATTTCCTAACGAGTGACAGGTACCGCTGATAAAAATTCAAGCTAAATTGGTCACAACGCTTTTGCATTACGACCTAAGAATGGAATGTCAATGAGAAGTACGAATTGCTACTTTAAGTGCAATCTAGAGTTCAAGGACCACGACAACTTCTGGTTGTGTTGGCTGCCATTTTCTACGCTTCTCCAGTTATGGCAGAACCCGAGTTGACTAGCGCAACTGTGCGATTCGGCTGTACTTGTGTTTGTAGTGTAGATGAAGATGTGTTGATACATGATGGCATAGCGCAATTGACAGTACAGATTCCTGAGAAGTACAAGTGTACCGACCGTTTTCGTACGGGCCTTAAAAGGTTACATTTAGAAGCTGTACAATATCAGCAACTCCGCACATAGTTGTTGAGCTTCATGGTGTGTACTCCGAACAAGTGGAGTCCAGCTGGAAGGCGGGAATACACCATGACTAGCATCGTAAATGAACACATACTGTGAATTCATTGCTGGTGGAAGAGAGCTTAAAGTAATACAGTAAACCAAGTGGGTGGGCGATTATTGTGAGCCTTACTGGATCCCAACTCGTACGCAAGTCCTTGTCTTCGCGAGATGTATTTTGATAATTTTTGAAACTCGGGTTGTACGCTGAAAATGCTTTACGTAAGTGGGGCCTGCATTGCGTGACCTGAAAACCCCTATCCGATCAATTGGTTGCTGGCCAGCAACTGAGCTAACGACGCTGACAACAGAGATTTCTGCCTAGATGCTAACGCTGGCAGTATTGTGCGGTGATTGGGCACTTGCATCAGTGTTTGACAAGGAAGCAGTTGTCCTCACTGGACAGATTGCTGTTAAACCAGATCACACTGGTGGTGAACTCCATCGAGTTCCTTCATGCACTGCCGCTACAGACTGCAGGCGCTGCCAGCCAACCAGCACGCAGGTCCTGCATTGCAGTGCCTAACCAGCAAGCGGCGGGCACGCCCACCGTGTCTCAAATTGTGCGAGCGGCTCCCGAGCCCGCGCCGGCTCTTCTGAGCTCGGCGACGAGCGTGATGGCACCGCCGCAATGGCAGCCATCCCCGTCAGCGCCACCGAAAGGGCCGCTTTCGCGCCGGCAGCGTGTGCAATAAAAGCTGGCACCCGCGTGAGGACACACGGGCCATCGCCTCGATGGCGCCGCGCGAATCAAGTTGAGACAGTCAAGCGCCCGCCGGCGACCAACGACGGCCAAAGGCAGCCATCCGATCCGCTAGTCAGCGCGAGCAACGCTTCAAGCTCGCGAGAGTCAGCGCCGGCTTCGCATAACGTGTCGCTTCGAGGTGACCCTTTCGCGTAGGTCCGCGCGGCGCAGGCGTGTGGCCGCGCGTGCGGCCCGTAACGAAGGGCGAGGGTACCGCGCCCCCCCATCCTCGTGAGAACGTTCCTCGCCGAGTCACGGCAGTTACACTCGTTGCCCGCGAAGCGACACCAAAATATCGTCGGGCTGCCGCGGCGCTGGGCAGCGCGGCGCTCGCCGGCAAAAACCAGCCCGCGCGCGTGGCGTAAGTGCTCCCCCGGCGCGGGCCCAGCTGGCCAGCGCTCCGGAGCCCGACGGCCAATCAGCCGGAGCGGGCACCGCGCCGAGCGTGCGGAGCCAAGTCCGGCGGCGTCACGGTAAAAAGCCCGACCAGCCAGCGGGCCAGCTGGCCCCCCATCCCCCCGCCCCTACCGCCGTGCCAAAACGCGGTGGGCCGCGTCTGATTTGCCGCGCATTGACTGCAGGGCGGCCGCACCCGCTTTTGCCACGACGACGCGGCCCGACGGCGCGCGACCGCACCCGCTTTTGCATCGGACACCGCCTCTGAGTTGCTCCCTTTCTTTCCGTCAGCGGAGTCCCCGCGTGAATCTCACCCACATCTCAAAGAGGCAGGCGGCGGCTCGGCAAGACCCTCGGCAACCGCGCGCTCGACTGGCAAGCTGCTCGCCGCGGCTTTCTCTCTCGCTTTTTGTATACCCGCGCGAAGCCACCTTCCTCCGCTCGCGCGGTGGTAAGAGAACGAGGCCGCGATGTCGCAACAGGCCAAGGACATCTACTCGGGCATCAAGAAGATCTTCCCGGGCTCGCGCCGCTCCGGGAGCTTTTCGTTCACGGGCCGCATGAGCGTGGACGCCGAGCTCTCGGCCGAGGCGCAGGCGGCCGCGCGCGAGAAGCCCTCGGGCAAGAAGAAGGAGGGCCGCCACTCGAGCTTCTCCTTCTCGGGCTGGAAGGAGAAGCACCGCGCGTCCTCGGAGCCGGCGGCGCCCGTGGTCATGTCGCTCCCGTACGGGGCCACGGCCGCCACGCCCAAAGCCAAGAAGTCGCCCGAGGACGGCGACAAGGGCGCGCGCAACTCGCTCACGCAGACGCTTAACAACGCCTTCCACACGGCGCCCAGCCGCGGCAGCCTCTTCGGCAGCAAGAGCAGCAAGGTGGCCAGCAAGGAGCAGCCCCGCCGCAGCAGCCACAGCCGCAGCAGCCGCAACTCGGCCAGCAGCAACGGCAGCGGCGCCGGCGCCGCCACGCCGCACTCGGCCTTCTCCACCACGTCCTTCGACCTGCCTACGCAGCCGCCCAAGCTCGGCAGCAGGAGCGTCAGCGCCGGCGGAGACCGACCGCCCTGCATGGGCAACCGCACGCTTCGCAACAGCGGCGTGCACGGCAACATGGCCATGCAGTTGCAGCCGGGGGCCACGCTGGCCGCGCCCTCGTCCAACAGTCGGTACGGCCAGAAGACCAAGGTCCGCTCGGCCAGCCACAGCTTGGCCAGCTACAGCTCCGTCAAGACGGCGCCGAGCTCGTCCTATCGGTCTAGTTCCAGCTCCATCTCGAGCCTTACGGGTCCGCCAGGCGCGCCTGTGTATCCTTCTTCCAATGGCAGTGGACCCGGTCGGGGACCGCAGAGCTTGCAGCAGTTCCCACAGCCGCGGCCGGCGGACTACAACCCGCAGAACCCCACTGGCACGATCTACTCGCCGGAGAAGCTCAAGGATGGCAAGAAGGCCAAGGTGAAGAAGGAACGTGGAATGTCGCTCTCGTTCTCGTCCTCGGCAAGGAAGGAGAAGAAGAAAGAGAAGGCGGAAGCGGAGGAGCGGGCTAAGCGCGCGTCGTACTCGAAGAATGAGCAGGCGGTCGTGAAGCCCCACGCGTCGACTTGGGACTCGGACAGCGACGACGACTACGAGGACACGAAGCGCCCCACGCGCGGTCTCGACCGACGCTCGCAGAGCATGGACTTCATGGAGCAGGCCCCGACGCACCTCATCTCGAAGATTTGGCGCAAGCTGCCGATTCAGGCCCGTCTTATCGGCGGACGTGGTAACATCGATCTCGACTTGCAGAAAGACCGCACGAGTTTCTCGCGTAGCTCGGAGGCTCGTAAGTTTGCGATGGCGGCTGAAAAGGCAAAGGCTGCTGAGCTGCGCCGCCGCTCGATTTCGGACCGCAAGGTGCCAAGTCCCATTCCTGCCGAGGAGGTGCTGTCGCCGGGTGTGGCCAAGCGGACACGGTTTAGCCAAAAGGTCACGATTATTGCTTCGGATGCGAACGACGGCGCGTCGGGTGCTTACACTGCGCTGGAGAGCTACGACGACGTGCTCGTGCGTGTGTGCAAGTTTGCTGCGCACGACCAGCGGCCAACGACCACGAAGGTGCAGGAGTTCCTTGAACGCTCCATGGCATTCCTTCACGGCACGCGGACCAAGCACGGCAACGTTGTGAACATCTCGAACGAGGAGATCCGCATGTGGCGCCGGCTGGCGTTGCACGACTGGACTCTCGAGGAGGTGACGACGGCGCATGCCGCCGCAGCTCTGGGCGTGAAGGGCAAGGATGTCGAAGCGCCATCATCGCGCACCAGCTCTTCCGTGACGGAGGGCACTGATAGTGATAGTGATAGCCAGCAACCGAGGCGGAGACTGCACAGCGCGGCGCTCCACCGGTCACTGAGCGAAAGCGTGGTCGAGGAGGAGCCCGAGGAGGAGGGAGACGAGGACGAAGAGCTGGACGTGCCTTCTAACATCAAGTTCGACAAGTTGTGCGCGGTCGTCAACTGCTGCGTGAACTTTGGCGAGGTGTTGTTCACGCCCGACGAGGTGGACGACCTGGTGCGTCTCGAGTTCATCGTCGAGGAGGACGGCTGGATCTAAGCAGCGAGCTCGGAACAGATTTTTTATTTGGGTAGCTAAGGTCAATAAGTGAAGGAACAAACTATGAAATCACAGAATGAAAAAAGCCAATTTTGATGCACGACGAACTTGTAAGTGTGCAAGCCAAGCGCGGTAGGCGTTTCAGGTGTCGAGTTGCTGTTGCGATCGGAAGAAAACTGCAATGCAGCGAACAAACATATCGAACCGAACAAACAACACGCGAACACTGCGATGCAATACGGACAAAACGCTGTTTTCGACCACCAGGCGTCACGCATGGAACTGTTAAGACACTAATCTGTTTGCTACGTCTGTAGCTGCTAGCTGGCGCCCCTGTCTTCCTTCGCCAGGAGCGCACAATGTAAAACGGGGAATATAGGCTTTGTGCACAGTCTCGGGCATCTAAATCTTGATATTGCAGAGACGCACGATGTCGCGCTTCCTGAACTGGAACTGCCCGCAGTACACGCACGAGTTGATAATGTCCACGAGCAGGTCCAGGTCTTTTGACGGCGAAATGGGCGGCGGGTTGAGCCACGACACGGGCTTGTGTTTACTGTGCCTCTTCTTCTCCTCGGTCTTCTCGGCGCTCTCGGCCTCGTTCGCCTGTTCTGTCACTGCGTTGTTGTCGTCCTTGCTGTGCTGCCGCCGGTGCTTGCGGATCCACCCCGAGACCGCCGTCCGGAGCTTGGCCTTCCCTGACGCGGTGCTGTCCTGACTGCGCATGCTGGAGTTCGACGACGTCGACTCCACACTCACGGCGCTGTCTTGTCGTCGCATCCGGAAGCTAGCTCCGATCGTCGACATGACCGAGGTGTGTCCGTTCGACTCGACCGACTCGGTGCGCTCGAGGCCGGGCTGCGGTGCCACGGGGGGCCTGCGGTGGTTCTTCTGGAACTCCCTCTCCTCGGCCTCCCAGTCGAAGTGCGCGAGTCGGCGCCAGCGCTTGACGTCGTTCCCGGAGAACTTCTTGTCCTCTCTGAAGCCGGGCAGCCACGGCGTGTCGCCCTGCGGGTAGCCGAGATACATGGCGGAGCGGTAGAGGAACTCAGCGATCATGAGCGGCACGGACCGCTCCAGCGGCGGCTCCGGGTCGTAGTACTCGTCCTCGGACGACATGCTGCCGGTGGGGTCGTCGCCCCAGTCCTCTGGGTCGTGCAGGAACGACGTGGTGTGGAACAGTCCGGCCACGTTGAACACGAGCTCGTCGTAGCTCTCCACCTTGGGCGGCGGCACCACGTCGGGCGCGTACATGTTCTTGAACGTGACCTTGCGGCGGCGACGCGTCTTGCCGATGGACATGACGGGCGCGGACTGGTGGCGCGCCAGCGAGAAGCCTCTGCGTCTCGGCGGGGCCTCGGCGATGGCCGGCGCGTTGGGCGGCAGTGCGGACGCGCTCTTGCCCCGGGGCCGTTGCTGCTCCTGTGGCGCACTGTCGGCCGGCAGCGACACCTTGCGCTGGACCTGGCTGTACCAGGACAGCGCGTCGTCCGACGCCTGGTCCGCAGGCATGTTGCCCCGAGGCTATGCTTCTGCCAGCCTGTTCAGCGGAAGTCCGTGCGCGCGGAGGCAGCAATGGCACCGACGCGCGATGAAGAGCGCCTTGGGAGCTGTCCGCGTCTGCTCTGTCCAGCCTTTCCCGGCGCGTGGAATAGTGAGCGCAAGTGGTTCCAGCCGCTACAGAGCGGAGCCGAACCCGCCAGATGGGAGCCGCCGACAGATGCCGCCGATCCGGAGACTGCGCGCGTTCAAATCGCGCAGACTCGGCCGAGTGCTGCGTGGCGCGGCGCTGCCAGTTTCGTGTGCAGCGAGCAGCTCGGCGTGCGATCGACTGCAAATTCGACTGTGGAACGGCGTCTGCCCGTCGAACGGCAAGCCCGGCTTCGATAAGGCAGGGTGGACTTGCCTGCCACGCAACGAGATCGCTGTGGTACTGTCACGCTGTCCACCGAAAGCGGCAAAGTGCATACAGAAAAAGCGGCGATGTGTGGAGTCAGCGCGTCCTGAACTGGCTGCTGATCACTAGCCTTTACTATGACGTCCTCGGCTTAGTCGCGGTGACAGCCGCCCTCTTGTCTCCTTATGCTACAAGGCGCGATCGGCCCTCGCCGCCCGCACGCCGCCGATGCACACGATGCACACGGTGCTCCTACCCTACCTATAATCTATTCGCCCGGTCGTCTCGCCACGCGATCCGTGCCGTCAGCTTTAACTTCAACGTTTTCAAGGGGACCTGCAGGCACCACCTCTTGGATGACGGACAGTCCGATCACACCGCCAGGTCCGTGAGGCTCAGCTGGCTGCGCGTCGAGTTGGTGGTGATCAGCCGCTGGTTGAACGGCAGCAGGATCGGCTCCGGGTTCCGGCCAGCTTGCTCCAGGTCGCCGTCGTCCGCTGTGCTCGATGAAGTGCCAGACGTATCCGTGTCGGTCGAGTCGCCGCGAGCTCGGGCTAGCTCGCGACGAGCCTCCTTCGCAGCAGCAGCGCTCTTGAAAGCATCGGCAGCCTGTAGCACGGGACTCAGTCGCTGCACAGACTGGAACATGGTCGCGTTCCTGGAGGGCTGGTTGCGACGCTGGCGGTGGTAGTACTCTTTCGGAATCGCAATGATCTCGCGCAGCTTCGCCTCAAACCGTCGCTGGTACTGCACCGGCTCGATGGCCGACAAGCCCTCGCCATCCTTTTGCTGAATGTTCACCTTCCAGAACCGCTCAAGCTGCTTTTGTAGCGTCCACGTTTGGAGAATATCAATGATGCCTACGTAGTAATAGCCTGGCCCGAACACGCGCTTACTCTTGCGCATAGAGCGCTTCGGTCGTGGCTCCCCGCCGGTCGATGGATATCGTGATTGGTTCAGCGGATTTTCAGATTGGTTGAACAGCGAGTGAACACTTGGCGCCACACTCATGCCAAGCTTCTTCGGGGCGTTCGTCAACGTGTCGTCTTCATGATGATGGATGTGCTTGTTCACCGACGACCCGCTGGCAGAGTTACCAGTGGACGACGACCAATTCGAGGACGAGGCAGATATGAAGCTGTCGTTGCTCAGGCTATTGGTTGCCGAGTTGGTTCCTGTGTTCGTCGCTGTGTTGGCAGCCGTGCGATCGCTCATAAGCAAGTTCTCTGATGGCCTAGTCGGTTGGTCCACTACAAATTCAATGTCCATAACGCCAAGAAGTAAACTGTAGTCCATGATGCCAAGGTCACACAGGAACATCGAGTCGTCACGAAGCTGTTCGTACAGCTCAACGCCTTCCTCAGTGCCGATTCGCATCCTCGTGCGCAGGTCATTATCCTTCAACACGACATTCGGCTCATGTAGCCCAACGACGTTGGGGCACTGCAGCAGACTCTTCTTGGCACCGTACTTGAACATCATGGAACAGTGACGACACTTCACCTTGGCGCCGCGACGCGGCCGCTTGTAACTACGGTTTACCCAAGAGCCCTTGATATCAAACCGGTGGTGGATCTGCACGCCCTCTTCCATCACGTCGAAGAGATTTTCCATGACGATAAAGTAAAAGCGCTTGTCGTACATGGTAATCTTGAAACAGCCGTAAAACTTTGTGATCAGCGAGCACGGGTTCAGAGTCAGATACTCGGTGTACTTTTCCGCGATCTCGCACAGGAAACGAGCTTCTTCCTCAGCCATAGACTTTACGATGTACTTCTTGTCACCACTGAAAAACATGAAGGCACCACTCGCACCTTCACTGATGTTGGGCTTTGTACTCGTCTGGAAAGACTTCATGAAATCGGCTGCCTTGATCCCGTATGCCTGTCGCAGCTCCGCGAAGGCCTGTGGTTTGTACGGTGTGAATCGAATAGACGCAGTCGTAGTTCCTGCAGGTGTTGGTGATCGCGGTTCAGCCGACGTGGCAACCGTCGATGCAGACGAAGGGTTGTTAAGACGGCGATCTACGTTCGGTGCCTGCTGCATCGACCGTTGGTCTTGAGGGATATCAAAACTGAAGTCGGGCTCCTTGCTGTTCTTCTTCTTTGCACGTCGAGTCTCTGCGTCGGCACTGCTGTTGCGGTGAAGCCCAGCATTAATAACTTCCTGAATACTGCTAAGCATCCGATTCCGCTGTACACTTTGCAGCAGGTTACCACTGCTACCCCCTCCAAGTGGACCTGTTGCTGTTGTTGCTGCTTCACCAATATCATGAGTTATGCCCCTATGATCCTCCTCATCGCTAGCACCCAGCACAAGCTCCTGCGTAGGAGATCGATCGCGTATGCGAAACAGATCTTCTTCGGCAATTTGCACAGCACGCGTCATACCCTCGATGGTAAAGTAAATGAGCTCTTCCTGAAGAGCCGTATTGAGCTGTGCACTGAACTGCTTGTCTGCTGAGTCTGAAGAAAACTTCAGCCAGTTCTCACGAATTAGCCCAGGACTGTTGATCATAAACCACACAAAGTAGTCGATCGCGCCTCGAGCAGAGAGTGCAAACGTGAATGCACGAAATATGTGGCTGGGTGGGAAGTTACCATCTTTATCGTACGTCGTGCGCGTCTGAAAAGACAGAGCGTACCAGATGAACACGATGGTCCAGTAGACGGTGAAACTTGTAATCGAGAGCGCACCGTTGCGCAGCATATCACGTCGACTCTGTAAGGTGTCACGCAACCCAGAACGAAGTCGCCTGACACCAAAAGCTAGCACTGCGATACCCGAAAGGTAAAATAAAATCATCCACATGTAGAAGAGTAGCCAACTGCCCCGGTTGAGATGGAAAAAATCTCGCTGCACAGGGTCATCGGTTGTTTTTCGCTTCGTCCAGCAATAATTTCCGTCGGCAAAACCATGAATACCAGGAACAAATGCTGCAAAGATGCCCGTGAAAGCTCCAGCTGAGTACACCATCATCTTAAATCTTCTGCGGTTCGCCTTGACACTCATGAACGGGTTCGTCAGCGACCAGTATAAGTCCACAATCTGAGCAAAGTACCAACAATCGCTGGACAAGTACAGAAACTGCGTCACACCTGAAAGGTACGCGCAGGACGCCTCATCGCCTTTTCGGTAAACACCCATTGCCAGCAGCAAAGGGTCCAACAAAAATCGCAGCGACAGCAGGATGTCAATCACGCACTTGTAGTAGATCAGCGGGTTGGGATGCCTCTGGTAGCTCTGCACTCCGTGGTACGTCACGAAGACGCAGACACACAGGATGAGCGTGAGCAGCGAGCCGAACACGAGTCCGGGGTCGATTTCGTAGCCGTTGAGCGAGTTGACAGTCTCGGCCAGCACGATCATGATGAGCAGCAGTATAAGCCCAAATGCCAGCACGGTGTAGCCCTCCTTGGACCAGTTGCTGAAGTTCACCTGCGGCTTCAAGATCTGTCCGATGTTCTCGTCCAGGCCGCCGCTCTCGTCGATGACGTCCAGGTCGAACTCCTGGTTGGGCGACAGCTCCAGCGGGTCGTTGGGCGCCGGTGCGCGGCCGATAGCCCCGAAGAAGCTCTCTCTCAGGCCGCCCACATTGCTGGACACTCTGGACAGCATGGACTCGCGCATGGCGAAGGAGCTGCGGTTGGACGTCTTGCTGTTGGTGGGCGTGCGGCGGAACCTGAGACTGACGCCGGAGTCGCCCAGTCCGGAGCGCGTGGACTCGGCCGAGGCCGCCGAGTTCTGCGACGAGCTGAGTCGCTCCCTGTTGCGTCTGGACCCGGCGTCCACGTGGACGTTGCTCTCGATGGACACTCGCCGCGCGATCTTGGGCTTCTGCGGGCTGTTGGGCTTGCGCAGCGCCGACTTCAGCGGCGACTGCGAGTCGGCCGAGCCCGCGCCGTCTGGCGGCGAGGCGGCGGCGGTCACCACGGGCCTCAGGACGGACTGCAGCGGCGACTGCAGCGGCGACGGCGACGCGGACAAGTCGGACGCGTCCGCGGCCGTGGCGGCGTCCGCAGAGCGCGCCGAGAACTGCGCAGACCGGCGCGGAGAAGACGGCGCGACGGAGAGCGCGGAGGTACCGCTGGCCGCGTCGGAGTCGTCCGCGCGCGGCCGCGCGGAGCCGGCGTCCGCCTCCATGAGCGCCAACGGGTATGTCCGGGAATGTCGGAGTTGGTGGATTTTCAAGCGTCACATACCGAAATCAAGTGTTTTGGTGGAAACCCGTGCAAACCGATCGCGAAAGTGTACCTGCCCCGCCGAGAGAAATCAGAGCCTATGAGCAGCGCCCAATTCAACCCACGGCCGGGAAGTCGCTGCAACACAAAACCGAAGCGCGGATTTTTCTCGTGCGAAGACGCTCTTCATGCGCTGCACGTGCTGCGCGTGGCCCATCCAAATGCAACAATATGGCGCGCGGCTCATATTGCCGAGATGCGGGAAAATCGTCTACATGGATTCACTTTTTGTGGTTTGGTGTGGTGCACGTCAGGCTAGTGTGTCCCACGCCACTCCCGTAAGAACCCTTTTTACGCCGCGCGTAATTACCCGCCGAGCCGAATTGGCTGGCTGGCAGCCCGACGCCTGCTTGGCTCGCTCCAATAGCGCGTCAGTCCGAATAAATTCCTTCCAAAATGGTGCGTTGGGCTCGGGCTCTCGGCGCTCCGGGTGCGGTGAGGCCGGCGCGCGGCTGCGAGACGACGCGGCGCTAGCTCCGCCCAGTTCCCCGCGTCGGCGCGCGTCGCGCGGGCCAAGTTTCGCCGTCCGAATCGCCCCGCCAGCGCCGAGAATCAGGGACACAGGCAGACTCTCTCTAACTTGTCATATGCCCGCAGCCGTCGCACAAGACCTTCCGTACCAAGCGCATCCTCGCCAAGAAGGCCAAGCAGAACCGCCCGATCCCGCAGTGGATCCGTCTGCGTACTGACAACACGATCAAGTGCGTCGCCGTCCACTGATTTTGCTGAGCTTTTCAGGGAACCAAACGACTGACGAGCGATTTCTCTCTCTCTGCTTTCGGCAGGTACAACGCCAAGCGCCGCCACTGGCGCCGCACCAAGCTCGGCCTGTAAGCAGCTGGGCAGAACGTGGCAGTTTGACGATCGCAGGAGGCAGATGGACCAGGTCTCTCTGGGCTCGGGCTGCTGGCCTCGGCCGCAGCTTTGGGCCTTGCGCGCGATTTCGTGCTGGCTCGCTGGGGCTGATGGTGGACTGTGAAGGACCTCGGTTGGTAGCAGCGGATAACCAGAACGAATTCTCTTGAGAAGGACGCTCCGACCACCTCATCGCTGTCGACTCTGGCGTGATTTTTACCGTCTTTAGGCCTCTTGTCTGCTGACAAAGGCCACGCAGGATCTTGCTACAGCTTTCAGAGACTTTGAACGCTCTTGTTACAGGTGGATGACGCTGGGAAGGAAGCTGAACTTTGGCTTTAGGTGTGGATTAAGGCGGCTGCTACTCCTAACTCGCTGACATGCAACTAGCGCTACTAGCAGCTACTCGTCGTCGTCTTCGTCGGCGTTTTTAGTTTCGCCTTCGTCGTCGGCGTAGTCGGGCTCGTAGCGCTGCAGCCGGCGACGCAAGTCCTGCAGCTGCTGGTTCTTGGTGGTCACCATCCGCTTCATGGACTGGAACTGAGACGTCTGCGCGATGTGCTTGCGTCCATCCTCGATCTGTTTTTCGAGCTCCTCGATGTGCTCAGTTGCCTGCTCGAGCTTCCGCTGCAGCTTTTTCAGCTCCTTGGCATGTGCGGCCTCCAGAGCCTCGTGCTCTTGCTTTGATGTGAGTTTGGCAGCTCGGATCTCTTCCTCGTGCTGCTCTTGCTCCTGTTGGAGCCGCTTTTCCAGCTTGTCCTTTGCTTCAGCGTCGGCCTGCACTTTAGCATTATTTTTCGGTAATGCTCCGATCTGTGCCGCACCGCGGGAGTCTCCGCTTGTCCACTCGGATACGCTGAGCTGCTCCACACGTTCAAGAAGTTCCTTGTCTTCCACCATGGCAATGTCCAGATCCAGCGCGAGATCCTACGCAAACGTCTGCAAGTAAGTAGCCATCCTTCTTGAAGTGAAGGGGCTGAAGCACGTACACTGTCCTCGGCCTCCATGAAGATCTGGCGCAGCAACAACGCCATCATGTTGATAGTGTCTTGCAGTTCGCTGCGAATGTTAGCCTGTACGGCAAAAAAGAAGAGATCAGACTTGTACTACACCCTTGTTTGCACCAGCCAGCTCATACCTTGACGGCAAAGCATAGCGACTTGATGGCCTCTTGAATGTCTTTCTGGCTGTAGACTTCCTCCGATGACAATCGGTCTGAGCGTGTGTCCTCGAAATCGGCTTCGACGTTCTCCAGGTGTGTTTTGAGACGCGAGCGGAAGAACTTGAGGAACTTGCTCAACTGAGTAAATGCAGACAAACAAACGCACGTCACGTGAGGCTCGTTCCAATCCTTTGAGCAAAAACCCATCTCGAACCTCGCGCATACCTCTTCCTGGTGGTGTTGACTCACGCGTCCAGGCATGTTGTACTGCAGGTGGCGATCTCCCTGCTCGACGAATATACAGAGCTCTTCTTGAGGAAGGTCGATCAGTGAGCAGGCGCGCGTCGTTTCATATGCGCATAATAGCCAAGATCGCCTCAGAAGGAAGCAGTTTCTGGCCGCACATCGCATGGCAATAAGCCTTGACGATCAAATCGACTGGGGCTTGCTGGCGCCGTAACGATGGACCGGAGCCTCATACGGCGACTACGTTCCTGCTCAAGAAAATCGTAGAGCTTCGTGCATTGGCGCATGAAGTCGTGCTCCGATTCAGTCCGATGGGACTGCGACTGCTGCGTGCAGTGGATCTGCCTTGCTACCCATCGAGGTCTGTCGGCCGAAACAACAGATCGAGGCCGAGGGAACATCGCTTTCTTCTCCCAGAGTAACATGCCTTCGCCTTGGTTATCAAGCTGGTTAGCTCGTGGTGGCTCGTCGTCACGCCCAGTCACTGTGCTATCAAGAGCTTGCACAGGGGGTAACTTTCGTCGTTGCTGAGCCTCCAGACGCTGTCGACGACGGCGGGCTTTGCGCTTAGCGCCGTCTCTAGCAAGTTGCTCCCTGTACACACGTTGATCCTCGAGGCGTTGCGCCTCGTTGGCTGCTTCGATCAAGCGAGCTCGACGTTCTGCCTCTTTGTCTACATATTGCTGCAACGTCGAGTGTAGCATGGTAGCGTTAGCGTTCTTGTCGTTTGATGGAATCTCAGCGTCGTCGAGCTCGTCCGCTAACTCGGGAAACTGTCACAACAGAATGTCAGTGCTTCTGCGAAGTAAGGACAGCCTACAATCAAGCCGGTAAATGTCCCTGTACCTTCACATAGCTGAAAGTTGCTGGCGGGCGAATGACGACGGCCCCCCTTTCAAGTAACAGCGTCGCAAGCGTTGCGTTTTGGTTCTTGTAAGCACACATGAGCGGCGAGACACCCGTCTGGCAGTTCGGGCAGAGAAAAAACGTGCAACCAACAGAGCGCGTGAGCAGGAAAGCAAGCGTTCAAATCCGCCCTCGGAGATCTCACCTTGCAGTTGATGTTAACGTCGGCGCCGTGCTGTAGGAGCCATGTTGCGACTCGCAGCAAATTGCGTTCACACGCGATATACAGAGCCGTCTGGTTCAGCTGCATCAGTAGGAATTAGCCTTCACTGGTGGTTTACCGCGACGGAGATACTACGCACGAGATTTGGCTGGTTGACCTTCGCACCGAACTGCAGCAGCACCTCCAATGTCTTCACGTGGCGCGGTCGATCCTTGTTACCCAGAATTCCTCTAAACAACCGAATTCAACACAACCGTGAGCAATTACTCCCTCGGAAACGAGTAAAAGAAAACTACTGAGTAACCTCGCGGTGCAGATCATCGGTGAGTCGCCTCGCTCGTCATCTTCAGCCCCAAAGGCGCCTTCCAAACGACGAGCGTTCGGGTCCATTCCCTTCCGCAAGAGCTTCCGAACTGCCTTGTGACGTCCCTGCGCCGCCAGTGCATGCAGGTTGTCGAAACCCAGCTCTCGATCCAGAAAACCGTATTGGATGTCGGCGTACGGCCAGATCATGGCGCTCGCACCGGCCCCCATGCTGCTTCCACGAGAAATGATGCAGGTATCAAGGACACACTTCCAGCGGATCAGAAAGTGTAGCTATTTCTGCTTGGCGGCAGAATGAAGCGATATGATTGGTCAATTCGAATTTTAAACCTCAACTTGACTGCTGCTGTGGTCTGATAAAATAAATAGCCAACTCGGTATCAACACTGTGTGTGCCTTTATAAGGCCTCCTGCCTGCTCACCATGCGAGCATTATACACACTACACGCTGGGCTTGGAGCCGAGCTTACTACAGGGTGGATGGCAAGGCGTCTCGCGTGCTGGTTGCTGTTGAGCTGCAACTTGCCATCGCTCGTCTCACTGCATCGTGCGCCGCAACTTGTTGCGAAACTCTTTCTTCAGCGCCGACAATACGTGGATGTCGTCGTGGAGGTCGGCGATCAAGTGGTCGGGTGCCTTGCTGTCCTTGCGCAGCGTCGCCAGCAGCACCTTCTTGTTGTGCAGCGACTCGAAGATTACCTCGAAGTTCTGCAGCAGCAATCCAAAGTACTTCTGCTCTGCCAGAGCAGCGCGCATCGACACGTCCAGAGAGCTGTTGCTCGCGTTCGAGTTGGCCGTGTTGCTACTGCTGCCCTCTTCGCCCGTCGTCTCCGAATTCTCCGTGCTGTTTTCTTCCGGTGAGTGACCGCGCGAGTCACCACTTCCCTGCCCGGAGCCATTATCGCCACTGTTTCCTGCGCTGGTTGCTCCTGCTCCATCGACACCCGCAGCGCCATCACGGTAGGCTGCGATGGCACGCGCACTGTTGTACGCAGCCGACGCTGGTCCAGCTCCCGCCAACGGGGCTGACCGTTTGTAGCGCTTGTGGCCGCGCAGCAGAGGAGACCCAGAGCCGACCAACGGACCAGCTTGCTGTTGCTGCTGGGCCTGCTGCTGCTCATGCGCGATGGATTCAGAAGCTTCACTCGTGCATTTCTCATCAATGTATTCATTGGACTTGATCAAGTGAAGCAGGTCCGGGCGGGCATGCAACCGCTGGTGCAAGTAGTAAACGTCCGGCCTGCCATCGCAAAAGTTGATATACTCCCGGTCATCCACTCCTACAATGACAATAATACACATCACGTTAGTACAAACTGATTGCTGCACAAGATATCGCATCACTCAATATCTGTCGCATCTCATCGTGGGGTTTCCACTCTCTGTTGTCCATTTTAGGCCCTGACGCCACAACATGGGGACAAACGCGAGAGCTTCGACCCCCAGCAGGCAGAAGCGAAATGCAGTTATGCTCACTCTTGTTCATACCAGCAGCGGTGAACTCGAAGCAGGTCTTCGTGTACGCGAACGAAAGCTCTTTCCAGATCTCCCACAGCTGCATGCTGCTCCACTTGAAATTGCGCGAGTTCGTGGCACTACCTCCTGTGCCCACAGGACCGCCTTCTCCACCACCGCCAGCTGATCCAGGCGGATGTTGCCGGTTCAGCAGCGCAATGTACATCTCGCGGACGTCCACCCAGAACTGCCAGCGCGAAAGCTCTGCTGCCAACCGGTCCACGAACTCGTGTGACAGCACCACATCCACCAGTCGGATCACGTCTTCTGACGTCACCGGCACCTCCCTGTACTGCGACTCGCCCTTAGACTCTTCGTCAAGGTAGTAGCCACTGTTCGCAGACTTGGTCCTCTGCGGGTGCGAACCCCCACTGTCCCCTCCACTTGACGGGGGCGACGGGCTCTGGCTTCCATAGTTAGCGTAGCTCCGGGATCGGGATGTGTGCGAACCGTATTGGGACTGCGACGGTGGGCCAGAACTGCGCTGGTCGTACCGTGACCGGTACTGCATGTCGGAGCGGGCGCCCGAAATGGAGCTGCCCCCGATGCTGGATGGCCGTCGTCCCTCCATCCGTCGCTGCTGTTGTTGCTGCGGTGACGAGATTTGGTTCTGTGCAGCCACGTTGTTCCTGTCAGCGGCGCTCGCGGCGTCAGCCATGTCTTTGAGTCGCTGGTTACGGTAGTACCGGTACAACGCCTCTACCATCACGTGCTTCTTCACGTTCTTGAGACCGCGAAGCTTGAGGTGCGAGCACTTTTTCCGGAGCTGCTTGGACGTCCAGGTCTCGTATCTCGTGCTGTCGCGCGGGTGGCGCGCCTCGCCCGACGGCTCGTACTGCATCGGGTCCTCGTTGGGCGGTACGCCGTACATCTGCTGCATTTGCGTCGTGCGGATGCGGCCATTGTTGGCGGGAATACTGCTTGGGCCACGGCCGACCGATCCGGCGGTCGTCTGCATTCCTGGCTGCGGCGCCCGAATGCCCATGCCCGAAGTGGCTCCGGGGGGCCCGACACCAGATCCTGCTCGCACCCCGTAGCCTTCATACAAGGGGGCGTCGTAGGGCTGCTGCAGGTGTCGCTTTACCCCTCGCTGTGTCCAGGACTCCCCTGCCATAGCTGGCGAGGATACCGGCGACAGGTGGTTGTGGTACGACGACCCCGTCGTGAGACGACCGCTCTCCGAGCCAAAGTACTGGGGCTGCTGCATTTGCATGGGCGGCGATGACGCGCCGCCGCTGACGTACGCGCCTGCGAGCGACTGGCTTGGGTACATGTGCCTGCGGCCCATACCGGTAAGGTCTCGGTTTCCCGGCGCGGCGGCGGCGGGGCCCTGGCTCTGACCCTGCTGAGCCGCTTGCGCCGCCTGCTGGGCTTGTGCCTGCGACCTGGTGGTGGTCGTGGCGCTCGCGGCGGCCTGCGAGGAGCTGGTGGTGGCGCTGGCGGCGCTGGTCGTGCCAGGGGGCGCGCGTAGCACGGCCGGCAGGCGGCGCATGGGGCTGCTGCCGTCGCTGCTGCTGCTTTGCTGCTGCTGGCTGTTGCTGCTGGCGCCGCGCGCGCGGTCCGCGGGGCTGCCGGGGCTGCTGCCGCTGGGGCTGCCGCTATTGCTGCTGCTCTTGTGCTTGTCGCCGGCCGCGGCTGCCACCGCCGTGGTGGCGGTCGAGGCCGAGGTGGTGGCAGTGGCGGCCGCCGAGCTCTGCGCGCTCGTGCTCATGGCTCGAGGCCTGCTGCTGCGGGCTGCTGGCGCGACCACAAGGCGTTAGTGTTGTGGGCGTCGTCGTGGCGAGACACGGCGGGGCTGTAGCCTGTTCCGCCCCGAATTAGGGGCGACGTACTGGTTGCTGCTGGGGCCGGGGCAAATTCGCTTCTGCCGAGGTGGTCGCGCGAGCCGCGGCGACCTGCAGAACCCGATGAAACCCGCAAAACGATCTCGCGGCGAAGGCCGCCGAATTCCGGCCCGGGCCGGCCGGGCACGTTCTGTTGCCTCGCCCCACCGTTCTGTTGTTTGGCGCGCAGAGACCGGGCCGCGAGCGGGAGGCGCGGCGGGGCGACATCTGGGGCACCTCTATAACTGAGTGCCCACGTCGAGCGGGCGCGCGCGCTCGCGCTGAGCCCAGAGCTCGCCGCGCGAAGCGGGAAGCGCGTGCAAGCGGTGGCAGACAGCGAGGCCGCTGCTAACGCGCGCGGAGGCGGCGCCGCGGGCCCGGCGCCGGCTGGGCGCGCGCCGCCCAGCGCGTCGACTGAATGGCTGGGCGACAGGGGCGCGGCGCCAGAAAAACGGAGACAACCGACCAAAGTCGGGTACGCCAGACGATCGGATTTGGCGGGGCCGGCGCCAAAAGTCAACAAATGTGCGGCGCGCTGATTGGCTGCTATGGTCGCTCAGCGCGCGCGGATTGGCTGGCGCGGCGGCAAACCCCGCCAAAACGCGCCCCCGCGTGCCAAAAGCGGCACCCATTTTTCGCGACCACGGGCCCCGTTGTCAAGACCACCTTAACCGGACCGTCAGCTTTAACACTTCAACGGCACTTTTGCCGCTGTCGCTGCTGCTTCTCTCGGCCCGGGGGTGTCATCCCGCCCCGAGAAGGTCTTGACCGAGAAGGTCTTGACCGAGAAGGTCTTGACACTCGAGGCGATGAAGAAGCAGCAGCAGCAGCAGCAGCCGGCCAGCGATGGTGGAGGCCCCGCCTCGCCTCGCAGACACGACGCCAGCCAGCCATCGTGGGCTTCCGGCGCCGGGGTCTCTGGTCGAGGCGTTCTCGTTTCAGCGCGTCCAGACCGCTCGCCCGCCGCCCTACCCTCCGCCTTCGATGAGTGAATTGACGCGAAGATTAGCTCAAAATTCGGTGATAGCGGCCGCGGCGGCAGCGGGCGGGCGGGCGGCAGCTAGCAAACCTGCTTCTCGCGGCGCGTTTCGTCAGGTGCTCGGGCAACGGTAACGACAGCTCATATCTGCGAGGCAGCATGCTGGGGCTGGTTCCGTTGCCGGCGCAGCAACAACGACCCCCACCATTGCCTCCGCCCGGCAACGAGCGGTGGACACCCGCAGACACCCCGGACGCAAACCATTGGCCGAACACGCGCGAATTCATCGCGCCGCGTGGCTTTGTGCCCGACGAGATGCGGCCGCTGGCTTCAACGTCGTCTCGGGAGGTGTATCGGGCGCTGCTGCTGCTCGTCAGCTGGCTGGGGCTGGCGCCTGGGGTCCAGGCCAGACTAGGCTAGCTGCGATGTGTGTGTTCGACGGTGCTGGCAGCGCTGGCAAAATGGAGGCGCGTGCCCGCTTTCCCCGCTGATCAATCGAAAAGGGGTTCAGAGCGCGCTGTGCAGGCACGCGTCGAGCGGGCACGCCGTCGACGCGATGGTGGCCGGCAACCGCGGCGCTCGGCGGGGGCATACTGGGGCCCAGTCGTTAAAAGACGGGACACAAAAACGGGCCTCGCTCAAGCCAGGTCGGGTGCGCCGTTTCTTTGGCGGCGGGACGGGGCGGCCCCCTCCAAACCGATGGTCGTCGATACCGGGTTTGCCGACCACGCTGCAACGCTGCCTGCTGTTAAATGGCTTCAGCTGACGACGACCACCACGGCGGCAGCGCGCGGCATGCCGGGTGCTGCGATGGCGGTGCGATGCCCCCGGAGCGACACGCAGGCCGCTGCAGCCAGGAAGGCGCGGCGTCGGCCACGTCGCGTGGGCTATCGAGTCCGTGGTCGCGTCTTCAGCTAGCTGCTGGCTTGGCACCGGGTCCCTGCTGTTGTTAGCTCAGCAGGATGTCGTTGTCGCGTGCCACAACACCGATCCGCTTTGATGAAGGTGCAGGAAGCTACGACAATCGCGGCGACTGGCAACTGCAGTGCCTGCTGCTCGCCCACCTCGCTCAGAGCTTGCTGCCGGATGCAGGTGCTCAGGCGGCCTAGACAGCGCAAGCGCTCGCACCGTCGGGGAAGGACGATGGAGTTCTTTCGGGTTCCGTGTTGGCGGGCCAGTGTTGGGCTCCCAATTGCTAGGCATTCATTCCTTAGACCTGAACACCAGCGGGTGTGCAGAGCAAGATGTCTACGGGGTCATCGACTGTAGCCGTCGTTTGCCACGAGCCATCGCATCCGAACCGACCTGCAGGCAGCCTGGGCCCAACGTTTAGGTGGATAAGCCGATGAAGACCGAGTGCGTGCACTCTCGTTGGCTATCGCAGCGGGAACGTGATAGTCGCAGAAGATAGCGTGGTGGAGGAATGTAGCAACTATTATACGGAGGGCAGTGACAATGGAGGACGGCCCGTACAACTGCGCTTTCGGATTGTTGGGGATAGATTGACAACATGATCATGCCCGGATAACAAACATCAGTCGGATTGGTGTAAGTGAAATTTGCACAGGTCAACTAGAAAGTTAAAGTCGAAATTATCAATAAAAACTCGGAAATTCCGAGTCGGAGGGGAAGGAAACCAAACGTAAGCGATGATGTCAAAATCTTGGCATCTTTGGTTGCACCAAGATGAGGGTAAATATCAGCATGCAATTCTGATAACAGGGATCGCCGACAAGCCATGTCTGACATCGAGAAATGACCGCATCTCCGTTAGAAGGAGCGTCCTGAGTGCAGCTGCTAGCGACAGCATGCAGCTGATGTTGAAGACATTGTGCAACCTATCGGCTTTCGTACGACGTGATGCCTACCTTCTTCGGGTGTTTCTGAGCAAGGTTTTGTCTTACCTACCAGGATCTTCAAAGGTTAGTTTTCAGTTCTAGCAAACACACCTGGCGATAAGGAATAGATTGGTTTGACCTCCCTGCTTTCATCTTGCTACAGATACCCCCCACTGTGGCTTGCTTGAAGGCGTAGCTTTCAGCTATCAGCGAATTATCCATTATTACCGTGTCCCTTTGCTTCATCAAGGGTATCTCACGTTCCATCTCTAGCTCTGAGTCGCGTACGCATAGCATACGTACAGGAACACAAGCGTGAAGATCATGCCGCCTATGACGATCCAGAAATCCACAGTGTCCCTCCTCTCAATGACCCGCAGCAGCGAGCTGGAGAGGCCTAATCTATTCGCGATGTCCAGCAGCTTCGTGCGCACATTCTGCCACAACACCAACACCCCGTAATCAGTCCACAGCCTCCTTACCACATCTTCTCTCCTCCCACCTTCATCCGGTTGCGCTGCTCGCCCAGATCGCCCAGAATGGACTGCGACAGACTCGTCAGGTCCGACACCATCTGCGACGAGCGCTGCAGACTCTCCGACTCCTGCGCCGCGTACATGGCTCCATTGCCGCTGTCAAAGCCCTGCTCAGCCAGAATAACACAGCGAAAGCACCCAATCAGTATCCAACCCCCAACGACGTCGTCTCCTTTGCAGCCCCGTACAGCGTTGCGTCGGCTCATGAGACTCTCGCGCTCGCGGGCCTCCACGGCGCGGCGGTTGACGCTGTAGATGTGCTGCTCCAGCGTGCTGCCGAGCGCGTGCGTCTCGCTGCGCAGCTGCTGCAGCTTCTTGGCCCACGTGTCGCGCTCGGCGGGCCGCGCGGTCTGCGCCAGCGAGTCCAGTTGCCACAGCAGCTGCTCCAGCGTGCTGAGGTTGGCGCGCGCCTCGGCCTGCAGCTCGGCGTCCGTCCTGCCGCCCGAGCGGCCCGAGTCCAGGTAGCTCATCTGCATCTTGAGCTCGAACTGCAGCTTGCGCGCCTGCGGGTACAGCGCGTCCAGCGTCTGGCGCCCGCCATGAGCCCCCTGCATGGTGCTACGTAAGTGGGAGCGTCGGGTTGTGCGGAAGTGCGATCGGTTTGGACGGGGAGACGGGTGTAGCCATCTCACTTCAACTATGGTTACAGGTCTTAGCACTACGACGAGCTACTTGCGCTGCTTCTTGTGCTGCCCGCGCCACTCCTGGCGGATGCAGGCCATCTCCCTCTCGCGCAGTTGGCGCTCCCACTCGCGGAACTCCTGCTCGCGCTGCAGCTTCCACTTGCTCTGCTCCGCCTCCTCTTGGCGCTTCCAGGCGTACATATCCTGGGTCAGCTGCAGATACTTGTCCTGCACTCGGTCGCACGCCTCCTTCCGCTCGCCGAGCTCGTGGTCCCAGTCTCGCAGCTCACGTTTTCCAGCTCCGCGCGTCTCCTTGTGAAGTTTGTGCTCGCTTTCGTCGTACCTCTCCACTTGCTCAGGGTCATCTTCGTCGTTCAGCTGATGCAGATTTGGTCCCCGTGAATTCTCTCGTTCTGGTGCAGACTCAGCACCCTGCTTGTTAGACTTGTTTTCCTGATGACTAAACTCCAGTTCTCTTAGTTGTTTCCATTGCTGCAGCGCCTCAATTTCTTGCTTTTTCCAGTCATACAACTCCTGTTCTTGCTCCAAATGTTGGAATTGTCTTCGGTCACACTCCAGCTCCCGCTCTCGCAGTGAATTGTCCCAGTTGTCCAGCTCATGCTCTCGTTGTCGGTTTGCTTTCTGCTCCTTCTCGCACAGCCGCTCGCGTTCTTGAAGAACGTCTTCTAACCTTTTTAATCCCTGCTCCGAGCGGCTCAATTGTTTTTCCCGTTGCTGCAGCGTCCTCTCTCGATCAGATTGTCTAGTTTGGTTAAGAGTCACCGTTGATTCTTCTGTCGCCGTAGATACAGGCACGATTGGGTGCTCTAGAAAATGTTGGATCGCAGCTTCGGCCTCCCGAATGTTGTCATCCTTCACTGCTTTCATGCGTACCGTCACCAGCCTGTTCAACTCGGCATAGGCTGTTGCATGCTCTGCGACGGCATGCTTGGTGATAACCTCCAGTCTGAAAGGCCATTCCCAAACCTGATTGATCGGGGGTGGTTTATCCGAATAGAGCTCACTCGCCTCGTGCATGCAGACACAAAACCCACAGACCGCCTCGATAACCATGCCTGTATCAGCATCGCGACGGGTAGGGCGCAGGGCTAGTTGCCTCTCATAGTCGTCGTGCCACGTGTACCTGGCGCAGGTCTCGAGAAACACCATGAGTACCTTTTTAGCCTTGGCTGGGTCGTAGATGAAGAGGTCGTGGCGGTGCTGCCACGGAAACACCAAGTCCAGCCTTTCGAGCTGCCGCGCGATGAGCTCCTCCGTTTCCAGTCGCTGGACCTCCTGCTCCAGCAGCAGCGCGAAGAGGAACACGAAACCTCCTCGCGATTCACAAAATCCAAAGTCCGCCTTGAGACCGTCAACGAAAGCCCGAATCGACTCGGCCTGACCGTACTGCACCACGATGCGGCCGCGGAATTGCTCGCCTGGCAAAGGCAAGCCTAATCGTCTGTGAACAGTGTCAATCACTCCAAGCTGCACCAGCAGAACGCCTCCTTTCACTGGTACCGTGCCGTCCCTCTCAGCGTACGCAAGCAGACTGCGCATCGGCACACGTGCGGTGCCTCGGTCCTTGCAGGGAGAATGTCGAATGGCCAGGGAGCAGGGCGCATTTCGCCATTTCGCGGTGCACACTTCTTTAGCGACAGATTGCACATACGCGTCGAACTTCTAGCGCGGCTCAAGGCGACGCGAGGGGCATGGCAAGGTTGTCCAACAATCCGAAAGCGCAGTTGTACGGGCCGTCCTCCATTGTCACTGCCCTCCGTATAATAGTTGCTACATTCCTCCACCACGCTATCTTCTGCGACTATCACGTTCCCGCTGCGATAGCCAACGAGAGTGCACGCACTCGGTCTTCATCGGCTTATCCACCTAAACGTTGGGCCCAGGCTGCCTGCAGGTCGGTTCGGATGCGATGGCTCGTGGCAAACGACGGCTACAGTCGATGACCCCGTAGACATCTTGCTCTGCACACCCGCTGGTGTTCAGGTCTAAGGAATGAATGCCTAGCAATTGGGAGCCCAACACTGGCCCGCCAACACGGAACCCGAAAGAACTCCATCGTCCTTCCCCGACGGTGCGAGCGCTTGCGCTGTCTAGGCCGCCTGAGCACCTGCATCCGGCAGCAAGCTCTGAGCGAGGTGGGCGAGCCGCAGGCACTGCAGTTGCCAGTCGCCGCGATTGTCGTAGCTTCCTGCACCTTCATCAAAGCGGATCGGTGTTGTGGCACGCGACAACGACATCCTGCTGAGCTAACAACAGCAGGGACCCGGTGCCAAGCCAGCAGCTAGCTGAAGACGCGACCACGGACTCGATAGCCCACGCGACGTGGCCGACGCCGCGCCTTCCTGGCTGCAGCGGCCTGCGTGTCGCTCCGGGGGCATCGCACCGCCATCGCAGCACCCGGCATGCCGCGCGCTGCCGCCGTGGTGGTCGTCGTCAGCTGAAGCCATTTAACAGCAGGCAGCGTTGCAGCGTGGTCGGCAAACCCGGTATCGACGACCATCGGTTTGGAGGGGGCCGCCCCGTCCCGCCGCCAAAGAAACGGCGCACCCGACCTGGCTTGAGCGAGGCCCGTTTTTGTGTCCCGTCTTTTAACGACTGGGCCCCAGTATGCCCCCGCCGAGCGCCGCGGTTGCCGGCCACCATCGCGTCGACGGCGTGCCCGCTCGACGCGTGCCTGCACAGCGCGCTCTGAACCCCTTTTCGATTGATCAGCGGGGAAAGCGGGCACGCGCCTCCATTTTGCCAGCGCTGCCAGCACCGTCGAACACACACATCGCAGCTAGCCTAGTCTGGCCTGGGCCCCAGGCCCCAGGCGCCAGCCCCAGCCAGCTGACGAGCAGCAGCAGCGCCCGATACACCTCCCGAGACGACGTTGAAGCCAGCGGCCGCATCTCGTCGGGCACAAAGCCACGCGGCGCGATGAATTCGCGCGTGTTCGGCCAATGGTTTGCGTCCGGGGTGTCTGCGGGTGTCCACCGCTCGTTGCCGGGCGGAGGCAATGGTGGGGGTCGTTGTTGCTGCGCCGGCAACGGAACCAGCCCCAGCATGCTGCCTCGCAGATATGAGCTGTCGTTACCGTTGCCCGAGCACCTGACGAAACGCGCCGCGAGAAGCAGGTTTGCTAGCTGCCGCCCGCCCGCCCGCTGCCGCCGCGGCCGCTATCACCGAATTTTGAGCTAGTCTTCGCGTCAATTCACTCATCGAAGGCGGAGGGTAGGGCGGCGGGCGAGCGGTCTGGACGCGCTGAAACGAGAACGCCTCGACCAGAGACCCCGGCGCCGGAAGCCCACGATGGCTGGCTGGCGTCGTGTCTGCGAGGCGAGGCGGGGCCTCCACCATCGCTGGCCGGCTGCTGCTGCTGCTGCTTCTTCATCGCCTCGAGTGTCAAGACCTTCTCGGTCAAGACCTTCTCGGTCAAGACCTTCTCGGGGCGGGATGACACCCCCGGGCCGAGAGAAGCAGCAGCGACAGCGGCAAAAGTGCCGTTGAAGTGTCAAAGCTGACGGTCCGGTTAAGGTGGTCTTGACAACGGGGCCCGTGGTCGCGAAAAATGGGTGCCGCTTTTGGCACGCGGGGGCGCGGGGTTTGCCGCCGCGCCAGCCAATCCGCGCGCGCTGAGCAACCATAGCAGCCAATCAGCGCGCCGCACATTTGTTGACTTTTGGCGCCGGCCCCGCCAAATCCGATCGTCTGGCGTACCCGACTTTGGTCGGTTGTCTCCGTTTTTCTGGCGCCGCGCCCCTGTCGCCCAGCCATTCAGTCGACGCGCTGGGCGGCGCGCGCCCAGCCGGCGCCGGGCCCGCGGCGCCGCCTCCGCGCGCGTTAGCAGCGGCCTCGCTGTCTGCCACCGCTTGCACGCGCTTCCCGCTTCGCGCGGCGAGCTCTGGGCTCAGCGCGAGCGCGCGCGCCCGCTCGACGTGGGCACTCAGTTATAGAGGTGCCCCAGATGTCGCCCCGCCGCGCCTCCCGCTCGCGGCCCGGTCTCTGCGCGCCAAACAACAGAACGGTGGGGCGAGGCAACAGAACGTGCCCGGCCGGCCCGGGCCGGAATTCGGCGGCCTTCGCCGCGAGATCGTTTTGCGGGTTTCATCGGGTTCTGCAGGTCGCCGCGGCTCGCGCGACCACCTCGGCAGAAGCGAATTTGCCTCGGCCCCAGCAGCAACCAGTACGTCGCCCGCCGCAGACGGCGGCAGATTCCTATTTGCAGTCCATGTTGAAGTCAAACGTGCAAAATGTATCTTGAAAACATCTGTTGACGTAAACATTATTTTGTGGACGAATGTAGCCATGTAGACGCCACTGCTAAACTACCGACTTCCTCTGCTTGTAACGGACGACCCCATATAACGGCGCCCAATCACATGCACAGACATTTTATAAGATCTGCAACATATCAGCACAAATTAACTGGTAATACTCGTATACATAGTCTGCATAGAAAGGGTGGTACACTGTGCCGGTACGTCACCTGTCCACTATGAGGAGGAAGTCGGTATGCCTACAGTCGCAATTTATTGGCGAGTAGCGCTGGATGCTGTTTGAAACAATGTCGTGATGCTGGCTTACCTTCCTCATTATACTGCAGTCTGTATGTTGCCCTATCGATTCGGTAAGATGCTGTATGCACGTGGCATGAATCAACTGCGCACGTGAGGGAGCTTCGTTCGCGCACTTAAGATTATCCAGCGTTGTTGCACGCAGACCACAATTCATTTTCTTTCGAGTCAATTCACGTTTTGGAGTGAACCGAGATTTCAAAGTTTATGCACAAAAAATATACTCGTTTGCGATGATTAATTCACCAAGTTTGTTGAGAGGACGCAGTGGCAACGGCGTGACTTCAAGGGAAATTTAATGTGTCATGATAAGAGAAATCTGGCTGTGTCTATTCTTAGCTTGTACTTTACTACATTGTGCTAGGGTTAACGGGAGGATGTTGTCGCTGGAATTTGTGGGGCATGTGTGTTTACATATTTCGAACGTACGTCATACATTTGTGCTTGTGGCTTGATGTCTTCGCCTCTGCATTACCTACTAACTAGTAGTGAGTAACTACACAGAAGTAACCTCCGAGTAAGCTGCCTCCATACCCGTCGCGAGCTCCATTTAGACGCACCAGCTCGCTTGATCGCGTCCACGACAAAGGTCCGCTTGTCCGTCATCGATCGTGAATGCAGCCTGCTTTGTAAGACACTACCATGCGTTCAAGCATAAACATGGACGAGATTGCGATAATACTACTCCTTAAGATGGCATCAGGGTGCGAATCCGAGCACAGCTCGGCTATCACGACATAAGAAGTGTAATTTCGCTCGTCCACCAAGATGCCGCCCTAAAATACTCCGATTTTCGAATCAGTACAACGAAATTGGTGAGCTACTTCCAAGTAGCTCGTTCTCAAGCTAACTGTGAATAGAGTTTAAAATCCCCCTCGAAATAAACTCCGTTCAGTGTGCTTCTGAAGAGAATTATAGGGGCAGCTCGCCACGAGCGATTATTTGTCCAACATGTTCGAAGCAAACAATGGATTCGCAACATCACGACTCCGTTGTTGTCGTTTGCGGGCGAGATATTGGGAGATTTCCTAAGGAACAAACGAGATTGCATGGGGTCGACTACGTACCTTTTTGGCGATATCCGGGTAAGGTCCGCTTAAAGCAATTAAACGGGGGATTTGTCACCCTGCCTGAAGATGATATCATTCTGCTTGAGATGCTAGGCGACAGCAATCGCATCTCAAGTTGAGGAAGTAACTACAAAGGAGGGAGACAAACAACGGTCAGCAACGGCGGTTTAAATGGAATAGATCGTGTTGCATGGTAAGAAGGAACAAGCGTGAGAATGCACCCTTGGACCAATCAAACAACTAACAAGTTCAGCTTTACCGTAACGAAGTCCCAGACCATTGTCGGTCCGCAACAATTGGTCAAAAGAGCCTGCAGCCGAGCCTAAGTGATCATCCCTTCACAAAAGGGTGGGCTAGTGCGTCCCTCACGGAGATACGCTTGGACGGATCCAGTGTGAACATCCGGTCTAGCAAGCTCCGGAGCTCCAGTACCTGCTTCCGGTCGTCCGTCGCGCTTTTAGCCGCCATAAGGCTGCTGGCGAGGTCGTTCTTCGTTTTGATGGTGTCTAGCAAACGCAAGATGGGCTTACCTGGAGTATAATACAAAATGATAAGGTAACAAGCATGCATCAGCACTGACAGCCAGCAGATTCGCAAAATCGCTGTCACTTACCAGTGACACGATCACTTTCCCGACTGCAGAATTTGAGATCTTCAGTGAAGTGCGGCTCCATCTCAAACTGATCAATGTATGCCTGGCGATGTTTCTTGATCAGCTTGTTTGGAATTTTGCCCTTAAGCTCCATGAAGAATTTGAGCATCTCGTTGTTTGTACTTCCTGGAAACATAACTTTGCCAGTGAACATCTCGTACAGACAGCATCCCACAGACCACATATCTACCGCTTTGTCGTAGGCGAGGCCAAGCACGATCTCAGGTGCACGGTAGAAGCGGCTGACCAGGTACGGTGTTGGGTCCTGCTTTCCGTCGTCCACTTTAAAGGCGGACCCGAAGTCACACAACTTGATCGTTGTTTGCTTCTCGTCCAGCAGGATATTGTCCGGCTTGATATCTGAAAGCGCAACAATTCCATAAAACCAGTCAGTTTTTGTCGCCACATTCAGTTGTACCACCACTTATCCCCACTTACCAGCATGAACCACTTCGCACGATTGCAAATGGTTAAGCGCGATCAGCAGGTGCTTGCTAAATACGCGCACAGCCTGGATTGAAATGCCACCCTTTCCTCCGAATTTTTTCATGGCCTCGCGAACGTTCATTTGCATCGGCTCGAACACCATTGCGACGTGGTTTCGATGAGAAAACGAATCAAGCAGGCGAATGCAGTGTTTTTTGTCACGTGGGTCACGGTCCCGCAGCTCATTCAAGAGCTTAAGCTCCATCTGCGCAGCATCACGCATGACGTCGTTGTTCCGAATTAGCTTAATAGCCACCGCGTCGAGCGCCCCACCGCCTGCAAGCTTCAACGGAGTAATGCACTGGCAGCGCAGCACCGTAGAGAACACACCCTTACCAACGGTGCCAAGGACACGATACTTGCTGTTCAGCACCTCTCCAATAGTTGTGGAGTAATAGCCTTCTGCATCGTCGCAGTTTGACTGCAGCGATACCTCATTCACCGTGACAGCAGCAACTCCAGTACTGGCGTTCATTGCATCATCGTGGTCGTCTAACGCTGCCATCGAGAACATGTCGAACTCGTCAGTAGTGATCGCTTCAGGGGAAGTCTTCTTAGGCGACGCAACCTTCCGCTGTGGTGATTTCACCTCCTTCTTTGGCGACGGAGCCTTCTGCTGCGGTGATTTCACCTCCTTCTTTGGCGACGGAGCCTTCTGCTGCGGTGATTTCACCTCCTTCGTAGGTGACACAGCCTTCTGCTGCGGTGATTTCACCTCCTTCTCTTGTTTCGCTGGTGAGCTCGGCAACTTTGGCGTAACATGTTGCTGCTGCTCATTTTTCTGCTCCTCTACCTTCTCAGCAACTGGTGCTGGTGTCGGCGTAGTCACGGTAGAAGTTCCTGCCCCACTCTTTTTAATCACTGCGATCGTGCTCCTCGCATCCGCCAAGGCCTTCAGAATGTCCTTCTTAATTGAACTTACGTCCAGCGTTTTCTTGGTCGGACTTGCTCCACTCTGCTCCTGTTTCTGCGGTTCTTCTTGCTCCTTTGGCTTCTGATGCTTCTCTTGCTCTTTCTGCTCTTCTTGTTTTCGGGGATCCTTCTCCGCGACCTCTTCAGCACTAGTCTCCGTGGTCGTTTCTTCCACCTCGGCCTGTTCCTTGCCATCTTTCTCCACTTCAACTGGCTCCTGCTTCTCCACTTCAAGCGGCTTCTGCTTCTCCGAGACGTCCTGCATCTCGACATCTGCCACCTGAATCTTCTCCCCAGTCCCTTTCTCCTGCGACGACGCGGGGGACGCAGACGTCGTCGGCGTGTCCCGCCGCTTGCTCCGGTGCTTGGACGCCGAGCGAGGCCTGGAGAGGGACCCGGAGCGCCGCCGCCGCTCGTGGCTGTCGCGGCGCCGGCGCTTGCGGCGGTCGCTGGAGCGCGACCGGTGGCGGCGACGCGCTCGTTCTCGGCTGCGGCTGCGGCTCGGACTGCGGCGCTTGGACGCGCGGCGGCGCGAGGACCTGCGCGAGCGGGAGGCCGACGGCGAGCGGCTGCGGCTGCGGCGCGCGCGCCGTGCGCGGCGGTCCGCCGAGCGCTCCGAGGAGCGGCGCAGGCTCGGCATGGAGGTTTCGGAAGTGCCGCGGCAGTTAACCGGGCGGACGGGGATTGGTCGGCGAGGTTGGAGCAGGACCAATCAGCGTGGAGAAGGGTAACTAGGCAAGTAAAAGGTTAACTAGGGGGCCGGGAAGATGAGCAGCCATGTCATGCCGACGGGATTTGGCCGACCGCCACCGCGCGACTGCCGTAATCGAGGAGCGATATCGAGCTGGTCGGCGTATTACGGGCCACCGCCCGCCAACGCAAGGCGAGAGACTGTCTGGCTGAGGCGCGAGGCAATGGGGGCCCTGGCAGGACTCCTGCAGCCTGCAGGTTTTGGCCCCTGCAGCTCGCGGATACACTGCGGGATCAGGGGATCAGACCGCGACTGACTCGCGCCCAGGTCCCGCTGTGGAAGGAGCGGGTCGAAATGGCTCACAAGTGGAAGTTCCACTGGAACGGCGCCCGAGTGATTATTGCACGGGCCGTGCCATCAGCTGCGGCTTGAGAAAGGGCTCGTGCCCGCTTTGTTTGCACTACGTTGCTGTCTGCCTGCACCTAGGTGCTGAAGGCGCGCGAAGTTCCAGCCTGGAACGTTTTCCCATCGAGCATCGAAACGGCGCGCGTTCAGTACTGGACACTTATTCCAGTGTCTAACGACGCCATGTTGACGGGGCAGCAGCAGCCACGGAGATGCTGACTGCGGCCTCTGGACGAGTGAGTCGCGGCCGGCAGTGTATCATTCGCGGCCGATACTGGAGTGCCCGCCGAGTGCATCCAGCGAGTGCAGTCCGCACCGACCCCAACTCACGCGGCAGCAGGATCGAAGCAGCGGGTTCTGTCTGCCTCGCTGCACGGACCGCCCTCGCTGCCGCTGCCGCACGCAACGCCTCGCCAGCAATTTTTGGGCCGAGCTGCTTGCGCGGGGGGTAATCGCGCAGTAAGCTGGCGCGATCGGCACTGGTGTAATCAAGAAATAGGCGTCACCTAGGTCCTAATTAGGGGTCCGGTCCCACGTCGAGGCGACGCAGGCATTCAAGCAGCCCATACAAACGACAAGTGAAACCAAGTACCGCATCTACAGTACCGCCACGCCGCCGATCGGCTACGGGCTCCGCTAGCCGTCTGCATGGGTCTCCCCAGCGCTCCTCCGCGCCCGCTTCCGTCTGTCTAGCGGTCCCCACGCTTCCTCTTGATCCGCAACGACTAGAACGAAGGCCCCAGCCGCTGCAGGTCGTCCCCCGCTGTCCATCGCGTGCGTTGTTTTAGCTGGCCGCCAGCCTGGATTTAATCGAGTCAGCCGGTCCCTTCCCTGCGCCCCGTAACGGCCTGTGTCGAACGGATAGAGAGCGAGCAGCTCACAATCGGAAACGCTGGCTGCGACGCACAGCAGCATGAGCCCCGCCATCGCCACGGAGGACGCGCAGGCCCGCACGCCGCGCGACGGCGGCTCCTTCCTGGACGGGCTGCACACGCCGCCCAGCTACGGCAAACCCAGCTCCGTGCACTTCGCCGGCGACGAGGCGTCCTACGCGTCGTCGGACGCCGAGCTCACCACGCCCAAGACGCCCGAGGAGGAGGACAAGCGGCGGCAGGAGGACGCCGACAGCGTCGGCGGCTTCTCGCTGCCCGCGCTGTCGCAGAGCGACGAGCGCAGCCGCAGCAGCTACCAGCAGTATGTGCAGCGCCAGCTGCAGCTGCCGCCGCTGTCGCCGCACACGCGCAGCGCCGGCAAGGGCGGCAGTCGCGGCGCCAACAAGCGCAGCCAGACCTACGTGCAGCAGCTGTCGCGCGAGTCGGCGCGCGAGCTGGCCAAGACGGCGCTCAGCATGCGCTCCACGTCCATCGGCGACTTCACGTTCGAGAACCCGCGCGAGGTCGTGGGCAGCAGTCTGCGCGAGAGCATCCGCCGCGTCACCGCCTTCTCCAGACGAGAGGCCCCGCTGGACACGGAGCTCAATACTGTCGTGCGCGTCAACCACCACCTGCGCAAGTGCGAGCTGCGGCTCGACCCCGAGACCATCACGTGGTCCAGAGGTAAGAAGACGCTCGGCACGCTCGCCACCGACGACGTCGTGGGCGCCGAGCTCATCGCCAAGAAGAAGGCCAGCTCCTTCCGCGTGCACTACTTCAAGAAGAGCCGCGGCACCGGCGCCAAGGCGCTGCTGCGCATGCCGCAGCACGTGGACTTCCACTGCCTCGAGACCGACGTCGTGGACAGTTGGGTCGGCGCCATCCAGGAGCTCGTGCGCTGGCAGGCCCGCGCGCCGCCGATTTCCGAGAAGCGGCTGTTGAAGGTGGTAGTGAACCCGCACTCGGGTAAACGACAGGCGCGGCGTATCTGGGAAGAGAAGGTGAAGCCGTTCCTCGAACTCGGCAACTTCGAGTACGTTGTCGAAGAGACGACCCATGCTGGTCATGGAGCCGAAATGGGAAAGAGCTACTCGGCCGAAGATGGTTTCGAGGCTCTCGTGTTTATTGGCGGTGATGGCACGCTGTGCGAGTTCATGAACGGGCTGTTGACTCGCCCGGAGCACGAGTGGCGCGAGATTGTGGCCTCGACCCCAATTTCGCTCATTTCTGCAGGCACGCAGAATGCTTTCGGTACAGGAGCAGGTATCCCGACGGTGAATGCAGCTCTTTACTGCATTTTGAAGCGTAAAATGCGCCCGCTGGACGTGGTAACGGCGGTGTCCGCTGCCAACCCGGAAGTGGTGCACTACAGTTACTGCGGTCTTGGCTGGGGTGTGGCAGGCGACATTGCAGCCGAGTCTGAGCGCTACCGTTGGATGGGCACGCTCCGATATGCTTTCCTGAAGGTGAAGCGCACGGTGATTCTGCCCAAGAAGCACACGGGCAAAGTTCGGTATGTGCTGACGGAGCCGCAGCCGCCGCTCATCCGGTACGACGATTACCCAGATGCAGGCGCCTTGGATCAGTTCGAAGTGGAGGAGGGCAGTGTGTATGATAACAACGACCGCTTGAGCACGTACCGCAAGTCGTGGGGTGGCATCGCCGGCAGTATTTCAAGCCCGGCAAGCCACAAGCGGTATCCGGAGTTCGTGTGGAAGGAGGACCAAAGCAGCTATGTTGTGGTGGGCGTCGTCAACATTACACCCGACGGTGCCTACTCGCATCCGTCGGATGGCAACCTCGACCTAATTATCACTCGTAAGGGCAGCCTGCTTGGTACGGCAAAACTGTTCGGGCTGTACCTGATGGGCAAGGAGCTGCAGAGCCCGCTAATCTCGTACCTTAAGATCAAGGCCGTGGAGATCGAGCCCGACCAGCCCGAGGACTGCATGAACATCGACGGCGAGGTGTTGGAGGGCGGTCCGTGGCGTATGGAGGTGGTGCCCAGCCTCTTCAAGGTGCTGTCCGAAAAGTAGGCCAGCTTCCGAGACCGCAAGTCGTTTCACACTATCGGGAAGCACTGCGCATGAAGCAGCGATGGCTCTCAGCTCGACCGCCCAGGTCCTCCTCAACCACTTTTCCTACCGTAGTATTTCATCTACACTGCACGTAAGTTGTAAATATTTTTCGTCTCCTTCTCTCTCCTGTTCACACACAACAACAACAGCAAGCAGCAAGAGAACAGCTAAAGCAGTGCAGCTCTGTTTCTGTCGGCTCCCTACCAGTCTCTGCAGCACGCCGTGAAGCGGGGGTATCCTGGCCTTCACGCGTGTATCTCGGTCGCTCGGTCGTCACAGAACTGCTCTGAAACGTCGGCGTCCTATGCATCCGTGCTGTCCTGTCCTGTCCTGCTGGTCCTGTCCGGTCAGTTGGCGTCGTCGTCCTGGTCGCCGGTGAAGGAGCTGGAGAACTTGACGATGGCGCGGCCGATGGCGCCGATCCACTCGTCCTTCTGCTTCTCGTTCTCCGCGTACATGTAGAAGGTGGAGTCGGGCGTGGCCACCTCGAAGCAGAAGCGCTTGTTGGTCTTCTCCTCCGCCGACTTGACCGTGAGGCAGTCGGCCAGGTCGATGAGCCCGTGCGCCGGCTCGCCCTGCGCGCGGCAGAAGTAGAGCTTGTTGCCCTTGAGCACGAAGTAGCGCTTGCGCCACTCCTTGAGCCACACGCTGCGCTTGGTGAGCTCGCCCTCGAAGTCGGGCTCGGACAGGTCGCAGTGCGAGTAGTCGCCCTCCATGCCGTCGCTCGCCTGCGCCCGCCTCGGTGCGCGTGGAAGTCGCTTCTCGATGGGTTCTCGGAGCGGTAAGTGCGGTCGCGGCGAAGGCGCACTTAAGGATGTGTATCTGGGCGACGTGGCGCGGTTTTCAGAGGGAACGACCGACACTCGCGTGCTAGGATTTTAGTGTTAGGCATGAGGAGACAAACTGGTACTTTTCGATCTGCACTCGCCCATTCTCCGCTAAGCTTGTTTGATTTTAGTGGTGAGTGCGCACTTAGCGATGTGTATTTGGAATATGCATTTTCAAGTGAGGAGGTGCTCGACAGTCAGCATGCTGGAAGTACCCTATATTAGTTGCTGTAGAGCTCTTACCATCGCATAGATTGAGTTGACCAGCATCGGCCACCTACCGTTGTGCCTTACCGATTCGAAAGACGCTGAACGCCCAAAAACTGCTGTGGTTCTCGCCACGCTTTGGTTTGCAGACGCATCGACATTTTTACCCACGCCGAGAAGAGCAAAAGCGCGTGCTGCAGACATCATATTGCTCGATAGGGAGGGTAGGCTCGACGACGGGCAATCCACGGTGGCAGCATCACGGCATGCAGCTGCGTCCCGAAAGACAGATTCGTTGGACTTGCCTTCTACAAATTGCAGCGGCTCGCTAAAGGCGAACTAAAGACTTCGATCGGGTTATCTCAAACGCTGTCCTGCGCTCACCGCACCTCTACTACATGTAGGCTGGGCTACTGCGGCTAGCCTTGGCCACGTTGACGCGTGCATGCATGACGACGCCCGAGTGGCGAAATGCTGCCGACTTATTGCCCCGGTCTCTGTTTCTGTGACATGGGGACGCAGGTTCATCCGATGGTCGTTCCAAGCTGCACCGGAGCGGTGCCGCCGGTGGGAACGACGTATTGCGTTGCCGCTGCGGCGAGCACCGACTTAATGAACTCGGCTGCCTTGCACTGAGCCCATTGCACCATTCGCTACGTTCCTCGCCATCGTTTTCCTTCCGCGCGTCGAGCATCGCTTGGCAGAGTCGACTCGCGGCGACTTGCACTGCGACAGGATCGCCTCAAGGATACATCCGAGCCATCGTGTATCCTCGCCGAGGCTGTCGCGGCTGCATGGCCTCTGCATTCAGCTGCCGGTGCTCAGCGCGAGGATTCACCGTCGTTCCGTCGGGCCGGAAATGAGCGACGGCCGGCACCGCAGCGCACCATGAAGCGGTGCGAGGCTCTGCGATACTCGCCGCGGTGTATCCGCGCTGCCTTCCATCTGCTGCGGTGTATCCTGGCCTCGTCTACGACTGCTAGCGATATACACATGAGCCGGCTGCGTCGGTTGCAGTGCGCGCGATATGTCGGGCAGAGAGTTATTTGATCACGGACGCCCGGAGCGCGAAGCAGGGCAAGCGAGCAAACAAACGCGCACCCATCAGGCGCGGATTCCCATCGGTGCGTCGCAGTCGTTTGACTCTCCGCGTTCGAAAACAAGGCTCCTTCACGCCGTCGACTTGGCAGTTCATTCTGCAATTTGCTTTGCATCGCACAGACACAACTCAAACGAAGAACTTCAAGACAACGTCATGGCGATCACCACTGCTCGTCTGGCCGTGCGCTCACTCCAGACGCTGTTCGCCCTGCTAGCCATCATCTTCACGTGGGGTGGCTACGTGAAGAACGATGACGGCCAGCTCAGCGGTCTTGCCCCGGAATTCAGCATCCTGATGAACTACTCGGCGTTCCTCACGGGCCTGTATTACGTTCTGCCCGTGAAGATCCTGAATTGGACGGCGGTGGCCCCATCGGTGACGTCCCAGCGTCTGGTCGATGGTGTGTTGGTGGTGCTCCTGCTGCTCGGTGCCATCCTCCTGTGGGCCTCTTCGGGTGTTAAGGACTGTTCCGAGAAGAACGATGAGTACGAAGCCTACGCCGGATTGCAGCTCTTCCGTTGCGGCAACCTCACCATGGGTGTGATCTTCACGTTCATCACCTTCGCTCTGTTCCTCGTGACGCTGATTTGGAGCTTCGTGAGCGACAACGCCAACTCCAGCCCTGCTGAAGCCGCTGGCGGCTACGCAGAGGCCACCACGCCGGGTGCATCGCGCGCCGAGGCCTACTCCGCTGCGGACTCTCGCCACCCCGCTCTGGCTATTGCTCGCCGTGGTAGCCGATTCATTCAGTTCGTGCTTTCGCTCCTCATCTTCATCAGCACCGTCGCGGGCTACAAGCACTATTTTACGGGTCGCTTCACCAGCCCCGTGGCCATGTTCACCATCCTGGTCTCCTGGAGTTGCATCCTGTACACGTTGTTCCACCTCGTCGTCGTGGACATCCTCAAGAAGTCGCACCGCCCCAGCGTTGGCATCGAGCGCTTCCTGGACGTGCTCCTCGCTGTTCTCCTGCTTTTGTTTGCCATTCTTCTTGCCGCGTCGCACCAGGTTTCCGACTGCGACACCATCAACGCCAAGTACGAAGCTGACACGGGATCCCTGGGCGGCTCCAACATCTACCGCTGCGGCAGCCTCACGCGTGCCTACGTGCTGGCCTTCATCGACTGCGTCTTTTTCCTGGTGACTTTGGCCCTCAGCTTCTGTGACTCCAGTGACAGCGAGCCTACCGCGCGCCACGTCGATGCCGAGCCAGGCCAGCAGGTGTAAGTGTCTTCGAGTGCGTTTTCGAGCTGCTAGCTCGATCCGCTTGGTCTCCGGCGGACAACAACTTCAACTTGACTAAACAAAAACAAAACATGGTTTATCGATACGAAAAGTCCAACATCTGAACCGTGCTCGATTTCAGTCTAATACCACCGCAGAAGCTCGTGTTAAGGAGATACGTAACCAACATCGTACATCCCGAACATCTCGGGAGGCTCACAAAAGACATAGAGGGTTTACGATGGTGCTTGGTTACGAAGGCCCAGGTACAAGTAGAAAGTCAGTTTCCAACGCGCACCACAGACTGAAAGACCAGCAACCAAGCAAACTCATAGTCGTTATGCGCCTTGCTGCCATCCTACTAACGCTTGCAGCCGTTCTTCTCGCAAGCAGTGAGGCGAGCAAGCTTCGTGTGGGCAACGATGAAGACGACACCAGCTCCGAGGAAAGGTGGTTTATAATCCGCCACCCCTCAAAGAAGGTTGCCGAAGAAATTAAGCCGTCCAAGTGGCAAAAGGCCCTCAATAAGCTTGTTAAGTTTGTCCTTCCTGACACCAGCAAGTTCGATGGAAGACGCGTGTATGTGGATGGACAGTGGAAGTGGAGGAATTATTACGACTGAGTATCGCACAGTGCGATACTCAGTCGTAATAATTCCCCCGCAAACCGTAATAATTCCTCAGCAAACCTTCTGCTCAAATACTGGAGCAATAGCGTATTCGGGCTATGCTTGCTTTCCTTTATTTGCTTAAAGACTTTAAGCAATAAGACCCGCAGTTTATTCATGCTACGTCTCGTACGAAAGCGCAAAGTCTTTGATTGTGTAGGGATTGTATTAGTTTTGGTAAAACAAACCACAATGCACCTTCACTATCATGATACTCGACTTGGAACGACGAATTCTGGAACTGCAAAACAACTTAGCAGCAGTTATTCAGCTTACACCTGCTGCCCCGCGTCCGAAGCGTGGGCCGTCTCCGCTGAGTGGTTGCTGTCCGCGTTGCACTCGCTCGAGGTTGAACGGTAAAGGAAGCTAAGCGCGAAAGTCACCACATACATCGCCACGGCGATAAAGGTGAAAATGTAGCCCGTGTTCATGCTGCCACAGCGGAAGAGAGCGGAGCCGTGGTAGGTCTCGAACGCAGAGTTAGAGGTCGAACAGTCTGAAACTTGCGACGAAGTGGCGAAAAGGATGCCAGCAACCAGGAGCGCGACTGCGACCAGAACGTCGACAAAGCGCTCGACGCCCAGCGATAGGTGACGCGACAGCTTCAACGTCTCCACGGCCACCATGTGCCACAATGAGTACAATACGCCGGTGTAAGCCATGAGGATGGCATACGTAGCCCTGGGCTCAATGTACTGGCCCGTGTAGTAGTGCTTGTAGCCCATAATAATGCACACGAGTGCCACCACGGAGCAGGCAAACTGCAATGTGCGACCTGTGCAGCGAACGATCTTCAGTCCGGGGTGCAGCAGGTCCAAGTCTACGGTTGTCGACGCGCCCGACAATCCGTTCTTCTTGCCGGGAGTACTAGCAACCATGTAGCCGTTAGCTTGGGCATCGTCGTCAGCGAGAGCAGCCTGTAGGTGGTCGCCGTTCACCGACTTGCATGTGTCACGCACAATACTCCACACGAGTGTCACCAGGAACAGCGCGCACGTCACGAACGTTAGCACAATGGCCACCGTCATGTTACCGCACCGGAAGAGCGCCGATCCGTGGTACGTCTCAAACATGGTGTTGTACGACGAGCAGTCCTTCACTGCTTCAGACGTGGAGTGCACAATGCCAGCAATAAACAGGGCGATCGCCAGAACAGCGTCAACCACACGCTGGTAGAGAACTTTTGGCGCGCTGGAAGTCAGCTTGAGCACTCCAACCGGCACAACATAGTAGAGGCCACAGAGCATGGCCGAATAGCAAGCAATAGTGGTGTAGATAGCAGACCCGCTGCTCAACTGTCCCGACGTGAACTTGATGTAGCCGAGCGACGTGAAGATCATGGCGAGCACGGAACACAGGGCCTGAAGCGCACGGACGCCCAGGCGCCCCGAGGAAAGCGCAGCAGTGGTCATCACTGATGCTTGGTGCTTGGTCTTGCAGAGGAGTGAGATCGATGCGAAGCAAATTGCAGAATGAAACTCTTGCCATCGCAGAAGTATGCCGACGGGTCTGCTAAGTCGCTGCTCCTTGCTCGCCTCGCCCTCATTTCAATTACGGCGGGTGCGTCGCCACCCGCGGCATGAAAGATCACATCCTCATGTTCCCGAATGTGCCACCACGCGTGTCCTCCAGCGCATTGATTTGCTCCGAGCCTCGTGCCTCAAGGACTAACCAATCCAGCGCCAGACCATCCGCATTGACCGTTCATCACGTCGCTGGGAACCGAAGCAGCATGCTCTTGCTTTCAACGGCAATATGTCTCTGGAATCCCACGCTAGTATCGCTGCACGACAATGGTTGGTCGCTGACACGAGTCAAGGCACGCGTGCTCAGCAAACCAGGCAAGCGGGCCTTCCTGTCTATGGTGCTGCTCCCTTGCGCTCAGGAATTGCAGATCAAAGTTAAGCATGATGGCTGCAAGTCTCCATTATTCAAACTGTACCAGCAGAAACTCCCGATGATCTTGCTAATCTTTGTCGGCACATTTCGTTCTAGAAGTGCAGGTACCAGCGGTGATGCTTGATGCATGACAAACGGTGTGGGACTCTCCACCGATGCGATTGGTACGTGGCGCGTGGTAGACGACAAGCTTTTAACTGTCAAAAATTGGGTCTCGATACCAGGAACATTCATACTGCAGACGACACGAAAAGCTGGACAATGCAACGTGGGTGAGCAAAAGTCTACCGGAACTCGTAGTGACATCGCGGCATCAATATCGCTTGGTCGCCAGTTCTGGCAACTGTAGCCTCAGGAAGGTTTAGACATACAAGCTTGCAGGAGTAGTCGCGACTCAGACTTGCATTACTCGGCTCACAGCAAAGCTGCCAAGGCGAGATGTTCGATCAACAAACACCTTAGGCAAACAATTTCCGTAGATTTGGTGGCTTGAATTCTGTCTGTGGCTCTAAATTACTCATTATCACGTATATAATGGGTTAGTATAGTGGACAAAACGCTCACTAGCACGCCAACTTGCACGAAGGCTGCGCAGATTACCGAGCTACAGCGCCATATAAAGAGGCAGTACAAATCACTGAACCATGGGCTCTCGTCTAGGAATCCTATTATGCATAGCCCAGTGTTATTTGTTCCATGAGTGATGCTGCTCAATTCAGCAAAGATCGAACAGTTGATGCCCTTGCTTAAATTCCACCAAGTTGTGTGAACACTCATGCTTTGCTTTGAACTTGTGCAGCTTTTTCATGCGATAGGACAGTCTGTCGTATGTTGTTTGCTAGTATTAGCCAGTCTTCGATAACCAGTAAAAATGCCGCAGGAAGACACTGCGCCGTACGATGACGGGTCGTCCACCGAGAGCGAATGCTACGACGACGAGCTCCTCGAGATCAAAACGGAGGCCGCCGATGCAACTTGCGTCGACAATTCTCCACCAGAGCCGCCCGTTGACGTGAAAGTCGAGGCGGTGGACAGTGTCGACCTCGACCAAGTCGCAACGGTGGAATCGGTGGCATCGAACAACACGAAACCAAAGCCAAAAATCATCACATGCAAGCGGTGCCGACGCAGACTACCGGTTGTCAGTGAAGCGGAGAAGGCTGAAGTCCAAAATGGAAAAAGTAAGACGAAACGGTGTGCGTGTTGCGAAGAGCACTACCCGCTCAGCAAGTTTAGCAAAAGCAACCAAAGCTCGGGGCGCGCAATTCCGAGATGTCGCTCCTGCACCCAAGGCAAGAATTCTCCTCACATTCTGGGCGTACTCAGGAAGAGCCCAGAGTATGCAGAGGCTGCAGCCATTGAACTGCAACAAGTGAAAAAGGAGCGTCAAGAGAAAAGAGCGAAGCTGCCTCCGTTTGAGCGCAAAACACCAAAGCAGCGATACGAAGAACAGTTTCAAATTGTGGGCGGCAAGACAGCTCGAGAGCGTCGACTAGCTCACCGTGACGCTGAGAAGAAAAAGCTACTGGCCAGTAGACGAATGGCAAAGAAGGCAAAGAAGGCAAATAAGACTAGCAAGGCAAACAAGTAGTGAGGACACCTCGATAAAAATCTCAATTGATGACGGTGTTAAAATCCTCGCCGTGGTTCATCCCTTAAAATGTTTTACGAGACTCCAGACTTTTCAAATTCGGGCAATGTATCGCCTCATCATCCAGCTCCGAGAAACCCAGATATCTTTTGGAATGCATTCGCCGAGACGCAAAGCGTAACCTTAAAGTTTGGAGCTCAGATTTAGACATTTAAAGCCATCACCGCCAAACGCGTCGAGTTCGCGGAAACTCGACTAAGTTCGAGTTAAAGTTGCAGGCAACTCTATGCGATGTGAGTTTCATCTTTCGTCTCCCGCTGGTTGAGAATGGCTGTACTGGCACCGCGCGTCCGTACCAGCGGTGCAGCGCGCGCGAAGAGCATGGGTTGCTATGGACGAAGGTCGGAGCCCATCGATGGCTGCGCTCGGCGACTACAGACAGAAGTAGTAGTATATAGTGGAACATTACGCCGGCACTTTTTTCCTTACCGTAATTTACCATTAAGAACATTCCTGGAACCTTCTTTCGGGCCAGGTGCTATCTTGACGACGCAACATCTCGACCACCTGAGAGCGAAAGCAACGTCTCTTCGATGTTAGGGTAGTTTAAGAACCGCTCAACCGGTGAGATTTAACTGACGTTGATTTGACGACGCCCACCTTATAGCGAGAGCCACGTCTTTTGGATCTTATGGCGTTTCGGGACCGTCGACCGACAACATTCAAACTATATTGATAAAAGCAATAGAACATTACGCCGGCAGATTTTTACCTCGGACCAGCGCGACTCATTATTGGTTAAAAATCTATGTTACACACCTTCATGTCCGCTTAAGTACGCCAGAAATTATCCCTCCCTTTTTCCTGAATCTGCCGGCTTGAGGAAAGATGGTGAAGCTTGTCTGTGCGATCGTTGGTGTGGCGGAAAGCGCTTTCCCTGTGGACATCGACGCGAGTCAGCTGGTGGGAGACTTGAAGAAGGCGATCTGGGAGGAAATCAAAGATATGTTTATACACGACGATAAATTCAGGAGCGTCGTTGCATCTCGCCTGCAGCTCTCCTGGCGAAGAAAGACGGCGCGTGGCTGAAGTCGAAGGATCCTGCCGTGATTGCTATGCGGAGTGGGGGTGTTCCCGAGCAAGTTAAGGCACTGCTGGACGTGGAAATGGATCCAGCAGACGAGATTGGTGACTTGTTTGGTGATGCTCCGACGAAGAAGACGATTCACGTGCTGGTGAAGGTTCTGAAGGGTGTTGGAGATGCCTCGGCTGCTCCACCGGCGGCAATGCATCGTCACCCCGAACGTCTCAAGCGATGGGCTGCGATAAACGAAATGATCCGACAGAAGAATCGGGACGGAAATGAGAAGACGAGCATTCTAGACACCAACAGGAAGCGAAAGAACAGGGATATCGATAGCTCAGTGCCGTATTTAAGTTTGTCGTGGGCCGATTTTGAACCGATTCTGCCGATGGAAGACTTCTATCTCCAAGCGAAGGCCGTTCCTGACAAGGTTGTCGAGCAGCTACATGCTCGGCTGGCCCAATTACGCAAATTATACGGGGATATCTAACACGGGGAAGGAAGCCAAGCGCCAGTTGTTTATTGTGGCAGTTATAGAAGCAGTCTGTCTTATGCTTGGTCGATCGATGCCGTCAAAGGAGTCGTTGAAGGAAATTCTCGGCATGATTTATGGGATGCTCTCGAACAGCAATTAGTGCGAAGCGGGCATCCTGGCTGCCTATTGCGTCGAAGGATATAATTTTAATCCCGATAAATACATAATGCTTCGAAAATATATCTTGAATCCCGATAAATATAAAGTTAGTAATATACAAAGATGGTGTACTCTCCTGAGCAATACCAAGCTAGCAAGGAACGTATCAAAGCAGCGCAGAAGCGCTACTACCAGCACACACGCGAAGCTCGTTTATCTTATCAAAAAGACTACGACGAAAAGAATAGAGAGCAGATTCGAGCTCGCAAGCGAAAGGCCAAAACCGAACGTATTGATGGCAAAACCGAACCTAACCACAAAACCGAACTTAATTAATTAATATTTTTTGTCTCAAATAAAAAGTCAAACCAATATAGTCAATGACAATGGCTTCAAACATCCAAAAAGGTACAAGCCAAAAATTTGAATTAATTCATTTCAAAATATTTTGTAAATGACTAAGATATAAAGTCGATCCTGATACAAGGTCTAATAAATATAAAGTCATATCTACGGAGAATAATATAGACAAGCATATATAGGCAACATGTTTGCATACGAACTCGAAGGATTAAAGAGATTAAATATGCAACCTATCAAATGGGGTAGTAGCTACCGTGTTAAGGTGCGTGGTAGAACGGCAAGATGGTTTATGTTAGCAACGTTTTGCGTCTAATCAACAAGAGATTAGTAGCTAAGCAGTACAATGTTTCGATTGAAACCCTTGAGAGACACTTGTCGCCCGACTACAAGGCTGATCCCAAGTATCGTTTTTACAATGGTAACCACATGGAATCACATTTGTACGAGGGTGTTGAGCCTTCTGATTTCTACAACAAGCTCGAGAACGTTCTTTCCACACAAACGAGTGCGGTTAAGATAAATATTGCTCTCGGGTACGAACTTATAAGCAAGACCGATCCTGATGATATTCGCTACTTCTATCCGAATCTCGCCAACACTTATGTGTTCAATAAGCCTGTCGCTATCAACAGCAAGGCTGATATTCGAAAGAGCGTGATTTCGGAAATTTGGTCTATGGAGTTGGCTGACAAGCTGAACTACCCCAGCTCTGGATATAAGCTTAAGGCGATCACTGCGTTCAAGATTTTTATCTACCATCGCGAGCATTCTCTTGGAGATAGCGAAGCTGTCATCCCTAAGATTATTCGCGAAAACAAGCATGTGATCAACCTTTCCAAGACCAACAACAAGTGCGTCTTCCACTGTATCGTCTGGCATACATTCCAGAGCCCTAAGAAGGATCCTCGAAGAATTCAGGCTCAGGTGAAGGAGGCATTCAAGCGCTACTGTTCTTTCAAGGGGATAAATATTCGCTGAGCCTGTTTAGGAGTTTCAAGCCCATTGACCTACTACAGTTCGATGAGGTTGAACACTGCTTCCAACTTGGTTTTAACGTATATAAGATGAATGTAGTTTCTGGAAATGTAGAATGCATTTGTAGATCGGACAAGGGGTATGAAGCTATGGATATTCTATCACACGAGAATCACGCTCTCTACATCAGGAGCATCGATATGCTTCAGTCTAAGTATCAATGTCCTAAGTGTGAAATGGTATTCGTCAGCGCTGAAGAGTTAAAAACCACAAAAAGAATCAGTGCGAGCTCGTGAATATCGAAAGCTTCCCAGCTGAGCAAGCTATCTACAAACCAGCTCAGAACGCAATACGATCACTGCTTACGAAGTATTCAATCAAGAATACTGACCAGTACATCGATCACTTCATCGTTTACGACTTTGAGGCAATCCTTAAGCCTACCGCGACTCAACACGGAGAGAATACTGTCTTCACGAACGAGCACATTCCGGTGTCTGTATCCGTAGCTGATAGCTTAACCGAGGAGGTGCGCTGTTTTGTAATTGACGATCCAAAGATGTTACTAACAGATATGTTCAAATACATTGTTGATGTATCAGTGAAAATACAACAGTACAATGTCAAAAAAATATAAGTCGCTTGTACAGAAAATCATCAGTGCTCACGGTCTGACAGGTATGGAAATTCCAGGTGTAAATCTTGGTAGGACCTACAAGATGTCTGACGTGGTGAGTTGGATTGAAGAGGGGAAGTATGCCAGCTTCTTTGACTTTCACCGCAGTCTTGGTTTTGGTAAGCAAAGGTCTGATTATGGGAAAATGCAGCTTGACCAGGTACAGTATTCGGCTTCAATTCTGGTCGATACGATATTTACTTGATTAAGAAGGATTTGTTTGCCGTAATTGGTACCGACAACATCAAATCTGTCATTAAAAACCCCAGCTACATGTGCATTGCTACATCGGACATGAAAATGCTTGACATCACTAACTATGTACCAGCTGGTACCAGCTACGACAAGTATCTTACAACATATCTCGGTGGCTGCAAATGCGATGACAAAACTAAATGTGTCTGTGGTCTTGGTAAGGGTCTTTTCCCTTACGAGTACATCACCGCGTTCAATGTTCTAAACCAGACTACCATCCCACCTAAGTCAGCTTTTGACAGCAAGCTCCGAGGAACAAGCATCACCAAGGATGACTACGAACGAGTAAAGTTCGTGTGGGAGTACTACGAGATGAAATCGATCAAGGACCTATTGATCTGGTACAACAATCTAGACGTAGTCCCATTCATCAAGGCTATTAAGGCTCAACGAGAACTATTCAAGCGTTTCGATCTGGATATGTTTGCGGATGGGGTGTCGCTACCTGGTCTTTCGGAGAAGGTCATGTATCAGACTTGCTTTAATAATCTCCAATATCCAGATAAGAAGCCGGCTAACGCATTCCAATTCCCAGCTAAGCGCATGGGAGGGTACAAGAATCAGGATGCTAAGGCAAAGCGAAAATTCGATATGACACTTGAGCACTTGAATACATTGCTGCAAAAGCAAAAGTATCTGTGTGGTCTATGCTACTGCCAGCTGACTGCTGATACCGCTTCAGCGGATCGTATCAACAATAACCTTGGCCACATCGACGGCAACATGTTGGTCAGCTGCGTAAAGTGCAACACCACTCGAAACGAAATGTCGCTTAAGGGATTTCGGTATAAGAAGTTGCTTGAGTTCAACTCGGACAGACTAGTCTACTCGATCGACAAGGAAAAGGATATCTACGCTAAGGTGAAGGCCAACATCGCCGGAGGTCCATCCATTATCTTTAATCGCTACGCTAAGCGTAATGAAACCAAGATTCGCGGTGGTAAGGTCTGTAAAAAAATTATCGGATACGATGCTAACGCTCTGTATCTTTGGGCTCTTGGTAATGAGATGCCATGCGGTTGATTGACTACCGTTGAAGCGTATGAAGGTATCATCGACGACATCAACGCCGATAAAATATTTGGCTTTCTTGAATGTGACATTCGTACTCCAGACTATCTGAAAGACTACTTTAGTGAAATAACCCCCATTTTCAAGAATGTACTAATCGATTGTACCGACGAGAGTGTCATTGGTAAGCACATGTTCGATTACAACCAGGCCCGTACATCAAATCGCTCTAAGCCTGCTCGCAAGTTAATGAGTAGCTACTTTGGTGAAAAGATTTTCATTTACACCCTTTTGCTCAAGTGGTACCTTTCTCACGGTATGGAGATCACCAAGACTCACTGCTTTGTCAAGGCCAGCTCTCACAAGACGTCTGCTCCATTTATGGAGGCTGTATCAAATGCTCGACGAGAGGGAGACGTCGATAAGTCCAAGGCTATGATTGCCGAGATGATGAAACTGGTAGGCAACAGTGCTTTTGGTCGATCTGGAATGGACATGAGCAAGCATGAAGAGGTTAAGTATGAGTCGAGCGACATAGCTATTAAGAACAAGATAGAACACTTTACGTTCCATGGTCTCGAGGAGCTTAATGACGCCTGTGAAATCACCATGAAGAAACGGCGACTTAATAACAAGAACCCCATCCATTTGTCGATTGCCATCTACCAGCTTGCTAAGCTACGTATGCTTCAGTTCTACTACGACTGCATAGATTTCTACTTTGACCGCTCTGACTTCCAGTATCAGGAGATGGACACTGATTCAGCTTATATCGCTTTCAGATGTGAGAATCAGTTTCAAGACTGTATCAAGCCTGAGCTACGTGCCCACTTCAAGGAGCATAAATACAATTGGTTCCCACGCGACTACAACACTGCGGTAGCTAAGTTTGATCGCCGTACTCCTGGTTTGTTCAATGATGAATGGTCAGGTGATGCTATGGTCTCACTATCGAGTAAGAACTATATTTGCTATCTACCCGACGAATCTTACAAGGTAAAAGTTTCAGCGAAGGGTATTCAGCAGGGAGGTGGTCGAAACAATGGTGTTCTTAATCCTGATGGGTTTGAGACTGTTGTACGGGATCGCATCACGCTACAAGGTACAAACAAGGGGTTCAGACTATCGAAAGAAACCAAGTCTATCATCACCTATACTCAAAACAAAACAGCGCTCAACTACTACTATGACAAACGTCGAGTCAATGACAAACTGTAACCTTTTGTGAATAGAGAGTAACCTTTTTGAGAATTCAGTGGGCTACTATTAAATAGTGCCCCATGTATTGTTCGGAAATATCCGTTACTAGAAGAGACTGCGGTCGTTCATTACCACTTCAATGAGAAGCGAGGATCGATTAGCGAAACACACGCTAAGTAATCGCTGCAACGAGTGATCACTCGTCGACGACCACTTGCAGTGAAAAGCGATCCGTTTCCGTCGTGGACGAGCTCACGGCAATAGGGCCAGCCCAACTTGCTCGAAATGGTTAGTGGTGGCCGTTCCCACTCGGGAGATACAGATCTTTGAGGCGCGTTCCAGCCATCATCGCTCTGCACGGCACAGCGCTGTTGGAGCCATGAACCGCTCTGTCAAACGCAAAAGGAGGGTTGCTGCTGCTGCTGTGTTCGCAACAATGCTCTTCCGTTCTTATCCAGGCTTGCTTGCACGCTACAGGCGCTGTCCGTTTCGAGCGTCATGGGTCGAGTGCCGCTCCGGCTGTCCCACAGATATGCCTGTCCTGCAGACACGGCAGAACTCGTAGTTGAGTCGTAATGTTGCCAGCAACGGGCGCAGTGTTCTTTCGCAGCCGGCAGGTAGTGCAACTCGGCGGCAAACGGCAGCCAGCACTTCTACCTCCGGGTGCGGTCCGATGCACTTTGCTCCACTATCCGGTGTAGCAGAGCTTGAAGGGGTTTACGAGGATCGGGACTTGGCTGCTGTCACTCCGCACAGCATTGGCACACCGCGTCTCTAATCAACCACTGTGGCCTGCACCACCGAGGTCCCTGCATATCAAACGGCTTGCTGCTCGGGCGCACGGCGCTGTTGGTGACATCCCCGACCGCGTACTATCCACGCTAAGCTCCATGCGGTAGCTGATTCACTTGCCCGCAGTGAAACTGGCCGTGGCTCGACGCCGTATCTACCTCCGCCGCGTGCTTCGAATCGCTGCCAGCCATCTAACGTTAGCTGCCTCTCCATTTCTGCAGGCACTGCGGTGGTCGTCGCGCTGGACGCCTCGAGCGTCTTCCGGCACTTCTTTGATTGTGGTCGCCCTGCTTAACTGATCGCGAATTCTGATGACTCGTTCCTCGGAGTTGACGTCGTTGTTCGACTCTTCCACCCTCAATCTGCTCGCATGGCTACTCGCAGGAAGGAGGACGAGAGTGATCGTTATTAATACGGAGCTAAGGTGCATACTGAGCGGTGCGGTATGCCCGGGACTGTGTTCTGGTTGGCGCTGTAGAGCGAATTGAAAAATGAGTCGGTTGAGACCAACATGCCAGGTTTTGCAACAACCCATCCTTCTTTCGTGCTTGTAGCCCTGTATGAAAGCAGGGAAGGCGCATGCGACTTGCGTCAGCTAGACACATGGATTGTAAGTTCCCTTCAGTAAAATAGGAAGCTTGCACTACTCGTAGTGAGAGTACTGTGTCTACTGGTGGTCATAGAGCGGGTTTTGCACATCGTCTAGAACACGTAATACTAGGAAGCGTTATGGATCCCTGGATTACTTGAGTTTAGCAACAGCAATTTTTTCACCACATATTTTTCACCACAGAACCTAAGTTGTTGTTGCTGCTGAAAGGTGATGATAGAAGAGCCCACCGAAAATATTTTGTGATCCAGTAACGAAACACAACACGCTTCATTGCTCATGATATTAATTAAGGCAAAATGAGCATCGAGTACTAAAACGTCTTGCTTTCAAATCCATAGGATGATTTTGTGCTGGTGTCCTGATGTGCTATATGTCCTCAAGCCAATATCTACGAGTAAATTTTAACATAGACTGCGTTGTGCTTCATGCATAGAGCAAGCCCCGAGAAATGTTGCTCTGTATATACCAGCATGGTTGCTTACGGGTGAGCGAAGAAACGCTTAAACGATGAACTACTCTAGAAGTACGGCAAATAACGCCTACCTCGAACAAATTCATCAATGTACACCAGTGACATGGAACATTGAAATAATGACAAACAGTTAGCAAACGGAAGATGTGCGGGCTGTCATAGCTGTATTTGTACTAACACATCTACAAAAACATCCTCTGATCAAGAGTTTATAACTTCGTGTAATGACGGTAAGTTTTCTTCGTAGCAGGAACGAATTTGTTGCCAAGTATTTGCAGTTTTACATACCGTGTACACATATCGGCACTAGGTGGGTCTCTTAAAATCCTCTATCCCACTCAAGGAAATGAGAAAAAAAAAAACGCCCTGAATGTAGCATTCAGCCTCCTATTTACATTGCGCACAACAGGATTCAAATAACCAAAAGCTTATGCGTGCTCGTTTCCGTGACAACATTGCTGAAGTTGTCTTTCATACTCATTAATGCAATTTGGTAGACAGAAACAGTTCTATCGAAAAAGTAGCCATTTGGCCTTTTCAGCCAATAAGCGCGCACTGCACAATAATGCTGGACCCGAAGACGTCGGTAGCGATCGATGCGCCGCCCGTCGCGCCCTACGACGACGGCTCGTCCACCGAGAGCGAGGACTTTACCGCGGAGGAAGAAGCGGAATATGGGAGCCACGACGCCGACGTGTCTGCGGCCACCTCAAGCTCCGTCGGCAGCGCCACCGTCGTCGAGAACGAGGCGAAACGGCAAAAGCAACAAATTCCGATCGTATCAGCTACAAGTGCTGGTAAAACGGAAAACGGGAAGGTTTTACCTGGTGCAACAGATCCAGCAAGTCAGAGTCAAGTTAAAACTACACGACACGCTTTGAACGAGCAAAAACCGCCGAGAACTGGCGGAGCTAAAGCGGAAGAAGAGCATTGCAAGTCTTGCAGAGGGTACTTGACGCCGTTAGCAGAGAGGCTTAATGCCATGAGGACGGCAGTTTTGGAGCACTCGGGAAAGGAGCCTCCGCCGTCCAGACAATGTGTCTGCTGTCATATTACCTACCCACTGGTTGCTTTAACTGACGAGAGTAAATCTCGGACATGTGTGGTGCCGCGTTGCTACATGTGCAACTGGGCCGCAAGAGCAGCAAGGACTACTACAGCTGCGGGTGTCAAAAGAATGAGCAATGGGACTGTGAGGAAGGATGGAAGTGAAGATGCACGTTGGAGCAAACGAGAGTTGGAACAGTTCTGTAGAAGTTGCAAATGCAAGCTGACCCCACTGGAGGAAAGACTCGAGATATTAAAAAAGGCGACTCTGCAACAGGGCAATATAGGCCCCCCGCCATCCAGACAATGTTGTTGTTGTCAAGTCACGTATCCATTAGCAGCACTCACGACGAAAAGTAGAGACTTAACTTGCAGCGTACACATTTGCTTGATGTGTGGATCAGCGTCGACACACCACGGACCGAAGTCGAAGTCTTCAAGTGCTGGCGCTGTCAATGCAACGAAGTGCGTCGCGCATGGACATACATCGCAGGGACATACAGCAACTGCATTAAAGGATACTGAGCTTAACCTTAAGAGTGGACACGATGAACCTGCGAACAGCACAGTTAACGGAATGGAAAGTGATTGTTGCAGGAGTTGCAGATGTAAATTGCCTGGATTGACCGAAAGACTTAAGGTGATGCAAGCAACGGCCGTGCAGCTCAGAGAAAAAGGATGGAGAGTTTACCCTCCGTCTAGGCAGTGCTCATGCTGTAACATTACGTATCCCCTGGTTTCTCTTACTGAAAAGAGCAGGAGTGTCATGTGCGCATCACCTGTTTGCCAAGCCTGCAGCCGAGCGTCAACTCATGGGACTGGGACGACAGAAAAAATGCTAAGTTCTACGGTAGACACCACGACTAAGGTGAAACGAGCAGCTTTGGCGACAGTTGATAAGACACCGGAGGTAATAGTGGTGGAGAGTGATGGGGAAGATGAAGAAGGCGAGTTGGTGGAAGAAAGTGTGTGCAAGTGTTGCAAAGGAAAACTAATGTCATTATCGAAGAGACTTCGGATAATGGAGGATGCCACTCGAGCGCACAAAGGAAAAGGTCCGCCGCCATCGAGAAAGTGTGCGTGCTGCCGTATCACGTATCCATCTATGGCGTTAACAAAGAAGAGTAGGAAAACAGCGCGTGTGGTGGCCATATGCGCCAACTGCAGCAAGGCAGGCGGACCAGCTATCTATGAAATGCTCGCTGTCAGTGACGAGTTTGTTGAGGCTTTCAAAATCGAAGATCCTAATACAGCACGGTTGCTCTTGAAGAAAAAACAAAATGGAGGTATCGAAAAGTCGGTTGAAAGACTGAGAAAGCGCACAATGAAGTTGACTCATCCAACGGCGGCCACCGATAAAATCAGTGTTGGAGGGCCAAGATTGATTCCGAACAAGCAAGTGAATGCAAAACCTCGCAAACATGCTGCTTCGGGTTCTTCCTACAAACCGCACGCAGTTGTCGTGGCCAGAAAATGCATCAGCGCACCACGACAGCTACTCGCGTCGAGTTCTTCTGATCATTCAGCAGCCCCACAAGTGATACCTATCGGAGAGGGATCTAATCAAGATGCTCGCAGCTTCGTCACTCCACCTTCTCTCTATAAACCGCATGGAGTTATGATGGCAAGAAAATGCATCAATGCACCGCGACAGCTCCTTGGATCGGGTTATTGCGCACGTTCAACACCCATAAAAAGCAAAACAGAGGTATGAACGGAACTCGGTACAAAGCAGAAAAATATAAATTCCTGATCGGTACGCTCCGCCGTAGTCTGCGCGCTGGTTAAAACAGTCAGTACTGGTGGACGGTAAAACTGTTTAAGAGTGACGGCTTAAGGCACGGATCACAAAGCCGGCTTGAAGAAAAAGAACAGCGCATGAATTGATACCTGAGAAGAAAGTGGTTGTTCTTACACGCGACCGAAAAAACCCAGACTTTGTATGCCAAAACAGATTTGCTCTTGTGTGCAGTCAGCTAGCTCCCCACAATTTTGCTAAAACAATATTAGATGCGATAAACCAAAATGTGTTGGTATGGTTGGTTGTGCTTCACTTCCCGCTTAGAAAAGCGGTCTGCACCTTCGTGTCAACTACTTCTTCCTACCAACTTCTCTAACTATTCAAAATGTTTCTATGCTACGAGATGCAGCGGCTCAATGATCCAGTCAATGTCGTCCGGGGTGGTCACCTTCGAATCAAACTGCCAAATTGCTTTGGTACGCCGTACAACCATTTCTGTATCATCTTCTGAGTCCGGCAATGTCACGTCCACATGTTCCGTGATGTCAAACAGTACTGCAAGTGTTAGCCGCTCATCCATGGGAACCCCCAGCACCTTAGCACCAGAAGAGTTCGTCGTCGGCCTCTTCGCAACGCGGTCATACCTCACACTCAAAAGGTGGGCACTGTGCACCTCGATCTCCTGCATCTCCGGACGGATCCCTGCACTCGCAGATTGGAGCATGAACGCCTTGAAAGCGTCATAACTCACCGTTTCAAGGGAGCGTTCCACCATTTTTGCAGTCTCACAATCCGGCTTCAGGGCCCCCATGGCCTCTGCCTCACGAGCCACATAGTCGGCGAACTCGCGCGAGTACATGGCCAACATCGTCGCCCTCATGGCGTACTTGGCACCCTGCAGGAACTCGATCACGTCCAGCTGCGTCTTCTGTGGGCGGTTAAGGTGGTAGAACATCAACCAGTTGGCCAGGTGGCTCAGTTTCGACGGCGCGAACACTTGCTGCTCCTTGTACTGCTGGAAAGTGTCTTTGCGGGCGCGCACCTTGGCCAGCGCGGCCAGAACTTCCTGAAAACCTTCGGGAGGGGGGTCCTTATCATTGGCCGACGACGCAAAGTGGCGGCGTTGATGCAGTTGCGATGCGATCGGTGCCCGCACATTTTGGGCGGAGCTCGGGCTGCGTCTTGCAAAGGTGGTGAGGGGGTCGCCGCGCTGCAGAACGTGGCGTGGCCTCGACAAGAGGCTTGGCAGGCGGGTGACTCCGGCGCGCATAGTGCTCGTCTCCGGTGGCTCTGACGATCACAAGTTATTGTGATGGGGTGTTCAAGACAGTGACTTCAACTCAGACCACAGACTATAATGTAAGTGGTTTGTTACTGGCAGTGTCTTGAGATAGACGCTTCCTTCAGGCTTCACGTGCGAAAACACTCGCACAAAACACAAATCAACAGTTTCCGGAATCGAAGAGCGAGATTATGTTGTTGTCACTTCTCGTGGGAATTGGACGTATCAATTTATCATGGTGCGGTCCTGGTAAATGTATGTTGTTCAGATCACACATTACAGATTTTCACACATCTGACTAGGGCTATGCGAAGACTGGGATAGCTATTGCGTAAAGTAGGCTACGTTTGGAGCAGAGCTCGCAATGCAAAAGGCGGGACGGCCGCCTCGGGTACTCGTATCGAGACTTTTTAAGTATCCCTGAAGCTCTTCCTTGCCATTGAGGCTGTCCTTCAAAATGCCGGTAAAGTAGGAAGCCCAATTCGTTCTTTGCAGTCTAGAACAGCGAGACTCTGAAGTATTCCTCGAGCTCTTCTTCACCATTGCAGGAGGTCTCTTGTTAGCTTCGGCTACCCATGCCCAGTCCGACAGCCCAGGGGTTTTAACGGTACCCGAGCCGAAACGAGTAAAGCCGTCCGAAACCATCGGGTACCCGCGTGCGGGTACCCGAGTAGGAATTAACTAGGAAAAGAACTCTTGAGACTCTGGTTCATTGCGGACGATGGCAATACATGGTTCTCCTAGGACTGCTTTACACGTAAGATGCGCCGCCAAAGAAATACGAACGGGATTACCGCAGTTCGTAAGAACTCTGTATTGTATTTTCATGTCCTTAATGAACGAACTTAAACATATTACTAAGCACTAAATCCGTAGAACGTTTTTCCCTGACGCTTGAGGGCATACACGATATCCGTAGCAGTGCATTTTTTGTCATGACGGGGAAACCAAGCCAAGATACGAAATCGACAAAGCCATCGAAGCCGCTCACAAGCGCCTCGACGGGAGTGGCCCAGGCTGTGAACCCAGCTACGACCAACGATACGACCAATGGCCAGGGAGCACCGGTGGTTGAGGGTCCTCATGTCATGTTGACCCCATATCAACGGATGCAAGAGCTCTTGCGTAACACAGCTAACGAGACGGAAAAAGGCCCTGTCGTAGTGAACATCGGAGGGTATCATCCGATACGTTGCGGAAAACCAACTTGATGTTCACTGACGGGTTATTGCTTGCCTTGTTTAGGATTACAAGGTCATCTGAAAGGCGGCGAGAACCAAAAGAGCAAAATTCTAATCAGGATGAAGCTGCTCTGGACTTCGGACCACACGTACGGCCAATGGAAGCTGATTCAAATGCACTTGGTGGACACCCAAGCGCCTGAATCGATCTGGAAATGTTCAGTGTGAGTTGGCTCTTTCAAATTTAACGCATTTGGCGCTACTAACAACTAAACTTTGTAGGTGTTTCAAGCTCGGTATGAAGCTAATCGACAAGCCGTTGACTCGCTTTTGCTGACAGCGACCCTGTGGAATTTGGAGAGCGAATCCGAGTTGCTTCCACGACCAGTCACCATTGTCGACATCCTCGAGTATTCCAACCTCCAGTTGTATCGAGATACGCAGTGCCAACTCACGACTAGGCTGAGTCAATTAAGCTGGCAGTGGTTGGAGTGAGGGCAGAGGTGTTGCCGCTGCGTGCATGATTGCAAAGTCATTTTAGTGGGTTCATTAAATAAAGTAGTGGCCAAATCACGCGACCTTCCAATTTACGCCGTCAATAACTTCTGCGGTAGAAAACGGATGTTGCTGTGCGTGTTAACTAACGTTATTGGTGTGTTAGATGACAAAACACCGTGGGTTAAAGAACTACAGCAGCGGTGAAATGCGTAGCTTGCTTGCACTAGTGTACAAACATCTTTCCGATGCGCGTAAGGACTGGGAAGCGATATCGGCGTCGTATAATGCCACCAAGGAGCCGCAGTGAAAAGCGAGGGATGGTGAAAGTCTGAAGCGGAAGTTCCGCAACATGTGCATTGCATCCAAGCACGTAGATACGGAGCTGGCAAGCGATATTCGAAGGGTGCAGTTGATGAAGAGGGCAAAAAGAAAGGTGAAGCGGTTCAATCTCGGCCGACGCATACCAGATCGAGTCGCAAGTTAGCCATACATCCTCATCGAAATCACCACGCCTGGCGATGGGTTCAGGCGTATCGTGCCCCGGCCAGCGGCTGCTATTGACGTGGTCGGATGTTGCTGGAGACAACGTAGCGAGCACCAAACGTCAACTACGTAGACTGTATCGACAGCGTAAGACAGACCAACGAGTAGCCCGCCGCCAGCACAAGGAACTTCTACGTAGTATGACGTTACTTGAGCTTGCGCTGAAGAACATCGCTCGACCCGGCAGCGTACTGGACATAACAACCAGACGCCAGGAGTAGCAAGGTCAGTGGCAATCAAGGCACTGCATTCGTATTTGCAAGGAATACTAACCCTTTTTGAGCTGCTTTTCTTCACGCTTCTCTGCTTCAAGTAGATCATACCGTATTGGCCTACAAAAAAAAAAAATGATCCAGTCCATCTCCCTTTCTGCGCCGCAAGCTCTTGGTTCACCAATTCCTAAATATTGTTGGTGATGCCTGGTCGAGGCAAAGGGCCCCTGGGGCTTGGCGTGGGGGATACTAAGCGTCACCGCAGGATCCTTCGAGACAGTATCCATGGCATTACTAGACCAGCCATACGCAGGCTAGCTCGTCGCGCGGGCGTGATGCGGATATCCGGGCTCATTTATCACGAGACACGCGCGGGTTTTCCTATCTAATCTCATTCGAGACACTGTGACTTACACAGAGCATGGTAACAGGAAGACTGTCACTGGCATGGATGTCGTGTACGCATTAAAGCGCCAGGGGAAAACGCTTTACGGGTTCAGCACTTAATAAAAAGAATGAAAGACTACGTTCACTGCGCAAAATGGCATCTTATATTGATCTTGCCTTCTTACATTCGTTTGGCGCCCTGGGCTGTCACTTCAATGTTGACTAAGAACCAAGTCGACAGCAAAATATGGTTTCGATGTGAGATTCACTAGGAAATGATGCCAGCCATATCAATGTATCCGTTTTTCATTAGCACAACCTTCTCAAAATGTATTTGGGAGGTGATAGAGGCCGACGGCTAAATAAGAGGTCCATGTGAGGATGACTACAGTCTTGCGCACTCAATGGCTTATGCGAGGTTCATGTGAGATTGACTGCCATATTTTGCAGTCAATGGCTAATGTGAAGCTCATGTGAGATTGACTTGATGGCAAAATATGAGATCCGTATGTGATACATTATCTGAACGCACAATAGAAATGAACTTGCTGCAATTCACAAGCCTCCAGACCGAAGAGCGTTTGTCATTTCTGCCATCTTTTTGGCAATACCATCCAAGCTGCGAAGAATACGCTCGCAGGTTCCTTGGAACCACGCGTGATTTAGGTTCTCAACTCCACCATGGTGACACAACAGGTTCCGAGTGTCCGTGAAGTTTTTCAGTGCTTTACGCAGCGAGGTTCCATCGCCATACATCACAAACTTGAGGTTACGCGCTTGCTCAACGACGAACTCTCGTCGATCCATCGCCATACATCACAGACTTGAGGTTACGCGCTTGCTCAACGACGAGCTCTCGTCGCTGCGGTCTTGTCATATGTGGATCGACAAAGATTTTAAGTTAGTTATAACTGCATCACCGCGTCTGTAAAAGAGCGTACGTACAGTCACATGTGGGGTCCTCGACAAAATAATCAATCTTGCTTTCTGTCTCACTGCACGCAGCATGCGACGCCAGCTGCAGTTGAAACGCCTTGTTCATCGTCTCGAGATCCGTCATAGCTGCACGCACCGCATCCAAATCTTTTCGTAGTCGACGAGCGTATCGGTCGTCTTCTCCCTTTTGTCGTTCGAGGCTATGAACGGTTGTACGCAACTCTCCCATTTCTTTGGCCTGTTTGGACCGCTCATTCTCCACACCTGCTTCTAGAGCATCGAAACGGTGTTCGCGCATCTTAAGCAATGTCAATTGAACCTCCACACATCTCTTCTCCTCCTGGAGCGCGCTATTCGCTTCATTTTGGGCTTTAGCGCTAGCTGTCTTCAGCTCGTAGTTTCCCCTCTGCACTTCATTCAGCAGCTCTCTCAAACGTTGAATCTCTTTTTGGAGCTCACCTTTTCCACCACGTACACTACATTTTCGTTCTTTCAGGTTTGCATTCTCTTTTTTGAGGTCCTGGTTTCTTCCCTCCACTTCGCTGAGCGCATTCTTCAGCCTGGAAAAATCTCCCTTGTCACTGCATTGGATGCCCCTTCTTGGTTTGCAGGTCCTTTACATCCACTTTCAGCTTGTCCTTCTCTGCCTCAACGTCGTTTAAATGCTCTTTCACCTTTAGGATCTCCACTTTCAGCTTTTCCGCTTCCGCCTCAGCATCATTACGCAGTTTCTGCACGCTTACAATCTCCGTTTTGAGTTCTCATTTTCTGCTTCAATGCCACGCTGTCTTTTTAAACTTCGAAATCTCGATTTCTAGCTCGTGCTTTTCACTGTCGTCGCCGTTTTGCGACTGAATTCCATTACCAATAGCGCGTTGCTCATCCAGCGCTTTTAGCAAAAACGCAATCACTTCGGGCTCTTCTGCTTTCAATTTTTCAACCTGCCCATTGAACGTGTAAAAAATTTTGGTTCTTCGACGCGCTTTCATAGTCCACTTCCCTGTGCTCATTTCGTGCTGCGTGATAGTGATCAGCCAGAAGAACGATCTGAGAGAAACTGAGCTTGAACGGATCACGTTTGCTACGCTTGCCCAGCTGCCTCTTGCCACCCTTCCACCTTTTGAACATTTCCTTTAGCGCCGGTACAGCTTCATGAACTTCAGCAAGCGTCAGCATAGCCTCCGTTCCACTGGCCGGAACCACCACAGCATCCGCTCCGGGGCCGTTCAACCTTTGCCGCTTGTGCCTGCTCTCTCCACGCCCACACGACTTCGATGCTTCACCTTGCTGACGCACGCGCTTGGACCTGCGCTTGCCTTCTCTATCTGCAGCAGCTTTCGGTGCAGGTTTAGACTTTGCTGCTGTCTTCGCCGTCATTCGGCTTTTACTCGCGGCTTTCGCCATGTCCTCCAGCTGCTGCAGGCCACGATGAATGCGAACTGATGGGATATGAAATGCCTATAAGATGAAATGACTGCTATTCTACTCAACAAAATACGAAAACTGAACAAACTCACGTTGAACTTAGGTGCAACACCCACGCCTTCCCAGATTCGCATCCTACAAAGTTATACGCAACTCGTACTTCTTCCCAGCAGCACTAAAAAAGGCATGTGCAACAAACAAATACAATCAGCATTCGTCATTCATAATGATTTCCGAGTCCATACAGTTGGCTCTGGCAGCTCTCTCTCTCGGTCGTGTGCTGACGCAATCGACTGCTTAGCTTTGGCCTTGCTCGTCTCCAATCATTAACCGCACCGGCACGATCATGCTAAGGGCTCCGACCAAGTTGATGGAAGACAACTGAATGACAAAAAAGCAGTCTCAAAACATAGCAGCAAAAAAGAGCAGGCAAAGTAGCAGTTAAGTAATAGAAAAGTAGCAGAAAAGCATGGTCTTAACGACTGTGTTACAGAGCCCGTCCGGGCTCGCTAATGTACATCAGTTACCGGCTTCAGGTATCGGCTTCAGTTATCGGCTTCAGTTACCGGCTTCAGTTACCGGCTTCAGTTACCGGCTTCAGTTACCGGCTTCAGTTACCGGCTTCAGTTACCGGCATCAGTTATTGCCGTCAACAAATTAATCCATTCTTTCCCAGTAAGAGTTGTTTGTTCAAATATTAACTGCGCACAATCTAGGCAACTTTCGAGCAAAGTAAGCTATATCGACGAATACAATTGTCTATGATACCCCCTTTATTGAAGAAGACAGCACAATGGCCTCTGCATTCAACCGCAGCACAGTCTTAAACTGGAGCAGGAATCTTCGCTTTCACTTGGCGCTTGTCCGTCGCAAACTCCAGCTTGAATGGCGTCGCATCGGTAATATGCCAATCCACCAGGCGCGCACGAGATACGTCCGAGTAAAATATCCAGTCGAAGGTAGATTTCAGCGTATGCCGCGTCGGGTGGTCCTCGCCATCCTTCCTGGACGCCAATAAGTGCTCCGTGACTGCAAAGCGCACCTTCATGGAAACCGCCTCGTTCATGTGGTACATACTGCACGTGTCGTTCTTCTGGTCTGGATCTGCGTCTGCGTACTCATAACCCGCCTCTGCCAGCCTCGCATCGTGCACCTCGAGTTTTTCCAGCGTAAACTTGGTGCCAGCGGGCAAGTGCAGTGCTTCTCGCTGTGCCTCCAACTTGGCCATCCACTTGCTGACGCACTCTTCACTCGCTACTTCCGTCAACGCCGGGTAGCACATTTCCACATCTTCGCTAGAGTTATGAGCCCACTCTTTCGAGTAAATCTGGTGGAGCACGACCTGCGCAGCCTGCTTGGCGCCGGACAGGAATTCTGGAAGGTCAATAGGCTGGTCTGGGGGGATCAGACACACCAGGTACATGTACACTCGCTCTCGCAGCGTCGCGCTGCGCGTGAAGTACCTACTGAGCGGCGAGGATGCGCGGTCCAACTCGATGATCTGGTTGTAGGCCAGGAAGCTGCGCGCCGCCAGATGCAGCACTTTGGCCCGCGCCATGACGTAGCTGGTGACGCGAGGACTCGTCAGGAACGTTCGGCGCTGCAGCAGTTGACTGGGTCCAACGCCAACAGGATGGACGACCGATGACTGGGCGATGGACGAGATGCCGCGAATGCATCGAGCACCGTCGCAACGACGAAGACTGGAAAGCAGCATTTTGGCGTGGAGCGTCGGCGACTTATTGCGAACTGAGCTGAATTCTGAAGAACAGAGACTTTAGGTGGGCGCACCAGACGAGATCTGCTGCACCCGTCCCACTGACTCAAGGACCAGGTGGACACTGACAGCTGCAACTGCACAACCTGCTGTGTTGTTCATTATTCGTGGTGCTGTTGTTGGTAGACTTGCTTTCTGCCGAGACGGCTGAGATTTACTCGCTTTTCTCGTCTTTCGTGACGTTTTCTGGAGCCTTCTGAGGGCGCTCCATGCCCTTCTGCTCCATGATGTGCATGCTCTCGATGCGCCAGTCGACTTCTTCCGGGTCCGTCACGCGCGACTCGAACACCACGCGATAGACGTTCTGCTGCTGCACGTGGCGGGTCTTGTCCTGGAGGAAAACCAGATTCAAGTCTTCCACCGTCGCGACGTCCACATGCAGGCGCAGGTGCTCGACCGTAGCTTCCGGCGAAACTCCTGTCGGCGGCTTCTTAAACGATACAAGGTCGGCGTACTCTTTCTCTGTTAGGCGGCGGTACACGACCTGCGCGAGCTGTGCCTTCTCGATACGCATGCCCTCGCACTCGACGTAGAAGTTGCGCTGCAAGTAGTTCTTCTTCACCTGCAGCGCCATCTGGTGGTAGTACGCCGGCGTGGTGAACTGCTGCAGACTATCCGCCACTTCGGACGAGCCGTTCTCCTTCTCCGCTAGGAACTCCGGGAACTCCACGCAGTTCATCGTGCGGAGGTTCGCTTCGGTGGCGAGCCGCGCCCCCTCCACGAATTCCAGGAGGTCGACGCTCGTCTTCTGCGGCAGCTGCAACTGGATGAACAGCCAGACCTGAGCCAAAGAGTTTAAGGAGTCGACGAAGACCTCTTTCTCCTGGTATTCCTGCAGCTTTGGCAGACGCTGGTAGCAGCGGCGCCACAGTCCCGCGGCCAGGTCGTAGCCCCGCTCGAACTGCGGGAACTCGTCATTGTCCGTTGAGCTGGAAAAGCTGCGGATTGTCGGCTTTTGAAGCGATTGACGACCGGCGAAACGCTGCGAGCGAGCAAGGAGGAAACCTTTAGCCGCAGATGCAGCAGGTCTCCCAACCGGTGGCGGCATCGGTGATGAACGATCGCCGGGAGATCGGAGATCGGAGACTGGTCAGGCGTACCTGTCATTCTTCTGGATGATGGATGGAACGGTTAGTGACACTGATGAAAGTTTTCATGTTTTTAGTTTTCATAGTTTCAAGAGAACGAGTAGATCAAAGTGTTTGAGTTATCGGTGTAAAATGTACAAACGAGAAATCTCTTTATATTGAAGTACGTGTCATAGCTTTGGAGCTGACTGGAGCGACGATGAGCTTACTTGGCCTTGGTGACCGAGTTGATCCACGGGAGCGCCGACGACACGCGGGAGTAAATGGCAGGGGAGCCCTTCTGGCCGCAACCTTGGCCGCCGCTCACCAAGCCAACCAGAACGTCGTCGCCGTCACCCTTGGCGTTCTCCTTGATCAGCGGACCACCGGTGTCGCCCTGGCACGGGGACTTGCCCTGCACGCCACCGGCACACACCTGGGACATTTCAATGGTAGTCGACTTCAGCGCCTTGCGGCAGTTGTCGTTGGTCCACACCTGCTGGCTCAGACTGAGCAGCTCTTCGGAGCCCATGCCGTTAGGAGGAGCCGACGTGAGACCCCATCCCATGGCAGTGGCCCACATGCCAGTCTTGATGTCGGCACCTCCAGGCGCCGGAAGCTTCACCGGCTTGTACTTGCTGGGCTTGGCTAGCGTCAGCACGGCGAAGTCGTTCGCAAGGGTGTCCTTGTTGAAGTGGGGGTGGTTCTTGACCGATACGACCTTAATCTCGTCACCGTCCTGGCCACCGTTGATGTAGTGGGCACCCACCGACACGTAGTTGGCAGAGGCCGTCGTAGTGCACGAAGCCGTCGTGAGCACATGGGTGGGTGAGATAAGAGCACCGCCGCAGAAGGTGAAGTCATCGTCAGAGTTGGGGTCGATGGAGGAACGGAGGCCTGTCGTGTACGTCTTCGTACCCTGCGGAACCTTTTGTCCGCCAAGGATGGCAGCAACCGATCCAATGAGGAGCGACGCGGAGATGGCCGAGGAGATGATCTTCATACTTGCAAGGTCTGAGGAAAGCTGTGTGCAGTCAGCGGTAAAACCAGGAATGCTGTTGGACTGAATGCGCCAAGTTGCTGTTGGCATGTAGCGTTGGATGACTTATGTAAACATAACGGAATTGGTAGGATACAGTGCGAGATTTGCTGTCGTCTGTTGTCAAAAGTTGCTGAGACCAGGGACTACTGTAGGTACATGTACGAGAACTCCTTCTGCTCTGTATACGGGCACAGACACAGCCAGCTCTCTCTACACGCATGTGGTATTCTGGCAGGATATGTACGCCAGATCGAATCGACACCTGTTGAAGCACTTACACGCGATTGATTTGAAATTGTGCGGACAATACATGAGTCGTGCAATTGAGCGACTGCGACCCGTTTCGCCGTTTGCTCCATCTGAATCAGAGGAAAATCTTGAGATTGGAGCTCTTACGTTCGGACGGCAAAAATGTATCACAAGCACGTGCGTGTTCAGCAGATGCAGCAACTGAGTTTACAGGTGTCAATACTTACCCCAGCGAGCAACCGATCACTGATGGTGATTCTCCAAATCTGACAGCGAAGACCGTTAGCACTCTTGTTACAGCTTTAGCTTCCGTGAACTTCTTGCTGAAGAGCAGCTAGACGCTGGCACATGAGCAGGCAACTGCTATTCCTATTTTGCAATTGCGCGAAGCCGCTTTGATGAGAGTACCTCTGATCTGGCGCATCGGAAGCGAGACTTCCCGTGGTTGTTCATGTCACGATCATTAGTCATTCTGAATGGTAGAAATATGCGGATTTCTTACGTTAAGCCTTTCAATCTGCATTTTGTAAAGACGTATGGTACGTATTTCACCAACGTTGCAGAAGACTACCACAGCTTTCAACGACAATAAAAATGAGAAAAATAAATCATGTTGGATGATAGCTCGACGAAACGAAGTCCAAGAATAAGGTTTAGCTGAAGTGATCAAATGTGCGTTGGGAGGCACTGAGTTACGAGCAAGCGGGGGTTGAAGTAACAAATATTTTACAACGTGATTTTGAAAATCGTCCGTCTGAAAGTCGCTGATGTGTCGCCCTACATGTATGCAAAAGAGAAAAGCTTACATTTGTGCGGCAGCACACAATGCGCGAAGGGTGACTTTTTGTTTGATAAAGCACAATTGGCTGATCCTCTCGCGACATGAGAGGGCTAACTGTACTGTGCCTCATTTACTTTATAATATAGCATAGACAAAATGCTTCATATCAACGATCTCGCTTTTGAAAGTAAAAAGAGTCTGTAGATGTAGTTTCCAGAACCTGACTAGCCTTTTCAAATACCATGGAAGATACGTAGCACCATTTTGTCGCGATTTTTTTTTTTTTGGGGTTTTGCTGCTTCCATAGTTTTATTTTTTCAAACGCAGCTGCATCACCTGCACAACCAACGATACCGTGTTATATTACTTGAGGACTTGAGAAAAAAGGTTTAGAGGCGCCTCGATGGGATAGCAAATTAGATTGGCCAACGTACCAAGCATTATCAGAGTTAATACTCATTCAACACTCGTTTAAATTGAAACTGGATAAAACCCTACTAACATCGCAGATCGGCTAGATCGGCTTTAATCCACCGCAAGATTTGACTCTTGCAACAGCGGATAAAGCCTTTTGATTCTAAAAAAAGGCATAAAGTGATACACTGAAAGCTTGTTAAAAAAAGATAGTCCAGCGAGAAGTCCGTTAGCTAGTTCATTAATCAATTTTCCTGCATGTACTACAGCACTTGTTCAGTAGTGTTTCCAATTAGTACTAGAGGGATTTGGTTCGGTGCAGAAGAGTTTGTACTTCAGTGAGTGTCGCTAAATATTTAAATGCTGCTGAAGATCTATTCGTAGTGTTACCTATCTGCCACATAAATATGTCGAGCCTATAGCTCGGAATACTATGCGTAGCGACGCAACTTTGGAGTGGCTTCATACGAAGACACACAAATCAGTGAGCATTTTCATGATATGGCTTGAGTTTGAGATACATAAGAAATTTAATTTCGATAATCAGGATTATCTTACATTATGATTTAGGACATACGAAGGAGTCTCCAATATAAACTACTTCGAATGTCGAAAAGCAAAACGGCAATGCTGATCGAAAGGTGAGTTACGAATCGAAGGTTTGGTCGCAGAACTACTTCGTGGAAATACAATAAGTCCAAGGATGTAAACAAATGTATTCTTAACAATATCGTATTGCGTGTTGCTGTTGAACGGGGTGCTCGATGTCACGAACAAAAGAAAACATCATGAACGACTAGCATGATGATGCATGGTAGTTCTAACAGACATTGAGTAAGCCTAAGTCCTGCAGTACTTCTGTAGCTTCAAGCTCGACATTGGGCTATAAAAAATACACACAGTATCCATGAATAATGCGCAACCACAGAAGCTTATGGTCAGAGGGAGCAGTGTTGTTAAACTTCTTAGTGCAGTACTACATGTAGTATATAAAAACAAAAATCATAATATAAAAGTGCCACTAGTAGCTAAGATGCAATTAGCAATCGTGCACATACTTTTTTTTTCAGCTCTAAGAAGACATACTGGCATTTATCGTCGCCGACAGCTAATACTTTCTAACGATAGCTACGTCAAGGTAGTGTTCTTTACCATCCGGGCGATGTCGGGATTTTACTCCAAAACCCCGCTCTCTAGAAGTATACAGGTGTGCTTCTAGAGAGCGGTTTTTCGGGGTAGATGCACCTGAACATAATACTTAAATTTTGTACACACATTGCAGAAAACGTCACATCAGCGATGATCACAGTTGTTCGGATGGCAAGGTAGTACCATTGGTACCGTACAAATTTCAATGCCTTACGCGATATCCCATCTTTTGCAAGCTAACAGTGCACGCAGGCAAGATGGGGCGTTGCAAAGCCTTACTGGTTTAATAAAAGCTAGCCTGTTGAGCCATAGTTAAGAGACCAGCATCGAAACCGGTTACACGATTTCAGGGCACAAAGCAAGATGGGGCGTAGCATAGTCTTGCTAAGGTCAAAAACTCACTAAACCCTTGAGCCCAGTCCGTATGATCTGAATTCATTTTGCAATTCGGCTCCTAACGCACAAATGAATCACAGATACTATGCACTCCAGGTTCTTGTTGCTGGTCTTAGTAGTATTGCTTTTCGCAAGCTGCGGCGAGTCTATTCTTCGGCGAGATACATCCAGCAAGGTGGTTAGCGATGAAGATGGCACAACCTCGGAGGAAAGAATAGTTTGTGTCCGCAATCCTCTAACCAAGGTGGAAGAGATAACAAAAGAAGCTGTCAGACTTCCAAGTGGGATAAAGTCCTCAACAAGATTGCCAAGATTCTCCTACTAGACACAAGCAAGTACAATGGACGACCTGTATACATGGGAGACGGTCAGTGGAGGTACAAGTCATACTTCGATTAAAGATGTTGCAGTCGTGTCCTGCACCAAGCGAATGACGCAATCGAGTGTCCGAGTGATTGCATTTGTTTGTAAGGCTAGGCCTTACTAAAATCATTTTTGCCATCTACTGTCGAGGTTGTTACTTGTTCTATCATATTTTCCAAAAGCTAGTTCAGTATCGTCTTTACTACGAGCATCCATTTTCTTATTTTTTGTTCACTGTCAAGACTGCCTCGAAAAGAAGGGTCATGAGAAGTTTCATATATAGTAATGTGAGTAAACGTGAAAATAGGTGTTAATTAAAGCAGTTCAGACGCTTTTTCCATTCATCTATTCCTTCATATGTCTGTCGAGTCGTTCGCGTCAATGATGATTCAGCTGGCCATCTCGGGTCTTGTCTTTAACAAGTTTGCCAGACCGAAGGCAAAGGTAGTCTTCAGCAAAGCTTGCGTTGTGCAGCCATACGGAAAATGTATTTGGCGCTTATGGTGCGCGTGGCAACTGCCGCACAATCTGTAGCAGAACCTTAAGATGCCGCTATGGATATGCTCTGGAAAATCTGATCCACTAAAAACTTATGAGTCTTTGGAGCTCGCCCCGACTCACCACGACTTCAATTACCTGGTAGCAGGATCATTTTTATTGTTGGCTATAGCAAACACTTCGCAAGCTCGGACGCGAAATACTTAAAATGCATCTTGAAGCTACCTTGGAGTTGTAAGGCCGACGATCCTTGTAAGAAACTGAGTGTGTTGGATGATCTGTTTACATCCGCTTGCACCATGCATTAACCTGCATACATAATATTTCACATGCCACTCACAACACGTTTAACCACCACAAAATATTTACTGAGTTCATCTTCGCAAAAAGCACCACCTCTTGTGTAGAAACAACTTAACTAAATTGGATTAACTCATAAAGATAAAACGTCCTAGCTAATTTAAGTCTTGAAAATAATGTACAACTACTAGATCATGATCGGGGTCTTTCGCACACTACCTTAAGACTATCTTTGGCACCCCAAGCTTAAGAAATCCGTCTCAGTACCGCATCAACTTCATTATCACTCAAAACATACGAGCGTCATGCTTTAATATGAACGTGATCGTATCGAACTAAATTATTGTATTTACACTGTCTACCACAAGCTAATGTCTTGAAAGCTACCATAGTTTACCGTTTAAAGAAAATAAAGAACAATTTCATGTTGTAATTAGGGAGTGGATGTAGTCGAAGTTCGTGAACTTCGACTAGTAGAAGTTTAAGGAAGGTGGCGTGCGGACGAGTATAATTGGGATCCGAGGTTATGTGTCGCATGGTTTAACCGTAAAACACAATTCTACTAAAGCCAAAACTCAAGATCAGCGACGTAAAGTTATCATTACAAAAACATGATCATCTGGCTAAGGGGTCGCTGAATCCCCAGAGACATGATTAGAACTAACACATACGACTGTGGGCCGAGTACGTTTTCTCGGTTGCCCACACAGACTGATCCATTCATCTGTTACATATGTCCAGCAATTCATGCTGTGATGCTGATAATATTACTTGGATACCTTATCGTTGAAGATAGATGTATTTACAGAATTTTTAAAGAGCACTATTCTCATGCCCTGTGTTACACGTTCATTATAGTTGGTTCCATTGGTACAAGATCTCTTATCAAGCTGGATAGGATAACACAAACAAGCTACAATAATAGTCTTTTATGGGATGTGGAAACTTCGCAATTTATTTCAAAGCAGTAGCAGCGAAACCAAATGTGAATGCCGCGTTCTAATGTGCTTTCGTATCGCGATAGTCAAGAGAACTCGGAATAGACTGCCATGCTGTCAGCTTTATCTTCCAACAGCATGGCTTTAAAGAACCGAGCACGGAGATCTAAGCCTCATCAGCATACCAAACCTGGACTCGTCATTCGTAACTAACGAGCTTTTCTAACTCTGTTTAGGAAGTAGCAAACGAGTTATCGACAACTATTTAAGCGTTTTCTTCTCGAACAAAAACAAACTGGAATATAAAGGGCTTAGGTATTGCATTTGTGAAGGGGTCAATGCAAGAAGCAGCAAATCTCGTCATCAAGGCATCCCTGAAACACAACATCGTTGTTACGTTTGATTTAGAGCTAGCGATCTTGCTACGTGATTCAAGCTTACGCTCATGTTCTCACTGATCCGCTTAGAGTTTGTGTTCAGTTTCGAGGGTCACATTGTCCTCACTAGTGCCTTCATCAGTATACACAGTACGTGATAACTGCTTTGCGGCGTTATTTGCTCCGACTGTTTCCACGATGCGCCACTCCAGCTCCTCTGGACTGCCGACCTTGCTTCCAAACGTCCACGTGCGCGTGTTATCTTGCAAGGCTAGACATTCCTCCTGCCCAATGAGCGTCATCTTAGTCGTCTCGAGACTTCTCGTCTGCACGTGGATCTGCATGTACTCGATTGCTGCATCAGCCGACCACAAAAATGGCAACACTGCCAGTCCAGCAGTCTGCGCTTCGTACTCCGTCTGCGTCAACTGTGCATAGCGCACGTCCGCAACCACGGCACTTTCAATACAAATATCCTGCAGCTCGAGAGTCATATTACGATCCCGCAGCGTGCCCGCCGCCGCTCGCTTCAAGTTTTCAAAGAACCTCGGGGTGCAGTAGTTACTCAGTTCGTCCGCTACGGACGACGCATCCGTCAGCCCTGCAGCAAACTCTGCGAACTGCTTCGAGTTCACCGCTCTGAGCTGTGTCTGCGCCGCCATCTTGGCCCCTTCCAAGAACTCCACCAGCTCGACCTCCGTCGTCGCCGGCATGTGCAGCTGCACCATGGTCCACCAGAGCGACGCCGGGTTCAGTCCGGCGGGGAACAATTGCAGCTCCTTCTCATACTTTGCCAGTTGGTCGGCACTGTCCATCACCCGCTTGCAGGCGGTGACCAGCGTCCCCGCCGCGCTCCGCAGCGGACTGGACGAGTACCAGCGACTGCGCCTGCAAATCTGCTCAAAGTATCCGAAAAACCGCCGGAACGCAACCAGCAAAACAGCGGAAACCAGAGTCAGCGAACAGAGTCAGCGAGCGGTGAAGGTGCGGTGGGGGCCGCAATGCCAAGGGAAAGCGCACCGAGGAGGCGGGTGCGAGCCCCTTAGAGCGCGACGCCCCGACCGAAGATGCCAGGCGCAGCGCCATGTTCGGCTCTTGACAACCTCAAGTTCGAATAGAGCCGTTTGGCACGCAATATTCGAGTACCGAGACGCTAAAATTATAGTTCGTATTGGCAGGTCCCGTCTTCTGATTCGATAAATATGGCCTCTTTTATAAGTGGACCTTGTAAAGTTTTGGCTGCGGTACGTTTATACTTCAACCTGCAGGCGAGTTGAGTGCAGTGAGTAGTGGACTAAGAAGGGATGCTTTTCTATGATCTGGTATTGCAGCGGAAACTTGACCCCATTGAAGGTTTTGCTACACCTGCAGCTTCATGGAGACATAATCTTGTTGTCGCATTTGGCTGGCGAAGGCATGACAAACTCATTCGGGTTTAATCGTGGAAAACTGGGACACCAGTCCCCACCGAAACCTGCTGCGTCTCGATAAGACAACGTCGAGGTGCTCACAGCTTACCTGTTTTGTGACAACTTGCCGACACGCAGGATAGCTGTCAATACCGAGCGTTAACCAGGGACTGTAGGCTTTTGGCTTTTACATATTGTTGGTGATAGCCATGACCTGGCCAACTTCAGATGTTCAGCCGCTCCAACTTCGTGCCCTAATCCAGTAATGGCAAAAACGGTGTAGTCCAACCCATGAATAACTTTTTATGAGTGTCTCCTATTGCGCTTGGCTATTCTAACCACAACGCGGTCCGTGGAACCAATATATTTTTTATCGACCGGACTTGGATGCGTATAAGAGAGCATAGTTGGAGCAACATCGGGATGCCCGTTTCAACCGCTGAGGCAAGAACCATTTGAAGCCATTTCATATGAGATACCCATGAGGCATACCCTCGCTACTAAAATTACAAAGCTCCAAGTGCTCAGGTCCTTGCTACCTCTCAGAGTGATACCAGGGGCGGTTTTGAGAGTCTGCTGTTGATGCTGATTTGCTTTGAGCTAAGGAAAATCAAAACGATTCTTTTCTAAACTTATTAAATGAAACTCACTAACATATTTTCTGTGAACACTAATAAAATGTTAAATTCATGTCGATTGTAATATAGGTAAGAAGCGATGCCTTAAAAGGTTGCCACCCCCATTTTAATTACTGCTCGATCACCTCGATAATGCCAAAACGCGGACTCAGGGACATCAACAGCCGTGTTTAAGGGTCTGCTGCAGAAGTTTTGGGCCAAAATGTTGAAAACAGCGCTGAACCTAACAATAAATACAATAAAACCCAGTTTCCGGCGAAAAATCAAAATTTGTTCACATAGTTGCTGATGCAGTGTACGTCTAGTCATCAGTACACTACTTTGACGTTACACAAGAGCGTAGATAGCCACAAATGTTCGCTCAACACTCGTATGGTTCGTCTTCACTCGGTCATATTAAACTTCGATCCCTGTTTTCGGATAGAACATCTTAAGTTGGGACATTGTGTGAAGGGTGCAGAGTAATATGATCCAGCTTCCTAAATCTTTCCTCAACGATTTCTTTACAACTCTCTCATATGCCACCTTGCCCGCGGTTTCTCGTCTAGATTGTGTCTGCACAAAATCCATTGGTGATTTTTTGTACGTATTGATAGGAATTCAAGTCCGTCTGCATGTATTTTGAACAGTGCTCTGAAAAGTCATGGCAGAAAATAACTACTGTTGGTGTGAATTATCCTTAGTAGTATCGTTTGGCGTGCCAACGACCATTTTTGTACACGAATCTGCAGTTGTCAGCGCTGGGTAACAGACATTTGGCCAACGCGTTAAGGATTTTGTCCCTCAGAGAGATTTTGATGGGCTCCACTTTGGTAATAGGACCCGAACTGAGCTTGAACCGCCTTTCTTCGGAGCTGGCCGTTAGTATTGGATCGTTGATGTCCTGAGCGGAGACACCATGGCGTAGTGAGCTCGCGTCGCAACTATCAACAACAGCGGCAACCAATATTAAGATAACAAATCCGAGGCGCATGTTGCTTGTCGTGCTGCTGTAGAGTGTTCAATCGATTGGAGTCTTAAGAAAGTTGCGAATTGAGTTCCTGAACAACGCAACGGAGGTAGCGATGCGCGTGGGCTATCAAACACTCCTCTTATCCAGCTGTGCTTTGAAAATTGGGATGAGAGAGTATCTGAGGTGCCCTCTGCACCTGCCAATTTTAGGGCGTGCACTATTGGCGAATTACTATTGGTTATATTCAGTGCACAAGGACAGTATCCACAGTGGCGTGACAATTCCAATCATTAATGATATGACAACTCGTAAACATTTTGGTTTTCTACATTGCAATAACAGCACTCACGGCCTCGATTCATCATCGAATAAGTCTGTACGTACAGTATCGAGTAGCCAGTTTCTGTGATCTCTACGATTTTGTGTCTGGGTATGGATGAGTTTTTAATACCTGGAATGAAAGCAGCATTTGAGGATTTAATCTGAGCGAACCCATTACTAAGAATAAACAAGAGTACTGAATGCTGCTTGTTCATCAAGTTGGGAACACTTTTGACCACGATAAAAAAATTATGGCAAGTTTAACTTATAGCACTGCGTTTATGGCAATGATGTATCACCATTAACTTGTTCAATATAAACAATAATTCGTTGTCCACAAAAGGAGAGAGAGTGGAAGAGGAAATGGCTTTCTATTTTGGAGGGATCGAATGATTTGAAGTCTCTTACACATAATGCCCACTAGCGGAGTGAGTCCGATCTTTTCGTCATGTTCCGTGGACATCATCCCACGAGTAGACGGTTTCATGCGTCTCTCCAACGTCGATGTGACTAAACTCATCTTGACAACTCGTAAGCGCAGGTTTGGCTCACGACAATATGTTGGAGACTTCAGTAAATTTAGCAGTACATGTAGTAAGCTGGGTTTGGCTTGGCGGGTGTAGCTGGCTGCATTGCATTCTCAGCCAGCTACTGTACATTGAAATAGTTTCCTTACAACTCCTACAGCGCTCAGGATGCTGCAAGCGGCTAGCTCATCATCATCAGTAGCTGTACATACATATCTACCTGCCATGTCACCCCGAATCCCTAGCGACACTTCAAAGCAAAGACACCTTGAGGGCTGCTCAGCTTGCTGCAATATAACTTTGAAGTCTATGCTACCACACATTTTAATATGTGGTAGCACAGACCTGCCCTTACTAACTCACGAGAGAAGTTATGACGAGACATCTGCATTCACACCAGTAATTCTTAACCCACCAATGACTAAGGTTGTATTTTTAACGTATCCCAAACAACTTTGTGTCGTAGTATCATCTTCGACAAAACCTTTCTTGCAGATTTAATCTCGAAAACTATTGCATCAAGCAAGCGGACAGGACCACGTAAACTCTTTTCTTGTTCCGACGCATGCCATATCGCCAATTGGACTGAAAGACAACTACGATAGTTCACAACACCTGTGATAAATGAAAAATCACCGTGCCGGACTAATACCACCTAGTTGGTTGTCATTCGACTCACAACACGTCCAAACTGGTTCATCTTCACGATGCGCCAATCCACATCCTCCGGCTCTGTGACCAACGACTCAAAGCACAGCGTCGTTTTGACCACCGTCTTCACAGCCACGCGTTCTGTTGTCTTGGCCGACACGGCCTCCACCGTCTGCGTCGTGTTAAAAAGCGCATTAAGTCTCATCCTCTCCACAACGTGCGCGTCATCTTCCGCGTCACCCGACTTATCCACACTCTTCTCAAGCTTCTCCTTGATTGCGTTCAGATCCGACACGACCTCCATGACATTAGGTCGTGCCTTCAGCTGCTTGTGCTTCTCCGCGATAGTCTCCCCCACGACCGTCCTCAGCGTCTCCTCCGCTCTCAGATTGGCTCTTGTAGTCCTCTGACACTCCACGCCGCTCAAATAGACCCCCGAGAAGTCCAGCTCTTTCAGCTGCAGCTCCGAGACCCCAACGCCCAGCCTCCTCACGCGAGGCAGCAGCAGTCGCTGGAAGCACGTGGGCTCGAACATTTGCGCCAATTCGTCCACCACCGGCGGTCGTGGCGCGTTGTCGGCCGCGTAGTCGATCAGCTCCTGCGAGTGCATGGCGCGGATCACGCGGTCGCAGGCGAACCTGGCGCCGGTGAGGAATTCCACCGCGTCGATCTGCGTCTTGGCCGGCAGCTGCAGCTGCGCGTACAGCCAGTAGTTGCGCAGCGTCCAGTTGTCCGGCGGGAAGACGCTGTGCTCGCGGTAGCGGTCCAGCTCGGCCGCGCGCTCCACGACGCGCTTCACGTAGCTCGAGAGCTCGTCGTACATGTTGGGCGACGGCGGCTTGGGCGACGTGGAGAAGTGCTGCGGCCGCAGCGCGGGGCGCAGGCGGGGGACCGCACGCAGCATGGGCTCAGCTACGTTTGAGTGCGCGACCCTGGACGAGATTGTCGAGACGGTGAGTGGGATTTGCACTGTGGAAGTGGAATGCACGCGAAAGTGAATGCGGACGCGGCGATATGGTCTCACAGCGGAAAGGCTGAAGGAAAGTGTTGATGGACAAGTGTGGAGGCACTAGAAGTGTGAGTGTCTTGTTGCCATGCTTCTGCTCGTCTGGTGTCTGGAAAGTCGTCTCTGCTTCTTTCTACGAGTTATCGCACAGGTGGAAAAACCTTGTGACGAGATGCTACCGCTACATACTCACTGACATCGGTGCAGTCGAGTCCATGAGTGACGCGCTCACTCACCAGCTCTACACACCCGATGTCTCGAAGCAAAGCCTCTCAAAGAAGCTGGAATGAGCAGCTCAAAAGCTAGGCAAGGCAGCCTTCAGTCTGAAGGCAGCCTTCAGCCTGGCTCGACTATTTCATGGCCTCTTTCAGAAAAGCGGAGTCTTGCCATCCTCGCCAGTTCCAAGCAGTCAAAGCACCAAGCCCAACCTCAGCGTTGAATTTTTGCCGTATGTGTCCCCCAATTCGTCCACATGGTCACTCTGGCGTCCTCGACGACGCTCCCTTCAACTCCCCCTTTTCAGCCAATCCCAGCCCCGCATTTCCTCGGAGCCACACAATCATTGAGCTCTTCCTCTTCCGATGATGCAGGTCCTGGCACGTCGCGTCCGCGCCCCCACGCATCTCCGCCGGGTCTCCCACCTCGCCCCGCCGCTTTCCTCTTCAGTGCAAGTGCGTGCTCCACCCTTTCCCCAATTTTCCCGGTCTCCAACGGCCTCCAGCAGCTCCAAAACGCCCTCTAACCGTTGTGTCAATCCTGCCAAACTCGATAGCATTTCTCTTCGTCCTCCAAGGATGCCCCGTCGGTCCTCGACGGTCCCGAAGGACTTATGCAGTTCGCCAACAGGTCCATGGAGCGCGTCGCCACGCAGATGGAGCGCTACCGCGAGCACAACGTCTTCCCGCCGTCCAACTGGATGCTGCAGAACTACCTGCTGTTCACCAAGCTGCAGCTGCCCACCAACACGGAGATCGACGCCGTCGACTTCTTGAACGGCGCGCGCTTCGCCTGCGACTTGGCCGTCAACACCATGTACTCGAGGGAGTTCGTGAACTTCGCCACGGGGGCCATTTCCGAGTCCCCCGCCGCGGAAAAGATGAAGTCCGGACTGTCGGAAGGCTGCTACGATGCCTTTCTGTTCGCGATGAAGCAGACCAGCAAAACCGGCAATAGGTTCACGCTAAAACAGTTGGACATCAATGGGGTGTATCTATACGACGTGAATTGGGACAGGATGTCGATGGCAGAGCTGAAGCAGGAAGAGGCGCTGGAAGCGTACAACCGAGCTCAGGTGGCCGAGCTGGAGAAGCAGCAGGAAGCGGCAAAAAACGTTGAGGAAGGTGAGGCAAGAAAGCTGAAGGACAATGATGAAACGGTGGTATTGAACCCGATGGCGGATGTCGGCCCAGAAGATCACGAAAAGATGATTGAGCGACTGCGTTTGGATGTGTTGTTGGACACGGTCGAGCACTTGGAAATCGTGACAGCTGAAGCGGCAGACCAAGTGCTCGATAAGAAATCGTCCGCTGTTTGGCGCTTCGAGTCACTAGTGACCCAGCCGGAAGATGTGGATTGGCGGATTGTCAGCGTTTTCTAAAAAAAAATATATGATGAGTACCTGAAGTCACTCTTAACAAGCCAGACTGATTGGAAAGTGGTAAGTTGATTTAAGTAGTGATTTGTGATCTGTAAGAAGCTATCTACTACTAGTAGATTAAATGTGGGTCCACTTACTACGTGCAAGAACGAAAACCGACTTTTTAAGCAAAACATGAGTTTTTGGAAATGGAATCCAGTCGCGAGCAGTCGAAACGCGAGCATGGACGCTGGGAGCATTCGACAAGTTGCAATTGTATTCCCAGCTAACAACGCCAACAAGCACGTCCTGTCCAGATCTCTCAACGATAAGAGGGCTACCGGATTCTCGTTGGCTGGGCCGCCAGCGCACAACATTCTATCGTCAATTTGCATCATTGGGGAGCATTCCTTGTTGCTCATGACCCTCACTTTTGCACTTTGTTTCATCTCTCCGGAACGGAATCGTTCAGTTCTGCGATGAATTTCCACCCGATTGCATCAGCCCATTCACCAACCGTGGTGTCTGTGCAATTCGCCATAGTGAGCGCCACAGGCTTGATTGAATTAGGGCTCTCAAGCTTCAACACCATGAAATCATTGAATCACCTACCGCCTTGGGGTGGCTGAATATCGCGACGACTTTAATCGCCTCCCCGTCTTCAGTCTTATTGTAGTGGCGAGCTCCCACAAACGCCCAGCGAATATCGCGCGACATACAGCCTGAGGTCGTTAGAACGTGCGTGGGAGAAATGGACCCTGCGCACCGATTGGACCCCCCTTTGGTTGAGCTTAGACCAGTAAAGTACGCCCTTGCTCCGGTCAGAACGTCGACTCGGTTAGAAGGTTCAACATAGTTCCTTGGGATTGTTCCAACGCCGGAAGCACTCGTAGAGGGCTCATTATGTGCACCATTCTGGGCTTTAACGATAGCCAAAACCTACACGAAACTTACGGCCGCAGCAAACATCGATACCATCTTCCTTGATCACTGCATAATAGGCGTTCAGCATAATCTCACCCAAAAATGGTATTGTGAAGTTCGCTTGAAGTGGTCACAGCGACCATGAATTTATGCTATAATTTCACATTCAGCAACGTTATCTCCCTTAGCTAGAATGAATAATTTCCACCGAGAAAAAGTATTTGACGAGGCGATACGATTTTGTTGCCTTTGCTTTTCAGTGTACGGAGATCGGTGGATAGTGATCGTAAACACTCAATTGCGAGTCACAGGAATTGCTTTCGCTGATGGATTATATCAGACAATCTGGTGACCGCTAATAACTCAAAATATAATTTAGAGAACCCCACATCTCGACTCAGGAGTCTACTACCACAACCTGGGTGGAAGTATCTAATATGCCTCTTAAAAGTTTTGCAAGAATGGAACCGAATAAAATGGCCGCAACACGGCATATATCACTGACTAGAAGTCAAACCCTGCAGTACGTATTATTCAGTCCGATTTGGTGGAACACCTGGACAAAGTTGCACATATGGACTTCATCAAGGTCAGAGCAGTCGTCAAAATCGTGGGATCTAGGAATATGATATCTCGTAGAATGTGTCGTGCTTTGGTGGAGCAACACAAACGCTGCCTGGCGGACTTCCTACATACCAGGCGCAACTGGCCATCACCATCAATTTTTTTCACAGCAGTATGTTCTGTGCTTCATGGAATGACAGGATCTCACACTGGTTTTGATATCACCCAGCTTTATCGGCAACTGACCGAAAATTTTACGCGAAACCTTCCTGACCCGCATTCTGGTTTGTTTTTAGGCACCACCCAGTTGCTCTTGAAGTTCTTCGTCATCCTGCTGATTGACATACGCCTTGACCAGCCCAGGAACATCACGCAGCATGCTGGTGAACGGCTCCCAGGAGTCTTCAATTTCTTGCAGGCCGTGCCATGATACGAGTAGCTCCCATTGCTTTGCGGTAGGATTGTAGCGGTGGTCTCGAATGCATTCAACTGCCAAGACTATACCTTGCTTGGCAACATGCTCTAGGATCTCTTCATTAACGTTCATGCTTGCATCGTCGTAAAACTTTAACCGTGATCCATGAACTTCGAACTTGTCACCTGTGAGGAGATGCTCAACGATGAAAGAGTATTCGCGAGCTTCAGTCACTCGGTAGGGACCGACCCAGCGAACCATAAGCTTGTTTCCACGGAGACGCTCGTCCACGCGAGACCAAAGAACATAGTCTCCGACACTAAAGTTTTCGAGTTTACCCTCTTTAGCCATTTTTTGATAGAGGCGGGTTTTCTCTTTTCGGTCTACAACCTCTTAATGCAGGCCGAATCTATACCAAATCTATGGGTTAGCGGTGGAATCTCGTCAAGCCACGGATGCATTGGCGCGATTTTTTTCCACAACTGCGGCTCCATAATTGGGATAAGCTTCTACAACACGTCACTTTCGAACGCTACCCTCTGGAAAGCCTTGGCGGATACGCTAGCAATATTGCTATGAACACAAGGACCAGCCAACAGCAAAAACCTATGCGAGTGCTGGGAGCAGAATCCAAATGGGACCTTATTTACACGCATGCACCAGTGGACGTCGGCCACTGGATGGAGCGCAATAATGTTGAGAACCTCTCGGGGTTCGGGGCCTTTCCACCGTAGTTGAGAAGGGTTACCCTGGTGTCATGCACCAGGAAGGGGTGGTCGGTGAGAGACGACTCCCGACAAGGGCATAGGATGTCGTTAGCCAAAGAAGTTAATTAAGTGACAACAATGTATTTCACTGAAAAACTGAAAACTGGAAAGCCTTGGTTGTCCAGTGTAAAATATTCGTGGAGACACACCAAGATTGTTTCCCCTCCGAAGTACATGCTTCCAGTGGTCCACGACGTAATGCACCTCCTATTCATTGGAGACCTAACAGGTAGTTTGCGGCTGTATTTCCTGAGATTCTGAAATCCGACGATTCAAGATGGTGTTTGGTCATAATGCCATGCCATTGAACGAACATTGCTTCTACACGTGTCCTGCAGTGCTGGCAATGTGGCAACAACTTTGAACCCCATGGCGTCAGGTCTTCAATTTGAGTCCGGAATGGTGGCTATTGCTTTATCCAAAAACCAAATGACCTATGACCGCGTTGGCGGCGGAATGCTAATGCTGTACTCATATTGTGGCGGTTTTTTCTGCGATTACGTTTTATGCAACGTGGAGAATTCGAAATGATATTTTCTTCAAAGAGACTTCAGCAAATGCGAGCATTTCCCAAAGTTAACACTTCTTCTAAGCACACTGCCAATTTCTACATGTATACCAGTACGCGTCTGAATTGAAACTCAGTAAATCCCAATTAGCTTCATTGCTCATCCAACTAGGCTTTAACCCACCCAGCCCAAGATTTAACCCGCTAATCGTCATATGGGATTTCTAGATCATAATGCCTTACATAAGCCTCTCGTTTTATCAATAGGTTAAAAAACAATTATGAAATCTGACGAGAAACCCGTTACTAACTAACTCCTAGTAGTACTAGTATTTATACTGTAGTACGTAGTTATTTGCTACTACTCAACGCTATGTTAAGCAGTAAATAAGCCGAGACCTACAGAATTTCACACGAACAACTAAACGTACGCAAAACGTACGCAAAACATTACTTGTAGTGAATACACGAGCAATCGAGATTAACACATTTTATTATCATCAACAGATACACCCTGTCGACACACATCAGATTCTTCATTGTCCAAGGCAAGTACCATTGCCTCCCGTGATCGAATCAAGCCACGCTCGAACGCTCGATACTCGAGCATAAACGCCCGGATAACCTTCCCTTCCACAGGTGTCGTCTTTACTCCAGCTGACGACGCCGACCAGAACATCTTCGGTTAAATTGTCTCCGTGTGATGCTTTGACTACCAAGGGGCCACCCGAATCGCCGAAGCAGGAGTCGTGATTCAATACTCCGCCGGCGCAGACCATACTAGAGTCGACCGTCGCGTAAGCCGCACATGCCTCGTCACTCACTAGCTGAACATCGACCCGCTGCAACTCGTAGGAGTAAGTTCCGTTGACTTCGGCATCGGTGCCCCACCCCATCGTCGTTGTCCACTTGCCCACCTCGAAGTCGGAATCGTCCGACGCCGCGAGCTTCACGGGTTGAAACTTGCTGGGTTGCTCCAGCTCCAGTACCATGAAGTCATCAGCCCATTGCACGTTTTCCGAGTAGTTGGGGTGCGTCATGATCGAGATAACACGAATTCTCTCGCCATCTTGACTGCCGTTCCTGTAGTGCGAACCAATTGACACCCACCGAGGGTCGTAGACTAAGCAGTGTGACGCACTGAGTACATGTGTTGGCGAAATCAAGGAGCCACCGCATGAGTTGGTTCCCTCTGGTGTCGACCGTATTCCAGCAACGTAGGTTTTAGTGCCGCTGGGGACAATTTCTCCGCTCATGATCAATTGACGTTCAACATCTTGACCAAAGGCATTGGCGGAGGAAAGTATTGAGGTGAACAGAACGAAGGAAGTAATCGCAGAGAGCATATTTGTGAGGTCTGCGAATGGGTGTGCGGGGTTGACAAAATAATTCAGACTGGTTGAGTCGCATATGTACTTGACCGTGTGGTGGAGAACTGTATTTCCTCCGCTCATCGAGAGAAAAGCAGCCAGGCACAAGTACTTCTCCAAGATAATGTGCATGGATCGGAAGTATCCAGCGTGGGAATCGAGCAGTGATGTGCAATGGTTGATAGATAACACTGAACACTGAGTTTATCGGTACAGTAACAACACACAGACAATTGAATTGATAACTTTGCTTTAAGCATTTCTCGAGCCTCTAGCTCTTAGACTTGTAGTTGCGAATAGCGCTTGTATCCCAGTGCAAAAACATAACCAACCGCTGAAGCCTCTTCAAAGCACTGGGCTGTAGCGTGCCAAAAACTTATCCCAGCTGCCCCAACGTTCTTAAATCGCAAATCAACAACAATTTGCACGTAAATGTGACATAGATATGATATTAGGATACATACAAGCTTTATATAATATAAGAGCAACTACAGTAAGGAGCTCCTGTATTACTGTACGGAGAGGCCATGCAGCATTTCTTGTCAATTTTGCAGTGCTTTGTCTATAATATAAGATGCACTTTTCTGGCAAAGTTAAGAGCAACTACAGTAAGGAGCTCCTGTTTTACTGTACGGAGAGGCCATGCAGCATTTCTTTTTTGTCAATTTTGCAGTGCTTTGTCTTCAGTTTACGAGAGGCACTTCCCCTGTAGGTATCACTGTTTTACTTCGTGCTGTGTTTACTCACTTGGTAAACACAGCACAAGCATCAAGTAAACAAGGGTCCCCTCTGTGCAGTGATTTCTTGATCCCGTCTACCCTGACCAAGGCACACAATCATCAACCGATCCACAAAGAAGTTCTTGTACTCGTCTCTGCAGCGCCCTTACAGTACTGCAAGTCGCAGGCACGCCACGGTGCTGAGCACTGGGTTGCTGTCGCTGCAAGAGCCGCAACGCTGGCCATTTGCGCTTTTCCTTGATCCAGTGCCACATGAAGCTATTTCCGATTGTCGTTGTCGCTACTGCGGCACACAATTTCGCCTCTACTGTTCAAGGCGGATCGATTTACTACCCCGACGTCGGCACTACTTTCGCTCCTGGGAACAATCTTTCCAGTGACGGAATCGGCCAGCAACATGAATCGAACTACGACTCCGTACCAGTATCAGCTCTCACGCCAAGTAATCTCTCCAGCGACGCCATTCGTGCTTCACTTGGAAGCACAAGCGTGGTGCCGAGCGGCACCAAAACATACGTGACTGGTCTTCGTGCTACAGTTGATGGCAACAACTTCTGTAGTGCTTCTCTCATCACGCCCACTCACGTCCTCACCGGAACATACTGCGCTGCAGCTGACGTTCGCTGGGTCTCGGTCGGATCGCACTATGTCAACGGCACCCAAGACGGGGAACAGATCAAGGTTGTGGCGATCATGAACCACCCCAAAAGCTCGAACGCAAATTTCACGAGCGATCTGGCAATTCTTACACTAGCGAAGCCCAGTAAGTTTAAGCCCGTCGCACTCGCTGCTGCTGACGGCTCAGACGTCAAGGATGGGGAGTGGGCAGAAAAAATGGGCTGGGATGACACCGGAGGCGCAGGCACCATGGCGTATGAGCTGGCGCGTGCCGATGTTCAATTGATGAGTAACGCGAACTGCGCCAAGGAAACGAGTATTGACGACACCATGGTATGCTCCCGAGGTGCCGCAAATGAGACGTCTTGCACTGGTGACTACGGTGGTCCCGTCGTGGTGCGGCACCCTAGCGGAGACGTTGTGGTTGGCGTAGTCAGCTGGGGCAACAACTGTGATCAGCCGGGATATCCGAGTATTTACTCCAGTGTCTCGAGTGCTCGTGCCTGGATTGAGTCGGTTGCCACTGGGGTATGCTTCCACTGATGCGCTAAGAGTACGAGCGTTGTAAACTCGGATCATTCCTCTTTAACTTTTAGGGTGTTGTTGAGTTTAGGAATGCACGGTAGTACTAATAATAGTATTGTGCGATTGCAGTACTAATCAAAAATGTATTTGCAAATCTCGCAAAAGACCCATAAAAACATTTTTGAGCAAGTTTTGACTAGGTGTTTGTATGGCGATAGTCCTAGCCCCATAATATGCGAATCTCGCTGATACGTAATCTATTTATAGTAGTATTACTAGATTTGTAGTAGTTTATAATAGTATATTATTAATGACTAGTACAAAAATAGTATGAAACAGTACTAGTAGTAGTAATAAAATACAGCCAACGTAGTACAACAACCAGTATGACATCAGAACGATAAATAGAGGTGAACACTTCACATCCTTAAAATCTATCGATCGTGCCGACCAAACGGGCTTACCACATCCTGAATTTGCGATCGTTTGCAAATGTAAACTAATGCAACTATTTAAGGTACATATATACCATACCTTTTCTAGGAAACACAACCATAACGATCATCCCGAAAAGGAAAACATGTGAGAGATTAAACTGTATTGAATAATTCATATGCCATTAAAGGAGCGGTGAAGAGAGGTTGCATTCTGTTACGAGCTTACTTTAACTACTTCTCGTATGTTGTAATGCTGCCTACTATTACAGCGTCTATGTTCAAAAATCGTCTACGAACCTGCGGATGTCCTTGAATTACACCAGCACTTCAAACTACGTGAGAGGTACAGTGGCAGCAGCAAGCAGGGGCAAGAATGATGCGGAAATAAATTTTCAGGAAGTAGTAGTAGTAGTAGTAAATGCTTTGATTAACGGATTTCTCGTCGGATTGCCTAAATAAATTTAAATACCAATGGCCTTGATATCACGAGAGGATAATCTATGATTTTGGAGTCCAAACATGACGATCCGCTTGGGGCGGTAGTTGGCTGCATGGCTCTACCCGAGCAGAATGGTTGTGAAACACAAAGGAGTAGCTATCAGCAAAAGAATAGTATTTTATTTAATTGTGTTATATGCTGACAAGCCCGCACCACACTCATCAAATCGGAATATGCCTGTCCAACCCAAGCCCCTAGCAAACCCTGTCTGGTGTTGGTTTGTTGCTAATGACCGATGCACCGAAGTAAAATAGATGTTAGTGCAGCATAACGCCCTTCGCAAACTACTCTGATACCATTAGCCTGGGATACAATAGCATTATCTATCTGCGACAACAGTGGTGGTTCTCTGTAATTTCTGTTTGAGCAAATCAGATTGCAGCTCAGGCATCGAACGTCCCTATATTTCTTGTCTGCATGGCACACACGCCACCACATTAACATCTTACCTGGATTCTACTATGGATATGAGAGAACGCGTTGAAGAATGCCTACAAACGAGTAATCTGTAAACTACCTAATCAAATCAATTCCCTTCTTCTTGTGGCATGAAGAAATCGTGGTACTACTAAGATGTCTGCGATGTGTAGCCTAGGCTGGCCTGGCCGGTCTCGTGTCTGCCACCATGCATGTTCAAATCGTAGTGCAAAGCAAACACTGGTGCTTGGGCTTCTAGAATACAGGTTCTGGAAGCTGCTAGAATTCGTAGCGTACTTCCACAGGCTAGACAAAGTAGTGGTTAGCGTGCTGCGATACCAAGTCAGAATCAAATTGCTTTCTATCGATCGTAGGTGACCACAAAGTATACTTTTTTGGACGCACCTAACGCCGCGGCAAAACCCGAAAGAGCGGGCCGACCAACGCTACACAAGGTCGACCTGCACGTCGTACTGTGAACTGCCTTCGAAATGAACCTCGACGCGGACGGAGATGTGGAGATGGCTGTGCCACAGCCCGTTTTCGAGGTGGTCCAGGCTCCAAGACGGAGTGCCTGGGACCAGCCGTCGCTGATCTCATGGGTGAGACAACGGCGCCAGTACGAAAAAAGAAGATCCGCAATCGATGCGCAGTCACAAACGAGCAGTACGAGCACGTTGTCACGTCCATTCGAAACTCGATTGAACCACGCATATTGGACCACCTGGCTCGGTTTATCCTCAAGAAGCGGCCAACTGAGGTGACTGATGAAGATCTCGGCCTCGCGATAACTCGACGTTGCTCAACGCTACAAAATAATCACATCCCGGACATGGATAAACTCTTTCAAGATAAACTGAAGATGGACCTAAAGATTGAAGACACCGAGGCTCGCATCTTGAACTACATTGTGCTTTTTGATCAGATTGTGGAGGTGATCAGATTGTGGAGGACCACGGCCTTGGTGGAATACTCGGTAGTGGACGTGAAGATGAACCTAACTCGACGAGCGCATGAAATTGCGTTGAAAATACTTGCTGAAGAACATTGCACCTGAAATGCTACGGCTAGAGATGGAGCGCTTGGTTATTACCAAGCCAGTGCTCAAGAAGGACGATATTGCTCTCTATGAGGCACTTGTGGAGCGTGCTAGAGAGCAGCAGCATTACCATATGCTGACGCAAGAACTGAAACACGGGGAGAAGACAAGAGCTCAGAGCAAGGGCTCCCCCGTCAACACTAAGCGCCCTGCAAACCCAAAATCAACTGCCCAGCAGACTGCATCGCCGATCGGAAAGCACCCCGAAGGTGCGAAACCTAGCAAGTTCCCCGAGAATAACGCAGACCCGCCGCGCCCATCGCCACGTGATGGCTGTTTGCTGTGCAGCGGTGCACATTGGGTGAAGGACTGCCCCACCGCCACTACGACAGAGAGAGAGGAAGCCCTTAAACGCGTTAGCGACCTAAAGAACCAACGCCTTCGTGCTAAGGCGGTCAGGTCGATGGTAGCCCCAGGCGATCGGCCGGCCATATTGAACGGCGTACTGGAGGTGCCATTCAGAGCTGATACTGGAGCTGACTACAACGTGATTACCCGCCGCATTACGACGAAGCTGGCACAGTTGGACAACTCTGTTGTCGTGGAATAGATGGCTACACCAGTGCAAGTTGAAGTGGCTGATGGAAGACGAGTGGAGTGTAAGGAGAAATGTGAGGTTGACGCGCAGCGCTTGACTGCTGCTGGTCCTGTTCGGTTACGGAAATTATCGTGTGTCGTGCTTGATGGTGACACCGATGAATTCCTCGTTGGTGATACTGCACTAAGTCCCTGGGAATTAATGTCGATAAACTGCTAGAGCAACTCGCAGCCAAAGTGGAGCCCGAACATGACGAAGACGATATTGCCGAAGATGACATTCTGGGCATGACGTCCCCCGACGAGATTACCGAGTGCATTGATAGCATGCTGACGAACGCTGTGGATGCCGGATTTCCCAAGGAGCAGGTGGCTGCACTTAGCGATATTGTAAAGCAGGAAGTAAATCTCTGGCGCACAAAACTTGGCGCCGATCCACCAGCCAAGCTGGACCCGTTACGCGTGGTTTTGATGGAGAACACTACTCCATATCGAACCAAACCTCGGTAGTACTCCGCAACCAAAACCAAATTCCTTAGGGAGTATGGGAAGCAGCTAGAACGGTTCGGGTTGGTAGTACGCAACAATCAAAGTCGATGGGCGTGTGCAGCAATTCCGATTCGCAAGAAAGGACCTGTTGAAGAATTTCGCTGTGCTACGGATTACAGGCCAACGAACAAGCGCACGATACCCATCGCAGGCGCAATGCCGAACCTGCTAGTGGTGATTGCAAAAGTCAAAGGAGCTTGTTTTTTCGCCACGTTTAATCTGTTCAAAGGATTTTGGCAGCTTTTGTTGCACCCGGATTGCAGAGAGTTTTTCAGCTTTATCACGCATGACACGGTGTACACACCGACACGCGTTCCTCAAGGAGCCACTGACTCGCCAATACACTTTCAAAACCAGATGCAGGAGGTGTTCCAGGACATGCTCTACAAAAACCTGCTAGTGTGGGTCGATGACATCGTGATTTTTGCAAAAACAGTGAAAGAATTCCTGGACGTGATCCGCAAGTTTTTTGCCCGACTCCGCGAGTATGGTCTTAAGCTCAACGCCAAGAAAAGTTGCTTGTTTGCTCGTCAGATCTCGTGGTGTGGCCGTCTTATCGACGAGGGGGTACGCCACGACCCTGAACGAGTTGCAGCGCTGAGTTCACTGCCATTACCGAGCACTCCCGCGGCTTTACAGAAATTACTATGTGCTTCCAATTGGCTTCGTGAATCGATTGTTAACTTTGCCCAGCATGCAGCACCACTACAAGCTAAATTGGAGGCTGCGTTCGATAGTCATAGTCGGAAGCAGCGCTACGCCGAGGGTATCGAGCTAACGTGGACTCCTGTCGAGGTGCGGCAGTACCGTGGATTCTTGGCCTGTGTTGCAAATTCGACGAAGCTGTCATTTCCTTCAGAGACGGCGACAGTGTGTGTCACGACGGATGCTAGCGACCGAGGATGGTCTCTCATCGTTTCTCAAGTGGAAAATTGGGATGATGCCAAGCATTTAACGGAGCAGACCCACGAGCTGATCCTTTGCAAGGGTGGAATGTTTAAGGGTGCCCAACTTAGCTGGTCTATAGCAGAAAAGGAAGGTTATCCGATTATTCGAGCAGCAAAAGACTTGGAGTACTTGCTGCATCGAGCAACCGGGTTCAAGCTGTTCTGTGACGACGCAAATTTAATCCAGATTTTTTGTCCGCACAGCGAGATCCGCAAGCATGTGCGAGGCAAGTCGCAGCGTTGGTCCTTAATGCTTTCAGAGTATCGATATGAGATTGAACACGTGAAGGGCTCCGACAATATTTTGGCTGATCTGGTTCACGATGGCTTCCTCCGTCCAACTCACAGCCAGTTGCAGCGAAAGCCGTACGAACTCGCATTTCTTCTTCCGTGTCGCGTCTGCGACCGCTGCTGGATACAGCTTTCGCATGGTCAAGTATGGATGTAGTGCTTGCTGCACAACAGCGTTTTCGTCGTGCTGCCCCAGCGACTGCGGTGGTCTCCGACGGGGACCTCCTTTTGGTAGAGGGGAAGGTGTGGATACCCACGCAGGCGAAGGAACTCCTCACTCGCATATTGATAGTGGCGCATTGTGGTTTAAATGCGCATCGTGGAGCAAATGTCAAGGAGAGACAACTAAGGCAAAACTACGCCATAAAGTCGTTAGCCAAGCTGGTGAATGAGTTTGTGACAAACTGCCTGCCTTGCAAACACATCAAGGGATGTACAATGATTCAACGACCATGGGGTGAACATCGAGAACCGGCAGCTCGCAACGAAGTTCTGCATTTTGATTTCTTGTTTATGGGCGAGTCTTATGGTGATACACAGTATGTGCTGGTGTTGAAAGACGAATTGACTCACTATTGCGAGTTAATAGCGTGTGATGCGCCGACTAGCTCTGTTACGGCTGCAGCCATCCTCGATTGAGCAAAGCGTTTTGGTTTGCCGGCCATGTGGGTGTCCGATAATGGAAATCATTTCAAGAATAAGTTTATGGAAAATCTCCGCGACCGTGTTAAGGCCTTACACACCTTTGTCCCAGTTTACACACCGTGGGTGAACGGGACTATAGAACGGATTAACCGCGATATATTTTTTTTTTGCAAGTCATGCGGGCGCTTCTGTTGGAGCACCAGCTTGATACCAAAGCTGGGAGCACCTGCTACCACTCGTGCAAGCAAACCTAAACCAGACCCCCGTCAATTCACTTGGAGGAAAAGCACCGGTCGAGCTCTTTACAGCACTGAAAGTGCCGACGCAGCTAGATACGGTTTTACTACCTCGATCCATGCAAGATAAAGACAAGTTGATGCAGATCAATATGGAAACTGTTAGTGATGACCTTAAAACGCTGAGAGATAGCTTGCAAGCTATGCACCAAGAGGTTGTAGACCGAAAAGAGAAAACCCGCCTCTATCAAAAAATGGCTAAAGAGGGTAAACTCGAAAGCTTTAGTGTCGGAGACTATGTTTTTTGGTCTCCCGTGGACGAGCGTCTCCGTGGAAACAAGCTTATGGTTCGCTGGGTCGGTCCCTACCGAGTGACTGAAGCTCGCGAATACTCTTTCATCGTTGAGCATCTCCTCACAGGTGACAAGTTCGAAGTTCATGGATCACGGTTAAAGTTTTACGACGATGCAAGCATGAACGTTAATGAAGAGATCCTAGAGCATGTTGCCAAGCAAGGTATAGTCCTGGCAGTTGAATGCATTCGAGACCACCGCTACAATCCTACCGCAAAGCAATGGGAGCTACTCGTATCATGGCACGGCCTGCAAGAAATTGAAGACTCCTGGGAGCCGTTCACCAGCATGTTGCGTGATGTTCCTGGGCTGGTCAAGGCGTATGTCAATCAGCAGGATGACGAAGAACTTCAAGAGCAACTGGGTGGTGCCTAAAAACAACCTCACAACAACCGTCAAGGGATGATGCATATCAAGTGTGGCAGACTCTAGGGGGGCAGTGTAGCCTAGGCTGGCCTGGCCGGTCTCGTGTCTGCCACCATGCATGTTCAAATCGTAGTGCAAAGCAAACACTGGTGCTTGGACTTCTAGAATACAGGTTCTGGAAGCTGCTAGAATTCGTAGCGTACTTCCACAGGCTAGACAAAGTAGTGGTTAGCGTGCTGCGATACCAAGTCAGAATCAAATTTGCTTTCTATCGATCGTAGGTGACCACACGATGACACATGAAGCGACAAAACGCAGGGTCCATGCCAGTCGAGGTTCGTCCGGGAAGATGGTGACCGAATTGCCGATCATACAATTTCGATAAACCTCCTAATCATATCGTATTCAAAAGCCAAAACACTTTTCTGCAAACCCATTAATTTGTGCAGCATGTTAGGTAGTAGTGCTCTAGTAGTACGTACGAGGCCTGTAGTAAATATGAGGCAAACTTCACTGAACGAATATCGAAGTGCTTCATTAAAGAGTATCAAACCAAATGCTCAAGACAAAATGAGTATCCAAAGCTAGGATAATTTTAGGCTGACAGGATTATTACTGGGCCTTAGTCACGGAGTTAATCCACTCAAGAGCAGCCGCAACGCGAGAGTACATTGCAGGGATACCCTGATAGCCACAGCCAGAGCCCCAGCTCGACATGCCAATTAGAATGTCGTCGGCATCTCCCTGACCCTTTTCCTTGATCAACGGACCGCCAGTATCACCAATGCAAGAATCCTTGCCAGCAGCGCCGCCAGCGCACACCACCGTTTCGTCTATAGCAAACAACTGCGCGCAGTCTTCGTTGTTCCAGACCTCCATACCGACGCTTCGCAGCTCGTTAGAACGAGTGCCGTTGGGGAAGCTGGTGTCGCCCCAGCCCATAACCTTCGACCACATGCCTGGAATGATATCCGAACCATTAGCGGCAGGAAGTTTCACAGGAATAAACTTGCTAGGTTTCTCCAGTGTCAGCACCGCAAAGTCATTCGAACCGCTGGTGGCATTGTACATCGTGTGGTTTTGCGCCGACACGATTTTAATCTGCTCACCATCCTTCGTGCCGTTGATGTAGTGAGTGCCCACAGCCACAAAGCCGACCTCCTGAAAACCCGTGCACGAGGCAGTCGTTAACACGTGCGTTGGAGTGATGAGGGAACCGCCGCAAAAAGTGTTGCCGTCCGCAGTGGAACGAAGTCCTGCCGTGTACGTCTTCGTGCCGATGGGAACTTCTCCTCCACCGAGAATGAGCTGGCGCTGGACATGTTCGGCGTTCGCGCTGGTAGCAACAGCTCCGAATGCAAGGGACGCAGCAGCCAGTGTGGAAATGACCTGCATGGCTTGGTGGTTCTTGGAAAGCAGTGTGCAGTTGGCGGCAAGAACCGGAGTGCGGGTGGTATTTGTGATCGCCTCATGCGCGAGGGCTCTTGCGACGGCAGGATTCTATGACTTGGATAAACTCAAGCATTCTGACTCGCCATCGAACGAAATACTCAACAACTTGAACCGGCCGATTTGAAAACGTGTGGGTGGAGAAATCCCCGCCGTATACACGGTAGCGGATAAGCCACATGCAATTGCACAACATGCCCGATCCGATGATTACAAGAAGCCAGCAGGTCCTGCTGCAGGCGCGTGTTCGCCGATTGGGGGTCTACTTGCTTTACGCTCGCGCTCCTGAAACGTTGGAAGAGATGAAAATACGCTCGTACCCACATCGCTCAACGAAGCAGACTCTCGGCGGTCCACCATGTACTGGTAAACATTACATGGGATTATTTCTCTCTCGCCGTCGCAAAATAAAGTTTGCGGCGGAATCTGTGTACCTATCCTTACTCAGCTCGACGCACGCAATGCTGTCTTTGAGATCGTAGGCTTTGAACCATGGGGATGCGTCTTCGCCGTATCGACACAAGCGAAAGGCTCGCGCTGTTCGAAAGCCCTACGATAGCACGAGCCAGCAGCATGGTTATTGTATTTCCAGGGCAGCGCTATCTGCCTTCCTTTGCTGTACGGGCATCCTTCATGTGGCTTTTTGTACTTCATGTTCCATATGTTCCATGGTGGTGTTTCCATCGATTTCTATTTACTAGAACCAGCCAGGATGAGCGCACTCTCGGTGGAGAGCAAAGCTCCGTCTTCTTCTCTTCAGAAGCCCTACGACCGCACGAACATTTTCTCGTAGATTATTACAGGCCGATCGTCACGCTCGACGACTCACGCACTATCCGCCATTTGTTTGTGCTCGAGGAAAAGCCTCTCCGGCTTTTATCACGGCATCGGAGCTGTACGCCGGTCCACCCAAACGCCTTCAACTGCACCGCAACCTGTCTGTCTCCCATCGGAGGACACAATGTCCTCCTCCGAAACTGTCTCCCCTTTTTTCGGCTCTAATTTCGGGATGCGTGTCATTCGAGGTAGAACGAGGTAGAACGATGACCTCAACATCCTGGACCTGCAGGACGCGCTGCAGCGCTGCGATCGGTTCGTGATTCCTCGCCGTCGCGTGCCGCCGCCCGCTCCCTGCAGGTCTCGCGGCCCCGTGCGGCCGCTTGCGCCGCAACGAGCAGCGCGAGCGACAGAGGCGCAGCAGCTGCGCCAGCACCTGAGCAAGAACCAGCGCAAGCGACTCCGCAGACTGGCGGAGGCGAACCAGGTGGACGCCAGTCCGCCGACTCTGCGGATGCCGAACGCATCAGGTGACGGTGGTTGAAGCCCGACAGGGGACGCAACAACCGCTCGACCAAATTGAGCAAGAAGCAGAGGAAGAGACTCAAGAAGATGGCGGAGATGAAGGAGGTTGACGATAATCCGCCGCCACCGCGAGAACCGCACGTGCAAGACGGGAGTGGGCGCATGAGCCACATCCGCAAAGCACGGTGCTCGCAGATGTGGATCGACGTCAGCAGCAGCACCAGGCGATGGTGCGTGCCGTTGAGGCGGCGACGCATCGGCGATAGACGCTCGAGATTCGATTTGTGGAGTTTGGGGGATGTGGACGTAATGTTCATCCGCAGTTTAGAAAATTTTGCGCCAAGTAGGTTGCAGGGGCGGTGCCATCGCTCAACGTTGTGTGTGACTGGGCTATTGGATCATTCTGCAGGTTCTAGCCGCTGGAGGTAACGTCTCGCTAGACTTAAAGTGGCTTTTTACACTAGCGACTTGGGTGCGCCGTTCAGTGCACCAGTCGTGGGGCAAGGCATCGCGATGGTAAGGAAACACTTAGTATTACTATATAGTAGTTTGTTGGAATGTGGTTAAGGTCGACGCCAGAGTCGAACAGACTTCTAGGGAAGGTTGAAGTAGGTTAGAATGGACAGAAGACGTTAGACAGCTCAGGATGTAGGCAGCAGGTTAGTTCTCACTTCGAAATCAGAGAAGCCACTGACGAGGGGCCGAAACGCGTTTGGCACGCGTTCAATCGAAGTCACCAATGCACGTCCACTTTTCAATATAGTACATCATGAAGTACATGCAGAATATGTGCATCGCTTTCGGCAGAATTGTTTTCAGGACTAGTCCAATCAAACAAAAATGATAAGGGCCGTTCTTAGCCGATTTTGTGTAAGCTTGGGTGAATCGTTCCTTTTCTGTCTTTATTCGTGAAGAACAAAGCGAAAGTTGGTGGACGGCTTTAGGGGATCTGTGTGAAGGCGGGATGGTTGACATTTTATTTCTGTATTACTAGACAGCCTTATATCTCCGACTGCAACGAAGCCTCCACATCGCTCTACTGCAGGATAACACGTTCTACTGCTCTTTCGCACCACTCTACAGACGTCGTCGGAAATGACTGGTGTCTAAGAGACGGGTCGAGATGACGCTAGGCTCGAAGCGCCAACTAGCCCGATTATTTCATAAACGACGTATATCGCATCGAAGAGTAGATCAGTGATGCTTGAAGGGCTTGAACTCGAGCTGTAGAAGATAGCGATACCGCGATACAACTTCGAGTTGTTGCTGCAATGGCGGAAATTGAAGGCGAAAGCTGAAATGGGCTGAAGTCCGTCCCTCGGAAGGCATGATGCTATGCCGTTGATAACTCGCTATCCCACCCAGGCGTGTTCCCCCCCCCCCCGTCCACTCTTCGTAATACTACGTAGTAAACGATTTCTACTACGCATGCGTGGAATGGCCGCTACTACGTTTCCCCCAACCACGACCGCGTTGGCGGATAAATGCTAATGATGAGGAGCTCATAGTATGGCGGGTGTCTGCTTCAAACGTTTTTTTAACTACGTGAAAAATCCGAATGATCATTTTTTTCATCCTTTCTCAATTTATACGTAGCCTTTCCAAATCCACACTCCTTTAAAACACACTACCAATTTCGATACCTACATGCGTCTGAAGTGAAACTGGGTAAGTCCCAGTTTGCTTCTTGCTCAGTCAAAATGGCTTTAACCACCTAAGATTTAACACTTGCAACCGCGGATTATCACATTTAGATTCCTAGGTCGTAGATGAGCTCCTCGCAAAATGAAGTCCATTGGTACTTTCATTAGATTAAGCAATCCAACGAGAAGTCCGCTAACTAGCTAATAAAATAATTTACTACTACCTCTTCGTACTACAAATTTCAATCTACGTAACAGAACAACGTTAAGGAAATGCATAGATTTGTGGTAGCAGTGATTTGGCATGTATTTCAATTGCTGCGAATCCCAGGGTATGAGCCAAGTATTTTGATCATAACAGCGAACCACTATTTCTTAATGACGGATTCAATCCACTCCATAGCAGCTGAAACCAGCGAGTACACTGCAGGCACGCTCTGCTGGCCGCAGCCAGAGCCCCAGCTCACCAAGCCGATCAGAATGTCATCAGCATCTCCCTTGCCCTTTTCTTTGATCAGCGGACCACCAGTGTCGCCAATGCAAGAGTCTTTGTCCGCGACTCCGCCAGCGCACACCATCGTTTCATCGATGTTGAAAAGCGGCACGCAGTCAACATTTTCCCAAAGAGGCAACTGAACGCTGAGAAGAATGTCAGAAGTAGTGCCATTGGGGTAGCTGGTGTCGCCCCAGCCCATAACGGTTGCCCACATGTTCGGGGTGATGTCCGAACCATCAGCGGCAGGAAGCCTCACAGGTTTGAACTTGCTGGCCTTCTCCAGTGTCAGCACAGCAACATCGTATGCCCCGGTGGTGGTTTTGCGCCGACACAACCTTAATCTGCTCGCCATCCTTCGTGCCGTTGATGTAGTGAGTACCCACAGCCACGAAACCAGCCTCCTGGTATCCCGTGCAATAGGCGGTTGTCAGCACGTGCGTAGGAGTGATGAGGGAACCGCCGCAAAAAGTGTCGCCGTCCGCAGTGGAACGAAGTCCTGCCGTGTACGTCTTCGTGCCGATGGGACTTCTCCTCCACCGAGAATGAGCTGACGCTGGACATGTTCAGTGTTTGCGCTAGCAACAGCTCCGAGCGCAATGGACGCAGCAGCGAGTATGGAAATGACGTGCATGTTCTGATTGTTATCGGAAAGCAGCGAGGAGTAGGCAGCAAAAACCGGAGTGAGAGGTCTGTTTTGGTTGATGTTTTGTACGAAATGGTTGAAATGTAGGGGCCATCGTACTACGGTTTATCTCGATCATGACGCACCCCAACTACTCGGAAAACGCGCAATGGGCTGACGACTTCACGGTACTGGAGCTGGAGCAACCCAGCAAGTTTCAACCCGTGAAGCTCGCGGCGTCGGACGATTCCGACTTCGAGGTGGGCAAGTGGACAACGACGATGGGGTGGGGCACCGATGCCGAAGTCAACGGAACTTTCTCCTACGAGTTGCAGCGGGTCGATGTTCAGCTAGTGAGTGACGAGGCATGTGCGGCTTACGCGATGGTCGACTCTAGTATGGTCTGCGCCGGCGGAGTATTGAATCACGACTCCTGCTTCGGCGATTCGGGTGGCCCCTTGGTAGTTAAAGCATCACACGGAGACATTTCAACCGAGGATGTTCTTGTCGGCGTCGTCAGCTGGAGTAAAGACGACACCTGTGGAAGGGAAGGTTATCCGGGCATTTATGCTCGAGTATCGAGCGTTCGAGCGTGGCTTGATTCGATCACGGGAGGCAACGGTACTTGCCATGGGCAATAAATAAATTGGGTGCGACGCAGTACAAGACACTTTCTGATCTTGGATAACTAAGGTGTTTAGTAAGCTACTGGTGTCGCTGAATGCGTAAGAATGGAATACATCTCCCTCTTCTGTCATTTAAGACATGTTCCGTCGGTCCATCGCTTCCGCAGGTATCGCCCCAGCTTACAACCCCAAACAGCACGTCTTCACCACTTGGTACCTCCTTAACCAACGGGCCACCCGAGTCACCATTGCATGCACTCTCATTCACCACTCTGCCGGTGCTTAACACGCTTTCATCGATTTTTAGCATCTTTGAGCACTCTTCGTTCGCTAGGAAGGACAAATTCACTTGCTTGAGTTCGTAAGACATTGATCCGCCGTCGGCAGTGTTCCCCCACCCGATTGCTGTTGCTGACTCTCCCGAAATGACGCCGCAAGCTCCGCCGGCTTGTGGGTGCTACGTCTCTCAAGCTCCAAAAGGACAAAATCGCTGAGCATACGATACTCATCGTCGATTAAATAGTTATTGTGCATCATGAATCTCGTCTGAAGGCTAGTAATAAGCGCCCCCTCCATGTGTAAGTTGTCCATGTGCGGAAAATGAGCAACATCAATGAATACGTGAGACGGAGACGATATCTGCAGGTCAGAAACGTCTTCTATAGTTCGTGTTCATTTGACTTCACTAGTGCATTTGTTTTATGGTCACCATTCTTCGATCAGCCTTAACTCATTCAAACGAGAGGCCGCTGGCATGGTGTTAACTCTGCCAAAGATGAAAATAATAAATAATACTTGTCAATTAGGTTTTTATCCGAAGGACCCTAGACTTTACCTGATATTAAGTACGGTAATCCGGATATTTTCATTTATGTCAATCGGAGTTGGCATGTCAGTTTAAGCAGGCAGAGCGAGTTGTTTCGTCTAATATGATTCCTAGCTTACTGCTGTTACGGCTGTGATGTTGCTTGTTTACTACTAAGTTTATCATATTTTCGAATGTTCGAGCATGCAGTTTGTTTTTTGCATTGGCTAAGCCAACTCGAAGCTCACTATTAACACCACAGCCTGGCCCATAAAACCTATAAAATCAGCCGTTACAAATGCTGTACTTCGCAGAAGCCAAATGCACTCGAACAAATTCTTCGAATTGTTAGGACTTAACGAAGTCCAAGAAATACTACTGTTCTACCAGTACAAGAATGATGCGCGAAGAGCGATCTCGACATTTGCATTTTTGCGATGCATGTGAAGGCTGCAAAGCATGCTCGACTCCTTGCCGTTTTTGCGAAATTACAGAGTGATAAGTATGTTATATTTTTCTCGCTTGGAGCCAAATTAACGTTGTGCATTTTGCTGGTAATTGAAGCCCCGCGTAAATAAAACTGCGAGGTGGTTAGCGAAGCTAGTTATGGGAGAAGCCAGAATTAACTACTACGTGTGTTTCGATCTGGGCGTAAGACTCAAAAAATCTCCAAACGCACTCGAACAAATTCTTCAAATTGTTAGGACTTAACGAAGTCCAAGAAATTTTACTGTTTTACCAGTACAAGAATGATGCGCGAAGAGCGATCTCGACATTTGCATTTTTGCGATGCATGTGAAGGCCTCAAAGCATGGTGCGAGAACTTGTGATCCCTACCACCAGACTACTATTCCTTGTACCGTGGTAGTCTGAGCAGGGCTAGTTTTTCTTCGTGGCTGAGTTGATCCACTTAAGAGCAGCCGAAACACGCGAATACACTCCAGGAATGCCCTGGTTGCCACAGCCATGACCCCAGCTCGACATGCCAATGAGAATGTCATCAGCGTCTCCCTGACCTTTTTCCTTGATCAAGGGAGCACCAGTGTCACCATTGCAAGCATCCTTGCCAGCGACGCCGCCAGCGCACACCATCGTGTCATCAATATTGAAGACCGGTGCACAATCGTTGTTATCCCACACCTGCACACCGACGGTGAGGAGGTCCTTCGAGGTAGTACCGTTGGGGTAGCTGGTTTCACCCCAGCCCATAACCTTTGCCCACGAGCCTGGGGTGGTATCCGAACCATCTGCTGCAGGAAGCTTCACAGGTTTGAACTTGCTGGCCTTCTCCAGTGTCAGCACGGCAGCATCGAACGAACCAGTGGTGGTGTTGTACTGAGGGTGGACTTGCGACGACACAACCTTTATCTGCTCGCCATCCTTTTTGCCACTAATATAGTGAGTACCAACAGCCACGAAACTAGCCTGGCCTTGCGAGCAGGTAGCCGTTGTCAACACGTGCGTTGGAGTGATCAGGGAACCACCGCAAAAAGTTTCACCGTCCGCCGTGGGGCGGATGCCGACCGCGTACGTCTTCGTGCCGATTGGAACTTCTTTTCCGCCGAGAATGAGCTGGCGCTGAACATGTTCGGCGTTCGCGCTGGTAGCAAGAGCCCCAATTGCAATCGTCGCAGCAGCAAGCGTGGGAATGATCTGCATGTCGTGGTTGTTCTTGAAAAGCAGTGTGCAGCAAACGCCAAAAACCGAAATGTGAGGGTTGTTTGGTAGACCTTTGCGCGTGAAATGCCTTGTGTGTACGCTTCCAGCTGGTTGTCACGACTCAAGTAGTAATACATGAACATCGCATACACTACAAGGGGATTTGAAAACGTGTGGAAGACACGGACGTGCTAGCGATGAATACGGTACGGCGGGCATGCAATCGCACGATCCAAGCGTATTCTACTTGAGTATAACGATAAGATTGGATGTGACTCACGCTAGCTACGCAATGAATAACTCATGGCGGTGAAGAGTAGGCACGAATTTTGTGTGAAAACGCCTTTTTTACTTTTTCAGTGTCCAAACATTGTGTTGTGTGAATGGGTTAGAACGATGAGCAATTGTTACAGTAACGCAGGAAACTTATGAGATCGTGGGTAGTGTGCCACAGAGTGCATATCCATCTTGAAGCGTCATTGAGAGCAATGCTTTATTGATTGTGCCACCACACGACAGCATTATCATCGGCTGTCGAGCAAGCCCCAAGGGGAATGCATGGATGGATTCAGGCTGACAACGTGTATGTTTACGGTACGGTGGGCATTCTTCCCCGGCAGGGAATCCCAGCTTCGATGATGTGGAAGGCTTCAATTCAAGCTTTCTACTATGTTGCCCAGTCGCCAGGCAAACAACATCGTAATCGTAAATTGTGCCGACAAATGTGCATGAAGGAAAACCAGGAAGGGCAACGTGGTACAGTACTTTACGTTGATATTGTAATCCTAGGTTTTGCAGCAAGCGTTCGTGCGCTGCAGTGAATTCACCACGATCCGACTCACCTCTTCGTGCACAATTAGCAGAAGTCGACACCAAGTATGGTTGCCCAACGCCGTCCGCGACCCACACTTCCGTCACTGGACGAGTGGAGGCCCGACCTGCCACCGCGAGCACAGCGAAACGAAAAGCAGAGAGGGTAGAAAGCACTGGCGGTCCCAGCGATTGTTAGGTGTGGAGTCCACACCTAACGTGGAGGCAGGTTTAGCTCGGGAGGAGGCAAGTCTGCAAAAAGGCATGCTCCACCGACAACAACGAGAGATGACGATACTATCCTAACGTTGTGACGTGTCAATGTATTTTGCAAGTCACCACGCGATAAAAAGTGTATTTATCCTTACTGCAATCCTGGTGAACCCAGGATTATCGGAAGAGCAAACTACTAAATGTAATTTCTGCTGCAGTAAGATTGCTTCCTTTCACTTGGTTGCACAACCATGCGCGTTTCGTCAGAGTGTTAACCGCTGATGATCGAGTCAAGCCAGGAGCATAGGGTACTTACTCGAGCAAATGCACCGGGTCCCCCTTGTCGCAGCCAATGCTCCCAATTGCTACTCCGACCAAGATATCCTCCGAGTCATCCCATGTCTGTGGCTCAATTACAAGAGGGCCACCAACGTCGCCGACGCACAAGCCTTCGTTCTTGTTACCGCCGGCACACATCACTTTATCTGATGTGTGCCGGCGGTAACAAGAAAAAAGCTGGCTTTGATACACAGGTGTTGGAGCGTCTCGACATCGAGCTCTTATCCGACACGCTGTGGATAAGTTTGCGTGTCGGATAAGAGCTCGATGTCGAGACGCTCCAACACCTGTGTATCAAAGCCAGCTTTTTCTCTTTTTGGTCCATCCTTGTGTCGGTATCGCTGCAAGCTTTACTGGGGTAAGCGAGCTGGCTGTCTTTACCGTGAACTCATAGGACTGACGATCATAGTCGAAGCTGGGGTGCTATTCGATTGACTTGACCTTGATTTGCTCTCCGTCGTCTTTGTTGTTGAGATTGTGCGAGCCTATTGAAACATAGCGGACCGAAGGGTACCCGGTCGCATTGCGGTGTCCAATTCATTCGGGTGAAGTCAACACGTGGGTCGGCGACACAAGAGCACCAGCACAGAAGTTGATCCCGTCGACTGAGTGACGCAGACCTATGGTGTACGTCTTCGCGCCCGCAGACACAGTCTCCCCGCCGATAACCACCAGTCTGCGATCTGAAGTCGCCATGTCACTCGAAGTCGACACGCAGGTCAGTCCACGGAGGCGACTGCAGCAAAGAGAACCTTCATGGCACTGAATGGGTGGGGTGAGCAAAATGCGGAATGATGCAGTGTGTTGAGTAGGCTACGCGAAATCTTACTGCTACGTAACGATGCTGCTGCGCACTACCAAGGGATCGTACGTACTAACCCAGCAATACAGAAAAATGCCACCTCCGCATAATAAATTCTACACCAGAACTGTAGATACCTTACCGCACAATCCAATTCGTCTTATACAGGAAATTAAGTTAACTAACTGGTTATTCCTGGTACTACTCACTTGGCTTAGCTGTTGAATTCTGAAGGTATAATTCTGATGTCGATGTTGATTTTGATTTTGATTTGTTTGAATGAGATCTTGATTTCAAGAATGCTAATCATTCGGATCACTGATTTTTGGAAAAGTTCCGCGCTGGCAGGACTCGAACGCATGACAAGTGCGTAGCTTCGAGGCTCGTTGACCTCAGGACCACCAGGAGGCCCCCTTTTTTTTTTAAGCTTGTCAGAGACTATTTATTTAGACATTAGTTAGTTCGACCAGTGCAGCCAAATCTGTACCTGCAGCTTAGCCGGGAAGTAGTCCAGTGCGCTCGTCAACTACAGCGGCACGGACGAAAGAAAAAAAGGGGGAAGGAGAAAATAGTTAAAAGGATGCACTGACGCGCGTGTTGATTACGGAGCTTGCGGCTACGAGCTGTTTCTTGTGAAGTCTTGATGATGAATAAAATACCGGGTCTTGTCCCTGCTCGAGAGTGTGTCAAGTCTAGCCTACAGTGCTGCGCCGAGCGTCGCCGCCGCCAGCAGCGCCAATCCAATTCGGCTTATGTGGCAAGCTACATTACTCCATGTCTTCGGTGGTTCTGGTGTTTGTAAAGACATAAACTCAAAAGCAGGGGTCGTGAAGATATTAAAGCCAGTACTTGTTGGCGAGAAAACAATACAGAATGCAGCAAAACACACTTTTTAATCTTGCCACCATCATGGACGCTTCAACAAATCGTTGATAGTGACCGCGCAATTCAATTGGGCTTATGTGTTCTGTATCTGCACCTCACGCAGTTCTGTAATTTGCCACATAAACCCAACTGGATTATGCGGTAAGGTATCTAGAGCTCTGCTGTAGAGTCCATCATGGGGTAAAATTGACTTACACTGTTTTTCTTTGTCATGGAGACTTGTTATCTGTCTGTGTAATCAAGTGAGAAATACGAAAAGCAACAAAGCCGTACTTTTCAACTATCCAGGCAGGACTCCCCAACACCGCTTTCTACCTGGTGCACAATCCAGTTTGGACTATTCTAATTTCTAGGAGTACTAAATGCCACAAGGCAGCAGAACGTAGAAAGTTACAAGTGCCCGGAATCCGGACACTTGTAATTTCTTACCTCTCAAACACTCTGCTAGTAAAGTGAAATAATCAAATGCGATTCATAAAAGTTGATGACACGCGTTTGGAGAAACATCTCCTGGCGTTGCAGGGAAGGGATGACAAAGTCTTAAGATCTCTACGAAAGCACCTAAACGTACTTATCTGAGAATTAGCCAATCCAACGACTCCCGATGCAATACTCATGGTTTAGTATGATATTGATATGATATCAATGATGCTAGCATACAAGTAAACTGTCAGCGTATCGGTATCAATAATAATGCTGAAATCGTCGATGATATAAACCCCTGGTCCGGATAAGCAATCATGCTGTATTTTGCCTCATAATCCCGATTGGATTCAACCAACATATCGAGCAGGGTTCGTGATGTTGTTACGGACACCATTCATTTATTAAAATAAGTCGCTAATCATCTCCTCATTTCTTCTCAAATAACTGGGTTTGATAAAGAGCTCTGTCGGTATTATGTTGCTAATGTTGGTTTTGTTCTATGCTTCATCGTTGAATTCGATGCTGCATTAATTATATAGAGAGAACTTGATTCATGAATCACCAAACTGATAATTTAGTGCAGCTAAATTATAGGAACGAAGACACAAGTTGATTAAAACAAACACTGCTTATTGCTCTTACAAAAACCATAGCAGAATAAAAAATGTTTCTCCCTAGGAAACGATGTATCTACGCTGTTGACGGGAATCAATTTTCCACCAAGACATTTTGCATCTATGAAAGAGTGCGCAATCAGAGGTAGTGCATGTGCATTTAAATCATCGCTCGTTCCTTACCCACTCACGTTTTCGTTTATCGGTGTTTGGCAGACAATGAAGCTTCAAAAATAATTTTTGAAGCTTCATAGTCTGCCAAACACCGATAAACGAAATGTTTGAAGCTTCATAGTCTGCCAAACACCGATAAACAAAATGCTATCTCTGCCGTAGATAGCATTTTGTGGTATTGCAGATTGAAATGCGCTATACTCACATACTACTAGTACAAGTACTAGAAGTAATTGATTCGCCGTTATAACAGAACCGCAATGCTTGAAAATGACGTAGTATGTTTAAGATCATTAAATTTCAACGATTAAATTCAGTGATTGCATTTCCACTAGAACTGCTGCGACGATTCCATCACGTACAGGAGATGTTGCGGTGGTGTGGTGAAACACCTACTGACCCTTCGTGCGCGTCGCACCCGAAGTGATTGAGTTATCCACTTTACCGCAGTAGACACACGCGAGTATACAGTAGGAGACCCTGCATCACCGCACCCATAGCCCCAGTTCACCAAGCCGACCAAAATGTCGTCCAAGTCACCCTGACCCTTCTCCTTGATGAGCGGGCCACCAGTGTCGGCCACGCAGGCGTCCATACCAGGCATGCCTCCAGCGCACACCCAGGTGTCGTCCATCACGAAAACGCGCGAGCATTCATCGTTGCTCCACATTTCAACACTAACACCTTGCAGCTCGTAGGACGTGGTGCCGTTGGGAAAGCTGGTATCACCCCATCCTATGACTTTCGACCACATTCCCGGTTTGATGTCCGAGTCGTCTGGGTTTGGGAGCTTCACAGGCGTGAACTTGCTCGGTTTCTCCAGTGTCAACAGGGCAAAGTCGTTTGCGCCACTAGAGTGGTTATAATATGTGTGGTTCTGGACCCCGACGACCTTAATCTGCTCGCCGTCCTGCGTGCCATTAACGTAGTGCGTGCCAACCGACACGAAGTTTGGCACCTGGTGCGTTGTGCACATTGTAGTTGTGAGAACGTGAGTAGGCGAAATCAAAGAGCCACCACAGTAGCTGTCTCCGTCAATAGTCGAACGGATGCCAGTCGTGTAGGTCTTTGTGCCGCTCGGGATCACTCCTCCTCCAAGGATAAGTCGGCGCTCAGCGGACTCCGAGTTGGCAACAACAGAGCTGATGACTATGGGCGCGACAGCAATCGTCGAAATAGCCTTCATCGTTAGCGATGGATTTGGGGCTTGGAAAGCAGTTTGCAGTGCGCGGCAAAATCCGGAATGCCGTGGCTGTGACGTGAGCAAACGTGCAATCGGATAACGCAGCCGAAGATGATGGAACCAAGGTACCCCTAGAGAGCAGACAAAACTTCCGGATAGGTAGGTAAACATACCTATCCGGAAGTTTTGTCTGCTCTCTAGGGGTCCCTTGGTTAAAGCGAACGGCACGTGCTGCTACGATTAAGGTGTATCGGGTAGATTTGAAACGTGTGGTGGTTTGGCCAACCTACCACAAGTGGCATAAGCTTCCAATCGGCGGATAAGCCATATGCGTCTGCACAACGCTACAAATTCGCTTTGAAGATCGGGATCTGGCTTTGAACATGTCCTTACAGTAATTAAATGTTCAAGCTTATTATAATCCACGAACACGATACACAAGCACAGGGATTATTATCATGCTTGGATAGGGCTTCATGTCTATTAATGTGCGATGCAATCCAGCGATTTTTGCTCCACAATGTTCCTACCAGTTTAACGAACTTCGACCCAATACATGTGGTAGCTTACACGTATACGTTACTTAGTGCTTCGAAATAGGATACAGTAGCAAGCTGTTAACAAATATTTTTCATAAACTCTCTACAGGCTGCTAGTTGTGGCGACAATTTGACGATTGGCGTATCAGACGTTTTATATAAGTTGTTTGTTGTGGTCGGAGAATTGAGTTTCTAATTTGTACTTATAATTTTATATCTGGACATACGTACATGAAAATAAGTTCCGACTGAGTTCATTGAGTATCCTTCACTCACAAGCAATAACCAATGGACTTCGATTGCCGTGGCAGCCGTTTTTATCCTCTATTCGACGATGAACACCAACCAAGCAAAATATGAATGAAAAGGTGTGGCGCCGTAGAGCATTTAAGCTATTACATAGAGAGGCGTTACCCGACAGCTAAACATTGTCGAAGTGCATTTTAATGCATTAAAATTGTAGATAATAGTCGTTCGTTGCACGTTGTTGGCCCGATAAAAGGCAATCAGCGTTGTCAGTTGTGAGTACGCAGTTGAAGATGTACGTCTTCTTATTTTAATGTGAAAATATAATTCTCTGGCAACGTGTGCGCAGGGTCAAAGGAGATTCTGGTCGTTTCAGGTGCTAACTATTTTTCGATGGTGGTTCTCGTGGCAATCCGGGGTCTGGCGGGTGCGGTGTGGTTGCCATCCGGATCGGCAAAGAATTGGCACGGCATGAGGTGTGCTGGGTTGCCAGTATAACCTACACAAGACGAGGACTTCACAGAAGGCAAAACACCTGCGACCATTGTACTGGCAAAGTCGCAGACTAGCCGACAAGGTCAACGTTCTGGCATGGCAGCATCACTTGAGGCAGTGCAACAAAATGGCGGATACGCTAGCAAAAATTGTCATGGACACAAGGGCCAGCCTGCAGCAAAACCCCACGCGAGTGATAGGAGCGGGGTCCAAATGGGGCCTTATTTACATGAACAAACCGGTGGATGTCGGATACTGGATGGAGCACAATAATTTTGAGAGTCTCTCGGGGTTTTGGCCCTTTCTACCGTAGACGAGAAGGTTACCCAGATGTCACGCATCAGGACGGGGTAGTCGACTCCCGACAAGGTCATAGGATGTCATTAGCCAAAACTTTAAGTGGCAACAATGTACCTCACTGAAAATCGAAAAAAAAAACGATAGTGTGTGAAGGTTCGATAGTATATTCTACTTCGCTATCCTGGCTTCAGTAAACTAACATGTTCAACTCATCGATTTCCCAAACAAAAAATCGAATGGGAAGAAGAAAAAAAATACTAACTACACCTTTGCCAGACCAGCAAAACGGAATTTTCAAAAATATGAAAACGAAAATTTTGATTAGGAAAAAATCATGGTACGAGTGGAATGCAAACTGGCGAAAACGCAGAGCAAAGTGGTGGGCGGGTGCAAATCAAGCTTAGGTGCCGTAGTCCATGTTCTCCATGCGCTCTGCAGCGGCAATGCAGCTGCCATCCTGCTTACGAGGCGTATATTCATACACAACCAATGCAGGCGGCGAGAAGACGAGCGTGGGCAGCATCTGGGTGCGGGGTCCTTGGCATCTTGGTGGAGGGGGTCGCTTGGCGGATGCTTAAAAGGCAGACAAATGAGAAGTGAGAAGAACTGGGCGTGCTGCCGACGGCAACCAAGAGTTTTCGCGCGTGCGCGAAAGCTTTCATTTTGCGCAACCAGGTCTGGTTTCGCGCGCACACAAGCCCTTCACCACTTTGCACTACGATTTCGCCACTTTGGTCTACGGAGGGAGCGGTTAGTCAACAAATTGCTGAAGTGGCACATTTTCTACGTGAAAGTTGAAATTCCTATCCAAAATATTGCGGTTACTTCACCACATTGGAGTGGAGTAGCACCATATTGGTCTGGCAAGGTGTAGTTTTTGGGTATCTCTTTTGCTAGTAGGTTTCACATTTTTCTAGCTCGGCGTGTTCACTTCTACTGCGTTAAGGTAGGTATCATTGCGAAGTCTCCATATCCCATGAAATGCATGACTAAATGTAATCTCCACAACACTAACGCGTCTTTCTCCCGCCCTCTAGAGGGTCTGTGATTCGGAAATAGCAATACTCAACAGTCGAACCGTATTGCAAAGACTTATCTCCAAGGATCCCACCTGGCACACCAGGATTCGTGTGATAAGAAGCAGTGTTCAACCGCTTCACTGTTGCAATGCTATCAGACGAATCTCGATCGCCTGTTGAATGGTTGGGTTTTGCAGTGCTCGAAGTAGCGTCTGGCTCCACTCCGAGGAATAGCTTTCCAATTTGATTCCGGAGATTCTAGAGAAACCTCGTTTCGTTATCGCGATAACAAAACTAGGTAGCTTCTCTTTTAAGATATTAAAATACCGAAAAAAAAACTGTGACCAATACGTTCGCTTCGTTATAATTGCTACAACAAGTTCGATAATATCGACGGTGGAATGGCCTCTATGTTTTTAGTTTATATTACGAAAGACACACTGTGCTCAAAACTTGTTTGGGAATCATACTCTTCAGATGAAGTCGGTCTTTCTTTTAAAACATCAAAGCTAGTCATCTACTCTTCATTATTGTAGACGAAGAACAAAAGGTTAAACATTCTCACTAGCTACCAGAGGTCACAAACGTCAAAATTCGGGCGTCCGTGCCCACCCAGAAATGTTTCCTGTCTCAATTCGGTTGTCCGTGCCCGCCCGACAGAATCATTCGGCTGGCCATGGTTGACCGATGTTTTGGTTTCGGTTGACCAAAACAAATTCATACTGTAAAAAGCTCCGATAGTACGTCTGCGGTAGACCGCGTCACTAGGATGTCACTCCAGAGCCACAGGTAGAGCTACCCGAGTGGACTACGAAGGAAGCCATGTAGAAGTTCACTTGTAGCACACAGTTAGAGCTTGCACGAAACTGGAACGCCGAAGGGCTGCAAAGCAAAATGAAAACTACTCGAGCGCGTTTTACTGGATCAAGCTTCAGGCTATTCTGGCCAGCTGTGCCCGCCCGTGCGTAATGATTCGGGTGCCCATAACCGGCCGAACAAAACCGTTCACTGCGATTCGGGCAACCATACCCGTCGGAACAAACGGTTGTCTAATACCCGTTCGGCCACGGTTGCCCGGGTTTGCGACCTCTGCTAGCTACTGTTCTGAAAGGAATGCCCAACTAATTGGCCATAGTGGCTACATGCTAAAAAAAAAGAAAAGAAAAAAAACTACCCAAAGCCTTGAAAGTTGTAGTAAGAACATTTTGTGTACGAACAACAGACAAATGTTTCTGGTTTGGAAAAAACATTACAGCCGCAGAGTGGTAGTTGACAGGAGTTTCACGATTTTTGTTAAAACATGCATGAAACATGAAACACGACGTTTTTCTTACGCTAGACACGTGCCATTGACAATTGAGTCAATCCAAGCCCGAGCACGTGAGATGCGCGCATATACACCAGGAGCTCCTTCCGTTCCACAGGGAGATGGCCCCCAGCTCGAAAGGCGATGAGCACATCTTGGGTTTCAGATTCGAGAACAAGTGGACCACCAGAGTCTCTTTCACACGAATCCTTATTCGCGACACCGCCAGCACAAATCATTAACTCGTCTGTACCCATTTTTTTCGTGCACTGTTCGTCATCCCAGAGCGGAACGTCCACGCCTCGCAACTCATACGAGACTGAGCCGTTGTCCGAGGTGAAGCCCCACCTTTACAGCAAAATCGGAGTCATCTGCTGCTGCAATCTTTGCGGGTGGGAACGAGCTAGGCCTGTCCAACTCCAAAATCGCATAATCGTTTGGAAAAAGTCCAGCTTCGTACTTGGGGTGGTTCATGATCGAGACGACCTTAATCTGCTCGCCATCACTCGACCCATTAATGTAGTGGGAGCCGACGGATACCCAGCGGATGTCATAATTGCTACTGCAATGTGAGGCAGTAATGACGTGAGTTGGCGAGATCAGGGTGCCTCCACAAAAGCTGTTCCCGTTTGGAGTAGTGCGGATGTTGGTCATATATGTCTTGGTACCAGCAGGAACAATCTCTCCACCCAGAATCAATTTCCGCTCGATTGTCTCGTGTGCGTACGTACTGGAAGCACAGGCCAATACTAGGCACGTGGCAGCGATAGTGGTCGGAGCCTTCATTACTTGAGTATGCGAGTCTGGGTGTAGAAGAAAAGACCCCGAGGCTGTAAAACGCAGAATGAAGAAGCTCGAGGCTTCCAGATCGACCAAGAAAGAACAAACGGACGGTGAAGCCTAGAAACGTATTCGCATAATCGGATCCCGTGTTATTTTTTCAAAACCGCGGCAGCTGTACAATGCATGTATGGTAAAACCCTCCATGACTTCACGCCATCCATGTTGTGCTGGCATAGATAGTGAGTTGCGTCCTGACGGCCAGTTAATGCATGCGTTTGTATCGAATAGAAATCTTGACGATACTCTGGTTTTGAGCTTCTGTTTTCCTGGACAACAGCATACTAAACTGTATTATCCCAACTGGATTATGCGGCCAGCTATCTTCGTAATCAAAGGATGTTGCGCGTTGCAGGCAGCTCATAGGTTTCTTCAAAAGTATTGCACTGTATTGCACCTGCAAAAAGACGAGTATTATCATTAAGTTCATGCGATTGTGTCAAGAACTCGCCAAGTGTAGATGGCTTGATGATCACTATTACTATCACCGCATCCAGAAGCTGGAGAAGTTAGCCACGCGTTGCCGACTTTTCCCGAGTTTGTGTCGAAAAGAATAGGTTTTCATGATGCATTCGTGTTTCCCATTGAACGACGATTGTTTCCGGCCCAGAGTACTCCACTACCTGTTGCAACCGATCCACGCAACACTCGCCTAAAGCCCCCACGTAGTGCTCGGCACCGCCTCTGAGTCAACACGCCAGCAATTACCAGAACCGGGTGTCGTCATCTCGTCTCGCTAAATCATGTGCGATACAACTCCTGCATCCAATCCCCCGCTTCCGTCTTCTCGCGCCTCAAGATCCTCCAGAAGAGCTCCGCTAGCGGCCATGTCCTGGCGCGAGGAGTTCCGCCACAGCGCCAGCGACGACGAGCTGCTGGGTGAGCGCCAGCCGCTGCTGAGTCCGGGCGCGCGCACGGCCGCCGCGCTGTCGCCCAGCACGAGCGCGTCGGCGCTGCGCCGCAGCTTCCGGCGCGGCGGCCGGCGCTGCACCGACGTCCTGTTCCTGGGCGGCCTGGGCGTGTACTGGATCGGCATGGTGGCGCTGGCCGTGGCCGCGCTGTCGCGCGAGAGCAGCAGCCGCTTCGCGCAGGAGATCACGAGCGGCGTGGACTTCCGCGGGCGGCCGTGCGGCGCCAGGCGCTTCGTGTACTTCCCGGACGTGGCGGCCAACCCGGACTTCGGCTTCTGCGTGGACGAGTGTCCGGCGGAGGACGGCCAGACGCTCACGGTGCCGTTGCCGCTGGAGTCGACGCGGAGAGGCGTCAACGGGTCCCACGAGCTGCAGCTCGTGCGGTTCACGTCCTACAAGACGCATCGCTGGGCATATGTCTGTGCGCCGGCACAAGGTGAGTGGACATGCAGAGGCACAAGAAGCTGGTGCTGACTTTTGCCGCAGTTACATCCAAGCAGGTGATGATCCGACAGCTGCAAGACACGCTCGGACGCTTTGTAGGAGCTTTGGGAAATGTAGGATCGGAAGCTTGCTGGGCTTTGGTGTGCTTTGTGAGGCTGATGAGTGCTGCAGTGCTGGCAGGTGCTGATGATCGCGACGGCGGTGTCGCTGTCCACGGCGGGGCTGTATCTGGTGCTGCTGAGGTACTGCGGCTGCATCAGCGTGCTGCTCTCGACCGTGGCGATTGAGTCGACGCTCGCGTACAGCAGCTATCGACTGCTGAATGCGGCGGCGGACCCGCTCTCGTACGCGAACGACCCCGTCATGTTGAGCTCGCTCCAGATCAGCGCCGTCGTCATGTGCTGTGCGGCGATTCTCTTCTTGCTGTTTGTCATGGTCAATTTGTCTCGACTGCTGCTTGCTGGTGCGTTTATTACGCATGCATCGCGCGCGTTATCTCAACTCAAGCGACTACTGGTGTTGCCCTTTATCTCCTACGTGTTGCTGCTGCTGCTGTTTGGGTGGGGCATCCTCGTGACTGTCTGCATTTTTGGCGCTGGTGAGACGTCTACTCGAATTGCTACCATCTCGGCCACCTCGCCGTCGACCATCCGCGTGGTAACCGAGTCATTTCAAGTGAGCACTAGGCTGCGCTGGCTGTTTATCTACCACCTTTGGGGCATGTACTGGTCGGTAAATTTCATCCTGTCCATTGGAGAGATGATCACTGCCACGTCGATGTCGTTGTGGTATTTCTCACCGGAAAACAGGATTACAGGACTAAAAGACTTTGAAGAAGCAGACCCGGTATCTTACTCAGCGCACACAACCATCAAATACCATCTCGGGACGCTTGCACTCAGTTCCGGATCCGTAGCTCCAGTGGAACACATCCGCTCGTTCTTTTTGTACCTCGAAAACAAGAACGAGTTTGACGCGAATACGTTCACAGCGCTCGCAGCCAAGTGCTGCTGCGTACGTTTTTTGGACTGCTATGTGGAGGGTGGTGATAGATTCTAACGTGAATTCTTTTACAACAGTGCTGTATATGGTGCTTCAAACACTGTCTGAAGTATATCTGCAAGGAGGCAGTCTACGTGACTGCGATTCAAGGCACAGATTTTTACACATCCGGAAAGGTACCGATAGTTTTGTTGTGTTTGCCTATGATCAGTTATTTGGTGCTGACAAGATGACTGATTTTCATTGTCGGTGGCAGCTGGCCTACACACTAATCTCCTCCAACTTGCTTCGCGTCGGCGCACTCAGTCGGATCGGTCATGCCTCTGTGCTGCTCGGCAAATTGATCGTATGCACCACGACGTGCCTCACCTCGTGGTTCCTGCTTGAAGATGTACGCCGAGATCTTTTGCGGTAGAGACTGGGATATCCATCATCCTCACGTGGTTTGTTGTCTGCTTAGACTCCTTCGCCGGTTCTGCCCCTAGTCGTCGTCGTGCTGTTCTCCTACAGCGTAGCGCACGCTTTCATGACGGTGGGTCTTTTTGTAGACTTGAGGCACTCGGTCTTTGTACTATGGTGCTGACCAAATCGTCGTGATTGCAACGCCAGATTTACGAGACTTCGATCAACATGCTGCTCATGTGCTTTACGCTGGACGAGAACCTGCACGGCGGGCGAGGCAACTCGGCCCACGCGTCGGCGCCGCTGATCCGGTCCGTGAACGACCACTTGCGGCCCAAGTGGCAAACGGTTTTGTAGTTCTCTGATAGCCAGGATTTGAGTGCGTGCGCGCTATGCCGCGCTTTTGATCGCTTATATATCGCCGCTCGCGGCTGCTCCGACGCTGCTGCTGCAGTACTCGGAGTTTTTTCGCGTCAACTACGCCAGTGTCAATGCCATTTCGGTAGTTGCGACCGCACGAAAGGGCGCGTCTTCAAACGGGGCATGGCTACACACACACCGAGATGGCTCCACACCGTCCAGTGCATTGGTAGCATTGCCATTGCGTTGGCGGCGTTGGCAGCACGCGTTGTGGACGCTGCCGCGCTGCATCAGGCCCGCCTGGCCACTTGTTTGCAGACACATTTCGAAGTGCTCGCGGGTCAGCAGAAGCTCCAGCGTCAGGCTCGCGATCGAGCAATCCCGGCCGAGCAATCCGCAGCCGCACACACCCATCAGACGCCTTGCACTCACCTTCAACGACGTCGACCACACTTCCGTCGCCCCAGCTGCAGCTCGCATTGCAGCGAAGAAGTCCCTTGACATGGTTAATGCCAAATTGCCATCGCTCAGAGTGAGTGAAGCCTGAATCCCAGGCAGCGAACCCGTTGGGACAATGCGCGAGCCGCCGCCGATCTCCTCGACGGTCTCTGCACGTGTTCAAGCAGCGCGTGTATCCTGGCGCGTCCGTCTTTCCGCGCGCAAATCGTCGTCCGCAGCGAGGAGCTCCGCGTCGTCATCCTCTCTGAAGTGATATCCCTTCCATCTCGTTACTGCGATTTCGACCACAGAGAAAGAGCCGTTACGCCGCGCGGTGCAGCTGGCTTCGATTAAGTCGCCCGCCTGAACCGGTAACCTGTCAGAATTTATAGCGAAACGACACGACCGACGCATTCAAGTCCGCAGAGGCCCCGCTGCAGCGCGGCCTTCCTCGCCTCCGCCGCCGCGCAGTGCGGCTCCAGGCGCGGCTCCGCGAGCGACGACGCGGCCTAGGCCCGCAGCGTGTTACTGCGCGCTCGACGGCACACTTGTGGTCAGCGCGGAAGGTGTCGCATCGGCGTTGCGGGCAGAGAGTTTCACCTCGGATTCACCGGCACCGGCCCTGATATCCCGCTTACTCTGCGATCGCGTCCGTTTCGCGCACTGCAGCTGCCGTCACCTCCGTCCGAGATCGTTCCTCCCGCGGCGCAGCGGAGCTCGTGGTGCCCTGATTTCTAGATTTGCAGACATGGAGGCGCCGCCGGCCGAGCAGGTCGACGTCAAGGACGAGGACGAGGAGCTCAACGCCACCGACACGCCCAGGGACGAGGAACCAGACGCTCCGGAAGAGCAGCCGCACGCGAACCAAGTGCTGCAGCAGCTGCAGCAAACCCAGCGCCATCTGGAGGAGACGCCGCGCGCCGCGTCCTGCTCGTCGCTGTCCAGCTCCAGCGGCGCCGGATCGGCCTCGTCCGCCGCCTCGCTGGCCCGCAGAGCCTCGGCGCACGCGCGCGTCAACAACCCGCTGCGCGGAGACACCAACCTCAAGATCTTCTTGCCCAGCGACAGTCTGGCGCTCAAGGCCATCTTGTCGCCGCGCTCGCCGCCCTCGATCGCGTCCGAGGACGAGGCGGAGCACAAGGCAGCGGACGACGGCGCAGCCAACTCGGCCAACTTGCTGGACAAATTGCTGTTCCGCAACGGCGCGCCGGCACCCGTGACGCCGAAAAAGTCGATGGGAAGTATTGTGGAAGAAGACCTCGAGGCGGTCAACGTCGTGGTCATGAACACCAACCTGCCGCCCCCGCCGTTCGCGAATATGTACGCGTGTGAATCTTGTCGGGAAGATATCGGCTCGCTGCTGTCTAAGGGCCGCCACCACTGCCGCAATTGCGGCGGCTCATTTTGCGCGGACTGCACGACCAAGACCATCATCGTGCCGTACCAAGCTTATTTAACGCGAGGAGAGCTGCGCGTGTGCGACGGCTGCTACTATCGCATACAGAACTTCCAGAAGCAGGTGAAAAGCACGAGCGTAACGTGGAGCGGACTTCAGCCACCGACGAGTGAGGAAATTTTGCGCGACTTTGAGCTGCCGGAGGACGAGTCGCCCGTGTCGATTTTCAACTGCGCGTTGTTCCTGGAGACGACGCCATTTTACGGCCACCTTGTGCTGACTCGGAAGCGGCTGTGCTTTCAGAGCTACGCCGACTCGAAGAGGCGCAAAGTAGCGTACTCGCAGATTTTGTCGCTTTTGAAGCCACAGTTCTACTACATCAACGGGCTGCAGGTGAAGACAAAGCGCAAAGAGACTTTCTTCTTGGCTGAATTCAACGGACTGCGAGATACTTGCTTTTTGCGGTTAGACCAATTGATTCGAGCGTACCAAGAAGCGAGCAAGTTGACAGGGCCAGGTCCAGGAAAGTCACCAAGCTCGAAGGAGCTTCGGAAACAGGCGCTTGATCGCAGACGCTCATACAAGCTGATATCGGAGCACATTGTTTCAGTGGGGAGTACTGGAAGCGTAGGTAATGGTCCTCTTTCCTGCAATGGACCGCTTTCTTCTTCGTCGGCTATTTCCACAGTCGGTTTTATTGATGTGGACGAGGATGGAGATGCAAACGCGGAAGTTCCACTTAGTGATATTGTGGAAGAGGGTGGCCACACCGATGATGGCAAATCGACTGCGAGCGATGAAGAGCCATTTGAGTCGCTGCCTCCTGACTCGCTTCTCGAGAAGATGACGGTGCTATTGGATTGTGATATGCGAGCTGACGTTAAGCGAGTTTTCGATCTATTATGGAATGACGGCCCAGGCCAAGAGTTCTCCTACTCAAACATGGAGAAGGCACGAGATATCGATATCGACATAGAGTCATGGAAAGCCATTGATAAGAATGACCAAGCATTAGTAGAAGAGATCCGTAAGGGTTTTGAGATTTCGAAAGAGGATGACTACACTTTGTATCGTATCGTGCGATCTCAACACCCGCCTAAGACATCGTTTCCTGGTCTTCCACCGTATGCCGGATGCACAAGGACGCAGCGTTTCCGTCTGGACAAGAGTTCTAACGGCGGGGACAAGTGGGATCGCTTCGTCATCACAGAGCTTAACCGCATGAGCAAAATCCCATTCAGCGACTACTTTGAGGTGGAGATGCGATATGTGTTTTCTCGCGATGGTAATAACTACTGTCATGTGCAAGTTGGGTTGGTTGTCAATTTCCTTAAGGCAACGTGGTTCAAGTCGCAGATTAACTCGTCTACAAGGTCAGAGTCCAAAGAGGCATTGGAGGCGTGGGCCAAACAGGCAATCGAGTTCCTCGAGTCGCAACGGAATCGTGTGGTTCCGCTGTCTCCAACCCTTCGGGCATTGTCGGCTGCAGGCAGTTTCAGTGAACTCGAGTCCGACGCAAGTAGTACTCACCCGGTGCTCAAGCGTAGAGCATCAGGAGCACATCCTACGCTCAAGCGGGTCAAGAGTGGAGATACCCCAGTTTTGACTGCCTCATCCAGTGCTTCGAGTGCCATGGACCTTGTTCAGGCCCCACGATCACTCGTGCAGTGGCTGCTGCTCGGATTATTGCTGTATGGCCTCTTGCTCCTTCGTGGCCATCAGACACAAATGCAGCAGCTCACTGAGGCCACGATAAAACTCCTGCAGCACCTTCAGGAGCAGCAGAATATGATGCAGACCCAGGCACTCAATATGCAACCGAGCTGCGATGGTGTCTCGGTTGAAGCTGCGATGCAAACACTGTAGCGGTTTGTGGACGCCTCATCAGACTAGCTGCATGCAAACACATTTTAGATTGACACTATAAGCAAAATGAACTTTGAAGACTATTGTACAACACACTTACTACGGTAGATCCCGGTTATTCCAAGGAAATTTACGATCGCATCGTCTCGGCTGCAAGAGCCAACACGAAACGGCGCCAAAATGCATGGTAATTTCTCTATTAGGCTCGTTCTAGCTGTATGATTTGTGTAATGAGTCTGTGGCGTTGATAATTGATTCAAAAGGCAAAAGGACTTATGGGATCAATTTAACAATCCAAGATTGTGATTGACGATCTCGGCACAATCCAATATTTAATTGACAATATTGGCAATCTTACAATCGCAATCTATTTTTTCAAATCCCTGCACCCAGTGGCTCAAAAAATTGCGCGGCAGTACGAGAAGGATTGGCGATGGAAACGAATTAAAGGAGTTTTCCTTCTACGTTACCGCGGGCACGATATCGCAATAGCCAATCTTAAGCTACAAACGCACATGCATGTTCGACTGCCAGACCAACTTTTCCGCTTGGTTGTGGAGTTCTTGAAACCAAGAAGGGTTGCCGAGTGGGATATGGACGATTTACTTGAAAAGCTGTTCCTTAAGTAGCCCGTTGGTGAGATACACCTTGATCCTGTCGCTGTGAGGTAGTGGCAATTGTCGTGAAGTTTGTCAACGCACAATCAACTAAAACCCTTGAATGGCTTGCAGAAACTTGCTGAACGGTAGTAGCTAACAAACCTGAAGAATGGTTCATTAATTGTTGCCGAAGTCAGATGAAGAGGGATGTGTAAGTCTATTCTTTATCGGCAGTAGCAGTAGTTGTGTTCACACTTGTCTCCCGCCCATTTGCACTCTTGTCAACAACAACCTATGGAAGGGATCAAGTGAACCTAGATTTTTGATATTCATTTCTGCCCTTGCTGTCGACGAGCAGAAATGATTACGTGCTGCGCTCTTACTGCTCTCGTTACACCGAATGTATTCCGGTCCGGCGTTCGTGGGATTTTACCTCAAGGTACGGATACTATGCCACCGAGCTTGGCCACTGGGGTGCGCGTTCGAGCGAAAACGAATAGACGTCTTAAGCGAAGGTCGATGCAGGAAGAACTGTGTACTAAAGTCATTCAGGATATTATCCTGCAAGCATCCATGTCATGTAGAGTACGTTGATGCTTGCTCGAAAGCCTGTCGTCAGTATATTATCCTGCAAGCATCCATACATTGCAGAGTAAAATTGATGTTTGCTCGAAAGACTGTCGTATGATCGGTTCACGCGAAAGAGCTAATCAAGCTGGTTGCCCACTCTGGTTTTTGCCGCCTACTGCTCACTGCCTTCCAACAATACACCACGTCATGCAAGTCATTTCCACACTTGCTGCTGCATCGGTTGCGCTCGGAGCTGCTGCTACCAACGTCAACACTGAACACGTTCAACGTCAGCTCATTCTCGGTGGAGAAGAAGTTGCCGTCGGCGCGAAGACGTACGCGGTCGGCATCCGCCCTACGGTGGACAGTGGCAATTTTTGCGGGGGATCCCTTATCTCCCCAACACACGTGCTGACAACTGCTACCTGCTCCCAAGGTGACATTGCTGTCGCTGCTGTTGGTTCTCACTACATCAACGGCACGAGCGACGGTGAACAGATTAGGATCGTGTCAGGACAGCGCCACCCGCAGTATAACACCACCAGTGGCTCGTATGACTTTGCGGTGCTGACACTGGAGAAACCTAGCAAGTTCGCGCCAGTGAAGCTTCCTGCAGCAAATGATTCGGACATCATTCCTGGCATGTGGGCAGAGGTTATGGGCTGGGGTGACACCAGCTACCCTAACGGCGCTACCTCTAATGAGCTCCGTGGCGTCAAGCTGCAGGTATGGGACAACAATGATTGCTTGCCGGTGTTTCTCATTGATGACACGATGGTATGTGCCGGTGGAGCCGCTGGCAAGGATGCTTGTGACGGTGACACGGGAGCGCCGTTGATCAAGGAGAAGGGTCGGGGAGACTCGGATGACATCCTCATCGGTGTGTCGAGCTGGGACCATGGATGCGGCATCCGGGAGTGTACTCTCGTGTTTCGGCTGCTGTGGAGTGGATCAACTCCGTCACGAAGAAAAACTAGTCCTGCTCAGACAGACTACCACAACGTGACGAGTAGTATTTGACGGTTGTCATTAGAACTTGTTGCAATATGCGTTGAAGCGCTCTCCATTTCAAAATGCACAGTACAATCATTGCTGCCAGACACACGTTATACAAGTTTTTGACTTCGTGATGCAGTATTCTAATAGTCCTCGCAATTCTACAAGCGCAAACCAGGGCAAAAACAATGCTCGTTCGTATGAAAACTTTGAACCCGTGATGTAGTATAACATCCCTGATGACGGCCATGTGATTTCTTCTTCAGGGGACCCCATAACACTCGACTCCTTACAACCAAGTAAACCGATCGTGCTACTTGCCGATGGCGCCGTGGACCAAGGAAGGAAAAAGAAGAAGGGATCTGTAGTGGATACGTCGGTGTATGTTCCACCCAATTCTACAGCTGACGAGATTCCAGCACGCGTTATTCCCACGCGTTAAAGAGCAAGATCGCAACCAAAGACGACTGAAGTGAAGAATGAAGTAAAAACTGAGTTGCCGAAGGTAGAGCTGAAGACAGAGACAGAATAGGATTTTTTGCTGTCAATATCTTCATTTCATTGTGGATTCCTGTTTTGCCGAATGCTTGTGCTGCTTCTCTTTTTCTTGCTAAAAAGATGATGCACCAGGAAATCTACTTCCAGTTGATTTTTCTGCGAGCTGCCTCGCAGGAGGACGCACACAACCATACTGACTGTTATTATGATCCGCTTACGAATGTAAGGAGCGTCGCCGTTTTGGTATTGATGAGGCCCTAATCCGCTATGTAACTAGTACGAAGTAACGAAATGTCAAAGGCTTGTGACAGCAATGATTGTGTGTATTTCAAAATGCTGAGCGTTCTGACGCATAAAGCGAGAAAAGGTGTGATCACGATCTTCAAATACCCGTCTTGGTGAGGTTGGCTATGGGAAGCTGCTGGCCCTCCAGTGGAGTCAGGGACTTCGTGACAGAATTGATCCACTCCACAGCAGCCGAAACACGAGAGTACACTCCTGGGACACCGTCATTGCCGCAGCCATGGCCCCAGCTCGACACACCGATGACAACGTCGTCAGCATCTCCTCGACCCTTTTCCTTGACCAAAGGAGCACCAGTGTCGCCATTGCAAGCATCCTTGCCAGCGACTCCGCCAGCGCAAACCATCGTGTCATCAATGACAAACACCGGCAAGCAATCATTGTTGTCCCACACCTGCACTCCGACGCTGAGGAGTTCGTAAGATGTAGTGCCGTTGGGGAAGCTGGTGTCACCCCAGCCCATAACCTTTGACCACATGCCAGGAATGATGTCCGAATCATTTGCTGCAGGAAGCTTCACTGGCGCGAACTTGCTAGGTTTCTCCAGTGTCAGCACCGCAAAGTCATACGAGCCACTGGTGGTGTTATACTGCGGGTGGCGCTGTCCTGACACGATCCTAATCTGTTCACCGTCGCTCGTGCCGTTGATGTAGTGAGAACCAACAGCAGCGACAGCAATGTCACCTTGGGAGCAGGTAGCAGTTGTCAGCACGTGTGTTGGGGAGATAAGGGAGCCCCCGCAAAAATTGTCACTGTCCACCGTAGGGCGGATGCCGACCGCGTACGTCTTCGCGCCGACGGCAACTTCTTCTCCACCGAGAATGAGCTGACGTTGAACGTGTTCAGTGTTGGCGTTGGTAGCAGCAGCTCCGAGCGCAACCGATGCAGCAGCAAGTGTGGAAATGACTTGCATGACGTGGTGTATTGTTGGAAGGCAGTGTGCAGTAGGCGGCAAAAACCGGAGTGGACAACCAGTTTGATTAACTCTTTCGCGTGATTAGCTCACATGTAAGGTCTGTGGCACTTCCTGCGACTAAAGCCGGGATTCTACATGTACTTCGACTCGAGTATTTGGCTCGCTGTACATAGTAGGAAAGGCTCAAGCCGTATAACTTGAGCCTGTCGATTTGAAAACGTGTGGAAAGTTGGCGATGAATACGGTACGATGGCGGCATGCAATATCACACTACAGCCTATCCAAGCGATCGGGGTAAGTCTAATTGACAGGGTTTATATGCCAAACAATGGATAGAGTACGCTATAAAGAGCACGACTATGAATGAGTCGCTAAGCGTTTTTATCGTTTTAGATGCTCCTGGACTGAGTAATGCGTGCAGGCACACCGAAGAACACGATTTAATCGCGAAACGAGCACGCTTGCAGTGACAATCTAAGATTTATCGATTAAACGACAGTCTATCGAGCAGGCCACCGTACCGTAAACAGGCGTGTGCTTGAACTAATTCATTCAGGATATGTATGTAGAGTACGTTGATGACAGCTCTTTCCTGCTGCGAAAGCCTTCGCTTAAAACTTTTATTCGCTCGAATGCTCACCCCAATTGCCAAGTTCGGTGGCATAGTATATCCTATTCTGTCTCTGTCTTCAGCTCTACCTTCGGCAACTCAGTTTTCACCTCATTCTTCACTTCAGCCGTCTCTGGTTGCGATCTTGCTCTTGAACGCGTGGGAATAACGCGCGCTGGGATCTCGTCAGCTGTAGAATTGGGTGGAACATACACCGACGTATCCACTACAGATCCCTTCTTCTTTTGCCTTCCTTGGTCCACGGCGCCATCGGCCTTGCGTTTAGGCCGCTGCTTCTTTTCCTGATTTGCCTTCGTCTTTGCCTTCGCCTTCGCTTTCGTCTTCTTTGCCTTCATCTTTTTATCCTGCTCGTATGTAGGGGTTTTCGTAATCTGCAGCTCCTTCATTAACTGCTGGTAAGCGCTACTGTTTTCGTGCTTCAGCAACGCTGCTTGGCGGTCTAGCTCCTTCTCATCTTTATTAAGCTGCTGCTCATACTCCTCCCGCCTCTTGGTGGCTTTCAGCTTGCTCGCCTCATCTCTTTTCCGCTGTAAAGCGTCCCTGGCCATTTTCAGTCTCCCCACTCTGTTCGTGAACACCGCACTAGCTTCCAGCATACGCTTTTTCTCCGCTCGGGGACGTTCAGGTCCTTTCGGCTTCTCTCTCGTGGGCATTACCAACTTCTCCGCTCCTTTCACATCACCGGTGCAGGCTTTGCACTTGTGCGAGTCCTTCCTGTCCTCAGCGCGTTGCGTCTTCGAGTAGCTCGATTGGGTAGCACCAAAAGGCAACATTTGCAGTCCAGCATGTTTTTGGCTTTCAGGATTTCAGCTTGGGGCACTACAAGCAGCGGGAACCCGCACGCCGTGCAGCACGGGGGCATGTTTGCATTCGCCGGCTGTGCCTCCAATTGGCCGGCAGTCTCGTTGCTCTCCACCATTGGGACTTCGGGCTTGACCTCGAGTTTTCCGTCGACCGCCACGTGGGACTCGCCAACTTCAGATTTGACCATTGGGACGGTCTCCGTTAAGGGCGAAACTTCAGGTTCCGAGTTGTCGACATCGGCTCGGATTTGAGCGCAACCGATTGCAGGATCAAGTTGTCGTCCTCGCTCTCCGTGGAGCTGCCACCGTCCGAGGCGTAGTGAAGGGAGCTCAACTGATGGTGCGTGTGTAAGCTGGGAACTGAATTGGCCGGACTATAAATTGTATTGCGTCAACTGGATTGGCCGGACTATAACTCAATTCTCTACGTAATGCTGATGTTATTTTATTTATATTTGTGCCAATCTTAGTTTTTATCTAATTTTTAGACTAAATCAGTACATCCAAATGTACTGTTTGTGTTGTACTTGGGGTGATGTCGCTCACCCCACGGCTGCGCGCCCATTTATTTGGTTTAATGGTATTAATTTTAGTATTTTTTATTTTTATTTTTTATTATCCAAATACTTTAGGTCACCCAGATAATTATATTGAAGCAAATCCAATGAAAACACCTTTACATATTGTACCAGAATGGTATTTCTTACCATTTTATGCTATTTTAAGATCAATTCCTAATAAAATTGGTGGAGTTATAGCTATGTTTGGCTCATTAATAATTTTATTAACTATTCCATTTACAAATTCATCTGAAATTAGAAGTACTGCTTTTAGACCTATTTTTAAAGTTTGTTATTGGTTATTAGTTGTAGCTTTCTTATTATTAGGTTGGGTTGGTCAATGTCCAGTAGAATATCCTTATACTGAAATTGGTATTATAAGCATGATATACTATTTTTTCTTTTTTATCATACCGCCTGACGTTAACGCCGCCGCTTCCCCGCAGGGCGTCGTGGTTCGCGCGGTGTACGCTGTGGCCGACATGCACGGTCACCTCGTCCCGACGCCGGGGGACGTGGAGGGGGCAGCAACTGCGTTCAAGCAGCACAGCGTTGCAGACATCGCGCTGCTGTGGTCGCATTGCTGCCAGGGGTCATCTCGGGTCGGCGGTAAGGTGGCGGCGGACGTCGGCCTCCTGGCCGTCATTCTGTGGCAAGGCGCGCCGGCGGCGGCGACGGTCTCGCGCTTGCAGCAGATGCGCGGACCCGAGATCGTCATCGAGTTAAACGCCGGCCTGACACCAAGTGCAGGGACGGGCTGGAGGAGGCGCAGCGGTCCTACCTCGCCAAGGTAGGATCGCTCCGCGCCCTCCTCTTGAAGCTCTCGGTGGAGCTGTTGGGTGTGAGCGGTGTGTCCGCGCGAGCGGCACACAAGCGCACCGTGCACAAGGTCGGGGAGCTGCTGCGCGCGGGGCAGCTCAAGGTTTCCTGGATCGACGAGGAGCTTGGAATGCTGCCCCGCGCGCTGCAACGCAACACGTTCCTCAATAACTATTACGCGGCGGTGCTGGCCGAGCTGGCGCCCCTTGGCCGGTCGGAGTGGCAACACTTCGCCAAGCTCGACCAGGCCGAGGACGTGCTTGTCGCCGGCATTGATGGCGCCTCGCGGAGCATCACCGGCGTCGTCTACAGCCTGACCATGCGCAAGGTGGTGCAAGCGCTGCTGAGGGCCAAGGCAAGAGGAGTGGACGTCGGTAGATTCCCTACTAGGTCGTATGCAGGTCGGGTCAGAATTATAGGTCGCGTTACGCAGAGGTCGGCTACTTCCGTGGTCGGCAATTAAGGTCGGAGCAATGAGCATTGCAAGCCGCTCGACACCTTAAACTCCGTGAAGTTGATGGCCGCAAGTGCATCTAAGGCCGGCCAACACCTGTCGACATAAGAACTGAAGATGACTCCAAAAAGCAACTGCCACCGTTTAGCCGCAACGATATAGATTCATATTGATAGTCAGCTCAAACCGACATTAGCACCTCTGTTATTTCTCTTGTTGCTACCAGTCTGACCGAAATGGCTAGCCTGTCAGGATGTCCTCGGACAGTGGTAGATGGTGGCCGTGACGCCCAGCACGGACTCGACACCGGCCTCGATGGCCTGCGGCGACGTGGTGGTAGGTGGAGTAGTAGATGATGGCGACGTTGTTCATGGCTGTCGGTGGTGTGTTAGTTGGTTTGGCGGGTGGAAGAGGGAGGTGGTCGTTGGTGTTCACGGGGTCAATTGGAGAATGACCCGCTCGGTGCGAGCTCGAGTCGGTCACACTCGATTTGAAGCCTGTGACGTTCGACGAGTGGGCCGCATCGCCGAGGACTGCACTCGCCGTGACGTCCTCCTTTGGCTGAAGTACGGGGCTGTTGCTGTAGTTATGGTGCTCGGTCCGTGACTAAACACGTTAACCTGGCTGTCGTGGACATCGACCCTTTACTGTGAGGATACTGGTCGTAGATAATGGAACTAGGTTGGCATGATGCGAGCGTCTGCATCTGCTCGGTTTGGAAAACGCTCTTGTTGCAAGGACAAACAGTCCGCTTTAGTGTGTTCATCGAGAGCTCAACAGAACGTTCCCAACACCCCACCTGAACATGATCACGCTCATCAACGTGATCCGAACGATCTCGCAGGACTTCGTGACTAAGCTGGCAAATGCCGCTCATGGTCGTCGCAACAACGGTAACCGGCGCAGTGCAAAAAAAACGAAGTCGCCTAAAGGAGGCCAAGATCGAGCTAGCAGTGACCGCAACACCATTGACCCTCCCACACTTTCTACATCTAGCTCCTGCAAATGTAGTAAGTACAGCGTTTGTTGTTTTCACTACCAAAGTTTGCTGAGTTGCCGGTACCTCTGACTCGCTGCAATAGTCAGGTTTAAATGAAAAGTAAGGATTTGGCTCTGCAGCGTCCGTGTCTGGGTCGACCGAGGCCTCGGTACTAGTGCCTGACTCCCTCTCACTCCTTTGCCGGTTAAAAAAAATAGTACTGAAGACGAGCATGGCGAGTGTCGCGGGGCTCTAGCTTCTCTGACATGAACAAATGGTACTGTCGCGGCTTTTGTCGCGGATCTCCTCGCGGACCTTTAGTTTCTCCCCTCGAAGAGGGGTACGCCCCTTCTTCCTCACTTTCAGAGTCCGAGGCTCATCCGACTCAGTAAAGTTAATCAGCGCTTTGTGCGCTACGAACTAGAACTCCTGTAATTTCCTACATATATTTGACGTGTTGCCAATACTGTTAAGTGCATTCACAAGGACAAACTACGCGCAACACGAGCGGAAGCGCCCCTCAACTTCGTCGTTGTGACTTCTGATCCCGTATCAACTTACTCCAGGTCTGGCATGATGATTAGGTCGGCAAACGCACGCGATCTAACATGCCGACCCGACCTGTATACGACCTCGGGAAATGGCTACCGTGGACGTCTACCTGTTGGCGGACAAGGTAAACGCTCGCACGGCTGCGAGCATTGACCTCTTCAACGAGATGATCGTCAACGAGATACCCATCCACTTCGTGGACGATTCGTCCACAGTGCATGGGAAACTGTAAGTCTGCTTTATATTGTTTGTTGTTACTTTACTATTTTGTCGTCGATACTAGTGCACAGGTGGTGCTTCGACGACCGGGTCGTGATTACCGGGTCGGCTAATGTCAGCGTCAGGGGCATGGGGTCGAGCGACGGTGACGGGCTGCCCGTGCGCCCCACGTCTTGCGAAGACATGAAGTGGTCGCCTGACAGCCGAGCGATCGCGCTGCAGCTGAAGCTCGACATCCGTGTTGTTCCTGCCACGCAGCGGTGCGATCGCCTCACCAAGCATGCTCTGGTCTCCAGGACCACCGACGGACCGGCAACGGGGGGGCCGCGGACAAGCACAACGGCGGCTAACAGGTTCAGGTCAACCGATAAGGAGGGCGAGGACGGCAAGGCGGTACGTTCCAGGGCGGTATCTGCCGCGGCTCCTGACAGCAACGCTGATGCTTCACCGCCGGATTCGGATCTATCCGACTACCGGGGCCGCTGTCGGCCGAAGAACGCCGCAACGAGCGTACTGTCATCCAAAAATGTATTCCAACTCTTCTTGAGCGCATCATCTGCTTTTTCAAATGGGAACTGTTTCGTGAAGCTGTACTGCAATGCCTGCGAATTATGGTCATATTTGCGCTTGTCCGTCCAGCCCATGAAACTCGCTCCCGTCGTCTCGAAGTTCTCGTACTACGTTAACTTTCGGATCTCTTCGTATGACTCGCGCACCAACGCGTAGCCTTCTGCCAACGGAACTGCTCTAAAAGACGAACTCGGTGGAAGCCAAACAGGTTGCAAAAGGTGTTTTTGATGATAAGAAAATGAACTCGGGTAAAACTTACGAATGTTAAGAATACGTGAGCGGCACTAATTTGACCTAAAAGGACAGATCACGCAAGTGAATGCTGCAGGTTCTATGGATATTTAATCTTGAGCTTCATTCAAAATACCGACACAATGGCAACGCCGAAAGTGAGCTCATGATTGGTATTTACTTTTAACGTTACTCTTGACCTCAGGCGCTGGCGGGGGTACAGCATCCAACGACAGTGCGTCACGGAAACGAAAATCATACGGGACGTACTCGTAGCGTTGAATAAGTGCGTACGGGTGGCGCCACGCATACTCGAGCAGTTTCGCGTTCTCTTTGCTAGCGTAAGGTAGCAGCACCCCGAGGCTGGCATTGTCAAGCTCGTCATGGGAAGAGGTGATGCCGACATCCGCTGCTGTTGCAAAATCACCACGGTACCAGTTACAGGACTTTGGCAAATACACAACACGGGTCTTCTCGTCGTATCGGAGAATTCGACTTACAACTTGCCTGGTGGCTTCGTCCAACTGCGCATCTAGGCTGGTCCGGTCGTAGATCGGCACACGATCCGAGCACGAGTACGTCATGCAGTTTAGAGCAAAATTGATGCGAAAATCTGAGCTCCGTAGTGATAAACACGCTCGTGGATCGCTGCGGTCATTAAAGCGCGGAATCACCAACGAAGCCAGCGGTAGTCTCAGGGATGACATTGATGCCCGCAACACACAGTGCTCGATCTCTGCCAGGGAAAACACTAGCCCAGTTGGATTTTTCTCAGTCACACCCAGACGGTAGCTAGCACCGCTGAAGAAGCGCCCCCATTGTGTCTTGCCTTTGGGCAATAACCCCATCAAATTCGAGTGCACGATGATGAGGTGGTACAGGTTGAGAAAGAACACAAATCGATTGCCCTCACTTCGAGCTAATGGTAACAGATCCGCACGCTGGAGTAGCTGGACTTGGTCTTGTAAAGTGAGCAGATCGCTCACAAAGTCGAGATCCATACTATCTCTGGGAAACGATGCTTGGCTTTTGTTACTCAGCTTCAAGGCTTGCTTCAGTGCGCTTGAAACCAAGTCGAGCGGCCTGTTTAGAACGCAGCCGGTTGACACAAAGCAGGCACTAAGCTGCGAAGCATCTTTCACTGCCAAACGCATGGAACAGCAGTCATTCAGTACAAACTGCTTCCCGCCAAATGTGTCGGAGCTCCCAGCTAACGCAGATCGAGGTATTAGCTTGTTTTTCTCAACGAGTCGAGACATCAGGTCAAGCCACGGTCGTCGGGCTTCAGGCGAGACAAAGGCCAAGTGATGACATCGAGCCACCATTTCGATATGCAGCCAGTGGAGAGGGGTAGTGGATGAGCTGTCGTTTGAAGCACATGTGCAGGAGCATCGGCGAAAAGTAGGATCAAGAGTCGAAACTGTGAGCACATTGTCGAGCGAGATCGAGAACTTTGTCGCGCTGCTGTTGGATAGAAGCCGCGATAAGCGCAGTGCCCGACCTCCTTCATCAAGCATGAGCCACTCGTGACGCCATTGTGTACTGCTTAATACACGGACGACGTGCACTGCACCTGGTTTTGGAGGAGGGGGTACGCTAAGGTCAGAACCTCTCCCTGCCGAGGTAATTGATGACGACGAGAAGAGGAATGTTGATGAGCTGTGAGTGCCTGAACCTGCAGACAAGTATGGCCACTCGTGTTCCAGCGACAGCAACGACGGTGCAGTTGTGATCATCTCCAGCAAAGCTTTTTGGGCAGCAAAAAGCTGTTCTGGCTGCGGAAAAGGTTTTGAAGTTGAGTCACTGCCACCACTGCTTGTGTATTCACTTCTGCTGGCATCGTCGTCACCTGCAAGTACCTTAGCAATTGGCGTCGCTAGTAGTTGAATGTAATAGTTCAAGAATTCCCGCTCGCTCTCGATCGTTTCAAACTTTGCTCTTCTAGACCGCACAGTGATAGATGATGTTGCGAAAACAGAGCTCCCAGATTTCTTCCCGGCTTGTGAATAATCCTGGCGCTCCAAAAATGAAAGTGGAGCAAACGCTGACAACGCAGGAAGCAGCAAAACTCGCTCGTTCTTGGTCTTTCGGTCTTTAGTTGACGGCTTCCGGTATGAACGGCTGGTCCTCGAAGGCTTGGGCTCTTCTTCGGCTCTGTTTGTTGGGACCTCGTCAACATACTCGCGGACAACAACTACGTAACCAACTCGACGCTCGCGGTTTGTCTGGGAGCAGCTCAAATACTCGAACCATGCTGGAACGTGTACCTCGTAGTTTGTGATCTGCCGCTGAATATCTTCGAGCCGGGAGTAGATGTCTAGAGACTCGGTCGGGATGTGGAAGTTTACTGCTGACAAGCGATGGGGCTCCTGCACAACGTTGGAATCCTCGAGCTTTGGCTGTCGCTGTGAATGGCTTAGCTGAAAGCAGAACTGATACTTCTTTGCTCGACGCGAATGAGTGGTTGGAAGTTCTCTACTATCCTCTGCAGCATTCGGGCTGACAAAATAGGCAGCTAGATGCAGTGGCATATCTTCCCAGAAAACTTTCAAGTCGGTTGCTTTCATTCCAGGCACGTTTGTCATCTGCCAGCGCACGAAATCGAGGTAATAACTGTGGAAGTGGAACGAGTATGCGTCCTCGGTATTGAACGCGTACGCTGCACCATTAGAACCTGAGCGCCTCCGTTGAGCTGCATCTTCCTTGGACTCACCAAAATCCGATAGACCAAGCTCGGGTGGCTCCTGTCCTGCCGGGGTGCAGACGAACTGGTCGACCGCAGTGTAGAGTGGGAAGCTGATGTGTGGTAACTCGGCATCTTCCTTGTCAGCCTCGCTTTCGTCTGACTCTCCGAAGCTGTAGTGAAGTCCACGCACAAGCGAGCGCAATATACTCAAAAGTAGGTTGCATCCTCGACCGGTAAAGAATCCGAGGTGCATGGCACGTGGAACCTCGCCTCCGATGTAGAGTACACTTCCTTCAGGCGGGGTCTGCTTGAACCGTAGCTGAAGTTGCACCCAAAACAATCGATTCTTGCCTTCAAACAACTCAGTTCTGATTGTTGTGGTGGTCCGATTAGCTGGTGGCTCGCCATTTAAAGCTGACGGGTTTAGCAAAAACAGTAGCTTGCCGCGCACGAAGTCATTCTCGAACGCATACGGTTCACGCCCATTAGGTAAAAGCTCTGATGCTGATTGTGCTGTGTAGGGCGGGGTGGACGAGCAAATTACCCGACCCGCAGAATCCACGGGAAGCTCGGCTAGCTGTAGCGTTGGTTTGGTGTCGGTAGCGGGCAGTGATCTGTTCACGAGTTGTCTTAAGGGTATTGATGTGGGCTGAATGCCATTGACGCTGTCTGTTTTGGCTTGATCCTTTTCATCACTTACGGCGAATTCTTCCTGTTGTGGAGCCTGAAAGACAGGCTCATTTTCACCGCCATTGCGAGACGGTCTCCAGAGCGGCATTGTTCACGAAGACGCAGTGACAGCCACACTCCCTTCAAGTAAAATTTACAGGAGTTTGTTCGTGAGAGCAATTTGAGAAGTGTTGTGAATGTTGGAGGTCACTGTACAAGGTTCTTGGACGCACAAAAAACTTGCTCCTGGAGGGCGAGGTCAATGACAAGACGTGCGCCAGGGACTAGTTCCTGAACGTTGACACGATCCGGGTAAGAGAGCGAGGAGGTTGCTGCGCTGAATTGCCTGGTAATATTTGCTTAGTCAGTCTTGCGGAAAGACGAACTAGGACAGCAAGTGATGAACTCACACGAAAGCTCAAATGACTTGCCTTTTATTTAGCCAGACAGATAGGCATCGGCTCAGGACGGAAAGCACGATCTGAGGATAAACGGATTGACGATCAAAGCTAACTTTGGGGGCCAGAGTACTGCGGTGACATCTGTGCGTGTTTAGCCACAACTTCTAAAGAAATGCAGAGTCAAGGGGCTAGTCTCATAACTATCCGATATCTATTAGTTTGAAAAAGTGATTCATGCGTTCTCCTCCGCTGCCAGCCAACCTAAGCTAGCTAGCTGTACTGTCCTGGGGGGCTGGAATCGCGCCGCCGAACTTGAACTCGCGCTGATTCATCGCACAACTCATCTCGTGTCAGCGTCTTATCCTTGCCGTTATTTTTCTTCGGCACTGTGGGCTCAACTGCATCAAGATGGAATTTGGCCACCACTGCCGCAACCACCGTCTTGATCTCTGCCATAGCAATGTCAGCTCCTAAACAGGCTCGCGGACCACCGAGAAACGCGTTGAACTTGTAGCTGGAAGTGGGTCGTAGTTTACCGCTTGCTGTGTCAATCCATCGTTGAGGTCGAAACTGTGCGCTGTTGGAACCCCACACATTCTCCCGTCGAGCCATTCCATAGATGTCCATCGCTACCTCTGTTCCAGCGGCAACAAATGTGCCGTCAGTCAGAACAACGTCTTCTCTTGCTCGACGTCGAACGAATGCTTTTGCTGGATACAATCGTAGCGCCTCCTTTAATACAGCTTCCAGATGAACAAGGGATCGGATGTCCATGCCTTCTTCTCTACCTTCCTGAAGTTCTCGAACAAGTTTTTCCTGTTCTTCAGGGTGTTGAGCGAGACAAAGCAGGCACTTGCTTAGCGTGTGAGCCATTGAATTCCTTGCTGCCACCACGAGACTAAGCACAAACTCAGCCAAGAACTCTGGGTCCTTCGAAGTCTTGCTGCTGCACTTTTGCCCCATTAGAAGGTCCAGCATGTCAACGCGGCTTCCGGCGATAGGGTTATCGCATCCGCTGTCATCTCGACGTCTTTTTCTCTTCACTTCAACAGCTCCGAAAGTTATGGTGTTTACCACTGCGCTGCTGCGACTCAATGCTGCTTCACTGCCCACATCAAGAAGTCGTTCCAGTTTCCACGCAACTGTAGGTCTTCTTGATCGCTCAGCAACACGCTTTTGAATGTCATCAACAGCTTTCTCAAGATCGCTTGAGTCACCACAACGAGAACGCAGTGCCCCAAGCTGCAAACCAAAGCCCAACTCAGCAAACACCTCCATCGCGAATTGGCGCATTAACTTCGCCACATTCAACGACGCACAGGTCCTAGAATCTGCTTGATCTTCTAGAATCTTCAAGAGCGACTTAAGATGGTGCTCGACCAGCACTGTAGCTTGTTGTCGTAAAGCTGGTGAGCGCAGCACGCTGGCTGCGAGCTGCCGCTGCATATGCACGGACGGACGGAGATTTCCGCTGCACACCAACGCAATAGCTCCACCGTGCACATCACGAGCCAGTCCTTCTGCCTCACAGTCGATTTTGTCGAATTGCACAGCGAATGTCCTCTGGATGTCCTCGAACGCACCAGGAGAGCTAACGACGAGCACGTCGGGGCGTCCCGGAACATGCAGTAACCACGGTTTACCATGGAACCTCATGGTCATCGCGAACACCCAGTCGTAGAATGCTGGCGAACCTTCGCTCGGTTGGTCGGCCGTCATCCCCACTCGAACCAGCGTCTGCGCGCTCGATTCGGTCGGCAGTGAGTGATAACCTCGAGGTGGCAGTGGTGTGCTCGTCCAGGTCAGCCGTCGCTCTCGGCCTTGACGCATTGCCCAGAACACCACAAGTGCCAATGTACTACCCAGCAATGGACCCGGCGAGATGGTGACCAGCCCTCGAGCATTCAGCAAGCTGCTCGGCATCATCCACCAGTCTGCGAGGACGAGAATCGGAGAATGACGCCACGAGAGACAAGATATGCGCACACCAGGCGGCGTGCGGGGGTTACGCTGAGTTGGAGCCAGCGATGGCCGTTCGAACGGCTGGAAGACACGTTGAAGCTGCATCCCAGGCGCAAAGTGACACCGCGGCGTGCAACTCGAACGCCGTCAATGGCTGCACCTCATCGTCGCCCTGGCAACGTCTGCTCCATCAAAGGGAAGCCGCAGCTTCCGTTCCACAACCTGGGACGATGCAGCCATGGTACTAAGATGGAACAGCAGCAGAAGGAGGCATTGGAGACAGCACGACGCCGTTCACGTGCACTGCACAAGTTGCACTGCACTACCAGCAAACCCTGCGATGTGCGTGACAACACTGTAGCCATTCTAAGTTGCGACACAATTCTCAGGACAGATAGACCGTAGCACTCGAATACCACCGAGTTCACTTGATTACAGTATGCGACGCATTAAATACGACATTCATAGCGGGACAGAGAGGGACGGCCTCCTCCCCAGTCAACGATGGCACAGGAAGAGACCGAGACGCCGCAGACGAATTCGCGTGTGCAGCTCGAGGAGAAGCCGTCGACGCCTGCAATTGAATCCTGCGAGTCTCTGCAACGTCGCGTGCTCACTGTCGGCGACGGCAACTTTTCGTACTCGTTGGCGTTGGCCAAGCAGCACAAAAGTCGGGGAAATGACTCGCTGCAGCTGACCGCCACGTCCTACGACAGCTACGAGGAGCTGGTGGGCAAATACCCGGAGTGCAAGCGCATTTGCGCTCAGCTGAAGGAATTTGGTGCGTCGGTTTTGCATCGGGTTGACGCGACGAACATCTGCGAGTCGCTAGTGGCGGCAGGGGCAGAGAAGCTCAAGTTTGACTCGGTGGTGTTCAACCACCCGCACTGCGGAGAGGAGAACGTCCGACGCCACCAGAGTTTGCTGTCGCACTTCTACGCGTCGGCATTGGAGGTGCTGGAGGATAAGGAGGACGACGAAAGCGGGATTTACTTGGCCTTGGCCGAGGGACAGCCGGAACGGTGGCAGGCGGTGGAGCGAGCGCTGAATGCAGGACTAAGGCTGCATCGTCAAATTGACGATGTCGACAGCGACGAGCGGTTTGGAGTCAAGTATGAACGCAAACGACACCAGAACGGCAAGTCTTTCCATCAGGTTACGCTGCATGGCGAGAAGAAGAAGCAGGCAAGCACGTTGTTTATCTTCCGACGACAAAAAGCTGACGCGAATACGCCGGTTGTTTCTGCATCTGCTGCGGTAGTGAACGTGTCTAAAGAGAAGGAGAAAACGGTGTCTCGTAAGCGAAAGGCTGAAAGTGAATTGCTGCTGGAGTTCGCGTGTACGCAATGCGAGAGAAATTTCAAGTCTTCTCAGGGATTGCGGACCCATGTTCACATGGTGCACGAACTGGAAGGTGGCGCGCCGAAAAAGGTTCTTCTGCCGTGTGAGTTCTGCGACCGCACTTTTAAGAAAGAGGACGCCAGGAGACAACACCAACTTGCAAAGCACGGCAAGGACCCGCTCATTAAACCGGACTGGTACGAAAAGCAGCAGGCTGCGACAACAGCTTCAACTTCAGATGTGAGTACTGCCTCTCCTGCTCCAACACAAGAGTCCGTAGCTTCATCTACACCGTCAACAACAGAACCTCCCCCAGAATCGAAGACATGTTCAATCTGCCAGCTCTCGTTCTCGAATCGCCAAGACTTTGACGCGCACTGGCAGAAACTCCAGCCTCGCGCCGCTGCCAAGCGCAAATGCTCCTACTGCAGTCGCGAATTCGACGAGGAACGCGCTCTACGTCAACACCAAAACTTCTGCAGCCAGAGTGTCCCCAAGGTAGCGAAAGACTAATAGTAATACACCAAAGTGTCCTCATCGCAATTTCAAGAGGACACCAGTCAACATGGCTACACTTGTCCCCCTCTAAGTACGACCGGGGAAGGTTACACTCCGTACCCCACCGTAACCCTCACTCCAGCAGCCATCGCGCCAAAAGTTCCGCCATGACCGAACCGGCGGCAGGGAAGACGTCCGCCTCTGCAGCTCCAGCGCCCGAACCGCCGGCCTCCACGTCGTCCGCCGCAGCTCCCGACGAAGCCAAGACGCAGACGAAGGTCCCCGTTCAAGTTTCGTCCTCCAACTCGGAGCAGAAGCCGCAAAATGAGTGCGGACAGACGACCCAAGCATCGGTCGGCGCCGTCACAAAGCCGTCCGCCGCCGCAGCGGCTCCAGAGCCCAAAGCCGGCGAAAAAAAGCAGGAGATTCAAAATCAGCAGCCAGAGGAGAGCAAGAAACCTCCTCAGCAGCCTCAGAACGTGAGTGCAGCGGTCTCCAAGACTGCGGACACGAAGTCGACCGGTTCTGCCGGATCTGCGGCGTCCAAGCCCGCTGCAAACGCTACAACCAGTGAAAAGGCTTCAGAGTCGGCTGCTAAGGCTGGTGGAGAGGCTGCTCCTGCTGGAGCGGCTATGGATCGAGCTTTGCGGGCTCAGGAGGAGGCTCGGAGGCTGCAGTTTGCGCTGGCGCAGCAGCAGGTTCAGCAGTACCAGGCCATGACGAAGCAGCTCGAAGCACAGTCAGGAATTGCGATGACACCGTCCAGTACCATTGGAAGTACTTCGACGACGATGGCGGGGCTGGCCAAGACGTCCGAGGACCTGCAGAAACTCAGACAGGAGCAGCTCGCCAGATTGCAGCAAAATGTTCAGCGCCAAGCGGCCTTGGCGGCTCAGGCAGTGCAGAAGAGGTCAAACGAGGAGTGGCTGAGGAACAAGTTGCTGCTGGAGCAGGAACACTTAAGGTTGCTGAGACTACATGAGCAACAGCTTAAACAGACAGGCAAGGGAAACACAGTGACGACTGCGACTGCGACGTCGATCGCGGACAGTTTGTTGGCGCAACAGCAACAGGTTATCAGACAACAACAACTGCTCAGGGATATGCTGCAGAAACAGCAGAAGCAACAGCAAGCGCAGTTACAACTTCAGATGCAGTTACAAAAAGGAGAGGAGAAGACAACTACAACGACAACAGCAAAAACCGTGACTACATCAGCGGCAGCAAAGATTCCATCGAAGACGTACCCCGCATCAACCCAGGCATACTATACTGTGAAAAAGCGGAAGCTGAAAACCTCATTCGACATGGAGCTGGAGGCCCTGGCAAAAGTGTGTATTCGAGTTGCCAATGCGAGAACGGATTGTGAAATGCGACTGGCTCTGGATAAAATGACGACTTGGCTGCACCGTTGTACGGAGCTGATGCTGTTGCAGATTGCCCAACGAGACTATCGGGATTCGTTGGCACACCGTCGGCCCATGTTAGTAGAGCAAAATCGCTGGGCTTTGGACCTCCAAGTGAAGTCTGAGTACATTACGCAGAAAATTGCGCAAATGTTGGCGTTCTTTATGGCACGGGAGAAGAACAAAATTGCCCAGCAGCAAGCTGCTGCAAAAGCTGCGGCTGCTGCCTCCTCTGCTGTTGCTAGTGCTGCTGCGGCGACTTCCACCACTGCGACAGTGGGTAAACTGTCATGTGCTCCATCAGCCGCCGCTACGGGTACTAATGCTGCCAGTACGGCCACCACTGCTATCTCTCCGGGTGCTAATAGTTCGTCCAAAACACCAACTAGTACTTCTACGACAACTCTTGCTGCTGGAACTACTGCTACAACAACAACAACACCAGCCACTCCTGCTGCCGAGACTACCACCGCCACAATAACGACGACGACGACGACAAACACTACCGACGCCGCCAAAGCCAGCGTTGCTGCTCCTCCTCCTACTGCTGCTGAAATCACTAAGGCGCCTACTCCAGCCGGAAGTGCTGCTGCTGCGGCGACTCCAGGAACTACCACCACCGCTACCGTTGCGCCAACTGGAACAACCACCCCCGCTGCTGCTGTCACTACTGAAACTGCAATCACAGCCACCGCTGTCGCTACTGGACGTACCACAACTACTACTGCTGCGACTACAGGAACTACGACCGCCGCCGCTACCGGATCTACAAATGCTCCGAAGGTGCCTGCTGCGGTGACAACAACGCCAACTCCAGCAGCAGCGTTTCCGACCACTACGATTCTTGCCCCAGCCGTCCGTATTCCTGTCAAACGTGACATGGCGGCAGTTGAGCGTGAGTACGCGGAGATAAAGGCTCAGTTGCAGGCCAAACAGGTTGAGACTAATCAGAAGGCCAAGGCAAAACGAGATGCTGCCAAAATCGAAGCTTCCAAAGCTGTTGATTCTACAACGGCGGCGGCGATGCTGGCAGCGAGTTACAAGCGTCCGCTGCAAGTTGAGATACCTGGCTTTGTGAAGAAGCCACGGACAGATGCTTATGGAACTGGAAGCTCTACAGCTCAGTCAACAGTTTCAACTGTGTATCGACCTCCAACAGCAAAGATACCTCCGATCTCTCCTCGCGTTGCACAACAGTTTTATGACCTCGATCTGTCTACCCGAACGAGTTCCGAATCGGAGGATAAGATGTATTTGCCTCCCAAGATCATTTCGAAGATAATGTACAAAGCACTGCCTGGATCACATGAAGAGGAGGAGACTAATAGTGCACCTGCTGGAGCAAACACTAAGCGCGAAGGCCAAGCAAAAGTTAAGGGCACTGCACCAGCTGCCTCGCCTAGTTCGACTACGTCACACAGTGTTTCGGAGCACGATGATCCGATTAGCATCAGTGATGACGCAGTTACCTTGATGCAAGAATGTGTCACAGAGTTCCTGCTGTATTTTACGAGTGAAGCCCGTGATCGATCTATTATGCAGAACCGACGAACGAAAAAGGGTGTTGGCTTGTCGATCTCTGGAGCTAACGTGGTGGAGAGTATGGAGAACCTTGGATTTACGTCTTATGCCCGCGTGCTGGCGGGATACGATGAGAAAGTTAGGGCCAGTCAGGATGCTGCGGCGCGTAAGAAGATGGAACGGAAGAAGCTCATCCAGCAGCAGGGACTGCAACGAGCTTCAGCGGCTGCCGCTGCTGCAATCGCCGCCAATGCCGCGAAAGCAGCAGCCGCGGGGAAGAGCGCCATTTCCCCACAGCCGTACGCGAGGATTGGAGTTAAGCCTGCTGTTGCTTCGCCCCTGGCACGTCCTGGTATGGCAACCAATGCGGCGACGATATCAAGACCTACTGCTAGCTTCCCGGTCTCGAGAGTAGCTGTTCCAGCCGCAAAACCAATAGTGGTCACAGCAGCTCCTGCGTCAAAGCCCGTAGCGTCGACATTGCCAGCAACTACGAAGACTACGATACCGGCTACACCAGCAGCTACGAAGGCTACAATACCAACAAGTACACCCTCAGCCACACCAGGATCAACCGCAAAAGATACGGCAAAGACGCCATCGACATGAGTGTATGATTTTGAGTGAGAAGTACAGACGGAAACGTTTTGATTGCGTGGCAGTAACTCACTTACTGGGTTTGTTCGTGTTCGCTGCATGGAGCTGTGGCCTCTGCGATTCTGCTGAGACTGAGCTGCCTGACCTTCCTGCTTATACCTACCTATCTATGACCAGGATGACGTCGGCTAAACTCGAGCTCTCCCGTTCGCTCTTTAAGAAAAACACACTGACGCACGCATGCACAAACACAAAAGAAAGTCGAAGAGGGAGATGATAGCTGGGCTGGGCTGGATAGGATGGGATGGCGCATTTAGGTCGGAGCTTGCTCAATTATCACGCTGGAGGCGTCTCGGTCGATGAGAGACCGACTGATATTTACAGGTTCTTCGTGTACTTCTGCGAGATCTGCGACCGCATTTCCCAAGACGACGGCGACTTAAAGTAGCGCAGCATGTCCGCTTCAGTCGGTTGAGCCGTTGCCGAAGCGGGAAGCGCTGCAGCTGGGGCAAGACTGGCCTCGACAATTGTACGCAGCTGCAGAGTCGTCGCGGAGAAAACAGAAAAGTAAATGGTAATCCGCGTACGCAGGCGCTTCGGGTGGCGGCCACGACGGCCGAGCGGTTCCTCCTCTGGTTCTTCAGGAGAGTCCTCCGCCTCATCCTCCTCCAGTTCTTCCTCTTCCTCGTCGTTTTCTATTGCCTCCAGTTCATTGTCGTCAGGCCAGCGCATGAATTGTACAGCTACAGCGCTACCGTTCGAGTCGCCAATACCACGCACACGCCACGCACGATAAGCCATTAGTGAACGCTTGCGCGACCAGCCAAAGGGAAAGTAATCTTGCGGAAGCACCACCGTTGGTTCCTGTTGATCCAACTGCAACAGGAACACCGCATCTGCAGAAACCACACTGTTCGGTAGCGTAAGGGTCATGGTCGTATCGGTCTCCGTGATATGGAAAGTCTTAGTCGTGTGCGCGTGAATGCACCGTGCTAGCCACGACAACGATGAAGCGGCTGTAGCCGATCGAACCGATGCAACGCGCTGCGGTTGCTGCAGGTGGTGCTCATCCGCTTCGCCTTGGCGGTTCCACTCGCCGGTCAAACCCGTTGCACCTGTAAGCGCTGCCTTGCGTAGCGAAGCCGCAACCTCCAAGTCCTGTGGCGACGGCACTGCATCCTGGATGGCACGATAATAATCCGCAAACACACTCATGTACGGAAGTGGGCGCAAAGCGCCTTCTTCCTTGTCTCCAGCTTGCTGCTGGTCGTCGTCATCCAGCACGACCCACCAAGGCTCCTGCATTAGCCACGGCTCACAACTCTTCAGCATCTCATACAAATCCCACTCGCCCTCATCCGCAGACTCAGCGTCACCCCAAGACTTGTGCATACTACGCGGTAATCGCGATACCTGGGCCTCGACAGAGTCATTCAACAAGTCCACGAGCTGCGCATAAGCAGCGAGCACACCGCGTCCAGCTTGAGCGCAATCGTGCATCTTCTGACGCATGTCCTCCAGCAGTCCAGCACTCACCAGCGAAGTACAAACCGTCACCAGGTTCGAGCACAAATACAGCAGCTTTGGGTTGCTCAAAGGAATTTGCACTAGCGAGCATTTCTTGCGCTGGACTCTCGGCATCTGGCTTGAAGCCGAAGCTGGTGGTGTCGTCGGCACTGGGGGAGTGATCATCTCGAACGAATGACGATAAATCTTAGGTGTCGGCTCCGTTTGCTTTGATACTTCTTCGAAGCGGTGGATACGTTTTACGATAGTGAACGCGAGCTGCAGGATACGTGCACGACGGTAGAGTTCACTGTCCGTGGGAACGGGGGCCACCATCGGAGGCGAATAGCCAGGAGACGACACCGGTGAAAGCGTAGGGTGAATTTTTTCGGACGCCTCAATGGCAGCAGTGATAGCCTTGTCCGAGTCCGTGGAGCGATTACGTTTGCGATTCAGATAACTATCAGGCGAAGATCCAGGCGACATCATCATCATTGGGATGCCACCTCCCTCAGGCATGCCTTGCAAACTGCTCGACCACGTGTCACGCCTCGCGTACGGGTACGGCCTAGCGGAAGCATACGCGTGCTGGTGTAGTGCTGCAGCAGTAAGACGCGTAGTAGTGGGAGTAGGAGCTCCCGAGCCAGATGATGAAGTCACAGAGCTGGAAGACGACGGAGTCGAGCTTGCCATAGGCGTACTAGTGTACGGCGAGCGATTCTCCAGCCGAAGCTGCATCATACCTGTAATTGGGGTAAGTACAGGGACTGGCCTTTGATGCTGGCGTGGCATGCTCATCGGGTTCGATACAGGCATCGGTAACGCTGCAAGTGACGACCGTCTGGTGTGGAATGGGCGGTTGCCTCCTGGTGCTCTTGGCGTCCCGGAGTTTAGGAAAGATCCGACACCAGGTAGCGACGGCGTTGAAGCACGGTTCTCCTGGAGTCCCTCAAAATGTGGTGGGTGCGTTGATGACAGCGATAGCCTCTGAGGTTGCTGGAACTGTTGCTGCTGTTGCTGCTGCTGCTGCTGCTGAAGCGTGGGGAACGATATCGTCGAGAAATAATCCGTCTTCAGCGAAGCCGAGCGCGTCAACCGCTTCCGTTCGCGCCGTGCAGGGTCTCGTTGTCCAGCCATAAATCCCGTCGGCGGCTGTCGTTGCTGCTGCTGTACAGCCGCATACATGGCAGCAGCATGGGCCGCAGCAGTATTATTTCCCGTCGCGCTACCCAGCAGCTCATCAATGCTCCTCCCGCTCTGCGTCGATCCCGGAGAGGACACAGCACCCGGTGGTCTGGCAACGGGCATCATCGGCTGTTGCAAGTGGATCCCCATGGGCGCGTTCGCCACTCCACCTCCGTTAGCCAGCGCTGCTTGGTTCATCGGCGAGCGGAAGGTCTTCCTGGCCTTGCGACTCGACGAGATCCTGAAAGCGGGCGACGCCAGCGCCGCCACACACGTCAACGTGTTGGCATTGCCACTGGCGCTTGCGTCAAAAATGTAGACCTTGAACACGTGCAGGTTCTTGCAATTGAGTCGCGACGACTGCCACCCGTAGTGCCACGACTGGCGGTTGCCATTGAGCAGGAAGCAGGTGCTGCCACTGCCGCCGGCCGCAGCTCCATTGGGCACCGCCGTGCCGCGGAACCAGCGACCGAACGGTTGGTCGGGCATCTTGACATCGTCGAAAAGCTCCTGCCGAGGATACTCCCGCCCCACGACGAGACTGCTGCGGCCCAGACTGGTGTCCACCGCGGTGGACGCCGTGGGGGACGGCAGCGTCTTGCTGCTGGCCGGGTGCTGCTTGGCCACCTCCTCGAAGCGGCCCAGCACCAGCTGACAGTTGGACAGAAAGCACTCGACCACGAGGCCGGAGCCGCAGAAGCTCTTGGGGTTGTGTCCGCCGCAGCAGTGCGGGAAGCAGCGGAGATTCTACCCGGTAGAGCAAGGTAGGGGGAAGGTAGAACGCAAAAACACCGTCAGCATTGGCATGTACCCCCACGGGGGTTACACTTTTTGCACGGCAAAGGTCTCACCTTGTGGCCACTCGCTTTGTTGCTTCTGCTCGGAGAGAGAGAGGGGAGCATCACAGATTTTGCGCCACCGTCAGTGAGTGGTTGCAACCCTTTTTGCAAAAGGTTTTGCGAACGCTTTGCGCCAAACGGTGGCAGACGCACCTTAAATACTCGCTCGTGAAGAGCTCCTTCTCGCACTGGTTGTGGATGAAGCGGCAGGACACGCGCTCGGCGTCGGCCGCCACGCTCTCGGCGCCGGCGCCGTCCGCCGCGAAGGCGCCGTAGCTCGCCGGGTCCATCCACTGGGTCTCCATGCCACGACTGGCGGCGCGGACCTTGGCGCTTCGCCTCTCTTTCGCTTGTTCCGCTCCCTCGCCGCCGGCTACGCCGCGCCGCGCCCGATAGAGAAAGCGGGAGGACGCCCCGTCTCTCGCGCCTCCTGCTCTCTTCTGCCGAGGCCAGCGATGGGCCAAAATGGCGTCGCGATGTGGCGACGGCTTTTCGGCCAGTCAGAGGGCGCGGCGGCCGCGGGATTCGGCCAATCGCCGCGCGCCGCCGCGGACTTAGTGAAACGGAGACCGTGCGCGCACAAGCACCAACATTACTGCAAACGTCTGCAAAGTCTGACACGCCGCAAAGTGCAAATTGCAGCGCCGAGCTTTTGCGGGCCTTTGGCCACTGCGCCGCGCTTCAAAGATCGCCGCGTTCCGCCGCGGTGAGTCCACGACGGAGGTCTCCACACCGAGGGTGGACCTTCTGCCAGCCGCGCTGCACCAGATCAGGCGCAGATCTCGCGCGCGAGCCGACAATTGCGTCGCAGTGCGGCGTTCGCGGAACCCGCGCGTGCCGCTCGATGGGCGTGAGGCCGCCGGCAAAAATTAGTTGCGCGTGGTCGCTGCGCGGGACTCGGCGCGAATTGCGGCGCCTTGGGAAGCCGCGCCGGCGCCGCGAAGTGTCCTCGCGAGACACTCGCATAAGCAATCTGGCGTCGTGCTCTCGCGGCTCCGGCTTGCAAATCGCCGCGTGGGCAGAAACTTCGCGCACGCGAGGCTGCGGCCGACTCGAGGTCGTCGCTCGCTAAGTTTAGTGCCAAGCCCGTCGAGCTGCAGCGCGTCCGTCGACCTGCAACGCTAGACTCCAGTGCCGAACCATTCGCCGGCAACTTCAACTGGGCCACTGCGGTCACCGCGTGCCACTTTGCACGCGTCGAGGCCTGGCAGCCACACGACCGCCACCATGGACCCGGCGGCGCAGCTCCGACGTCAATCCAGCGGGCCCATCGCTGCGACGCTCGCGCGCGGCTCGTCCACCCGCCAGCGCGCGACGCTCGTGTTGCCTCCGAGCAGCGCGCGAGGCGCTAACGCGGATGCGTCGCAGTACTTCTCCATCGAGACGCGGCTGGAGCTCAAGGCGCGGCTGGCCAAGCTGCAACTGCAACTGCGTCAACTGTTGGTGCAGTCCAAACTGGCCTGGATGCGCTGCTTCGCCGAGTCGGACACGCCAGGCTCCGGTCGAGGTGCAGCCCTGCAGATGGTACAGCTGGGCGAAGCCTTGACGGCGAATCTTTCGCGTGGCTTCGACTTGGCTGCAGGCACCGCCACCGCGCCGCTGTCCGAGTACCAGGCGCTGGTGACACAAGTTGAGGCCGAAATGGCCAAGTTCCAGCACCTGGTGACTAATGTGGCATACGGCAATTACCCGCGAGCGCAGTTCCAGCAGTTGGCAACCAACAGAACGGATGAAGATGACGACGATTACGATGACGACAACGATGACTCTGCAAACGAAGACGAGGATCAAAATTGTGAACAACAAGACGGAGTCGTGACGTACCTGAATTGCCCCATGACCGTCGACCTACCGTCCATGCAGACATATTGCAAGTATGTAGCTCCTCCGTATTCCTCGTACCTCCCCAAGAACAAGATGGCGGCAGCAACAGGGAAGAAGCGCGTCGTGTAGCACGTTGGCAAACACCCTATATATTTATACACACTTACCATTGCTCCCTCTGCTTGACTCCTCGACACCTTTCCGATTAGCGCCCCACGCCTAGCAGTTGCTGCTGTGAAGCCTGGAAGAGCTTCCTTTTCGTCTTTGCCAGCTTGTGCATCTCGCTCGTATTCTTGCGGAGGACTTCCAACACGAACTGCGAGCGGCCAGGATCTAGTCCTGCTATCTTATCATTCAGGTCACGCCTGTGGTTCGCCAACTCTTCACGCTTTAAGGCCAACGCGGAGATTGAGGCTCCACTATCACTCGAGGGGGTGCTGACCATCGCCGGGTTACTCGTTGATGCCTGCTGCGACTGAAGTGCCTCCTCACGACTGCGCACACGGGCAAAGGCATCTTCAATGCCGCCCAGCTCAAGCGTCTGCATACGCACAACCTCCAATAGGGCGTACTCCATGCAGTCGGCATCGTTCTTCGTGTTCAGCGAAATGGCGCTAAACACGTCGGATGCTCGTTCATCGAAGGCCCGCGTCTCCATATCATCTTCATCGTCATCCATACGAGATCCCACGTCGTCAGATGCTGCAAGTCGCTGCCGGCGGCGCCTTGCATGGTCCTGGTCAAGTTTGTTCATATCGTGCAAAAGCTCGCACATGCGGTGGAGGTGGTGCGACTGCTGTCGTGAAGCGCGCGATAGGTGACCTCCCTTTTGCGCTGTCGACTGATATGACCTCGCCACGTCAATGTATTTGCGTCGGCGCTCGATGCACGCCCGCGTGGCTGCATCTGCTCCTTCCGCCTCTAGGAAGCTCTTTGAAAGCTCCACTTCGGGATCCTCTGGTAGACCAGCAGCTCCAGTTTTCGTACCAATCCCAGATAAGGCCGTACTCGTCGAAGTCACCAACTTAGCTGCACTTGAGGTGATGGCAGACACAGCGCCCCATGCACTCCAACTGCTTGTGCGCTTGCTCAGTGTCGATTCCTTCGAATTTGAAGGAGGACTGCTCGCTGGTGGAGACGAGCTTCGCGATTCCAACTCGTCGTCGGGCGAGTCGTCGTCAACAGATAGAAGATCGTCACCATCCACACTGCTGTAGTAGCTAGAGGTAGCACGACGAAGGCTTTCAAGCTCCTCAGTAGTAGATAGCAAGAAGGCTCGCACTTCTTCCGTCACTGCAAGAAGCGGCTGCCTGAGCACACCACGCAAGAAAGCTTGTAACAGCCGCATGCGTTCGCCAACAAACTCCTTCTCTTTGTTAAAGAAGATCTGCTTCCCAGGCACGCAGGGCACCAGCTCGAACGGAAATTGCCGTTGAAGTTCGCGCTGCAGCCACACGAAGTCACTGTAGCGGCGGTAAACTTTTACCGATGAGCTCGGTTCCTCCACTTGACGCAAACGCGTCCACGTCTTGGCGGCCTGATACGGGTCAATAGCCTGCGCACCTTTCGTTGTGTCGCTAGCAATGCTGATCACAGCGTATCTGGTGTATGGCAACAGCCACGAACCCACCGTCGTAGGCTCGCACACCAACACCACCAACTTGCTTGGGTCATGTCTTCCTGCATGTAGCGAAAGTTGAGCGCGGACGCAGTCCACTTGCTGTTGCAGCTGCTCCGCCTTCGAATGTAGTTCCTTCGCCACAGCTGCAGCACTTGAAGCGTCATGTTGCACGCGTGCAAGTTGCGCTGCATCGTTTTGAAGTTGCCTTTTCAGGTTCTCCGTCTCTGCTTGAAGTGCTTCCGCCTGTTGAGACGCGACCAAGGCGCGGTGTCTCGCCTCTTCAGCCAGTTCCTGCGCCCGCTTCTTCTCCTGCTCGTTGATCTCCACCTGCTTGGCCAGGAACATTGCACGCTGCGAAGCTTGCACGCTTTCTCTCTGTGCTGTGCGAGCGTGCTCCTCGGCCTCACGAGCCAGCTGCTCCTTCTCCTTGACCTGAGTGGCCCACGCCTCCTTCAGCTTCCTCAGCTGCGTCTGCGTCTGCGCCTCCATCTCCTGTCGGGCGCGAACCAACTCGTAGTTTTTGGGTAGAGCGCGCGCACCGGCCGACTCGTCGAACCTCGTCACTCTACGGCAGGTAGGGCACTCCATAGCGCCGCCCGACGCATGTTGCGCCCAGTCGTCCAAGCAGCTCTGTAGTAGTGGCACAAGGTTATATTAGGGTTACACGTTGAAGCGGAAAAGGGTTAAGTGCCGTAAGGGGAAGGGGTACGCAAGGTAGAACCGCCCTACCTGGCAATACGTGTGTCCGCACGTCAGCAGGCGCGGGATGTGGCCCTGCGCGCCGGCGTCGTCGTCGTACGGCTCGTTGCACAGCTCGCACTCGACGCTGTTGTCCACGAGCTCGAGCCACAGCGCCGCCGTGTGCTCGTCCACCTCCACGGGCGCCCTCGCCGCCGATCCGCTGAGCATTTCTGCAGGTAGAACGAGCGTAACCGAGTGGAATCGGGAATGACGACTCGAATTATTTTCTCTGGAACCGTGACTTGCTTTTTCTATGCGGATGTGTCGGTATGATAGCGACTACTTGATGGAACGCGACACACCAATCTGATAATGAAGCTCTACTGGGACTGCTCGGCGTCGGTGCTGCTGTGCTCGGCTGTGGCGCTCGGAGGCAGAGGCGGCTTGCCGTGGTAGGGCGTGCTGAGGATTCGGATACACTCCTGCACGTCGATGCACTCGGTGTTGTTGGGATCGAGCGCGCTGATGATATCGTCGACGTAGCAGCTCACTTCATGCTGGTTGCTGTCGGGCAGGTGCGCGTACGCGTTTTCGAGGATGCGCTGCATCTTGGTGCGGAAGACGACGACGGGAATGTCCTCTTCGTTGGGGAACAGGCACTGCATCGAGTTAGCCCTGAAATAATTGGGATGATGCTGCATTTCGGACACGTACGTGAAAGGCGCCGAGGAGGTCCTCTTCGTCGTGTGGAGGGGTGACGAGCATGCCGCACAGCACGACCCATTCTTGGAGGTCGATCGCTTTGCTCCCTGTAGTTGTGATATCAAGTAGTCGCAGATTAGTTGCAATCTTTACTCCTTTGCAAGACTGTATTCGAGAGTCTGACCGTCTGCATCGGCGACGAGCAAGTACTCGTCCAGTTCCTTGTCACTCGGAGATATTCCGAGTAGAGTGAGTGCCTGCAGCAGACAAACCAGTGTTAGATACGGCTACCTCCCTAGCATCCGTGAATTTACGAACGTCGTGAAGCTCGGAGCGTAGCATGATCCCCGAGTTGTCAGCTGTGCAGTCAAAGGGACGATAATTAGTCACCATACGTCCACATACACCACCAAGGACAAGCACTGCACGCACTGTCGATCTGCCGGAAAATGTGATGGAAGAAGCTAACATCGTCGGGAGATAGCTGCTCGGAGATATGCTCCATCTGCATGGTCTTCTCGGGGTCCAGGTTCATCTTGCGCATCGCCACCTCGGTCAGCAGCTTCGAGCGCCGCAAACGCGAGGCCGTGAGCCTCGCGCGTCTGCGGCGCGAGCTGTTCATGGACGTCGAGCGCGAGTACAGCATGCTGCTTCTCCTCCTCCGACCAAAAGGCAAAGTGCTCTGAAGTAACGGACACGTTGAAGTTGCCTTTTACGTGCGTCACACCAGCCTGTTCCACTACAGAGAGATCCCTCTGCTCTTGTACAGGGAGAAGCGGCGCCGCCAGTCATCGACGTCAGTCGGAGCGTCGCCATGGGCCGTGTGAGCGCCAAGAGGAAGCTCAAGCAGTGCGACCCGTTCTTCAAGGGCAAGCGCGACAATGGCAAGAAGCAGAAGGCCTACGACCTGCCGCCCACCGAGTCCAAGCGCTCCAAGAAGCGGCGCCGCAAGATGCTGAGCGACGACGCCATGGAGCAGTACGTGATGCGCACGTCGGCGGTGGACGGCGCCGGCGCCAGCAAGAAGCAGAAGCTGCAGGTCGGCTCCATCCGCGACGGCGAGTCCATGCGCGACTTCAACAAGCGCATCAGCTCCGAGGTCAAGCGCGTCATCTACGACGCGGCCAAGCAGGGCCGGCGCAGCAGCGAGAAGCGCAAGGCCTACCTGGCCAAGAAGAAGGACAAGGCGCGCGACAAGAAGATGACGGAGCAGGAGCGCTACGAGCGCGACTACCAGAGCACGGGCAACACTAAAAAGGACTACTTCGAGGACACGGCGCCCGTGCGTTTCGGCGAGCGCGTGGACGCGCCACCCATCATGCCCAAACTTTCGGGCATCTTCAAGAAGCGCGCTGAGCAACTTGCACGCGAGAAGGCCAAAGCGGAGAAGAAGAACGCGCTGGCTGCTGGCGCGCGCGTCATCAAGCGTGCGAAGAAGTAGACGGCTTGGTGGAGAGAGGGGAATACATTGCTGTCTTTTTAACATTAAGAGTGGGTCGAGGCTGCTTCAGCTCCAAGTCTCCGCGCCGAGACCAGACGCTGCGTCTATTCTAACTGACCTGTCCGTTGAGGCGACCTTGAGCCGAGAGCCTGCATACTACTTGGCTGTTATGACTTTAGTCGGAGCCTTTGTCGCTGGTGGCGCCGCCACCGAGCAGCCCAGCACGCTGCCGCGGGTCCTTTCGGAGGTCGAACGAGCTCATGTGGTTCCCTCTCTCACGTCGCAGCAGCATAACTGACACTGCCAGTATCACCGTCATCACCGCCTGCATCAACACAGAGTTAGTCATTCCATCTCTTCACGTAGAACTTCTGCACCCTCGTTCCCACCTCAAACTTCACCACGGCGACACCTGGGCGAGCCGTGTCTGCAGGTGAACACGCCTTGAACCTCGTCTCCCGCTCGTCCTCGGGCTTGGTGAGCAGCGCCGCGTCCTTGGGGTCCTTCGGCCGAGGGCAGTCCAGCTCCTGGCGGTACCCCGTCTCGCGGCAGAAGCTCTCGTCGCTCTCGGACTGCGGACACGCCACGCACTCGCCCACCAGCGAGCAGGCCAGTCCCGACACGGGGTCGTACACGCGGTGCGCGCTCACGAGCGCCTGGTCCCTGCGTCGCAGCGGGTTGTTCGAGTCTCCCTTCGTGCCCGTTTCCGACGGCGGCGCGGCGAACTGCGCGCTCTCCTGCCGCAAATTTCGGGTCTGCGAGTCGGCGGCGACGTCCGCCACCCCTTCGCTGCCTGTTACAGGCGCGCAGAGCGCCACGCAGAGCGCTGCCAGCGCCACGAACACCTTGGTCACCTTCATGCTGTCTCGCTTCTTCGAGGAATAAGACGGGGTAACCCGCGAGGGGTACAGTTGGTGTTCGACACACGAGTTAGTGTAACCATTGCGGTGCGGAAGTGTACCCCTCGCCATTTCAGCGTAACCGGGCGAAGCAGACGTCATGGCGGGCGTGGTGCTGGCCACGGCGGGCTACGACCACACCATCCGCTTCTGGGAGGCGGCGTCGGGCACGTGCAACCGCACGGTCAAGTACCCAGACTCGGTAGGCTGCTTCTCCCTCGACTTCGCGTCGTTCTACGCCGCTCTACGCGTCGGAATCGCGTTGATACATGACGCTCTGACCTCTTGTCGCGCTGCCTTGTGTTGCAGCAAGTGAACTGCCTGCAGATCACACCCGACAAGAAGTACATCGCGGCGGCGGGGAACCCCCACATCCGCCTGTTCGAGATCAACAGCAACAACCCGAACCACGTGACGAGCTACGACGGCCACGCCAGCAACGTCACGTCGCTGGGCTTCCAGCGCCACGGCAAGTGGATGTACTCGTGCTCAGACGACGGCAGCGTCAAGATCTGGGACCTGCGCGCGCCCGGCTGCCAGCGCAGCTACGACGCCGGCGTGCCGCTCAACTCGGTGGTGCTGCATCCGAACCAGGCGGAGCTGCTGGTCGGCGATCAGAACGGATTCGTGCGCGTGTACGACCTCACGGCCAACGCGATGGTCACCAAGCTGGAGCCGCCCACGGGAGATACAGGGGAGAGCAGTATCCGATCAGTGGATATCGTGCGGGACGGCAGCGCACTGGTGGCGGCCAACAACCACGGCAAATGTTTTTTCTACCGTCCCAAGCCTGAAGGTCATTACGAACTGCATGGCTCCATCCAAGCACACAATGGTTACATTCTCAAGACGCGGATCAGCGCGAACGGCAAGTACTTGGCTACGTGTTCGTCTGATAAGACGGCCAAGGTTTGGAGTCTTCCAGCGGTCATGGCGGCCTCGGCAAACGGCGAAGGACCGGAGCCGGAGATGCACGGCAACGGATCTATTAGCTCGCAGCGGCAGATGAGCTCGTCCAGTATGAGTTCTACGTTCGGTCCGACGGCGCCGCCTGTACCGAGCAGCAGCGGGCTTATTCACACGTTGCAGGGCCACCAGCGGTGGGTGTGGGACTGCGCGTTCTCGGCGGTGTCGTCGTACTTGGTGACCTGCTCGTCGGACCAGAGCGCTCGGCTTTGGGATCTGAGCCAGGGCGAGGCCATCCGCCAGTACAGCGGGCATCACAAGGCTGTAATCTGCGTGGCTCTCAACGATGCCATCGCGGACTAATGCCTGCAATCGCAAAAGAGAATACGAGGAGGATGCAACGCAGACAGCTACTGTAGAGGAGAGACCAAGTTATATGAAAATGGTGTATCTGTGCATGAGGTTGGTACGCTTACTGCTGTGTGTGGGTGCTCTACGTGAAGGTCTTCTTGGTCATGATGGCGTAGAACTCCTCTGCGTTGATCTCTCCGTCCTGGTCCGTGTCGGCTCGCTCGATCATCTCGAGCAGCTCTGCGTCCGTCATGGTCTCGCCGAGCTCTTTGGCCACGCGCTTGAGGTTGCGCAGCGAGATCTTGCCGGTTTGGTCGTCGTCAAAGAGGTTGAAGACCTTCTGGATGTCCTCTCTCGAGTCCTTGTCGCTCTGCACAGCAGCACAGTAACAACAAGTCAGCGCCTCGCAAAAATCCGCCGAGATCCAGCCCGCCACTGACCATCTTGGCGGTCATCATGTCCAGGAACTCCTCGAAGTCGATGGAGCCACTGCCGTCCTTGTCGATGTCGCCGATCATCTGGTAGATGGTCTGGTTCTTGGCCTCGAAGCCCAGCGACTGCATGGCGGCCTTGAGCTCCTTGGGGTCGATGGTGCCGCTGCCGTCCGTGTCGAAGAGGTTGAAGGCCTCGCGGATCTCCTCCACCTCCTCCTCGCTCAGTCCGGGGCGCTCATAGGTCTTGGCGTTGCGCTTCTGCGAGATGCGGCGGGCCATGGCTCGGGTGCAGCAGTTCGGGGAGTGCGCTCGCGTCTGTTAGCGCTGCTCGGGTATATATCGGGGGTGTAACGGCCGCGCGAGGCGGCCGCTGATTGGCTGCGCGCAGGAGAAAAAGACGTGATTGGTCGGATGTAAGCGAAATCTTTTTTCCGCCAATGGGCGCGCGCCGCCGCCTAGAACAGCCGCATTCTCGCTTCTCCGCTCTTAGGATGGAGGCTCCGACGACGCGGCGCGCGCGCATGCTGGAGGCGCAGCGCGCGTTCCAGGGCGTGGTGAAGCAGGAGCTGCAGCGCCTGCTGGCGCGCGGCGTGCGGCGCGAGGCGGCCGTGAAGCTGCTGCTGCGCCGCATCGTGGCCAGCACGCAGGCGCCCGAGGCGGCGGCCGTGCGCGGCGTCATGCGCCAGTTCCAGATGCAGCACGACGACGCCGTGCGCGCGCTCATCGTGAAGCAGGAGCTGGGCCGCCTCAAGCGCCAGGGCCTGGACTCGTTCGCCGCCATCGAGGAGCTCACGCGCAAGATGCGCAGTCGCGAGGAAGAGCCGGCAGTAGAGCAGGACGTAGAGCAGACGCCAGACGTAGAACACAAAGTTTTGGTTGAAGAGAAGGAGGTGGAGGAGGAGAAGGGAGAGGTTGAGACACAGGAGAAAGGTGAAGACAGGGAGAAGGAGGCGGCGTTGCCCGCCGCCGAGATGGCGTCGCCGACGTCGGAGAAGGACGGGAACGAGTCGTCCCTCTCGCTGTGTCAGCGGATCGGCCAGGTGTCCATCTCGTCCGGCAACACGCCCGAGAGGGAAGCCGAGCGTGACGATGACCAGGCCAGTGAAGACACGGACGGAGAGGAGAACGAGTCCGCAGGAGACAAGAACAAGACCGTGTTCAAGTCTCCGCTGAGAGTTCGGACCCCGACCAACAACAGCCTGGCAGACCTGACGCCGCAGTCGCGCAAGCGTCGAGCTGCCTTCGGGTTCCAGTACGATGCCAACAGCAATAGTCGTAGCAACACCAGTGGACGTAGCGGTAAGCCACTGTTCCCGAGTCTTAAGAAGCAGAAGCTGTGCGCCGAGGTAGGCGACGGCTTCTTACAAGTCGTCACACGCAAGTCCAAGCCCACATCATCGAAACTATCCAAGAGTGTATCAGCTGCAGATTCGCCACTGTCGTCCCCCAGTGGTGGGAAGGGTGGCGGGTCTGCACGGAACGACCACAACTCGAAGAACCTACACAAGCGCCAGCGAGAAAGCCCGACAGGAATGCAAGACGATGACGAGTCTCCCATCGCCGAGGAGCTTCGTGTCGCGCACGTGCATCACCGTCACCTCCACCACCACAGCAAACGCCACAAGAACGGCAGTACCCACTGATCGCTGGGTGTCCGTAGCATATCCGAGTGACGACAAGCGAGAGAATACGAGCCTAATTATTTTACCTCTGTAAAACCCTTTTGAAGATGTAGAAAAGCTAGGAAGACGAGTGAAGAAGGCATGCAGGCGCTGAGTGACGACTGCACAAGTTGTGCCTTGAAAATGGCAGGAAGGCCTTTCGACGCCTTCTATGCCTTGATTTTGCGCGAGAGGCGTGTAGGACAGGATTGTAGGAAGATAACATGAATCTGTATTACCCGTGTGTACGTGTCAATTGCTCTATCATGACCTCAATCCCGGAAGTGACGTGTAGTGCTCGGACGAAGATCGATACCGCGAGCACGCAGCTCCTGCATTATCTGCATGAACTCGCCTACGGAAACCTTTACTGCTCGGTTCGACGTTAGTCCGCTGGTTTCTAACGCTGCCTCCACACGCTCTGTAATCGCCTGGTGCTTATCCTCTCCTTCAGCAAGTGCATCCTCCAGCACGTACTGCGACCTTGCTGTCTTCGCGAGCAAAAGCGCTCTCAGCGTCTTGTTCTTCCTCTCAAAGCACAGTCTCAACAGAGCGTCAAACTTTTGAAAAAAGAGGTCATCGTCCGCAGGAAGTGCGGGCGTCGCCGCGGCACGCGGCGACAGTTTGATGACTCTCGAGTCCACCTTCGGCGGAGGCAAGAAGTGCTCCCTCGGCACCTTTACGACCGACGTGACGTCTGCCACCAGCGCCGTGTTGGCACTCAACCGACTGTAGTTCTTGTTGCCCGGCTGGGCCAGCAACCTCAACGCGAACTCCTCCTGAACCAGCAACACCGCACACTTGAACGTCGTCGGGAACCGGTGCATGTAGCTGGACAGTCTGGACACCACGAGCGAGGACAATTGGTACGGAATGTTGGCCACGCAGGCGTCGAACTTCTCGGCCTCCGACCCGAAGCGGAAGTCCTCGAAGTCGGAATGCTGCAGCACGAGGCTGCCATTGTCGAGTTCAGCCGGAAAGCGGAGCTTAAGTTGCTCCACCATGCGCGGGTCGAACTCCACGGCGTGCACCTGCACCTTGGGGCTCACTTGCAGCAGCGCCGACGTCAAGTTGCCCGTCCCCGGCCCGATCTCCAGCACGCGGACATTGTCCGCAGTGTCCGCGAGCCCCGAGGCCGCCACAATCTGGTCCAAGACGCCGTCGGACACGAGCAAATGTTGCCCCAACTTGCGCTTGAGGTGCGGCGTGCCTTGCAGCCGAGAAACGTTCGAGGTGGACGCCCAGCGAGCACGCAGAGCGCCCAGGCGGGTCGTCAGGCGCAGCGTCGGCGTCATGACCACAGCTTCTTGCGGTGTGAATTATGTTGCGCTAAGCGTTACGGAAACCTTGAGTTGCTGGATATAACAATTCGGTGGTCGAAAAGGGAGCTTCAACGTCATCAGAAGGATGGACTTTGCGTAAAGTGTGGTTCGCTCGGTTGCTTCCTAACTACGGCTGCAGAATCACTCTCCGACGCCGACGTCCGTGGCATCTTGAGTGGATGGGAGGACCTGAAGCCAGAACATGTTGGGCTCTACGTTGCCAGTGGCGTCGGCTGGACACTTATCCGCCTTAAAGACAGCGGTTTTCAGTGCTCCGAAGAGGACCCACTGCTGCTGTTATGCGCAACCTCGAGGCGTCTATGGCGTACCTCCAGGGCGGCAACTACGCTCTACCGGCTGGGACGCCAGGCTATCAACAGTGGCCAGGTAACGAGGTTCAACAGGCCAATGGGTCACTTGCCGGCGGGTATGGACGCGTCACCTCCGTTCGTGCTCGGCGGCTTCATCAAGAAGCGATTTCCGGCGGCGGAAGACAAGATCTCGGAACTAGCCTGGATGTGTTTCGTCTGCCGAACTACGAGCTGTTTGGAGATATTTGCTTGGCAGTGATGAACTCTCCACAGTTTTCACGCGTGGAACCTCTCATGGCTGGGAGGCTTCATGTACCGATTGGTGCACGCTTTCCTCTCAATGGCCGTCCTCAAGCTCAACGGGGCTTTTCGGTCACTTGATGGTCTCGCGATGCGAAAGTCGCTGAAGTGCTGGCGAGAAAGGAGCTCTACTACAACTAGGGTGACGCTCGCGCAAATGTCTCGGACAGAACAAACGGCGTGACTTCTCGCCAACAGAGCATTAGCTGTTGACCCAAAGCGCTAAGGGAATAATAACATTTTACTTTTCAAGAACGCGTGCTTTTCCTTCTCGTTGATAGATTTTGTCACGGTGCGGGTGCTCCCGAAGTTTGAGGCCCGGGGAGTCGCATTAGGGATATTTACTATACGTTCAGCACGATATCGATAACCGCAGTTTTGACTATCGAACTGACAATACCAGCTTGGCAAACTGATGACACTTTCTGGGGGTACGTGAATCTCCCATCGCATCCATATCATAGTAGACTGTCGCTATCCCTTCCTCGTTCTGTTCGCTCCACGCACACGCGCGCGCACTGTTGAAGCCGCAAGAAACTCCATTGCAGCCTTCAGTTCAAGTACACGGGCGTGTAGTGCGTTCAGGTGTCTGTTTTGTTGTACGTCCAGCTCAGCGTGCTGATGCATGTAATTCACTCTCGCAAGAGGTAGACTGCAGGCTGTGGTTGCCTGTCACTTCGTCTTTGCTTCAACTTCACTCGAGCTAATCTGAATACCCTTGCCAAGTCGATTCAAATGTCTAATTGTTTAGCACTTCAGCTCCTCCTTGGCACAATCAAACCTTCGTCTTTTGATACCTGTCTAAAAATGCAAGCGTTACCCCCCGATAGACAGACCTCTTTCAGCTTTCAGAGCGACGCTGCAGCCGGAGCTGGTGCTGGAATCATCGGTCTGCTATCATCTACTCGTTGCAACGGAGCATACAAAATTCGAGTCGTTGATCAAGACAGAGAGCCACGCCTGCCGGTAGCGGCGGACATACATTTGAGGCAGGTTGCTAGTGAGCGCGGTTGGTAGTATCAAGCTGACAACTCCTTAGACAACATAACCAGTTGTTGTGCTTAGATCTAGTGAAGCTTAAGTGAAGTTGAGGTGGCAGGCTATTAACAACAATGAATGCATTTACCAGCACGAGAGAAGCTCGTTTCGTTGCTATATCAGCACCACCGGGCGCAGTAGTTGACAAATAGCACGCTGCATCGAAGTGTTTGAAAGTACAGTGCTCGGTCGTCGTTTAGCTCAGCTATAATGTCACGAGTTTCCTCACAACCATCACTGCACCAGGTTTTCGGTATTGTTATCGCAGCAAGATCAGCAAAAAGGACCGCAAATCTCAGCGTGCCACAAGAAAATGCAATGCGATGGAACGAGGACGACCTGGCGGGTCACCTGCGAGCCACAGCGGTGGTAATGGTAAGTCAAGTTGTGCATCTGAAGATTTGAGTTGCTGGAAATTAACTTCAGGTGATCGAAAAGCTAACTTCAACGTGCCTTGGCGGACTGTACTGTAGCTAGAGTGCCCAGATTTTAGCTTCGCGATGCCGACTTGAGATCTCCAAGCCGGTAGCACAAGGGAGGTGTCCATGTAAATGCAACGGTAAACACTCATCTGCGATTACCATTGAAAACGGCGGCAATGCTGTTCGACACCCCAGCCAGCAAAATCGTTGTCCATTGTTGTGTACCGGTGTACTTACCTACGACAGGGAAAGGAAAGCTGGGATACGCTGCATGGGTCGATGGCATCACGTTTTGCGTACCGCGCGTTATTCAGCACCGAAGACTCTGTGGAGTAAAGTCACCTTGGTCGCGAAAGGAAAATTGTGACACGATGCACACAGTGATGGCATCACGTTTTGCGTAACGCCATGAAAGTCCTGAGCGAGTGCAAGTGAGTCGCCTGGCGGTCTCTTCATCAGTGTCTGCGTGCATCGCTGTGTAATGAACGCTTGAGGTTGTTGCATTGCCAACTCCACGCACATTCGGAGCCGTGAAAGCCTTGGCACCTGCAAGAGTTTTCCCCTCCGCAGTCACGTGTGGTTTTTAACGACAACACAGCTCTCAACGGATGATAGATGATCCAGAGCGAATCAAACCAAGGATTGGCATTCAACAGCACTGCTGTCAGCACCGCTTACTCTTTAATTTGCGGCGTCGGTCTCAAGTGCACTCTCGAGTGAACGGATGGACGGGCGCCCGCTGCTGTCTCTCTCGCCCGTGGCGGGGGCTTCCGGGGCCTTCGCGCTGCTACCAACAGACCTACGCCGTCTGCTGGCGCTACCGGACCGCTCAACTCCTCCCCCGAGCTCTCCGTCCTCCTCGGACTCTGCTTCGTCGCCTGGAACAATTTCCAGCGCCGTTGCAGCGTCAGACTTAGCACAAGCTGATGACCAAGACTTCCGGACTCAACTGGGAAAACTTGGCGGCATCTTCGGACTCGCGCGCGCTCTCCGCGTGGACTTGGAGCAAGGACTGGATGCGAGCGACCGTAACGGAGACCTGGCTCGTCGAGCCGAATGGTTTGGTGCCAATTACATCGAGCCACCCCCGGCCCGGGGTCTGCTTCGGCTAATGGCGGAGGCAGCCTTCATGAACACCATCAACCTCATCCTGGTAGTGGATGGTGTTGTGGCCATTGCACTTAAAATGGCCGTGGGTGACAAGCCTAGCACGGACTGGATGGAGGGCACCTGCGTGCTTCTTGCAGTGCTGGCGATCGCGCTCGTGACGGGAGTGGGCGACTTCCAGAAGGAGCGTCAGTTCCGAGCACTGAATGCAGTAAACGAGAACGAACTTGTTCGTGTTGTGCGCTTCGGCGCGAGCCGTGATGAGACGCAGCAAGAATCGGGGGGTGGGGGCGACGCCAACGACTCACGAGTGCGGAAGTGGTCGATTGTTGTGGGCGATATTGTGCAGCTGGAGCCTGGAGATGTTGTGCCTGCCGACGGTCTTGCTTTCAACACACGTGAGCTGAAGGTGGATGAAAGTACGCTTACGGGCGAGCCTGATCTCGTGCGCAAGGGCGACGCTCTGTTGCTAGCAAGCTCGGAGGGTCTTGCTCCTGAAGAGGAGAACTTCCCGATCAAGCTTTTCTCTGGTACTCGAGTGATGGAGGGCTACGCTAAGATGCTGGTGCTGTGTGTGGGTGAGCACTCCCAGTTCGGTCAGATTACGGCGCTGATCAATGGTGGCAGTGGAGAGCAAGAAGATGAAGCAGGCTCTGACGCGAGCAAACCGGTTGCTTCTGCTCAAGATGAAAGCTACGTCTCTTTGGATGTAGTGGAAGCTTCAAGAGCGAAGACAAAAGAGATTAATGCCCCAGCTACCTATCCCTCCAAGCCAAAGGCGAAGGCTAAGAAGAAACCCGTGCGTCGTGAACGCACTCCGCTGGCTCAGAAAATCGAGGCGCTAAATTTGTGGCTTGGCAAAATGAGCGTTGTGGTTGCCACTCTCATCTTTGTCGTACTCTGCGCGCGCTTCAGCATTGAAACGTTCGTGCAGGAGCCTCGCAAATCTTGGAAGGCATCCTACCTGAACGATTATCTGTCGTACTTCATCCTCGGCACGACAATTCTGGTGGTAGCCATTCCGGAGGGTCTTCCATTGGCTGTGGCTATCACACTAGCTATGGCTGTGAGGCGCATGCTGCGCGGGCGTAGTCTTGTGCGTCAGTTGGCGGCTTGCGAGACCGTCGGCAACGCCACTACGCTTTTGTCGGACAAGACGGGAACCCTCACTGCGAACCAAATGAGCGTGGCGCGCCTTTGGCTTGCGCCTAACACTGAGGAAGAGTTCATGAGTCTTCTTGGCGATGCCCAAGACGCTAGTGTGAATCCAGTGGATTGTAAAACTTCGAGCACAGCAAAATCTGCGATGGATAAAGTCATGCTTCACAAGCTCTGTGAAGGTGTGGCGTTGAACTCCACTGCAGAACTTCTTCCTCCCGAGGATGGTGACACTGTAGATACTCCTCGGAAAGCGCTTGGCAGTCAAACAGAAGGTGCTCTCCTTGGTTTTGCGACGGCTTGCAACGACGGAGAGTTTGACTACGCTGAAATGCGCAAGACTGCAAACATTCGACGCGTGCTGCCCTTCAGCAGTGATCGCAAGCGCATGTCAGTGATCGTTTCGCGTCCAGGTGAAGATGATCAGTGGCGAACATACACAAAGGGTGCTCCTGAGCTGGTGCTTGCTCGCTGCACTCAATTGCAATCACGCTCGGGTGGCCTCCTTCCGTTGACCAGCGATCGTCGTCGATGGCTGCAGCAGCACATTCTTAGGGCATACGCCGAACGTGGATATCGCACGCTTTGTCTCGCCTACCGCGACAGCAAAATGAGCGCGGACACCGTGGATACTGCTTTGCCCGACGTTTTGGAGCAGGGACTAGTGTGTCTAGCTCTGGTGGCCATTGCAGACCCGCTACGCCCCACAACGCGCGACGCCGTTGCCTCTTGCCAGAAAGCTGGTATTGTCGTTCGGATGGTGACGGGTGATAGTGCGTTAACTGCACGCTCCATTGCGCGCGAGTGCGGCATTTTGTCAGCTTCAGACGAGGATAACGGAACTTACACCGTCATGGAAGGCCCTGACTTTCGTGCACTCGTGCTGGATGCACATGGAGAGATACAGCAAGAGGTCTTTGATCAGGTGTGGCCTTCATTGCGAGTGCTAGCGCGTAGCTCGCCACAGGACAAGCATACGCTCGTAACTGGACTGCGGGCCTCGAAGCTTCTACCTCGTCAGCTTGTTGCCGTTACCGGAGATGGAACCAATGACGCGCCTGCCCTCAGAGCTGCACACGTGGGCTTCGCAATGGGGAAGAGCGGCACGTCCGTGGCTAAGGAGGCGGCGGACATTGTGCTTATGGACGACGATCTAGCAGCTGTGGTGAGCGCTGTGGTCTCGGGACGTGGTGTATTCGACGGTATCGCGCAGTTCTTACAATTTCAGCTCACGGTCATTGCTGTAGCGTTGACTGTGGCATGTATCGGAGCCATCACTCTGCGCCAATCCCCCATTGCTGCCGTGCAGATTCTGTGGGTGAACCTCTTCATGGATGTGTTTGCGTCGCTGGTGCTTACAACGGATGAGCCGAAGGCGTCGGAAGTACTGGCGCGGCAGCCGTATCCCCTCACTCGGCCGCTGGTGACACCTCGTATGGCCAAACACGTATCGGGCCAATTGGTGCTGCACGTCACGCTACTACTGCTGCTCACATTCCTGGGAGACAAATGGTTCGACGTGCCGTCCGGCCGCTCGGCTGTGACCAACGATGATCACTCTTCCACGGAGCACTTGACCATCGTGTTCAACACGTTCGTGTGGCTGCAGCTTTTCAACCAGCTCAACTGCCGCCAGGGTGTCGCGGACACGCCAATGCTTCGTCTTGTCGAGATCTTCAACAACAAAGTGAGTCTCGCCGCGTTGGCAGCTCAATGCGGCTTACAAGTTGCCATCGTGCAGCTCGGCGGAGAGCTGTTCCACTGCGCTCCGCTCGATGCGGGTCAGTGGGGTGCCTGCATCGGCATGGGAGCGCTAGCGCTGCCCGTCGGCTGGGCCTTGCGCGTGTCATCCATCGAGGAGCTTTTCACCAGAGTGCTGTGCAAGCGACAACAAGAGCAGTGAGGCTGGATAGCCAATACTGCTAAGGTGACCAGCGATATAGAGGCGCTGGTCGTGACGGACATTCAATGTCGTTAGCTTAGGTTAGACAGACAGCAATGTACCAACGATCTACATGATCAGCACACCTACCTCGTGCAGTTTCGTGCGTGCAGCAGCACGAAAGCAGAACTGAGACCAATACGAACTGATGGGACTGCACCGTGGTCGCTGGCTGACGTCACGGGAGCCGGTGGGATGCTGAAGTGCGCCGTCAGACGACGGGAACGAACCTGGGGCTGCGACGCGGACGGTATTGCGATTCGCACCGGCCGCAGGCCGCAGCTCTGACCTCGATCAAATCGCCTCGGCTTCGAGAGCGCCGACACGCAAGTCAGCGCCTTGCGCTGCAGTCGGCGCCAATCCTGCCCTGCCCGCCCTGCCTCGTCACGGCTCGCGCGTCGAAACTTCAGAAATCGCGACGAGACTTCAGTTTGCGCGTGAAGTTGCCGACTGCAGTTGCACTGCCGCAAAAGCTGAAGTTTCCGCCGTCTCAAGCTCGGCCGTCAACGCCGCTGAGACCGGCTCATTTCGCCAGCGCTCAGGGGGGCAAGCAGGACCACCGGCGCCCAGTTTAACAGCGCGGCCCAGCGGAAAAAGGGCCGTCGCTGCTGAGCATTCATCCATCATCTCGAGCTCCGGCTTGAGGCGCAAGGTGGGGCTCGTCTCTCGCGCGAGCAACTTCAAGAGCGACTCGCATCGCGTCCAGTGAGCGCTTCCAGGAGCCAAACGCCGCATTCGCCAGCCATTCCACCCGCATCCATCGGTCTCAGCCTCTGGACAAAACTCTCAACGTGCTGCCAGCAATGCCTCGCCGTCTTCCTCGCCGCTGAGTGCGAGCGCAACTGCAAGTGGAGCGATCTTCCAGAGCCAGGCGGGCCACCGTATTTAACAGCGACGGCCGGTCTCTGCGCGCTGGCGCGACCTCGCGCCACCGACGCGCTTCAACTTGTGGCGCTAGCCGCCGATCCTCACACGCTCGGGGACGCGACGGTCGCCCGAGGGCGTGCCAGCAGCGCCACACGTACCTCGCCACCGCCGACACGTCGGCGACGCTCACTCTGGAATTTGCCGGCTCCTGCGCAAGACCATCACTCCTGTTCCCGCCATGCTCGCCCGCGTGTCCTCGCTCTCGACCGCCGCGCTGCGCCGCGCGTACTCCACGGCCTCCGGCCAGCAGAAAGTGGCGGTGCTGGGCGCCGCCGGCGGCATCGGCCAGCCCATGTCGCTGCTGCTCAAGGACTGCGACCACATCAAGCACCTGAGCCTCTTCGACGTGGTGAACACGCCCGGCGTGGCCGCCGACATCGGCCACATCAACACGCACGCCAAGGTCACGGGCCACGTGGGCATGGAGCAGGCCGGCGAGGCGCTCGAGGGCGCCGATGTGGTGGTCATCCCGGCCGGCGTGCCGCGCAAGCCCGGCATGACGCGCGACGACCTGTTCAACACGAACGCCGGCATCGTGCAGTCGCTGGCTGCGGCCGCCGCCAAGCACTGCCCCAACGCCATGATGCTCATCATCGCCAACCCCGTCAACTCCACGGTGCCCATCGTGGCCGAGACCTTCAAGAAGGCCGGCGTGTACGACCCCAAGCGCCTCTTCGGCGTCACCACGCTGGACGTCGTGCGCGCCGCCACCTTCGTGGCCGAGAATCAGAAGTGGGACCCGCGCGACACCAACGTCAAGGTCATCGGCGGCCACGCCGGCACCACCATCCTGCCGCTGCTCTCGCAGCTCGAGAACGCCAAGTTCTCGGACGAGGACATTGCCAAGCTCACCCACCGCATCCAGTTCGGCGGCGACGAGGTCGTGCAGGCCAAGAACGGCACGGGCTCCGCCACGCTCTCCATGGCGTACGCCGGCGCCCGCTTCACCACGCGCCTCCTGGACGCCATGAACGGCGCCAAGGACGTCGTCGAGTGCTCGTACACGCAGAACGACGTGACCAAGCTGCCCTTCTTCTCCACGCCCGTGACGCTCGGCCCCAACGGTGTCGAGAAGGTGCACCACTTCGGCGAGCTCTCCGCCGTGGAGCAGGCCAACTTCGACGAGATGATCGTGGCTCTGGAGGCCCAGATCAAGAAGGGTGTGGACTTCGCCAAGAACAACTAAGTGCAGCGACGCCAAGCTTGCTGGCTTGAGTGCTTGCTAGCCGGCGACTGGCCGCGAGTCGAACGCAACGAACGGGCAGCGCTGACCAGGTAGTTTAGTGCGGGTCGGAGTCTGTAGCCCGGCCGCCGTAGCCATTAATATCGAATACAGATTTGTTCACGGACGAACGAGGTGTTCATGGCTGGCGTGGAGATGCTGGTGTCGTGTGCCATTCCAGAGCGACATCTTCGCCGAGTGTTTCTGCGCGCTTGCAGTGGGAAGATATCTCCCTGCAGCGTCCAAAAAGCTCAGCGGCATGATGGCCTGACCCACAAGACAGGATTGCATCGAGACCGCCGAAATGCCGGCCTGCACCAGTTGCAGTGCCGTCGCCACTAGGCCAAGGAGCTCTGGGGCATTTTCCGCCGCCCTGCCACGTCAGCACAGTCGGGTGCGTCACAGCCGCACGTTTTGCAGAGCGCGACTAGTGCAACGTCGTCACCATCGCATTGGTCGTGCTGCTGCAGTTTCCGTGCTTTGGCGCCTACGTGAAGGCATTGCAAGCGAGAGGAATGATGCAGCGGGCTTGACGAAGGAGCTTTTCCTGAAGTGGACGACAAATGATCCAACGACAGTCGATTAATAGGAAACCTCGCATTTACTTGTTTTACTTGTTGACCGAGTAGACTGCTTAGTTTTGACGGAAGCTGAATGACGGGGCACCCACATTTGTAGGCGTCTCTTTCCACGCGGGTGGCGCTTGGTTCGACGACGGAGCCAAGTGGTCGGCTGGGGGTTACCTCCTGCCGGAGTATTCATGTTCCAGCTGGTCGGGGCTTTGTCGGGGTGGTCCTTAGGCTTTTCCTGGTTGGAGGGAGGTGTTTGCGGACTCTGGGGGTTGGGAGCACCCTGGTTAGAAGGAGTGTCGGGAGGTGACTGCGAACTCTGCGGCGTCGACGCTGTCATTTGCGCTGCCGTCGGCGTCGAAGATCCACCCGATCCCTTGAGGGGGATGCAGTCCTCTGCAGTACCAGAACGACTTGTTAGTAAGCTACCCCACTGATACCCTTTCATACGAAGAACTTACTGTAGGATTGCCACACGGTCTTGCCGCTGAGATCCTGGAATGCCAGCCAATAGAACCTCATCTCCTTGCAGCCTCCGTTGGCGCACGATGAGTAGTCCACCGGGAAGACAGATTTGATGTCCTGGTTCGGGTTGCCGTACGTGCTGTAGCAGTCGTCTTCGTACAGAACCTTCTTGTCGTCGAGCCAGATCTCGCACGGACCAACATGCACAACAGCACGGGAAAAGGTAGCTTTGCCGTCTGTCGGGATGGGCTCCGGTGTGCCGTTCGGGTTTGTAAAGCCACAGTCAGCGCCGTACACACTGTTGCTCATGAGAGTCTTCAAGTCTTGAAAGTTGTTGGCAGCCATCAGCGATTTGAATGTAGCGACAGTAGCAGCGGTGTTTCCGTTCCATTTGTCGCTAGGCCATCAGGATCGATCTGCACGATCCAAGCAGCGTTAGGCGAACCGTGGAACTGGGCTTCGGGGATCAGCATATAACCGTGCATCGGTGCTGGGGACAGAAACAGCAAGCAGAACTGCAGCGGACGCGAAAGCTGCGGCGGTCAACATCGCAGACTGAGGAAGTTCGTTCGTGAAGGCAGATTTGAAAATGGACAAATGGGATGGTGGTGGCAACGAACTCTGCAATGTATCAACTCTTGCCGTTGATGGTGCCCATCGTAAGATACTTGTTTCAGTGCAACCTGAATGAAACGCGGGGCCTAGCAAGCATGTATCACTGACGAGTACTACCACGAACTCTACACACACACACACATTACACCGTATGCACGTGGTGACATCCGCATTGTGTATAGGATCTCCGGTGACCCCCGCGTTGTATAGGACAGGTTTGAGCTGCAGACTATCTGGAGCAGCATGAAAGGTATGAAAAGCCTTCATTTTCGCTAGTTATGGGGCGCAAACCTGCTGAGATTGATGCCGCCTCCTGCCGGCGAGGAATGTTTTAGCTGCATCTAGGTAGTTCAATACGTCGAATAACTCGAATAGCAAACTGACGAGTTTCCATTCAAGGCGAGGTAAACTAATGGTGCAGAGGTTGCGGACAATTGGCGAGCTCCTTGCAGTGCTCGACATGCTTTCCCCCAATCTCGTACAAGTCTGCTTTCACTGGGCTCGCCCACCAAAAGCCTGATAGCCTCCTGGACTCAACGAACGGTAGGTATGTGTGTGTGGTTGTGAGCGCAGCGGCAAAGAGTAAATACTGACTGCGATAGGTCTACTCAAGAAGCCTAGTCTGATGTTAAAGTCAACTATCTCCGTCGAAGTCATTCAGCCAATATTGTGCTGGGCGGCAGTGTTCTCCAGTGGGCCCGTCGCAGCAACATCTGTATTGTGTATTTTGAAAATGGAGAGAATGTTGCAAGAAGTTCTAATGACAACCGCCAAATACTGCCTGTCTGAGCAGGACTAGTGTTTCTTCGTGACGGACTTGATCCACTCCACAGCAACCGATACACGAGAGTAAACTCCGGGAACACACGCGTTGCCGCATCCATGGCACCAGCTCGACACACCGATGAGGATGTCATCCGAGTCTCCCCGACCCTTCTCCTTAATCAACGGAGCTCCCGTGTCACCGTCGCAAGCATCCTTGCCGGGGGCTCCACCGGCACACACCATTGTGTCATCAATGAGAAACACCGGCGAGCAATCCTTGTTGTCCCGCAGATCGACGCCACGGAGCTGATTAGAGGTAGCGCCGTTGGGGTAGCTGGTGTTGCCCCAGCCCATAACCTCTGCCCACATGCCCGGGATAGTGTCCGTATCATCGGCCGCAGGTAAATTCACAGGCTTGAACTTGCTAGGTTTCTCCAGAGTCAATATTCCGATATCGTAGGAGCCGCTGGTGGCATTGTACTTCGTGTGGCTTTGTCCCTTCACGACCTTAATCTGCTCGCCTTCCTTGTGCCCTTGATGTAGTGAGTACCAACACCAACGAATTTGGCTTCGTCCGTCAAGCAGGCAGCCGTTGTCAGCACGTGAGTTGGGGAGATAAGGGAGCCGCCGCAAAAGCTTTCGCCGTCCGCCGTGGGGCGAATGCCGACCGTGTACGTCTTCGTGGCGATCGTAACTCTTTTTCCGCCGAGAATGAGCTGACGCTGAACATGTTCAGCGTCCGCAGTGGCAGCAATAGCTCCGAATGCAATGGTCGCAGCAGCAAGTGAGGGAATGATCTGCATGGCTTGGTTGTTCTTGAAAGGCGGTGTGCAGTAGGTGGCAAAACCCGAAGTGAGAGTTCCGCTGAATTACCCCTGGCTGTTGCGCTTCCTGCACAGGTATTTTGGCTCGGGTATGATGAAATCCTCATGAACTTGGCGGCCGATCTGAAATCGTGTGGAAAATACCTACGTGTTGGCGGAATACGACGCGGCGGCGGATAAGCCGTATGCAATCACGCAACTCTGGGATTTCAACTGTGATCGACTGCAATGACTGCAACAACACAGCTGACTGAGACTCAAGCGTTAGGCAAAAAGCAAACAAAAACAACATGGTTACGCTTGCGAAGCAACGGATTTGTACCACACGCTTCTATTTTTCGCTGCTCTTAATACTGGACTGGATGACGAAGGGCAGTACATGGTTAGGCATCAAACTTTAATATACAGTGGTGCTGTTAGTATATGTCTATCTCAAAACAAGCATGCTTTCAATGACGAGCAAGCTCTATGTTATACGACTCGCTGTCGAGCAAAGTATAATATCAAAGCATTTCACATGAACGAATTGCTTTAGGCAGAGCAGCGCATCTGCTTACGATACGATGGATAGGTCGCAAACAATAATAAGGCTATGTTCGCGCTACCCCCAAATCGCAAATTTGGCGCCATAATGGTATTATGGACGAAAATCACGACCGTAAGCACGGCAAATTTAAAATCGTATTGTGGCTCTATAATGCGATTATGAGGCCCGTTTTGAAAAAAGCCCAAGTTAAATAAGGAGTGGACATGCAGAGATCCCAATTGCTCCGGGTCCTGCCAAACGCTGCGTGAAATCGTGTCGGCCTACTTCCCTAAAAAGCTCCCGCGAGCCATGTCATCGAATCAACTCTCTATCGCCAGTCGCAAGAACAAGTTCAAGCTCGTGCTGACCCATTTGCTTCGCTCGGTGCTACTACCTGGGAGTACGATGAAGTGTTTCTACGCACGCCAGAATCTACCTGACAACGTGCTCGATTTCCCTGGCGCGAAGGATGCCACTGAACGGCACTCGCTGCTACAGATATACGTCGACAACCTTCAGAACGGCATCGAAGCTAGTTTGAGCACAACGGCCGGAGACTCGGGCACAATACAATGCATGATTTGCCTTAGCAACATCGAGCTCGACCAGAACCAGCAACGCGAGAGCGAAAGTAGTGACACAGACAGCAGCGACGCCGACAATCCACAGATCGTCTCAGAGAGCATCGAAGCAGACGACACGCAGATCGAACTCCCATGTAAGCACACATTCCACCGCAAGTGCATTTTCCAGTGGCTGTTGTTCGAGTTCCACTGCCCAGTGTGCCGCACCAGCGTGTGTCCGCGCGGCTTCACCAACTACTGCCGTCCCCATAACGGCAAGGCGCAGTGGTGGCTAAGCGACTTCGAGGGGCCCTCTACAAGCGACAAATAGCCTTGTCAAAAAATCAATCCATCACTTCCTCATTTTTGACAACTCACTTCAACTTGCCTTTGTGTAGCGCACACCACCGCGCATAGACCATTCGCCTTTTTGACTGGAGCTCCTCATTCCTCATCGCCATGACGACCCCGAGCGTGGACCCCGAGGTGCAGCGTCTGCTGAGCGAGCACGAGTTCCTGGAGCTGGTGGAGGCCGGCGAGGCCGAAAATAAGCGCGTGCGCGTCAAGTGCCAACTCACGCAGCACGAGATGCTGCCGCGCGCCGATGTGGTGCAGCAGCATTTGCAATCAAAGAAGTTCGTGAAAGCACGCGACTGGTACTGCCACGACTACTCGCAGTACGAGCCGTACATCGTGCCGCACCGCCGACTCCCCAAGAGCCTGTACTGCAATGTCACCGGCACCATTTTGAACCGCATCCCCGGCGAGGTGGAGCGCCACGTGCAGGGCAAGCGCTTCAAACGCATGAAGCAGCACGTGAAGATTAAGGTCAAGCAGAGCGACGACGACGACGAGATGCAGGGCGGCGGAGACTTCGACGCGGATGCTTTCGAGTTCGAGAACAGCCAGGTGATCTACTCGGACGACGAGGGCGAGGAGGGGGCGGAAGAAGAGGACGACGAAGACGAGGAGACCAAGCCCAAGAAGGGCAAGAAGGAGCAGGAAGAAGACGACTTCTCCGACTTGTACCCGGACGAGGAATCGGAGGACGAAGCGGAGAAGAGCAAGGATGATGATGGAGATGAAACCATGGAGGAGAAGCCCAAGAAAAAGCGCCCTGCGAAGACCAAATCGGTGCCCAAGAAGTCCCGACACCAGAACAAGAAGGCCAAGAAAACGGAGTAGACTTTCGCTTTGAAACCGGCAGCGCGTTGACTAAATAATATAGACTTTCTTCTGCACGAACAACCGATCGGTCAGCGTACGGTGCATGGCGACTTTGTGCGTCAAAAAGGTGTTATTGATGCTCCCACTTAATCTTAACAGGCTACAGGTTACAGGCTCGCCTTCGTGCGGGCTTCCTCCTGATGCTACATATCGTTCGCAACTTATGCCACGGCCTCGGTCTGAGCAGGCGCCGAGTGCGTGACCTTGACAATGTACGGCGTGGACTTGTGCGCGTGGTACGCCGGCTTGCCCTTGAGGCCGAAGCTCTCGAACAGCCTCTTGTCCTTCTCGAACGCCGGGTTGGCCGTCGTCAGCAGCGTGTCACCGTTGAAGATGGAGTTGGCGCCGGCCATGAACATCATGCCCTGCTCCGCGTCCGTGAAGGACATGCGACCAGCGCTCAGACGCACCATGGTCTTGGGCATCAAGATGCGGGCCGTGGCGATCATACGCGCCATGTCGGACGCCGTGACGGGCGGAATGTCCTCGTCGAAGAGCGGCGTGCCCTCCACCGACACCAGGGCGTTCACTGGCACGGACTCCGGGTGCTCGTCCATGGTCGCCAGCGTGTGCAGCAGCCCTACGCGGTCGATCTTCTCCTCGCCGAGGCCGAGGATGCCGCCGCAGCACACGGAGATGCCGGCCTTGCGCACGTTCTCGATGGTCTTGAGACGGTCGTCGTACGTGCGCGTGGTGATGACCTTGGCGTAGTGCTCGCGACTGGTGTCCAGGTTGTGGTTGTAGGCCGAGAGTCCGGCCTCCTTGAGCTGCACGGCCTGCTCCTCCGTGAGCATGCCCAGCGTGCAGCACACCTCCAGGTCCAGGTCCTTGACCTGGCGCACCATGTCCAGGATGTGCTTGAAGGCGTTCTTCTTGCCCACCTCGCGCCAGGCCGAGCCCATGCAGAAGCGCGTGCTGCCGGCCGCCTTGGCACGTCGCGCCATCTCCACCACCTCTTGCACCTACATTTTCGACGTCAAGAATGAAATCGGATGAGTGACCGAAAGTGTTGTCAAAAACGATCCCGGTGGTGGGTCTCATTTTCGACTCGCTGTCGAAAACTAGCCTGGCAATTTTCGACATACCTTCTTGGTGGGCTCGGGCTTGACGAACGTCTTGTGGCGCGACGACTGCGAGCAGTACTTGCAGTCCTCGGTGCAGCCGCCCGTCTTGATGGACAGCAGCGTGCACTGCTGCACCTCGGTGGGGTCGAAGTGCATGCGGTGCACGGTCGCCGCCTTGTACACGAGCTCCAGCAGCGGCTGGTCGTAGATGGCCTGCACCTCCTCCTTGGTCCAGTCGTGGCGCACCTCGGCCGACAGCCCGGGCACGGTGAGCGACACGGAGGCCACGCTGGACTGGCGCCGCACGCCCATGCGGGCGGCGCTGGAGGCGGTCGCGGCGAGCTGGCGGAACATGCTGGAGGGGGTGAGGGGTCCTGCGGCCGGCGCGGCGAGTTTCGATGTGAGCTGCTGGCCTCACCCCGGAATCGGCGGCGGCCTTTGACACGCAAGGCCATTTCAGCCAATCGGCGGCGGTGACAGAAGGGTTTTGGCCAATCACAGAGCGGATACTGGGGTGGCGTCCAAACAAAAACGTTGATGAAGTAGCAGTAGCTGCTGCTGAAGATCGGCTGCGACTGTGGCGCGGGATGTGGAGCGGCGGAGGAGATGGAGTTGTCGAGGCGAGATGCATGTTGCGCGCTAGTGAAGTGGTGTTAAACGGCGGTCGGGACGGCCACGACGGCCGGGATCGCGGTGGTCGCGGCCCTTCTAGCACCGTGCGCAGCGAGTATTCATGACGAGTGCGTTCTTTTACGTTCTCAATGACGTCAGGCGCGGGGCGCGGGGGGATGAACATGCAAATCGCTGACGCTTTCGACGCACCGGATCCGCCGCCGTCGACGTCTTCGTCGGCCTTGGCGAGGCGGCTGGTCGCCACTTGGGAATTGGTGGTGCCGGACCGAGGCCGGAGCCTGCGGTAGGGGACTTTCGCGTCACGGCATCCAGGGGGACCGCGCGTGGATGTTGCTCTTGCTGGTTGCAGACTCTGGGTAGTGCTCGCGGTGTCAGAGCGTGCGTTGCAGTGCTCAATCTGCTGCCACATTGAGGACTTCGTTGCTGGGCATCTAGCGCTGGTGAGGTTGCTTGCTAACTTGAAGGCAACACGAGGTCCGTGTGCGAAGTATACGCAAACGTGTGGCAAGAGGGCCTGGCGCAGTGTGATTTCTGTACTGTAGTCTGCAGGCCCTGCAGCATTCATGCGATGAGAGCACACACGTGGTGTAGTGTTCTCAACCTCGGCAATGAGACGCGTGGGCGATTGCCTACACACGGACGATCGCCTCGGTCTTCGACACCTTTCCAAAGGCGCCTGTTATTTCTGATGGAAGTTTGCGCGAAAGTGAACACCAGCACCGCTATAAGGACAGTTCATGAAGAAGCGTTTTGTGTGCACTGCTCAAACGTACTGGAAATGCTCGACAGCGACAGCCAGTGCAAGTTGCAACAAGGTCTGCGCACCCTTACCATTGTTACCGTAACGTTGCCGACGTAGCCTTGTTTCGGTTGTGAAATTGAAGTGATAGGTCTTCTGTTGTTTAAGCCCAAGCTCAAGCAGAAAAAAAAATCTTCTTGCTTCTGCACAATTGACTACTACTAATATTCCTTATCGTATTTTTTAATGAAAGGAGCAGACCTTATCGCAGTTCGCAGACCTTGACCTCGCAGAAGAAATACGTTGCAGGATGTCCGTGAAATCTTGAGTGGATGGGAGGACCTGAAGCCGGAACATGTAGAGCTCTACGTTGCCAGCAGCGTCGGCAGGACGCTTATCCGCCTCAAGGACAGCGGCTTTCAGTGCCCCGAATAGGACCCGCTGCTGCTGTTATACGCCGACCCAGACAACCTCGAGGCGTCCATGGCGTACCTCTACACGCGCTGCCGGCTGGGACGCCAGGCCATCAACAGTCGCCAGGTAACGGACAACACGCCGATGGATCACTTTCCGACGGGTGTGGACGCGTCGCCTCCGTTCGCGCTCGGCCGCTTCATCAAGGAGCGATTCCTGGCGGCAGAAGACAAGACCGGCGGAACTAGCCTGGATGTGTTTCATCTGCCGAACTACGAGCTGTTTGGAGATGTTGGCCTTGCAGTGATGACCTCTCCAGAGTTTTTACGCAGGGGGCTGTTACGGCTGCACGCCTTCAACCTCGACAAAATCGATGGACGTCCTCAAGCTCAACGGGGCTTCTCGGTCACTTGATGGTCTCGCGATGCCAAAGTCGCTGAATGCTGGCGAGAATGGAGCTCTACTACAAACAGGATGACGCTCGCGCGAATGGCTCGAGGTGAAGCGTCGTGAGTTCTCGCTTAGCAGTTGGATAACCTAATGAAAGCGCTAAAGCAGTTTTCATGAATGCGTGAACGCTCGTGTATTCCATTCCATCTCGTCAGTCGATTTTGTCACGACGCGAGTGCCACAGAAAACGTTCCACTAGCGGCAGCTAGTAAGTTACAACTTGCTTCAAGCTCATGTCTGCGTAGTTACAGCAACACTGATGAGTTTGCCGACATACTTCCCACTGTGGCCTTTGTGCGACGCCGATAACCGCAGCTTTGACCATTGCACATGTAGTGGGTTGGCACTGACGCGTTCTGGGGGTGCGTTCGGACCAGAATCCCCTCCACCCAACACCGGACTTGGACCGCATCGCAGACCATCATTGCGCAATGCGCAATGAGCAACGAGTTGGTGTGCTGCCCGCGTTACTGTCACGGTAGATGTAGTTCGCGTACTTCAGCTCAACACACACAAAATGAGCCAGGACGTTTACCAAACACCGAACACCTCATGGCTGTGAAGTGGGGGATTGCTTGACCGACTTCGCTGGCCTCAGGAAGTGGTCATTGCTGTCGTTAGACTCGCTGTCGTTGTACGCTCAGTGATGTGTGTGCTCGTGGCCGCACGCTTCCTTGATCTCCTGGTCAGTTGCACAATGCATCTCACCTAGCTCGACGCCGCGAAAGCCGAGCGCGGCCGCCGTGATCCCTCCCTTGCTGTACTTGTGCTGAGCCAGCCGCGAGCGCAACACCGAGCAGGCGCGGCTGCTTCTCTTGGCCAGGTCTTTGCGGCGAGAATCCCCGCCTCAACCTGCTTGCTCAGCTCTGCCCCTTAAGCCCGCCACGCCTTCACCGAAGCTGCTAAGGAGGAGGACAGGCGGTGCCTCCAGCTCCGCAGCCAGCAGCAGCTCCGGCCAAACCCGCTCGGCCAAACCGCTGAGGTCTCGCCGCGAGCTGGCCGGGAAGCGCGACCTACACTTGAAGCGGGCGAGAGTGGACCCCACCGCCGGTAGAGGCGCAAAAGAATCGGCGTAGACGGATCGCGCGCACTTGCATCTTCCACGGCGCTCGTGGCTGGGAGGCCTTCCTCGCGCCGTCGCGCTCTGCGTCGGCAGGGATCTGTCGGCCAGCACCGGGTCACAAAGCCTCCATCGCAGCAGGCCGGCCGGTTTCGTTGAACGCGGCGTTCAGTCTCTCGAGCGGCTTCTTCCGACCAGCGTCGGCGAGAAGGAATCCACCGTGGCAGGCGGCGGCGGATACAACGAGCCGGAGAAGACTAACTTAGACTTGGAAACCACATTTATGGTTAGCTTACTACTGTTACATGCTATCTGATTGGGTTCTGGAGGAGCTACGAATCTACTCATGAGGCGCCTATGCCCGCATGGTGATCTCGTGGATCTTCTCGACGAGCTTGATCGGCGCGGACAGACCGAGGTAGCGCACCACCATGGCGGGCAGGTTGCCGCCCAGGTCCATGTGGGCGATGACGCTCATCTCGCACATGTTGGGGTTGGTCGGGTGCGGCGTCACCACGTAGCCAGAGATCAGGATGGTCGCGCGCACGTAGCCCTTGCGTTCGGGCACATACTCGACCGAGCGCGTGGCGATGAGGATGCGGCCGCTGGCCTCCTGACGGTAGGTGGACACGACCGAGAAGTCGCGCGCCGCCGTGAACATGACGGACTTGGCCGACACGCGGCGCACCTCCGAGGCGTCGCTGAGCTTCTCCATGGCCTTCACCTCCTTGGTCATGTCGTCGAACTTGGGCACCATGTCGCAGCGCATGAGGATGTGCGCGGCCTTGTCGGCGCTCACGTGCAGCATGCCCGTGGTCTTCATGGTGTACCACTCGCTGCCGGCCACCTCGCCGTAGACGACCTGGATGCCCTTGTTGCACGGGCCGTCGCGCCAGCCGTTGGGCAGCACGTCCGCGCCGTCGTAGCGCGTGAGCAGCTTGCGGATGCTGTCCTCCTCGAAGGCCTGGATGTTGGCGCGCACGGCGGCGATGGGCGCCGGGATGGAGAAGGTCAGCGCCGTCTCGGCCTCGGCCACGGGCGTTTCCTGCTGCGGCGCGCCCTGCTTGGTCTCCACACCGCCGCGCGTGATCTCCACGGTGCTCTCAAAGGCCATGGCTCTTGTGTGTGATTTGTGTGTCTGGAAGTGGTGGGTCTGCTGCTGAGAGCAAATTCGAGAATGACCGCTTCTGACGCAGGCGCCGACGCCGCAAGCCTAAGTGCAGAGGCGCTTGACGCTTGAGCCAACCAGCGTGGTTGTATTTCAGCGGCGCTGCGGCCAGCGCGCTCTGTCTCGTTGTAGGTTACTTCCCGCACGAATCAGCGCCTTGGCGGCGCTTTCGCGCGGACACAGCAGCCGCTGTCCTGCGATACGCACCGCGGATTACGCAGAATTTACTCCTGCTACGGCATAGCTTAGGCGGTTCGACAGGTTGCTGAGACATGGGCGCCGACTTATGGCGCTTGATTATAGGATTCGCTTCGGACTTAGCCGGAGTTGATTTGGTCAGACCAAAAGCGGCCACCAGTTTTTTCGCCTGCTGGACGCCGCGCTGGACGGCGAGTGCGCAGACGCCGAGCGCTTTGACCAGTCGGCGGCACCGCACGGCGCACCGCCCAGATGCCCGGCGCTCGGCGCTTGTCCCGCAGTGAGTCGCGCCAGCCGCAGCCGCAAGTCTCAGCTGGCGCCGCAGCCGGCGAAAAATGTCGTGGCTGAAAGGCCGCATCGGCGGCGGGTGAGACAGCGGCGCGGGCCAGCAGCGAGCGAGCGAGCGCCAGGCGGCCGCGCGTCGGCCGGGCTGTGCGTCGTGTTGGTGGCGGCATTTCCGGCGGGCGGCGCGCTCCGGCCGGATGTGCGACCTGTTTGGACCATTTGGTCCGCTGTGGTCCGGGACCATCACTCCGGTCCGTCCCTGGAGACACGCGTTAGGTAACGCCGCGGATTGCGCTCCCCAACACGGCGCAACCACCGCCGGCTTCAACGCGCGCCGTCCCGTGCGCTGCTGCTGGGGCCTTTTGCCGGCAAGCTCTGTCGGCTCAGCGCAGTGTTGTTGCTGCCTTTGTTGCTGTTGTTGCTGCTGTTGCTCGGCTTGCGGCTGCTGAGCACCGAACGCCGCCGCCGCCGGGATATTGTGTCCCAAGGGGCAGAAGCGACTTAACTATGGGACGCGCAAGCTGATTGCGCTCCCCGCTCTCAGCGACTTACGCCGCGTCGAGTCAGCGGCTGCGCGCCACCCGCTGCGGCGGGGTCTCTGCTGTCTGCCGGCGGCCGACCGGCGGCCGCGCGCGTGATGTCACGGCCGGCCAGTACATCACCTCGCGCGCGGCGGCGGCGCCCCGTTGCAGCGCTGGCCCTGTGCAATTATTGCCGAGGTGCGGCGGTGCCTTGGCGCTGGCGAGGCGAGCGCGGGTCTCTCGGCGCCGGCAAGACGCGTCTTGCTGATCGACTGTGCTGGTCGCGCACAGAATGATAGCTCGCGCCGGCTACCGCGTCTTTTGTCATCCGGACAGCGTGCGTCGACGCGGCAACCGCAGCTTGGACGTCGCGTCGAGGTGCCGACCGTGCCGGTGTCTGCTGGGCGGTTTCCTGCGAGGCCGACTAGCGCGCTCTCGGTGTCTGCGGTGCGGCGCGGTGCTGGCCTGCGTGGGTAAGGAATTGAGCGCCGCTTGCGGCACCCTTCGCGACAGTCCGAGCTGTCACCGCCGCCGCGAGGAAGATCCTGTCCGACGTCAAGAAGTGGGATTTGCGGCGCGAGCGTAAACGTCAAGTTGCCGTCATCTTCTTGCAAGTCGCTTTTCTCGGAATCCACCGCGGCGGAGCCTGGGATCGAGAGGGCTGGCCGCGATCCTGCGGGGCAGCCCTGGCCCGGGCGGTGGTGGATCGCCAGGCCTGGTGCGGTGGTAGTTTGTTGGTGATGCTTCGTTAAGCAGGGTTTAGCTGAGGCGCTCTTTTGAACGATTTCGGGCTGTAGGTGTAACGAGTTTCGCCATGGATGACTTTGCAGCCTGTTTGCTTTTGTCGGTTCTGTTTACCAAACGCATGATTGTACTGCGTCATTACTCGCAACTCGTGAGCCCCGAGTAGTTTAACGGCAAGGCCGAAGTGGCGCTTGCGAGCAGCTACGTTAAACTTTTCATACAACAAAAGAAAACAAATGTTAAACTGCGGACAAGAGTCCTACTACCACGCAGGTAGGGTGGCGCTGATAATGCAAAGTAGCCCAAACTTCAGAGTCTATAGCGCCATTGATACGTGCTTATTGCAGTGAAACGCTGCATGTGTTTCAATTGTCAGGATAAGGTTTTTGCGTCATTTCCTACATTTCATTGCCGTTTGCTAGCGTATTCAGACCTTAGGTTTTATAGGAAAAGCACGAGCGAAGATAGGAGTCATCCTGTGTAAACCATTCTCAAATCTTTGGTTGTGGGGTTTCCATGCGTTTGCTTCACTCAGCAGCTTCAGCGAAGTTTATACATTCAGCTGTGAGCTATTCAACAAGCGGCACTCCACGCCGCACCGCCCGATCCCAGGCCCCGCCGCGGTGGATTCCGAGAAAAGCGACTTGCAAGAAGATGACGGCAACTTGACGTTTACGCTCGCGCCGCAAATCCCACTTCTTGACGTCGGACAGGATCTTCCTCGCGGCGGCGGTGACAGCTCGGACTGTCGCGAAGGGTGCCGCAAGCGGCGCTCAATTCCTTACCCACGCAGGCCAGCACCGCGCCGCACCGCAGACACCGAGAGCGCGCTAGTCGGCCTCGCAGGAAACCGCCCAGCAGACACCGGCACGGTCGGCACCTCGACGCGACGTCCAAGCTGCGGTTGCCGCGTCGACGCACGCTGTCCGGATGACAAAAGACGCGGTAGCCGGCGCCGAGCTATCATTCTGTGCGCGACCAGCACAGTCGATCAGCAAGACGCGTCTTGCCGGCGCCGAGAGACCCGCGCTCGCCTCGCCAGCGCCAAGGCACCGCCGCACCTCGGCAATAATTGCACAGGGCCAGCGCTGCAACGGGGCGCCGCCGCCGCGCGCGAGGTGATGTACTGGCCGGCCGTGACATCACGCGCGCGGCCGCCGGTCGGCCGCCGGCAGACAGCAGAGACCCCGCCGCAGCGGGTGGCGCGCAGCCGCTGACTCGACGCGGCGTAAGTCGCTGAGAGCGGGGAGCGCAATCAGCTTGCGCGTCCCATAGTTAAGTCGCTTCTGCCCCTTGGGACACAATATCCCGGCGGCGGCGGCGTTCGGTGCTCAGCAGCCGCAAGCCGAGCAACAGCAGCAACAACAGCAACAAAGGCAGCAACAACACTGCGCTGAGCCGACAGAGCTTGCCGGCAAAAGGCCCCAGCAGCAGCGCACGGGACGGCGCGCGTTGAAGCCGGCGGTGGTTGCGCCGTGTTGGGGAGCGCAATCCGCGGCGTTACCTAACGCGTGTCTCCAGGGACGGACCGGAGTGATGGTCCCGGACCACAGCGGACCAAAATGGTCCAAACAGGTCGCAAATCCGGCCGGAGCGCGCCGCCCGCCGGAAATGCCGTCACCAACACGACGCACAGCCCAGCCGACGCGCGGCCGCCTGGCGCTCGCTCGCTCGCTGCTGGCCCGCGCCGCTGTCTCACCCGCCGCCGATGCGGCCTTTCAGCCACGACATTTTTCGCCGGCTGCGGCGCCAGCTGCAGCTGAGACTTGCGCCAGCTGGGCGGTGCCGTCGCTACAGTCGATAGCCCATCCGGCCTATCGAGCGGAAAGATAACGCGATCCGCTTGCAGGAAAGGAAAGACCGCAGTAGAAAACACTCGATTCTTGTTCGTCATTAGGGGTCGTGAACAGCTTTGTGCGCCTTTTAGCGGGGCATTGCACTTGTCGTGAAATGCCAGTAGTGCTGATGATAGTTTCGCAGGAGAGAATATGCACCAGGAGCACACCCAGAGCTTTTCTCGTTGCGACGAATACTCCATAGCAAAAGCTACAATATGGTGGAAATGGCGCAGTAGCGCTCGTAGCAATCCAGCTCACAATAACTTGTGAGCAACGCCGTCTTGGACGATGGCCAAAGCAGGCAATAGCGACGGTGAAACAAAGTTGATAGACAAGCTATCTTTCAAAATTGTTTTTCGCCAAAACTTTAGATCAGCACATAGCTGCAGTGTCAATTAGCAGCAAGCTGTTTTGAAGAGTAGAACTTGTTAGCTATCCAAGATGCTTGGCGAACGTGTATTGACAACGCCGGCGCATCATTTCAGACCTTGTAGCTTGCTGCTTGTACCTTGCCCGTTTTGCAGCCAGCCGATCCATAGTGCCGGGACGAAGCACGAGGCCGCGCGTAGCATTTACAATCACGGTGATGTCCTCGATCATGGAGCACGCCTCCACATCTTGTTCCAAGGGGAAGCATTCCACCTCATCAGCAGCTAACTCGTCCTGGTGATTGTTGTTGCTGCTTCCATGACACGGACAGCGAGGATTCACCCCGTCGTCACTTTCGACGGGTTTGTCGTAGGCATCGCCCTCTACAAAAGCGCTGCACGTACATCGAGACTTTGGTTTGTCCGTGCGAAATAGAGGTGAATGAGCTGTGGCTGCTCGATCTCCATGAGATTCAAGGTGCTCCACAAAGCGTGGGCACAAGCCTGCTTCCTCTTCATCGTCAGTATCTCGTTCTCGGCGAGGACGCTTTGAAGTGAGCGCTGTGAGAACTGGTCGCGGAGAGCTCCCTGTAAGTGTTCGTCCCTCTACTCCATCCTCCAAGAGAGTGAGAGGAGGTTTGGACGCCCCCTGTAACATCCACTGTGGTTCGCGTGATAGGATTTTGACTGCATGGGTGATTGGTGCAGCTTGGACAGGAATCGGCGATGTTGTCCCGACGGGAGCGCTTTCAGTTCTGCTAAGACCTTTGTAGCTATTGAGCGCTGATCCACCAAGTATAAGCTCATGATACTCCTGAGGCAGCGTAGTGAGCTCAGAAACACATGAAGGGGGCTCTGGAGGCACCATTGATGACGATACGCTAAGTGTTGGGAGCTCCGTAGCTGTCAACTCAGGATCAAGATCGTCTTGGGTCGCTAGAGGAAGCTTTAAACTATCAGGAGAAGCAGTCGGAAACACTGGTACAGTCGCAACTGGAATGACCAGAACGCTTTCTCGTGGTGTTATCCTTTGATGATCACCTCGATGTTGATCAGATCGCGGAACAGCTCTGGCAAGATCATCATCCTCAGGCTCGCGGTCAAATTCTGTATCCCAAGGCGATACCGTCACGTCGCTATAACCATCGTCTGGAGAATGCTTTCGCGCTTTTTTCAGGGATAGTTTGCTTGTGCTGCGCCGCGTATGAGACCTCGCTTCTTTTCCTGGTAATGGAAACCAGAGCGGTGTGGCCCCTTGCTGTAGCGAGCGGGCGTCAGTGTTGCGAGCACTTAATACGCTCCATCGTGTGTGGGCCAAAATCTGTGCTTGCAAACTACCTGTCAGATAACCTGTAGTTTTGTAGCTTCCTGAAAAATCTGGCCCCGCCGCCGCACGATGACCAGCACTGCCTTGTCGACGTGTTTTACCGCTACGAGCACCACTTCGGCCATGGCCGCCTGTCTCGATTAGCACTGGTGGTAACAATCGCTTTGCAGGCGATGCACTTTCATCGAAGGTGTAGAATGGCAAGGATGGATTGACTGGCAAAATATCTGTCTTCTTGCGTATGGTCGAGTTGCCAGTTTCCTTGTTCTCGGGTGTAGGAGTTTCAAAGCCAAAGCCCGAAACATATTCACGCGGGACATTTACAGCGGATTCGGCATTGTTGGATAATGGTACAAACTGTTCTTCATCGATAGCACTGCCAGCTAATCCTGTTTTCTTACCCGTTCCATCCTGGTTTGAGCTTTTGCTGGTATAAGTGTTCGCTCCCCCAGTAGAGTTCACACCGAGCGCTGCTAGGCGTTTGTTATTCCCTTTCTGTTGGGCTGGGCCATCAAAAACAATTCCCGCAGGCTTCTTCTCACCTCTTTGCTTTGCTTTGGGTGAGGATGAAAGCAACGACCTTCGAGCGCCACCTGAACCAACTCGAGCGGAATCAATGTTACCAAAACCAGACTTGAGCCCACCAGTTGTTGGTAGGTGGGGCGTAGAACTTGTTAAAGTGCTCTGCAGACCACCAGAGGCTGGAAGGCCCTCCATGTTGACGCTGCCAACATTGACGCCAGCTGTTGGAGCTCCAAACGCAGCAGTAAAGAGCTTTGGAGGTCGCTGCTGCCTTGGCTGAGGAAAATTTCCGTTGGGTAGACCAACGTTTAGTGCTACCCTGTTACTTGGGATTGTATTGTTCACTGCAGTATCTTCAACAATCACTGGAGTTCGCGTTTGTGCTGACCGCAAACGGTGCATGGCAACTAATGCATTCACACCCTCATCATCTTCTGAGTTAGCTGCTCCATTTTCGCGTAAACTGGACAAAGGTTTCCCTTCTTTTGCAGATGCCGTACGAGATTTCGCGCTTGACCCACGTAGTCCTGTGGGCGTTTTCGGGTCGGACTCACTGCTTCGATCCACCGGGACGCCACCAAAACCGCCTAATCCTCCGAGACCAAAGTCACCTAGCGTAATAATACTAGCACGTCGCTCTCGCGTTCGTGGCCGATCTTCTGGTACTGGCTCCGGTGTGCTGTTAACTTCTTGGGTTGGACCTGCACTAGATGGTGGTGCACGCAAAGTTTGCAATGCTTTCGTCGCTATAAATCCCATTGAATGAGTTGGAGTCACTGGAGGTGGTAGTTGCACTGGCATATCGTCTTCATCTTCTTCATCATCGTCGCTTGAAAGCTCTGCTTCATCGTCTACGTCCGATTGATAAACCTCTTCCTCTTCCTCAGACGAAGAGGATTCATCATCATTGTCAATCGCCTTGATCTGCTTTAATGGGCGTAGCAATCGTCTCTCTACGCTACTAGGATCATGCTTGGTACGTCGCACGGAACTGACCCTCAAGACCAGCCTTTGAAGAAACGCGATGTATTCGTCGACATCAATCGTCTCACACCAAAGATCAGCCAGCTCGAAAACGCTGTCAAAGAAATTGGCAAAACTCATCACGGGCTCCCCTTTGCTGTCACGGACCCAGTCCTCTTGAATAGTTTTTTCCATGCGACGAATACGTTGCTTTGTGGCATCCGGCTCCAGACTACGTCCGATGCGACGAAACAAGGATGCGTAGCCCCGCTGGTCAATGCAGCCTAGTTCGTCACGAGGGAGCTCGACGGACCATAGTTGTTTGACTGCTTCCACGACATCCGGATGGTTTCGTAGGCTAAAGCGGAGTGCGAGAGCTTCGGGTGTATAGTTCAGTAGCTCCTGTGCATCGTGCTCACTTCTAGCTCGACTGTACAAGTCTTCCGTGAGAAGCACCGGACCATCTTCCCAATTCTTAAGTAAACCTCTTGCCTTTAGTAATGCCTCCTCCTGTAAATGCTGGTACTTCTGTCGCTTAAGCGTCTGCAACCGAGCAGCTTTGATAGTGAAGTTGAGCTTGAGCCACAACACACTCGAAGACCTCTGCTTCCAGCTCCCCTGGCGTTGAAAGGTTGGTTCGGATTGCACAGCGGGGGCTGCTCGACGTCCTGCAGAGTGTTTTGGACGCCTTTTATCCATTTAGTTGACAAAGTAGCGAGCTACACACGAGGACAAAGCTTCCTAGTGCAACGATGTCCTAGCCGAGAGTTAGCACCGAAGTTGTTCGCCAGCATTCCGCTATAAATATTGGGGACAGCAGCATGAAAATGGCATGGTGATGAACTTGCATATTATTTGCAGACTTGTTCTGCGTACGAATTCAATAGCTATGTGATGAACAACTGGTTAAAACTTGGAGAGTTTGGTAAGGAGATAGAATGCCGGGACCGCAATGACTTCAGTCCCAGCCTCAGCGCATTACTGAACAAAGGAAAATGCGCTGATCTGTCCGCTGTCGAGTCTTGAGTTCGACGAAGTCGTGATGGAAGATTGTCGCGTCATACCACCAATTTGTTTCACCCCACCGTAGATCCATGAGTTTCTGATCTCCTTCGGCCCTGCAGCAGCCTGAAGCTTCTGGAATGGCATGAGGTTTTCGTCTTCATGCTCCTCTTTTGTCACGCTGTTACGACGTCTCCATGAGGCTTGCACTGCCTGTGAAACCTTGGGACTCATGACCAACGGCGGTCTTGGGTCGCGAACACACATCGAAGTGCTCTTTGACATATTGGGCTCAGGCCGGAAGAACTTGTTCACGGCAGCTTTTCCCGGTGATATCGTAAGCTGTGATGGCTGCTGCTGCTGAATTTGAGGTGCAGCCACAGGCTTCGATTTCTTCTGCTTGTTGCCAAGTTGCACGTGGCGAACGTGAGGCTTAGCCGTCGGGCTCCCCTTAGGAATCAAAGCTGGGTTTGCGCCATTCGAGCGGATCAGCGATAATAGTTTGCGTGCACCTTCGCGAATTACTTGTTTGTGGGTGCCCGTGCGGAGAGCATCAAGCTGCTGCAAAAGTGCTGGGCATGAGATGAAGGCCGGAATGTATCGCGAAGCGAATGGCTTGATCTCCACCAGCATCTGCATCAGAACAATTGCCTTGGCACGAACTTGCCATGAGTGCTGCGCATCATCGTCCTGCAATCGTGCAGCAAACGCCGCCGCGACGTTTGTAGCATCGAGACGCGGGATCTGCGCTAGAAGACGCTGCACACTTTCAGCATCAGGGATGCCCTGAATGCCTCCTGGTGGTGTGCAAACAGCAACAAGCTTCGACTCGTATCCACAAAGCTTGACCGCAGCATGAGCAAAGTCGAAGCTGTAGTGAAGACAAAATGAGTAACAAAAAAAATGTTAGAATTGCAATCGCAGCGCACGAGTAAAATCTAATGGGAACTCACTCTTCAAGCTCGGCGTCTGGAGTTAAACCCACCCAAGCCTTTCGAACCGACTTCGGAATGGGCTTGATTGTCTGGCTTTCATCCGGGTCGTCGCGAGCATTGTGCTCCTCTTCGTTGTCTAGCAGTGCGCATCGTTTATCCGGTGAGAAGTCTTGATAGTCCCAGTCCTCACTATCAACACAGCACAAATACACTTAGTTTCAAATATTTTGCTCCAAAGTTTGCCTACAGTCGATACACTTACATGGCTTGCTCGACCTGGTGCAGGTACTTGTCCTTGAGCTCATCCAAGAAGTGCATCGCCTCCTCCATTGCTGTTTTGAAGCTGTTGAGAGCTGCCTAGAAGATGTTTGATTTTGAAATGACCTGCATCGTAGGATTTCGGCCGTCTTTTCGCCCAGTACGCGATGCTTTCTTTGCGAAAACTCTTTGGCATTGTGAATCTCCTCTGCCTCCCTCTGGAACTTGTCGGCTCGGGGCTAGAGTTTCGCACAAAGGATAAGGTCGACGGATGACGTCGGTAAATTTGGCTCACCTTGTGACTTCGATATGGTTTCAGTAAACAATGGCACGCGGCGTATGGAAGTAAAAGGGTGCATTTAAACTACCTACGGCGACAGACGTCCACGGGTGGAGAGCTCTATCCTGCTAATGCTGCGTCTGGCCGAGCTCCTCGAGACTGCAATCCGCTTGGCCACCTGAAAAATACAGCGAGCCGCTCGTCGAACAGGACTCTGCCCTGTTGCTGCTGGCTCGCGTCAAAACGTCGTCCAAGCTGGATGGCGTCGCGCCAGAGCTCTGGAGCTCGTGGCCACCTGTCCGTCTGTCCACCTGTGACGTCCGTCTGCCTGCTTTCTCCAGCTCGCGCGCAGCCTACTTCTTGACGTCGAGCTTCAGGTAGTCGTTGTCGAAGTGGTGCAGTCGCACGTAGCCGTCCTCGGCGCCGGAGGCGTAGCTCTTGCCGTTGGGGTGGAAGGCGATGGTGTTGATGGGTCCGAAGTGGCCTTTGACGCGGCCGAACTCCTCCTGGAAGACCATGTGGAAGAAGCGCGCCTCGAACTTGCCGACGCGGCCGGACGTGGTGGTGACGCTCATGGCCTCCTGGCCGCCGCCCAGCACCACGTGCTCCTTGATGGGCGAGATGGCGGCCGAGTTGACGGGCCGGTCCGTCTCGTACACCTTGAGCACCTTCATGGTCTCGACGTCCAGCAGCTTGGCCGTGTTGTCCTTGGAGGACGTGATGGCCAGCGTCTTGGACTTGTTGAAGGCCACGTTGGTGATCTCGCCGGAGTGCACCTGGTGGCTCTCCAGCAGCTCGCCCGTGGCCGGGTCGAAGAGCTTGATGGAGCCGTCGCCGCCCGTGGTCATGATGGCCTTGTTGAGCGGCGTCCAGTAGGCGCCGGTGATGCGGCCCTCGTGGCCGTGGTCCGTGATGGTGAGCACGGGCTCGGCGCGCTGCTCGGCCGCGTCGTTTGCCAGCTCGTAGACGAAGACGGCGGCCGGGCGGTCGCTGAACTTGTCGGCCACCGACACGAAGCGGCGGTCGCCCGTGGCGAAGCTGACGCTGCGCGCCGGGCCCGTGTGCGGGAAGCTGAAGAGCTGCTCGCCCGTCTGCACGTCCCAGAGCTTGACGGTGGCGTCGGCCGCGGCCGTGAGCAGGCGCTCCGAGTGGTAGCTCACGTCGCAGGCCCACACGGCGCCCGAGTGGCCCACGTACGTGCCGATGCGCTCGCCCGAGTCGCTGTACCAGAGGTTGGGCGTGTGGTCCTTGGCGCACGAGAACAGCAGGTCGCCCTCGCGGTTGTACTTGATCATGGTGAGCGAGCGCGAGTGGCCCTTGAGCAGGATCGGGCGCATGGTGGCGGCGGGGGGAAGGGAGGAAGCAAACGCGCGGACACCTCTCTAATGCGACTGGGCTGCTGGTGGCCAGTGGCTGCAGGCCGAGAAGGCTGCAGAGCCTCTATATAGCGATGGATGCCCTTGGCAGGGAGATTTGTAGCGGGATAGTATCTCGTGGATATCACTCTTTGATACATGGTAATACTGCGATCGTTGTTAGTTGGAGGATTGGATTGGAGGAGATGCCAGGACTCACGGGAAGTGATATCCCTGCGCGAGATACGTTTGACGATGCGGTTTCAGAGTGCATGCGCTTCTGCGGGCTCTCTCGACGCTTATGTACGTAGCGGTTCCTGAGCAACAGAATGAGGTGGAACATGTAGTGCTCGCTCAGGAACCACGGCGCGTTCTGCCACGTATATCCCTTGCCGGCCAGCCAACCTTCCCACTCTGCGCTGGTTGTCGACTTGGCGGCTTGCTCCGGGAACTGCGAAGGCAGCGGGATCTCCACATTGTTGACCATGTCGTCGGCCAGTTTGAGCAAACGCTTGCTCTGCTCCTCCGAGAAGCGCTCGCGGTTCATGGCCACGCAGTCGCGCACAAGCTCGGGCATGCGCGACTTGTACGTGGCGTCGACGAACGTCCCTGGCACATTGGTGAAGTATGGACGCTGCTGGCTCAGGAGCGAGAGGAACTCGGACGACATGGCGCTAGAGATTGAGATCTCCCAGATTGAGATCCAAGCGAGCGGTGCGTGGTACACGAGAGAATTGCTTGTGAGCCGTCCCCGGCATCTCTGCACTGTCGAGGTGGATAAACGTTCACTTAGCGCGAAAAACGCATAAGCACTCGTCGCAATGGGGCTGGATGGCAAGGTCGAAGATGGTGACACCTTTCACCTCGTGCAAGATCAAATTTGACATTTCATAGCTGTGTGGATGTCGTTCCTTCCGTTGCTAGTACTTCTTCGGCTGCATCGTGTGTTCCTTCCACTACATCGCGCACCATGTAGTCTGGCATCCGCACCATAGCCATGAGCGCTCCCACATCAAGGCTGCCGAGCTCATCAGGTTCGCCGAAGTGCAAACGCAACTTTTGCATGTGGCGCTTGCATTCTTGCTCCGCATTGCTACCATCGCCCGCAGGTTTAGTTGCGCAGGACGTCGATGCTGTCGAAGTATTTCTTTGCTTCGACAAGATCGTGGGCGAGACAGTCGACCACCACAGCATCTGCCAGCTACCTAGAACCAGTCCGTAGCTGTGGTCTCAATGAATCAACCTGCTGGAACGCTACCACACCAAGGTGTATTATCTCTTTTTCATCGCGGTCCTCTCTTCCGTCCTTCCACTTCCTTTCAACGAGCAGCACTCGCCTGAAGATACTTTCGTTTTCGCCTCGAGGCATCATTGGACCGCACATTTTGACTTGCGTGGTCTCCAATAATGCGCTTCCTGCTGTCGCGCGTGCCGCTGCGGCGCGGGGCGGCGCTGGGCCGCCGCCTGCTGTCGTCTCCCGCCGCCGTGTCGCTGGCGCTGCCGCGGCTGGCGCGCAACTGCCGCGTGCAGCTGCAGGCCGGCGACGCGGCCGCCACCGACGTGGAGATCGTCCCCGTGCTGAGCGCCGACGACTTCGCGCTGCGCGTGCGCGCGCCCGGCGCCGGCGCGGCTGACGTGCGCAGCCTGTTCAGCGTGGAGGAGGACGGCGCCGAGGGCGGCGCGGAGAGCGTGCGCGCGCTGCGCATCGCCAAGAAGAGCGAGCAAGAGCTGCAGCTGCAGCTGCTGCTGCCGCACACGGCCGACGTGGACGTGAAGCTCGCGCACGGCGGCGTGACGCTGCGCGGGAAGATGGAGGGCGACGTGAAGGTGGTGCTGGGCCGCGGCCACATCGCGCTGGACAAGGCGCGCGGCAAGTCCGTGAGCCTCAAGACCAACGGCGGCGGCATCGACGTCGCCGCGCTCGTGGAGGGCGAGACGGTGCGGCTGGAGGCCTCCGACGGCATCCGCTGCAAGAGGCTCATGGCCGGCAGGGCCGAGGTGAAGCTGGGCAAGGGACTCGAGGCCGAGTCCGACTTCGGCGCCATCTACGCCGCGACCTGCAGCGTCGTGTCCACGAACCAGAGCGGGACGGCCACGCTGCGCGTGGGCAATGTCCATGGATACCTCCGCGTGGCGGGTGAAGGACTCAAGAGTGTGCAGGTGGACAGTGTCACGGGCTCGCTGGATGTGGAGGACAGTGGAGACAAGTGCGACGTCGTCGCGCACTTCGACTCGTGGACGAACGACGCGGCCAGCAGCATTCTCGTGGGCGGAGACGTACGTGTCTCGCTGCAACCGGCGGCGCCGATTGATGTCGAGCTGCACGGCACGAAGGTGAACGTTGGGGAGGGCTGCGAGTTCGCGGAGAGCGAGATGGATCAGCTGGACGAGGACTATGCGGTCTTTACCGGGGAGCTCCTTGCTCAGGAGGGGGCTGTCGCCGCTGCGTCGAGTTCGTCTGGCAAGATTAACATGGACAGTGCCAAGGACGACGCCATGCGCACGTCCTTCTTCATGAAGGACAGTGCTAACAACGCTGACAACAAGGACGGACCCAAGACACCGCGGCTATTCGTTCACGCTTTGAGCGGCGAGGTGACGCTGGATCAGCTGAGCTGGATGGACAACATCAAGCGGAAACACCTCAAGCAATAGAAAAACGCTGCTACGACAAATGAACTGGTTTGGAGGTGACTCAATTCGCTAGCACACGTGCTTGAATCTTGATGTGATTTTGGGCTTACTCATTTTCGTGGCCTGCTTCGACATGCATTATAGTTCTTGTTCCTCAAAGCTCTCGATTGAGGATGCAAATGTTGCCAGTAAAGGCACAAGGATGTGCTTCCTCACTATGGAAGCGCGTACCGACTTCGCTACTAACTGGAATCACGTGCTGCATACGCGTACTGCTGTACGAGCGAGTGATCTTCCAAGTTCTTGACGAGTTCTTCGCAAGAGCAGCTACCTTCATTGCCCATGACGTCCTCAACTACACGGTTTACATCTTCCGCAGTCACGAGTGGGTCCCCGAAGAAGCTAGCGATAGCACCCATCGTCGTCAAAGCAAATGTCAGCGCTTCTGGCGACAGCCCTCCTTCAAAGCCTGGCGAGCTATCTGCGTCGCATGCAAATTGCAGCGCTGCCTGAAGTTTGACATCCAACGAGCCTCGAAGCAGCAAACACGCTCCGATCAGAAACTGGATGGCAAGAATCCGTTCGTCTCCAGTTCGGTCCAGCAAAGTGAACAGGCGATCGAAAATCGCGCGGTCGGACGCAGCAAACTTGACGCTATTCAGTGCTTCTTCGAACTCGTCGCAGCTTAGATCTGCTTCTCGAGAGGCCAAGTCGCCTTCTTCCCTCGAGCAATTGGATCCCCAGATCGCTTGCAACGCCTGAAGCTGCACTAACGTGACTGCAAACGGAACGAAGCGAACAACGAACGCTACTTAACAACACGCCACTATCTTTTCACGTGCTGGGGCTGCACGCACACTGAGTTATCTCCGCAACAGCGGCGACAGCCAGCGGGCTGTCCTTGACGTCACTGCCGTCTGCCGGCTGCGAGATCGCGACGCCCATGCCAGCGGAAAGGATTTACTGCTCCCTCACCGGACGCCGCCTCCAGGATCAAGGGTCGCAAACCGGTTAACGTCTCAACTAAAATTATGGACAAGGTGCCGCGAGATAAGAGCCGATGCATCGGGTAATGCAGCACGCATGTTCGTGTCCGCTTCCTCCAGTGCTCGGCAGATTTGCACTGAGCGCGTGGTAAGCTGGTCGCGGTGCCGCTGTCATACTTCACGCCTCTTGGTCGAAGATGGCTACACCAACTTCAACGTTTCTGACCAATCGTAGGACGGTAACCGCTGTTTCCGCCAATCACAGCGCGCGACGTCCTCGAGCCGTTACGGCCACTTCAACATCGGGGGGGGGGGGGGGGGGGGGGGGGGGGGGGGGGCCGCGGCGGGAAGCTAAATGCGAGGCGCGGGCTGCGTGGATTCATTCATAACGCTCGTTCTTATCTCGGAGCGCTCGAGATCGCTTGGGCGAGTCGCTGGGCGGCAGTCGCCGTCGGTTTTTTCAATCGGTCAACGCATTCTCCGGAGTGCAACGGCCCAGGCCTCGCTGGCGCAAGATCAGCAGCTCTGACTCGCCCGTCGCAAGGGGAGATCCGCCGCGTGCGTGTGCGGTCCATGAAAAGCAATGTAGGCGCCCCCTCGGCCGCGGTGGCCGGCACGGAGCCCCGTGTTGCCTTCCTGAACGACAAGGCCGCCAACCAGCAGCTCATCACAGCCAAGCAGTACGCTCGCAACGTCATGGTCACCTCCAAGTACACGGCTGTGAGCTTCGTGCCCAAGACCATCTTCGAGTTCTTCCGCGTGGTCGCCAACGTCTACTTCCTGCTGATCTCCGTGCTCCAGGTACGGCTTTCCCCGTTGCGTGCCTGCCCGACGCGATGCTGATCGCGACTGTCGTCCTAAATGTAGCTGGCGACACCATGGTCGCCGACTAATCGATTTACGACGGCAGGACCGCTATTATTTGTCCTTCTCGTAACGATGATAAAGCAGGGAAGCGAGGACATTAAACGCCACCAAGCGGACGAGAAGCAAAATTGCCGTTCTTGCCGGGTAAGCACCTCTGTTTTTGATATCTGGCCCTAAATTCTGGCGTCCTAATGAGGACTTGTGCCCACTGTAGATAATCAATGCCGATGGCCAAACGGAGCTTATAGCGTGGCAGGATTTGCATGTTGGACAACTTGTCTGCATAGAAAACCACGAGGAAATGCCTGCCGATGTGGTGATTTTAGCGACATCGGAGGAGGAAGGAAGGTGCTTTATCGAGACGTCCAATCTGGATGGTGAGACCAATCTCAAACGCCGAATAGCTGTCAAAGCCACCGCACAAGCTGTCGGTTGGCGTGAATTGCATGGCGGCCCGCTTTCACAAGAAACCGTGTGCGCTTCAGCTGTGCGTCGGCTGCGTGGTTCAGTTGAACATGAACAGCCGAATAACCAGCTGTACACTTTCACCGGCCGATTATTACTCCGGGAAAATGATCGAGGAGAAACAGCAGTCCCGCTAGGCCCCGAGAATCTGCTACTACGTGGCTGTAGCCTCCGCAGTTGCGCTTTTGTCGTTGGCCTGGTGATCTTCACGGGCAGTGAGACCAAGCTGCTGCAAAACTCGCGTGCAGCGCCATCTAAACAAAGCAAGCTTTATCGGACAGCAAATCGATGTATGCTGTTGATTTTTACCACCATGTTTGGTCTCTGTTTAGCAAGTGCAATTGCAGCTGCTTCATGGAGCAAAGAAAACGCTAGCCGTGTATGGTATTTACCTTTCATCAAAGAGGCAGACCAGGTCGACGATTTCATTGTCAACTTTTTCACATTTCTGATCCTGTATAACAATCTCGTGCCAATTTCGCTGTATGTTTCGCTTGATATTATCAAAGTGTTGCAAGCTAATCGAATCACATCGGACTCGAACATGATGTACGAAGGCAATCACGCGGTGGCGCGCACCTCGGAGCTTAACGAAGAACTAGGTCAGGTCGAATACGTCTTCAGCGACAAGACTGGCACTCTCACGTGCAATATAATGGAGTTCCGCAAGTGCTCTATCGGTGGTATATCGTACGGGTTTGGGACCACCGAAATCGGTCGGGCTGTGGCCGCTTTAGCAAGCGCCAACGCAAACACAAGACCCTCAATGACTAAATCTCCACCATCACCAGAAAAAGCAAAGGTTAATCCGCTTGTGAGTTCTGAAAAAGGAAATAGCGCTTTGCGTCTTGACATCGACTCGACTGATGATGTTCGCGAGAGTGTATCACCAGCAGTACCTGTTTACCCCGTGCAAAATGAAGGTGGTGATCCAAAAGATGCTCAGGTTCATTTTGACCCCAGTATCCACTTTGATGATCCGGGATTATTGCGAACATTATACGCTGGAGGCAAGCAAGGCGAGCTTATCCACGAATTCCTAACATTATTGTCGATCTGCCACACTGTTATTCCCGAAACCGATTCGAAAACTGGAGCAATTGCTTATCGAGCATCGTCTCCTGACGAGGAAGCTCTGGTGAAAGCTGCGAAGTGCCTGGGCTACAATTTCGTGGCCCCAGCACCACTCATGAAGGTTGAAATATCTCGCAAACAGTCTTTGCTTCCACCAAACACGGCAAACACGCAGCAAATGCCTGCTTCACTGGACACGACCACGAAATGCTACACAATTGTAAACGTGAATGAGTTTAACTCGACGCGAAAGCGAATGTCCGTTGTAGCTGTCAACGAAGATACCCGTGAGTATGTAGTGTACTGCAAAGGTGCTGACAATATGATGCTCGAGCGCGCCGCGACAGGAACGAGCGACTCAGATACTGCAGCACACTCTAGACTCGTGGGTCATTTAAAAAACTACGCTCGTGAAGGACTACGAACTCTTGTACTTGGACGACGTGTGCTTACCACAGAAGAATACAAAGAGTACAATGATGCGTACGTGGCAGCTTCAACATCACTCGAAGACCGCGAAGCAAAGCTAGATGCGTGTGCTGAGCTTATTGAAAAGAATTTACAGCTACTAGGTGTGACGGCTATCGAGGATAAACTGCAGGAAGGAGTGCCGTCCGCCATTTTTGACCTCGCGCAGGCAGGCATAAAGGTCTGGGTGCTCACGGGAGACCGCGAGGAGACTGCAATTAACATCGGACACGCATGTCGGCTAATTAACGACAAAATGCAGCTCCTTTATGTAAACGCCGAGCGGGTGGATGCATTGAGTGCGCAACTAGACGCACTGCACGAGACGCCCGAGATACAGCGGCTCATTCGAAGTAACCAGGTAGCTGACAATCTAGCTATGGTGTGTGATGGCAAAGCTCTGGTGCATATTTTCCCGTCGCGTGACGCTCGCGTGAAAATGTCCCCCGAAGCTGTGCAGCGCGTTGAAGTGCTGACTGAGAAGCTGCTAAATATCGCCAGGGTTTGTAAGGCTCTAATTGCCTGCCGTGTAAGTCCATCGCAGAAAGCGGAGATCGTTCAGCTTGTGCGTACAGGAGGGCGTCAGGGCCATGAGAAGAAGGGCAAAGGAAACCAACCGATCACACTAGCGATCGGAGACGGAGCCAACGATGTGAGCATGATTCAGACAGCGCACGTTGGTGTGGGCATTTGCGGCAAAGAGGGTGTACAAGCTGTGAATGCCAGTGACTACGCCATTGCACAGTTCCGTTTCCTGACACGACTGGTTCTGCTCCATGGGCGATGCAACTACAAGCGCGTATGTAAGGTCATCCGCTACTCTTTCTACAAGAACATCGCTCTCGTGATCAGCCTTTTCGTGTTTAACTTCTTCAATGGGCAATCCGGTGCTCCGCTCTTTGAAAGCTTCGTGATGGCAGGCTGGAACTTCTTCTTGGCTCTTCCGATTATCGTGATCGGCATTTATGACCAGGACATTCCTGAAGAGATCGTTTTGAAATTCCCGCAGCTTTATCGGCGAGGCCAGTACGACAGCGACTTGAACATGCGCGTATTTGCACGGACGATAGTCAATTCCGTCGGCCATTCCCTCATTTGCTTCTTCGGTTGCTATGCAGGCACTCAGATCACCCATCAGGGGCTGTATGTACTGGGGACACTCTTTTACACGGCGTTGCTCGGCACCATGAAGCTCAAGGTCGTGCAGCTCGCGCTCAACTGGAACAAGTATCATCTCGCAGTCATGATCTTCAGCATCTTGTTGTTCATCTTCTTCCTGTTGGTCTATCCGCTCTTCACGTTCATGAGCTACGATATGTACGGCGTGCCGGCGCAGATGATCCGACTGCAGCGTTATTGGACTTTGCTGCTGCTGTGCCCCGTTGCAGCAATGGTCATCGACTTTACCGCCACCGCAGCTCAGCAACAGTTCCGGCCAAGTGCCGAGGACATTCTACGCGAGCGATTTCGTTCCGGCAAGTCGAAGCGTGTCAGTGATGCCGTGACCCCCATGACTCTCGCGGAGCAGGTGAGTTCACCCTCCGTCGACAAACTTTTCCTGGCAGAGCAGTCTGCCGACGAAGACAACAAGAGCGACAGCAAAGACAGCAAAGACGGGAAGCCGACCACGTTTGTGGTGACGGCACAGCCGCCGTCACCTAGTCGACGAACCAGCAGCACCAACAACCTGCCCTTGTACGACTCGTTCAAGGGCAGTCTGCCACAGCCTCAAGCCCGTACGTCTCGAAGTCGCTCCAAGGTGGATGCGGCCCCAACTGACAAGTGACGTTGTGCAATTAATGTGACAGGGAGTAGCTTCGCCTTCAACGGCCTGGACGAGCCTTCCGTTCGCCACGCATCGGGCGATCTACCAGCACAAGAAGCTGTGACCATGCGGGTGTTGAGTTTTCAGAAACGGCGTCGACCAAGTCGCTCCAGTTCATTAGGCCACCTTCCAGCCGTCGTGGTAGCCCCAAAACTTTCATCTACAGCTCGCAGAGACACATTGCGCGAGTCCTAGAGTGCAGTTGATGCAGCAAGTCGAACGTAGCTGGTCAAGTTTAACATGGCTACACGTACCCTCACTCACCTTTCCATAATTGGCGCTCCGTCCGCACAAGTATACATTGACATAGAAATCCATATGACACACATTCCTCTTGTCACCTCGATTATGTATACCGCCACGTCAGCCATAGATCACTGCATTGTCAAATATGGTCGTTGCAGTGCAGGTGCTTAGCGTGCAGTCGGTGGAGACGGCCCCCAGCCTCCTGCTGGCCACGGAAACGCGTCGGTATGTCGCCAAGACGCCCCTCTAGCTGCTTGCAATTGGGTTCCTCTCACCTCGCTCTGCGCTTCCCGCAGGTTCCTGTTCAATGTGGGGGACGGCACTCAGCGCCTGTGTATGGAGCACCACGTGCGTCTGGCCAAGCTGCAGCAGGTTTTCCTGACCGAGTTGAGGTCGCACACTGTGGGTGGACTGCCCGGCATGGTGCTCACCGTCTCAGACACTGGCAAACCTGGTTTGCACGTGCACGGACCTGTCGGCACGAAGAAGTACGTGAAAGCTACTCGTCACTTCCTGTACCGTCCTGAATTCAAGTTGGAGGCGTCGGAGGTGCTGCCAGTTGCTGCTGACAAGGACAAAAAGAAGGCTAAAGGCTGCTACGAAGACGACGAGGTGGTGGTACATGCTGTGGCGGTGCACAAGCCGCGAGCGGGCGCCAAACGCAAGCTGAACGAGAGCCCGTCGCCCAGCTCTGGGTCTGAAGGAGACGAGCAGAACACTCATGTGAGTGTGAGTTATGTTGTGGAGACGAGAACGCAGCGAGGCAAGTTCCTGGTGGATCGCGCGCTGGCGCTGGGGGTGCCCAAGGGAAAGCTGTTCGGACAACTGCACCAAGGCAAGGACGTGACTCTGCCGGATGGAAGGGTGGTCAAGTCGAGTGACTGTGTGCTGCCGTCGGTGCCTGCTGCGGGCTGTGTGATTGCTAGTTGCCCGTCGGTAGCACATGTGGATGCGTTGGTGAGCAGCGAGGGATTCAAGCGATACAGAGAGGCGGAAGGGAAGACCGCAGAAGTGCAGGTGGAGGTGGTGTTTCATCTCGGTGGACTTGAGGTGCTGCGTCACCCGAAATATGCTGAGTGGGCTCGGAGTTTTGGTGTGCAGGCTCGTCATGTACTGCTGGGTCATACTGCTTGTGCGCAGAAGACGGTGTATCGTGCTTCTGCGAAGCTGCAGGCACAGCTGCATGCCGTGTTCCCACGCGCATTCCCGTCCAACGAGGCACACGAGCTGCGTGACACAGCTGAACCTTTCTCCCGTGTGGTGCCCGATGCCTCCTCTTTGGAACTTACTGCTTCTTTAAAGTCATCTAGCGAAGAGATGGAGGGCTCCGAGCCGCTATCATCCAAGCTGGTTCTTGGTGAGAGCATGCTGAAGTTTGTTCTAGCACCTCAGGCTCGCCGCGGGTTCGACATGTCAACTTGCTGGCCGCGCCTCGATTTTGATCAGATTCGCGAGAGCGTGAGCTTATCGGCAGAGATTTTGACTAAAACTCCTGCTATCCCAGAAACAAAAAGCTTGGATGGGGACCTCATCGATGGCCGCATCACGTTTCTTGGCACGGGCTGCGCCATCCCATCCAAATACCGCAACGTCACCGGCATGTACCTTGAACTACCTGTTGACACTGGTGACAATTGGGCGGGTATGATGTTGGACTGTGGCGAAGGAAGCCTAGGACAGATGTATCGCTACGCTGGTGGTGATGAAAGTCGGCTTAAGGAGCTGGTGGACCGCCTCAAGTGTGTTTGGATTTCGCACAATCACGCGGATCATCACTTAGGCTTGCTTCGGCTGCTAAGCTTTCGCTTAGGCAATGACATGGAGCCGTTGCTAGTGATTGGGCCTACCCCACTGCGATTTTGGCTCGATGAATACGCAGCACAAGACCCAACAGTGCGCGGTAAATATTCATTTGCAGAGAACTACGGCTTCGATGAGAACGATTCGCGTGTTGAGGAGGTTGAAACGCATGCAGAGGCGTCTCGAGTTCGTGCATGGCTGCGCGAATCGCTGAATATATCGCAGATCGAGTGCGTACCGGTCAAGCATGCACACCAATCGTACGCTGCAGTGATAACTTTTGTTGACGGCTCCAAGCTAGCGTTCTCCGGTGACTGCCGTCCTAGTGACAAGTTGGCAAGAAAAGCCAAGGGAGCTTTCCTGATAGTGCACGAAGCTACGTTCGAGGACGAGTTGACCAAGGAGGCTAAGGATAAAGCGCACTGCACGATGGCTGAGGCGATTGAGGTGGGGCGCCAAGCAAAAGCTCGGCACCTGCTGCTTACACACTTCAGCCAGCGGTATCCGAAGATGGCGGTGCTATCAAACTCGAGCGAAAACAGTGCTGCTGCTGCTAAAGATGCCGCTCCTATGGAGGTTTTGACTGCCATTGACATGCTGTCGCTACGTTTCCGCGAGCTTCGGCAGCCGCACTTATTGGACGTTTGCACACAACTCATGAATCAAGACGATGAGGAGGAGAGCGACCCAGATGCAACTGCAAGTCTCAAGGCCCAGCAAAAGCGTGAGGAGCGGAAGAAGCAAAAGAGCCTTGAGCGCGGGGAGTAAGCCGACTATCTATACTCCACGTAAACAAGAAAGCATGTCTTCTTCGTATTAATAAAAGTTTAGCGGCCGCAATAAGCACGGGACTCGTAGGAGAACCGCAAGTGTGCGTACTTTGCGCAGCAACAGCCTTGCGATTCTCGCCTCAAGAAATCACTTTCTTACTTACAAGTATCAGTGCACGACAACGATTGAGCATGGCTATGCCTTGTAGTTTTAGAAAATCGCCATTTGACAATTGACAGGGTTGCCGGAGAAGCACGCCAGCGCGCGTCAAGTGCAACGTGCATTTACGCATTCTCGCGCGATACGAGCTCCTTCGCGTGATATCCTCTGGTGGCACACAGTGTCCTGCTATGACTAGAGCAGGTCGCCCCAAGCATGCTATCTGGAGCGAGTTCAAGCTCCTGAAAGCGAACGATGGGCAGTTGTTTACGATTCCAACATCTTCGGCAGCTGCAGAGCGCGTGTGGAGTACGCATGGTAAGATACATACCAATCAGCGAAACGGCGCATACGCTTGCCGCAATTTAGAATTTTTTTTATTAAGTAGGTCAGCTGGAGCTCAAAACGATGCGTAGACACTATCAGGACTTCTTGAAAATCCTAGTGTAGCAGTCGTTGAAGGCTCAATCGAGGGTCTTGAATTTATGTTTACGTGCTGATAGACGCTATAGCAATATCAGTGTCTCGCTTTCATTTCGTGCAGGTACCGTAATCCAGGTTTCTGCAGAATAACAGCAGTGTGCTACAGGCAAAGAGTGTAATAGTACCCTTGATGCTAGCCTGTTGAAACTTAGTGATCGTGCGCTGAGATGATTCTTTTATTGAACAAGTTTTAGCGAGCATATAACTCCCTCGTCTCCGTTAATTCTTAGGCTTCTGCGTAGCACAGGGATACGTACGTGTTCCCGATAGTGGCACTTTTTGTACGACAAGTACCGAAATCTAGGTCTCAGTTGCTGCATTACACTTGTCTCAAAACTTGTGAAATAAGTATGTACTAGGCTTATCTGCTCGCGAAAACACGCTCCTCAGAAAGATGGGCCTCGTGGTAGCTCAAGAAACTACATATTAATTCTTAGTGTAGCATATCCATACGGACTGGTGATAACGGTACTATCCGGGCAGGTATCGTAATCTAGGTCTCAGTTTCTTGCTGCATTGGCAGCTCTGACAAAGCGTGCACTGGTGCACTGGATGCCTGCCTGCTGTCTGTATTTTGGTAGTCATAGGTGACTGGCATTCGTCAAACGATGAGCAAAGGGAAACGAGTAAGAAATAAGCTTTAATTACAGGTGGCCATCACAGCCCTTGTCAACTACTATACAAAACCAAGCAGTGCTGTATGAGCTGGAGAGGGAAACGTAAAGTGGCGTTCGCGTGCAGTTTGAGAGCAATGTTTTTGATTTCGCATCCACGCCAACGATACCATACCTAGCCCCTCCAAATGTGGGATGACCCGATTTCCTTTTTCAAACATCGCTCAACTTGCTAACGCTTTTTCGATCGTTTCAGGGATGAGGCGGACATCAGCTTCCTTGACGGGTATAGCTTTGTTTTTTTTAATGCACCACGACTAGACTCCCACTTCACGACAGCCATGAAGAGAATGGTGTCGTGGGTTCCAGATGAGAGTCTCGTTTATCTGATTGTCACACACTCATTACGAAGTCGGTATTTCGATAAGCGAGGGCGTGACCAGCACGCAAACGTCTGGTACGACGAGTTGCGAAGCAGTTGTCCAAGTCACGAGGTACCGTAGCTGTGTACAAACCACGAGCAGGAGCCAAACTAAAAATCAGCCAGAGCCCGTCGCCCAGCTCTGGGTCTGATACGGACGAGCAGAGAGCTCATGCCAGTGAAAGGTTTGGTTGTGAGATGAGAGCGCAGCGAAGCAAGTTCCCAGTGGACCGCCCGCCGGAGCTGGAGTTAAGCTGTTTGGACAACTGCACCAAGGCAAGGAAAGCGAAATCGAGCGAGAGACCAAGGCATACAGAAAAATCATTTCATTTGGGTACTGAGGTGGACCTCTGTGTTGGTTCCGCATTGGTTTTTTCAATAATACTTTTTCATCTCGAAATTAGAAGGGCAGAATGCAGTGTATTTTCTTATACTCTCCGTCGCTTCTCCTAAAGGCATCGCAGCCGCCTGGTTAAGAAGAAAGAGGCCGGCCAAAACAAAACATGTTCATACTTTTTTTTAACGAGAAACGGTTTACAGTACCTTCACGGTACGTCTTGTTAATAATTCGTTCTACTTCGAAGAAATTCGTAAGATGCGAAAGCCTCCATTAGTGTACACCAATGTTTGGCCTAGCTTAAGAACACACTCAGGCCGTCATATCCTTGTGTCCTATACGTTCGAAACGATACTAGTCAATTAGAAAAGGAAAATAATCAAGCGGTTTTCTGACATTCAACATGGAATATTTCGGATATGTGTGTTGGTGGACACTTTTCATGTACAAAAATATTGCCCAGCAGCTCTTGTTGATCTTGTAGATCTTCCTTCGCGCTGCCCTCCCTTTGACACGACACGTATCATAGTCAAAGTACTGAAACATCCGGGTACAGCAGTTAATAAGTCCTCTTTCTCTTCATTTTCCGTCATTGTGGGATCTCGCACTTAAAACTGAACCACCAAACGATACGCTGCGGAGCAGGTATTGGCCTGCTCCGCACCCAAGACTGCACCGCAGCTAGCAACAAGAGTCACCGTGCCAACAAGGACAATGGAGATAAAGACGCATTCTTGGTCGCTGATAAAAGGAAGTTGTGAACAGCTTTGGGCGCTTGAGGTAAATTGTGAAGTGAGGCGAACAGAGCCTGATACCGAACTACTTGCTGGGCCGTTTTCCTCATTCCTACGAGATTACGACCTATGCTCATTACGACCCATGCGATTGCGACACAATGTTGAGGATTTCGACGCGTAAGCGGTATCGTAGGATTTAGCACTGTGTCAAAATGTCGCCAAACATGAACATCGTTGCCAAAATCAAAGACCTTGCAATTGCAAATGCGTCTTAGGCTCACTTGACTACGCCTACGTGCTTAGAGCGCTCCATCTACAAGACCATCACGAGAATACTCACGTAGAACGGCCGGGATGGAGGTGGGCGGAATCATGCCTAACTCCGTGACCACCATCGACACATAGTCGATTGGCGTCACGTCGTACACTAGGTTGAGCAGCTTCAGGTCGGCCAGGTCCCGCCAGTCTGACAGGATGTGGCCACTTGAACCGCTGCTAGATGCGTTGCCAGGAGAGCTGCTACCACGGCGTCGCGAACGCGGCTTATCAGTACAGTACGAAGACACGAGCTCATCCGGGTCGCCCAGCTCGTTGTGCGTGATTGCGTCCAGTTGCACGCGGTCCGAGAACTTGTACGTCTCGCAACAGAATAGCACAGGCACATTGGCCTCGTGCGCAGTCATCGCAACCAAAGCCGTGCCCACGCGGGCGACTGCCACACCATTGCTCATAAAGGCAGCAGCACCTAGGAACACCTTGGTAACCTCGCGCATGATGTACGACAGCGCATTGATCTGGATATACGAGCACTGCAAACCCGCGCTAGCCAGGACGCCCACAAGCTTGCGGCCTTCATAGTGCGGGCGGGAGTCCACAACAATGACGCGCAGCGTAGATGCAATCCCAGGAGAGGTCTTAGCCGTTTCCAAAAGCAGGTCTTCAACCACGTTGGCGCGCGCGTACGTCAGAATCACATCACCAGCGCTGATTTTGGACTGGGCATTCTTGACCACGGCACGCGAGGCCAGCAAGATTCGGCTCTGCACATAGTCGTCCATTTCCTCGCGAATGCAACGCTTTGCCTCCTCCTCGCTGAGCTCGGGCGGCGTGGAGCCAATGACGCGTCGCAGACGGCGAATCGCGTTGCCCATGCCAATGCCGTGCGGTCTGCAGTCGATGAGGTACTGGATGAGCGGGCGGAGGCGCTTGTCCAGATCGCGGCGAAGCTGTTTGTCCGGGGGCGTGACGTAGTCGTCGATCACCTCCTTGAACGCCGTGATCATGGCGATGCACCGCGCGTTGCCGCCGGAGATCTTGCCCTCGGCGTACTTGAGGCCGAGCGCCAGCACGGCGGCGTGCACTTCCTCCTTATTGGAGAAGCCCACATTGAGCGACAGCGAGCTCTCGCGCTCGTACTGCGGCAGGTGCGAGAACATCTCGACCTGCTTCTGCGCCTGCGTGCGCACCACCACGGCGGCCTTGGAGCGGCGCGCCATCTTCTTGGCGTCGTCGTATTGCAGCCGCACGTTGGTGGGCGTGGGCGCCGTGGGGCCAGCGGTGTCGGCCTTCTTGGGCTTGTTGCCGGCCTCCTTCTTCTGTCGGTTGGCCTCCTGCTGGGCGCGGCGCTCGGCCTTGCTGAGCTTCTCGCGCTTGGGCACGCCGCCGGCCTTGGCGAAGGCCTCGGCCGCCAGCTTCTTCCTCTCGGCCTTGCTGAGCTTCTTCTTGTCGTCCGCGGGCTGCGCGGTGGCCTCGGCGTCGGCCGCGGGGCCCAGACTGAGCTTCTCCATGGGCGGCGTGGCGTCGTCGCCGTGGCCGGCAGCGGGCGACCAGCCCTCGAGCTTGCCCCTGCACCGACGGCGACATTAATCGACGTAGTACTTTGGTTAGTATACTACGCAGTACTACTACTACTGGTCCGGAAATAGCACTCGCGTAGTACTACATACTCGTAGGGCTCGGCCGCCTTCTTGCTCTTGCTGCGCTTCTTGTGGTTCTTGTCGTCCAGCATGGACTCTGCGGCCAGCGAGTGTTAGACAGGGAGCAGGACGCGCCGGACAGCGACGCACGTACCGAGGTGCTTGAGGTCGGCGCCGGGCTCCAGCACGGGCGACCTGCCGTCCGCCATCGCCGCTTCCTGCGATTCCGACCAATAATCCCGATGAGACTTGGCGTGCACCACAGCAGATTGGTGTGGGCCACGTCATACGCATGTAGCCCACACCATGTTGATGTACGCCTGGTGTGGTGGCCGTTTTGGCGGGCTTTTTGGCGCTTTGAGCGCGCAGATCATTCCCGCACTCGCGCCGCCGCCGACGCACCTCCTCCCCACGCGCGCGCGTCCGCGTGTCCCTGTCCGCGCCCGCGCCACCCGCCGCGGCGACCGTCCGCCTCCCGCGCAGCCTCCCAGCCAGTCGCGAGTCCGCGCGCACCCCCCGCAGCCGCGCGCGCGCCATGAACAGCCTGGCCACGCCCGCCGAGCGCAAGGCGCCGGCCTTCCTGTCGCCCGAGCCGGCCGCGCCCGGCCGCAAGCCGCACAGCAAGCTCACGCTCAGCGGCCAGCCGGCGCGCAAGCTGAAGCCGCCCAAGCGCCCGCTGGGCGCGCACCAGGGGCTGGCCACGCCGCACCGTGCGCAGGCCAAGAAGCTCAAGTTCACGCCGGCCACGGGCCACAAGCACAGCGGCCTCAAGCTGGCCGGCAAGCCGCCCGGCCCCAGCAAGGCCGCGCGCGTGCTGGAGGACATCTCCAACCGCGCGGCCACGCCCGGCCACGACCCCACGCGCAAGCTCGAGTTCCCCACGCCCGTCAAGGCGCGCAAGGAGCCGCAGCCCGTAGAAAACAGCAGCAGCAGCTCTTCCTCCTCCTCCTCCAGCGAGGACGAGGGCTACTCCAGTGACGAGGCCGAGGTCACCTTCGACGCCGCCACGATCGGCAACATGCGCGTGGTCCGAGAGGCGTTGTCCCAGAGCCCGGCGCTCTCTACAGCTAGCAGCAGCTCCGGCCTCGCCCCCGTGGGGCTTGAGTATCAGTTCTCGGTGTCTTCCACAGTGTCCTCCGTGGCCGTGGCGCCTAACGGCAAGTTCCTCGTCGTGGGCTTCTACAACGGCATGGTGTATCTCTACCCGCTCACGAAGGACTCGCTGGTCTTCCGACGCGGAGTGCTGCTGGACCAGATCATGCCGCGCGGCATGTACACGCAGATCATGGTGACGGTGGCCATCCCCGAGGACGGCAAGTTCATCTTTGCAGGCGTGTACCGCGGCTCGACGGACATCCGCGCCTTTGAGGTGGACAGCATTACGCTGCCGTCGCCGACGGACCTGCCACAGGTGAACAGCTCGTCCTCGTCGCTGTTGGCGACAGGCGACAGCGACGACAGCGAAGAAGAGGACGAAGCCGCTGCTGCTTTCGGGCTTCCTACGGCGAAGGTCATCTCGCACACTTACTCCGACGCGAAGCTCAAGGGCTTCGCCGCCGCAAAGAGCTTGTACATGAAGGGAACCAAGAAAATAGAATACCGTTTGCTTTGCGGCATCGGCATCAAGAACGTGCACATGTGGCGCTTCTTCCAGAAAAAGACCGGCAACGACAGCTTCGAGTGGAGTTGGGAGTGCGTCTTCGACAAGCAGACCAATGGCATCTCGCTGGAGTTTATCAGCTTTCACCCGACGATCGCCAACCAGTTCATCTCCAAGTCCGAGCACCAGAACGTGCGCATCTGGCACCTGGAAGAGGAGTACGACGAAGAGGAGGAATCGGTGACCATCAAGAAGAAATCGCACACCGATGTCAAGCAAACCACCGACACCGTGGCCGTCTACGGAGACTACGCGTACGGAGGCAGTGAGTCGCTGGCAGTTGTAGATCTTCAGTCGAACAGCCGCATGGATTTGGACCTACCGCTGTCTGCGAAGGAGCAGCGCGCTCAGCGTGAAGCTGCCATCACCTCGAGAAACGCTACTTCGTTGCGTGCATGGAACCCCCGCGGCAGTCGACGACGAGGTGCTGAGGACACAAGCTCACAGCGTCACATGCGTACTGTCAGCAAAGTTGCTGGCCAAGATGCGTCACCGTTCACTGTGGGCATGTGCAGCGATGGCAGCGTGTTCTTCCATCAGCCGAAGAAGGAGACGGGCATTGCAACCCCACTTGACTACATTGAAGGCTACGAGCAGTTCTTCGTGGACCCATCGCTTGATTTCCAAGCGCAGTTCTCAGACCTCACTCGAGTGAACACCAGCGGACTCCTCGCAGTGCTACCTCTGCCCACGACGGAGAAGGAGAAATGGATGGTAGTTGCTGCCAACCAAGAGCAAATTCTGGTGCGAAGTCTGGATGCATTCCTACACCGTAACAACCAGAAGAAGGAGTACTCTCAGGTGAAGAGCGATTTGCGAAATGTGGTGCGCGATCTTGGTGGTGCTGAAAGCAGCTCAGACGAGAGTGACAGTAGCAGTGACTCCGACGTCGTAGACAAGAGCGCTCCGAAGGAGAAACGCCACCGGTCCAAAAAGCATGAGAAGGCGACTTACAAACGCAGTCGTCATGAAAGCTCGACAATGCCCCAGGAAGCAGCACGCAAGCTAAAGCGGAGCCGGCATGCCGCTGAAAAGGCGACCTCACAATCAAAGGGTTCTACCGAGTCTGGAAAGAAGACGTCTTTATCTAACAAGCATGGGCTGCAGAAGAAGCTCAAGCCGAAGCAACTCAACGTGGATGATGACCAGAGCAAAACTAGCAACGCTGAGGACATGTCTTCCGTAACAACTCCGAAGCGTGGCGTTTCAGGTGCCGTTCGCAATGGCGCTGCTAGCACCGCTTCTCCCGTTGTGTCTATTTCATCGTCGTCGGGCTCGTCGAATCCTAACACTCCTGAGCAGCCCGGACTGTCAAGAGTAGAGAGGCAATTGCTGGCGTTGAAGGAACTCCAGTGGACGCCGCCCCCTGCCACACTGAAATCTCGAGCTGACAACCAGGAAGAGCTGACGGACTCCGCCGTAGATGCAGCAGCGGTCTTGGCCCAGCTCAGCTCAAGCAACAACCAAGCTGAGGGAAAAAGCAAGAGTGCGCCTAGCGGAAAGAAGACAACTCATCGCCTGAAAGCGCAAGCTCTGTTCACGGATATCGAGAGTGCTGAGGACAATTCGAACAAGGAAAACCGCGAAGTGGTTGCGAAGGAGTCGAAGGAGGAACCGGAGGTGGTGACCAAGAAGACTGTAGGTGCCAAGACCTCGAATAAGCGAGGCCGCAAGAAATCGGTGCGGGCGGAACCTGAGAAGGAAGACGTCGCTGCTATCGAGCCTCAGCTGCCTGTGCAAGACGACAACCAGGTTGAGCAGGCACAGCCTGCCGAGGAAGAGGACGCGGATGCCGAGCTGGACGAGGAGCTGGAGCAGCTGGAGCAGTACGAGCCAGAGTTCGTGTCAGTGCCGCTCGTGAGCGACAACGGCTCGCTCTTGGCGGCGACCATGTACCAGTACGCCGGCTCCGCTAGCGCAGACGTCACGATGGCCGATGCGGACGAAGACATCGAGGCTGATCGCGCGGCCGCGACGAGCGAGCAGACGAACCTGTTGCTGCAGTTCTCCCAGCAGAACGAGCGACTGAGGATGAACTTCCTGGCCGAGCGCGAGCGCATCTACAAGCACCCGGACTGCAGCTGCGCGTCGCACACGCACTCGAAGAAGTCCTCTTCAAGCTCTTCAGTCATGAACTGGCGGCGCTCCGTGGCGCACGACTACCTCAAGCGCAAGCAGTTCAAGCGGCGGCACAAGAAGGCGCTCGCGGCCAAGCTGCAGCAGCTGCACGTCAGCTACGCCGCGCAGATCCAGGAGCTGCTGGCGGTGCAGCAGCTTCAGGCCGGGGCGATGCGCGCTCGGCAGCAGTTCCAGCACCTGCAGCTGCAGTTCCGTCGCGCCGCCGCCAAAACTGCCACACCGGACTCGCCGGCCACCGTCGCAGCCCCCATCAAGCACGCGGCGCTGCCGGACCACCTGGCCGGCGCCAGCTTCCCGTACCCCGACCTGCTCTCTTAAGTGTATCGGTAGCCGCTGTCTCTGTATGATAAGTTGATAACAACGCTAAGCTTCCTGTCATCCCTCGCCTACCAGTCCGTGCCAAAGGCAGCAGCATCTGACCCTGCAGGCTGGCCCCGCGCCGTGCGCCACAGATGTGGACACCGGTGCCCAACAGATCCCGACCTTGGGATTTGCCTGCGCTTCCGGCGTCGAGCGCCGCGATGAAGTCGCTCACTCTTCAACGCGCCCGCTTCAGCTCAAGCTCTCGACTAACTCGACGTCAGCATGACGAAAGTCTCGCCCGTGACGCTCTCGCCCGACGTGGCGCTGGTCATCCACGCGACCAAAGACTCCGACGCCACGGAACTGCAAAGCGCGACGCCCAAACGCAACGTCGCGTTGGGCGTCATCTACACGCTGCTGGCTTTCGCGCTGGTCTACGGCCTCATCGCCGCCGCTTTCTTCTTCGGGGACATCTTCGCACTGCTGCTCGTGCTCACGAGGAAGTAGACGTTGGCATCGACCAATTCTCATGTGGTCAAGTGGAGTCCAGACTAACTTACCGCCGAACAAGTAACGCAACATGTAAACTAGAGCGACAGCAACGAAGGTGGCGCCGTGCCCATTGCAAATTGTACGCAATAAATACAACTCCCTGTTCCTGGTAACACTGCTTCTTGAGTTCTACCACTGCAATGCATGCACCGGTGCCACTCTGCCTAAATAAACTCTCTCAACTTATTCTCATACTTTAGAAAAAGACACCTCAACGTGGGAGCTACTCAACAGAGCTAAATTACTTGATGGACCTGTTATCTCGTATATATACAAGGATTTACTTAGCGATAAGGATACTACTCCCTCCTATATAATATACCCACGGCTATATTCGTAATTGTGGAATTCTCTCCCGACATTTAAACGTCATTGAAATTATAATACCTTTAATAACAAGTAACCTGATTACAAAATAACAAATTTGGTGAATGTTGCTTGTGCCGGCAAGGGGTAACATCGTACCGAGACCAAAATCTTCAATCACGGACAACCAAGATCACGCGCCTGTTGCACGTAAAGCCGCTACAGTCCGTGAACGCTGATGACACGGTGCTGGAGGCAGACGACTCGCTGGTCCTGCCGCCGCGCGAGAAGGAAGACCTCTTAAATTGGAGGCCGGTGCACGGCAGCGGCAACGTCTCCTCTTCAACGATCGCGGTTCGATACGCGTGCAGATGCTGCAGCTGCGAAGCAGGCGCAGGAGATGGTTGATTACTATGCAGCCGATTGTTTAGGTCGTGCACATTTCCTTTTCGCACTACTGTAGCGCAAAATGGCTGACATGGGTGAGCATTCAACAACACCGCGCGTTGCTTACGGCTCAAACGGCTTAAAACTCGAGGATGACCTTGATCTCTTAGAGCAGACCTGCAACTTAACAAAACAAATCCAGAGCTTCTCCGTGCTAGCACGGCAATAGTTGAAATTAGCGGTTATGTCGGCTAATAGCTACTCCCGATACCGCGCTATGCGGCAGCATCGCATATAGCCTCACCGAAGCAAAACTGCGGTGGTAACCCAGAGGCCGACTCGAGCCATTCTGGCTCGAGCTCAGCCCCAGTTGATTGGGTATGTGTCTACGTATATCGCCGTATTGGGCCGTCGCTACAAATGCTGTCTGCAGTGTTGGATTTAGCCGTGGCTTTATAATGCATGAAGCCGAAAAAGCCCAAGTAGCTCTATCGCGGCTTTATCGGTATTTAGCCGATCGGCTTTATCGGCTTTATCAAGCGCTGAATGCGGCTTTACTGATTTGCACATGCGGCTTTATTCCCAGAACACAGAAAAACGCTTTATCTATATTGCTGTCTGGTCTCCGTTTACTCCGCCGAGCCAAGTCTTGCTGTCGTAAATTGCAATGCCTGCACCAACCCTGATTACAGCCACGATAAGCGTAAGATGGTTCATGCGGCATGAATCATGCCACTCGTGCCGAAGTTGGTTTAATGAATTTTCTCGCGCTGTCGGCGTCGAGCACCGCCGTCTCGCTGCCTCATTCACAAACGCGCTCACCTCGGATCAAGTGTCTGAACAAACAAAACTGTACCATGACGAAAGTTTCGCCCGTGGCGGTGACGCTGGCAGACCACTCGACCAAAAGGATCGACACCACGGAGATATCGAAGCAAGGCTTGACGCGAAAGCAGAAAGTTGTGGTGGGCGTCATCTACGCGTTGGTGGTCTTTGTGATCGTCTATCAGCTTATCGCCTCTGTCTTCTTCTTCGGGGACCTGCTCGCCCTGCTGCTCATGCTCACACGGAAGTAAACATGCTCACGCGAAGTAAACATTCAATAAAAGCAATCTGCAGCGCGTCGGCGCCATTGCATCGTGCACTCAATACATTAATAAATCATATTCCCAGAAAAACTGCGTTGCAAGAGATAGGATTCTACAGGAGGTGGCTGCGCTGACAGACTTCGAGGATTGTCGAAATCGACGTTCCTGAGGGCAGCAATAGCATGGCCGAAACGACCTGAGCCTGTCACACCAAAGCGTTTTGCCTCGGATGAGAACTACTTGTTTCCCCCAGCGTTTGCCGAGCGTGTCCTTCTAACCGAGAACCGACAATTCCATGCAATGATTCAACAAGTTATGCCATTGCCAGCTTCGCTTGACGAGACGGTGTCCATTCTCATCGACAAAGCTTCGACTATACGCGGAGGTCATGCATACGTCACGAAAACATTCCAGCGGAAGGTCTGCGTATCGATCGCATCTATCGCAGCTTTGTTTACCTTCGCGACTGCTGTCTCCTTGCTCAGCCATGGGTTTGTTCGACTGCTCGTGACCGTCTTAAGCTGTGGTGACAACTGATTGTGGCAATCCCCTGAATGTTTGGGCAGCTAAGCGCTTCGGCCCTGAAGATTATGCTGCGAGTTGCTTGTAGGAAAGTAAGGATCGCAAATAATTATTTTCTAGTGTTACAATGAGCGCTCTTCTCCGACTAGACCGCATCGTCATGAAGGTGATAAGTAAGAAACCACGAAATAGTGTCGGTGTAGACGAAATACGACGCACGGATCTTCGCAACATTTCCAATGAGGCGCAAAGGTAGACGTCGTATCTGGCGTCGCCACCAAAACACTCGAGCATAAGGCAACCGAACTGAACCCGCTCAGCGCAAGCTTGCGAGTTGGATGTTTGCCCAGTCGACGTCTGATGCATCCCAGCCCTGATCCATTTTAATCACGAACGCGCGCCCCGATGCACTGCGATTCTGTTCTGTGTTGATGTCGCAGCTCCAGCAACGCAGGTACATTTACTCCATGGCGACAACAGCCAGCAAATGAACGAGCCCTGTGGAGACGACTCTAACTGTAGCAACGAACAGGATGGTGGATGCAGCCGTGCACAACATTTTCCGCCGGAGCGAGCTGTTAGTCTCCTCTTCGTGCACCATCTCCGGGGCCTTATCCACGAGAATCGAAATGGACGCATCGAGTGAAGCAGGAACTGGCACAATTTGCGAGTTCATCGAGACTGGATCGTGCTGAAATTGAGGTTGCTGGTCTTACGCAGGAGCTGGCGAATTCGGAAGTGAAGATTGTAGAGGAACCTCGACGTCGAAAGGCACTCGTCGTATGGTCCGGTCCATCTTAATCGAACGACCGCGTTGATGACGGGGTACCCGACTTGTCGCTACAATCTGTCAGGAGCTCAATCGTGGCGGCACCGTGTCGGCACCTAGACAAGTCCTACGGTCGTTACCGTGGTGGTGCTTTTCGACGCCATCCAGCCTTCATCCCGAGCTGGAAGTTACTGGCACTACATGTCTACCTGGCTCACCACGCTTCTTTCCACTCCGACGGTACGTCGCGGGGTCTCAAGAAGCTAAAATTGTCAAGCTCGACAAGTTTTTTCACGATCAAGTTCTCATGCAGGGCTTGGTCACCATCAGCATCAGCTTTATCGGAAGCAACGGTACACCGTACTGCTGCCACACCACGCAGTGGTCTTCTCGTGGACACCAAGACCGCGGACAAACAGCACTAGGACTTGCCTGCTGCCCGCGATTACCGCGAAATGGCACTCGTGACTTATCGAAATCAATGGCCACGTTCATCCGAGACCATGGTCTCGATGAACACAGGTGATAGCCGGCGAAGCAGACCAGAGCGACACATGCTGAAGACCGCAAGTCTCGGTGCAGTCTTTGCGCGGTGGTGGACAGCATGATTGCCGAGCAGATCACGCCTGTCCAGCGTGGATTTGTAGATTCGACCAGACCTTCCGCTGTTGGTCATGCGCTTGATTAGCATTGCTCACTTTCAGGAACACCCGCTGGAGCACACTTCTCACGACTCAAGACCCAGGCAGCAACAATGATCGCTCAAGTGGTGCCTGTGATAGCTTCGGGTGAAGTGACGGTGTCCATTATCACTACAGGGAACGACAAGCACCAACTCGAGATGGAAAGCGAGGCAGACGAAGAGTCCAACACGAGCAAAAACCTGAAGCGGAAAGCTCTGATTATCGCCGCGTCTTTAGGAGCATTCTGCTGCTTCATGATCGCCGTCCAGTTCCTAGCTGACGGCCTTATACAGATGATAACACTTGGTCCTCGACTTCATTGACCAGCCTGCCCCGTCAAGCTCTACATCGTAAAGTATCAGCGCCATCACTTGTGGAAGCGCTCTCAGCCTTGCCAACGACGGTACTGAAGAAAAAAATGATGGAGGGATGCAGAGCAGCCGAGATCGAACTACCCTCTATGTGGAAATCCTGCGGGTCAGCGACGATAGCAATACGTTGAACGACTTCATGGAGGAGCAAGTGGTGCAGCCTGCTCCTGCTTGCTGGTGATCGAGATGCGGAGGTACTTCTTGAAGTTTGGAGGTCTCAATAACTGCACCGTTGGAAAGCCAACCGCGACCTAGGCCTGTGAAATGGCTACGTTTTTGTGGAAGCTCAGTGCCACGATGACAGATTTTAAGTTGCTTCTAGTATGCCCGCCAATGCTGCCCGCATCAAAGCAGAACTTCCTCTGTTGTCGCTCAACAATGGTTGTTCAAATCCAATACGGCCGCAGCTTAATATTAGCGACTACGAGGAGTGTCGGAGGTGCGGCCCTGAAAGCTGCGTAGAAACTGCTTACACTCGACGCAATGTAACGCACGAGCTCTCTAAGTTATTCCAATACCGCAGAAGGAAGGCGAAGAACCGATGCGCACAAAGACACCGGCAAGTTGATCGCTGGCTGCTGGCAGCACTTCTCTATTTTTCCATTCAGAAGCGCAAGATCATTTCTCAAATTGCCATCCAGAACCAACACAACTATCCTTGAGTCACGAGCTACTTGCAACAATGAAACTGCTCGTAGCAATAGCAATTATTTTCGTGGCATCGGCAGATTTCTCAGCTAGTACCCCGAGCGTTTCTAGCGCGACGCGTAGTTTGAAGAGTTTACCTGAACGACAAATGACGCTATCGCAGGAGGCGACAGCACAACCGAAGAAGCACCAACCGATGTTCCGAGATAATGATGAATCCGACGACAGCTCTGACAACGTAGCATCTACGACTATACCCTCCGACGGTGGAGACCTCAACAACGCAGCCACCAACCAGAGGCCCATCACCCTGCACTAATACTGGACCAAACATGGCGATCAATACGATGTGATATGTGTCTTCCAGTCCACATGCAGCTGATTCGTTCAAGGCTTGCTGCGATTTATCTCGGCGTGCAATGGTTTCACATATCACCCCGCATCGCTCACACAGTCGTGCATCTTTGCCCCCAACATTGGTCCCAGCAACAGGGTAACAACCATCAGGGCTTTTCGACGGGATACTTCGGTTAATTCGCAGATTCATAGATTCAGAAGATGCTGGAACGGTACGATGAAGCTACTCATAAACAGGAATTTTCCTATTACGACTTTTGAGTGGCTCGAGTTACCATTTTCATACAACAGATAAAATATGCAAAATCAGGTCGAAGAACAACACCACACACTTTTTGGTGAAACCAATTATTGCTTATAAACAATGGCTGGGGCTGGCACATGAATAAATTTTCAACAGAGGAGAGTACGACACCTACTCTGTTCGATTCACAGCGACTTACCTGCACTCACATACGCAGGTGATGCTCATTCTTTTGTTGATCCTGCTGCTTCGACCAGTCGTTATGGTTGTCCTTTTGTTGGTTCTCGTCCTTCGGCCAGCCGTTGTTCTGGTTCTTTGATTGATCCATTTGCTTCCCCCAACCGTTGTTCTGGTTCTTTTGTTGACCTTCTTGCTTCGGCCAACCATTTTTGCTCTGGTCCCTTACCAGAGCCTGCTGCTTTGACCACTCCTGTTGTTTACAAAACATGTCCGTTGCCACTCCCCGCCGTCACCGGGATACATTCTTTGTATACTTGCCACGACCCACGGTTCATGACGAAGCGGACTCCCAACCGAACCAGTAGAGCGTGCAGCTTCCTGCAAGATGAAAAGTCCGTGATCTTCTCATGGCAGTTGTCGTATTCCATTACCAGGACGTCGTCCAGGTAGACAGCACACGGTCCATCGTGCGTGTAACCAGTGGAACGCATGACGCCTCCTTTCGGAATGGGCTGCGGAGTGCCCTTGGGGTCGGACCAACCTCAGGTTTGGTCGGCGCCGGGGGTGACGGTGTACTTGCCTCGATCCATGAAATCGCGCAGAGACGTGTATCCGTTCTGAACACGCCAGCCATTGAAGTCTTTATCGGGATGGAATCCTTGACCTTCTAGGAAAGCGAGCGGGTTCATGTGGGTATCCTTGTCGTTGTTCAAGGGAATCCACTGAGGCTCCGGTTGTAGTGGGCATCGATGGTGGAACCAAGCAAAGCCACACCAACCAGGCTGGCAATGATAGCGGGCGTCGACGCGAGGAACGAGGGCATTGGGAGTTGCGAGTTGTCGGGTGGATGGCAAAAACCAAAGTGAGATAAAAGATGTGGAGACTTAAAAGGAGTTGCAGCGCAATGCTAAGGTATTGCAGGTGCACGTACGTTCATTGTACTATATAGTACGTCACACCTCCTCTCCATTCGTTCTCAGAGGTCTAGAGTGATTGTAGGTGTCCTTTTATGCAAAAGAAGAGCAGACGATGAGCGGACGACGTAACATAATCCATGCAACCTATCCGCGTTTGTGGTGAAAAGAAAGACGTAATGACATTAACAAAAATAGTACCCTATGCAAATCGATACTGACATTGGCACCATTGGCATCACAATCGCCTCAAACAGTACTAAGAGACGCTTATTTGCGGCATCCCCCTGAAACTTAGTTGATTAGAGTTGATTTATTCCAATCTAGTACTTCAATGGAGCCTTTCCCCTTGACAGAGCACGAAATAGAACCGCGAGTCATCATTGATAAGAATCTGATCGGGGAAGCGTCTAAGCGATGTTGTGAGGCATGTCGTCGCAGCAAACGATTTGCTTCGTGGCAAATTCACTCAGGCCAAACTTTTCTTGCATTGAGTTACTTAGAAGTCCAATCTGATCTTGACCAAATGCAACCAAATGCAAACTTTATGAGATTGGCCAAAAGGCTTTTACCTGATCCTCCCTGTCCATGAATCATTAGCAGGAAATCAAACTTGTCATCCAAAACGGTTAGACATCGACCAATGAGGAAGTAAATGAACTCGCGGTCCTCTTCTTCCGTGAATTGAAAAGAAAAGTATTTATCAAATAGCGGCGTCTCAATGATTTCGAATTTCTGATTGACGTATTTACGAACCTGAATTCCCTTTGGGACATCTGCTGCATTAATAAATTTAGCGGTTGATAAATCATAAACTCCGTTGCTGAAACCAATATAGTTATGATCTATTGTCATGAATGCAAACCCAGGATGAACCGTATATTTCATGAAATGGAGCAATTCGTCAGATTCTTTCTTCGAGGACAACTGATATGATTCATCATTTGCAAAGATATGGTTCAGAAATAGCTTTGGATCACTATACTTGTAGGTGTAATAAATAATCCGTCCGGCGTTCATAGATTGCCCCTGAGCCATATGCGCGTCTGTATTTATCGCCAACGATTTTGATCAACTTCAGCTTTAGCCGCTGAACTTCAGTAAGTTTGCGTTCTGCTTGGGGTTTAACTGTTTCCTTAGCGATAGCAGCGAATGATTCAATATCTTCTGGCGCAAACGCATCCTCATCAACTGAGGTCTCAGTTTTTCCGCGTCCATACCAGCGAATCGCCTTTGTTTCTTTAGGAGCATGAGTACATTTCCACCAAGCACATTGCTTTTCTTCATTGAAGATTAGAAGCATCGTATCGTCCGATTCGTGAATCCGGTCGCAAACAGAGCAATGCGATGGGCCAGTACGTTTGACATAAACGAAGTTACCTTTTGGAGCCCGTCCATAAACATCAATTTTTGATGGATCGTAATATGGGATCTTGCTAATCTTCTGAATCGCTTGTCAATGAACTCATTACTCGACTCGGCGAAGATTTCTTGCGGCTTATCAACTGACTTGATTTCCAAATCATTGGTCAAATCGTGATCAGTGTATGCCATATCAGCAGCAGTATCCAACAAGAATGGCGTGTTGAAGGTAGAGTTGAATGGTTTGATTACTTGATTTACATTCCCTCGTTTGTTTCCTCCTGGAAGTGAATGCGATCCATTGCTGCGATATGGCTGAAAATCAATACACGATTTTAAAAACGCGATGTAAGAGTCTCCGACATCGCTGATTTGTGTGAAAGACTCCCTCAGCATGTATTTAACAATAGCCTTACACTCTGCAACAGTAAATCCGATGTTGGTAACAATATGCGTGGAAAAATTGACGCCACCGTCCATTTTACGCGATCGATTAGTCACAAGAAAGTCGATATCGTCTTCGTAGATAGCAAAGTTGCAATCGATATATTCAAGTGCGTGCTTAAACGCGGCCATATAATCAGTAGCCATTTGAAGAACCAATTCATCAGTCGTCATCTAATATGCACTGAATTCTGCATCGGTGAGCTTTTGATCGCAATCGATGAAGAACTTTATTTTGCGATTGCCAATGAATACTTCATGACACTCATGCTTCAACTGCTCACGAGCAAATTTAACAAATGCAGATCTATCAACATGGCTGTATAGCCAAACGAAGCGACGATTCTTTCCTTTGCCATCAACGACCTGCAACACATGCGCATCCTTCACTTCATAGAGATATTCTTTACCTTCTCCATATAGTGAGTAGCTTACATTACCAACACCACTAGCATGCTTCTTAATCCAGTGTTCGTATTGCCGCCCGCGATGGACATAGTTGTATTCGTATTCAAGATTTCGATCAACAACCGGCTCAACGACCGCTTCAGCAACTGAATTCACAACTGGTTTGACAACTGCTTCAACAACGGTCTCATCAACTGGTTCGACGGCTTCAACAACTGATTCTACAACTAGTTTGGCGGCGGGTTCTACAACTGGTTCGACAATCGGCTTGACGACTGTTTCAGGAACTGATTCTACAACGGGCTTAACAACCGCAGTGAATTTACTCACGTGGCCACGATGGTTCCAGCAGCAAGGTGTAGCCTTTAGCATGCACGGGTACAATTTTCGACAGAGCACATTTTTCCAAAATTTAATATTCGATGTGTTGATATTTCTTATACTCTTATAAACAAACATCAGAATAGAAAATTTTCTCAGACCTGAGGATTGATCTTTTTTAAAAAATACAGCACATACACAGGGATGGGGTCAAACGCGACTACTACCCCGGGCGTTAGATTCGGTTCATACGACTCCTCGTCTGCTTTTAGTAGCTATTGTGGAGTATATGGAGGAGCATATACGAATGCCTTAGACGAGAGACTCAAGAGAGACATTGAACCGCTTCCTTATGGCTTAGATGAGATTATGCGATTGAAACCTTGTCGATATACACTCAAACAGAGCGGCGAGCGTACTATCGGTCTTATCGCGCAAGAGGTTCTACCTATCATACCTGAACCAGTTAATGTACCTGATAACCCGGATGAGCTCACCGAAGATGGTAATTTGATGAATCCCTATGGAATCGATCTCAGTAGCCTGATTGCTTTGGCTCTTCGTGGTATTCAACAGCAACAGGAACAAATTCAAGAACTCAAAGCTGAAATCGATGAGTTATATCTGGTGATCTATACAATGGGCTACGGACCATGTAAGGAATTGAAAACGAACTTTTCCCCCAAGGATCCAGATCAGGTTGTTGGATCAACTCTACTAAGAGCAGATCAAATAGTCGTTCTCGATACTAGTGTCTTCCTTCCAACTAAAACCCTCGATGGCAAGTCTGCTATTCTAGAAGTAAGTATCAACGATAAAAAAATATCCGTCTATTAAGGATATCGAAATAAATTGGTTCGTGAAGGTTTGACTTAGAGAGCAAATGTCTTTACAGCCTTAGTCTTTTTTCCGGTTGGTAAGCCCACATACGACCACCCTCTGACTGAGTCGATGCATCCACATTTTTGATTGACTTATCGAGATCAGTAGCCCACACAGCTGCCTGAGTCTTCTGAGGTCGGTCATGGATGATGAGATTTTTCATGATAGCTTTGAGTTCAGCAACATTGTTATCGGCGTTATCACCATAGCTACCTGCTGAGCTGGAAATAATGCGGAGGTTAAAGAAGAACATGACGATTGCGTCGTTTATAATAGTCGAGTTATTATTTGTTTGAATTCTTTATCATCGATAAGGCGGTTGCTGTACATATCCACAGTGAGGGACTTAAGCTGCTTGATAATGCTTTGGTTGTCATTGCCTAGCTCAATCTCTCCCTTGAGCTTGTCATACTCAGCAAGTAGGGTCTCCAATGGATCTGTGAGCTTATCCTAAACATTGTACTGAAGGTGAGTGATTGCAAGGATCTCCTTAAATATTTTTTATATTCAATGCTGAGCTTATCATACGTTGGCTGATCAATATGCTGCTTATAAACGAGCATCTTCATCATTGCCTGTAGCTGATCACTGATCTGACACTTTGGTCCGCACTTTCGGCGATTCGGTTGTACGATGACAAGTGTCTTAGCATCAAGGTCAGGAATACGGATATACTTGCTTCCAAGTTGTCGATACACATATGCTGATGGAGTAGCTAAGCCCTAAATCTCGTTGAGATTGTAGGTTCTTCCATGGCGGACAACACCTTCCAGTGGGGCTACACCAGCACCTCTCAAACCACGACCTTTAAGTCCCTCCCCGCGACTGCTCTGTGCGAAATCGTCCGCAGCACGCTCACGTTCCTCTTCTTCCTCGATCTCCTGAGCTCATTTAGAGTACTTTTTATACTTTGCGCTATAAACTGATTTTGTGGTTCGTACAACTGCTAATGAAGCACGAACTGCAGATCTTGCCGCCTTAAGGGCTGGGTACGCTTGGTGTTCGATTTACGGGCTTCTATCTCCGCTTCCTTCTCGTGTTTCTGTATGATTTCAGATTGTTTGACGGCTTCACCGTATTTTAGGAAAGCGCGCTCAGCGTCATCGTGAAGCTTGACTAATTCACTCTCTTCATATACCTCCTCACTCTGTTGCTTCACGTCATCAGCATTCTTGAGCGAATGATCTTAAAATTGTCGTTGACATTTTTAATCATTTTCTTCTCCGCTTCAGTCGCTGGACCTCCAATATTGCTTGCAGTACGGTACGCATCTTCCAACCCGCTTATGAGCGCAAGGAATGTATGCATCCAGTGCATCCGCTTCATCAGATCGCTCAAACCTTTCCAGAAACAAGTTTGTGGTCCTTATCCCTAATGTTGAAATAGCGATTCTCACTTGATACGCCAAAGTAGTAAGTGTCGTGAGGTTTTAGACCAGTCGTCGAATCAACAACATGGTGAAGCCGAAATGGGATCACGACTTTGTTATCAAAGAGGCTTTTGTAGTACTCGTATAACATTTTCTTTGCTTCACTGTCAGGGATAGATAGAACTCCGTCAATATTTTCATCTTCACTTAAACCGATTTTCGTACCATGACGGGCTTCACGCTCTCCATCATCGTCATAAGGTTTGTAGTCCTTGACAGTTTTCTCGATATCATCAGCTCCAACCATAGTTAGTACTAACCCCCTATCCCTCGACCATCTTTAAAAACTCTCGAAGTGTGGATTGCCAATCGATCTTCTTCAGCGCAGTTGTGTGGTTCAGATTTGATTCTTTTCCAAATACATCAACGGATCCATCCTTGACTTAAACATACTGTTCTAATGAGCTTTTGTCAGATTTATATTTATCCTTGAAAACTGGTATAATGCTCTTGATTAGACCATTCGACTCTAGCATCTCCATATTTTTGAAAATAAATCCATAGCATCTTAAACCTGCTACGTTCGTCGTCGGATGTGGTAGCAGTTATTTTTTTATTAAACGTTATATTTGGTAGCCTTCGATCTTTTAGAACGACATCAAGCTCCTCTAATTCATCACCAGATCGCTTCTTCCCTAAACGCATTACGGTCCTCGTTCGATTTTCTTCATCTCGCATTGAACCAACCTCATCAATTGATTGACTTTCACCTTCGTACCATATGTCACGAATTTTGCTCTCAGTGGCTACCCAGTCAAGCGAACCATAGGTTTTGGATTTCTTCTCTGTCCTTATCGTGATTAGAGATCCTTTGTCACCAAGAATATACCTCGGGTCTTCACTACCTGTTTTCTTTCGAATACGTTGAATTCTGAGAGCAACTCAGTTGGGATATTTTTGTAAAAACATTTGATCCATTCTCTTGACGACACTTGCTCCTCTGTGTCAAGGTTATCAGATTTTGTTGTATTTGTTTCTGTATCCGTAGTTGAAGGCCTGACATCAACAGATGCATCTACCATTCGAGCGCTATTATCCACTACAACATCTGATGTCGTAGGGTGAGTCTGAATGTTTCGGTCTGTTTTATCAATACGAAGTGTGTTGGTTGCAATGTCCGATATTCGCACACCGTTATCCACTCCAGCATTTACCATAACGGGGGAACATTCTCAGATGTTAATACCTCAGGGTTTGTTTGAGAGTTTGCATCACCCAGTTTTTTTTTTTAAGCCTCAGCAGACTCGGATGAGTCAGTCTGAGTTAATTCGGTTGATTTCTTCGCCGCAGTAGTGATACCATTCGAAATATCAGTGGCCCATGACGCTCCTTCGTACATGTCTCGCTTGGAATTTGCCTGTCTGACACGTCTTTGCGCTCGTTCAAGTAGCTCCTGTCGCTTTTGCTCTCGTTGAGCGAGTGAAGTGAAACTAGGAAACATAGTGAATCGTGTATATCATTAGCGAACATAAAAAAAGAAAGTATTTTTACCAATAGCTCGGCATGACTGGATCATGTCTGAAAGAATTATGACTATGACAGATTTGATTTCTTTCATTCAGCAGGCTCAGGTAGCGATCTTTAATACAGTGGAAAGCAACTCCAAATATTGTCTCCAATTCGCAGCGATATTTACGATTGACTATCGGTCTTACGGAAATTTGAAGCTGCATCAAGATTCAGCAGCTCGTTTTTAATTCGGCTAACTTCCTGGATGATCCATAACTTTCGCCGTAGCTTAGCAAGCTCACGCTCAGATTCCAAACAGTTGGGGCACATTCCTACAAAGTGTATCTATATATCAAGTCATATATTCTAAAAATTCTCAAAAAAAACAAATACCTTAAGTAATATACTTGAGTCAAAAGCTTACAGAGGATGTCTCTATCGATTTTATTTACAAGCAAATTATGACTCATTTTTTTGACGCGGGGTGAAACCCCCGTCCGGAGCGACTACGTCAGCTCTTTGGTGTATCCCAGTACTCCTTTACAAGAGTCGATCTCCTACTCTTGCTAACTAATCTGAAATTATATTGTGGCTCCCAGGAATCAGGTTCATTACCAACCCACTGATCCAAGTAAGGGTGATCTTCGGATCTAACTCACGAGCCTTCTCGTGTAAAGCCTGAGCATTGATATAACCGGTTTTGGGGTCATAATATAACTTGGACAGTAGCTGCTTCATGATACTATGTTTAATGAGACAAAAAAATCCCCTGTTAAGTAGTCTCTTGAATATCAAGAGGTTCTGTCGTAATCCCATCCTCAAGCACACGCCGCTTGTCGTAGAAATACGATAGCGCTGGCTTTGTCTGACTGTATGTGATAATAGATTTAGTCTCTTTCCACAGTCTAAACCCCTTGTTAGTGCCTTGGAGTGTGATACGATCCCGCACAACAGTCTCGAACCCCTTAGGACTAAGAACATCGCATTACGCCCCACGACCCTGTTGCACACCCTTGGCTGAAACCTTGACCTTGTATGAATCGTCAGGTAGATAGCAAATATAGTTCCTCGAGGATAATGATACCATAGCATCACCTGACCATTCATCCTTAAATGGACCAGGGGTACGACGATCAAACTTAGCCACATCCGTGCTGTAATCGCGCGGGAACCAATCATACTTGTGCTGTACGAAGTGCTCACGTAGTTCAGGCTTAATACAGTCTTGGAACGGATTATCGCAGCTGAATGCTATGTAGGCGGAGTCTGTATCCATCTCCTGATATTGGAAGTCTGAACGATCCAAGTAAAAGTCGATACAATCATAGTAGAACTGGAGCATGCGTAGCTTAGCTAGCTGATAGATAGCAATCGACAAATGGATCGGATTCTTGTTCTTAAGCTTGCGCTTCATCATAGTTAGCTCACAAGCATCGTTAAGTTCCTCTAACCCGTGAAATGTGAAACGCTTAATCTTAGCCTTAATAGCCTTGTCGCTTGACTCATTCTTGATTTCTTTGTGCTTGCTCATGTCCATACCAGATCGACCAAAAGCGCTGTTGCCTACCAGTTTCATCATCTCAGCAATCTTAGCCTTGGACTCGTCGGCATCGCCCTCTCGTCGCGCGTTCGATACAGCTTCCATAAATGGGGCAAACGCCTTGTGTGAGCTTGCTTTTAATAAGGCTGTATGTCTTGGTGATTTCCATACCATGAGATAGATACCAATTGAGTAAAGGCGCGTAGATAAGGATTTTCTCTCCAAAGTAGCTACCAATTAACTTGCGAGCCGGCTTCGATTTGCTTTTCTCCCGTGCTTGGTTGTAGTCATACATATGCTTACCAATGATACTCTCATCCGTACAGTCGATCAGTGTATTTTTGAAGATGGGGGTCATCTCACCGAAATACTGCTTCAAGTGTTCTGGGGTATGAATATCACACTCGAGAAATCCGAAAATTTTATCATTCTTGATGTCCTCAACAATCTCTGGATAAGTTGTAAGTCGTCCGCAAGGCATGTCATTACCGAGAGCCCAGAGATACAGAGCATTAGCATCGTACCCGATTACCTTCTTATACAGCTTACCACCACAAATCTTCGTCTTATTGCGCTTAACGTATCGGTTAAAGATAATTGATGAACCACCAGCAATGTTAGCTTTCATCTTACCGTAGATGTCCTTCTCCTCCTTGTCAATGGAATAGACCAGTCTGTCTGCGTTGAAGTCAAGCAGGTTCTTGTTGCGGAAACCCTTTGGAGACATATCCTTACGAGCGGTGTTTTTCACTTCACACAGCTGATCAAGATGTTGCCATCGATGTGGCCAAGTTTATTGTTGATACGATCGGCTGAAGCGGTATCAGTAGTTAACTGACAGTAGCATAGACCACACAGATACTTTTGCTTTTGTAGCAATATACTTAAGTGATCGAGTGTCACACCAAAAATTCCGCTTTGCCTTTGCATCCTGACTCTTGTATCCACTCAATCGGTTAGCTGGAAATTGGAATGCGTTAGCTGATTTCTTTTTATCCGGATATTGAAGATTGTCAAAGCAAGTCTGATACATGACCTTCTCCGAAAGCCCAGGTAGCGACACTCCATCTGTAAGCATATCCAGATCGAAACTCTTAAAGAGTTCTCGCTGAGCCTTGATAGCCTTGATGAATGGGACTACGTCGAGATTGTTGTACCAGATCAGTGGGTCCTTAATCGACTTCATCTCATAGCATCCCCAGACAAATTGTATGCGCTTATACTCATCAGCGGTAATACTTGTTCCACGGAGCTTGCTATCAAAAGCTGCCTTAGGTGGAATAGTAGTCTGATTTAGCACATTGAACGCGGTGATGTACTCATACGGAAAAAGACCCTTACGACCACAGATACAACTAATTTTATCATCACATTTGCAGCCACCCAGATATGTTGTAAGATAGTTATCGCAGCTCGTACCACCCGGCACATAGTTGCTAATATCGAGCATTTTCATATTCGATGTAGCAATGCACATGTTGCTTGGATACTTGATGGCAGATTTAATGTTGTCGGTACCGATGACTGCAAACAAGTCTTTCTTAATCAAGTTGATATCGTATCGACCCGAGTTGAACCCGAATACTGGTACCTGATCAATCTGCTGCTTCACCCTACCATAGTCAGACCGCTGCATACCAAGCCGAGGATGCTACGGAAGTCGAAGAAGCAGGCATACTTACCTTCCTTAATCCAACCGTCCACATCAGAAATCTTGTAGGTCTTACCAAGCACAACACCAGGGATCTCCCATACCAGCCAACCCGTGAGCATTGATGATTTTTTGTAGAAGAGACTTGTACTTATCGACATTGTACTGCTAAATCTTCACGGATACACTACCGATGTATTCAAACATTTCCGTGAGCAACATTTTTAAATCATCAATCACTCAAAGTAACGTACCTCCTCGGTTAAGCTATCAGCTACTGATACTGACACTGGAATGTGTTCGTTTGTGAAGACAGTATTCTCTCCGTGTTGAGTCGCGATAGTTTTAAGAATGGCCTCAACGTCATAAACGATGAAGTGATCGATGTACTGGTCAGCATTCTGGATTGAATACTTGGTTAGCATCGAGCGAATAGTGTTCGGAGCTGGTCTATAAATAGTTGGTTCAGCTGGGAAACTTTCGATGTTCACGAGCTCACACTGGTTTTTACTATGGTTCCGTAGCTTAGCAGAGCTAACGAAAACCATCTCACACTTTGAACATTGATACTTGGACTGGAGCATATCAATGTTCTTGATGTATAGAGCATGGTTCTCATGGGAAAGGATATCCATAGCCACCCCCTCTCTCTCCGAAAGACAGATACACTCAACATTGGCGGTTTTCACATCCATAGAGTAGACGTTAATACCTAAATGAAAGCATTCCTCAAGTTCGTCGATCTGTAGGAGATCAATCGGTGTAAAGCCATGGAAAACAGGCTATGAGTAAAGCTGGAACCCTTGTTAGAGCAGTATCCCTTGAATACTTCCTTAACCTGAGCCTGGATCCGACGAGAATCTTTATTAGCATGCTGATTCAAGTACCACGCGATCAGTGAAACACACACTTGTTGTTGGTCTTGGGGAAGTTGATTACATGCTTGTTGTCGCGGATAATCTTAGGGATAACAGCTTCACTATCACCAAGTGCATACTCACGGAAGTAGATGTAAATTTTGAACCCAGTAATTGACTTCAGCTTATACCCCGATTTGGATTAGTTAACCCTTTAGCCACTGAGCTGCGTAAAGGTCCTCAGAGACCTGTAACGCGGTTCAACGTACTCTCTGATTGGACAGACGTCACCGAGGAGGCTAGATTGAAGGGGCTGCAGTCAATTACAGGTTGTAGCGGACCTATACCACAGCCATCTATGCTTAGTTCAAATCAGCATATGGCTGCAGTATAAGACCCACAAAGGTTTTCTCCCATTTCCAGACTCGCAAGCAGCGATGATAGACGACGATATCGTCGGCGACTGGGAGATACAAAGCGACAACGACAGCCTCGCGCATCAGAACGGCGACTCCAACCTGCAGGCCAGCGACAGCGACACTTCATACGATGGCCTAGAGCTGGAATTGCCGCTCAGCCGCGGCAGCGCTGACGATCCTCACCCAGAGCCCGTTCATCTGCCTTCCACTGGACAACCAATAGCGCCAACGTCGGCGACGATCGCCGACAACGAGTACCTTGCATCAATTCAGGGGGGAAGTGGGCTGCACTTGGCTATGGAGGCTAGGATCAAGCAAGCATTTGACAAAGACGGCTCGTACGGGCTGTTCGCGCTGTTTGTCACTGGAGCACTGCGTCAGAGTATTCGAGGATGGACCTCGACGAGGTTAGAGGCTGGAGGAAAGAAGCCATTGACTGAAAGCGAGCTCAACGCTTACCTTGGGCTTGAGATCGCTATGAGCATCTGCCCACTCAACGACAAAGCTGACTATTGGTCAGGTGAGCGATTCCTCGGGCAACCAGCCTTCATCGAGACCATGGCACGTGACCGTTTTCAACATATTCGAAGTGCATTGCAGTTTCAGGCGCCGATGCCAGTGACGTTTGCAACGGTGCGCGACCTGCTCTATCGCTGCAGAGGGCTACTGCATCATTATCAATAGCGGTTTGCTGAGACTGCAGTTCCTTTGGGGACAAGTAGCCTTGACGAAATGTCTGTACGAACGAAAGCGCGGTCACGCGCAAGAACCTACATGCCCTCGAGGGTTTCACGTAGAATGCTTCAGTGCTTTTCATTACGAGGGTGTGCTGAGTACTGAAGAACCTCAACTGCAAGACGCATTAGAAGCTATTGCTCGGGCTCCAACACGTGATCCCGTTTATTTCACCAGAAAACGTAGGAACCAAACGATAACACCAGTTAGTGAGCTGAAGCTGCCGCAAAAAGAGTAACAAAATGTCTAATACATTCTTCCTACTTTATCGGGCCAAAATTGATGGAGCTTCTTGGCCGCGCACGCCGGAAGTACGCCATGCTCTTCCATTTCTGGAGATAGATAAGCACACGACTAAGCGTCTTTCGCAGAGATTTGTTCCGCCGGCGACGAGAGGGTCTGTCATGCATTCGGTCTGCTGTCTTCCTCAGCGCCGCTTCGTAGACGTCCCACACGCATGGCGCCAGGCCGCACCAACCGCACAGCTCGTCACTGCAGGAGGGGGTCATCTTGATTCTTCGAGTGGCAAATCCCAAAACTGTCTCGATAGGCTAACGGAGGTTTTCTGAGGGGTGGGCGGGGATTCCATTGGATTAAATTATCAAAACCCGCATTGTGGTTGGCTGTGGTATGTGTCCATTCGGACCTCTACTGCTGCGCTCGTAGCTAAAGGGTTAAGCGTGTTAGCCAACTCCATAGACCTGATCTCTGAGATAATTGTTTTTTACGAATATCGGATCTACTGTTGATAGCAACAGGGGTCTTAAATACGTAAGTATTAGCCAGATTCGGGTGCCAATACTGAGTAAAATCTCCATTCGTTCGCTTACGAGATCGTAGCCAAGAGCAATGTTCACCTTGAAGGCGTTAGTTTGACCAGCCAGAACGTTCTCCAGCTTGTCGTAGAACTCAGCAGGTTGGATACCTTCATACAGATGCGACTCCATGTGCTTTCTGTTGTAGAAACGATACTTCGGGTCAGATTTGTAGTCCGGCGACATATGCTTCTCCAGAGTCTCCACAGAGATTTTGTACTGCTTAGCTACCAGCTTCAGATTGGTAGGACGGGAAACATTGCTAACATAAACCATCTTACCAGTTCTCCCACGCACCTTAACACGGTAGCTGCTACCCCAGCAAACAGCATCAATATTTAATCTCTTTAGACCTTCGAGCTCGTATGCAAACATGTTGCCTATATACGGTTGATGATATTATTCCTATGTAAATGACTTTATAAGTGTTGGGTCTTGTATCAGGATCGACTTTATATCTCACCCAATATAATATTTTCGAAATTAATTAATTCAAATACATGGGGTCGGGTTAGACACCCAACCCATTGCCTGTGTATCGCTTGACTTATTACTGGGCAAAAAAAAAATTAAATTAATTAGCTAAGTTCGGTTTCGTTGTTAAGTTCACTTACAGTGGTTTTAGGTTCGGTTTTCGACTTTCGCTTGGTCTCGGTTCTTGTCGTCATATCCCTTTGGCGGCGAGCTTCACGTGTGCGCTGATAATAGCGCTTATGCGCTGCCTTGATACGCTCCTTCCTTGCTTCGTATTGCTCGGCTGAGTATGCCAACTTTATATATATTATTAACTTTATATTTGTCAGGATAATAAATAAATTGGTTTATCCTGCTGCTTGCAGTATCCAATATGTAGCCACCTTGTTCAGCTGCACCATTCCGACGAGACCAGCGTTCGTCGTTGGACTTACTGAGAAGTCTTAGCTATCACGTGCGGAAAAGAAATCCATCTTTTCAGCCAACGACATTCCTTCCGACCAAAAATCTTCAGATTCGTCTTCATCTGGGTGAATCCACTTCGCTTCGATCGCTTTCTTCCGCGCTAAACGGGCTTGTAAGTTCAAGCAGCGTTTGTAGGGACGCTCCATAGACATGAAGCACAGTGGTTGACCTTCGACGTCACCAAATGTTGTCTGAATGTTGAAATCAGTACCAGGTGCAAGCCTTGGGCCACGTTTTTTCCAGTGTTTCGACAGTATTTGGCCTCGAAGCAGAAGATCGCGCTGGTCTGGATACAGCTTTGCGAACAATCGCTGTCGACGCAATGAAGGATCGAAGACTTTCAAACGGAACTCGTTGCTGCCCTTGTCGTAGATGAAACTGATCTGGAAGTGATCAAATGCATGCTGCAGTGGCTTGAATAGCAACAATCCATTCTTCACATCATCAATGTTATCGATGCCCATCAGCTTCCGAGAGATATACTCGTTTTTTTCGACGGAACAAATGAGAGGCGATGACCAACCCCGACGAAGCGCCGTGTTAAGCAACATACACCGCAGCATTCGGTTCTCCATGTCGTCCTGATACGTCCCCATGTCGCACTGATACGTCCTGATCAGACTCGCTTTAAAGTTTTGACTTCGTGCTGGCGTCGACTGGCCCATCCACTAACGTATGCTGCAAGAGTGCTTCCTGGAGTTGGAGCAACTGGGAATCTACACCCAACGACTCTGGAACCACCACCAGCACGTGAACAGGCGACTCGACATCCTCTAGCGTGGGTACGAACTGGACCGCCTTATTCGACAAGCCAACCAAGTTGAGCGGCGCTCCTGCAACGCCCAGAAGCTTCAAATCATCCGTATCAGTAACACCTTCCTTCAAGTCGTTCTCCGTCAGCCACGCGCCGCCCTCCGCCTTCGCCAGGAAGAGCTGCAGCTCGTCAGCATCACACTGGATCTAGTTCGGCTTCTGCCCCTTGATCGCATTCTTCAAGTCTCCCACCAACTGACCAGCGTCGATGTCCACAGGGAAGGCGCTTCCCGCCACACCAACGACCGCACACAGTAGCTTCACCATATTTCCTCGAGTTGGCCGATTCTGGAATGGAGGGGAAAAAATTTCTGTTGGTATATAATCGGAAACGAAGGCGTGTTACATAGACTTTCAACCATTGGCGAGAGGCCACGTAGAATGGCAGCTGGCGACAGCTTTGCACACAATCCCAACGGGGCTGTGTGCGGTGCTTGGAGGTGTGGAGGAGACCTCCTTCGCACCAGATGCTACTTAGCGGTATTGTGGACGATTTCAACAGGTGCTGTTCGGGAAGCTCTCTCGTTGGTAGATTACGGGAAGAAAAAAAGCTGCCGGCGTAATGTGCTAAGTATTACTACTGACATCGCAACAAACGTTTCTGCAAATAATGCTTACACAACACGATTACATCTATATTTTTCAGTGGAACCATTTATCACTTCAACACTAGAGCTCGATGGCTGGTGCTGGCACATGAAAGCACTTCAACAAAGGATATAGCGACATCAACTCCGCTCAATTGGCAGGGATTGCCTGCACTCACATACGCAAGTGCTTTTGTTGCTCCATTTGCTTCTCCCAACCGTTGTTTTTCTGCTTCCACCACTCGTTCTTGTTCTGGTGCCGTGGCTTAGGTTGCACGGCGCCTCCATTAGCACCACCCGCCGTCACTGGAATGCACTCCTTGTACACTTGCCACGACCAACGGTTCTTGACGAAGCGGACTCCCAACCAGAACCAGTAGAGCGTGCAGCTTCCTTTCTTCTCGCAAGATGAAAAGTCGATCGGGTAGTCTTTGCCGGTGATCTTCTCATGGCAGTTGTCGTATTCCATTACCAGGACGTCGTCCAGGTAGACAGCACACGGTCCATCGTGCGTGTAACCAGTGGAACGCATGACGCCTCCTTTCGGAATGGGCTGCGGAGTGCCCTTGGGGTCGGACCAACCGCAGGTTTGGTCGGCGCCAGGGGTGACGGTGTACTTGGCTCGGTCCATAAAATCGCGCAGAGACTTGTATCCGTTCTGAGCGCGCCAGCCATTGAAGTCTTTATCGGGATGGAATCCTTGACCTTCCAGAAAAGCGAGCGGCTTCATGTGGGTATCCTTGTCGTTGTTCAAGGGAATCCACTGAGGCTCCGGTTGTAGCACCATTTGATGGGCATCGATGGTGGAACCAAGCAAAGCCACACCAACCAGGCTGGTAATGATAGCGGGTGTCGACGCGAGGAACGAGGGCATTGGGAGTTGCGATTTGTCGGGTGATGGCAAAAACCAAAGTGAGATAAAGGATCTGGTGACTTGAAATGACTTCCTGCATTGCTCTGGGATCGAGCAGCTACAGAAATTCGTGCGTCAACATTGTGTAGTCACGCTGGATCACCAGAAAAGGACGACATCGTAAAGGGGTGGTCGAGTTGTTTTCGTGCAGGAAACAAGATAACTCTTTCCCATGTCGTGCTGGTCCGGACTCCCACAAGTTGCTGCTACTCAAGAACGTTGTGCATCGTGATGTAGTACAGAGGAGTATTAGCCATTATCTTACTATTTGATTGCTCGGATATAATGCATGATCACTTGCACAAATCTCAACGACCTAAAATTAAGATTTGTGCTAAGGGATGATGCAATTCATGCAAGATGCGATTTACTAAAGCCAAATTATTCTCAAATCCCAGCTCCAGGGCCTCCTGGTGGTCCTGAGGTCAACGAGCCTCGAAGCTACGCACTTGGCATGCCCGCCAGCGCTGGACATTTCCAACAATCAGTGATCCGAATGATTAGCATTCTTGAAATCAATATCTCATTCAAACAAATCAAAATCAACATCAGACATCAGAATCATACCTTTAGAATTCAATAGCCAAGCCAAGTGTGTATTACGAGGAATAACCAGTTAATCAACTCAATTTCCTTCCTTCCTTCAAATCCCAGCTCTGAGGTGATCCCAATATTTTTTGCTGTTAGACGTTGATGCACCTCGCTCTTTTGCTGTCCGTTGTTCGAAATAAACAGCTTGCTTTTAATGATCAATGATGACAGCTCGCTTTTACAGATGCCAGCGAACTTTTACTGATGACTAACGCGGCAGCGCGTACGTAAACTTGAAAGTGTAGGTCATGACAAAATTCACCTACAAAGTACATCGCAGTTATAAACAGTAAATCGTGCGGCTTCGTTCGCCAAAAGCGCCATTCAAGTTGGTGCGTTGTTTGTGTATACATCGCCACCCAGCAAACATGTTTCAAGGGGAGGGACATCTTATCTACCTGACACTTCTACAACCAACAATTGGAAGAAATAATATTTTAGCGAATCCTTGCCGAACAAGTATGATTAAAATCTACAAATTGTACTTTGTCCACGCTGTAGTAAGTCTTGGTTGCAGGAACGCCACTTGACTTCTCTATTTGCCTCAACTAAGCCCGCAATGCAGCGATTCTAAAGTGCCGGAATTGGTGGTGACCAAGGGTACTTAATGCGAGCTGGTACAACAATACTGCTTTGTTCGGAGCGCATCAGTGGCTTCGTGCGAAGACCCCACCGTAATAATTAATCATTAGGCAATCTACCAAGACCCGCTAGATAGGGACAGCAGTCCACATCTATATATTGCCCTAAGGTGAGGCAAACGGAAGAAGTGCCTTGCCGGATCTCTTAGTCTCCTCTTGCACATTTTACTCTTGTAGAAAGAGTATGGGTCATTTGCATTCTGCATTGGACTACAGCAATCTGCATTTTGTCGCTGCCAAGTGGCCGCTCACTGTCGTGCCGAGTTTTTTATCAATACCTTTTTGCTACAAATGGAACTTTACACTATATAATAACAGCGCTTGTAGGGTCTCCTGACGCAATAGCCTGTCGAGTGTGAACCCAACGCATCTATACGACAGGACATGTTGCTGTTTTGAATAGCGTGAGCAGCCGCAATACGGACAATAGCTTCTAAACCCCATTACAGGAATCACTTTGCAATTACTCTCGCCACATTCGAACCAACGGTAAAGCTCTGGATTCAGTCCGTCATTTTATGAGTGCCGTTTTCGCAGGCTTCGCCACATGTGAAAACGCTGTTGTCGTGGACGATTTCACTTTGACAACTTCGTATTCTCCCCCTCCGAAACCCAATTGCAGGAGTAAATACTTCCAGAAGGATCACTCAACTGAGGCTCCAATAACCAGTACCGTGGTGGAAACACCCCCGCCTGAGGCATCCAGCACAGAAATACCAAGTGGTCCCTGCTCTGACAACGGCCCCCACATGATCACCAACAGCACATGGCAGTTGACGGATGCAAAGTCTTTGACAATAAAAACTTTCCGGAGCTGCTGCGAGTGGTGCTGGTCTACCTCGACATGCAAAGGTTTGAATACTTTTCGCACAACTGGGACCGGGGAGTTTATACGGAATGTTATCAGACATCCAACGTTAGTACAAACAACTTGGTGATTGCGGGTACAGAAAAATCTGCGACGGGATCCTTTACAGCATAATACAACCTTGAACTTTCACACTTAACCGCCTGTGTTTTTAATCAGCCAAGGGAAGCACAATTGAAGCAGTAATTCTTAAACGATATATCCGCTAATTTGTTAATCAAATTATTTCTTCTCTTTGAACCCCTTAGCGTCTATGAAAAATATTCGGACAATCCTCAACCACTCGTTCAGATTCTTTGTTTAAGATGAAGTACTGTACTGCACTAGCTTCGTGCCAAACATGGAAGCTAGTCGATAATACTATCATCTTCGGCAAAATACCTTCTCTATGTGGCATTTGGATGTTGCAATATCTCCACGGCGGGGACAAGCGATACCATGAAGATGATGGCCAGTGCCGGAACAAATTGGCCCACGCCACGGGAGTTGCGGATGCGACATGTGGCGTCGTTGCAGACTTTGACATTATAATCAGAGGTAGTGATGTCGCTCATTACGACCACGGTGACTATCATTGCGTTCATCAGCATCTTGACCGTTGTTGAATTGAGTCCGTGAGTACGTATCGTTTTCGTGTGTTTCTGTGAAAATTGCTTCTCTATTATCTGCAAAGTGGCCCGAAGTGAATGAGGACATTAAAGCAGATGATCACACAATGTGTTGCACAACGAAATGCACTGCACAGTCTAAGGCAGTTATTTTTTCTTCGTAGATTGACTTAAACCCAAATTAGTCAAAAGCGCTTATATGTTGATTCGGCTTTCATTGTTGGATGAAAATGGTGGTCATTGGTCGACAATAAGTATCCTTTAAGCGCTTCCTCGCCATTGAGGCTGTCCTTCAAAGAGTCGGCAAAGCAGGGAGCTCTTTTAGGCACTCACCACGTCTTGGACAAGTGCTGCTACAGTTGTGAACAAACCTAACGGTTGCGTTTATCATACAGAGTTTTTTAATCGCAACGCAAAATTCAACACGTTGAAGTGATTGAGGGCGACATGGAAGATGGCTCTTGATTAAGAAAATGCCTATGATGTCGGCAACTAGAAGTATTCAGCAGGAAGGAAGGAAATTGAGTTGATTCACTGGTTATTCCTCGTACTACACACTTGGCTTGGCTATTAAATTCTGAAGGTATGATTCTGATGTCTGATGTTGGATTTGATTTGTTTGGATGAGATATTAATTTCAAGAATGCTAATCATTCGGATCACAGATTGTCCCGCGCTGGCGGGACTCAAACGCATGCCAAGTGCGTAGCTTCGAGGCTCGTTGACCTCAGGACCACCGGGAGGCCCCGCTAGAAGTATTCAGCAGGGTTTTGCATCCTACGATGGTAAAAGGTGTGTCGCTCCCGTTGATGCCAGTGTGCCATTGGTGCGAAGGCGAAGTGGTCGTGCGTGTTTCCTCGTGGGAAGGCTATGCGGACGGCGGAGACGCCGACAACGCAGTCGCCGACTACAGCAACGACCGCACCGCCAGCACCAGCAACATCCACTATCGCGCCGCCAACAACGGTGATGCCGACTACGGCACCGCCAACGACAGAGACACCGAAAACACCAACGCCTTTTACGCAACCTCCGACCACAGTACCGCTGACCACAGCACCTCCAACGACGGTGACACAGACTACACATCCTCCAACCAAAGTGCCGCGGACAGACCCTTGCTCCGACAGCGGCCTAATAAGGTTGCCGGAACGATGTAGATGAGCTCGTATCGTCAGATATTGACAAGTACTTCGTTCAAGGACTGCTGCGATTATTGCTGGGCAGGCATAACAAATGCAAGGGCTTCACATTCGTGGTATCGAGTAGCAGTCTCTGCTTTCTCACCTCGGATATCTCTGCCACCAACATGGTGACAGATTCCAACGTCTTCTATACAGGATCATTTTAGCCATACCACGATTTCATAACTTGATTAATCCCAGCAAAACCCACTTGCATGCTCACGTTTAAGCCTCGATCCATACATCACAGACAGCTCGCATTTTTGTCTTGATCAGGAGCCACCCACCACCTCGCCATCAACCCCTCGAACGTGTCAAACTTCGCGTTTCGACCACCTAAAAGCTCTTCAAGTCTTCAGTTCGCGTGCTGACTCGATGGCTACATTCGGCTACACCTGCTGCTCTGTAGGTGGCACTTGTCCGAGATGCCGCGAGCTGCCACTTCCCGCGGATGACGACGAAAATGACCGTCCACAAGCCTCGCAGCTCATTCTCCAACTCTCCGCCATCCATCGATGCGTCTGCATCCTCGCGGCCAGCCTCTGCTGGACGAAACCATGGAGCTGCCGTCCTTGTCGGTGGCTCCTGGGCCCCCGCACCCTCGCGGAGGTCGCGGCAGCTTCGCCAGCAGCTACAGCAGCGGCTTCGCAGGCACCGACAGTCTCTGCAGCTTCGACAGCAGCCAGATCTTCGACGACAGCGACAGCCAAGAGGTCGACATCGATGATGCCGACTCCATTTCCAGTCGAGGAGACTACGCGCTGCTGTCCATGCCGGCGAATTCTGTCAGGAGGATGGTGCCTACGACTGGCGTCGTCGTCTGTCCGTCGTCTACCAGAGCAATGCAGGCGTCTTGGAGCTCACACAACAGCAGCTTTCACACTACGGGGATCGCGGATGATCTTCGAGAGCTACGAGAAGGTCGGGAAGCTGCTGATGCTGCTTTTTCAATAGGAGATGAAGAAGAACAGCAGCGGGATGAAGAAAAGTTGAGTGACGTGGGGCTTCGACAGCTCGTGATGCAGCTAGCTACACGACGAGACCTGTTCGTGTTGAGTATGGGGCTCTTGGCAGCTACCATTCACGGCGCGTTGTGGGCATTGCTGGCGAGAGCTGTAAAATCTGCTATTGCAGCTTTCGTCCCTTACGGCAGACACAACGTGGACTTTGCAGCGCTCTCACTGATGATTCTAGCGCTGGCACTTGGAGTCACGGCGTATGCAGCTCATTTGTGTCTTTCGCACACATCCGAGAGATTGTTGCGGGCGTTGAGAGAGCAAGTGCTGCGTCATCTGCTTCTGGATCTGAACCAGCCGTGGTTCGACACGCACTCGACTACTGGACTTGGTGGCGACTTGACACGAGAAGCTGAGACCATTCGACGGGGTCTTGGACCGGAGCTCGGAGCTGTTTGCAGGTTCTTGATTCAGTTTCTCGGCAGCTTCACCCTCGCCTTTATGACGCTCTGGGACTTGACCCTTGCAGTGAGCTGTGTCACCCCCGTGGTCGCTAGTGTCATCAATGCTTTAAGCCACGTAGAGATCAAGTCCGACAACGAAGCCGGCGCAATAGCAGCGGAAGCACTGGCAAATATGCCAACAGTATTGTCGCTAAACGCTCAACGACGTGTTCGCGAGAAGCATGCTCTTCATGTTCGAATCGCGGAGCGCAATCGTGTTGTGCGTCATGGCAAACATGCAGCACTGCAGGGGACACTGACAGGAACCTTGTGGGTCATGAGTGCTATCGGTCTTTGGTATGGCGGGAAGAAGGTGTACGAGACTAAAGCAGCACCCAGCGAAGTGTTTGAGACGCTGCTTGGTGTGATCATTGGAAGTCACGCTTTAGGTCACTTGCTACCGAGCTACGCAACAGTTTGCAGAGCCAAGAATGCTGCATCCAAGCTCTTTGGTCTTCTCGAGACGCCTTCAAAAGTGACCGGTGTCATGAACCCCCTGCCTCGACCGGCTACATGCTCTGGTGCTCTAATGGCAGTCGACTTGCACTTTTCGTATCCGACAGGATCCCAGCGATCTGCCTTGCGAGGTTGCAATGTCTCGCTCATGGCTGGAGAATGTGTCGTCGTAGTAGGACGTCGTGAATCAGGCAAATCGACGCTGGTGTCGCTGTTAATGCGTCTGTACGAGCCTTCACAGGGACTTATCATGTTGGATGGACGCGAGATGAACACGCTTGACGCCACATGGGTAAGAGCGCAACTTGGAGTCGTTACCCAGGATGTTACTCTGTTCAGAGCCTCCATCTTCGACAACATTGCAATGGGGCTTATCGTGCTGCGAGACTTGGGTGGACGCAATACAGGACAAATGGAAGAGCGTGTGATCAACGCAGCCCAGCGTGCCGACGTCCACGACTTTATCATGTCATTGCCTGACGGTTATAATACGCGAGTCGGTGAGAACGGGGCCGTGAAGTTATCGGCGCAGCAACGGCAGCGGATTGCACTTGCCCGAGCATTGATTCGTGAGCCGAAGATACTCCTGCTGGATGAGGTTGCTCTCAGTCCACAAGAACTGCTCTCGAGATTTGGTGGTGCTATTGGAGCTGGCAGTACGACGATGCTGTTGTGTACACGTCATGTGAGCTCCGCAGCGGTGCAACATGCCGACAAAATTATAGTACTTGAGGCTGGAAAAGCAGTAGAGCAGGGATCACACGGGGAGCTACTCCAGCGCGGGAACAGCCTTTATCGCCAGCTCTACCTCACACAACATGCGACCCAAGCCGAGCGAGAGTATGCTACGGCTGATACGACTCTACACCACGGAAGCCAGCAACGAGTGATCAAGGCAGCTCCTACTTCCCCGACGAAGCTCACAAAACGAGATATTAAAATGCTCGCACGTCCAGAACGGAAGTTTCTCGCAACAGGACTCATCGCATCAATTTTTGTCGGTCTAGGTGCTCCGTTGCTTGGTCTGCTTATAAGCGAAATGATTGCAGACATGGACCAGCAGTACCTTCGGTTTTTGGAGTCGCACGATGCATTGGATCTTGCTAAGACTCTACCACATATTTTGATGAGGCATGGACTCTTCTTGAGCGCTGGCGCGCTAACCATTGTGGTTTTTCAAAGCATCCAGATATTTTGTTTGGATGCAGCGTCTGAACGCGTAGCTTCACATCTTCAAGATTTACACTTCAGCTCGCTGTTGGCACAGCCGTTGACATTCTTTGATGCTCCTCAACACAACGCAAAACTGCTCACGGAATCTCTTACCACTCAGGCTGCTATAGCTTCGTTCGCTGTTGGTCGTGTTCAAGGTTACAGGCTCCAGATCACATGCACATTGGTTGCGACGACGGTCTTGTCATTTTCGCGAGGCAGTTGGATGCTGACGCTGGTTCTGCTTGCTGCACTGCCACTGCTTGTTATCGGTGAGGCTATTCGTACACAGCATACGATGAGCCACGATGTTACACTCTCAGCAAGGGATGGTATCGAGCCCGAGCAAGCCGTAGAAGTCCACGTGAATGAAGCACTACGCAATCGTCATGCAGTTGTAATGCTGGGACTGGAAAACTCGTGGTGCTCTAGTTTTGACGCGCTGTTGGAAAATCCACTACAACGGATCCGTCATAAAGCACAGCTGGAAGCCGTGGCCCGAGGGTTTTGTGCAGTTGTCATGGTAGCGGCCTGTGCTCTAGCATGCTGGTTGAGCGGTGTTTTGGTACACGGGAGTGACGCTACGTTTCCTCAGCTTACACGCTCGCTGTTGGTCGCGGTAGTATCTGCTCAATCTTTGGGTCTTGCGGTGGCCTGGCTGAACAAAAGTGACCGTGCCTTGCTTGCTGGTGCAAACATCTTTGCGCTGCGTGATGCCGCAATTGTTGCCAGCAGCGCCAACGGGTTGCCTTCACCTCTCTCGCGGGCTTCTTCATCGGATGATGAGCATAGCCCGATGCCACAAAGTCCCATGCTGCGTGGTAGCGTTACTTTGAAAGATGTACGCTTTGCGTACCCAACACGTCCAAGCTCCATGGTTCTCAATGGCATTTCACTGCAAATCCACGCTGGACAAACTGCAGCGTTGTGTGGATCGAGAGGTGCTGGGATGTCCACAATATTTGCTCTCCTGGAAGGATTTTACGACTTACACGCTGCGTCAGGAAATAGCGGCCATGTGATGCTTGATGGTGTTGACACAAGAACGCTGGATGTGTCTTGGTTGCGTGCTCAAGTCAGCTACGTTGGCTCCGAGCCTACCATGTTCATGGGCACTATCGCCGAAAACATCGCTTATGGGATGGCAGCTCCACCGACTCAGGAAATGATTGAAGCTGCAGCTCAAGTCGCTCATGCCGATGCATTCATTTCTCAACTTCCTGACGGCTACTCAACAAGGGTCAGAGGCTGCCAGCAGTTATCACCAGGCCAAAGACAACGTATCGCACTAGCCCGTGCAGTCTTGCAAAACGCGAGACTTTTGCTGCTGGATGAGCCTACCCGATCTCTAGGGGAAGAACGTGAGAAAATCGCTGTCCAGCAAGCTCTCGATACCATCGTTGCCCAACGCGTACGTCGAACGACTGTGATCGCCGCTCATCCATCAAATTCTTCAACAGTCCGGAACGCCGACATGATCTTTGTACTCGACAGCGGCCAAGTGGTAGATCAAGGCACCCATTCAGAGCTGCTCCAGTTTCGTGACGGAACTTATGCAAGACTACTACGAGAGAGTGCCTGGTCACCTTCTTCCAGCTCCTACACAGTCGGCACAAGCGCATCATAGGAAATACACTACCTCAATGAGCAGCCTTCTAGGGATGTAGATCAGCCTATTATTTAGGGGTTTAAGGAGCCACGTTAGTATCCTTTCAAAGAATATATGTTAACATCTTTGCCACTGCTTTCTGTTCCAGTGAAGTCCGAGCAGTAAACTCTAAGCCCAGTTCGTGGATAGCAAACTGAAATGGCGACACGGAAGAATCGATTCGCCAAGCTACCACAGGGCGTGATGTGCGCATTTTCTCCGAGCTACATACATGTTTAAAGCAGAGGGTGAATCACATGAATTTTAAACCCGAAAACCCCCATCTACACCATTCAGATTGTACTTACGATAGCACCAGCGGATACAATGATGAGGCTAGTTCAACAGGTGAAATATCCTTTAGCGCATCAAGCTCGTGAGACAGCGTTGGCCCCTACAAGCAAGAAAGCAATGTCGTCAGCGTATCTAGCATTGAAAACCAAAGCACCTCTTGTAAAATGTCAAACACGTACGCTAGTGGACTCCAACAGGTCCCACACAAGTACGCTGCCATTGGAAAAAGACGCGTAGAAGACAGCAGGCCGAGATGGAGACCACGCAACAGCACATACACTTACACCGAACGGCACCTCTTCCCACAAAGTGAGACACAAGGACACCTCGGTATGATATAAGCTGGAAACCAGGAATTTAACAGATCAAATGAGCACATGGAAAATATGCAGCACTGTCGATGAACGTACCAAATACTTCCGTCCTCATAACCCACAAGGAAATAGTCGGGCTCGAACGGATGAAAGTCGATGCTCACGACGCCAGCAGACGGATCTGTCGTTTTCAGACCTTGCTCACGTTGAAATTGCATTCGAGAGGAGGACTTCTCGAAGCGGTGGCCACGCGCGACTTGTCCGGTACGAGTTCCAACAACAAACCTGCCGCGACACAACAGAAGTGAGCAAAGTTGGTAATAACCAGTGCTTGGATTTGACATCGAACTTCATACTGGTTGGGGTCGAGCGGAAAGTACTTCAATACGGTCACAACGGGGCCAACTTGAGCGGGCGATGGAGTTGCAACGGAAGTAGGAGACAGTGGAAGGACACTTGTCTTGGAACCTCTACGACGTGGTTGTTTTGGTGGTACATACGGTGACAAGTACTGTTGTTGTATGTCGATACGGGTATTCATGACCATCTTCACGTTTCCGCCAATTTGTACGCACTTATCAGTGACTAATGCTTCATCTCCAGAATCAAACTCGATCAGGCTCCAGATAATTAAGATCCCGCGATCGTCCATCGATCCAAACTGAAATGTTCCTCCATTGTCAGTGCTACCCTTGCTACGATCAATAGACTCCAGCGCAACAATAGTTGATGTATGTTGCTCCCGGGCACGGTAATTCATGCCGCACGTAGAAAAGGCAGGCGTACAGAGCGCAAGACCATCAATCGAAGGAGTAGAGGATTGAATCACTGACTGCGGTCGGAGGTCCCATAAGTGTATGCTGCCATCCTCAGTACCAACCACTACGAACAAGTCTCGTGATGGGCTCAAGCACGCAACGGAGGCCACACCTTCACTTTTCAGGAGATAAAGTGGGCGATTTGGTAGATTGACATCCCACACACAAGAAATTGTCTTGTCCTTGAATGTCTTTACCATTTCGTGTTGCTGATTGTCGTTGTTGCTGGCCGCTCCGTAGCAACTCAAAAGTGTACTAGACACAGACGGCGAGAATCGTAGGGCAACAAGTTCCCGACCTTGCAGAATTTGCTCTAGCGAACCCAGTGACTCAGTCTTCTTGCTTGGAAATACTAACTTCTTATCCAATCTTGTAGTTTTCGATAGTTGGTAGCGTCTCCCCATAGACGTATCTTCACTTTCTTTTCCTTCGTCTTCTCTGTTCTTCGTGATTTCCTCTTGATTTCTTTGTGCTTCTTGTTCCGACGCCATCACATTTTCCACGGCTAGAGTCTCACAGACGTACGCCGCATGTTCCAAGAACTTGAAAAATCGCGAGGTGGACGAGGTAGAAAGCTCCTCTTCCCCATTATTGCCGATACCAGCGGAACTGGACTCTGTGTCGATACCAATATCATCAGGGAAGTGCATGCCTCTCTCGTGCGTTTCAGGAGGCTTTGTTTGCGTCCCAAGCGATCGTGAGCCGTCATTAGTCTGCACAAATGCTTGCCTCACCAGACCCCTTCGCAGGCGGTGCAATGCCTTATCTTGCTCGCTCACAGGATTCTGTTTATACAGTAAGAATTTCTCCACATCGAACTTTCGACGCTCGCTTATTTCCTTGGCACGCTTGGCGCGCGGGTCAAGTGACTGTTTCAAGCCAGCAATCGAAGACGCAATTGAAGTCGACGGTTTAGCACCTGCAGGTCGTTCAGCATCTCGACTATTCGGCTTGCTGCTTTGACCCGCTACATCTGGTGAACTCGGAGGTCTTGACGAAGCAGCCAACAGCCCTTTCGTTTCCGCCTGCATTGCGTGTTGAATCCTCTTAAGCTCAGCTTCATCAGCCACAGCACTTGAGCTTGCACCTCTACTCTTGGAGCTAGTCTTTGCTCCAATTCCCGGAAGTGGCGTCGACTTAGGTTGACTAACTTCCTCCTGCTCAAAGTCTTCATCATAGTTCTCAAAGCCATCGTCATCATAATCGTCCGCTTCTTCCTGGCACTCTTCTGCGTTCGCATTTAGCACCTCAAGCTGTTGCTTTTGGCGAGCTTCACGCTGCCGCTGCTCCTCAGCACGTTGAGCTTCCTCCATTGCCTGCTTGGCCAAGTCTTCTCGGCGTTTAGCTTCCTCAACCTCTTTAGCTCGTTGCTTCTTTGCTTCTCGTCTAGCCTGTTTTTCACGCTCGGCCTCCTCCTTTTGCTTTGCTGCTGCGGCAGCATCAACAGCTGAGGGTGCATCCGAGCCCGATGGAACTGCTGGGCCTGCCGGTCCAGGAGGTGTCGACTCTCTTGAAGATGGTCCCGTGCCATCTCCACCGCGTGAAGTGCGCTTCTTAGATGGTTTGCGCTTGGATTCACCATTCACAGGGTCTGGCTTGGGCTCGGCCAGCGGAATCCGAGGAACAGTGGGCACTGCACCGGCAGGAGGTGCAGACGCCGCAACTGGAGCTTGCACTGCAGGTTGGGACGCCGGAGCAGCTACTGAGTGCCGTGTAGAGCTCTTCTTGCTGGACTTCTTGCTGGAGGCTGCATCGCCCATGGAGGGTGGACCCTTGGGCTCCGACATGGTGCGCGACTTGGTCACGTGACTCGGCGGATCGGAGACTGAGGATATCTCTGCGGCGGGTCGTGTTGAAGCGACGTTGAAGATAGAGGCGTCACGCTGGACTCGACCGCACCAGGAACCGCCCCACAGCTTTCACATGTCTTTATTCTCATTGATACTATGGCGAGAGCTGCCAGCACGAGCCTGCTAATATATATACGCTTGGCATCATTTGGCCGTCATGAATGCAAAATGTCGGCCATCGTCATCGACCGTGTGTTGCTAGCGCGCTCCTTCGGGGCTGGATCGACGTTGGCATTCTCCCAAGTTTCTTGATGATGCACGAGTGGGGGAAGACTGGCACGACCCGGTTGGGGACGATAGCAAGCAACTCCGTCGGGGGACAGTAGCGCTTGAGACATCACAAAAGACAAGTCGTCTTGGTTCTGGAGCAACATCGCCATAGGTTCGATGAAGTCCATGCGTTCCACCAGGCAATAAATTCGACCTGAGTCCATTTCGATGGTAAACTGAAGCTGCGACGGCACCACGAGTACTTTCCCCACGAGCGCAGTGACCAATATTCTGTCTGCAAGAATGTGAGGAAACACCCATTCGATAGAGCGTGGCGTAATTCGAAGCGCGTAACTTGCTGTCGAGCGAATCGTGCACATACCTTCTTGGCCATAGTAATCGACCGGCAACGCACTTGTCGGCTGGAAGTCGAGTACGTCAAAGCTCTCGCATAACGCCTGCCATCGCCCCAGCACGTATTGGCTGCCTGTCTGCGGGTCGGCCGCTCTCTCGGGGACAAACACCTGCGAAATAAAGTCGTCCTGGTTGTATCCAGCCACCCGTTCGTGCTTTTGATTGCCGTGTTGCCGATATCCCTTCGCAAAGACGAGAAAGTAGTCGTTCACGACTCTCTGAAACGCTGCATCGACTCGGTCCAAACGCGGCTTGCTCGGCTGAAACGACGGCGATCGATCGTCCACATCCGTGAGATTTTGCAGCTCGTCCAGTTCTGTCACGAGTCGAGTGCGCTCGTCTACCAGCGCGTTTGCAGTATTTGTCGCGCTGAAAGTCTTCTCCGGCAGCGGCTCGTCAATCAGTCCGAACATGCAATTGTCCGCGATCAACGCTCGTGCCAGGAGCATGTCGAGTTTCCTCGGGTCCTTGACAATGCCGGCAAAAGCCTCGACAAAGTCGACGTCGAGTTCATATCTACAGCATTTGCCCTCTGCATTGAACGAGAAGGTGATCCCAACGGAAGGCTCCACCTCCTGCCCCACCAACTGCGCCACGAGACACTCGTCCCCGATGACATGGGGAAAGATCATCTCGATGGTGTTTCTCAGCACCTGGAACCTAAGTTTCGCCTGCGTCTTAATGACCACCGAGTCCTCGGCCACCACAATGTCGTAGGACGTCATGGCCACGCGAATGAACCGGATGAACGTCGAGTACAAGATGATCTGCTCCGCCATGACGTCGGGCCCGCGCAGCCCGTTGCCCACATCCAGCTCCGGGTCCATGACACTGTGCAGAAAGGCGCGTTGGTCCTGTTCGTCCAGCAGACGTTTGCGGCCCGATTCCGGCACGGCCCAGCCGGCCCGGAAGACCCGCAGGTACTCTTTGACCACGTGGAAGAGCGAGCCCTCGGGCGAGTGTCTGCGCAGCATTGTGCGCGTGCTCAGGATGTCCCGCAGCGTGCTGAGGTCTCGCACCTGCTGCTGCAGGTGCTGCACGTCGAGCGTTAAATTAAAGTCCACGGAGCGTTCTTTTAGCACCGAGTGGAAGGGTCCCCAGCCGCGGCTCTTCTTGGCGCCTGCGGCCGGTTTCTTGGCTTTGGCCTTGCGAGAGGCTGCGGACTTGGATGCGCGCGGCCGCCGCGACGCTAATGCGCTCGGGGCGCCGGACGGCTCGGCGCTCATGACAGACGCGACGAATTGGGCGGCGGCGACTGCGCTTTTGGCGGCGCTTTGGAGACTGACGGCGAAAGTGGCCCACAGCGACGGGATTTCCGAAAGTAAATGCGCGCTGATTGGCTGGTATTTTACTTACCGCGATGGGCAGTTACGAACGCCGAAATTTGTGGTCAAGGTGTGCAGTGCAACTTGCCTTTTTCTTAGGAGAGGAATGGAGAAGGCAGGCAGAGCGCGAGTGTGGCCGACGTTACAGATGAGTTAGTGTGGACGAGCGTGGCTGCAGCCGTGGCTGCACGCGAACACGCCGCAACTTTTGGGACTGCGCGCGACAAGCACACGCACATACTGAAAAAGGCTTTTTAAAGTGTTGACCAGTTTGCCGAAGATACCTTTGTAGTATCCTATTTTTTCTAGGCTGCGAAACGATGCAATAGGAATATGTGAGGAGTACGACAAACTGTTTGATGTACACGCGTGAGGTTGAACGCACAAAAACATCACAACCCCGGAAGAAATGACACGATGTTGCACTATACTTATTGCTGTCAGCGATGTCAGCTGTGAAATATGCCGGCCATGGTCATCGGGCTAGAGCCGATTTCCGACGCTATGACACCTTTCGAGCTGCTCCAGTCCATATCTTGGCACGCCAACGGGGGCAGGATTGGCGTGACTGGGCAGCACCTCACGCCGTCCAGCGAAAGTTGGGCTCGAGAGAGAACGATGGACACGTCCTTTCGGTTCTGCAGCAACTCAGACATGGACTCCACAAAGTTCATGCGCTCCACTACGTGAGATATCATCCCAGTGTCGGTCTCGATCAAGAAGTCGAGCTGTGATGACACATTGATTACACTTCCAGCTAGTTTGGTCACCAAAACTTGGTTTGACAGCACGTGAGGAAATATGGACTCGAGTGTGTGTGATGTGATTCGAAGAGTGTAGCTTGCCAGCGACCGAATCATGCACATATCTTCTTGGTCGCTGTACTCGGGCGGTAACGAGTTCTTCTGCCGAAATTCCATCACGTCGAAGCACTCACAAAGGGCTCGCCACCGTGCCAGCACGTATTTCCCACTAGGTCGAGTGTCTGCTGCTCGAAATGGGACGAAAATTTGCGAGAGGAAATCACGCTCTTGGTTTCTAGGACGCCGAAAACCATTCTCACATACGAGATAATAATCGTTCACGATTTTCTGGAAAAGTTTGTCATTGCGCATGAACATAGGCTTGCTAGCCAGGAACGATGGCGGAGCAGCGACAATATGATAGGCTGCATCTGCATCCTCGCGGAGCTCTCTCAGCTCATCCACAAGGCGATCTCGTTCATTTTCCAGCGCGCGCTCAAAGGTCGTGCATGGATCCACAACGTCTTTCGTCCTTGGCTCCTCCATAAGCCCAAACATACAATTGTCAGCGATGAGCGCTTGTCGCAACAGCATATCGAGCTTCTCCGGGTCCTTCACAATGCTAGAAAAGGCCTCCACAAAATCGAGGTCGACATTGTATCGGCAACACTTGCCCTCGGAATTGAAGAAAAAGGTGAGGCCAATCGAAGGCTCGACCTCTTCCCCCACCAACTGAGCAACAAGACACTCGTCTCCGATCACATGAGGGAAGATCATCTCAATGGTATCCCGCAGCACCTGAAATCGTAGCCTCGCATTTGTCTTGACAATTACAGCGTCGTCCGCCACCACGATATCATACGACTTCATCGTCAGACGGATGAACTTGATGAAGGTCGAGTACATGATAATTTGCTCCGCCATCACATCGGGGCCACGCAGCCCGTTGTCCACGTCCACCTCCGGGTCCATCACACTGTGGAGGAACTCTCTCTGGTCCTGTTCTCCCAGCAACCTCTTGCGTCCCGATTCCTGCACGGCCCAGCCCGTCCTGAACACATGAAAGTACTCCTTCACCACGTGGAAGAGTGAGCCTTCGGGCGAGTGTCGCCGCAGCATGGTCCTGGTGCTTAGGACATCTCGCAGCGTGGTGAGGTCCTGAATCTGTTGCTGTAGGTTCTGCACGTCCAGCGTGAGGTTGAAATCGACGGAGCGCTCCTTCAGCACGGACTGGAAGGGCCCCCACCCTCGCGGCTTCTTCTTGGAGGACTTTTTCTTGCTGTTTGGCGTGCTCCGGCTGGCATTGGACTGGCGTCGCGCCGCCGCGACAGGTTCAACGCTGCTCATGGAGACCGGGGCTTGCGTCCGAGAAGGTCTTTTCGGGAGTGCGGACGCAACAAGTGGGCGGACAGTGGTTTCGGCGGCGATTGCGCGGTCTCAGAGAATTGGCAGTCGCGTTTAGTGGTGGCGAGATGGCGGAGGTCGTAATGCGCGGCAGGTTTGGCACTGAGCGCTGCGCTGGAAGCTCCAGCGTTTTAGTCGGCAGCTAGTATTTCGCGTGTCGATCGCACGAACATGAGACTGGGAGCCTTGGACGCCTGACTTTTTGCGGTCGGGCTGGAAACCCCCACGCCGCAACTCGATGGGATCGGGCAGTCGGGACATTGGAAGTCTGCTGTATTCAGGAGGTTGGCGGGAGAAAGCCACAGCGGGGAGGTGGGCTCATATCTGTACGCTTCAACGCGCCAGTCGAGACTTTCTCCTCCTTGGTGAAGCCTTGTCGGAGCTGTTCGCAACGTACGGTAATGCATGCTGTCCTTCGTGGCAGAAGGAGGCAAGCACCATGTCTGGACTGTTGCTGCTGGCGAGATTGATGCTGCCGTTTTGTTTACTGGTCTGACTAAAGGTGAAGGATAGATTTGCGAAACAGCAGCTAACGCAAGTGCGATTGTACGCGTCGCTCATTCGATGGTAAATACAAATTCAGTTCACGCGTCGAAGGTGCCGAGAGGAACCTATCTCCTGCGCTCTTTGCTAATGCCTTGCGCCGAGCCCTCAACAATGCTTATGTACCATTATCTTTGCGCGATGCGACTTGTTTTACTCGAAACATCGCAGCACCCTCTCGACGTTTCAAGTGGACTTATTTCGCTTGAGTCGTTGAAGTCAAAGCGCCGTCTTACACCACATCTGCAGCTTGACTTCTCAAAACGGAGAAGACCTCTTACGCTTCCCTGGGAACACGATTGCCTTCTAGTAGCGACTTCTGTATTCTCGTGTCCAAACTGTAAGACACTGTGTGCATGCTTTGATGGTGGTGATGACACTGGCTGTATTAATCTGGATGTTATTGTGCCATTGAGAAAGAAAAGTGCTTGAGAATGAGCATGCTCGGCGAAGCTGAACAGCCTGTAGCAACAAGCTCGGCCCAGGAATGATTTCGTCCATGACTTTTGCCAAAATCTAGTTCATAAAGTCTTTGCTGTAGGCTTTTGAGAACTTTCACTTCAGATGGAGCTTCAACGTTTGAGCATGACAGACTTGCAGTTTGTCAGCTATCATCAGGCTCGAGATCACATCGTACCTCTCGATGTTGTATTTTCATTACACTTGCTCCTAGATAGATTTTGAGATACAAGTGCTGCGAGGATTGCAGGAGTAGCAACCTCATTCACGGACCGCGATCAACTCCAAGAACATGAGCATTCGCTCTACGCTCGTGATCTCTTCATCACGTAATTTCCACCGGAACATTTAATAGACGAGCAAGAACGACACGCTTGCCTTCTGAATTGAAAAAAAACAATGCTAAAGCCTGGTTTCACTTCCTGGGAAACCAATTATGCCACCAAAACCGCGTCGCAGAGAAGGAGAAAGTTATGACAATAGTTCACCACGACACCTGAAATCTCAGTTTCGCCTTCGTCTGGACGACCACAGAGGTTGAAATCGACCGAGTACTCTTTTATCATAGACTGGAAGAACCCTCGGCCATGTGTGGCCTCAAAGCCATGTCCACTATTTAGTTTGGCGTCAAAAGCGTTAAAGAAAAAATGTAATGGCTAGATATTTGTGGAAACTGTAGTCCTGAACTCGGGTAAGAACTGGAAGTCGGTTGATGGAGTTCGTAATAATCTACAGTAGCGAGAGCATCCGGATGGTTCTGCCCGCTAAGGAAGTCAGGCATTGTGCTGAGCGAGCAAGTATGTCGCTAAGTGGACGGAAATGGGATGCAGCGAAGCCAAGTTCAGCCTGCCGGACTAATTGTTGACGCTCACTCCAACACACCGCAACTCGACGGGAACCAAGTGCGAGTAGCGCCAAGACGTTTGTGAGAAAAGCCGATACTTGGCAATAATCGGCCTGCATCAATTGCAGACACTCCTAAGAAAATCCAGTCTGCTTCTTGAAAATCAAGGCGTCCCATTGGCTCGCCCATTTGCATTCCCCGAACGGCAACAGCCCGCAATAATGGACCCCAAGAAGCCGCAGAAGAGCGTGGACGGCTATGGCCAGCCCGTGCAAGTGGACCAGTTCGGCCGCCCCATCGTGGAGGCCGTGCCCGCCGCGCCCGGCGCCTTCCCGGCCGCCGCCGCGCACACGCGCGTGGTGCCCAACAACGGCAACATCCGCCGCGACGCGCAAGGCAACGCCCTGTGCAACAAGTGCTCGGCGCCCTACCCGCTGCCCGCCGGCTGCACCAGCTGGCGCTGCCGCAACTGCGGGGAGCTCAACAACGCCAGCATTTACGGCAACGAGTGGTGCAATGTCATGTGAAAAGGGAATAGTCTGAGGCAAAATGGGTCGACGCTTTCCTTTTCCATCTTAATCTAACACGCAGCTTTCCTTTTGGCAACTTTGCACGCTGCACCATACTGAAGTCTAGTTGAGAGTGAGGCACTTGAGGTTGAGGGCCGGCGCGACGATCTTCATCTCCCAGCGCAGCAGACCTTGCAAACTGTCCGCCGCATTTCGATGCGCGTCCTCTTCCGTGCGATGGCCGGCCCAGAGAACATGCTGGTACCTCTCGCCCGTGGCGGGCTCTTCCACGTCGTAGGCCTCCGAGGTCAAGGCGAGGTCGGCCCAGGCGATTTTCCGACCGGATTCGTCTTGGTCGACGGAGTGCGGGAGGTGGTCGGTCACAACGCTTTGCGTGCCCAAAACGTAGCCTATGCCAGTGACAGAGTCCCCATTTGCGCTTGTGAACTCTTTCGTTGCCTCGACCAGAAAGTGCACAAACACCGAGCGGAAAAGGGAAATGTCACTGGGGGAGTCGACGTCGCGCACAAACACAAACGCATTTGTGTTCATTTGTTGCAAAACTTGCAAACGAGAAGTTTCGGCCTTCACGGTCTTGAACCGAGCCAATTGGATGTCGTTCATCCAGGTTTTGTGCATGATGTCGAGCACGTTGAGGTTGACGAACTTTTCATGAAGAGGAAACCCATCTCACTGCCGTTCACCCGCTGCACGATCTCCCAGCCGAACGCCTCCATCCGATGTGTTCGCTTGTCTTTCACCTCCAACGAAGACAGCAAACGATTTTCCACGTAGCGAATGTCTCGCTTGTTGTCGAGAATGGTCCGTATGAGATCCCACTCGGTCAATGGGTGGAAGCCGAGCTCTTCTTCAGAATGATCCTCGTCCAGAGTGTCGAGCTGCACATTCACAGCACCTTGGAAGTGCTGCGTTGCGGCCAAACTAATGGCCTCGAAGTCCAACACGCGCTGAATCTGAAGTCTCCACGCTGCTTTTTGCTTAAGCATTTCGAGTAGAAGCAGTTTTTCAGCGCCGAGTTGCTTGGCCACTGCCACAAACCTTGGCGTGATTGTGCTTTTGCTCCTGGTCTGTGTATAAGGAGGTGTCGATTTCTGTTGTTGACTCGGTGTTTTGTTTGGTTGCTGCAGCACGCTTGCACAGCTCGGCGTATTGTTTCTCGAGCTCGACAATGGTGATCTTCATGCGTTGCAGCTCTTGACGCTGCCGCTGCCGGGCTTTGCGCATACCCTCTCGGTTCTTCAGGCGACGCGCTTCTTGCTCGTCGGGGGTCAATTTGCGTCGGCACGCCATCACTGAGGCTACTCGGTGCTCAGTCACACTGAGTGATGAAAGTCGGAATGAGCTGGTCCAGTCGGGATAGCCAAGGTCGTCATTGTTCCACATCATCGTTGATGATCAAAGACAGCTCGCTGCATGCGGATGGGACTCGCGCCGCGTGGCGACGCCTGTAAGGTTCACGTGAGCACTCATTGAGGAGACGAGAGTCATCACGTTTGTCGTATCACCTGGTGGAGCGGCAGCGAGCTCTGCCGCCCCACGACAGCAGCGACAATTGCAATGCGGGACCCGCATTACGCAGATGGTCCAGAGAGTATTTGCGATCGCGGTTGATGTGCTCGCTCCAAGTAGCCTGCAATCAATTGGGATCGAAGCCTTCCTCGACGCATCTCAGGAAAGCCTTCTGCTAGACCTGCTAGAAATGCTCGAACGCGTCTGAAGCCCACAACGCACGAAGATGAATACGATTTGTCACCGTTTCTGCGCTTGCCCAAGTGTGTTCAAGCTTTACAGGTGATCCCGACGATGCTTTTGCTACCTTATTGAGTTGGTAGGCTCCGCAAGAAAGAAAACCTGGTCGATTCGTGTCAAAGTATAGTGTAAGGTTCTCCGTGTACGTTCAAGCTTAAAGTTTCTCCAGAGCACATGCTGCAACTATTTTTTTAAAAGATAAACCACGGACAATTAATGACTGGGGCGCTGCGTGCCGCGCATGCAGCTCGAAGGCAGTGACAGTTTCCTTCCATATCGCGGACCAAAATTGCAACCACGACAACATTGATGACATTTACGACTAACTTGGTGGTCGCCATTACCGGTACCATCACTGAACGCTGCTTCATCTACGTTGACGAGCAACACGAAAGAATCTACGAGGCACTTTGGTGAAAGCGTTACCTAAAGCAAAACTCAAAGGTAAGAAGTCATGTTTTGGTCTTTGTTTCCATCCTTCAATGAATTTTAAGGGCTGGAGCAACCATGAGCATTTCCCAGCGAAGCATGCTCTGCAAGGTGCCTGCTGCGTTGCGCCGTGCATGCTCTTCGCTACCATAGTCTGTCCGTCCAACCCAACGAACGTGCTAGTTTGTATCACCTGTGGCTGGATTTACTCCTTCGATTGACAAGCAAGATCGGCCAAAGCTAATTTGCCTCTCGCTTTGCCCCCTTTAGGTGGATGGCTTGCGCGGCCTGAGTTCACGCTTTGCATTCCAAGGATATACCCGGTGCCTACCACAATCTCTTCCGAGCAAATACCGCCGATACACAGCTCTTTCGTAGCCTCAACGAAAAACTGCGCGTAGACCGACCGAAAAGCAGAGATATCGCTCAGAGACGACTCATCGCGAACGAATACGAACGCATTCGGGTTTATTCGCTGAAGAACTTGCAAACGGTTTGTCTCCGTCTTGATTCTCTTGGCCTTTGCCAGTTGAATGCAATTCTCCTCCATTGTATTCAATATATTCAAACCGGAAAAAGTTTTGGTAAAGGCAAACTCCATCACGCCACTCTCCACTCGCTGAACAATGTCCCACCCAAACGCACTCGTCCGGTGTGTGCATTGACCCAGCTCTCTTTCAAAATTTTGGACATCTCGTTTGTTGTTCACGATCGCTCGTGTTAGATCCCACTCGGTGAGTAACTGGAATCCGAACTCTTCAGCTGCCTGAGCTTCATCGATCGTGTCTACTTCCGCATTAGGCGTATATACCTCGTTGCCTACCTCAAAATCCAAACGCGCTGGAGTTTGCGTTTCCACGCCGCGCTCTGTTCGAACAGAAACTGAAGACGGAGTTTTTCAGCACCGAGTCTTCTAGTCTGTGCAGTTGCGCTGGTAAAATGTTGTCCTTGCCTTCCATTCATGCTGTACATTACTGGTATCGTTACGGTAGGGTTACGTGGCAGATTCGCGTATTGTTTTTCGAGCTGCTCCGATATTGCTTTCATCATTCGCAGTTGGTGTCGCTGTCGTTGTCGCGATTTTCGCATACACTCCTTATTCTTAAGGCGGTGGGTGTCAGCTTGACTTGGCTTTGAATTGCTAGAGAGCACCATCAATGATTTATTGGGCTGGAGACCGAAAATGAAAATGGGCAATCATATTAGGAGCTGAGAAGCCTTACAATGAGCAAAGCAGGATGGTATTAGCCCGGCAGTGTTAAAAGAGCGACAGCATCGCGGCAGCTTTCGTATGGTTTGGACTGCAGTAGTTTTGTGATAACGAGGTGAACGGGGCTTCCTAAGAGCTCAAGGAAAGGTAAAACCATCTCACATTGCCGATTGTGGCCACGCGATCAAAGTTGGCGATCCATAAGTCATCCTGATTGTGGAGTTACTGTCAGGGTTATTAGTGGATTGCCTTAAACTCAAATGTCCCAAACCAAGACAATGAATGAGCCGATTAAAGTAATACGAGCTTTGATGGTAGAATCCTGGAAAACGTACCGTAAGAATTGTCAGAAGCACCGCTGCTACAAGTATGGGTGCCAAGCTAAAAAGAAATGCTTCAAAGTTTGCAAACGAATGGTTTCCATTAATCAAGACAAAGCGACACGAGATTCAGGGCCGGAGCAATTACCAGCATCTCCCATCGCAGCATACCCCGAAGAGTATCAGACGCATTTCGCAGCGCGTGCTCCTCACTGCAATAGTCCGTGCGTCCTATCCAACGCACCTGCTGGTACCTCTCGCCAGTGATTACATTTACGATATCGAAGGCCTCGATTGCCAAGGAAAGGTCTGCCCACGCTAGTCCGCCTCGAGATTCTTCGGCTAGCAGGCAGCGAGGGCTATCTGTGCTCACACTTTGCGTGCCCAACAAGTAACCCGAGCTCGTTAAAGGTGCGTCCAGCTCTTTGGTAGCTTCGATCAAAAAGCGTGCGAACACAGAGCGGAATATGGAGATATCGCTGGGAGAGCCGACGTCTCGAACCAGAACGTAAGCGTTCGGATTCAACTGCTGGAGAGTCTGCAGTCGGCGAGTTTCAGCTTTGACCTTCTTGAACTCGGCGAGGCTCATACCATTACTCCACGTCTTTTGCATAATATCGTGCACATTGAGCCCGCAAAATGCTTTGGTGCACACAAACTCCATTATGCCGCCTTCCACGCGCTGAACAATATCCCAACCAAATGCTTCCATCCGGTGCATTCGTGCGTCATCAAGCTCCGGATCAAGTAAAAGGCGAGTTTCCACATGATGAATGTCTCGCTTGTTGTCCAAGATCGTTCGCGTTAGGTCCCATTCGCTCAGAGGCTGAAATCCAAGTTCTTCAGCTGCCTGGACCTCATCGATACTTTGAACCGAGAGATCTACCACATGTGATGAAGGGACAACACTGCTTGCTTCAAAGTCAAGGATGCGCTGGAGTTGGTGCTTCCACGCTGTTTTTTGCTTGAGCAATGTCTGTAGCCGTAACTTCTCCGCTCCAAGTTGTTTTGCCATGGCTACTGCCAGAGCGAGATTTTCGTCTTGTGAGCTGTCCATCGCTACTTCGTTGTCTCCTTCTCCACGACGGCAAAGCTCGGCGTACTGTTTCTCGAGTTGCTGCACCTCCAGTTCCATTGCTTGAAGCTGCTGCCGCTGCCGCTGTCGAGCTTTTCGCATGCACTCGCGGTTCTTTAGACGATGCATTTCGGCTTGGCCTAAGCTTGTTTTGCGTGTTGGCGCCATCGTCGTGCAGAAACGATAATGAGGGGAAGCGAGACAGAACTCTGAGAGGCACCTACGTGGCGATCGGAGAAGCAAAGGCTCAGATCATCCACTGTTGATGCTGCGTGCGCGCAGAACTGCCACGATTTCGGAATCGGTCGATCACAAGACAGGTAAGCGAGACCACGCATCAAAGATGACGAACGAGATCATGGAGCCAAGTGGCAAAACCTTTGCGGCGCAAGTTATTGTGGGTTTGATTGCAGGTGTTTGTCAACTCCGGCACGCTCGTGAACAAATCGTTCGTCTTAGCAAGAGCTTCGTTTATGGCTGCAACCTCGTCTGATAACAGCTCCATGATACGTTTCGCAATTTGCCACGCCAGAGTTTTCGATGCGCCCTCCTCCGTACTATCAAGTAGGGGTGGCCAGATTTCAAAAGGTAAATAATTGTACACTAATGCAGTCATCCGAGATGGTAGCATTTTCACTTCGATCACAAGGTTGGTGACTTGCATTTAGCGAGTGACGTGATCTTGATGATGAGCCGTGGACGCACAAGGAGCAATCACAAAACAACACGCGTCCATGAAATGACGATCAATCGTCTTCACCAATGTAAACAATGCAGGGGTGTATATTGGCAACTTTAACCTAATCAAGGCTATTACTTGAATGTTAATAGTCTTGCTTGCGGGATCGTATCAACGAGTCTACGCGGTTATCTCTTTAGGTGGCTCACATACTTGAATGTGAGGTAGATAGCAATTTGGAGCACGGCCCAAATCACGAGCAGTCCAGCCATGAAGTCGTATTTGTGCTCTGGTTGAAAGTCGTAAGTCTTTTTAATGTAGTTCGCCACCGTCATTTTTGTGGTCACGTTATTTGCTGTAACGGCGATGATGTCGTCCCTGTCTCCAAATTGAATACCAGCTAAAGCCGACAAGGAGTAGTAGGAAGGCATCAGATACTGGAACCACTTGTAACCGGGTTTCATCACAGTACGAGGGAGAAGAAAGCCCGAGAACAGGTTGAACATGCACGACAACGCGCCCACAGCCACGTTCGCCACCTTCTCGTTCGGCATTAAAGCAGACATCCATTGACCCACGTACGTGCACGCCGACGTGTAAAGGTAGAATATGAACATGAAAAAGAAGAAATCCTCAGCGTTGTCGTTCCAGCCCACTAACCAGTATTCGATTGTCACAAAGAGAATGATCACGACAATCAAGTATGGCACCTCCGCGAACCACAGCGACAGACTGTACGGCAGTGGACCGTAGTAGTTCGACATCCGCTCGCGGTAGAACACGGCGCGCTCAGCGCACGTCACCTCCAGCACCGTCATGAGGTTGATCACACCGATGAAGTCCATGCTATTGTAGATGAGACCGATGTGCGAGTTGATCTTCTTCACACTAGCAGCAGATAGCTGGTAGAACGTCGTGCCGAAGATAATGGCAAACAACGGGAAGAGGAACATGCGCATAAAGTTGTACTGCGGGTTGCGCCAGTACGTGAGCTGCTGTTTCTTCGCAAGCTGTCCAAGTTGATTCCAGAAACCAGTAGCAATTGGCTTGTAGTTTAGCGTCGAGTGTCGAACAAATTCATCGGATACCTGCGCGAGTTGAAGCGTGCGCTCGCGATTCATTTTGCCTAGCTCGCTGTTCTTATACTCCACCGAGTAGTCCTTCACGTCGCGACCGATACCCGCACCGATCACTTCCATCATATAAGTGGCTGGGTTGTATTGTGGATGAATTTGCTGTGTGCCAGGAATTGACGCAAAGTACTCGAGCATCTTCACCGAGTCCACGCCAAGGTCACCGAAGTACGCCGTGTAGCCGCCCTTCTGCAGCAGTAGTAGGCCGTCAAACAGCTCAAAGATCGAAATGCTTGGCTGGTGGATCGTGCACAGCACCGTACGACCCGTGCGGGCGATCGACTGCACACCTCGCATCACGATTAGTGCCGAACGCGCGTCCAGACCGCTGGTCGGTTCATCCAGGAACAGGATACTCGGGTTCGACACCACCTCCACGCCGATCGTCACGCGCTTCTTCTGTTCCACCGACAAACTCCCCACCATAGCACCAGCGATCGGAGACAGCTCTAACAGCTCCAGCGTCTCGTTTACCAGATTCATACGCTCCTCCTTAGTGAAATTGGGGGGCAACCGAAGGTTGGCCGAGAACACCAGCGCCTCGTAGATTGAGGCTGCCTCCGAGTGGATGTCCATCTGCTCGCAGTACGCCGTGATGCGGCTGAAGTTCGCAGGGTTCTTCGGCTCACCGTTCACGATGATGTCGCCCACGATGCGGCCACCCGTCTTGCGTCCGGCGATCACGTCCATCAGCGTTGTTTTGCCTGCTCCTGAAGACCCCATGAGCGCCACCATGCGGCCCGGCTCGAAATGTGCCGTGATGCCTCGCAGAAGCTGCTTTTCTTCACCCGACGGCAGCGTCACAAAGTACTCCAGGTCCTTGATGCACAAATTTGACGGCGTGAATGGTAACCCACCACCTTTCGATGCCTTGTTGGTATCAGCTGCACCTGGTGTGTTTACTTCTACGTAAACATCATCTTCATTGCTGTTGGCTGTTGATTTCACGCTTACACCCGAATATTTTTCATACCGAATGTAATGGAGAGCCAACGCATTCAGTGTCGTGAATAGGAAATAGTAGGCCAGAAGGATGCCTACACCAAACCAAATGTACTCCGTCCCCTGCGAGATCGAAAAAGTATCCAAAAGTTTCTTGCTTTGGGCGGTTGTGTATCGGTGACTGGAGAACTCCGACAGCATGTTGCTGCGCAACGCCCAAGCTAGTGGGTTGAACCAGTACATCCAGATCCAGTAGTCCGGGATCAAGTCTGCCAGGATGATGTTGCCCGAGAACAGCAGGAAAAAGCTTACCGAGACAGAAGCTAGAGCCTGACCTACCGTAATGCTAGGCGATAAAGCACTCAGCATCGTCATGTAGGCACTAATAGCGTGCTGAAAACACGCTAGAACCAGGTAGAATACGATGTACTTCTCGAACGAACGTGTGAGCCCACTCATGAAGTAGAAGAATGTCCCCAATATGAAGGACACCGTCAGATTCACCGGAATCTGCACTACACTCTCTGCTATAGCGTACGATGCAGTGCGAAAGAAGTTGCGCGGCCGTTGCTTGTAAAACACTTTGCGCAACTGAAACGAAATGGTGATCTGCTGCCACGCCTGTCGCTGAAAAAGGGCTATACTAAAGAAAATCATGCGCAAGTAGTACGCCGAGCTGACCTCGAAGTAAATCATACCAAGCACGAGTCCAACCAGAATGGCCTCGACTATTTTCCCCCACAGCAGAGGTGGATCACGTAACCAAATCAACTTCTGGCGGTTGAGCAAGAGCTGTGTGCTCGGTACGAATGCTAGCCCGAACTCCGATCTATCCTTTGAACGGGCCAAATTCACAACGCTCTGAGCTTTCCTGTAATCCTCAGCACTTTCAAACTGGTGTTCGTTGAAGCCCTTTGCGATGGCATCGGTTGTCTTCTTAAATATACTTGACTGGCAGAACAGGATGTTAAATTCTTCCGCAGTGACGGGCAGGTCTTTTAACTCTATGTTTCCATTGGCATAGCGCTGACCACGACCAGACGTCACTTCGATTAGGAAATCTGCTGGATCAACGCGAGGAGGACACGTGAAGCCACGCTCACGAAAGTAGTCCAAAATATCGACTCTTGGTCCATGGTACACCATGTGACCCTCGTGAACCATCAAAATATCGTCGAACTGCTCGACGACTTCAGGTGTAGGCTGCAGCAACGCCACTACTACGGATCCACCCAATGTATTGCACCATGTACGAAGCGCCTTCATAATATCGAATGTGGCGGCACTGTCCAGACCCGTCGAGATCTCATCGCACAGGAACAGACTCTGGCCGCCCACCAGCACCTCGCCCACTGTCACTCGCTTGCGTTCACCACCGCTCACACCTCTTAATAAAGCATTCCCGACAACAGTGTCTGCACAGGCTTCGAGCCCTAAAATCTGCAAGAACAACTCTGTGCGCAGTGCAGCAATGTCACGCATCTCATCATGTTGGTCCTCTGGAAGTCCGTTTACACAAAGATCGGCGAATTTGAAAGTCTCGCGCACGGTCAGCGTTGGAATGTGATTGTCCGTTTGATCGACAAGACCCACCAACTTCGTGAGCTCAATATCTTCACCGCGAAGACCCGAGTACAGGATCTCTCCTCCGATCTCTGTCTTCGAGTTATTCTGTAACTTGCCTGCCAGTGCCTTTAGAAAGGTCGATTTGCCTGCACCGGGGTTAGCTAGGATAAGCGTCATCGATCCCGGTTTGATTATACCGGTCATCGGGTGAAGTGCATGCTTGGTGATTGTTGGCGGCTTCTTCCACGGCGTGAACACCTTCGCCAGGTATGACCCCACCGTGTGATGGCTGCCGGTGGTTGCTGGCACCTCCACTGAGAACGACAGGTCCTGGAAGCGCACTTCAGGAGTTGGCAATTGGAGATTGATTTTCCGCGAGAGGTGGTTGTATTTCTTGTAGAAGCGCTCTAGCCCACCATTCAGCATGACTTCGAGGCTGTCCGCATCAAGAGTGCTGTAGCGGCTACCCATGGTTTCATGACTGGAATGGTTGTATGGCTCCTGCAGGCTGCGAAAGTTGAGAGAACGATACACTTCAGGCACTGGTACCTCATCCGACGGCACATTGGTCTCCGTCTCCGGTAGTAGCAAGCTCATCTTGAGCTCCTACGACCTCACGCACGGCGTCCGCACAACTGATCGGATGATAAGCACCTCGACTTCCCTCCTCTCGAGCTCGACTTAAAGACTAAACTTGGAAACCGCGAACTCACTAACAGGAAGAAGCGATGGCAGTCATGATCGCATGAAACCACTCCACACCCACCTCGGTCGGATCTAATATAATTCCAGGCCATAGATAGCCTGCCACGCCGACTTGGTGGTAAGGTTCAAGACGTGCTTGCAAGGGAATAGGCACAAGGTCAAGGATAAGGTCCGTGCTTCTGTTTTGCCAAAATAGTTCACCCGTTGCATGCACACTTTGTATGAAGATATCTTGAAAGTTTCCAACGGCTACCGATAGGCTCACTAATCCTCTATTTATTTTGCTTCAGCAACCTCAGCTTTCGGGTGATGAAGTCATGGAAGAGGCTTTTTAGAAGGGTCTTCGGTCGTCAGGAATCCTGCACTTGTTTATCATGAGAATGTCGACACCAGGCTGGTTGGCCCTAAATCGGTTCTGCTCTTTCGCATTTGGAACTGCATGAGATCCGTCATCGGTGGATATTAGATAGCCTTTTCTTGGATCGGCACAACTTGGCAAGGTTCCCCTCGAGCAACGAACAAACCAAAGATCCGTACCACCTTCGGTTGCAGATATGACTTTGTGTAGACATCATTCGGTCAGCGTGAGCGGTAGCATGGCATGGAACACCGATCAGCAGCACTCCTACTTCCTTCATAATTTGCCTACACCAAAATGAGATTGCTCCTCTCGCTTCTAATGTGATGATGTGCGTGGTGATAGCGCACCATAAACCAACCATGGCGCTTACGTTGATGTGGGTGTCGTAGAAATAAAAGTTCGCAGGGGGTGGGCGTTTCCTAGGAGAGGAAGCTCCGTAGGGGGCACCGTCATGGAGGGAAGTTGCGATTGCTCTCGGCAAGATGGCATTCTTGAATTCTCCACTCGATGTCGAAGCAACAACTACGATGCAAGTTCATCGGACGACTGCAGCTATCCTCTCTGCGTTATTTGGCACTGCCTTTTACCGGGCCGTCGCAATACGCTTTAGGCACTTCCTTCACCGTTTCGGTTGATGCAGACGCAACGTCGGTCGAAGTTGTGAATGCTGGTGACCAAGTCTGGAAGTGTAAGCAAGATTGTTGCGTCTAAAACCAAGCACACCATTAACGTTGTCTGTTATCGTTCCATCTAGCCGCCTCGGACCGAGCGTTTCTGTCGGCGTCGATAGGGCTCACGACCATCACCCAGTCCTCGGGTAGTTTCCAGCTCAGCAGTGAAACGTGGGAAATCCTGCCCAAACATCTCTATCGAGCAGGTGGCTTCGAGTACCGACCGCGTGGATATCTCGGGCACGTTCGATGATGCTGCGTACGCCAACTGGTCGTGGACGCTGTCCTTCTCTCTCGACTCTGATGACTCCCAGACGCTTGCCTTCAATGCCAGCGTAGACGGAGTCGACGTCACCAACGTCTACCTGGCGTACGAGTCACCACCTGAAGAAGCATTCTTCGGACTGGGTGAGCAGACCGGTATCGGCAACCTTCGCGGCTGGCGTGTGCCGATCTGGACTCGCGAGGGTGGCGCTGGTCGCGGTGAAGAGGCGATCACCTCGGTTCTCAATGTGAACCCTTCCGCTGCTGGTATTTTCCCTGGTGGCTCCTTGTTGACAACGTACACTGCAATTGCTTCGCCGACGTCGTCTTTGGGGCGCTGGATTATACTCGACGGGACCAATTACGTCCTCTTCAACCTCGCAAGCAACGCTACTTCTCCTTAAAGACACCGCGGAAAGCTATCTGGCAGGAGATATCGTGGAGGGTGATCATTCCAACTCATCCTCTACGACTGTAGAGATCCAGTACGAAGAAACTACGATATGTAAGCGGATGGCTTGGTCGGGTCACCAGCGGAAACCTGCTGCTCGAGGCTACCGGTGCGCTTACGAAGGTCACGGGGCGTCAACCGGGCTTCCCGACTGGATTAACGACGGTGCCATTCTAGGCATCAAAGGTGGTCAAGACTTCGTCGAAGGTGTTATTCAAGACGCACTCAACGCAAGTCTGCCTTTGGCTAGTGTGTGGCTCCAAGACTAGTCGGGCACGCGGCTGCAGGCGGGGTCTTATGGCATTGACGTCCACCGTTTGTGGTGGAACTGGGAGCCTGACACTACTCTCTACCCGACGTGGGCTGACTGGGTGCCTCACCTCCGCGACAACTACAACGTGCGCACACTTAGCTACGTTAACACCTTCCTGGCTAATGTCAGCACAAAGACGACGGGCTACAATACCAGCTTCTACGACATCGCTAAGCGTGAAGGCCGCTTCGTTACGAACACCACTGCAGGAAATGACAGTGTGTGGACGATTACCAGTGGCGTTGGAATTCATGCGGGCATCCTGGATTTGTCGAACCAGTCGACTGTCGAGTGGGTCAAGCAACTCGTGAAGCAGCAGTACTACTCTGTACCAATGTCGGGAATGATGCAGGACTTTGGCGAGTACCTTACCGTGGACGACTCTGTTAGTCTCTCTCACGGTACTGTGAGCTCGCGCACGTTTCACAACGCCTACCCAACAGTGTGTGCAACTTTGCTGCGTGAAGTAGTCGAAGAGCTGGGCTTGGCGAACGAGACCATCGGCTTCCACCGTAGTGCCGGGACGTTTTCGGCAAAGCAAACGACCGTGTCAGGGGATCAGAACATCGATGAGTCTCGAGAAGACGGTCTGCGAGTGGTTGTCAGCAGTGCTCTTCACATTGGAGCCTCTGGGTTTGCTCACACGCACTCGGATGTCGGCGGATACACCAACATATTCTCCTCAATCGGCAACTTTACCCGCAGTGCTGCTTTGCTCGGCCGCTGGAGGGAGCTCAGTGCTTTCCGATGCGGTTTCAGGACCACGAAGGCAACATTCCTAAGGTGAATGTACAGGCATACACGAATTCCTCGACGCTGGCATATCATGCGTACAATACGCGTTTGTTCCGGAGTCTGAAGAAATATCGCTTGGCCTTGCATGAGAGTAACCAGACACGTGGCTGGCCTGTACTGCGCCATCCTATCGTTTATTCTCCGGACGATACAACCGCACGCGCTGTTGTCGACGAAAGCTTCTGGGTTGGCGAAGCTCTTAACGTGGCGCCAGTCTACAACGTGCGAGCTACAAACTCGAAGTGTATCTCCCACCAATTCAGTTGGATAGTACTGGAGCTCAAGTCAACTCCACCCAAGTCCAGTATAAGCACCTCTGGAGCGGAGGCGAGTTTCAACCAGGCCAAACAGTCACAGTTGACTCTCCGTGGGGCCAACCCGGTGTATTTGTGCGCTGGCCCGTGACCGAGGAGGAGGAAACCCAGGAACTCTTCGAGTTTGCCCAGTCAGAGAAAGCGACGGTCTTGACTGCGTGATGAAGCTAAGTAGCGTAGGAAGGTCGATGAGCAGAGATTAACAATTTTAATTTTCTTCTATTCTACTATAGTAATGGTCTATGGCTTTAAACCTAATATAGTACTATTAGCATCGTTTTCGCCATCCTGGCAAAAAGAATAATATAGTAGTGAGCTGCTACTATTGACCACCGCGATGTGGCTATCACTCTTAACAGGCACACAAATCGTTGTTGCAGATGTGGCAGGCACCCAACCACAAAGGAAACAGAAAGCAGTCGTTGATAGCTCTGCACACTAACTATCAGTCGAGGGTAGCACACTTCATTTCGTCCCACTAGCCAGTAGTTGATATGATCGTTCTAATTGCCAGTACAGAATGAGCTCGCTTTCCAGCAAGCCATGCTTCATTTGTTGCCTGCGGACCGCCCTGCATCAGTCCAATGCGACGAACCGCACTTCCAAACGTTGGCAAGGCCTTCCCTACGAAGCATTCAGGCTTGCTGTGTGTGTGTGTGTGTGTGTGTGTGTGTGTGTGTCTCTCTCTCTCTCTCTCTCTCTCTCTCTCTCTCTCTCTCTCTCTCTCTCTCTCTCTCTCTCTCTCTCTCTCTCTCGTGACTTTCTTCCGGGTAGTAATCAGATAGTAGTCACATATTAATATCTCCTCAACTAAACAAGTAATATTATATATTAAGATGTCTTCTGGAAAACTTATAACTAATACAGTAGGTGTAATGTGTAGTACTTAACTAGTTAGTACTATGAGACAATCCATAATAAATCGGACCTATCACTACCGCAGCACTGATCGTATTCATTCAGAGAGTTCATTCGCAGGTGGGAGCCGAGACAACAAGTATGGAAATGCATTCATGTGTATTTGTCCCATATAAATGGAAAGTACCAACTGGTCTTCTCGCTTCCTTGGGCGAGAGTCGCTCTGTTCTTTACCATCAATTGTTCCCAAGTAGCTTATCTCTTGAGGTGGCTCACAAACTTGAATGTGAGGTAGATGGCTAGCTGCAGCACGACCCAGATCACGATGAGGCCAGCCATAAAGTTGTACTTTCGCTCCGGGCGGAAGTCGTAGGTATTTGCGATGTAATCGGACACAGTCATCTGCTTGGTCACATTCTTGGCCGTCACCGCGATAATATCCTGGTTGTTGCCGAACTGCACGCCCACCAGCGCCGCCAACGAGTAGCTCGACGGCATCAAATACTGGAACCACTTGTAGCCTGGCTTCATCGACGTGCGAGGTAGCAGGTAGCCCGAGAACAGGTTGAACAGGCACGACAACGCACCCACAGCCACGTTCGCCACCTTCTCGTTCGGCATCAAAGCAGACATCCACTGACCCACGTACGTGCACGCCGACGTGTACAGGTAGAACACGAACATGAAGAAAAAGAAGTCCCCGGCATTATCGCTCCAGCCCACCAGCCAGTACTCAATCGTCACGAACAGAACAATCACCACGATTAAGTACGGCACCTCTGCGAACCACAGCGACAGACTGTACGGCAGCGGGCCGTAGTAGTTTGACATTCGCTCGCGATAGAACACGGCGCGTTCGGCGCACGTCACCTCCAGCACCGTCATGAGGTTGATCACACCGATGAAATCCATGCTATTGTAGATCAAACCGATGTGCGAGTTGATCTTCTTCACGCTGGCGGCAGATAGCTGATAGAACGTCGTGCCGAAGATAATGGCGAACAAGGGGAAGAGGAACATACGCATGAAGTTGTACTGCGGGTTGCGCCAGTAGGTGAGTCGCTGCTTCGTCGTTAGGGCGCACAACTGGTTCCAAAAACCAGTAGCAATTGGCTTGTAGTTCAGCGTCGAATGGCAAACGAAATCTTCAGATACCTTGGCCAGCTCCAACGTACGCTCGCGATTCGACTTGTAAAGTTCGCTGTTCTTGTATTCCACCGAGTAGTCCTTCACATCGCGACCGATACCGGCACCGATCACCTCCAACATGTACGTGGCCGGGTTGTACTGCGGACGGATCTCCATCGTGCCAGGGATTGACGCAAAGTACTCGAGCATCTTTACCGAGTCCACACCAAGGTCGCCGAAGTATGCCGTGTAGCCGCCCTTTTGCAGCAGTAGCAGACCGTCAAACAGCTCAAAGATCGAAATGCTCGGCTGGTGGATCGTGCACAGCACCGTACGACCCGTGCGGGCGATCGACTGCACACCTCGCATCACGATTAACGCCGAGCGCGCGTCCAGACCGCTGGTCGGTTCATCCAGGAACAGGATGCTCGGGTTTGCCACCACCTCCACGCCGATCGTCACGCGCTTCTTTTGTTCGACAGACAGACTGCCTACCATAGCACCAGCGATCGGAGACAGCTCCAACAGCTCCAGCGTCTCGTTTACCAGGTTCATGCGCTCCTCCTTAGTGAAATTAGGGGGTAAACGCAAGTTTGCCGAGAATACCAGTGCCTCGTAGATCGAAGCTGCCTCCGAGTGAATATCCATCTGCTCGCAGTACGCCGTGATACGGCTGAAGTTCGCAGGGTCCTTCGGCTCACCGTTCACGATGATGTCGCCCACGATGCGGCCACCCGTCTTGCGTCCGGCGATCACGTCCATCAGCGTCGTCTTTCCGGCACCAGTCGCGCCCATGAGCGCCACCATGCGGCCCGGCTCGAAATGCGCCGTGATGCCACGCAATAGCTGCTTCTCTTCGCCTGACGGCAGCGTCACGAAGTACTCCAGGTCCTTGATGCACAGGTTCGACGGAGTAAATGGCAGACCGCCGCTTTTGACAACCCCACCGTTAGGAGCACTCGGTGTGCCAACTTCAACATACACCTCATCTGAGGGAGTATTGTCCGTCATCGTCTTCACGCTAACACCCTTGTACTTCTCGTATCTGATGAAATGCAGCGCCAATCCGTTCAACGTTGTGAACAAGAAGTAGTAGAAGGCAAGAATGCCGATACCAAACCAAATGTACTCCGTCCCCTGTGAGATTGAGAAGCTGTCCAGGAACTTCTTGCTCTGTGCAGCCGTGTAGCGGTCGCTCGAGAACTCCGACAGCATGTTGCTGCGCAACGCCCATGAGATCGGAGAGAACCAGTACATCCAGATCCAGTAGTCCGGGATAAGGTCTGCCAGGATGATGTTGCCCGAGAACAGCAAGAAGAAGCTCACCGAGATCGACGCAAGAGCCTGACCGACCGTGATACTCGGCGACAGGGCACTCAGCATCGTCATGTACGCACTGATGGCATGCTGGAAGCATAGCAACACAAGGTAGAACACGATGTACTTTTCGAATGAGCGCGTGAGACCACTCATGAAGTAGAAAAATGTTCCAAGCACGAATGACACTGCAACGTTCACCGGAATCTGCACCACGCTTTCGGCGATTGCATAAGAAGTCGTGCGGAAGAAGTTGCGAGGCCGTTGCTTGTAAAACACCTTACGCAGTTGGAACGAAATGGTGATCTGCTGCCACGCCTGACGCTGGAACAGCGCGATGCTGAAGAAGATCATGCGCAAGTAGTACGCCGAGGTCACATTGAAGTAGATCATTCCCATGACAAGTCCAATAATAAGGGCTTCAAGCAACTTCCCCCACAGTAGTGGCGGATCACGCAACCAAATCAACTTCTGTCGGTTCAGCAACAGCAATGTGCTAGGAATGAAACCCAATCCAAACTCTGAATGCTGCTTCGAACGTGCCAAGTTCGCCACACTCTTTGCCTTCTTGAAGTCTTCGGCGTTTTCGAACTGATGCTCGTTAAAACCCTTGCTGATGGCTTCGTGTGTCTTCTTGTAAATGTCCGACTGACAGAACAAATTGTTTAGTTCTTCAGGAGTAACAGGGAGGTTCTTCGTCTCAACGTTTCTGTTTGCGTAGCGGTGACCTCGGCCGGAGGTGACCTCGATCAAGAAGTCGGCTGGATCAACACGCGGCGGACACGAGAAGCCAAGTTTCTCGAAGTAATCCAGGATCTCCATCCTCGGTCCGTGGTACACCATGTGACCTTCATGGATCATCAAGATGTCGTCAAACATCTCCACCACCTCCGGCGTCGGCTGCAGCAGCGCCACGATCACCGACCCGCCCAACGTCTTGCACCAAGTGCGCATCGACTTGACGATGTCGAACGTGGCAGCACTGTCCAGACCCGTAGAGATCTCATCGCACAGGAACAGACTCTGGCCGCCCACCAACACCTCGCCCACAGTCACGCGCTTGCGCTCGCCGCCGCTAACACCGCGGAGCAGCGCGTCACCGACCACCGTGTCGGCGCAGTTCTCCAGACCCAGGATCTGCAAAAACAGCTCCGTGCGCAGCGCCGCGATGTCGCGCATCTCCTCGGGCTGGTCCTCCGGTCGACCGTTCACACACATGTCGGCGAACTTGAACGTCTCGCGCACCGTCAGCGTCGGGATGTGGTTGTCCGTCTGGTCCACGAGGCCCACGAGCTTGATGAGGTCGATCTCTTCACCGCGCAGACCCGAGTACAGAATCTCGCCGCCGATCTCTGTCTTCGAGTTATCTTGCAGCTTGCCAGCCATTGCCTTGAGGAACGTGGACTTGCCGGCACCAGGGTTGGCCAGGATTAGCGTCATGGAGCCCGGCTTGATGATGCCGCTCATGGGGTGCAGCGCGTGCTTGGTGGTCATGGGAACCTTCTGCCACGGCGTGAAGATGGAGCTCAGGTGCGAACCAACGGTGCTATGACCTGCCACACTCGCTGGGACCTGCACCGAGAACGACAAGTCCTGGAAGCGCACCTCGGGCGTGGGCAGTTGCAGGTTGATCTTCCTCGAGAGATGGTTGTACTTCTTGTAGAAGCGCTCGAGACCGCCGTTGAGCATGGATTCGAGGTTATCGGTACGCAGCGTGCTGTAGTGGCTGGCCATGGTGTCACCGCCGCGGTGCGAGTACGGGTCCTGCAGACTGCGGAAGTTGAGCGACCGGTAGACCTCGGGCACCTCCTCGGTGGCCGCCGGCGCCTCCGGCTGCAACAGACTGCGCTTGTCCTCCGTCGGCATGGCTCTCTACGAACCGGTCGACAGTGGGTCGGTCTCTCTGGAGCTGGAGCGGGACTGGGGCTGGCGCGCGCGGACGAAATCGCAAAGTGAGCCTCCGCTGCGCCGTGAGCGCAGTTGTGGTGGTTCACGGGCTCAGCAAAACTGCCAGCGCGGGTCGTTACGCGGCCGCAGCTGGCCATGCATTCTGGTGCAGTGCGAAGGTCGCACGTGGCTGTTGCTGGCGTGCGCCTGTCGGAGGCAGTTTTCGGGGCAAAACTGCTCACGGACTCTGCGTGTAGACATTGCTCGGCCACGCGATCTCAGGCCAAGTGATCGGGTCTGGACTTTCGTTCGTGACGGCGCACCCGAGCTGCTCTGCAGCAGGCTGCCAGACTCATGTAAACAGGTGCCACGTCTCAGGAGTGCGGCACTGCCGGAAACTGCCCCATGGCGTTGATTCCGATCGCAGCAAAAACTTCGCCAGAGCACCAGTGCGATTTTCTGCGGGGCTAATGCCGTTCAAGATGCCTGCGGGTGGCCTGTTCCCCTGCTTCTTCTTGTCACCAAGCAACCGCGACTTCCTGCACCTCTTCGCCCCTCGAGATGCGCTTCGGGGCGAGGCCGCTATTTTTGACATGTCGAAAATTATGAGCCATTTTTGACAAGTGGTTTGTGTGGTGTCTGTGCTCAAGTTTTAGCGCCGTCAGTCCGAACACATTCGTCGAAGATTTCAATGCCGACAAAGCTGTGATTTTGAAAGGTTGTTGTAGGTTAGTTTTGTTTTCTTGCTATGCAAATTGAGACAGGGGCGGATGTGCATTTGCCCGCGGGGGCCAGAGGCGCTGGCAACGTGGCCAGCATTCGCGTCTGTTAACTACCACCGCATGTGATGACACTGCCCCGCACAGGCAGGCAGTCATCGATTATTAAACTACCAGCAGCCTGAATGCGAGCACGTGCCTGAAGACAGCGCACGCGCGACAACCGCCGTGGTTTCAATTGCCGCATCTCCGCTGCTATGACTGCGTACACACGCCTCAAACATTAACCACATGCCACCATACGCATGGAGCATCTGCACTGAATCGGCTGTGGTACGCTGCACTAACTATGATAACCACAAAATAGCGCCATGGGACGAGTTGTCTCTACCACCTCAAGCGTTGCGGCAATGATATTCCGCAGATGCCATCATAAGACTGTCGCGAAAAATTACCACCCGCCAATGCGAAATCGCCGACACCTGGATGCCTCACCTCGCTAGTCTCTCGAAGACCAGAGTCTCTTCCATATGATGGCGACCCTCGAGACCCTGCGTCCCCCGCCCCGATAACGAGGAGCGCCGCCAGAAGGTATAGGATCGACCGCGCATCCTTGGCAGGTGCGCTCGCTCGCTTACACTCAGCGGGCGACACTCCTGGATTCCCCTCGGTCAGCCGAGGACCCCCCCCTCGTTCGGTTGACACCCCAGCCGAACGCCACACCGCCGCGAGATCTCTAGTGCTCGATCCTTGCTGCCCCAGCGTCCGACGGAGCCTATCTCCACGATGAGTCTGTTGCAGCCTGAGGCCAACGATGCGGGCGAAGAGGTCCCCGGCGTGTACCGGTCACTAAACTTCCGCAGCCTGCAGGACCCGTACTCGCACCGCGGCGGCGACACCATGGCCAGTCGGTACAGCACCCTCCGCGCCAGCAACCTCGAAACCATGCTCAACGGTGGCCTCGAGCGGTTCTACAAGAAGTACAATCATCACTCGCAGAAGGTCAACCTGCAGCTGCCCACGCCCGAGGTGCGCTTCGAGAACCTGTCGTTCTCGGTGCAGGTGCCAGCAGCGGTCGGTGCCTACGGCACGGTGGGTTCCCACCTGAGCTCCATCTTCACGCCGTGGCAGAAGGTTCCCATGACCACCAAGCACGCGCTGCAGCCCATGAGCGGCATCATCAAGCCGGGCTCCATGACGCTAATCCTGGCCAACCCCGGCGCCGGCAAGTCGACGTTCCTCAAGGCGCTTGCAGGCAAGTTGCAGGACAACAAGCAGACGGAGATCGGCGGAGAGATTCTGTACTCGGGTCTGCGCGGTGAGGAGATCGACCTCGTCAAGCTCGTGGGCCTCGTGGACCAGACGGACAACCACATCCCGACGCTGACGGTGCGCGAGACGTTCAAGTTCGCCGACATGTGTATGAACGGCCGACCGGAGGACCAGCCCGAGGAGATGCGCGACATCGCGGCGCTGCGCACGGAGCTGTTTTTGCAGATCCTGGGTCTGGAGAACTGCGCCGACACGGTGGTCGGCAACGCGTTGCTGCGTGGTGTTAGCGGCGGAGAGCGCAAGCGCGTGACGGTGGGCGAGGTGTTGGTGGGCGGCCAGAGTCTGTTCCTGTGCGATGAGATCTCTACGGGTCTGGACAGTGCCGCCACGTTTGACATCATTAAGGCGCTGCGTACGTGGTGCAAGACGCTGGGCGGGTCGGTGATCGTGGCGCTGCTGCAGCCGACGCCGGAGGTGGTGGAGCAGTTCGACGACATCCTGATGGTGAACGAGGGCCACATGGTGTACCACGGACCGAGGACGGAGATCCTGGACTACTTCGAGGAGCACGGCTTCAGTTGCCCTCCCCGCGTGGACCCGGCCGATTTCCTGATCGAGGTGACGTCGGGTCGGGGCCACCGCTACGCGAATGGCAAGGTGGCGAAGAAGGACCTGGCGGTATCGTCCGAGGACTTCAACAGCCTGTTCTGCCAGTCGAGCATCTACAAGAAGACGCACGAGGCGATCAGCAAGGGCTTCAACGAGCACCAGTTCGAGAACCCGGAAGACTTCCAGAAAGCCAAGAGCGTGGCGAACTTGGCGCGCTCGAAGCAGAAGTCGGAGTTCGGGCTGGCGTTCATCCCGAGCACAATGCTGCTGCTGAACCGCCAGAAGCTCATCTGGCTTCGCGACCCGCCGTTGCTGTGGGGTAAGCTGTTCGAGGCGCTTATTGTGGGTCTCGTGCTTGGCATGATCTACTTCAACGTGAGCTCGACGTACTACCTGCGCATGATCTTCTTCAGTATCGCGCTGTTCCAGCGCCAGGCGTGGCAGCAGATCACGATTTCGTTCCAACTGCGCGGCGTGTTCTACAAGCAGCGCCCGCGCAACTTCTTCCGTACGATGTCATACGCCATTGCGGAGACCGTGGTGCAGATCCCGGTGAACCTGTCGGTGTCGTTCATCCTGGGCACGTTCTTCTACTTCATGAGCGGCTTGACGCGCTCGTTCGAGAAGTACATCGTGTTCTTCCTGGTGCTCGTGTGCTTCCAGCACGCGATCGGCGCGTATATGACGATGCTGAGCTCGTTGTCGCCGAGCATCACGGTGGGTCAAGCGCTGGCCGGTATCTCGGTGAGCTTCTTCTTGCTGTTCTCGGGCAACATCATCCTGGCGGACCTGATCCCAGACTACTGGATCTGGATGTACTGGTTCAACCCGCTGGCCTGGGCGCTGCGCAGCAACATGCTGTCGGAGTTTTCCAGTGACCGCTACACACCGGCGCAGAGCTCGAAGTTCCTGGACAGCTTCTCGATCTCTCAGGGCACAGAGTATGTCTGGTTCGGCATTATTATCCTCCTTTTCTACTACTTGTTCTTCACGACGTTAAACGGGCTGGCACTCCACTTCATCCGGTACGAGAAGTACAAGGGTGTTAGCGTGAAGACGATGACGGACAACGCTCCGGAGGAAGATAACGTGTACGTGGAGGTGCGCACCCCTGGTGCCGGCGATGTTGTCCAGACGAAAGCCCGCGGTGCCGGTTTGCCGTTCACTCCGTCGAACTTGTGCATCAAGGACCTGGAGTACTTCGTGACGCTGCCGTCAGGCGAAGAGAAGCAGCTCTTGCGTGGCATCACGGCGCATTTCGAGCCGGGCCGCATGGTGGCGCTCATGGGCGCGACTGGTGCCGGAAAGACGACGCTGATGGACGTGATCGCCGGACGCAAGACGGGTGGCCGCATCGTGGGCGACATCATCGTGAACGGTGAGCCGAAGAACCCTGCGAACTTCAGCCGTATCACGGCGTACTGCGAGCAGATGGATATCCACTCGGAAGCCGCGACGATCTACGAGGCGCTGGTGTTCTCGGCCAACCTTCGGTTGCCACCGACGTTTACGGAGGAGGAGCGCATGAACCTGGTGAACGAGACGCTGGAGCTGTTAGAGCTGTCGGCGATCGCGGGTGAGATGGTAGGCCGTTTGTCAGTGGAACAGAAGAAGCGCGTGACGATCGGCGTGGAGGTGGTGGCAAACCCGAGCATCCTGTTCCTGGATGAACCGACCAGCGGTCTGGACGCGCGCTCGGCGTTGATCGTGATGCGCGGTGTGCAGTCGATTGCCCGCACGGGTCGTACGGTGCTGTGCACGATCCACCAGCCAAGCATTTCGATCTTTGAGCTGTTTGACGGCCTACTACTGCTGCAGAAGGGCGGCTACACGGCGTACTTCGGTGACCTTGGTGTGGACTCGGTGAAGATGCTCGAGTACTTCGAGTCGATCCCTGGTACGCAAGAGATCCGTCCGCAGTACAACCCGGCCACGTACATGTTGGAGGTGATTGGTGCGGGTATCGGTCGCGACGTGAAGGACTACTCGGTGGAGTACAAGAACAGCGAGCTGTGCGCGAAGAACCGCGAACGTACGCTGCAGCTGGCACAGGTGTCGGACGAGTTTGTGCGTCACTCGACGCTGAACTACACGCCGATCGCGACGGGTTTCTGGAACCAGCTCGGACACCTGGCCAAGAAGCAGCAGCTCACGTACTGGCGCAACCCGCAGTACAATTTCATGCGCATGTTCCTGTTCCCGTTGTTCGCCATTATCTTCGGCACGACGTTCTACCAGTTGTCGGCAGGCAGCGTGAAGAAGATCAACTCGCACATCGGTTTGATCTACAACAGCATGGATTTCATCGGTGTGATCAACCTCATGACGGTGCTGGAGGTGACGTGCGCCGAACGCGCCGTGTTCTATCGCGAGCGAATGTCAAACTACTACGGCCCGCTGCCGTACAGTCTGTCGCTGTGGTTCGCAGAGGTGCCGTACTTGATCGTGGTGATTGTTCTGTTCGTGACGATTGAGTACTGGCTGGTGGGCTGGAGCTCAAATGCAGGCGACTACTTCTTCTTCATGTTCGTGTTCTACCTGTACACGTCGGCGTGCACGTACGTGGGTCAGTGGATGTCTGCTTTGATGCCGAACGAGAAGGTGGCGAACGTGGCTGTGGGTGCGTTGTCGTGCCTGTTTAACCTGTTCTCGGGCTATCTGCTGCCTCGCACAGCCATGAAGGCGGGCTACAAGTGGTTCACGTACCTGATGCCGTCGAGCTACTCGTTGGCGGCGCTAGTGGGCGTGCAATTCGGCGACAACCAGGACATCATCGCGGTGACGTCGGGCAACTTGACGACAAACATGACGGTGGCGCACTACATCGAGAAGACGTACGACTTCCGTCCGGAGCGCAAGTACAATTTCATGGCGGGTCTGCTGGTGATCTGGGTCGTGTTGCAGGTGGCGATCTACCTCACGTTCAAGTACGTGAGCCACCTCAAGAGATAAGGGGGTGTAGGAGTGAGTCATCTGTCCAAGGTACGGAGGGGATACCTCGGCTGTAGGATATCAGACTGACAGCTTTGCTGCGTTGGTAGTGCATAATACATGTAAGCGTGTACAGTAGATTGTTTCGTCCTTTATTGTGGGTCTCTGTTTGTGCGTCTGGTAGTTGACCTTCTTCGAGCAGGATTCGCACACTATCAACGAAAGCTGAAGTGTTTGTGTCGTTGGTGATAAGGTGCTCCGTGCTCAAGTTTTAGCGCCGTCAGTCCGAACACATTCGTCGAAGATTTCAATGCCGACAAAGCTGTGATTTTGAAAGGTTGTTGTAGGTTAGTTTTGTTTTCTTGCTATGCAAATTAAGACAGGGGCGGATGTGCATTTGCCCGCGGGGGCCAGAGGCGCTGGCAACGTGGCCAGCATTTGCGTCTGTTAACTACCACCGCATGTGATGACACTGCCCCGCACAGGCAGGCAGTCATCGATTATTAAACTACCAGCAGCCTGAAGGCGAGCACGTGCCTGAAGACAGCGCACGCGCGACAACCGCCGTGGTTTCAATTGCCGCATCTCCGCTGCTATGACTGCGTACACACGCCTCAAACATTAACCACATGCCACCATACGCATGGAGCATCTGCACTGAATCGGCTGTGGTACGCTGCACTAACTATGATAACCACAAAATAGCGCCATTGGACGAGTTGTCTCTACCACCTCAAGCGTTGCGGCAATGATATTCCGCAGATGCCATCATAAGACTGTCGCGAAAAATTACCACCCGCCAATGCGAAATCGCCGACACCTGGATGCCTCACCTCGCTAGTCTCTCGAAGACCAGAGTCTCTTCCATATGATGGCGACCCTCGAGACCCTGCGTCCCCCGCCCCGATAACGAGGAGCGCCGCCAGAAGGTATAGGATCGACCGCGCATCCTTGGCAGGTGCGCTCGCTCGCTTACACTCAGCGGGCGACACTCCTGGATTCCCCTCGGTCAGCCGAGGACCCCCCCCTCGTTCGGTTGACACCCCAGCCGAACGCCACACCGCCGCGAGATCTCTAGTGCTCGATCCTTGCTGCCTCAGCGTCCGACGGAGCCTATCTCCACGATGAGTCTGTTGCAGCCTGAGGCCAACGATGCGGGCGAAGAGGTCCCCGGCGTGTACCGGTCACTAAACTTCCGCAGCCTGCAGGACCCGTACTCGCACCGCGGCGGCGACACCATGGCCAGTCGGTACAGCACCCTCCGCGCCAGCAACCTCGAAACCATGCTCAACGGTGGCCTCGAGCGGTTCTACAAGAAGTACAATCATCACTCGCAGAAGGTCAACCTGCAGCTGCCCACGCCCGAGGTGCGCTTCGAGAACCTGTCGTTCTCGGTGCAGGTGCCGGCAGCGGTCGGTGCCTACGGCACGGTGGGTTCCCACCTGAGCTCCATCTTCACGCCGTGGCAGAAGGTTCCCATGACCACCAAGCACGCGCTGCAGCCCATGAGCGGCATCATCAAGCCGGGCTCCATGACGCTGATCCTGGCCAACCCCGGCGCCGGCAAGTCGACGTTCCTCAAGGCGCTTGCAGGCAAGTTGCAGGACAACAAGCAGACGGAGATCGGCGGAGAGATTCTGTACTCGGGTCTGCGCGGTGAGGAGATCGACCTCGTCAAGCTCGTGGGCCTCGTGGACCAGACGGACAACCACATCCCGACGCTGACGGTGCGCGAGACGTTCAAGTTCGCCGACATGTGTATGAACGGTCGACCGGAGGACCAGCCCGAGGAGATGCGCGACATCGCGGCGCTGCGCACGGAGCTGTTTTTGCAGATCCTGGGTCTGGAGAACTGCGCCGACACGGTGGTCGGCAACGCGTTGCTGCGTGGTGTTAGCGGCGGAGAGCGCAAGCGCGTGACGGTGGGCGAGGTGTTGGTGGGCGGCCAGAGTCTGTTCCTGTGCGATGAGATCTCTACGGGTCTGGACAGTGCCGCCACGTTTGACATCATTAAGGCGCTGCGTACGTGGTGCAAGACGCTGGGCGGGTCGGTGATCGTGGCGCTGCTGCAGCCGACGCCGGAGGTGGTGGAGCAGTTCGACGACATCCTGATGGTGAACGAGGGCCACATGGTGTACCACGGACCGAGGACGGAGATCCTGGACTACTTCGAGGAGCACGGCTTCAGTTGCCCTCCCCGCGTGGACCCGGCCGATTTCCTGATCGAGGTGACGTCGGGTCGGGGCCACCGCTACGCGAATGGCAAGGTGGCGAAGAAGGACCTGGCGGTATCGTCCGAGGACTTCAACAGCCTGTTCTGCCAGTCGAGCATCTACAAGAAGACGCACGAGGCGATCAGCAAGGGCTTCAACGAGCACCAGTTCGAGAACCCGGAAGACTTCCAGAAAGCCAAGAGCGTGGCGAACTTGGCGCGCTCGAAGCAGAAGTCGGAGTTCGGGCTGGCGTTCATCCCGAGCACAATGCTGCTGCTGAACCGCCAGAAGCTCATCTGGCTTCGCGACCCGCCGTTGCTGTGGGGTAAGCTGTTCGAGGCGCTTATTGTGGGTCTCGTGCTTGGCATGATCTACTTCAACGTGAGCTCGACGTACTACCTGCGCATGATCTTCTTCAGTATCGCGCTGTTCCAGCGCCAGGCGTGGCAGCAGATCACGATTTCGTTCCAACTGCGCGGCGTGTTCTACAAGCAGCGCCCGCGCAACTTCTTCCGTACGATGTCATACGCCATTGCGGAGGCCGTGGTGCAGATCCCGGTGAACCTGTCGGTGTCGTTCATCCTGGGCACGTTCTTCTACTTCATGAGCGGCTTGACGCGCTCGTTCGAGAAGTACATCGTGTTCTTCCTGGTGCTCGTGTGCTTCCAGCACGCGATCGGCGCGTATATGACGATGCTGAGCTCGTTGTCGCCGAGCATCACGGTGGGTCAAGCGCTGGCCGGTATCTCGGTGAGCTTCTTCTTGCTGTTCTCGGGCAACATCATCCTGGCGGACCTGATCCCAGACTACTGGATCTGGATGTACTGGTTCAACCCGCTGGCCTGGGCGCTGCGCAGCAACATGCTGTCGGAGTTTTCCAGTGACCGCTACACACCGGCGCAGAGCTCGAAGTTCCTGGACAGCTTCTCGATCTCTCAGGGCACAGAGTATGTCTGGTTCGGCATTATTATCCTCCTTTTCTACTACTTGTTCTTCACGACGTTAAACGGGCTGGCACTCCACTTCATCCGGTACGAGAAGTACAAGGGTGTTAGCGTGAAGACGATGACGGACAACGCTCCGGAGGAAGATAACGTGTACGTGGAGGTGCGCACCCCTGGTGCCGGCGATGTTGTCCAGACGAAAGCCCGCGGTGCCGGTTTGCCGTTCACTCCGTCGAACTTGTGCATCAAGGACCTGGAGTACTTCGTGACGCTGCCGTCAGGCGAAGAGAAGCAGCTCTTGCGTGGCATCACGGCGCATTTCGAGCCGGGCCGCATGGTGGCGCTCATGGGCGCGACTGGTGCCGGAAAGACGACGCTGATGGACGTGATCGCCGGACGCAAGACGGGTGGCCGCATCGTGGGCGACATCATCGTGAACGGTGAGCCGAAGAACCCTGCGAACTTCAGCCGTATCACGGCGTACTGCGAGCAGATGGATATCCACTCGGAAGCCGCGACGATCTACGAGGCGCTGGTGTTCTCGGCCAACCTTCGGTTGCCACCGACGTTTACGGAGGAGGAGCGCATGAACCTGGTGAACGAGACGCTGGAGCTGTTAGAGCTGTCGGCGATCGCGGGTGAGATGGTAGGCCGTTTGTCAGTGGAACAGAAGAAGCGCGTGACGATCGGCGTGGAGGTGGTGGCAAACCCGAGCATCCTGTTCCTGGATGAACCGACCAGCGGTCTGGACGCGCGCTCGGCGTTGATCGTGATGCGCGGTGTGCAGTCGATTGCCCGCACGGGTCGTACGGTGCTGTGCACGATCCACCAGCCAAGCATTTCGATCTTTGAGCTGTTTGACGGCCTACTACTGCTGCAGAAGGGCGGCTACACGGCGTACTTCGGTGACCTTGGTGTGGACTCGGTGAAGATGCTCGAGTACTTCGAGTCGATCCCTGGTACGCAAGAGATCCGTCCGCAGTACAACCCGGCCACGTACATGTTGGAGGTGATTGGTGCGGGTATCGGTCGCGACGTGAAGGACTACTCGGTGGAGTACAAGAACAGCGAGCTGTGCGCGAAGAACCGCGAACGTACGCTGCAGCTGGCACAGGTGTCGGACGAGTTTGTGCGTCACTCGACGCTGAACTACACGCCGATCGCGACGGGTTTCTGGAACCAGCTCGGACACCTGGCCAAGAAGCAGCAGCTCACGTACTGGCGCAACCCGCAGTACAATTTCATGCGCATGTTCCTGTTCCCGTTGTTCGCCATTATCTTCGGCACGACGTTCTACCAGTTGTCGGCAGGCAGCGTGAAGAAGATCAACTCGCACATCGGTTTGATCTACAACAGCATGGATTTCATCGGTGTGATCAACCTCATGACGGTGCTGGAGGTGACGTGCGCCGAACGCGCCGTGTTCTATCGCGAGCGAATGTCAAACTACTACGGCCCGCTGCCGTACAGTCTGTCGCTGTGGTTCGCAGAGGTGCCGTACTTGATCGTGGTGATTGTTCTGTTCGTGACGATTGAGTACTGGCTGGTGGGCTGGAGCTCAAATGCAGGCGACTACTTCTTCTTCATGTTCGTGTTCTACCTGTACACGTCGGCGTGCACGTACGTGGGTCAGTGGATGTCTGCTTTGATGCCGAACGAGAAGGTGGCGAACGTGGCTGTGGGTGCGTTGTCGTGCCTGTTTAACCTGTTCTCGGGCTATCTGCTGCCTCGCACAGCCATGAAGGCGGGCTACAAGTGGTTCACGTACCTGATGCCGTCGAGCTACTCGTTGGCGGCGCTAGTGGGCGTGCAATTCGGCGACAACCAGGACATCATCGCGGTGACGTCGGGCAACTTGACGACAAACATGACGGTGGCGCACTACATCGAGAAGACGTACGACTTCCGTCCGGAGCGCAAGTACAATTTCATGGCGGGTCTGCTGGTGATCTGGGTCGTGTTGCAGGTGGCGATCTACCTCACGTTCAAGTACGTGAGCCACCTCAAGAGATAAGGGGGTGTAGGAGTGAGTCATCTGTCCAAGGTACGGAGGGGATACCTCGGCTGTAGGATATCAGACTGACAGCTTTGCTGCGTTGGTAGTGCATAATACATGTAAGCGTGTACAGTAGATTGTTTCGTCCTTTATTGTGGGTCTCTGTTTGTGCGTCTGGTAGTTGACCTTCTTCGAGCAGGATTCGCACACTATCAACGAAAGCTGAAGTGTTTGTGTCGTTGGTGTTAAGGTGCTCCGTGCTCAAGTTTTAGCGCCGTCAGTCCGAACACATTCGTCGAAGATTTCAATGCCGACAAAGCTGTGATTTTGAAAGGTTGTTGTAGGTTAGTTTTGTTTTCTTGCTATGCAAATTGAGACAGGGGCGGATGTGCATTTGCCCGCGGGGGCCAGAGGCGCTGGCAACGTGGCCAGCATTTGCGTCTGTTAACTACCACCGCATGTGATGACACTGCCCCGCACAGGCAGGCAGTCATCGATTATTAAACTACCAGCAGCCTGAAGGCGAGCACGTGCCTGAAGACAGCGCACGCGCGACAACCGCCGTGGTTTCAATTGCCGCATCTCCGCTGCTATGACTGCGTACACACGCCTCAAACATTAACCACATGCCACCATACGCATGGAGCATCTGCACTGAATCGGCTGTGGTACGCTGCACTAACTATGATAACCACAAAATAGCGCCATTGGACGAGTTGTCTCTACCACCTCAAGCGTTGCGGCAATGATATTCCGCAGATGCCATCATAAGACTGTCGCGAAAAATTACCACCCGCCAATGCGAAATCGCCGACACCTGGATGCCTCACCTCGCTAGTCTCTCGAAGACCAGAGTCTCTTCCATATGATGGCGACCCTCGAGACCCTGCGTCCCCCGCCCCGATAACGAGGAGCGCCGCCAGAAGGTATAGGATCGACCGCGCATCCTTGGCAGGTGCGCTCGCTCGCTTACACTCAGCGGGCGACACTCCTGGATTCCCCTCGGTCAGCCGAGGACCCCCCCTTCGTTCGGTTGACACCCCAGCCGAACGCCACACCGCCGCGAGATCTCTAGTGCTCGATCCTTGCTGCCTCAGCGTCCGACGGAGCCTATCTCCACGATGAGTCTGTTGCAGCCTGAGGCCAACGATGCGGGCGAAGAGGTCCCCGGCGTGTACCGGTCACTAAACTTCCGCAGCCTGCAGGACCCGTACTCGCACCGCGGCGGCGACACCATGGCCAGTCGGTACAGCACCCTCCGCGCCAGCAACCTCGAAACCATGCTCAACGGTGGCCTCGAGCGGTTCTACAAGAAGTACAATCATCTCTCGCAGAAGGTCAACCTGCAGCTGCCCACGCCCGAGGTGCGCTTCGAGAACCTGTCGTTCTCGGTGCAGGTGCCGGCAGCGGTCGGTGCCTACGGCACGGTGGGTTCCCACCTGAGCTCCATCTTCACGCCGTGGCAGAAGGTGCCCATGACCACCAAGCACGCGCTGCAGCCCATGAGCGGCATCATCAAGCCGGGCTCCATGACGCTGATCCTGGCCAACCCCGGCGCCGGCAAGTCGACGTTCCTCAAGGCGCTTGCAGGCAAGTTGCAGGACAACAAGCAGACGGAGATCGGCGGAGAGATTCTGTACTCGGGTCTGCGCGGTGAGGAGATCGACCTCGTCAAGCTCGTGGGCCTCGTGGACCAGACGGACAACCACATCCCGACGCTGACGGTGCGCGAGACGTTTAAGTTCGCCGACATGTGTATGAACGGTCGACCGGAGGACCAGCCCGAGGAGATGCGCGACATCGCGGCGCTGCGCACGGAGCTGTTTTTGCAGATCCTGGGTCTGGAGAACTGCGCCGACACGGTGGTCGGCAACGCGTTGCTGCGTGGTGTTAGCGGCGGAGAGCGCAAGCGCGTGACGGTGGGCGGGGTGTTGGTGGGCGGCCAGAGTCTGTTCCTGTGCGATGAGATCTCTACGGGTCTGGACAGTGCCGCCACGTTTGACATCATTAAGGCGCTGCGTACGTGGTGCAAGACGCTGGGCGGGTCGGTGATCGTGGCGCTGCTGCAGCCGACGCCGGAGGTGGTGGAGCAGTTCGACGACATCCTGATGGTGAACGAGGGCCACATGGTGTACCACGGACCGAGGACGGAGATCCTGGACTACTTCGAGGAGCACGGCTTCAGTTGCCCTCCCCGCGTGGACCCGGCCGATTTCCTGATCGAGGTGACGTCGGGTCGGGGCCACCGCTACGCGAATGGCAAGGTGGCGAAGAAGGACCTGGCGGTATCGTCCGAGGACTTCAACAGCCTGTTCTGCCAGTCGAGCATCTACAAGAAGACGCACGAGGCGATCAGCAAGGGCTTCAACGAGCACCAGTTCGAGAACCCGGAAGACTTCCAGAAAGCCAAGAGCGTGGCGAACTTGGCGCGCTCGAAGCAGAAGTCGGAGTTCGGGCTGGCGTTCATCCCGAGCACAATGCTGCTGCTGAACCGCCAGAAGCTCATCTGGCTTCGCGACCCGCCGTTGCTGTGGGGTAAGCTGTTCGAGGCGCTTATTGTGGGTCTCGTGCTTGGCATGATCTACTTCAACGTGAGCTCGACGTACTACCTGCGCATGATCTTCTTCAGTATCGCGCTGTTCCAGCGCCAGGCGTGGCAGCAGATCACGATTTCGTTCCAACTGCGCGGCGTGTTCTACAAGCAGCGCCCGCGCAACTTCTTCCGTACGATGTCATACGCCATTGCGGAGACCGTGGTGCAGATCCCGGTGAACCTGTCGGTGTCGTTCATCCTGGGCACGTTCTTCTACTTCATGAGCGGCTTGACGCGCTCGTTCGAGAAGTACATCGTGTTCTTCCTGGTGCTCGTGTGCTTCCAGCACGCGATCGGCGCGTATATGACGATGCTGAGCTCGTTGTCGCCGAGCATCACGGTGGGTCAAGCGCTGGCCGGTATCTCGGTGAGCTTCTTCTTGCTGTTCTCGGGCAACATCATCCTGGCGGACCTGATCCCAGACTACTGGATCTGGATGTACTGGTTCAACCCGCTGGCCTGGGCGCTGCGCAGCAACATGCTGTCGGAGTTTTCCAGTGACCGCTACACACCGGCGCAGAGCTCGAAGTTCCTGGACAGCTTCTCGATCTCTCAGGGCACAGAGTATGTCTGGTTCGGCATTATTATCCTCCTTTTCTACTACTTGTTCTTCACGACGTTAAACGGGCTGGCACTCCACTTCATCCGGTAGGAGAAGTACAAGGGTGTTAGCGTGAAGACGATGACGGACAACGCTCCGGAGGAAGATAACGTGTACGTGGAGGTGCGCACCCCTGGTGCCGGCGATGTTGTCCAGACGAAAGCCCGCGGTGCCGGTCTGCCGTTCACTCCGTCGAACTTGTGCATCAAGGACCTGGAGTACTTCGTGACGCTGCCGTCAGGCGAAGAGAAGCAGCTATTGCGTGGCATCACGGCGCATTTCGAGCCGGGCCGCATGGTGGCGCTCATGGGCGCGACTGGTGCCGGAAAGACGACGCTGATGGACGTGATCGCCGGACGCAAGACGGGTGGCCGCATCGTGGGCGACATCATCGTGAACGGTGAGCCGAAGAACCCTGCGAACTTCAGCCGTATCACGGCGTACTGCGAGCAGATGGATATCCACTCGGAAGCCGCGACGATCTACGAGGCGCTGGTGTTCTCGGCCAACCTTCGGTTGCCACCGACGTTTACGGAGGAGGAGCGCATGAACCTGGTGAACGAGACGCTGGAGCTGTTAGAGCTGTCGGCGATCGCGGGTGAGATGGTAGGCCGTTTGTCAGTGGAACAGAAGAAGCGCGTGACGATCGGCGTGGAGGTGGTGGCAAACCCGAGCATCCTGTTCCTGGATGAACCGACCAGCGGTCTGGACGCGCGCTCGGCGTTGATCGTGATGCGCGGTGTGCAGTCGATTGCCCGCACGGGTCGTACGGTGCTGTGCACGATCCACCAGCCGAGCATTTCGATCTTTGAGCTGTTTGACGGCCTACTACTGCTGCAGAAGGGCGGCTACACGGCGTACTTCGGTGACCTTGGTGTGGACTCGGTGAAGATGCTCGAGTACTTCGAGTCGATCCCTGGTACGCAAGAGATCCGTCCGCAGTACAACCCGGCCACGTACATGTTGGAGGTGATTGGTGCGGGTATCGGTCGCGACGTGAAGGACTACTCGGTGGAGTACAAGAACAGCGAGCTGTGCGCGAAGAACCGCGAACGTACGCTGCAGCTGGCACAGGTGTCGGACGAGTTTGTGCGTCACTCGACGCTGAACTACACGCCGATCGCGACGGGTTTCTGGAACCAGCTCGGACACCTGGCCAAGAAGCAGCAGCTCACGTACTGGCGCAACCCGCAGTACAATTTCATGCGCATGTTCCTGTTCCCGTTGTTCGCCATTATCTTCGGCACGACGTTCTACCAGTTGTCGGCAGGCAGCGTGAAGAAGATCAACTCGCACATCGGTTTGATCTACAACAGCATGGATTTCATCGGTGTGATTAACCTCATGACGGTGCTGGAGGTGACGTGCGCCGAACGCGCCGTGTTCTATCGCGAGCGAATGTCAAACTACTACGGCCCGCTGCCGTACAGTCTGTCGCTGTGGTTCGCAGAGGTGCCGTACTTGATCGTGGTGATTGTTCTGTTCGTGACGATTGAGTACTGGCTGGTGGGCTGGAGCTCAAATGCAGGCGACTACTTCTTCTTCATGTTCGTGTTCTACCTGTACACGTCGGCGTGCACGTACGTGGGTCAGTGGATGTCTGCTTTGATGCCGAACGAGAAGGTGGCGAACGTGGCTGTGGGTGCGTTGTCGTGCCTGTTTAACCTGTTCTCGGGCTATCTGCTGCCTCGCACAGCCATGAAGGCGGGCTACAAGTGGTTCACGTACCTGATGCCGTCGAGCTACTCGTTGGCGGCGCTAGTGGGCGTGCAATTCGGCGACAACCAGGACATCATCGCGGTGACGTCGGGCAACTTGACGACAAACATGACGGTGGCGCACTACATCGAGAAGACGTACGACTTCCGTCCGGAGCGCAAGTACAATTTCATGGCGGGTCTGCTGGTGATCTGGGTCGTGTTGCAGGTGGCGATCTACCTCACGTTCAAGTACGTGAGCCACCTCAAGAGATAAGGGGGTGTAGGAGTGAGTCATCTGTCCAAGGTACGGAGGGGATACCTCGGCTGTAAGATATCAGACTGACAGCTTTGCTGCGTTGGTAGTGCATAATACATGTAAGCGTGTACAGTAGATTGTTTCGTCCTTTATTGTGGGTCTCTGTTTGTGCGTCTGGTAGTTGACCTTCTTCGAGCAGGATTCGCACACTATCAACGAAAGCTGAAGTGTTTGTGTCGTTGGTGTTAAGGTGCTCCGTGCTCAAGTTTTAGCGCCGTCAGTCCGAACACATTCGTCGTAGATTTCAATGCCGACAAAGCTGTGATTTTGAAAGGTTGTTGTAGGTTAGTTTTGTTTTCTTGCTATGCAAATTGAGACAGGGGTGGATGTGCATTTGCCCGCGGGGGCCAGAGGCGCTGGCAAAACGTGGCCAGCATTCGTTAGTATTAGCATGATTAGTGCGTGCATTGTGAGTCACTATTAATTGGTCGCTTGTTTTCGGACACATAACGCGTGGAGACTGGCTTGCTGATGAGATCTTAGGCGACGGGAATTCTGCCGTACCCACGTTCAGCTGTCGCGGTTCTCGAGCGCACTCAGCGCCGATCCAGTGGTACCCCATGGAGTCCGTCGGCGCCACGTTAAGGCCTGCGCGGGAACTCCCGAGACCCGTCATTCAAACGAGTGCTTGGAGGCTTCTAGTGAGTCATCGGGCTCGAGGGGCAATTATGCCTTGCCAGAATTGTCGATTCACCCGCCGGATGGGCAACCTTGGGGACCATCGCCTCGCAGCTCGACCACCTATTACGATGGCGGTGGCCTGCGCTTCGAGCTGATCCTTTTTTTTTAGGGGAGGGATTGGAAACTCCTGTGTAACGATATCACTATGTGGAATTATACTCTGCAAAATATGCTTAATAGGAATCGATTTTCTCCGATTTGCTTTTCGCCGCATTACAAGGACCAGACGGACCAAAAAGAGAAAAGAGAGAGAATCACAGTTAAATCATAACACATACGATTATGAGGCCTGCAGTGAATTCCTTATGTCGGGTGGGGGATTCATGTAGAAAGCAGAAGATGGGGCTACTCTATTCGCAGCAAAATAAGTAGAAGTGCCGCGTCACGTTTGCTCGTCAAAAATGCACACAAGAATAGAAAACTGGCATAACCATTACTCTCAAGTCGCTTATCTCTTGAGGTGGCTCACGTACTTGAACGTGAGGTAGATCGCCACCTGCAACACGACCCAGATCACCAGCAGACCCGCCATGAAATTGTACTTGCGCTCCGGACGGAAGTCGTACGTCTTCTCGATGTAGTGCGCCACCGTCATGTTTGTCGTCAAGTTGCCCGACGTCACCGCGATGATGTCCTGGTTGTCGCCGAATTGCACGCCCACTAGCGCCGCCAACGAGTAGCTCGACGGCATCAGGTACGTGAACCACTTGTAGCCCGCCTTCATGGCTGTGCGAGGCAGCAGATAGCCCGAGAACAGGTTAAACAGGCACGACAACGCACCCACAGCCACGTTCGCCACCTTCTCGTTCGGCATCAAAGCAGACATCCACTGACCCACGTACGTGCACGCCGACGTGTACAGGTAGAACACGAACATGAAGAAGAAGTAGTCGCCTGCATTTGAGCTCCAGCCCACCAGCCAGTACTCAATCGTCACGAACAGAACAATCACCACGATCAAGTACGGCACCTCTGCGAACCACAGCGACAGACTGTACGGCAGCGGGCCGTAGTAGTTTGACATTCGTTCGCGATAGAACACGGCGCGTTCGGCGCACGTCACCTCCAGCACCGTCATGAGGTTGATCACACCGATGAAATCCATGCTGTTGTAGATCAAACCGATGTGCGAGTTGATCTTCTTCACGCTGCCTGCCGACAACTGGTAGAACGTCGTGCCGAAGATAATGGCGAACAACGGGAACAGGAACATGCGCATGAAATTGTACTGCGGGTTGCGCCAGTACGTGAGCTGCTGCTTCTTGGCCAGGTGTCCGAGCTGGTTCCAGAAACCCGTCGCGATCGGCGTGTAGTTCAGCGTCGAGTGACGCACAAACTCGTCCGACACCTGTGCCAGCTGCAGCGTACGTTCGCGGTTCTTCGCGCACAGCTCGCTGTTCTTGTACTCCACCGAGTAGTCCTTCACGTCGCGACCGATACCCGCACCAATCACCTCCAACATGTACGTGGCCGGGTTGTACTGCGGACGGATCTCTTGCGTACCAGGGATCGACTCGAAGTACTCGAGCATCTTCACCGAGTCCACACCAAGGTCACCGAAGTACGCCGTGTAGCCGCCCTTCTGCAGCAGTAGTAGGCCGTCAAACAGCTCAAAGATCGAAATGCTTGGCTGGTGGATCGTGCACAGCACCGTACGACCCGTGCGGGCAATCGACTGCACACCGCGCATCACGATCAACGCCGAGCGCGCGTCCAGACCGCTGGTCGGTTCATCCAGGAACAGGATGCTCGGGTTTGCCACCACCTCCACGCCGATCGTCACGCGCTTCTTCTGTTCCACTGACAAACGGCCTACCATCTCACCCGCGATCGCCGACAGCTCTAACAGCTCCAGCGTCTCGTTCACCAGGTTCATGCGCTCCTCCTCCGTAAACGTCGGTGGCAACCGAAGGTTGGCCGAGAACACCAGCGCCTCGTAGATCGTCGCGGCTTCCGAGTGGATATCCATCTGCTCGCAGTACGCCGTGATACGGCTGAAGTTCGCAGGGTTCTTCGGCTCACCGTTCACGATGATGTCGCCCACGATGCGGCCACCCGTCTTGCGTCCGGCGATCACGTCCATCAGCGTCGTCTTTCCGGCACCAGTCGCGCCCATGAGCGCCACCATGCGGCCCGGCTCGAAATGCGCCGTGATGCCACGCAAGAGCTGCTTCTCTTCGCCTGACGGCAGCGTCACGAAGTACTCCAGGTCCTTGATGCACAAGTTCGACGGAGTGAACGGCAGACCGGCACCGCGGGCTTTCGCCTGTAAGGCGTTGCCAGTACCAGGAGTGTCAACATTGACGTACACGTTATCTTCCTCCGGAGCGTTGTCCGTCATCGTCTTCACGCTAACACCCTTGTACTTCTCGTACCGGATGAAGTGGAGTGCCAGCCCGTTTAACGTCGTGAAGAACAAGTAGTAGAAAAGGAGGATAATAATGCCGAACCAGACATACTCTGTGCCCTGAGAGATCGAGAAGCTGTCCAGGAACTTCGAGCTCTGCGCCGGTGTGTAGCGGTCACTGGAAAACTCCGACAGCATGTTGCTGCGCAGCGCCCAGGCCAGCGGGTTGAACCAGTACATCCAGATCCAGTAGTCTGGGATCAGGTCCGCCAGGATGATGTTGCCCGAGAACAGCAAGAAGAAGCTCACCGAGATACCGGCCAGCGCTTGACCCACCGTGATGCTCGGCGACAACGAGCTCAGCATCGTCATATACGCGCCGATCGCGTGCTGGAAGCACACGAGCACCAGGAAGAACACGATGTACTTCTCGAACGAGCGCGTCAAGCCGCTCATGAAGTAGAAGAACGTGCCCAGGATGAACGACACCGACAGGTTCACCGGGATCTGCACCACGGTCTCCGCAATGGCGTATGACATCGTACGGAAGAAGTTGCGCGGGCGCTGCTTGTAGAACACGCCGCGCAGTTGGAACGAAATCGTGATCTGCTGCCACGCCTGGCGCTGGAACAGCGCGATACTGAAGAAGATCATGCGCAGGTAGTACGTCGAGCTCACGTTGAAGTAGATCATGCCAAGCACGAGACCCACAATAAGCGCCTCGAACAGCTTACCCCACAGCAACGGCGGGTCGCGAAGCCAGATGAGCTTCTGGCGGTTCAGCAGCAGCATTGTGCTCGGGATGAACGCCAGCCCGAACTCCGACTTCTGCTTCGAGCGCGCCAAGTTCGCCACGCTCTTGGCTTTCTGGAAGTCTTCCGGGTTCTCGAACTGGTGCTCGTTGAAGCCCTTGCTGATCGCCTCGTGCGTCTTCTTGTAGATGCTCGACTGGCAGAACAGGCTGTTGAAGTCCTCGGACGATACCGCCAGGTCCTTCTTCGCCACCTTGCCATTCGCGTAGCGGTGGCCCCGACCCGACGTCACCTCGATCAGGAAATCGGCCGGGTCCACGCGGGGAGGGCAACTGAAGCCGTGCTCCTCGAAGTAGTCCAGGATCTCCGTCCTCGGTCCGTGGTACACCATGTGGCCCTCGTTCACCATCAGGATGTCGTCGAACTGCTCCACCACCTCCGGCGTCGGCTGCAGCAGCGCCACGATCACCGACCCGCCCAGCGTCTTGCACCACGTACGCAGCGCCTTAATGATGTCAAACGTGGCGGCACTGTCCAGACCCGTAGAGATCTCATCGCACAGGAACAGACTCTGGCCGCCCACCAACACCTCGCCCACCGTCACGCGCTTGCGCTCTCCGCCGCTAACACCACGCAGCAACGCGTTGCCGACCACCGTGTCGGCGCAGTTCTCCAGACCCAGGATCTGCAAAAACAGCTCCGTGCGCAGCGCCGCGATGTCGCGCGTCTCCTCGGGCTGGTCCTCCGGTCGGCCGTTCACACACATGTCGGCGAACTTGAACGTCTCGCGCACCGTCAGCGTCGGGATGTGGTTGTCCGTCTGGTCCACGAGGCCCACGAGCTTGACGAGGTCGATCTCCTCACCGCGCAGACCCGAGTACAGAATCTCTCCGCCGATCTCCGTCTGCTTGTTGTCCTGCAACTTGCCTGCAAGCGCCTTGAGAAACGTGGACTTGCCGGCGCCGGGGTTGGCCAGGATCAGCGTCATGGAGCCCGGCTTGATGATGCCGCTCATGGGGTGCAGCGCGTGCTTGGTGGTCATGGGCACCTTCTGCCACGGCGTGAAAATGGAGCTCAGGTGGGAACCCACCGTGCCGTAGGCACCGACCGCCGCCGGCACCTGCACCGAGAACGACAGGTTCTCGAAGCGTACCTCGGGCGTGGGCAGCTGCAGGTTTATCTTCCGCGAGAGATGGTCGTATTTCTTGTAGAACCGCTCGAGGCCGCCGTTGAGCATGGTGTCCAGGTCGTCGGCGCGGAGGGTGCTGTACCGACTGGCCATGGTGTCCGTATGATGGTACGGGTCCTGCAGACTCCGGAAGTTGAGTGAGCGGTAAACTCCAGGAACTTCCTCTTCTGCCCCGGCATCGGCTTCGGGGCGCAGTAGGCCAATCTTGTCTTCTGCCTTCGACATTCTACCGCGGACGCTTCGCTTGTTTGGGACGTGGTGAGTTCGAAAGTGAGAAGAATCCTACGGGGTGGTAAACTGATGCACAGCCAGAGTATGAGGTGCATGTCCAAACCGCGCTACTTCGACGACAGGCGGGACAAGGCATGTGTACACATCCGTTATCACCGACACTGAACTTGCGCGGCAGCAATTTTGAACGCTTGCGCTGACCACTCGCGTTGAGCTCACCATTTTGTGCAGGCGAGAAAAGGGTACTGCAGAATACGTGCAGACGTGCCCAGGCTCACTCTAGCACCGCTCTGCCATCCTGAACGTCGTGGCTTGCTCGAAGCAGGTTTCGGCGGTTCACCGGTGGGAGCATAGACATCTTGGCTATTACCAAGCAAGCCAACGACTGAAGCGTGCACTTTGTAAGTGGTGTCCGCGGTGCTCGAACTCCGACAGCATATTCAGATATCTTCAGTATATCTCGAGATGGACATCAGGACACGCCGATCGCGTCCGTCTCGCGGCGGTGGGGATGAGGACGCTGTCCCGGTGCGGTAAGGGAGTCGTTAGTGCTGCGGAGTCGGCACGGAGGCGGTTGTTCCGATGCAAGACCGCCTCCAAGTTTTCCCTCGCGAAGCGTGCACATGCCGATGGAACGATAGGCCACTCGCACGGTTCAGCGCAAGAGTTCGCTGGAAGACCAGACGGGAAGGGTGACTGCGAGATTTGTCTGCTGAAACACGACCGAGTCCGTTGAAGCTGTCGGTCTGTGTGAGATCGAGGCGATCGCAGCGGGTGGGGCCAGCGACGGGTTAAAGGCGTGGGCGCGCTCGAATGCTCCTCCTCGGTAGATAGTGCGTTGTCGAGCGCGCTTCATCCAGCACAGACGAGCGTCCAGGCTGGCACCGGGCCCAAAGGCTCAGGACGTTTCGTAGTAGCGAATTCGCTATGCCGCGCTGGTCAGCAGGGCTCCGGCCCGACCGGAGCTCGTGCGGCGCAGCCCAAACCAATATCTTCGGCGGCTGTTTTGGGCCAAGTTGAAGTGGGCCGGTGAACAACCGGGATTTGAGTGTGGCCGGAATTGGCACGAGTGGCGCTCGTGCTGGTAGCTTTTCAGCAGTGAGGTTTGATTTAAATCGAGGGAAACACTTCGTCGTAAAGTCCATCGAGTGTGACAGCTTGATAAGGCACCAAGGAGCGCAAATCTGGATGTCTTGGCACGACATAGAGCATGGCATTCAATATAAAACTTCAACGCCACGAAAAAGAGCACGACTCAAACTTTACCGCCTTTCTTCTCTTCAAAACCTTTCTAGATGGCGTCCGCAAGACACCCACATAGTGATTCAGCTAGCTCTGCCACGTGGCAAGCCCTACAAGGACAATTTAGATCGAGGGTAGCCCAGCTAATACTGCTATCAGCGCGGCGTGCCAATTACCAGCCACACTCAAATCCCGGTTGTTCACCGGCCCACTTCAGCTTGGCCCAAAACAGCCGCCTAAGATATTGGTTTGGGCTGCGCCGCACGAGCTCCGGTCGGGCCGGAGCCCTGCTGACCAGCGCGGCATAGCGAATTCGCTACTACGAAACGTCCTGAGCCTTTGGGCCCGGTGCCAGCCTGGACGCTCGTCTGTGCTGGATGAAGCGCGCTCGACAACGCACTATCTACCGAGGAGGAGCATTCGAGCGCGCCCACGCCTTTAACCCGTCGCTGGCCCCACCCGCTGCGATCGCCTCGATGTCACACAGACCGACAGCTCGGTGGTGTTTCAGCAGACAAACCGCCTGGTCTTCCAGCGAACTCTTGCGCTGAACCGTGCGAGTGGCCTATCGTTCAATCGGCATGTGCACGCTTCGCGAGGGAAAACTTGGAGGCGGTCTTGCATCGGAACAACCGCCTCCGTGCCGACTCCGCAGCACTAACGACTCCCTTACCGCACCGGGACAGCGTCCTCATCCCCACCGCCGCGAGACGGACGCGATCGGCGTGTCCTGATGTCCATCTCGAGATATACTGAAGATATCTGAATATGCTGTCGGAGTTCGAGCACCGCGGACACCACTTACAAAGTGCACGCTTCAGTCGTTGGCTTGCTTGGTAATAGCCAAGATGTCTATGCTCCCACCGGTGAACCGCCGAAACCTGCTTCGCGCAAGCCACGACGTTCAGGATGGCAGAGCGGTGCTAGAGTGAGCCTGGGCACGTCTGCACGTATTCTGCAGTACCCTTTTCTCGCCTGCACAAAATGGTGAGCTCAACGCGAGTGGTCAGCGCAAACGTTTGAAGTTTGCTGCGGTTAGAAATCACTTTTGGGCTAGCACCTACCGGTATAAATCACACGGGTAATGGCCAGGAACCCACCTGAATTACGAGTCTCACCCAATTCGCACAACCTGTGTAGTAAGGCGTTGATCGTGCGCCGTGGGTACTCGATCTGCGGAACTAGCTACAAACTAATTGTTAGGCACAGGAGCTCGCTGTTAAAAAAACGACATTCGGCTATAGTGCAAGCGAAATATGTTGACCCGTGACTCCGCTCGAGCGATAGTTGCTTTCTACACCATCCTATCGCGTAAAATGTTATACATACTCATAAAGTTTGTCCAATAGGCTGTATTTGCTGTCTTGGTAGTACATGCATGGAGGATCTTCGGATGGTGCCTTGAAGGCACGCACAAGGCACCATCCGAAGATCCTCCATGCATGTACTACCAAGGCAGCAAACGACGTGTGCTCTGCGTGTGCGGCACGCCCCGACACGCAGAGCACACGTCGTGGCCTCGTTGCCGCCAGTGCTGAATACACTCATTGGGACGGCTGTTGCCGCCGCTTAAACCAAAACACCAAGCATACGCTTGCATATCGTAGTCAACGTTTCGCGCCCAAGAGCACCAACGCTAGCCGCTAAACCTATTAACAGCAAAAGAAAGCAAACAAAACAATTAAGATGTAATCAAACAAAACTCTACTTCAATAGTAGTTGTAAAATCAATGCAACAACAGCTTTCTCTTCGCTGCTAATCAGCTCTTCCGCTTCCCACTTGAGAATCAACAACGTCTACATTCAACGTCGCCGCTTATCTCTTTAGGTGGCTCACGTACTTGAACGTCAGGTAGATAGCCAGCTGCAGCACAGCCCAGATCACGATGAGCCCGACCATGAAGTTGTACTTACGGTTCGGCCGGAAGTCGTACGTCTCCTCGATGTACTGAGCCACCGTCATGTCCGTCGTGACGCCGTTGGCAGTCACAGCAATGACATCCTGGACTTCGCCAAACTGCACGCCCACCAGCGCCGCCAACGAGTAGCTCGACGGCATCAGGTACGTGAACCACTTGTAGCCAGCCTTCATTGCAGGGCGAGGCAGCAGGTATCCCGAGAACAGATTGAACAGGCACGACAACGCACCCACAGCCACGTTCGCCACCTTCTCGTTCGGCATCAAAGCAGACATCCACTGGCCAACAAACGTACACGCCGACGTGTACAGGTAGAACACGAACATGAAGAAGATGAAGTCACCACCGTTCGAGCTCCAGCCAACAAGCCAGTACTCGATCGTCACGAACAGGATGATCACCACAACCAAGTATGGTACCTCCGCAAAGAATAGCGACAGACTGTATGGAAGCGGGCCGTAGTAGTTTGACATCCGCTCACGGTAGAACACGGCGCGTTCGGCGCACGTCACCTCCAGCACCGTCATGAGGTTGATCACACCGATGAAATCCATGCTGTTGTAGATCAAACCGATGTGCGAGTTGATACGCTTTACACTGTCAGCGGACAACTGGTAGAACGTCGTGCCGAAAATAATACCAAATAGCGGGAACAGGAACATGCGCATGAAATTGTACTGCGGGTTGCGCCAGTACGTGAGCTGCTGCTTCTTGGCAAGCTCGCTAAGCTGGTTAGGGAAGCCAGTCGCGATCGGCGTGTAGTTCAGCGTCGAGTGACGCACAAACTCGTCCGACACCTCAGCTAGCTTAAGTGTACGCTCGCGATTCGACTTGTAAAGTTCGCTGTTCTTGTATTCCACCGAGTAGTCCTTCACATCGCGACCGATACCCGCACCGATCACCTCCAACATGTACGTGGCCGGGTTGTACTGCGGACGGATCTCCATTGTGCCAGGGATTGACGCAAAGTACTCGAGCATCTTCACCGAGTCCACACCAAGGTCACCGAAGTACGCCGTGTAGCCGCCCTTCTGCAGCAGAAGCAGGCCGTCGAACAGCTCGAAGATCGAAATACTCGGCTGGTGGATCGTGCACAGCACCGTACGGCCCGTGCGGGCGATCGACTGCACACCGCGCATCACGATTAACGCCGAGCGCGCATCCAGACCGCTGGTCGGTTCATCCAGGAACAGGATGCTCGGGTTTGCCACCACCTCCACGCCGATCGTCACGCGCTTCTTCTGTTCCACCGACAAACTGCCAACCATAGCACCGGAAATGGAGGTCAACTCAAGCAGATCAAGCGTCTCATGCACCAGGTTCATACGCTGTTCCTTGGTGAAATTGGGGGGCAACCGAAGGTTGGCCGAGAACACCAGCGCCTCGTAGATCGTCGCGGCTTCCGAGTGGATATCCATCTGCTCGCAGTACGCCGTGATACGGCTGAAGTTCGCAGGGTTCTTCGGCTCACCGTTCACGATGATGTCGCCCACGATGCGGCCACCCGTCTTGCGTCCGGCGATCACGTCCATCAGCGTCGTCTTTCCGGCACCAGTCGCGCCCATGAGCGCCACCATGCGACCCGGCTCGAAATGCGCCGTGATGCCACGCAATAGCTGCTTCTCTTCGCCCGACGGCAGCGTCACGAAGTACTCCAGGTCCTTGATGCACAGGTTCGACGGAGTGAATGGCAAGCCACCACCGTTTTCAGCCTTATCTGAATTAACAGCGCCTGGCGTGCTAACTTCGACGTATACGTTTTCCTCGTCAGGGGCGTTGTCACTCATTGGCTTGACGCTTACGCCCTTGTATTTTTCGTAGCGAATGTAGTGCAGAGCCAAACCGTTAAGCGTTGTAAAAACAAAGTAGTATGCCAACAGAACGATAACACCAAACCAAATGTACTCCGTGCCTTGCTTGATCGAAGTACTGTCCAGAAGCGTCTGACTTTCGACAGGCGTGTATCGGTCACTTGAGAACTCCGACAGCATGTTGCTGCGCAGCGCCCACGAGATAGGAGAGAACCAGTACATCCAGATCCAGTAGTCCGGGATCAGGTCCGCCAGGATGATGTTGCCCGAGAACAGCAAGAAGAAGCTCACCGAGATCGACGCTAAGGCCTGACCAACCGTGATGCTCGGTGACAGTGAGCTCAGCATCGTCATGTATGCGCTAATAGCATGCTGGAAGCACACGAGCACCAGGAAGAACACGATGTACTTCTCGAACGTGCGCGTCAAGCCGCTCATGAAGTAGAAGAACGTGCCCAGGATGAACGAAACTACAAGGTTCACCGGAATCTGGACAACGCTTTCAGCAATCGCATATGAAGTCGTGCGGAAGAAGTTGCGCGGGCGTTGCTTGTAAAACACCTTGCGCAGTTGGAACGAAATCGTGATCTGCTGCCACGCCTGGCGCTGGAACAGCGCAATACTGAAGAAGATCATTCGCAAGTAGTACGTCGAGCTCACGTTGTAATAGATCATGCCAAGCACGAGACCCACAATCACAGCCTCAATAACTTTACCCCACAGTAGCGGAGGATCGCGGAGCCAAATCAACTTCTGGCGGTTTAGAAGAAGCATCGTGCTTGGAATAAACGCCAGTCCGAACTCCGACTTCTCCTTTGAACGCGCTAAGTTGGCCACGCTCTTAGCCTTTTGAAAATCCTCCGGGCTCTCGAACTGGTGCTCGTTGAAGCCCTTGCTGATGGCCTCGTGTGTCTTCTTATAGATGCTCGACTGGCAGAACAGGTTGTTAAAGTCCTCCGAGGTCACAGCCAAATCCTTGTTGGGGACAGTGCCGTTAGAATAGCGGTGGCCTCGTCCCGATGTCACCTCAATCAAGAAATCGGCAGGGTCCACGCGGGGAGGGCACGTAAAACCAAGACCCTGGAAGTAGTCCAGGATCTCCGTCCTCGGCCCATGGTACACCATGTGACCCTCGTTGATCATCAAGATGTCGTCAAACATCTCCACCACCTCCGGCGTCGGCTGCAGCAGCGCCACGATCACCGACCCGCCCAGCGTCTTGCACCACGTGCGCATTGATTTGACGATGTCGAACGTGGCAGCACTGTCCAGACCCGTCGAGATCTCGTCACACAGGAACAGACTCTGGCCGCCCACCAGCACCTCGCCCACCGTCACACGCTTGCGCTCTCCGCCGCTCACACCACGCAGCAACGCGTCACCCACCACCGTGTCGGCGCAGTTCTCCAGACCCAGGATCTGCAAAAACAGCTCCGTGCGCAGCGCCGCGATGTCGCGCATCTCCTCGGGCTGGTCCTCCGGTCGGCCGTTCACACACATGTCGGCGAACTTGAACGTCTCGCGCACCGTCAGCGTCGGGATGTGGTTGTCCGTCTGGTCCACGAGGCCCACGAGCTTGACGAGGTCGATCTCCTCACCGCGCAGACCCGAGTACAGAATCTCTCCGCCGATCTCCGTCTGCTTGTTGTCCTGCAACTTGCCGGCCAGCGCCTTGAGGAACGTGGACTTGCCGGCGCCGGGGTTGGCCAGGACCAGCGTCATAGAGCCCGGCTTGATGATGCCGCTCATGGGGTGCAGCGCGTGCTTGGTGGTCATGGGCACCTTCTGCCACGGCGTGAAGATGGAGGCCAAGTGGGAGCCCACGGTGCCGTGAGCACCGACCTCAGCGGGCACCTGCACCGAGAACGACAGGTTCTCGAAGCGCACCTCGGGCGTGGGCAGCTGCAGGTTGATCTTCCTGGACAGGTGGTCGTACTTCTTGTAGAAGCGCTCGAGGCCGCCGTTGAGCATGGTGTCCAGGTCGTCGGCGCGCAGCGTCGAGTAGCGGCTGGCCATGGTGTCGCCGCCGTGCGAGTACGGGTCCTGCAGGCTGCGGAAGTTGAGCGAGCGGTAGACCTCGGGCACCTGCTCGCCGGCGTCGTTGGCCTCGGGCTGCAGCAGGCTGGCCGCCTCGGTCTTCTTGTCCTCGGAGGCCATGGCGTCTGGTCTGGGCTCTCCGATTCGGATGGGGCGTGGGGCGCTTGGCGTGCTCCGAGCAAATTGAAGAGTGAGCGCTGCAGCTTCGCGCCGCGGCTCGGGGCCGTTGATGGGCGTGGAGGGACACGGCAAGTACGTGGCGCGGCCACGTCCGCCGCCACGATCGACGACGCGGCGCCGGCTGGCGCGCAAAGCTCAGCCCGCGAGCCGGCACCGGGTCTGACACGCCCAAGATTCGCCTGGCGATCGATAGCCGCAGACCGGCGAAGGCCCGCGAAGGCGGCACCGCGAGCGTCGCGTTTGACACGGCGCTGCTGCTGCGGTCGGCCGGATGGGGAGCGCAGTATTCACAGCGGATTCGTCGGCGCTCCTACAGCTGGGCGCCGCGCAGAGACGCCGCCTTGTTCCGGCCCCGTGATTGAAGGGTTTTGGCAGCAAATCAGCCTTCGGCGACGCCGGCGGCAAGGTTTTTTTTTTTACAGCGCAGGCTTCGCATACGCAGAAAAGCGGGGGCCATCGCTTCAAGGAGCGGTGGCCGGCAGCGGCGAGAGCTCCAGGGCAGGCAAGGCAGGCAAGGCGAAGCTCGACGGCGCTCGGTGTTCGGGGCCATCCCAAAACGATATCTTGCTTATTTTGGGAGAGCGCGGCCAGCTGTGACTAGAAAACGAGCCTACATGCAGAGAAGGGACAGCATGAGGCGGCCGGGCTCTGCTCCCTTGGGCTCCGGATGCGAAATTTTGGGCTCTCCTTTCCCCAGCACCGGATCTCGTGCCCAGCCGTCGACCAGAGAGCGGCGCATGGAGCGACAGCCTACACGCGCCGATAGGTTCACGCCGCGCTCGTGGCCGCGCTCGTGAGCATGCGGGGGGCGCTCCGGCGGCCTGCGAGCCGCGAAAGCAGCTTGCCTGACAGGTGCAGGCCAACTTCAGCCCGAGAGCTACTGTGGGTGACCCCATCAACTTCAGACCGGAGCGGGGGGCTGCCGGCGCGCCGCTCGCATCCTGTTCAGTCGCAACGCGCTTGTGCAAGGCGCTTGTTGCGCGGTGCTCGCGTGCGACCGCGACAACGCCTCGATAGTCGGTCTCCCGACGGTCTGAACGTCGCGCTGGCGAAGCTGGTCTCGTTTGCACGCTCGGCGCCGCGGACCCTCTCTGTCGAGCGCAATGCCGACAACGTCTCGGTGACGACTGCAGGAAGCGGCTCGATTAAAGCCGATCCGCGCGCTTTGCCGGCGCCGATCGGTTGCAGCGGATCGGCGCTCTGCCGCTGCGCAGCTGCAGTCGCCTGAGTCGCCGCCCGCGAGTGCGTCGGCAGCGTTGCCATCGCGCCAGAACGAGCCGCTCGGCGCCGCCAGCTGCCGCCCGACCGCCGCCCGCGCCGGCGAAGAGCAGAGCCTTTAGCAGTAGAGGCAAATCGCGCGTAGCACTAGTGGCCGGCGCAAGATGCCGGCCAGAGCCCTTCAGCGCTTGAAGGACAGACGATGTCGCCCGGTCAAGTTCAACTTGATGGGTGGCAGCATCGTGCCAAAAGACGATACGGTTTAACGTCTTCTCCAAAAGATGCGCGCAGCTTCAACGTGGCCTGCTCCCCCATGCAATGGCGCCCGCTACGAGGGTCTGGAGCGGGGCAACTGCACGCTGCGAGGCTATTGGTGGCTCGCTCTCTGGCTGCGCACCGCCATCCACGCCACGCACCGCGTCGCCTTTTGGCACTGGGCCGCTACTCAGCACCGGCGCGAGTCTATTCGCGAGCCAAAGGGCGCGTATCCGCCTGCGTCAGCAGAGAGCGCCTTGGGCCGGCGGACAATCGGCCGGCGCTCACTCTCGAATCTGCCGCCCAGCGCGCAAGCGGCCAGCATGGCGACGCCCGAGCCCGCGATGAAGCTGCTGCAGCCCGAGGCCGGCCAGCCCGAGGCCGAGGACGTGCCCGAGGTCTACCGCTCGCTCAACTTCCGCAGCCTGCAGGACCCGTACTCGCACAGCCGCGACACCATGGCCAGCCGCTACTCGACGCTGCGCGCCGACGACCTGGACACCATGCTCAACGGCGGCCTCGAGCGCTTCTACAAGAAGTACGACCACCTGTCCAGGAAGATCAACCTGCAGCTGCCCACGCCCGAGGTGCGCTTCGAGAACCTGTCGTTCTCGGTGCAGGTGCCGGCGGCGGTCGGCGCCTACGGCACCGTGGGCTCCCACCTGAGCTCCATCTTCACGCCGTGGCAGAAGGTGCCCATGACCACCAAGCACGCGCTGCACCCCATGAGCGGCATCATCAAGCCGGGCTCCATGACGCTGGTCCTGGCCAACCCCGGCGCCGGCAAGTCCACGTTTCTCAAGGCGCTGGCCGGCAAGTTGCAGGACAATAAGCAGACGGAGATCGGCGGAGAGATTCTGTACTCGGGTCTGCGCGGTGAGGAGATCGACCTCATCAAGCTCGTGGGCCTCGTGGACCAGACGGACAACCACATCCCGACGCTGACGGTGCGCGAGACGTTCAAGTTCGCCGACATGTGTGTGAACGGCCGACCGGAGGACCAGCCCGAGGAGACGCGCGACATCGCGGCGCTGCGCACGGAGCTGTTTTTGCAGATCCTGGGTCTGGAGAACTGCGCCGACACGGTGGTGGGTGACGCGTTGCTGCGTGGTGTGAGCGGCGGCGAGCGCAAGCGTGTGACGGTGGGCGAGGTGCTGGTGGGCGGCCAGAGTCTGTTCCTGTGTGACGAGATCTCGACGGGTCTGGACAGTGCCGCCACGTTCGACATCATCAAGTCGATGCGCACGTGGTGCAAGACACTGGGCGGGTCGGTGATCGTGGCGCTGCTGCAGCCGACGCCGGAGGTTGTGGAGATGTTTGACGACATCTTGATGATCAACGAGGGTCACATGGTGTACCATGGGCCGAGGACGGAGATCCTGGACTACTTCCAGGGTCTTGGTTTCACGTGCCCTCCCCGCGTGGACCCGGCCGATTTCTTGATTGAGGTGACATCGGGACGAGGTCACCGCTATGCGAATGGTAGCATTCCGATTAAAGATTTGGCTGTGACGTCGGAGGACTTCAACAACCTATTTTGCCAGTCGAGCATCTACCGGAAAACCCACGAGGCCATCAGCAAGGGCTTTAATGAACACCAGTTTGAAAACGCCGAGGACTTCAAGAAAGCCAAAAGTGTGGCAAACTTGGCGCGCTCGAAGGAGAAGTCGGAGTTCGGTCTGGCGTTTATCCCAAGCACGATGCTTCTTCTTAACCGCCAGAAGTTGATTTGGCTTCGTGACCCGCCATTGCTGTGGGGCAAACTGATTGAGGCGCTGGTTATTGGCATTGTCATGGGCATGATCTACTTCAATGTGAGCTCGACGTACTACCTGCGCATGATATTCTTCAGCATTGCACTTTTCCAGCGCCAAGCGTGGCAGCAGATCACGATTTCGTTTCAGTTACGACGAGTGTTTTACAAGCAGCGTCCTCGCAACTTCTTCCGTACGACTTCTTACGCCATTGCCGAAAGCGTTGTCCAGATCCCAGTGAACATTGCCGTGTCGTTTATCCTGGGCACGCTCTTCTACTTCATGAGCGGTCTCACGCGCACGTTTGAGAAGTACATCGTCTTCTTCCTGGTGCTCGTGTGCTTCCAGCACGCTATCAGCGCGTACATGACAATGTTGAGTGCACTATCGCCCAGCATCACGGTTGGTCAGGCTCTGGCGTCGATCTCGGTGAGCTTCTTCTTGCTGTTCTCGGGCAACATCATCCTGGCGGACCTGATCCCGGACTACTGGATCTGGATGTACTGGTTCTCTCCTATCTCGTGGGCGCTGCGCAGCAACATGCTGTCGGAGTTCTCAAGTGACCGATACACTTCTGTGCAGAGCAAGACTCTGTTGGAGAGCTTTTCGATCAAGCAAGGCACGGAGTACATTTGGTTTGGTGTCATCGTTCTGTTGGCATACTACTTCGTGTTCACGACGCTCAACGGTCTAGCGCTGCACTTTATCCGGTACGAGAAGTACAAGGGCGTCACACCTAAGGCTATGACGGACAATGCACCCGAAGACGAAAACGTATACGTCCAAGTGAAGACTCCGGGTGCCCCGGACCACGCGTCGGTAGCGGTGAAAGGCGGTGGTCTTCCGTTTACTCCTTCCAACTTGTGCATCAAGGACCTAGACTATTTTGTGACGCTGCCGTCGGGTGAAGAGAGGCAGTTGTTGCAGAAGATCACAGCTCACTTTGAACCTGGTCGCATGGTAGCACTTATGGGGGCGACCGGCGCTGGCAAGACGACGCTGATGGATGTGATTGCCGGCCGTAAGACTGGTGGTCGCATTGTTGGCGACATCTACGTAAATGGCGAATTGAAGGACCCGGCGAACTTCAGCCGCATCACAGCGTACTGCGAGCAAATGGATATCCACTCGGAGGCTGCGACGATCTATGAAGCGCTAGTGTTCTCGGCCAACCTCCGCTTGCCGCCAAACTTTACGGAGGAGGAGCGTATGAATTTAGTGAGTGAAACACTAGATTTATTGGAACTGTCGGCTATCTCAGGTGAAATGGTGGGCCGCTTGTCAGTTGAGCAAAAGAAGCGCGTGACGATCGGCGTGGAGGTGGTGGCAAACCCGAGTATTCTGTTCCTCGATGAACCGACCAGCGGTCTGGATGCGCGCTCGGCGTTGATCGTGATGCGCGGGGTGCAGTCGATCGCCCGCACGGGTCGTACGGTGCTGTGCACGATCCACCAGCCGAGTATTTCGATCTTCGAGCTGTTCGACGGTCTGCTACTGCTGCAGAAGGGCGGCTACACGGCGTACTTCGGTGACCTTGGTGTGGACTCAGTGAAGATGCTTGAATATTTCGAGTCGATCCCTGGCACAGAGGAGATCCGTCCGCAGTACAACCCGGCCACGTACATGCTGGAGGTGATCGGTGCTGGTATCGGTCGCGACGTGAAGGACTACTCGGTGGAGTACAAGAACAGCGAGCTGTGCGCGAAGAACCGTGAACGCACTTTAGAACTGTGCGAGGTGTCGGACGAGTTCGTACGTCACTCGACACTGAACTACAGATCAATTGCTACCGGTTTCTGGAACCAGCTCGGGCAGCTCGCCAAAAAGCAGCAGCTCACGTACTGGCGCAACCCGCAGTACAACTTCATGCGTATGTTCCTGTTCCCAATCTTCGCTGTCATTTTCGGCACGACGTTCTACCAGTTGTCGGCGGGCAGTGTGAAGAAGATCAACTCGCACATCGGTTTAATCTACAACAGCATGGATTTCATTGGTGTTGTGAATTTGATGACGGTGCTGGAGGTGACGTGCGCCGAGCGCGCCGTGTTCTACCGTGAGCGGATGTCGAACTACTACGGCCCGCTACCATACAGCCTATCGTTGTGGTTCGCGGAGGTGCCATACTTGGTTGTGGTGATCATCCTGTTCGTGACGATTGAGTACTGGCTGGTAGGCTGGAGCTCGAACGGCGGCGACTTCATCTTCTTCATGTTCGTGTTCTACCTGTACACGTCGGCATGCACTTACGTGGGCCAGTGGATGTCGGTTCTGATGCCGAACGAGAAGGTGGCGAACGTTGCTGTGGGTGCGTTGTCGTGCCTGTTCAACCTGTTCTCGGGCTACCTGCTGCCTCGCACAGCCATGAAGGCGGGCTACAAGTGGTTCACGTACCTGATGCCGTCGAGCTACTCGTTGGCAGCGCTGGTGGGCGTGCAGTTCGGTGAGAACCAGGATGTTATCGCAGTGACTGCCAACGGCGTCACGACGGACATGACGGTGGCTCAGTACATCGAGGAGACGTACGACTTCCGTCCGAACCGCAAGTACAATTTCATGGTCGGGCTCATCGTGATCTGGGCCGTGTTGCAGCTGGCCATCTACCTCACGCTCAAGTACGTGAGCCACCTGAAGCGGTAAGCTGCGCCGGCTTCGTTGGCCGTCCGCTCTGTATGCTCTAGCTTTTCCTGCGTCAATTGCATGTGCCTTTGCCCTATCTGCGCCTGTGTTTCGCCCTCGCTTCAACCTGTTGCAGGCGGTGCAACGTCCGCTAAAGTCCGCTGCACCTTCACTCACGACGGCACCCTTGGAAGAGCCCTTTGCACCGCTTGCTCGTGCGTTTGTAGGTGCATTCAGGCGTCGATCGCGACGCCGACGGCGCCAGGACCAGCTCGGCCTCGCTGCGGGGCGACGGCTGGCGTGCCTTTTGTCCCGCGCGGCGGCCTGCAGCATTGCGCCGCCTGCCTGCAGGGTCCTCACGCAATCGCTCAGGGCACCGCGACTTGAGCGCGATCGGCAGCGATTTAAGCGCGCTTGCGAGCCACGCCCGGCTGGGCATTGGCCAGTCGCCGCCACGCATGCAGCGCTGGCGGCGGTGTCGGACGAGCGAGGGGCGGAGCCCAAAATGCGGCGCGGGAGCCCAACGCTGACTCCTATAGTGAGCGCAAGTGCGCGCGAGCAGCCGACCGCGGCCCGGCGCTGCAATCGGACCCCTGTCTGTGCAATCGGACCCCTTTCCCAGCTTTTCGGACCCCTTTCTCTTGCTGGAGGACCCCTGGCGCTTGCACGGCGCGCGCTGAACCCATCGAGGCGCCCAAAACAAGGCCAAAGATATCGTTTTGGGCTGCGCGGGCGGCGGCGGCAGCCCAGACCAGCTACTCTCTCTACTCTGCTCCGGGCCTCGACCAGGGTCTTGGGCCCTCGGTGCCGCGGAGTCGTTGGCAGTCTGCTCTCCAAATGGCAGGCTCGCGCGCAGCGGCTCCTATCGCCAGTGCTCGCAGCCGCGCGCTCTTCACGCCCGCAGAGGCGCGTCGTCCCGCACTGCAAGGGGGGATGGGCAAGGCCGGAACAAGGGGCCGGAAGCGTTGTACCGGTTTAGTGGCACCCGTCGACGTCGAGGCTTGCAACTTGGCCTCGTCGTCGCGATCGGTTTGTTGTTAGCCATCGGTGCCTTGCGTAGTGCCAGAATGTGGTCATAGGTTCTTCACAGGCGTCACGTTGCGGTGGATGCCCGACTGAGCATGCGAGGGATCGGGTCGTATCGACCAACGCTCGAGCACTCTTGCGAATTCGATGCCGAGCGTGTCAGGGGAGTACCTACTGCTTAATGTTGGAATTGCCTGGTCGCTGGAATTGTTCACTCCGCTGGGCTCGTTGTTAAAATGCCCATGTCTCCCGGAAGGACTCGAGACTATCAACTCTGACCGCTGGTGTTTCTAAGATATTCAACCCTCCAGCAGAAGCTGCCATTTTGTTTTAGCGCCATGCCAAGTTTTACTTTAAGCAACGCTCGCTGCCATCAGGATTGGTAATTATGGCACGGCAAATTTGTTACCAGTTTATCACATTCAGTGTGATGACGTGTATTTACCATCGCCGCCCTGCTTTCTACTTCTCTAATGAAACGGATTATAGCTATGTCACGGGTGCGTATTAAATCGGCACCAATAACCATATCAACCGAATGTGCGCTTTTCTTCAATCTGAAATGTCATGAAATCATCTTGGAACTTCGAACTGCTGGGCGGTCCTTGACTACATGTGTTGATTCATTAAACGCTGTCGTTAGCGAGCTTCCTATGTTCCTGGACGCAATGGCGTATTTGTTTTCCCTGATAATATGTTATAGTGGGCTCACAACTCTATTTTCTGGGCGAATAATTGTCTAGAGTTTCGCTAGGACTATAATACAGTTGTGTTTTACTGTGTCTGCCTTTGGCACCAACTCTGGCGTGCATCTTCACATCTCTTTAAACAGAGCTTTGCCGTAAATTTTGGTTTGTATTCATGACCGCAATATATTTGTGTTCAATGGAAAGCTTACCAAAACGGCATATTGGTACTCTGAAAGCTGTTTTTGCTGCATGCAGGTAGTATCTACTTTCAGGAGAGACAGCAGAAACAGCAAATATCCCCAGTGTGATGAAGTCATTCACAGATGACAACTTCGTGCAGCTAAACATATCATACAGGGCGACTCGCATCAGCTCCGATTTTCGCGATACTGTGCCGTAGGTTGTACACATCTCGTGCCGTCAGAATTACGCCTGGTGCCTCCACCGCTAAGCGAGCCAACGTTTGTGATACTGGAATACCAGCCTGTGCGTCAGTGGCGATAATCTGTCGAACGCCCTCGGTGCAAGATTCTCGACGAAGGACCGGGTGGTCTGACGGACCTTTAGAAGGGGGGTGGTTGTGCTCGAACGCCGTACCTCGATGTTGTACCTGCCATCGTTCGGCTGCACCATCTCCAATACGCACTATATTCACAGTCATCGGACAGCCACATCGACGAGTTGGTTTGACGCGTCGGCGCGGTTCGGCTCTGTTGACGTGCTGCCGGTACGAACCATGCCGATCACACGCAAGAATAACTCTACGAACTTGGTTTCGATTGTCGTTTTTTGTTGACCTGTGCACAACAGCATAGCCGTAGCCGCCTGCAAAAGCGTTCACGGCTGCTCGCGCGGCCTCCAGTGACGCGAAAGAGGACTCCGGAAGACATGGAAGTTTCCATGTTTGCTGCGTCTCGCTCGTCTTGGAGATCGACGGCAATGCTAACTGATTCTGGGGGTCATTAGCCGGATTTTGGTTAGTCACACCAGCATTATCCACCCCCGAAGGTGGTGGATCTGCAGACACTACAGCGGTATTTATCTGCAGTATTTCAGGAGGTTCTCTATCGAGGGGAGAAGGTGAAGCTTCAAAATCAAACGTTTGACCGTGGTTCGTCACATTAGTAGACGAAACAACTTCGCCCGCTACGCTTGTCGCAATCTGGCGCCTCTGATTGTACACATCTCTCGCTGTTAAAATCACACCAGGAACTTCTTTTACCAATCGCTCCAACGTTTGCGCCACTGGAATCTCTGCCTGCGCGTCGGCAGCAACAATCTCCCGAAAAGCTTGTGTTCGAGACTCTCGGCGAAGGATGGGGTGATCTGACGGACTTGTCGAGGGAGGATGATTGTGTTCGTGCGCAATTCCCCGATGTTGTACCTGCCATCGCTCGTCTGAACCTGATCCAATTCGCACTACGTTTACTCTCATCGGACAACCACATCGCCGAGTGTGACGGGTTCGTTGGTTTGGTGCTCCACGAGTTGTTTTACTTCTATTTTGTCGCTTGACTCCATGACGGTCGCACGCGAGAATAATTCTCCGAATTTTGTTTTTCTTGTCATTTTTTGTTGACCTGTGCACAACCGCATAGCCATAGCGGGACGCGAATGAGTTCACAGCAGCTCGCACAGCCTCGGGGGACTTGAAGGAGGATTCTGGAAGACATGGTAGATTCCATGTTCGTCCAGACCGATTTGGCGTAGAGTTTAAATGACTTGGTGAGTCGGTGGCCCAATTTTCTTCAGCTGTTTCAGTCATCGATGAGGCCTCCACGCTGCTGGATCCGACCTCTTTGTTGCCGGGAGGAAATACATTGCCGTTTGAATCCAATTCTGGTGCTGTACTCAGTTGCGGTCGACAATCTGTGATGATTCCTGCTGCATTCACCCTCGCAGTCGTGTTACCAGCTGCAGTAGCAACTCTACCAGCACGAGAGGTTTTGAGAGATGACGAAACGTTTTGTATACCAGATCCACCCGCAATTGTCGCTCTTGTTGTCTGCCCTGAAGACGTATCCCTTCCCTCCGCCTCACTTGCTACGAGCCTCCGTCTCTCCTCGTACAAATCCGCTGCGGTCACCAGTACTCCTGGTGCTTCTTGTGCCAGCCGACCCAACGTTTGTTTCACCGGAACTCCTGACCTCGCGTCTGTCTCCATGATTCTCCGAGCAGCCTCTGTCCATGTCGCCCTCCGAAGCTTCGGGTTTGGCAGCGGTTTCGTCGATGGCGGGTGATTGTGTCTCGTTGCAGTGCCTCGATGCTGCACTTGCCACGATTCCGCTACTCCCTCAGTCGCTTGAATCCGTACCAAGTTCACTTCCATCGGACAGCCACAATTCTGCGATCGTCGCCTAGTCCCGCCTGTGCCGTGCCGGTTGCACGCGAGCACAATGCGGCGTATTTTCTTCTTTTTGTCATATATTGCCGTCTTGGAGACGACACTGTAGCCGTGGCGAGCGGCGAACATGTTGACAGCGTCTTTGGCGGTCTCAGGTGACTCATAACATGATTCCGGCACACACGGGATTGTCCTCCACGGAATTTGAGCCCTATCGGTTGGTACAGGAAGTGGCTCTGCAGCTCTGGTGGGTGGATCTAAAGGTAAGTTAGGCGCTGGAAATGCTGTTGTCCCCGTGGCGACCCCAACGGGTGGAGGGGTGGGCTGCGCGGAGGGGGGTGGCGACGGGGAGGACATGGTGAGGGGGGTGCGCTGAACGTTTGGGCAAATCTTAGAATGGATCTCGAGCCCTTAGATAAGGTTTTTGAGTTAAGAAGGGTGGTTTTAGGGGTAAAGGTGTGCGAAACAATGGAACGTAGTTTCCTCCAAGAGAGGAGCGGCGTGTACGCATGATTGGTCTTCTGGTGGGAAAGAGGCAATTATGCCGTTCACACTCGTTCTTCTACTGCGTGCTACTTGCCACGCGATCGTTGGCTACGAGATTTGCCGTAAAGACCCTGTTTAGTAGCGTTATTGACGCCTTTCGAATCGACAAAGTTCGTGGGCTTGATCACGAGCGCACTAGGAAGATGATGGTTGGTCTTCACCGACATAGGTCAAGGATAATGTGCTTTTACGCACAAACCTTGACTGATAGGCAAACAAAAATCGAAGACTGCAAAAGAGTCGTGTAGCGTGAACTTTCCGAGTTGTAGTCATTCACGTATATTGCCGATAGTTTGCCCTCCGCGCGATTGTTGTTATTCAGTTTTGTGAATACAGTATCCTTGAGACTACACAGACCCACGCAACGTGACAAAGTCAGCAGTACGAATCATGCTTCTCGGGAAATTTTTGTTGTCGTGATGTGGCGTGGAAAGCAAATCGATTTGGAGAGAAACCAAAGTTGCTCGGGCGACAAATGCTCCAGTCGACACTGAACTAACAGTGAGGCTCAAACCGATACGTACATACTTTCACTACCGTACATGTAATTAAGAGGCGTTGACACGCTGCTTTGGAGGCTTTCAGACTTCTCGCTTTTCACATTCAACAATCCTGATCATCGACCAATGTCATGCGCCAGCTTTTAATCACTGGAGCGTAGCTACCAAGGTCGTAGTTCTGTGCATGGTGATGAAGCAGAACCCTAAGAGGAGATCGGTAACAGTGGGCAGTAGATTCAGTGCTCGTCCCCTTCTTCGTGATAACTGGTGGCAAACAGAATGCGTCGATTATTTTTGCTTCGCGGGCCAGCGTGTATCCTTTAACGGCAACGCGAGCAGATCATTGGGCTCAAAAGGAAGGATCTTGTCGTGCTTGAACACAAGAGCCATTCTATGGAGTGATCTGCCGCGGCAAATATTGCCACGGCCAGATGCATCAGGGGAACTTCGCGAGCTGCCATCTGCAGCGTTATGCAAATCTTCCTGATGAACAATTTCTTACAAACACGCAATGCAATTGTGTTTAGACACCAGAAAAACAACGAGGCAAGACTGCAAAGGCGCGGTGAAGAAATGCACCTCACCCAATCCCCGCGAGTCGGGATCCGCAATACCGTATTGCCTGTGTTTGTGTTGACGATGCAGGTTATCATCAAGTTGGCATCATACACGTACACAATTTGAATCGTGTCGTATTACCCCTGCACTGTTTGTCTAATGCACTTGGTAATGCTGATGCTGATACAGGCGGTTCGTCTCAGAAATTCCACCAGTGCTTCAGACGATAAAGCGCGTCATTCTCGATGCTCGACGCAATCACAACCGCACAGCCTTCCTTGTGCGAAGATTTGCGTCCACAGGAGTCGCGCTGAGATCGGCCTTCAACTCTATAGCATTTCCTGGTCTTTGTCCTAGTTTTTTTGCTCGACGAGAATGACAAGTTCAACAAGATATATCGCGCTACATGGACTGCAGCTGCAAGGACTTGCATTAATTACAAAGCTACCCTCAGCAGAGTTGCTCTTCAGCCCCGCTCCGTCGTTCCAGCTGCCGCAGATCGCTTTGAGCTCCAAGATACGACAAGGGAGCTGAGGTGAGTCCACACTGTGGACTCACCTGACTCCACACTGCATATTCAATACTTGACTTGGCAAGAGCTAACAAAGACAGCTCCTTGACAAAATTCCACAGAAAAACGAGATCTGCTCTCAGATCTGCCATCGTGGTGCGGATCGCCGTTGACATCGACAACCAGCTTGTTCACGCCTTCGAGGTGGTTGTCATTCTTAATCTTGCTCTCTGGCGACGCAGTACACAGCACCCCGAGAGCCCCACGCCGCAACATGAAATTGACGCGATGGATGCACGCTGCGGCGGCGATCGCTATGACAACTGCTTCTGCAGCTGCATTCGACTTATCGCTACTGGATGAAGATGCCAAGTACCGGGAGGGCACTGTTCACGCTCAAGCGCAAGAGGAGGAGCGTGCTATTGACCCGTTCAGCTCGGCTTCCACCTCCGGTTCTGCTGATAGTTATTCCACTTCTGGCTCCGCTGCAAGTTTGTCGTCTTCTGGATCTGCCGCCAGCTTTTCGACCGCTGGGTCTGCTGAAAGTTTGTCAACCTTCGGCTCCGGCACAAGCTCGTCAGGTTCTGCCGCCAGTACGTCAGCATCTGAATCCGCCGATAGCAGCGCCAGCACTGCGACTTCTGGTTCATCAGATACCTTTTCAACTTCAGGTTCCGATGACACATTGTCTACTTCCGGTTCTGCTACAAGTCCCAAGGCTGAGAGTGGCGGCTATCTCGCACCATTCGCGACGGAAGAACCACCTGAGACGCTGTTTCCTCGTGCCGCTCTCGGAGAAATGGCGCCTATCATTAATGTCGCCGAAGCTTTGTTGGGCAAGCCACTGCCAACGAACAAGTGGTGGGGCAACCTTATTCACACGACGGCCGAAGAGATCAACACCATCGCTAACCCAGGTTGGTCTAACCCGTACGCGGTGAAGCTGCCGAAAGAGGCGCCGTACGGCATCCAGGCTTGCTACTCGTACAACTACCGTCAGCTGTCCCCTTTGACCGACGGTGTCGCTGAATTTTATCTGCATGACTTCGTCAACGACATCACACTTTCGGCCACGGAATTCGCTGGTGAGGCAAAACCCACCTACGAGATCTACTCCTTTAGTGACTTTGGAATCAACGTTCGAGCCTGTCTTGCAAACAAAGAACAGTGCTTAGACTCTGCTCTTGTGCACGGCATGGCATTCATCACAGCAACGTACGACCGTCTAACCGCAAGAATTGAGTCGGAATACACCATGGAGATCGTGGACAAGTCCGTTCCAGGCAAGTACATCGTCGAGCTTGCTGGAAACCAGACGTGGGTAATTTACACCGGCAAGAATGGTTCATTTGCGCTTGACGAATCTGGAAAAGCGCTGGTGTCTAGCGGACCCTTTAGTGGAACTGTACGTGCTGCCATTCTCCCCTCACCTAAAGCCACCAACGTCTACGACAAGTACAGGACTTGCCACGTTCGGGGTGGAAATGTATCGGTGGAATCTCGCACGGAGTACTCTCTGAAGTGGGAGACGGTGGGCAAGAGCTGCCAGACCAACGGTTTGCTGCATTTCGCTTTGCCTCACCACTTGCCTGCTCTGAAGGGTGCCATCGAGGCCAACAATCCGAAGGCCATCGTCCTCCACTCCGCCACACGCGGTAAAATGGTTGCTCAGGTGACTACGACCGCGGAGTGGACACTTTCAGAGCCTGAAAATGACCTCGAGGTGGACTTCTACCCCACAACAAAGCCAACCGCTAAGATGGTCTCGAAGCTGGGTCTCGCGAAAACTCTCCAGGCTGACATTGCTGATGACTGGGGCTTAAACAAGACGAGTTGGTACTTCAATGGCAAGCAGTACCAGAAGTACGCCTCGTTGTGCCTTATGGCCGCGGATACTACTATCGTTGGCAAGAACAAGAAACTCCTGAGCGCTTGCCTCAAGAAGCTAGAGGCTCTCATTGAGCCTTTCCTGGACAACACGCTTGCCCCGCCCCTCAACTACGAGACTTCGTACGGCGGTCTTGTAAGCAGCCAGAGCTTCACCGCCAACGACGTTAACGCCGACTTCGGTAACTCCGTGTACAACGACCACCACTACCATTACGGATACTGGGTCACTGCCTCCGCCATGTTGAAGAGTCTGGACCCCAAGTGGAAGCGCATGAAAGAGCTTGACACGATGATCTGGATGATGCTGCGTGATGTCGCCAACCCGAGCTCTGAAGACGCTTTCTTTCCTAAGTTTCGCCACTTCTCCTTCTACCTCGGCCACTCGTACTCGCACGGTGTTACCCCCATGGCTGATGGCAAGGATGAGGAGAGCACTTCGGAAGATGTCAACTTCTACTACGGGATGAAGCTCTGGGGTCAGGTGTCGAACAACAAGGCCGTCGAAGACCTCGGCAGTCTCATGCTGCGCCTCAACGCGCGCGCCATCCGCACCTACTTCCTCATGACGAGCGACAACACCATCCACCCGAAGGAGTTCGTGCCTAACCACGTGACGGGCATCTTCTTCGACAACAAGGCGGCGTACGCGACCTGGTTCAGCGCCGAGAAGTACGCGATCCACGGCATCCAGATGATCCCAGTCTCCCCGATCAACGCCATGGTGCGCACCACCGAGTTCATCCAGCAGGAATGGGACGACATCCTGTCCAAGGAGCCCATCGTCACGGAGGCCAACACCACCAACGCCTGGCTTTCTTTGCTGCTGGTGAACGAGGCCGCTGTGGATCAGGCCGACGCGTTGCCAAAGCTAAAGGAAGCCACCATGGACGACGGTCTCACCCGATCGTGGGCACTTTACAACGCTGCAGCACGCAGCCACAGCAAGAAGGCGGCAGCCCGCCACCGCACAGCAGGACGTGTATGATGTGTCTAGACTAAGTGAATGCGTGAATCGTTGGTCCGTTACGACGTCCGTGTGCTTGTTCATCGCCACCAAAGATTTTCTCCATTTGAAGCGTCGCTGCGTGGTGCTCGCTGCAGGTGGTGGCCATGACGATGTCGATCCAGGACGCGTACAACACGCTGGGGTTGAGTCGAGATGCATCCGCAGAGGAAGTGAAGAAGGCGTACCGGAAGTTGGCTCTGCAGTTCCACCCGGACAAGAACCCCGACCCGGCCGCCACAGCTAAGTTCCAGCAGCTCTCTGCTGCGTACAAGCGCGTGGATGATCACTTGAAGCGGGGCTCACAACGGGAAGGATTCGAAGAGTTCTTTGGAGCTGAGTTTGACGATTTCGACGAGGAGGTTGATTTCGACGACGAATTCGGCATGCCGTCGATGGAGGAGATGCTGTTCATGTTCGACATGTTGTTCGGACCACCACCACAGGCGACGCGTCGAAGTGGTGGCCAGGGTCATAGCAAGCGGAAGAAAGGCAAGAAGACTGGAGGAGGTGGAACGCCTGGCATTCGGGTCAATCTCCGGCTCAGAGGAGGTAAAAGGCCGATGCATGGGGCTTCGGGATTTCCGTCGTACGTTGAACAGGAACTCATGGACATGTTCGCGCACGGCATGATGTTCGACGGGGAAGACGCAGAGTTGTACGTTCTTCATTGCTATCTGTCGGATTTGAGCAGGTTTTGTTTACCAAAACGATGAAATGCAGTGATAGCTCTGATCTAGATGACGAATTCGTGTCCATGGCAAGCTTTTTCGCTCAGTCTGGCATGGACTTTAGCTCGGATATTCCGAGCTGGAGCGAAGAAGAAAAGGAAAATATTGCAGAACGTGCAGCAGTCGAAACAAAAGCTCGAGCCTCGCACCAGCAGAATGGGGTAGAAGCTAAGACAGAAAGCAAGAAACCACTTTCCAGCAAGAAGCCCTCGGTGTCTGCACCAACTGTCGGCAGCAAAGTGTGTATCAATGGAAAGCACGCAGGAGTACGCAATGCACTTCCATAACCGTGTTACAGGGAACTCACTTGCTGGTCTGTGCTTGTGATGTGCGATAGGTTGTCATGTTCGCGGGTCACGTACACTACGCCAAAGGAGAGTTTATAGGAGTTGCCCTCAGCTCGCCAGTGGGGAAGAACGACGGTTCTGTCAAGGGTGTGAGGTACTTTGAGTGCTCGCCTAGTCATGGACTGATGGTGCGCCCCAACGACGTCACGCTAGCTGCATGAAGCAAGCTCGGAGCAGCTTATTGAGTATGTAAGAGGGAATTCATGCAACGCATTGATTGTCAATACAGAAAAGGAAAGTGCTACGCGACTCTACCATCCATCAGCAGAGTAACAGCTACAACACTCGAGCTCCCTGCGGGAGCAATCTCCGTCGTTGGAAAAGGTTTTTGCGGTTATCTCTTGAGGTGACTCACGTACTTGAATGTGAGGTAGATGGCCAGCTGCACCACCAGCCAAATGACAATGAGACCCACCATGAAGTTGTACTTGCGCTCCGGGCGGAAGTCGTAGATGTTCTCAATGTACTTGGCCACCGTCATGTTCGTCGTCGTGTTGCCCGACGTCACCGCGATGATGTCTTGGTTCTCACCGAATTGCACGCCCACCAGCGCCGCCAAAGAGTAGCTCGACGGCATCAGGTACGTAAACCACTTGTAGCCGCGCTTCATTGCTGTGCGTGGCAGCAAGTAGCCCGAGAACAGGTTGAACAAACACGATAGCGCACCCACAGCAACGTTTGCCACCTTCTCGTTCGGCATCAACGCAGACATCCACTGGCCAATGTACGTGCATGCCGACGTGTACAGGTAGAAGACCAGTAGGAAAAAGAAAAAGTCTCCAGCGTTCTCGCTCCAGCCCACTAACCAGTATTCGATTGTCACGAAGAGAATGATCACGACGATCAAGTATGGGATCTCAGCAAACCACAACGACAGACTGTACGGCAGCGGGCTGTAGTAGTTCGACATCCGCTCCCGGTAGTATACTGCACGTTCAGCGCATGTCACCTCGATCACTGTCATGAGATTCGTCACACCGATGAAGTCCATGCTGTTGTAGATCAAACCGATGTGCGAGTTGATCTTCTTCACACTACCCGCCGACAATTGATAGAAGGTGGTGCCGAAGATGATGGCGAAAATCGGGAACAGGAACACACGCATGAAGTTGTACTGCGGGTTGCGCCAGTACGTTAGACGTTGCTTCTTGGCAAGCTCACGCAGTTGATTCCAGAAGCCCGTTGCGATCGGTCGGTAGTTCAGTGTCGAGTGGCGTACGAACTCGTCCGACACCTCGCATAACTCCAACGTACGTTCACGGTTCTTCTTGTACAGCTCACTGTTCTTGTACTCAACAGAGTAGTCCTTCACATCGCGGCCGATACCAGCACCAATCACCTCCAGCATGTACGTGGCCGGGTTGTACTGCGGACGGATCTCCTCTGTGCCAGGGATCGATGCGAAGTACTCGAGCATCTTGACTGAGTCTACGCCGAGTTCACCGAAGTAAGCGGTGTAGCCACCCTTCTGCAGCAGTAGCAGGCCGTCGAACAGCTCGAAGATCGAAATACTCGGCTGGTGGATCGTGCACAGCACCGTACGACCCGTGCGAGCAATTGACTGCACACCTCGCATTACGATCAACGCCGAGCGTGCGTCCAGACCGCTGGTCGGTTCATCCAGGAACAGAATGCTTGGGTTCGACACCACCTCGACGCCGATCGTCACGCGCTTCTTCTGCTCCACCGACAGGCTGCCTACCATCTCACCAGCAATAGTGGTGAGTTCGAGCAACTCAAGCGTCTCGTGCACCAGGTTCATACGCTCTTCCTCAGTGAAATTTGGCGGCAGGCGTAGCTTCGATGAGAATACAAGGGACTCGTAAATGGTCGCAGCCTCCGAATGAATGTCCATCTGCTCGCAGTAAGCCGTGATGCGACTGAAATTAGCCGGATCCTTCAGTTCACCATTCACGTAGATGTCGCCCACAATGCGGCCGCCGGTCTTACGACCTGCGATCACGTCCATCAGCGTCGTTTTGCCAGCACCCGTAGCTCCCATCAGAGCAACCATGCGGCCGGGCTCAAAGTGCGCAGTGATCTTTCGAAGCAACTGCCTCTCTTCACCCGACGGCAAAGACACGTAGTAGTCCAAATCCTTGATACACAAGTTAGAAGGTGTGAACGGAAGGCCTCCACCCTTCACCTTCGTCGATCCAATGTTCTGCTGCGCAGCCGTGGGGGTGCTCACTTCGACGTACACGCTGTGAGCCTCCTCTTCCTGCTTCATGGCCTTCGCACTCACACCCTTGAACTTCTCATAACGAATGTAGTGCAGCGCCAAAGCGTTGAAGCTTGTGAACGCGAAGTAATACACGATGAGCACCGCCACACCGAACCAAATGTAGCCGGTGCCTTGCTTGATCGAAAAGCTCTCCAACAGAGTCTTACTCTGCACAGCAGTGTAGCGGTCGCTTGAGAACTCTGACAGCATGTTGGCTCGTAGCGCCCATGAGATTGGAGAGAACCAGTACATCCAGATCCAGTAGTCCGGGATCAGGTCTGCCAGGATGATGTTACCCGAGAACAGCAAGAAGAAGCTCACGGAGATAGCTGCCAATGCTTGGCCAATTGTGATACTCGGTGCGAGAGAGCTCAACATCGTCATGTATGCACTGATCGCGTGCTGGAAACACAGCAGCACCAGGTAGAACACAATGTACTTCTCGAATGTCCGCGTCAAGCCGCTCATGAAGTAGAAGAACGTGCCCAGTACAAACGAGACGGCCATATTCACCGGAATCTGCACCACACTCTCCGCAATGGCGTATGATGATGTTCGGAAGAAGTTCCGTGGGCGTTGCTTGTAGAACACCTTACGCAGTTGGAATGAGATGGTGATCTGCTGCCAGGCCTGGCGCTGGAACAGCGCAATACTGAAAAAGATCATTCGCAAGTAGTACGTCGAACTCACGTTGTAGTAGATCATACCCAGCACAAAGCCGACAATCAAAGCTTCGAACATCTTTCCCCACAACAGCGGCGGATCACGCAGCCACACCAACTTTTGGCGGTTCAGCAGCAGCAACGTGCTGGGCCAAAACGCCAAGCCAAACTCTGATTTCTCCTTCGAGCGGGCCAGGTTGGCAACGCTCTTGGCCTTCTTAAAATCCTCGGGGCTTTCAAATTGGTGCTCGTTGAACCCCTTGCCGATCGCCTCGTGCGTCTTCTTGTAGATGTTCGACTGGCAAAACAGGTTGTTAAAGTCTTCCGACGACACGGGCAGGTCCTTGATCGGGACACCGCCGTTGGCGTAGCGGTGTCCGCGGCCAGACGTCACCTCAATCAGGAAATCTGCCGGGTCCACGCGAGGAGGACACGTGAAGCCCTTCTCCTCGAAGTAGTCCAAGATCTCGGTCCTCGGTCCATGGTACACCATGTGTCCCTCGTTGATCATCAAGATGTCGTCGAACATCTCCACCACCTCGGGTGTCGGCTGCAGCAGGGCAACCACCGCCGATCCACCCAGCGTCTTGCACCACGTACGCAACGACTTGATGATGTCGAAGGTGGCAGCACTGTCGAGACCGGTAGAGATCTCGTCACACAGGAACAGACTTTGGCCGCCGACCAGCACCTCTCCAATGGTCACACGTTTGCGCTCACCGCCACTCACACCACGCAGCAGTGCATCGCCCACCACCGTGTCGGCGCACTCTTCCATGCCCAAGATCTGGATGAAGAGCTCCGTTCTCAGTGCGGCGATGTCCCTCATCTCCTCGGGCTGGTCTTCCGGCCGGCCGTTAACACACATGTCGGCGAACTTGAAGGTCTCCCTCACCGTGAGCGTGGCGATGTGGTTGTCCGTCTGGTCCACCATGCCGGCCAGCTTGATGAGGTCGATCTCGTCACCCCTCAGTCCGGAGTACAGGACTTCGCCCCCGAGCTTCGTCTTGGAGCTGTTCTTGAGCTTGCCGGCCAGCGCCTTGAGGAACGTGGACTTGCCTGAGCCGGGGTTGGCCAGGATGAGGGTGAGCGAGCCCGGCTTGATGATGCCGCTCATGGGGTGCAGCGCGTGCTTGGTGACCACGGCCGGCCGCTTCCAGGGCGTGAAGATGCCCCGCAGATGGGAGCCCACCGTGCCGTGGTCCTCGGCGGCGGCCGGCACCTGCACCGTGAAGGACAGGTTCTCGAAGCGCACCTCGGGGGTGGGCAGCTGGATGTTCACCTTGCGGGACAGGTGGTCGTACTTCTTGTAGAAGCGCTCGAGCCCGCCGTTGAGCATGGACTCCAGGTCGTCGGCGCGCAGCGTCGAGTAGCGACTGGCCATGGTGTCGCCGCCGTGCGAGTACGGGTCCTGCAGGCTGCGGAAGTTGAGCGAGCGGTAGACATCGGGCACGGCCTTGCCGCCGTCGGCCTCGGGCTGCAGCAGCTTCACCTTGTCCTCCTCCTTGGACATGGCGACTGGGACTTGCGCGCGGGCCGGCAGATTGGAGAGTGGCGGCGGTGCTCGCGACGCGGAGGCGGCGACGATAGCGGACGCGTCGGTGGCAACTACGAAGCGGGGATGTCCTCGTTGAAGTGGGAGGCGGCATCCCATTGGGCTTCACGTTATAGGGCAAGAGATCGTTTCGCGTCTACTTCTTGAGGAGCTTCGGGGTGGCTGCTACGTCAGCAAAGCAACGTCGTGAGCAGTTTGCTGATGTCGAGCGTGCTCTATCGTTCGTGTACGTTGGTGGGGCATTGCGAGGTGTATGCACCTTTAGTGCTTTCAAGGGAAAGGTACTCGAGCATTTGCTAGCCCACATTGTACAATAATTTTGGCATTTGCATCGGGGTAGATTCGTGAAATAGATAGATATCCGCAAATCGGGGCTAGTCAATGTTGCAGTCAATGTTGCAGCGCATGCAGCGGCAACGCATTGTCGGCAGCAACGCATGCAGCGCTTGCGGCGGTGTGCCAGCTGCTGCGGCGCCGACGAGCGAGGGGCGGAGCCCAAAATGCGGCGCGGGAGCCCAACGCTGACTCCTATAGTGAGCGCAAGTGCGCGCGAGCAGCCGACCGCTGCCCGGCGCTGCAATCGGACCCCTGTCTGTGCAATCGGACCCCTTTCCCAGCTTTTCGGACCCCTTTCTCTTGCTGGAGGACCCCTGGCGCTTGCACGGCGCGCGCTAAGCCCATCGAGGCGCCCAAAACAAGGCCAAAGATATCGTTTTGGGCTGCGCGGGCGGCGGCGGCAGCCCAGACCAGCTACTCTCTCTGCTCTGCTCCGGGCCTCGACCAGGGTCTTGGGCCCTCGGTGCCGCGGAGTCGTTGGCAGTCTGCTCTCCAAATGGCAGGCTCGCGCGCAGCGGCTCCTATCGCCAGTGCTCGCAGCCGCGCGCTCTTCACGCCCGCAGAGGCGCGTCGTCCCGCACTGCAAGGGGGGATGGGCAAGGCCGGAACAAGGGGCCGGAAGCGTTGTACCGGTTTAGTGGCACCCGTCGACGTCGAGGCATGCAACTTGGCCTCGAAGTGAGGCTTGCGGCGAAGGCCTGGAGCACTGCATGGACAGAGTCTGCCAGCGAGCGGAAAGTGGGGGGCTGTTGCTTCTTGGCAGGAGCTGGAGCAGAGGCCCGTCGCGATTGGTTTGTTGTTTAGTGCTGCATGAACGCCTTCGGTGCCTTCCCCCCCTTGCAGTGCGCCTTAATGTTCTTCACACCAAGCGTATTGGGTAAAATGGCTTCACGTTGCAGTGGATGCCCGAACCGATCACCTCCTGCGTATGCGTGGGCAGGTTGTACTGCGCACCTTTGAGCCAGGGAGGAAACTTCTTGCAATGCTGCCTCCGAACTTACGGAGGGGGGGGGGTCGAAAAGGACGAAAAGGAAAAGCATGAGGCTTTTGCCTTGAACCTCTGGATGGAGCTGCTGTTGTAGGGCATGGAGGCATCAAGCATGCTTTTACCACAAGAGTTTTGCTAGGTTGCTCGTCAGACGTATCGTTATTCATCACACGGGAGACCAGTATAGTTTTTGGTGACACTTCAACGTGCAGCGTCTCAAAGACGGCCCATCCCAAGCCACGTTGGAAGGGCACCGTTGGGCTGCAAGCCGAGCACTCTTGGCCCTGTCAGTCTTGAAGTTACCAAGTTGCGCGCAGATCAAGTTAATGTGGCTGGAAGTGCTGCCCGCGGACTTGGTGGCAGCGATCTGCGGCTTCCTGGCGGGCTTCGACACCTTCCAGCTGTCGCACACAAACCGGTGGTGGCTCGGATTGCTCTCGGACGGGCTGCTCTGGCACGAGCGCTTGGTGCACGGCCCCATCCCGGAGAACCAGCAGCACTTGCTGCACACGTGGAAGCGGCGCTACATGCAGGCGAGATCCATGCTATTCCACGGCCTCGGCACCGACGACAACGACGAGCTACTGCGGGCGTCCTACGCCTGCGTCGAGTACCCGCCGCCGACGGACTGGGGCCAATTCCGGCGCATGTACTTTGCCCTGCGAACTCTGCACGACGAGAGCTTCAGCTTCGACCTGTGGTTCTGTCTGCTGCCGGCCACCACGACGAACGAGGTGGAGACCAGGTACACCGGCGGGGTCATCTTCGGCCTGCAGTCCGAGGAGCGAGACAGCAGGAACTGGCCGCAGTACCATCAGCAGTTCGTCATGGTGGACTCGAAGAACAACCTGTTCTGCTCGGTGCTGGACGTCAAGCCGCCAGTGGCCACGGACCTGCGGTGCGACCGCTGGTACCATGTCGTGCTGACCTACGACCTGGCGCGCCAGCGGCAGGATGTGTTCGTTGACGGTGAACGCGTTTGGTCGGCGACCGGGGCGCTGCACCGTGAGTGGCAGCACCTACTGCACGAGCAGGTGGGCACGGGCTACGTGACGGCCGGGGGCAGCGCCCTTCCTCACGGAGAGTTTGCGGGTTGGTACGGCTTTCACGGGTTGCTGGACGAGTTCCGCTTCTGGCGCGGCGTGCTGCCGCTGAGCGACGTGCAGCACCTGGCCCGCGGCGGCGAGCTGTCGCCCAAGCGACTGCACGGCACGCTCAAGTACCCGGGCATCCGCGGGCCGCAATCACGCGTGAACGTGGAGCTGGCGGCCTGCACGCGGCCGGCCGAGGGGCGGCCTGTGGCAATCGTGGCGGTGGAGCAGAAGAAGGCGGTGGCGCCCACACCGTGCCGCCCGCGTGCACTGTTCGCATGAGGGTGTCGTCCCGCATGTAGTGCTCATGGTCAAGTAGTTTGTCACCGTGCTGAGGTAATTTGTCCGGTGCTGTGGTAAGTATGGTAAGATATTTTTTTCATTGTCAACGAGGTGCAGGAGCAGCAAGTGCGAAGACGTTCACGCCGGACTCTACACTAAGTTACAAACCGATCGCGATGAGCGTCTGCTCCAACTCCTCCCAAGAAGCAACAGCCCCCCACTTTCGCCGCAAGCCGACTTCGAGGCCAAGTTGCATGCCTCGACGTCGACGGGTGCCACTAAACCGGTACAACGCTTCCGGCCCCTTGTTCCGGCCTTGCCCATCCCCCCTTGCAGTGCGGGACGACGCGCCTCTGCGGGCGTGAAGAGCGCGCGGCTGCGAGCACTGGCGATAGGAGCCGCTGCGCGCGAGCCTGCCATTTGGAGAGCAGACTGCCAACGACTCCGCGGCACCGAGGGCCCAAGACCCTGGTCGAGGCCCGGAGCAGAGCAGAGAGAGTAGCTGGTCTGGGCTGCCGCCGCCGCCCGCGCAGCCCAAAACGATATCTTTGGCCTTGTTTTGGGCGCCTCGATGGGTTCAGCGCGCGCCGTGCAAGCGCCAGGGGTCCTCCAGCAAGAGAAAGGGGTCCGAAAAGCTGGGAAAGGGGTCCGATTGCACAGACAGGGGTCCGATTGCAGCGCCGGGCCGCGGTCGGCTGCTCGCGCGCACTTGCGCTCACTATAGGAGTCAGCGTTGGGCTCCCGCGCCGCATTTTGGGCTCCGCCCCTCGCTCGTCCGACACCGCCGCCAGCGCTGCATGCGTGGCGGCGACTGGCCAATGCCCAGCCGGGCGTGGCTCGCAAGCGCGCTTAAATCGCTGCCGATCGCGCTCAAGTCGCGGTGCCCTGAGCGATTGCGTGAGGACCCTGCAGGCAGGCGGCGCAATGCTGCAGGCCGCCGCGCGGGGCAAAAGGCACGCCAGCCGTCGCCCCGCAGCGAGGCCGAGCTGGTCCTGGCGCCGTCGGCGTCGCGATCGACGCCTGAATGCACCTACAAACGCACGAGCAAGCGGTGCAAAGGGCTCTTCCAAGGGTGCCGTCGTGAGTGAAGGTGCAGCGGACTTTAGCGGACGTTGCACCGCCTGCAACAGGTTGAAGCGAGGGCGAAACACAGGCGCAGATAGGGCAAAGGCACATGCAATTGACGCAGGAAAAGCTAGAGCATACAGAGCGGACGGCCAACGAAGCCGGCGCAGCTTACCGCTTCAGGTGGCTCACGTACTTGAGCGTTGCAGTTTGGTTGGAAATATGGGGAGATACCATGAAGACAAGATGGCCAATGGGCAATGAAGGGAGGAAGTGTACATGTTGATAGATTAGAGTATCGCGGCCGTCTACACGGTCACCGACATGAGCGGGGAGTACTCTTGCCGCCGCTTGTGGCGCGCCATGATGCGCAGGCCGGCCATCACGACCACCACGATGCCCACCGCCACGCCGGCGAAGCACCAGACGATGACCATCGCCGGGGACGAGGAGGGCGACGTGCCCAGGTGCAGTCGCTGCTGCTGCTCCAGCCGCGGGGTCGACGGTGCCTGGTCGGTGCTCAGCAGGTGAGCGGCGCCGCCAAAGTCGCACGTGGCGCCCGAGTGGCGGTGCGCGTGCCAGAACTCGTTGAACGCCCAGTCGGCGCGCTCCTCGAGCGTTAGGAACTTGGTGTCGATCTCGGAGCAGTCCACGTGGTCGCCGCCGCACGCGTAGTCAATGCCACGCTCCAAAGAGTCCGGGTGCACTCCACGCTTGGCGGCGCACAGGAACTCACCGCGGTCCTCCTTCTCACAGGCCGAGAACACGTCTTCGCTGTCGTGGTAGTTGGACACGTTCTTGGGGAATGCGCCCTGCCGCACCAGCTCGAGGAAGTTCCAGCGCGAGCCGAGCTCCGTCTTGAAGTTCCAGAAGTACCAGCCGTGGCCCAGCGCAAACGCGTTGAGCTTCTTCAGGTTCAGGTTGCGCGCGAACTCGACATCGTCGTCCTGGCCAAAGGCAGAGTCGCTCGTGACCGGGCACTTGCCGAAAGCGGGGCCGGACTGGCCTGTGCCGTACGGGCCCTGGATGGGCTTGGTGATGTCGAGCGGGGTGCCGGGAAAGCCCTCACCCAGGTAGGTGCTGTGCACGGGGCAGTCGATCATGCGGCACTGCGTGTTCGGGAAGCCCGGTAGGTTGTCGTTGAAGCCGTTGAGCCACATCGCGCAGTTGTCGGTGCCCAGAGACCACTCGCCCACGATCACGGGCATCACCGAGTTCTCCATGTCGGCGATGGTGTACTTTTGCTGGCAGGCGTTGGAGAAGTAGTCCGAGCGGGTACCGGGCGCCATCCACGCCTGGTAGATGTGGGTGTCCAAGGCGATGTCCGGGCAGCCGACCATGAACTGGGACCAGTAGTGCACACCGAAGCGAAACGAGTCGTGGATCACGAACTTCCAGTGCGGGGCACGGGCCTTCACGCGCTTGTAGGAGCGCCAGTAGTATTCCTTGAGTAGATCAATGGGGGTAAGCTCCCAAGGCTCGTTGGCAGGCTCAAGACCGACGATCGCCGGGTGCGACGAGTAGCGCTCGACGATGGCGACAACGGTGTCGAGCGAGTGGACCATGTGCTCGTAGTTGATGGACGTGTACTTGCCGGTCTCCGCGTCGAAGTTCCCGACCCACTCCGCGGATCGAACGGGCCAGTGTTCGAACATCGTAGCGCCCACGGGCTGCGTGCTCATGGTGGACGTCCACTTGACTGTTGACGTCTTGCCGCTGTTGTCGAAGCCATTCTGCGAACCAACGAGGCCGTGGATGTCGAGCAGCAGGTCGATGCTGTACTTCTCCGCCAGGTCGGCGACACGGTCTAGCTCTTCGACAGCACCATCGGTGCAGCCGGCGTACGGCTCATAGGGCTTGAACATCCAGTCGCCCACGGGCACGCGGAGCGAGTTCACTCCAGCTTCTGCCATCTCCTTGATATCGGCCTCGGTCACCCACGTAGCGTAGTGAATGCGTAGCTGTCGGTTAGCCTCCTCCTTGCCCAACGCCGTGCAAAAGGAGTGCATATCCATTGCCGTTTTCTCTGGGGCCTTGTCGCCGTAGCGCTCTTGCGTTCCAAGGAACTGATAGAACAGCGAGGGCGTGATCCACGGTTCCAGTACGAGCCAACCACCGAGATTGGCGCCGCGCACTTGCTTGTCGAACGGAGTAGCGTGCACGTCGCTGGAGCACGTTTGGTTTTCGTCGTTGGGACGGAAGTCCGCGAAGAATCCGGTGTCGGCAGCGTAGGCCGGGTCCTCTTCGTTCTCCCAGAACCACTTGGCATCCTTCTCCACTTGTGTGTTTTCGACGGTCTCTGCAGATGAGAGGCTTATCGCCGCCGCCACTACGGCAGCCTGAAACAGGGAATTGCGTAGCACCATCGCGGAATGCAGTGAAGTCGTCGGCGAGGTTGTGCGGTAGCTTCGGGGCGAGTGCTCTTCAAGATGCAAGTTTGAAAATGGACTGAGCTCGAGTCGAGCCGTGCATCGACAGCAACTTCAGACACGCAGGCCGGCTCACCTAGACGAGCATCGATCCTGTAGCTGCGTTGGTTTCAACAAGATGATGCTGCCGGCTGGCAGCCGGCTGAGCGACTATCTAAGCGGAGCGCGAAACTTATCCTCTCGATGGGAGAGCAAATTTGCAGCCTCGCTTGCTCGCCGAGCCTGTCCCGGCATGCCCTCCTCAGCACCTCCAAGCAAAAGAGCCATCTGGCGGCGACATCCTTCTCGTTGGACAACATTGAAGTGGCCATGACCATGTAGAAGTCGCTAACGCGGAGGCGAGCAAAGCTCCGGAAGGAATACGAAGTGGGCATTGCGGTGGACAATGCGCTGCGCGTCATGACCATCAGGCCGTCTTAGCCAGCTACAATTTGCGGCCGGAGCTCGCTGCGCTTCTTGAGTTGACGGGCTCCAAGCAGCCCCATGCTACGTGGGACCAGCACAATTTTGCCGACCATCCAGCCCGCCGCGCAATTGCGTCGCGACAAACCGCAGGAAACACCCGCCGGTAACGGCGGCGCCACGTCAAAACGGCGTAGCGCCAGGTAAGGGACGGCGCCACGCGCACAACGGCTGGCAACGGCTGTGACTCGACATGTTCCGGCCTCGATGATGGGGAACTCATCGGCCGTCGAGCACTTTCGTCTACAGGCCGCTAGGAGTGTCTTTACGCCGCACGAGGCTGTTTGGCTTTAGATGCTAGCTAGAAGCGGCCATGGAGGCGGGAAACAACCTCCCAAGGCTCTTTCTCTACCAGCCTAGAGGAGCTCCAGCTCACCAAATATTGCGGGGAATCTCCTCGTCCTGGCAATGAAGTGGTGTAGCCATTCTCTCCCCCCACTGCTATCCTTCGGGCTGTGCACTTCAACACCTCGAACGTGAGGCTCTGCTTGGTATGCACCGCCGCAGCTGGCGTTGATGTCCTGGAGGCCGCGCTCGATTGCTCATGTCAAGAAGAATATCTGCAGCTTCAATGCCAGCTGCAGTGCCGGCATCTCGTCGGTCTTTTTGGACGAGGAATTCGAGTGAGGAAGCTCGAGTGTCGACGATTCCTCCCAAATCGCCCTCTGGAACGACCTTCGTCTTTAAGTAAGAACAAGCGAGCACAACCCAAAAAGGAGTCGCTCGGACACCACGCAGAGGATCCGATAGAATCGGCGTGAAGCTACGCCATAACTCGTCTTTTAATCGTGGACTCAAGAAACATACCGCTCCGGCGGCCTGCTGTGGGATTGCATTGTCTCGATCCCGCATACATGTACCTGAGCGGCGAAGCTGCAAATGGGATATGAGTTGATCTTTAAAATGAGTTCATATTCAAGTTGGGACATCCAACCGAACTAAAGTACAATGCTGACCGCCCGGGGATACATGTAACATGTCATGTCTGATCGGCTAGAAAGAGCATTCTCAGCATGGAGAATCTTGTCACCTAGTATCCTTGAGCACTGTAAGAGTGCATCACAGACGTCGATGGCTTGTTAAACGGATACAGCCCGAAGTGGATTCATGAGGAAGCTGATGGAGAGCTTGTTCACGTAGCTTTTCCCGGTGACAGTGTTCGTCGTGGTTGGTGACCTCGTGGATCCAGCCATTGACTTTGCGTGCGACTTGCATAGGTCTCGGATCTGCCTAAACTTTTGGCAACCTGGCACACTGCAGCAACGACCTCCTCCATGGGCCAAACACACTCCCTTGTACTGCGAAAGTTTGTTGCAACCATCGACTGCACAGCGACGACCTCCACCATGTGCTACACAAAGGCCTCGATTCTGGGCGAGCTTCTGGCAGTGCCGAATATGACATCGAGCGCCTCCTCCATGGGCTTTACAAAGTCGAAGTGTCTGCGCCTTCTTGGTGCATTCGGCCACGCTGCACCGAGCCGCCTTACGACGAGTAGTGGTCGGCATCTCTGAGTAAAAGCTGAAATGAAGAGCCAGCAAGAAGGCTTGGTCATGTTTGCGCTACTTTTTACCCACAAGCGCAATCAGCTCTAGTGATCATGACGACCCAAGAATGAGGGTAGATAACTAGCAATAAACTTTTCAAGCTCTCAGCTCTACGACGGCAATCATGCTTTGTGGACTAGTATTGCCTATGATCTGTGCTTCGTTATGCGTAGCGCCGCATCATGCGCTGCGTTATGCCTGCGGAGAGACCATCCGATCACTTTGCTGCGCCTTACAGGACTTCCATCACGATCTCAAAGATTATCTACAGCGAGCTGCCCTAATCCGTGCAACAATCAAGGTGCACGATTACCATGACGAACTTGCAGTCGGCATGCTGCCGTCGGAGTGGATGCTCTCGACCGACCGAGGGAGTTTCCAGCTAAGGTTGGTCTTGTGTATATCGGTAGACGCCGTTGTTACCATTGGCATGTTGCCCTTGAATGCAGCTCGGTTGCATCTTCGATGAGGATGCCATCATTGAAACAGCACGCGTCCTGCACGCCACTCGCTCATGCCGCTATTTGTGCTCGAGACAAAGCTTCGGCTTCGTCACTTCCATCAAAATAGGTTGTGCTCACGGTTGAAACCCCTGCGTCGCCCTAGATTGTTCACTCGCAGCTCCTGCTAGTCGTCATTAGACCAAGCCCGCCTCAAGCGGATGCCTCGGGTGTTTGCGGCCAGCACATGAGCCTCAACAAAGTGTACGCGGCTAAAGCAGACGATGACGAAGGAATAACTCTTGCATCCACTGAAGACGGCACTCAATCCAGTTACCGACCACCTAGCTAGCAGTCAAAGCTGCCCCACGAATACCCCGAGAGCCATTCCATCGCCGACTGCGACGTAGTGTCCTGAACCAGTACAACCGCCTTTCGTGGACTACTCGGCAGACCATCAACGTTTCCGTCAGCCTTTTCGCGGTGCTGTACGTGTTCATCTCAGTTCCCTTCCGGATCGGGTTTCTATACAACCCTTTCGATGCCACATACGATGAACGGCATCAAGCTTCAAATTTACCTAAAAAAGGATTAATTGCGATAAGATTATTTATTATTTTTTATTAAAATGTTACAAAAAAAATCTTATTTAATTTTAGCACGAAAAGGTTTAAAAATTAATCAATATATTAAAGCTCACCTAAATATTTTTTTTTATTTCATACTTTTCGTATGTCAGTTCCATATTATGATCTTGATGTTTTTCTAGAATAAATTCCTTTCAAAATAAGGTAATGCTTGTAACTAATTTTTATATTCATTTAATTTTTCTGTTCCTCGATGTAATAATCCTATATGTGAATCAGATAGGCCCTTTTGAAGTAAAAGGATTCGAACCTTTGATTTTCCGTACCAAAAACGGAGGCCTTTTAGAATGGAATTAGCACAACCAGGTAATCAATTTTAATGGGAAACCATTAATTATATAATGTTGTAGTTACTGCACACAAAAATTAGAACCTAATCCTATAAACATATCTTTTGAAATATAACCAATAAAATTACGACCAAAAGCTAATAAACCTAAAGGAATTCCCATTTCTAAGGGAACATCGTGTGCATTTTTATAATATTTTTATATGCATTTGTTTCACTTAAAAACGCAAAAAATAATAAACGAGTTGAATAAAAAGCAGTAAAGAATGCACCAATTAGTACCTAACCAATAATGGACTTGGGAAATGAGTGTGTTCACCCCTATAGATGTGGTTACCGACTTGGTCGGCATTGTTGAGTTTGCTAGTTTTTATCGGTTGTGGAAGAACGCACTGACGCATAAGGAGGAAGGAAACAAAATTTGACAAGGATGTGAAGCTCATGCGTGCAACTCGAAGCGATTATAGAATCCAAACGTTTTGCTTCGAGCTAGGACCTCGATAGGGCTACGGCAGGGAAAGGCTAAGTGGACTTTAGCAAAGATCGGACGCACGTCAACAATGTACGATAATAGTGTGGACGACTGGAGTTGGGAGCAGTCTCGCTTGGCGAGGAACTGGGAGCTTGCCCTGGAGATATTCGCGCTTTTACCAATTGAGGCATTCCCGTTTGCCTTAGGCCTGTACGATGCTCTTCATGTAGCACAATGTAATAAGCTCTGTCGCGTCTACAAGCTACGGCGATATTTTACCAAGCTCAGCAAAATTTACTCGGATCGACCCTGGGTGCAGCATCTCTCCTCAACCGGCATTCGAAGCCTTGTACGAACAATCGGATTTTGCGCGGGGGCTTGTCATTGGGTTGCCTGTGGATATATGCTTATTGCACACGGGCAATGTAGTGTCTCACTTCACAAATGCGATCCTTACGTCAAGACAAGCTGGGTCGCTCGCGACCAACTCCATGGAACCACCGTTTCTCGAAAATATGGTCGTGCTCTGTATTGGGCATCACGATCGATGGTTTTATTGGGATATGACGATGTCACACCTGTTTCGAACGGCGAAACCATCTACGGCATTGTTGTTCAGCTCATTGGGCTATTAAGTTCATCTATGCTCGCGACTTTCCTGTTTATTTTTCGGTTTCGAAATGCTCGATATGCTGCGTATATTCAGTGCACGTGGACAGCGCTCGGGAGTACATGCACTCGAAAAATATTCCTCGAGCAATTCGCCACAAGGTGATGGCATATTTCACCTACACATGGGACACTCACCATGGTCTTGACAGTGAGGAGGCATTGCACCTGATGCCAAAACATCATCAGTCTAAAGTAATTGCCACACTGAAAGCCAGTCGTATCAAGCAGGTGAGCTTTTTAGCGAAGTAAAGTGTCGAGTTTATTAATTTGCTTGCACTCGCTCTCGAACGACGCGTGTACTCGCCTACCGATCACATTGTCGCGCCAAAATCAAGCGCACCAATGTTTTTTGTCATTCGTGGCAATGTACTGTTGACATCTCCAAATGGTTCAAATCCAAGGGAATGTCTGACTGGTGACGTCTTCGCTGAAATTTGCCCGCTTTTTCCCGAGCTGTTTGCGGAGAGAACGATTGCTAGGACTTTTTGTGATCTGTACGTTCTTACGAAAGCGAAATTCGACGATGTGATGAACCAATATTACAGCGGCAGTGAACCTGCAGTGCTGGATCAGATGGCTGAAACACTCGAACGTTACAATACCCAGCAACGCAAGACCCAAAAGATTTTGGGTAATGGCGGGTAGTCTCTACATGAGCTATCGTCGCATGAGTGATTACACCGCCGGGATTGCAACTAAAGACATCAATTGGAACTATCCGGACTCAGCTTTCACACGGTCTGGGATACGATGCGTTCGAAGTGCCGTACTATGCCGTTTTTGTCGCGATGCCCGAAGATGAAATCATGTTTGTCGATTCGTCTCCCATCACTGCTCGGTATGGCTGCACGATTCTGGCAGAGATCTTCTTTGGAGTTAATATTGTGCTTCAGGCTCGGTACTTGGCTTACCTCGACCCCGTGGCGATGCTGAACGTTGCAAAACCTTCACTCATCTTTGCAGCTTATCGAGCAAATGGCTTCTACCTTGACATGCTTGCGTGGGTACCTATCGGTTTGGTGCTTGAACCTTGTTCTGGGGGATGGTACGCGTGGTTCTTACGACTGTTACGCCTGCTTCGATTGCGCTTGCTCCCGTACTTGATTCGGGATCTGGCTGATGTGTATAGCCTAAGCTCGAAACTTCACCTATTTATCTCGTTGCTACTTGGTGTTACGTTGTTGTTGCACGTAGTAGGGAGTGAATGGTTTGAGACAGCGTGGATCCCACGAGAGACACAGACCTTTGCCCACCATGCTTCTGACATGCATGAAATCACACGCTCAGATTGCCTTCGTCACGCTACCCTTTTCGGAAATTGCTCCTGGATCAAGTTCGACTGTTATGGTAACGTCGGTGACGTATTCCCTGTTGAAGACAGCACGTCTTCGTATGAAGGTACTTTTGCCTATGTACGCGCCGTTTATTGGGCAGTCATTACTCTAAATGCAGTGGGGTACGGAGATATCGTAGCTTTTTCTACAGCAGAAAGCTACTTCGCTGCTGTGTGGATCTAGGTGGAATCATCAACTTTGGCGTGGTTGGAGCGATGTCAAGCACTATTGCAAATGCAATGGCAGCACGGCATCACCATATAGAGCTGCTAAATACTCTCAATAGCGTCATGGGGCGGCTGTCCATTTCAGAGAAACTAAGCGCTGAAATCCGCCGCTTTTACATTCACCATTTTACTGGCCGCAAACTCGCGTACGAAGCCCAGCTCTTATCAAACCTCCCAGATCAACTTTGCTACCAGATTTCATCGCTTTTGCACGCTGAGGCAGTACAAGCTGTTCGATTGTTTGATTCTGCCAGCGCAAAGTTTCTTAAAAAAATTACGGGCAAGTTCCGGCATCGTACATATGAGAACGGAGAAACCATTTTCCTTGAGGGAGATATTTGCCGTGAGTTCATAATGTTGCTGCGCGGAAGCAATGCCAACATATTTTTCCGCACGCGTAAGGTACCAGCACGAGCACTTCATGAAGACGATAGTTACGGGGTTTACGATTTTCTGCTTCGACGTGCTCATGCTGCTACTTTAACTGCAGCATCAACAGTTCACGCATCTGTAATGACTCGGGCGCAGTTTGATATCATTCAAGGAAATTTGAGGATGACTTACGGGATACGAAGGTAGAGGCGGAATCGCTCTACCTTGAGCAGCAAGGTTTACTACGCCGCGTCGTTCGGAATCTTGAAAGGCTTAAGCTCAAGCCGCACGTCCAACAAACACCCAGCCTTTTCTACCAGCAAGATGTTGTCGTAGTATACAACAGCAACCGAAAAAAGAGTAAGGATACTCGAGACGCATTCGCAACGCGTACTGCGTTCACTAACGTATGGAATGCCGGTATTACATTTTGGAACGTGTACAACGCTTTCTTCGTGATTTTTCGCATCGGCTTTCATTCGCATCTACATTTTTTTAGTGGAATAAATTTGTTCACATGGTTCACTGACTTGCTCGGTTGTATGTACTTCGTTATGGACATTTACTTGCGTTTATATTTCTTCGGATGCACGGAAGTTGCGGTGGAAAACCTTATTCATGGCAGGTGGGTAGACCGAGCCTATCGACGAAGCGAAGTTTAAGTGGGATGTTGTGGCTTCACTGCCAATTTACGTGCCAGCGTCTAGCACTTCTCTTGTTGTTAATGTATGCCGATTGCCACGTTTAATTAGTTGCCTTGATCTATGGGAGTATCTAGATGAGGTAACTGTGCAAGTGCAGCAACATTTTGCGTCACGCAATGTGTCAGCATATCTTAGCCCCGTCAAACTAATGCTTGTTCTCGTACTGGTAGCTCACTTTGTTGGTTGCATATTCCTGTGGATTTCGGAGCACGAATGTGAGAACAACGATAGCTGCTGGATGGCACACAATCATCCCAGGCGATGACATCTTGGTTGAGGGAACGCTCGGCAACACGTTGTGTACTTTGCGCACGGGGCTGGCTGCAGCCTTTTGGACAAAATCTGCTGCTAGCGTTGCAGTTTTGATGGAGAGTGCGCTTTTTGGAGAAGCAGCATTTTTCCTCCCGGATCAACGACGACGTGTAACCGTGCGTGCTACTACAACATGTGAGGTGATGTATGTTTCCAAGCGCGACTGGGAGGAGCTTTGGTCGCCCACAGGAGATCAATCTGATTTCCAAGTGCAAAAGTACGAACTGCATTCAAATTCTTGACTGGGTCAGCAACCGCCTACATCGGTACCAACAACGATGTATCCACGTTGCTAGTAAAACTAAACGCGAAATGTCGGCCCGTCAAGAACTAGCAAGTATTGGTACAGCTTCTACAAATGGAAAAAGACGACCTCGCATCAGCATCTCTCAGCTTCGAAGAAGCAGCACTAATCTACTGCTAATGGTTTCAGCTCCACCAGCTGTACCACTACTGCAGCAGCAACAACAACAACCTAATGTGAGGAGGTCCTTTATCTCTCCCGAAGTGCATGCTCTAGAGCAAAAACAAAATATCTCTTGGAAAAGACAGAGAAGTGTGCAAAACTTGTGCGTCCTGCCATTTCTGCGATGAAGTTGCGTAAACCAACCTTCACAGGTACAGGAAGATCTAGAAAAAGCATACTACGGATCCCCAGTTAGTTTTCCAACGATCGCTCCGTGCCGAGGTAACTGACAGAAAGACAAAAGAGTTTATTTGGCTTGTAAAGCGCATTGGCAAAATCTGGGATACAATTATGCTTTAGTGGCAACTTACCATGTCATCATTACCCCGTTCAAGCTGTGCTTCCCACATGAACTCACTGAGCTTAGCGCAACTACTTTGCGTACATGGGCTGGCTTTGAAGTATTTATTATGTATTATCCCTCCTGGGACATTGCGAACAAAATTAATGAAGCGTCATTTGTAGGACGCAGTGAGGATACGAAAGCGGCAAGATCAAAGCGACGAAGTCTTAGGCATGTTTTGGCGACAAATTTGGGGCTTGTTGTAGACATAGTAGCCGTCTTGCCGTTGGAGTTGCTACTGTTAGCAGGAAACGTGCGTGTATCACTTGAGGATGAAGTTGCAACTGAAATCGACTTGAATTGGTGGACCTACATGATGGATTTTGAGAATGACCGCATGCTGTTCGCATGGCGCATCGAACCTTTGTCGGAAGGGATACTGCAGTATATTATTCACGACTGCGTTGTCGATCTTAGCGAGCCGTTGGTTTCTTTCCTTCGTGCCTTAAAGTCATACCTCACCATGGCTCATTTCTTGGCCTGCCTTTGGTTTGCTACCAGCGACTACGGATTGCATCGATTCGGTACGTCTAGGCTCTCCACGTCGGGAATGCCCACATATATTCCATCCGTTGCTACAACCTCGCATCGAGAACGGACGAGACGTGCATTGTCAGAAACTACGTCTGACAACTTTCTTGAAGGACGAAAGTATCTGCGCTCTTGCAATTCTCGATGGAATGTATTACCACCTATTTTACGGAGATATTCTGCCTATGAACCGAGTAGAGCTGATGGTCGAGATTGCAATTACTCTATGGGCCATTTACATTTACGGTGCCCTCGTGGGAGCGCAGGGAAAGCTCTTAGACTCCAGTGCTAGGCGCGAAGCGAGCTTCGAGCAAAACCTGGGGGAGTTGCAGCTGTACTTGGTGCAAAACGATGTCCCGAAGATTCTCAAACGCCAAATTAAAGCCTACTACGCACATATTGTGACACCGCTCGCACAGCGACAAAGACTTTGCCGTGATTGAAGGAGCCTCTCGGGCTTTGCGTGAAGATGTTGTAGTGGCCACGTTGCAAAACTTTGCCGTTCGCGTAGAGGTTTTTTGTGCCCTGGAAGAATCATTCCTCCGTGCACTACTAGTATGCTTGCAGTATGTTATTTGCGCGAAGGGGGAAGACGTAGTTGTCGCTGGTGACGTGGACCGGAGTATGTTGCATGGTCGAGTTACGGTCAAGATCGGAGAATCGGAGACTCCTCGTGAGCGCGGCGAGTTTTCGGAGAGTTGTCATTGCTCTACGGCATCTCACGCCTCGAAACTTGTGTTGCAATGACAACAGCAGAGCTTTATCGTCTCGATCACGAGCCTTACGAGCGTGTATTAATTGATTTTCCGGAGTACCGCGTCCGGAACAAGCTAGCGTGGAGTACTGTGGTTTTCGATCGCATAGTGCTTGAGAAAACGATTCAAGGTGTGAAGAAGCAAGGCGCGAATGCGATTGTGCCTGTAAGTCAAATTCTCGTTTCCGTTAATGTCATTACTGCAGAAGAAGAGGCCACCAGTGTTGAAGCTGAGCTACCGCGCTCATATGTATTCTCTTCAATGGAAATGCTTGCGCGGTTGTACGCAGTGGATCCCCTTGAGGCAAAAGATCTTGTACTAAAATGCCGGAATGGCGCTCGCAAGCATGTAATAGCTCGCCAGTCTACTTCTGCTGCGCCACCTTTTGCCATCGTGCCTGCCCTGCGCATTGAAATGCCGAAGGAGCAGCATGAAAACCTCGTTCAGCACCTCTCACCTCGACCTGCAAAGCCGTTAAAGCTCGTGAAGAACGTGAAAAATTTATGGAATTTTATGAAAGAGTATCTGGTGCACCTAAGGCAACTTCAATTGACACTAATCACTCGTACCTAACGGAGTAAGTCGCCACGTAGAGAGACAGTAGTAATAAGCCACAGCAACTACAGCACAAGCCGCCGATGGCCTCGACGCCGACGCCGCCGACGCCCACGCGCGCGCGCAAGCGGCCGCGCGACTCGCTGGACGACGAGGACGAGGAGCACGCGCTGGACGCGATGCTGGTGGAGCTGGGCATCCCCGACAGCGGCTCCAAGAAGAAGAAGCAGGCGAAACAGGCGCCGAACGAGGTCATCGAGCTGCTGACGCCGCCGCGAGACACTTCGGCGGCGCGTCCATCCGTGGTGGACTTGACCACGTCACCGGCGTCGCCGAGCCCATCTCCCTCCACAACTGGCTACATTTCTACAGTACAGGAAGTTGAAGTGGTCGCACTGGACGACCAGGACGAGGTTTCCTTTTCGTCTTCTCCGTCGGCGTCGCCGCCGCCTTTTGTGTATTCGCCGCCACCGGCAGAATCGGTGGAATTTGCTGCTGAGAGCTCGTCGTCGCCGGAAATTTTGTCGCCGGACTTGCCGACGAACGTGAGGCGACAGGTTTTTCCGGAGGAGAGGGAGAACGGGCCGACGCGCGCCAGGAGACTGTCTGGCAGGTTGAGAGATTTGCATTCCGAGACCACGAGGAGTGGAGGAGCAGGCAAGAGGAGGAAAGAGCGTGACGCAACTGTGGAAGGAGAGAGTGAAGGGACTAGGACGACGACGTCGCCGGAAAGGTCCAGGATAGGAGCTTCGCCGTCTCGGCCGAGACCTACCAGTGCAGGAAGAAGCAATGGAGCGACAAGTGCTAATGGAGTGATAGCGGTTGTGCAGATGGAGCGGTCGCTGAACACGTCCCCGGCAGGAGACAGCATTCGTGAAGCACTGAAGAACCATGTGTACAATGGCAAACGCGTGCCATTCACAGTGGCGACAGCGCTGAATTGTATTATACCCGGAGTGATACGGTGGGAACGCAAAGAAGCTGGAACCTCCCATTTTTCATGTGCTATATATTACGAAGCAGACGCTTTTCTGGAGATGATGCAGCAGAAGAGCTACAAGGAGTTGGTAGCTACCGTGCGGTACCTTCAAACGCTGGTGCCGAAGCAGCAACAAAAAGCCAAAACATCTCGCCAACTTGAAGACGAGGAAGAGTCCAGCAAGTTTTTCGTCATTGTTAAAGGCATGGATCGCGCTCTTATCGAGCTGAAAAAGCAGCAGAAACAAAAGAAAAAGAGCCCAGCACCAAGTACCTCTCCTAGTCCTTCGATGATTTCTTTCGCGGACTTGCACGAGGTAGCATTTCAGTTGTTCATGGACGTTGGAGCTCATACGAAATTCACATGCGACCTCGAAGCAACAGCAAATTACGTCGCACTGCTTACTCGTGAGCTGGTGATTGCGTCTCGCGTGCGACTGTTCTGGAAGAGTTTTTGGAATTTGTGTCTCGGTATAAATCCTTTCGCGTTACCCGATCCGGTGGAACTGCTAGCGCATGTGCCAACGCATGGCTGCGAATGCTTCAAGTCATCCCAGGTGTAAGCGAGGACAAGGCGCAGTGCCTTTTAGACCATTTCCCCACGTTTGACAGTCTAATGCGTGCGTATCGCGATCCGAGATTATCCCTTGAGCAGAAAGAAAACCTTGTCGCTGATAAACTTTACGATGCGCGTATTCAGCGAGCTCTCTCCAAGCGCATTTACGCCGTCTTCTGTGAAGAGAATCCCGATGCCATAATTTAGCTGCGTGGGTATCATTTTAACAAGATCACAACGTACTCACGAGAAGAAAAGTGTACGTGCACGTCTATTAGTTGTATTGACCAAGTTAGTGTACTTATGCTGATGCAGATTCCACCAAGTTAGCATAAATCCCGTTCAGCTGCAGCAACTCCTGGTGCGTGCCCCCTGCTCCGCGATCTTACCGCCGCTCACCACGCAGATCTTGTCGGCGCGGCGGATGGTCGACAACCGGTGAGCGATGACGATGGTCGTGCAGCGCTTCAACGCCATCACCTTGTCCAGAGCCTCCTGCACCACCTTCTCTCTCTCCGAGTCCAGCGCGCTCGTGGCCTCGTCCAGCAGCAGAATGTTCGGATTCTTCAGGATGGCGCGCGCGATGGCGATGCGCTGGCTTCTGGCCGCCCGACAACTGCTCGCCCTTCATACCTACCTGCGTGTCGTAGCCGTCTGGGAACTGCGTGATGAAGTCGTGTGCGTTGGCCATTATCGCGGCCTCCTCGATCTCCTGCTGACTCGGCTGCTCGGCCAGACCGTACGCGATGTTTTCGGCGATGGTGCCGATGAAGAGCGTGGGCTCCTGTCCCACAAGGCCGATCTGACTACGCAGCCAGGCTAGGTTGAGTTGTGTCCATCCAGCAAGACTTCGCCAGCAACAGGGTCGTAGAAGCGCTCGATCAACGAGATGATAGTACTCTTGCCACCACCACTTGGTAGCGTTTGTGGCGAGGTCAGCCGTCAAACACTCGTGGCGTTTTCCTTCCTCATCAAAGAAGCCCACGTTTTGGCGGCACAGACCCTTAAAGTTGGTGTTACGAAGTCGTGAATTTGAAGCAGTAGACCTGCATGAATGTGAAGATGGCGACCACGGCCGCACCAACGAGATAAAGAATGCCGTACAGCTTCACATCATTGTACAGTGTGGTAAGGTGCGAGCTATCTCCAGAACTTTGGTACTGTCCATACTGCTCCGTCATGGACGTGATCACGACGCAGGCATTGCAATTCCTGCCACACATGTGCCGATAAGACCAATGATGAAGTAGTTCACTTCGAGTCGGTTGAGCCTCAGCATGTCCATCAGTCCAAACGGCTTTTTGTCCAAGAAATTCTTCTCCACTGCGCTTTCAGAGATATCAGTCCTGGCTGATACTCCACAAATTGCACGCGACAGCTTCGTACCAGCCAGCTCATTTTCTGCCTCACGTCTCTTGGCCTCCTGCTGCTCTTCCTGGGAGCGCAGCTCCTGAATGCGGTACATGTTGTGGTAAATACCATGCTCAATCTCCAGCAACTCCTCGTGCGTGCCGCTCTCCACGATGTGACCCTCGTTCAAAACAAGAATCTTGTCAGCGTGACGAATCGTGCTCAGACGGTGGGCAATCACCAGCGTCGTCATGCTCGTCGTCGCCATCAAGTTGTTCAAGGCAGCCTGCACGATCTTCTCACTCTCGTTGTCCAGCGCACTCGTGGCTTCGTCCAACACCAGAATGTCGGCTTGCGCACGATGGCACGTGCAATGGCGACGCGCTGCTTTTGGCCTTCAGACAACGACACACCCTTCTCGCCCACCAGCGTGTCGTAGTTCTCCGGCAGCGACATGATGAAGTTGTGTGCGTTCGACAGCTTGCACGCCTCGATGGCCTCCTCACGCGTCACGTTGTCGCCGCCCATGGCGATGTTCTCGAAGATCGTCGTGGCGAACAGCACGGGCTCCTGCGACACCATGCCGATCTGCGAGCGCAACCACTTCACGTTCAGCGTCACGGTCTGGCCGGGCTCGATGGTCACGTTGTAGTCGCGCAGGATCTGAGCTTCGGGTCGGCTCGGGTAGGTGAAGTTGACGTTGACAGCCTCGATGCGTCCCTCACAAGTGTCAGGGATGATGCCTTCGTCCTCCTTCTCGGCGTCGATGGCGCTGGCGGTATCGAGGATAGCGAATAGTTCCTCAGCAGCGCCGGCAGCCTTGGATACAGCGGTAACATTAGGTGAAATTTGAGCTAGTGAAGCAGTACCCATGAGTACGCCGAAGAATGCAGCAAAGACATCGCCAGGTGTTGTGTTACCCTTTGAAGCTTTCCAGCCACCGTACCAGAGTCCAATTGAATACATCACCCAAATACTAGCCAAGAACATGGCAAACACAGCGGAAGACATCTTGTGCAGCGCGATATTATCCTTCTCGGCCTCAAACACTTTCTTTTCAAATTTGCTGATTGCTTTGTGCTCTCCATTGAGCGACGCGACGGTGCGGATCGATCCCAGCGTCTCCTCCGCGACCGAGCTGGCCTCAGAATAGACCTTCTGAGCCCAGTCGGACTTGATCCGCATTGTCTTGATCAACCAGCTGAGCGAGATGGTCATGACAGGCATAACACATGCCATTACCAGTGTGATGTCCCAACCGCGCGCAAACCAATGATGATGATGAAACCACAACGAACTGTATCGTGAAGCGGAAAGTCCCCGAGTTTCTGTCCCATGCCATCTTTGATTCTCACGGTGTCGCCCGTCAACCGACTCGACAGCTGCAGGGCATCATTGGAATCGTACCAGCTGATGTCCATGTAGAGCATGTGCTTGAGCGCTTCACTGCGCAGCGCCTTCATCTGCCTCTCTGCACTGTAGTAGAATGCCACGAACGAAATGTAGTCCGTAAAAAGCATGAAGATGGCAATGTACAAATAGTCGAGTGCAGCGCTGTTCACAGTGTCCATATCCACGGGCGTCGTAGTAAAGCCCGTCAGCACGTTACCGAACACGATGGCATGAGCGGGAACAGTGCAATTGGCTCCCGTCGCAACGATACCAACTCCGAGCAAGAGTTTTTGTCGAAGGTGTCGCGTAGCGATACAGGTTGGCAAACTTGAAGGAAGTGGGTCCATCATGCACGATTTCGTCTCGCAGATTGGGCTCCTTGGGGTTGGAGCTGCTGGACTCGCTGCTGGTGCCCTCCTTCTTGGTGGTCGACGCCTTGGTTCTAATCATGGATTGAAGACTATCGCTGATTCCCGCTTTGGCCACATTTACGTCGATTGGGTTGAACAATCACAAGGATCAAGATCAGGGATTCGGATGTACTTACTACCCAGCTGGCGATAGATGTATGCTGAGGGTGGCTAAGCCTTGGATCGCATTGAGGTTGTATGTTCTCCCGCGACGGACAACTCCTTCAAGCGGGGCGACACCAGCACCCCTAAGACCTCTTCCTTTAAGCCCGTTTCCTTGATCATGCCATTCATGGTCTCTTTGATCGATCTCTGATATTGGCGATTAGCAAAGTCTTCGACATCACTTTTCCTTTTGAATCATGATTATATTTTTTTTACTTCGCTAAATAGACTTCCTTTGTCGCTTTCATTGCTGATGTCGCCGCCTTCAACGCTGATCTTGCTGATTTTGAGTTTGACCCCTTCACAGCCTTTTTAGCTTCCTCATAGCGCTTCTGAGCCTCCCCATATGCTTAAAAAGCTGCCTCTGAGTCATCGTGAAGTTTTAGCATATTATCGTGATCATACTCTCACTACTTCGACGCTTAATATCATGAGCAGATTTAAGGATCACCTCATTTTTTTTTTTCATTTGTATTTTTAAGTTGGCATCAAGGTTTTTTATTCGTTGCTGATTCAGTTTACCAATTCAGACGCCTCTTCATCAGTTGATGGAAATGGATATTGAACATTCTTGAACCGATCTATATCCTCAATTCCGTTAAGTAGTAGTGTAAAGGTATCCATCCATCTGATAGTTCTCATCAACCCCTTCCAAGCTTCACCAGATACTTCCTTATGCTTATCATATTTATCTACAGCCATGAAATTTAAAGGTTTGGAATCAGTTGGCTTATAAAAAATAGTACGTTGAATGATTTTTAATTTCATCTTTTGTTTTAACAACAGCTGTTAGTCTGAATGGGATTTCAATTCTCTTCGAATGCAGCTGCGTGTAGTAATCGTTTAATATCGTTTTAGCATCACTGTCCGCATTGCTCAGCTTTGGATTTAAAGCTTCACCAACTCCACCCAACACCCCATGCTGCGCTTCACCATCCCCTGGTATGAAATCCTTCGCGTCGATTTCCTCGTCATGCTTACCAATCACCTCTAACTCAAGTCCTCTGTCTCTGACCATATTGATAAATTATCGTAGCGACCGTAGCCAATTTACCTTCTTTGTGATCGCTGGCTTTGCTCTATTACTTTCTTTTCCATATACGTTAATTGAATTTCCATCAGCTCAAACATGTCCTGGTAGAACTTCTTGGAGGCGGCAGCAGCCCTAGCTTGCTCGGATGCGACCCGAGCGCGGAGCTCACCAATCTCGCGTGCTAAGTCCGTCGAAGCCTCGATGCGTGGAGTCGCAGCACCGACAACTTCGTCGAACGAGACCGCAGCAGCAACGCGACGCTCGAGATTTGAGTCTGGACGCACCGGTGGGCGAAGAAACAGTTGAACGATGAGTCGCGCCAGCGACGCCATGCGATGATCACCGGCATCGAGGACTCGCTCCGACGAGCTCTCGGACGAGTCTTCCAGCATGCCAGCAAGCATCTCCATCGTCATGCGATCCAGCGCAACACTCAAGACGCCATTCTGGACCGCTTGGGGCACTTCAGGCGGACGCGCGGCTAGTGAAGGCGGCGACGACTCGGTGGGAGCTGAAGGAGTCGTCGGGGACGACATCGACGAAGTTCCAGTCCCAGAAGACGTTATCTAGGCGAACGGGAGCCCACACACAGTTAGCAGACGACGTAAGCCACGTGCAAAAGGCGCAGGGACGACGTACCGGTCGGGAAGTAGCAGCTGGAGCGTCGCGCGCGATCGCGCGGAGCTCCGCAGACTGCGCGGACAACAGGCGCCGGGACGGGTCCGCCATGGGGCTAGCGCCGCAGAGCTCGACGACGCTCACCAGTCCGGAGGCTTGCGTAGCCTCGGGGGAGGTGTGGTGTCGGGAATCGCCGGCGGCGCGGAGCTACGGCGGCCGCGGCGGAGGCCAACGACGGCGGGTGCTTGGAGCTGAAGCGTGAGGTGTGAGGATAAGGCGGGCCGCTCATTGGCTGAGCGGAGTTCTCACATTTACCGGGGTACAGTGGCCGAAGCCTCGAACGCCGGTCAAGTCAGTATTCAGGGGGCCCCGGTCCGAACATAATATAACCTCGGCCGGGTACCCAATCCAGCCTAGTTTAGGTTCTTGGTGTTCAGCACCCAAATTAGGGACTGATCCCATCGACGCGTCTTTTCGGAAATAGCCAAGGTCGATGACGCCTCAAATCGTACTTATTCGAGCCGATCGACGACTCGTTGTCGAGTTGTCGGTGGCATAGTAGGAGCCAGTATTAGGCCTTTTACACTTGATATATTTGTATAGAATAGATAGGAGGGCATCAGATAGAGCCTACGGGCCAATAAACAGAACAGATTTTCCCCCCCACCTCAAGAGTCAAGTCCGGCTTCGGAACGTCTAGCTAGCGTAGCGCAGCGCCTGGATCCCCTCGGTAGGGTGGATTATGCCTGTCGGTGGACACGTCGTGTAGTGAGACGAGTGTTCATCCCTGGCAAGGCCAAGAGTGTGTGTGCCGAGTATTCGGAAGAGTCGGCAAAGAGTCGACCGGCGGTTAGCGCCGGTGACGTCTGTGTGCCTGTATATCAGACGGCAAGGAAGCCTCTGTATATAACTTCCCACCGAGATGAGGCCTCAGTGGCCTCGTTTACGGCTGTGACAAGCCTAGTACTCTTACAACTAAGGGACAGCGAGGTTTAAGAGAGAGAGAGAAGTGTGTGAGTGTGTGTGAAGCCGCATCCTAGTCGTCGCTCGTGACTAGTGGTGTGGTATTAGTTGGCTGGCCTATCGAAACCTCGGTGCACAGGGTCAACATCCAAACCGGTGACGGGAAGGACCTGGGGGCTTTCAGGTTTAACCCAACTCTTGCTGAACCTTCGGGTGAAGCGATTGTTGTGGAAGGGGACCCGTACACTCTCGGTCACGGGAATTGCGTGGACTTCTACACCACAATAAAGGCTCTTTAATAATTTACACACATGGTGTTCTTTTCCGCGAACGATAAATCCTTCTGGTTGCATCATATAAATTTCCTCGTCCAGAAATTCGTTAAGGAACGCTGTTTTCACGTCCATTTGATGAATTTCTAGATCTAGGAGTGCGGCAATTGTGAGTAGCAGTCGTAGTACTTCCATGCGAATCACAGGAGAAAATATCTTGTCATAGTCAATGCCATATTTTTGCAAGAATCCTTTAATAACTAGGCGAGCTTTGTAGCGATCAATGCTGCCATCTCCTTTGAATTTGACAACAAATACCCATCGGCATTGAAGTGCTCGCCTGCCCGTTGGTAATTTGGTAAGGACCCAGGTCTTGTTGCCCATTAGAGATTTGTATTTGGATTGTGCAGCTGACTTCTATTGAAGTGCTTCAGGCAGCTGCATGGCTTCTTTGTACGTTTTAGGCACAGAGATGTGTCTGATAGCCAAGAGTGTGTAAATATCATTTAGTTGTTCTTCTCTTTCTTTGATGTCCAGTGGATCATTGAGTAGGTATGAAGATGCACTAGTTGGTGGTATATTTTTCTGGGATTTGTGTTTCTTGTCCGAACGATTATCGTGAGCAGTAAGTACTGTTGCGCTCCGTTTGAGTAGCGAGGCTAGTGGAGGAAGTACCTGCGGTGTTGGTAGTGCAGGTGGCCTCTCTGTGGTTGAACTTAATACGCCCGAAGAAGTATTTTGTTCAAGAAATTCTAGTTTAGAAAATTCATTTTCTCGAAAAGTAACATCCCTGCTGTAGATGATTCGATTCTCGGTAGTGTCGAGTAGTCAATATCCTTTCTTATTCGTAGGTAGTCCAAGATACATGCATTTCCCGTGCTTCTAGTTTTGATCGATATAGCTCAGGGATGTGGGCGTACGCTGTACAGCAAAATACTTTGATATAGCTTGCCGATGGCTTTCGATTGAACCATTTTTTGTAAGGAGTATCTGAAGTCTTCATAGCAGTCGTACAAGTCCGACTTGCGTTTAATGATGTAAATGAACATATATCGTGAATAGTCATCGATAAAGGTTAGGAAGAATTGACATCCTGACAGCGTGGGGACTGGAAGTGGTCCGGCCATGTCAGTATGAACCTTTTATAGGGGAAATTTGGCCCTTCAACTGTACGTTTATTAAATACGCGACCCCGAGGACGATCCTGCACGCGCCACCAGGCGTGGCCTGCACGGGTCAACCCTCCCTGCGAACGTGGGCGCTGAGGCCAGGCGATATATCGCCCAGCCTCGACTCGTCCACGTTGAAGTTGTCACCGATCGGATCGGTAGCAGTAATCCGACGCATAAACACTAATGCCGTGCTATTTTTCTTTGATCAAAGGCAGCCAGCAGCGAAAGTAGAAGCTGCCTGCCGTTTTGTGTGGCGACACTTCTCTCTCCCATGTCGCCGGGAAGTGCCGGTCTCCCGCGGCCCATTCCCTCGACAACCGCGTGTCCCTAGTCTCGTTTCGCTCTCTCTCGCAGCGGGGATCGGCAAGGGTGCGTGCCTCGGGCCGCCGCGACGCACCGATGAATTTCGGATGACTCACTCCAGAGGCGGTGCATGGCGGCACCGATGCGCCTGGTCCCGTAATCCGGCGCATAAGCGCTCGCGCTAGTCCAATCACAGCGCGTCCATCGTGCGCACAGCCAATCACCGACAAGTTGAAGTTGTCCCCAAAGTCTCTCGCCCCGCACTCCACTTCGCCGCCGCCGCCACTCTCCAATCTGCCGGCCCGCGCGCAAGTCCCAGTCGCCATGTCCAAGGAGGAGGACAAGGTGAAGCTGCTGCAGCCCGAGGCCGACGGCGGCAAGGCCGTGCCCGATGTCTACCGCTCGCTCAACTTCCGCAGCCTGCAGGACCCGTACTCGCACGGCGGCGACACCATGGCCAGTCGCTACTCGACGCTGCGCGCCGACGACCTGGAGTCCATGCTCAACGGCGGGCTCGAGCGCTTCTACAAGAAGTACGACCACCTGTCCCGCAAGGTGAACATCCAGCTGCCCACCCCCGAGGTGCGCTTCGAGAACCTGTCCTTCACGGTGCAGGTGCCGGCCGCCGCCGAGGACCACGGCACGGTGGGCTCCCATCTGCGGGGCATCTTCACGCCCTGGAAGCGGCCGGCCGTGGTCACCAAGCACGCGCTGCACCCCATGAGCGGCATCATCAAGCCGGGCTCGCTCACCCTCATCCTGGCCAACCCCGGCTCAGGCAAGTCCACGTTCCTCAAGGCGCTGGCCGGCAAGCTCAAGAACAGCTCCAAGACGAAGCTCGGGGGCGAAGTCCTGTACTCCGGACTGAGGGGTGACGAGATCGACCTCATCAAGCTGGCCGGCATGGTGGACCAGACGGACAACCACATCGCCACGCTCACGGTGAGGGAGACCTTCAAGTTCGCCGACATGTGTGTTAACGGCCGGCCGGAAGACCAGCCCGAGGAGATGAGGGACATCGCCGCACTGAGAACGGAGCTCTTCATCCAGATCTTGGGCATGGAAGAGTGCGCCGACACGGTGGTGGGCGATGCACTGCTGCGTGGTGTGAGTGGCGGTGAGCGCAAACGTGTGACCATTGGAGAGGTGCTGGTCGGCGGCCAAAGTCTGTTCCTGTGTGACGAGATCTCTACCGGTCTCGACAGTGCTGCCACCTTCGACATCATCAAGTCGTTGCGTACGTGGTGCAAGACGCTGGGTGGATCGGCGGTGGTTGCCCTGCTGCAGCCGACACCCGAGGTGGTGGAGATGTTCGACGACATCTTGATGATAAACGAGGGACACATGGCATACCATGGACCGAGGACCGAGATCCTGGACTACTTTGAAGGACACGGCTTCACGTGCCCTCCTCGTGTTGACCCAGCCGATTTCTTGATTGAGGTTACTTCTGGTCGCGGACACCGCTACGCTAATGGGAGTATTCCAACCAAGGAGCTGACTGTATCATCCGAGGACTTCAGCAACCTGTTCTGCCAGTCGAGGATCTACCGCAAGACTCATGAGGCGATCAGCAAGGGGTTCAACGAGCACCAGTTTGAGAGTGCTGAGGATTTCAAGAAGGCCAGGAGTGTCGCGAACTTGGCTCGGTCGAAGGAGAAATCAGAGTTCGGCCTGGCCTTCTGGCCCAGCACCATGTTGCTGTTCAACCGGCAAAAGCTGGTGTGGCTGCGCGACCCACCGCTGTTGTGGGGAAAGTTGTTTGAGGGCTTGGTTATCGGTCTTGTCATGGGCATGCTTTACTACGATGTCAATTCGACATATTATTTACGCATGATCTTCTTCAGCATTGCACTCTTTCAGCGTCAGGCTTGGCAACAGATCACCATCTCGTTCGAACTGCGTAAGGTGTTTTACAAACAGCGCCCGCGCAATTTCTTCCGCACGTCGTCATACGCCATTGCGGAGAGTGTGGTGCAGATTCCTGTGAACATGGCCGTCTCGTTCGTTTTGGGCACGTTCTTCTACTTCATGAGTGGGCTGACCCGGACGTTCGAGAAGTACATCGTCTTTTACTTGGTTCTCCTTGCTTTCCAGCACGCTATCAGCGCGTATATGACGATGTTGAGTGCGCTTTCACCCAGCATCACAATTGGGCAAGCTCTGGCAGCTATCTCAGTGAGCTTCTTCTTGCTGTTTTCGGGTAACATCATCCTGGCGGACTTAATCCCGGACTACTGGATCTGGATGTACTGGTTCTCGCCAATCTCGTGGGCGCTGCGCAGCAACATGCTGTCGGAGTTCTCGAGCGATCGCTACTCACCCGCCGTGAGCAAAGCTCAGCTCGAGAGCTTTTCGATCAAGCAAGGCACTGGATACATTGGGTTCGGTATTGCAGTGCTAGTCGTCTACTACTTCGCCTTCACGAGTTTCAACGCTTTGGCTCTGCACTACATCCGTTATGAGAAGTTCAAGGGTGTGAGTGCGAAGGCCATGAAGCAGGAGGAAGAGGCTCATAACGTGTATGTTGAGGTGAGCACCCCCACTTCAGGACAACAATTGATCGGGTCGACTAAGGCGAAGGGTGGAGGTCTTCCGTTTACGCCTTCGAACCTGTGCATTAAGGACCTGGACTACTACGTGGCGCTGCCGTCAGGAGAGGAGAGGCAGTTGTTGCGGAAGATCACTGCTCATTTTGAACCTGGTCGCATGGTTGCCTTGATGGGAGCCACAGGTGCTGGCAAAACAACACTGATGGACGTGATTGCTGGCCGTAAGACCGGTGGCCGCATTGTTGGTGACATCTACGTGAATGGTGAGTTGAAGGACCCTTCGATCTTCAGTCGGATCACGGCGTATTGCGAGCAGATGGATATCCACTCAGAGGCTGCATCAATCTACGAGGCATTGGTGTTCTCAGCAAAGCTGCGGCTGCCTCCCACATTCACTGAAGAGGAACGCATGAACTTAGTTCACGAAACGCTGGAGTTGCTGGAACTTACGCCTATTGCAGGTGAGATGGTGGGTAGTTTGTCTGTGGAGCAGAAAAAACGAGTTACTATTGGTGTGGAGGTAGTCGCAAACCCAAGTATTTTGTTCTTGGATGAGCCGACCAGTGGTTTGGATGCACGCTCAGCCCTGATTGTAATGCGAGGCGTGCATTCAATTGCTCGCACTGGACGCACAGTGTTGTGTACGATTCACCAGCCTAGCATTTCGATCTTTGAGCTGTTCGATGGTCTGCTTCTGCTGCAAAAGGGCGGATACACCGCCTACTTCGGAGACTTGGGCGAGGATTCAGTAAAAATGCTAGAATACTTTGCGTCAATCCCTGGCACAGAGGAGATCCGTCCGCAATACAACCCGGCCACGTACATGCTAGAGGTGATCGGAGCTGGTATTGGCCGTGATGTGAAGGACTATTCGGTGGAGTATGCCAATAGTCCTCTTTGTGCGAAAAATCGCGAAAGAACGCTAGAGCTGTGCGAGGTGTCAAACGATTTTGTACGTCACTCGACACTGAACTACCGACCGATTGCTACGCGGTTTTGGAACCAACTATGCGAGCTTACCAAGAAGCAGCGTCTGACGTACTGGCGCAACCCGCAGTACAACTTCATGCGTTTGTTCCTGTTCCCGATTTTTGCCATCATATTTGGAACGACGTTCTACCAGTTGTCGGCAGGCAGTGTGAAGAAGATCAACTCGCACATCGGTCTCATTTACAACAGTATGGATTTTATTGGCGTAACAAATCTCATGACGGTGATTGAGGTGACGTGTGCTGAACGCGCCGTGTTCTACCGGGAGCGCATGTCGAACTACTACAGTCCGCTGCCATACAGTTTATCGTTGTGGTTTGCGGAGATCCCGTACTTGATCGTGGTGATTATTTTGTTCGTGACAATCGAGTACTGGCTGGTGGGCTGGAGTGACAACGCTGGGGATTTCTTCTTTTTCCTACTGGTCTTCTACCTGTACACGTCGGCATGCACGTACATTGGTCAGTGGATGTCTGCATTGATGCCGAACGAGAAGGTGGCGAACGTGGCTGTGGGTGCGATCTCATGTCTGCTGAATTTGTTCTCGGGTTACCTCTTACCGCGTACAGCCATGAAGGCGGGCTACAAGTGGTTCACTTATCTGATGCCGTCGAGCTACTCTCTCGCAGCACTAGTGGGTGTTCAGTTTGGTGATAACCAGGATATGATTGCTGTGACGTCTGGCAACACGACGATGAACATGACGGTGGCCACGTACATCGAGAATATCTACGACTTCCGCCCGGAACGCAAGTACAATTTTATGGTGGGTCTCATTGTAATTTGGGTAGTGGTGCAACTAGCCATTTACCTGACGTTCAAGTACGTGAGCCATCTGAAGCGGTAAGCGACTGCGTGAATCCGAAGAAGACTAAGTGGTGTGATTCAGCTAGTTATCCACTCGCATGCGTTTGCATGACTTGACGTCATTCACTACTTTTATACAATAGTGCTTTGCTTTCTATTACAGTTTGTGAGCTAGTATCATCATGGATGGCTACACTAATCGTCCAGGTGAGGGGACAAGAGTCCTGGAGGCCATTCTTCAAATATTTCCATGTTAGATCTCGTGTTAGTTTGGCTCGAACTACACTTGAGAATGGTTGGCTGTGGAATTTCGATGACTCACTCGTTGGGTGGCAAGAAAACAGCCAGCGCAGAGAAGGTGCGGGATGTACATGCGCAAGTAAACACCGCCTAGAGTGTTACGTCGCTGCGGGCGCTTGCGGACCGAGCACCTCGGGATGCCTTAGCGGGAAGGCTCTGGACGAGATCACAAGCGATGGGGTGGCGGAAGGGCTGATTGCTACAGTACTTTAAACTCAATGAGGCCAGAAGTGTATGCATGTTCAAGGCTGGACCAACTCACTTTAATGTTGTGGTTACACTAAAACTAAAGTATACGAACCAATAAAAACGATGCTACTGCTACCTCAGGCAAAGACGGCCCGTGGACCTCTCACCTTTGTTATGTCACTCGGTTGTTTGCTGCAGCTGACGATCTCCATGGGATTCCCCTCAGCCGGTCGAGTGCAGGACACCAAGTCCACGTTGACGCCTGACTGGGGTCCTCGAAGACCAGGGTATTTCAAAGACCCACACCGTCGCTTCGGCGACAACTCGCCACCACGAGCGAGGGCATCAACGTCATCCAGATGTAGCACTCCATTCCAGAAACGGAAGTCGTCCAGTAGTCCATAAAAGCCGTACCATCCGACGAAATCTGGATGTGGAAAGTTTCCTCCCCCGGCCGTGACGTATCCTGTACCAACCTGCTCGTGAAGGAGCTGGTGCCATTCACGATGAAGGGCTCCAGTTGCCGATGATACCTCCTTACCATTAACATACACGATTTGGTGTTGGCGGTCTCGATCGTACGTCAGTGCCAAGTGATACCAGCGATGATACTCCAAGTCCTTCGTGACAGCCATCTTGTCATTAAGCACAGAGCAGTACAAGCTGCGCGTCGAGTCCACAACAATGAATTGCTGGTGGTACTTGGGCCAATTGCTACTATCACGTTCTTCCGACTGTAGCCCGAAGATGATTCCACCTGTGTACAGCCCTAGTTTCTCCCCGGGAAGAAGGCAGAACCACAGGTCAAAGCTGAAGCTCTCAGTGTGAAGTGCTCGTAACGTGAAGCGTCGCCACCGGAACCGCCCCCACTCCGTGGGAGGTGGGTATTCAATGCAGGCGTACGACGCCTGCGCCAACTCATCGACATCATCCTTGCCTAGTCCTTGAAAGAGCATGGACTTCGCTAGCACGTAGCGTCGCCTCCACGTGTGCAGCAAGTGCTGCTGGTTCTCGGGGATGACACCATGCACTAGTCGTTTATGCCACAAACGTCCGTCCGACAGCAAACGCATCCACCACGTGCCCGCGTGCGACAGCTGGAAGGCATCAAAGCCGGACAGGTAGCTGCAAACAGCCTCCACGATCTCTGCCGGGAGCTCTTCCAATCGCATCAATCCAAACAGAGTGAATGACAGGGAGATTTTTGAAGAATGGCGGGGTCAGCGCGACCCCGAGGACGATCCTGCACGCGCCACCAGGCGTGGCCTGCACGGGTCAACCCTCCCTGCGAACGTGGGCGCCAAAGCCAGGCGATATATCGCCCAGCCTCGACTCGTCCACGTTGAAGTTGTCACTGATCGGATCGGTGGCAGTAATCCGACGCATAAACACTTTTGGTGCGGGACGCTGGCACCAGAAAGCAGCGGCAACTACTATAGTACACGTACTCCTCTAAAAAGACTACTAACGCGATCATGTAGGTCACAGGGAGCGGGAGGACTGGCCTGCCGGAAGAAAGGATCGGATGGCTCGACGGCCGAGCCTATGCTGCACTCGCCTGTGCATCGAAGCTTGCACCTCGGTCAACAAGACGAGCGGTTCGGGAAGCCCAGCTCGTGCTAGAACGTGCATGACTTCGAGCTCGTCGTCTGGTCTCTGCGGGACCATCGGCACCGCAATGACCACCGCTCAGAGGACCCGCCGACGAGGGACACTGCAGTTGGCGAGAGCCACCCGCTCGATACCCGCGGCAACAGCTTACTTAGAAGTGTTGTAGTACTAGTACTCTCGTATTAGTTCGAAGACACCAGTATGTACTCGGTTTTTCTTTCAAAGGCAGCCAGCAGCGAAAGTAGAAGCTGCCTGCCGTTTTGTGTGGCGACACTTCTCTCTCCCATGTCGCCGGGAAGTGCCGGCCTCCCGCGGCCCATTCCCTCGACAACCGCGTGTCCCTAGTCTCGTTTCGCTCTCTCTCGCAGCGGAGATCGGCAAGGGTGCGTGCCTCGGGCCCCTTGCGTCCGCCGCGACGCACCGATGAATTTCGGATGACTCACTCCAGAGGCGGTGCATGGCGGCACCGATGCGCCTGGTCCCGTAATCCGGCGCATAAGCGCTCGCGCTGGTCCAATCACAGCGCGTCCATCGTGCGCACAGCCAATCACCGACAAGTTGAAGTTGTCCCCAAAGTCTCTCGCCCCGCACTCCTCTTCGCCGCCGCCGCCACTCTTCAATCTGCCGGCCCGCGCGCAAGTCCCAGTCGCCATGTCCAAGGAGGAGGACAAGATGAAGCTGCTTGCACCGACGGCGGCGATGATAGTATCGTCATTTACGTGTTTTGATTGGTTGTTTTTATTGAAGCTGCTGTGCTGTGTTATATCGCCATCTTACCACGCCGTTCGTAGTCTGAAGGCACCACGCTGTTACTTCTGCACTTAACTTGCCTAAATCATCATTGCGCCTAGCTGGTTAACTCTCGTTCGCTAAAGTGCCTGTTCGTGACGTAGCCGAGCCCCACATTCGCAGATGCTGCTATCAATTAGCTTGTACCGGTAATGCAGACCCCATGCAAACACAGCCAACGTAAGACTGGTACAGCCATTCCATAGAATGGAAATGCGCTGATCCGGCAGCGTGCGCGGTCGCGCACGATGGCTGGGCGTTCAGTTCCGGTGATATTCACTCCAGACGTGCGCAAAGATGAGGGAGGGTCGACAACTGGTCGCTTCATCGCCTGACCTTGATGCAGCTGGAGCGACACAAAAACGCAGTATGGCAGATTAATGTTCACGAACCTCTCCCAATGGACATATAGTGGTGTGATGGAAACGCTCTCGCGCCACCGCCCACTTGAGCCCTATAAAGGCCAGAAAGCGAGCTCACTTTAAAAAGAGGCCCCGCTTTCTCACAACGCACCAGTGCCGCCATTGGGTAGCTGCCCCCTGACTGCAGGCTGAAGCTTCTAGACTCATGCGCCAACTCTTGTTGCTGCTAGAGCTCGCATTTACGCTCTACGCAGTCATTTGGATCGAAGTCACAGCGACCACATACTCGGTGACGATTCATCATGCCGACACAGACACATCGTGCAGCACTACGCCGTACAGGATCGAAGTGTGGGAGAATGCTGACTGCACCGAAGCCGACTGCGCTGCTTCGGTTAATGGTCTGTACGATGGCGTGGCCTCCACGATCTGCACGAAAGACTACCAGAATGAAGTATGGAAGAGATTCGGCAGCTCCGTGTATCTCCTGCAAGTCGTGTATCATGACGATGTGTGCTCGAACTTCGCATATGCTCGAGCATACATTGCCAATGGGAAATGCGAGGTTGGTTCTAACTCCAATTGGTTCACCGCAACCATCGAATCCAACGGATCCGCGACGTTGCGCTACTTTACGTCGGAACCGTGCTCGCTGGATGACCTCTTCTTGAGCACCGAACGCGCCACCAAGGAGACTCTGGATAGCAACGCTTGCGATCCTAATGAATCTCAATGGTTCACTAACAAAGGCAACACAGCGGCACCACTAGCAAGCACCACAACTTCTGCAGGGAGTAGCAGCACCGGCACAACCGATACGACGGATGCGACGGGTAATACAGCAACAGACACCACATCAACGGATACAACCGCGACAGGTACCTCCCATACCAACGACGCAGCTACCAGTCCGAGTACTTCAACAACAGAGAGCAACTCTTCTTCGTCAGGAAGTGGTGATTCAGGTTTGAGTATCGGGGCGATAGCTGGCATCGTGATTGGTGGCGTTGTGGCCATTGCCACTGTGTACGCCATCATCTTCCATCGAGATCGGCCGATCGCGATCACTTGCTTTTCCGCTTCGGTTGCCTAAACTAATAAATGCTGTACTGTATCGCCCTGCATGCGTTTCTTGCTAACCACCCGAGCGACTTGCTTCCGTTTTAGATCTTCGGACGTTTTGAATCATGACTGGCGTCTATTCATGGTTTTAACCGCCTGTGTTGGCTCGTTCCAAAACCATTCTCCCCCAGACGCTATTACAGCTAGTGCATTACCTATGCAACAACTTTCTGTGTCCGTGGATCTCTCTTCCTACTTTAAGTGCTGTGCTGTTCGATTGTGCGTTGGACGAAGCTCTTCAGTCGCAGCGCAACGAAGAGATCAGCCGACGCACTTGTCTTCTAACGTAGAGATCGATAGTTATCGTGTCACTGGGCTTAAGTCAGAAGCATTTGCCCAGAATGGTCTTCGCTCTTGGCTGTGGCGCTGATGCGGCAAGTAACGCCGCACAAGTATAGGAGCCTGTGGTGTGGTGTGGTCGCTGGAAACGGTCTGCAGTCAAGTTGGCAATAATAGCCGCCATACCGCATCAAGCGAGTCGAGCGGTGTCCAGATTCGTGACGCAGCGCGCGCCTTTGCCGCTCGCCTGCGGACAGACGAATGCTCACAGGTACGTGGCCGCCTTACCACATGATCCCGAAGGAATTTCCTTCCAAGTTCCGGTGGTCGGTTTCAAGATCGACTCTGAGAGGTCTCGTCCTCAACGTGTCCAGTCTGAACTGCCGCAAAAATGCCTTGCATTTGAAACAAGAGGGGGCGGTTCCTTGGACACAGACTAGTCTATTCTCGAATCCATTTGATTTAACAGGTGCGTCGTCCACTCGCAAAATGGCTACATGCTCACCAAGCAGAAAAGCGACAAGGAGACGCACTGCTTCAGTATGCCTACGAAGTCGCAGCTGGTCCGCAGCACGCGCCCACACACCGGTGGTTGCGGCCAGGAGCGTGGCATTTGCCAACTTTCAGCGTCCCAACCACCCAGTCGAGCCATGTCGCCGCCGCCGCCGCCGCGCTCGCTCGCCGAGTTGCTCGAGCACCTGCACCTGGAGAGCAGCCAGCCCCCGGACCAGTGCAGCTTCGCCTGGCTGCACCGACGCTCGCAGCACACGCAGCATCCGCTGGTGCAGTTTGATTTTTCCAAGACGCACTGCACACTGCGGATTGTGCCCAAGAGGAAGCGGAGGAAAGCGCCTGAGGAAGAGCGCCGCCGCAAGACAGCCAACCCGGAGAAGACCGCGTCGACAGGCAGCAGTGGCAGCAGCTCTGAGGAAGGTGAGAAGCCTGGAGACCCCATTTTCATGAAGCTCAAGTGGGAGGAGGTGCTGGGTGCCCACTTGCAGACGGCATGCGGGCAGCCGCTGTGCCGGCGGTCTGTCGTCCCGCGGCGAGTCTACATGCTCGCGCTGTACGCGTGTCCTCCGGACGGATTATTAGGCGACGGGGCCCAGCACCACCACCACCACCTGCACCACCACAAAGACGACCTGCCCACGACGCGCAGCCTGCGTGAGTGGACTTTTCGATTCTATGGCGACGAAATCGAGCGAGTGACTCAGCTACACCACGCTCTCAACAAGTGGGCCGACCCTCGGAGAGACATTCTAGAGGATATCCACGACCAGACCCTGTTCAAACCTGAAGAGGCTATCTCCGGGCCTTTGCGGAAGTTTCGCGTGCTTATCGATCCGAACGAAGGATCGGGCTGGAGTCTGCGCAAATATGAACAGTTTGTGGCGCCCATGTTCCGGGTTGCAAACATTGATACGACCTTGGAAATCACGGCCGAGTGCAGCCGAATTCGTGAAGTTGCCAAGCAGCTCCCACTTGATCGTTTTGAATGTGTTGCCATCGCAGGTGGTGACAGCTACCTACACGAATGTGAGTGACAGCACTTTGAAGCTATTGCACTACAATTTCTCATTACCCACATATTTTATGTGTTATTCGCAGTTATTCAAGGACTCATGGCACGTCCAGACTGGAAGCAAGCAATCCGACAGCCTCTAGGCATTTTGCCTATTGACAGCGGGTCGGCAAATGGTCTTGCAGCCTCCGTTGCCCACCACAGTCACGAAAACCTGGATTTGGTCAACGCAGCTTTTGCATTGATCAAAGGCCGACCGCAAGACCTCGACATCACTTCTGTCAGTAACGGAACTGAGACGCGCTACTCGTTCCTCAAACTCGAGTGGGCCTTGTCGAAGGAAGATCAATCTGCCCTACCACCTCACGCTGCGTCTGGTATTCTAGGAGACCTTCGATACTCCATGTCTCTGAGGCGGCAGATTGCTCGCACTCCAGCTTTTTCGGGTAGGATCTGGTACCTGCGTCAGGATGCTGACGTACACCAACCTGCTAAATATTTCCAGGAGCACTCGAGTGAGGAGAGTGAATCGGAGGAGGCTCCGGGCCAAGATTTATTCACTGATCTCGGTCGAGGAAAGTGGACAGAGCTACAGGGGCCATTCAGGAGTGCGTGGGTCACAAATGCCAGTCACGCAACACCTTCAGCATTCGTTGCTCCTGGCGCACAGCTAGACGACGGTTATACTTACATCACGGTTATTGACGGCACCCATCCACGCAGCGAGGTGTGGCGCATGTTGTTCTCACTTGAGACTGGCCGGCACCTCAAGCGACCTGCAGTGCAACAAATCGGTACGAGGGCACTCAAGTTACAACCTGCGCGTGCCTCCGATAGACTATGCGTCGACGGGTACCCAATGTCTGGGCCGTCATTGGTTGCTCAGGTACATCGAGGCTTGGCTCGGATCGTAGCGCTGCCACGTCAACGCCAGCGGCAGTGAATCAGCTTAGCTTGGTAGATGAACAGATAATAGAGTAGCATTGTTTGTACAATTCGATTGTGTGTGTTTTTTTTTTCTAAAAAAGCACTCAGTTAGCATCAGATCATTAAAATCCTGTTCTCTTATGAAGTGCCTGGTTAAAGTGCTGTGATAAAGCTCCGATCCACCTTTCTAAAGACCAATATTCTGCATGGCTCAAACGTAGTCTTGATTTTGCAGTACAGAATATCAATTCACAGTTTTTCTGAAGTCACTCAAACAAAATTCATTATTGCGTTGACTTTGTCGTTGCTGTTTCTTTCATAGCTACGAACGCAGGAAAAACAGACCCATCAGTCTTGAAAACTTACAAAACACCAGCATGTGAACAGCTAAAACTCGATCACAGAAGCCAGTCGTGGTCGACCGTGCCACCAGACGGAGGTGTGAAGTCCACGTGGGTGCTGCTTCCACTTGCAGGGACATTAACAGTCGAAGTATTGTGGTACTCGCCGTCGAGGAGAGAACCAGCGAGCACGTCCTGAACGCTCAACTCCGTTGCCCAGCTTTAAACTGAAGGAGTCACCGTGTCCGGTGTAAACGTAGTAGCGGTCTCGAGTCTCCGATGCCAGAACGGAAATGTATCGGGTACTGTCGAATGCATTGACAGCGACGTCTGTGTATCCCGTTGGGCTGGATAGTAGATGGCGCGCCGGCTCACGCAGCTCGAGTTGGTCGATAGTAGTGTTTTCAAGCGGCTTGGTAGCGTACTGAGCTTGCTGTCCAGCTTAAAAAAAAACAGTCTTTTCTCCACGAACTTGAGGCATTCTCTCCCGACGACGGAGAGTAGTAGTCGCTTTCACGGAGCAGGTCCGAGGCAGGCTCGTACATTTGCCACACACTGTTGGCGCCGTACGTGTATCCTGCAGCCCCACCGTATACGCCGTTGTAGAGACCCGTACGCACATTCCAAATCATCGCGTTGGTCTCTTTCAGGTCGTAGTGGGCACCGTCGTAGTGGTTTTCAAGATCTAGCACGGGACCGGTAAAACCATCACGCATTGCAGCAATCTGCTCATAGTTCTTGGTAGAGTCCCAGGTGGCATACGGTGTAAACCCACCAAGAACTTCAGGAACGGCGTGGCCAGACTGCACCGCATCGATGGAGACACGATCCTCCTCCTTCGGGAATTGTAGGTGACCGTAAGCTTGGGAGTTTGCTCAGGTCTCACGATGTTGCCGGCCGTAGGGTGGAACAGAATAACAGGTTTGCATTTCGGCATCTCGCACACCCGAGCGCATGCTTACCCAGAGGTGGGTAGTGTATTCGACAAGTCCAAGGAGGGTAGCAGGGTCCACGGTTGGGCTCGCGGCGTACGAAATCATTGCCGCCGCCGTGTTACGGACCCAGAGGCAGTTCGTGTCGCCACCAAGAAGCTTTGGAATTCCTGGGTAGCGCTGACCAAGGTAGTTGCCCCACGCGTACGCAGTCGAGTCGTTGAATAGAGGCTCCTTCGTGCCATGCCACGCTCCACTGACCCAGTTGTTCCACGCAGGAACCAGAGCAATGAGGATGCCATAGCTAGCGGCGCGGTCCACTGTCCAGTCGACCAACTCGAAGAAGGCCTCATTCGGCTGCGTTGGGTCTGAGTTATTGAACGGTAGATCACCGTAAGAGTTTTCCCGAGTGGTTTCATTGTACGCAGAGACCACAACAGACAGCACGACGTTGTAGCCCTGCTCAGCGCGAGTCTTGAGGTAGAAGTCGATGGAGGTCTTGTTGAGACGGTGCATCAACTCCCAGGCCGTGTCGGCCTTCCAGAAGAACGGTTCTTGGGAGGTGGTGCGATAGAGGTATCTCCCATAGCGAGGTGCGGTAATGGCGAGGTCGTGCCATGACGGGTCTTCCCGGGCAGAACTGGTCAAGCCGACCAACGCGAGAAGACTAGCGAGCACCGAATGGAACTTCATCGGTGTAGTGAACGAAGGCAGACGAGCTGACTGCTGTTCAAGGCAAAACCAAGTATGAGTTCGGATCTGAGCACGCTATCTAGCGTTATCGTGCTGATCTCGTTGCCACTGGAAGGCCGCTTCGAGGGAAGTGTAGTAAAGGAAGTGCGGCTTCGTCCCCGTCTTCTTTCGCGCAGGAATTGCACGTTGAGGTATCACGCAAATTGTGATTCCCAAGCAGACACGTGTATCGCTAGTTGCACCAGCAATCGGAATTGTTAATGTCACGGATTTGTGGTTGAAGCCGCCTTCGTGAACACGTACGCAGATGGCTCACGTCAGCCTTTGTGTTGTCTTTCTTGATGAGGAGCAGCTTCTTGAGGAACAGCTACTGAATTTCTTCCTGCGCCCGCGCTACATGCTTGGACTTCAACTGCGTACACCGTCACGCATCGTGCATGCCGCATCAACATCGCACAACACAATCACGAAAGTATGTGTCATTTACAAATGCAGCTAACAAAAACAAAAGACTGTTTAATAGCTACATCCGTGTTTGTTTGATGGAAGCACGAAGCTTCTTGTACGGACTTTTAGGCTGTCTGGTGCGAGTCAAAAGGTAACCCGGGGGGTTTAGAACTCAAGAGCGAGAACCCAGTCGTTGTCGACGCCACCACTCGATGGGGGGGTGAAATCAACACGAGTGCTATCACCACTAGCAGGAACAGACACAATGGAGCCTGCGTAGTATTGGCCGTCGCGAGGAGAAAACCAGCGAGCGGTACCCGAGCGATCCGATCCGTTGCCCAGCTCTAGACTGAACGAGTCTCCATGGCCCGTGTAGACGAAGTAGCGGGCGTGATCCCCAGAAGCCAACACAGAAATGAATCGGGTGCTTTCGAATGCGTTCACTGCGACGTCCGTGTACCCGTTGGGGCTACCTAGAAGGTGGCGAGCGGGCAGTAGCAGTTCGAGCTCGGTAGTAGAGAGGTTTTGAAGTGGCTTGGTGACGTATTGGACTTGCGTAGCACCTTCAAAGAAGAGGTCTCGGCGCCATGAGCCCGAAGCGTTTTGGCCCACCGAAGGAGAGTAATAGTCACTGTCGCGAAGAAGATCAGAGCGGGGCTCGTACATTTGCCACACGCTGTTGGCGCCGTACGTGAACCCAGCAGCACCACTATAGACACCGTTGTATAGACCCGTGCGAACTTGTGACGCGTTCCAGATAGGGTACTTAGTGTCCAAGTTGTAGTGTGCACCCTCGTAGTGATTTTCAAGATCTAGTACTGGACCAGTAAAGCCGTCCAGCATCGCAGCGATCAATTCGTAGTTCTTGGTCGAGTCCCTCGTTTCGAAAGGAGTGAACGGCCCGACTGATTCGGGAGTAGCGTGACCGGATTGTACGGCGTCAATTGATACACGATCTTCCTCCTTAGGCAGCATCAGGTGGCCGATAGCCTCTGGGGTGCTTACAGGACGAGCAATTCGACCAGCGGTGGGGTGATAAAGAATTACAGGCTCGTAGCCTTGAGCTGTTTCGCCGTCTTTTACACCCGAGCGCATGCTGACCCAAAGGTGAGTTGTATCCTCAATAGTCCCCACAAGCGTGGCAGGGTCCACATTGGGGCTAGCAGAGTATGAAATGCTCGCTTTCATCAGATTACGAGCCCAAAGACAGTTGGTGTCGCCGCCAAGAATCTTGGGGATACCTGGGTAGCGCGCGCCGACATACTTGCCCCACTCGTACGCTGTGGAGTCATTGAAAAGCGGTTCTTCCGTTCCGTGCCACCCGCCACTGATCCAGTTGCCCCAAGCAGGGACAAGGACCATCAAGAGACCATAGCTTGCGGCGCGGTCAACAGTCCAATCGATGAGTCGGAAGTAGGCTTCATTTGGCTGGGTCGTGTCCGAGTTGTTGAATGGCAGGTCGCCATAGAAGTTTGGGCGAGTGGTTCCGTTGTTCTCCGAGATCACGACGGTCTGCACAGCGTTGTAACCTTGTTCGGCACGAGTGCGCAAGTAAAAGTCGATGGAGGTCTTGTTGAGTTTGTGGACAAGCTCCCATGCCGTGTCGGCCTGCCAGAAGAACGGTTCTTGGGAAGCGGTTCGGTAGAGGTAGCGACCATAGCGAGGAGCGGAGATGGCAAGATCGTGCCACGACGGCGTGGCCAGGGCGGAGCTGACCAAGCCACTCAAGGAGATCAGCACAACAAAGGCTGCTTGAGCTTTCATCGAGTTTGCACAGGGGACTTGACTTGTTGACAGGAAGTTAGTTGGTGCCCGAATTAAATCAGGAAATGACAAGCAATTGAAGCGTGCTGTTTTTGCTTTACGGTTCCTTTGCATCACGCACCGAAAGCTACCAAGATCGTTCGTGCAGAAATGCACGAACGATCCAACACCTTCCCAACCAACAAACATTTGCATAAAATTATCACCTGTTACTAATTTTAATAATAGGAAATGCTGATGAAGTAAAATTTTTATTAACTACATCTTTTGTAAAAAAAAATCCTAATATTATTTTTTTTAAATAATACCATTAAACCAAATAAATCTTTTGTATAAAAATATGGATAAAAAGGAATATTTTCAGTTTTTAAAGTTATACCTAATGGATTATTTGAACCAACTTCATGTAATAAAATTAAATGTATTAAAACAGCACCAACGATTACAAAAGGGAAAGTAAATGAAATACCGTCAAGACCTAGATAAAAATTAATATTAAATTGACTAATCCATTCTATTTTAAATAAATATTGAAAATTTGATGTAGATTTATCAAATAATATCCATAAAGGTAATGACATTAAAAAAATGAAAAAAGACATAAAAATACTAAAATTTTTAACTTAAATGGACGTTTATTACGTGAAACATTTTTTTGAATAAAATTTTTTTTTAATTTTTTAGACGTTTTTGCATTTGTATGAGTACGTTGTCCACGAACAGGCAATCCTTGACTTTGTCTTATACCTCGATTACTTTTAATTTCTACTAATTCATTTAATCTTTCAGTTTTCGATTTTCTTAAAAGCTGTTCAACTTTTAAATTTTTATTAATATAATTTATAAGTCGGTTTACGTGGTTGTTTTTAAGTTTATTAAGGGTGATTTGAGGATTAATTCCTATATTTTTACAAATTTTCTTAGATTGATAAACCAAATAAATCTTTTGTATAAAAATATGGATAAAAAGGAATATTTTCAGTTTTTAAAGTTATACCTAATGGATTATTTGAACCAACTTCATGTAATAAAATTAAATGTATTAAAACAGCACCAACGATTACAATCATAATAAAACTACCAACTATATTTTGAAACACCAGGTAAAAATCCTTTTGATGCTAATTTACGTAATTGAATTCTAGAAATTTTAAATAAACGATAAATACTTTTAGAACGTCCTGTTAATATACATAAATTTTTAATTCTAGTAATTGATGAATTTTGATGGAAAAAAAACCATTTTTGTTGTAATTTCCCAGGTTCTTTAAATTTTAATAATATTTTCTTAATATTATCTAATATAAATTTTTTAGATAATATTAATATTTTAATAAGTTTATCTTATGGATTTATTTTTATTTTAGTAGGTATTGAAGTCTGCGTGGGTTGCGTCTCAACCCACGCAGACTTCAATGCTTGTCATAAGCAGTGGAACTCGGAACTACAGTTTTCCCCGGCTGGACCGGAATTGTGCGTGGGCAGAAACCTTTCAGAAGAAGTGCCAGCGTGCAATGCGGATTTGCTGTACGTGCGTACTGAGTTAAGGTCCAAGTGGCGGAAAGTGTCGCTTATCGCGGCAAGCATGCACATGTAGGAAAGGAAAAGGCTCACAGCGAGCAATACTTTTTTCTGGTCGTTCAACATGCACGCCTTGGGTCTCCATTCAACAACATGCCCCACCCCAGTGCCACCAAGAAGCACTATGTGTGAGTGAGGTTCGGTCAGAAGATCATGCTGTGCGAGATGTCCCGAAAGCAAACTGCTCGGTACAATGTGCGAGCCTGTCGAGAATGGGCAGCCTCCATGTCAGTGTTCCTAGATAAAGTTCAGACTAAACCAATACATTTTGCATCTATGTGAAGTCCTGTGGGAACCTTCAGTCTTTATTGGTCCCACCTTTCTGGTCAAGGCGGGGATTACTGTATGCTTATGCGAAGTTGAAGTGGCCCCCGCTTTACTCACTATGATCTGTACAACACGTCATGATAATACGATACGAAGGCTGCAGCAATAAAAGCGAGAAAAAAAGCGAAGTGTCCTGCAGCTCAGTGAATTCACTTATAGAAGTCTTTCGGTGTCATCGCAAGTGTAAGAAGCTAATTAATTTAATAATTAATTATATAAAAAAATTAATGCATATTTCCTGACTTAAAACACCTATGAAAGGAAAGAGTACCACCGCCTTAGCTGTTTCTCGGAAGCTAAACAAAAAAGTGTCGTTTGCAAGGGTCTCATACTAAACACCGTGACGAAACATGTTGATGTCCGCACAACGAAGAGGGAGCATTTGGAATGCCCACGTGGTCTCACGTCAACCTTTGTTGTATCGACAAACTGTACCGGATTTCTTCCTGCTTGGTTGCACACTCGATGAGCCCTCTTTCGTTACCGCAGTTAGTACTTGTTGAAGTAAGGAGTTGCAGAGGATTAAGAACAGCGGAAGACAGCGTGAAGCTACATGTGTCAAGGTAAAAGAGAGAGGTGTAGTCGTAGGATGGAGGCCCGAAAGGTGCTTGTATATTGGAGATGTTGTGGGGAATCGGGTAGATTCAGAAGTGTGGGCGAGGACGGGAAGTCCACGCGTCCTGCAGGGGGGGAATTGATCTCCGCCAGTCAACCAAACTAAGTACGGTTTCCCGTACTCCAAACTATAAGGGACTACTACAGGAGTGAGTCCGTGTATTACGACAACGTCTGAACGTAGTCGCAGATGCTACTTTAACAGTACTCAGACCACAGTGCAGCTGCTTTTTACAAGTCTTTACTAGAGCACTGCGCATTTGGTCAGAGAAGTCACTCGCACGGGAAATTAAGGGCAAAATCTGGTCGTAGTGAGATCAAGATAAAAGCAATAAGCTGGCCGCTGCAAGAATGAAGTTTAGAGATTGGACAACAGCGGACGGGCGTAGTATTGAACTGTGGAAGTATAAGAAATCAAAGCTACCTTCGGGCTGCACACAACGTCCAGCACTCAGGTCGCTGTTCAATAGGGTTCACGCTGCGCTTGTTGTTGTCCGTAGCCGCGAGCAAAGGAGCAGGAGCTTAGCAATCAGCTCTAGCAGCTACAGTCGGCTTCAATGTGCGGCTTGGGTGACACCCACAGATGCGAGCACGTCAGCGTAGCTTTTGCCAGCTTCCAGCTCCTTTTCCAGCTCAATCAGCTTTCCAACGCCGTCAATCATCGTCTGCACGAGCTCCACCTCCGATTTGCCAATACGAGCCTTGTTAGAGATGTCCCACATGCCTCCCACAGCAGCGGAGTGTTCACCAGCCGAGCCCCGAGGCTGAAGACCCAGCGGAGCACAAACAGCCTCGAGCGCATGAGGGTCGGCACCCAATTTCTCAAGTTTGACGAACATACTGGCTCGCAGTCCCGTGCCGAGGTTCGATGGGCACGTGCCAAGGAAGCCAAGGTGATCATTGTGCATGAACCCATAACCGTTAGCCTTGATACTCTCCTCAACAGCCCCCACAGCCTTGACCCATCGGGCGAAAACCTCAACAATGTTGCCGTCGCGCTGCATGGAAATGACACGCATGTGGTCTTCCTCGTTGCACCAAACCAGGAAGGTCTTCTGATCATTGTGGAAAATGCCACGTCCACTAGGCCAGTCCCGCGCAGCTCCAGCTCCAGTGAGCAAGGTGCCACCACCCGGCTTCTGGAACAAGAAGTGGTCCTTCTGCAACTGATCTTCCTCTTCTTTGGTCATGTTGCTCAACGGGTAGTACTTGCCCTTGAGCTCATCAGTGAGTGTGGAAAGACCAGTAGCAATGAGATTTTCCACTTCGAGTCTTTCCGCACGCGTCGTTCCAGGTGGCAAACTCAGTCCACGGATATTACGTCCAGCACGAACACGAGTCGACTGCACGTAGGCATTGTCAATCTTGTCGGCGTTCACCAATTTCGACACATCCATGTCGGTGTGGTGCTTGTCATCGGGTTTGAACCCGTGCCAACCTTCAATGACAGGGTCATACAATTCCTTAAACACTTCGTAGCATTCCTCGTCACCGGCAACGACACCAACGCCGAGGTGGGGATTGTCAATACCCGTCTGGATTGCCATGTCCAGAGTGTATCCCTTGCTGGAGTGTTTGTCCTTTAACTTGTCGTACAACTCCTTGGTCAAGTGTTTGGCCATCAAGCTGCGGTGCTTGGGGGTAAACACGGGATAATTGTCTTCGTGGGACGGCAACACGGCGATACTCGTGGTGGATGCCACAAGTGGTGCACCGGCGTCAATTACCACCGGAGCTGCTGGCTCTGTGGGGATGAGCGCGTCGATGGACTCGCCTGCCACCAGTTTTTGCTCCATTGCAATGAGCAACGTGATGCCGTTGATCATGGTCTGCACCAGTTCCGCCTCCGAGTGGCCGATGCGCTGCTTGTTGCTGACGTCGTAGACGCCGCCAACCGACGCCGAGTGCTCGCCCGCCGTGCCGCGCGGCTGCAAGTGCAGCAAGGAGCAGATCTTCTCGAATCTGGCGACGTCTTCGGTCAGTTTGGGCAGCTTGACCATGACGCTGGCTCGAAGCCCCGTGCCCAGGTTGGACGGGCACGTGCCGATGAAGCCCAAGTGCTCGTTGTACATGAACTCTTTGCCCTTGGCTTTGATGCTTTCCTCGACGCTCTTGATGGCGCGGCAGAAGCGTTCGAACACGGCGGCGACGTCACCTCCGTCCTGCATGGAGATGACGCGCATGTGGTCCTCCTCGTTGCACCAGACCAAGAAGGTCTTGTCATTGTTGTGGAAGATCCCGCGGGCCGACGGCCAGTCGCGAGCGGCGCCAGCTGCCTCCAGCAACGTGCCGCCGCCAGGCTTCTGGAAGAGGAAGTGGTCCGTGATGAGTTGGTGCTCGTCCTCGGGGGCCATGTCCGAGAGCTTGTAGAACTTGCCGGCCAGGTCGCCCGGCATGTCCCCGAGCGCCGAGTGCAAGAGGTTCATGACGTCCTTTCGGTGCGCGCGCGACGTGGCGGGCGGCAAGGGCAACCCGCGGATGTTGCGCCCCGCGCGGATGCGCGTGGAGATGATGAACTCGTCCGGCAACTTGCCGTTCGTCACGTGGGATGGGTCCATGTCGCATTTGTGCTGGTCGTCCGGCTTGTAGCCGTGCCAGCCCTCGACCACCGGATCGAAGAGCGGCTTGAACAGCTCGTAGCACTCCTCGTCGCCGGCGGTTACGCCCACGCCGAGGTGAGGGTTGTCCACGCCCGTCTGGATGGCGCGATCCAGGGTGTAGCCCGTGGAGGTTTTCAGCTCCTTCAGCTGCGCGTACACGTCGCGCGTAAGGTGCTTGGCCATGAGCGAGCGGTGCGCCGGCGTGAACTGCGGGAAGCCCGTGATCTTGGCGTCCGTCAGCTGCGCCGACGAGAGCTTCTGCGCCAGCTTGTTGGGCGACGCGGCGGGCGCGGCGGCGTCTTCGGCCATGGTGAGGGCGGGGGCGGGGCGTTGCGTGCGACTTGTGCGGCTTGGGGCTCCGGCTGCGGAATGAGCGGAGCGGGCGGCGCGCAAGATCGCACACGCGTGTCCAAATGACTGCCGCCAAGCATACTCAGCGCAAGTCAGTCGCGTGCGGCCGAGTGCCGGAGGACGCGACCGCTCAGGATTCCACGGTCGCACGGCGGTTCGCCAGATGGCTACATGCGGCACCTGCTGAAGTTGCCGTTTGGATGGCGGCTATTGCTGGCGTCAGGGTATAAGGCTGCGTTCGCACCTGGGCGACGGCAACAGGCAGCCAGCAATAGCCGCCAGCTGGGCCAGCGCGCTGCCGTTGCAGCGAATACCGCTAACTCCTAACTCGGGGGAAACTCGTGCGGTTTGACGCCAGGTGAAACCCCTGGCGGGTTGAGACCTCAATCCGTTTTTGGAGATCAGGCTGCAACCGACTATCGTTGGCGGTGGTGCGGACTGCAATTCCCACTTCAACGCTATTCTTGATGGCGTCTGCAATGAAATGAATTCGAGACCGCTTGACTCGCTTCATCAATCACCGTTCAACGTGCGTCTTGCCTCTGCAAATTGGTTTTTTTTTTTTGCAAGACTTTTTTTTGCAAGAAGTCGCAGGGACGACTAACTAAACAAACTTTCGCGATAGAATGCATGTAGAATGCTGAATAAAAATAAAAACTTGCTATTAGTTTTGTTGACTTTATCTTTCAAGTCCGTCGACTGCGCTGGCTGTACAGCTTGAGTAGAAGCGGGTGAATTTTCAATGCTATCTCCGCATCAAAAAGCAGACTTGTCTCCGTCATTATATGACGCGTGCGATACCGTAACCACGGAACTCAAAAAGTCTACACAATGTCCGAGTACGTGCGCGTGAGTCCGCGGTGGACGCTGCCAGTGCCCGATCCAAGTCGAGGGCGACCTCCACCGGAATTCCGAGAAGAACGGGATCGTACGAATGAGTACGGGTTGCTTCCTTGTGGCGATGGGAACACGCCCAAACGGGGTGAACGCTGGACAAATTGTGCGTTGAAGACCGTTTCGTCGTTGACGTCCGGTTCATCTTGCACCACGAAATGCTCGTAGGCAGACATACCATCGCCACGTCTGGCGAACGGGTCGAAACCGGCAGCAGATGTACCGAACATGGACACACGTGACGGAGGCGGCGGCATCGGAAGGTTTTCGGCGGCCAAAGCTTCGGCCAACCTGTCGTAGTTGACCGAGTGGTGGTTGACGACGCTCCGTCCGAGAGCCAGGCGACGACCTTCGAGACGCATCTCCGACAACGAATGCACCGAGTCGCGGTTCATGAAGTACGAGGCTGTGGCAAAGTCGCTCGTAGTGCTGATCTCTGTCGATAATGATTCAGCGAGCTTTTGGTCGAGCAAAGCCATTCTTGTAGCGATATTCGCTAACGCAATGGACGGCTGAATAATCAGCACCCTCAACTCCTTCAGATCCTTGCTAAATGTGCAGTCGGGGATGACTGCAATCATGCGAGGGTGCTCTTCTCCAAGTAAGGCCTTCATAGTCCGGACTTGCTCCAGCGTGCGCATACCATCGCCAGTAAAGATCAACACATCTGCCGTTGACATTCCCTGCAGGTGCTCTTCGTGGTCGCGTTCCCTTACTTTGTTCTTGTACTGGATGAGTTCGCCCTTAGCGGACCGAGACAGAATCGTTTCGTTAATAGTGTGCCACTTGTCTGCTTGTTCCTTGTCTAGTAGCGGCACATTTACTTGAGCGCCATATAACGACAGCTCCAGGGCAATTTCAAACGCGACTTCATCTTCACCAATGACCACTGCAGTTTTAACCTTGTAAAATGGAAGTAGAGCGCGTGGGTCACCATTTCCTTGCGTAATGTTGCTGCTTGAGAGACGACTGCGAGTACGGCTAAAATTTCTGCCGCCATTGATGCTGCTTTCGCTGTCCGATACATCCGGGCCATCTTCAACTGGCTGAGCTTCACCCACACGATCGTACATGCTTTCGCCAGCGCGACTTAGGCCAATGGCGCAAAGCACAGGACCGATAATTTGATTCACCACCACTGCTGCCACAATTGTCGCTGCAAATTCTCCGGCCCAAGGATCCGTACTGAGCGCCTTTACCTCGTTTGCCAAGCCCAGTGCTACACCGGCCTGTGGAGTCATGGTGAGCCAGAGATTGTTGTACTGCCTCGGCGTGAGCTTCAGCAGAAATCGCCCGCCACAGTAACAAGCGATAAAAATTGCTACGAAACGCAGACACACGTACAGACTCATGAGCGGAATTGCATCCACCACCTTGTCCAACTTGAGTGCTGCTCCGGTCATCACGAAGAAAGGCAGGAACATGTAAGGCGCCACAGTATCGAGAATGACATGCATGTCGTGGCGAATCAACGAGTAGTGACCGGCAATGCAGGAGGCTACCATCAAAACAAGCAGCGGCTCGAACTTGACTTCCCATGAGAGGCCATAAGACGCAACAGTAGCCTCGCTGATGGTCGTGGTCGAGATGTAAAACACGTAGCCCATGGTCAGCCAAAGGAAGCCCTTCACGTACAGCGATATTCGAGTTGTCCAGAAAGCAGGTTTCTTGATCCGCTGGCGCTCTTCATCTGTAGATTCCACGTACGCGTTGTGTGGGTGCGGCATTCTGTCCGGGTCGAGCGACGCTTCCAAGTCAGCAGCTTTTTGGCTGTAGTTCGATGCCGTGACCGATGTAGGGTCATGAAGATCCATGTGCTCGTCCGCTGCGCTGCCGGGGATCTGAAAGATCAGGATGATCACGAGCCCAATCAATGCGCCGAGCAGCAGATTAGAGACGACGATCGATAGCGTGAAGATCAGATTTCCCACCGATACTTCCAAGTCCGCGCAGTAGATGGAGCAGATAATCCGCGAGATCGAGAACGACACAAGCACCACAAACTCCGCCGTCATGGTGGCTCCCAGCATCAGGTTCGTGAAGGGTCCGACGCTGTTGAGCTCGATCTTGATCGCCATGACCGTCGCCGGAGAGCCCAGCACCGAGATGGAGCCGAACATGAGTGCGATTCCGAGCTGGCAGTTCGTGATGAAGTCGTCGTAGAAGAAGGCGTTGTTGGCCAGCAAGTGCACGGTCGTGAGGATGACCATGGCCGTGACGTAGAGCACGCTGAGCAGGATGAAGATCTGCTTGAGTTGCGGTCTCAGCTCCGGCAGGTAGATCTCCTGGCCGGCCTGGAACGAGATGAACGACAGCGCCAGCGCGCTCACGTACGTGGACAGCATGTCGACCAGCGCCTTGGGCAGCAGGTTGGCGACGAAGGGGCCGGCGATGATGCCGATCACCAGGTAGCCCGTGATGAGCGGCAGCTTGAAGAGCTTGGGGAAGAAGAGTCCGAGCGGGTGTGCCGCCACCAGCACCACGATGAAGGCGAGTGCATACTGCAGCGTGTCCACGGTGTTGTCCCACGAGTTGAACGGCACCGTGGCGTCATCGTCGCTAGCTGCCGCCACTTGGACTAGCAGCAGCCCCAAGAGCAAGTGCAGCATGGCAGGAGCCTTCGAAACGACCGCCGCCGCCCACTGGAATCGCCGCCGGCTAATTCAGAAATGCCCGTCTCGACTGGCGCTGACTCGGCAGAGAAGGACGGCATCTTCTGCTCAGAAACGCAGGTGCTACACATCCAGCAGAGACCTGCTGGTCTTGAAGTGGAAGCCCGCCACGTCGAGGTGACGTGCAGCACCGCACGAGTCTCCCGTGGCGGAGATACCGCGGGCAAGTCGCCACCCCCGGGGCCATGCCGGATTTTGATGGTGGCGACCGAGTGTCTTTGCCGCGGAGGACTTCAAGTGGACGTCCATCTCCGAGCAGACCGCGGCGCCGGGCCGACGCCTGCATGGGCCATGCGCACCTCATGGCGGGCGAGAGGCTCTATGCATGGCGACTGACGCGTTAATCGCGGCCGACTAATGCAAAGCGCGCACGAAAGCGACAGCGGCTGGGGCGGATCGTGCAACGCAAGATCGGCGACAAAAGGCATGCTTGTCAAGACATGGCGCTCTACTTCAGAAGTCAACTTCAGTGGTCGCGAGCGGGTAGCGCTCAGCGCTGCTTCGGCTGCATGCTGCGAGCGCACGACGTTGCTGCGCTCACGCGCGAGCTCATTTCTGAATCTCCGAGAGCAAACGGAGGGGGAGACTGCAGCAAAGGCGGCGTGCGGAACTGGCGCAAACTGGCGATATCGGGCGATCGGCTCAGTCCTTGCGTGTGGGGCGGTCCTGCATGTCCCGCATCCTTCGCTTCCGAGCGCGCTCCAGACGCTCCTCCTGGCTGAGCGGCTTTCGCGGACCGACCGGCACGATGTTTTTCTTCTTGCCATCCTTCTTGCCCTTGAAGGTGGTGGATGCTGCCTTCTTGCGCCGAGCTCGATCATCGTCCGAGTCGCTGTCGCTGTCGCTCGGCTCCTCGTCGTCGATGATGTACAGCCGCCGTCGACACGGACAGCACGTGTAGTACATGCACCCCATTCGGATGCGAATCGCCTGCTCCTGCCGCTTCAGCTTTGCGACGCGCTCCATCTCGGCCTTTTTCGCTTTTAGGGCTTCGTCGCTCAGGTCCTCGACATTCTCCGCTGCTGCCTGTTGCGCCAGTTTGTCCTTGTGCTCGGTGATCAGCTCTTCGATCTTGCGCTCCCACCACTTCTCGCCGAGCGTGAAGATTTTCATGTTCTGCTGGATCCGGAAGGCGGGGTACAGCAAGCTTGGGAATTGCGTGTTGAGCTGCTTGAACTCAGCAAAGTCGATTTTGCCGTCCCCATTGAAGTCGAAGGTCTTTAGCGCTTGCTTCATGTTGCTGGTCTGCTCGTCTTCGTGGAGAATTTCAAGCAGGTGTGTTAATTCCTCGCCCTCGATCGTGCCGTTCTTGTCGTCATCGAAGACGTTAAAGCAGACTGCAGAATTACAGAGGGAGGTGAGCTCGAACATGCTCGTAGAGTGAAAATGAACGCATGATAACGCACATTTGAGCATGTCTTCTTTATTCAGAAGACAAAATTTCCCCAAAGCTTCGACATACTCACTAAAGTCGAGGACACCGCTGTTGTCTTCGTCTGTTGCAGGAGCGCGATGAATGAGAACATTGTCGTGATCACAATGGCAATAAATCAGAGGAACAGAATCGTACCGATGAGCGCAAAGATGGCATCGCCGAATTCGGAGTGTTTTTCGTCAATAGAGGCGTAGAATTCACTGCGATCGATCGTGCCGCTCTTGCTACGGTTATGCATCAAACACAAGCGCTGTCAGGGTCAGTGCTGTTAGGCCCTAATTGTCTTTGTTTGATTGTCTGGTTTGTTACTACACACAGGAAGAAGTTCATGCAATATGTGAGCCGCGCGAAAAAACTATCCACACCAAGACAAGAGATCCGCTACCTCCTTATCGTATCGAGAAAATTTGCCATACAACACTCGAAGGTCCTTTGCAGTCACTGCATTGCTCATCACAATCATGTTGTTAGGCGCAAGCGAACGGTTTTCCCCAACTCTCTATACGCACATTTGAGTTTGGTGATCATGTGCTGCATGCGCTCATCAGGCACTGGCACCTGGCTACTGAGCATGCCGCCCATTGTGCTGCCAAGCAATCGTAAAGTTTTGCTTGAGTAATGAATTGCAGGAATCGCTAACAATATGAAGCCGTTACGATCGTGTTTTCAAGGGACCTAGCTGCTGGAAAACGCACCACTACACTGTGATCAATCCACCTAATCCGAGACAGCTACGAGCCTTCCTGCTTGTTACTATTTGTCCTCACCGCCGCAGCGCTCCTTAAATCCATTCACTCAATTCATCTGCATGACTTAATTCCCGTCCTTGGTTTGCCAGCGAGGCACAGCCATAATGCGAGCCATGCCACGGTGGACTTGGGCCTCAAGGTATGGTCCTTCGACCACCTCGCCGTCCACGCACATGAGGTCGGTGGAACGCTCCGGCACCAGTTTGAAGGCTCGCGTGCGCACTTGCTGCACGCCCTTCTTGTCCATGTGATCGCCAGTTTCGATGGCCAGCATCATGGTCAACAGATCCTTGCGCGGGTGGGAGCCGTCCATAAAGGTGATGTAGTTGTATCCGTCGTCGAACTCCGCTCCTGGCGCAATGTGAGCGTCGGAAGCCGCGTGCGAAACATTCATCACCCACACGAGGCGGAAATGGCCACCTAGCTCCTTCCACTTGCCACCGTTGGCCGCTTTCTTCTTAGCCTTGTCGTCATTAGCTGGCGTTTCACCTTTCTTTGAGTCCTCGGGCTCAGCAGCCTCCGGAGGGCCTTGGCCCTCCCCATCAAACAGATCCATTGTCGGGCGATCTGTAGAGTTTGGATCATGCGTTTCAAAGTAGCGATGAGGTTCCTCATTCTCGCCTTCGTCGAGGTACCAAATCTTGCCTGGGTACTCGGGTCGCTGGAAAACCAATTGGTTCACGAATGCGACTGTGAAGCGCAGTCCGCCCAACATACGCAGCTTCTCGGAGCCGACGTCCACATCGGCGATAGAAGCCCATTCCAGCGACAAAAACGAGTACGTGGTCTCCTTTCCGTTGCGCACGGATGTGATGTCCAGGTCGTGAGGATCTCCCTTCGCCAGCACATACGCCGCGTTCACGGGTTTTCCCTTCTCCTCACTCTGGTGTGTGATAGAGTGCGCAAGGCCATTGCCCGAGCCGCCCGGAATGATGCCAATCGGCTGCCGGATCGCAGCATTCCAGTCTGGCCGCTTCATCAAACCCTGTACGACTGTTAGACGCACACAAGTGTTAGCTAGATATCGCACCCAAACTGCCACTGTACGGAGACGTACTCTCATAGAGACTTCCGTCTCCACCGACGGCCACAACACAGTCGTAAACGCCCAGCGGCATCTCCATGACCATCTCCATGCCGTGGTTAGCGTGATCCATGATCTTAACCTCCGTTTCCACATTGGCAAACCTGAACACCGGCGCCACCTTGTTCTCGTAAATCTGCAGTGCGCGTCCTGCACAAAACCCCATGAGCCACCACCCCGCACATCCTCAAATCTCTCCACACGTACCTGCTCCGCTAACTGGGTTCACCAGCACCAAGAACTTGCGTGGCGATCTGTCTTCGATCTTCAGCGTCTCCAAACTCTCCACCGCCTCCACCGTCTTCTGGTTGCGCGGGTCCGCCACAAAGTTGATGAGACGTTGCAGTTGCAGCACCTGCTGCATCTGCTGGCCGCTGAAGCGGAAGAAGAACTCGCTCAGTCGTCTCTTCCTGAGCGTGCCGGGCTTGTGGTGCTTGCACACGCAGGCGAAGATGCCCAGCAGGAAGTTGGCATTGCGGTCCATTGTATCAACATCCAGCGGCGTCTGCACATGTTCCCCGTCTGCCGTGAGCACGTGAGCGCCCAGCACGTCGCTCCAGGACAGCGACAGCGTCTGCGGCTTGGGGCCGGAGCCTTCCACGACGCAATGCGCCGGCGTGAGCTGCAGCTTCACAGGCTGATGGCTGTTTCCACGCCATAGCGTGCGCACCACTTGCTCCAGTTGTAACTCGGCCAGAAGAGTCGCTAGAGCCATGGGCTTTTCAGGGGAGCTGGAGCTGGCACTGGGCTTGCTCTCGACGGCAGGAGACGCACTGGAAGGCGCTGCGGGCGCGGCAGGCTCCATGGGCGTGAAGCGGTTCGGTGCTGGCGCTGCGCGGAACCTGGCTTGTTTCAAAGTGAGGGCGGGACGTAACGGCTGGTGACTTGGCTTTTGTATGTGTGGTGATTACGGAGCCGGGGCGGCGGGGCCAATCACATCGTAGGGTTGTGAGACGGGATAGCCTGCGGGAATAGATGGGCGACATGGTCGATGGCCGCGTAGCGAGCAGTCAGCACCTTTGGGAATGAATACCTGACGATAAAGCGTGCGGAGAATGCGCGTCGAAGTGCGAGCGGAGCGACAGACAGCCGCGACTTCAACGTGCGTGGCGCCGCAGCAGCCATCGGACCGCCGGCCTCGCCTTTTGCCACTAGCATCTTGCAAGTGGAGAAGTGATGACGATTCTGTGTGTTTGTGCGGAGCGGGAAATGTCGGCTCGCTTTGACGCGTTTTGGCGACTGGCTGCAGGGTTCATGTCGTTGCGCGTTGTTGGTTATCACGGCTGCCTTGATTCGTCACGGCAGCGTATTCGTCTTCTTCGCGGCCGTCCGTGCTACAAGTCCGATGTAGTGCTGTATTTTAACTACGACGTGTGGTTGTCATTATGCTGTTGCAGGACTTCGTTGCCGTTTCGTCAGGGGCCTCCAGCGATGAATTCGTTTCGATCTTGGATCAACGGTCGGGTGGTAGTTTGGGTGGGGTTGATGTCTAGACCACCACCGTGTGTCGTTTGCCTTGGACTCATGTGTGCAACTTCAGAAATGGCGATTGTGCGGCGAGAGCTATTGAGTATGATGGAACACACCGTGCCATCATCGTCTGCAATATTTGTTGGTTTTGCCTTGGCCCACTTTTTTTTCCTACTTTCGACACAACCCACGCGTAGCTACCATGTTCAGATGAATCCCGGACAGCAAGGTTTGAAGATGCCGCCTGAGCCTTTACCACGGAGTGTGTCAAGAAATGCTTCACTTCGTGTTCTGCGAAGCGTGTAGCGCGCGTATTTGATAGATAGATACCTAGAAGTGCATATATCCGAAAAATCTGTCATGATTGAGTACTGTTCTGATAAGAACACAATGCCTGAAGTTGGCGGCATACAATGCATGCAAGCGCCGAAAGAAATATTTCAGGTGGCTGTTTGTATTTTGCTATTGGTTTGCATCGATCAAATTTCAAAACAACATAATTGACTATTGTGGTGCCAACACTTATGAGTAATACCAACACAACTTTTTGTGTGAAACACGGAGTTAGTTGTTGCTGTTATTGACCAAGACGAGACTGTACAGGAACAAGCAAAACGAGACTTGATTCAAACGAGTGTCATTGTTAATCCAAAACGAGGCGTCGAATGACTGGATACGAAACTACACTTGCGAGAGCGTCTGCGTAGCTCGTTTTCCAAAAGCGCCACGATCAATCATTCGCGCACAAATCATGGGCTAGCTGCCATTCTGGACTCACCAGCCCCAGCCGCCTCCCCAGCCGAGGCCACCCCAGCCGAGGCCACCCCACGGTCCACCCCAGCCTCCCCCCCAGCCGAGCCCACCAAACGGTCCGCCCCAGCCCCAGAACTGCTCCTTCTTCTTTCCATCCACATTCATCGCGCCCTTGTTCGCGGCGGCGGTCGCCTCAGCTGGTGCAGCCACTGCGCGCAACGAAGGTTGGTCGGCGGCAGCAACGTGCGCGACAGCGACGGCCGCGGCGACAGCAATGGCGATCGGGGAGAACTTCATGGTGTTGACAGTGGAAGTCCAGGTGGTGGTTGTGCCGTTCGTGGCCAATTGAGTTGTGGTTGGCTTGCGTTAGCTGCTACCGTTGTTCGGAGAAGAGATCCATCGTCCACTACGTTGTAGTGCAGATTTTGAGAGAGGTCCGTGAACGTTTTAGAGAGTACGATCCTGGAAATCTTGGAAAAGGTTGGAAGTCATCTAAGATATTGTCGTTGACTCGCGACGATGACTGGCTTCTGGTACTAGAGTTCTAAGCGGTGGAGTTCTCAACGCCTCTAAAGGCGTCCCTAAGTTGTGGTAGCTAAAAATGTTTGCGAGCTCGTCAGCTCGCAGCGTGCATGTAAGACTTTTTTGGTAGAGGTGTCAACTTCTTATGAATCAAAGTCCTTGAAATTAGCTTGCTTGCTTGCTAAGAGTGATCTCGCGGATTCGTTTGAGGCACGAACACGCACTACATATCGATGATGTGCTCAATAGTGAAGCTAACCGCATTAACACATGAAAAGGAAACTTGATCGAGACGTTTGCGTGCGCGATGGTAGTCCGTAGCTGTCTCTCGCTGGTCAACGGCAATATCTTAAATCACTTCTAGCCTTTTCCAAGATTTCCTGGATCGAACTCTCCAAGACATTCACGGACCTAACCTATCTCAATTCCGAGGAAGTGGACGATGGATCTCTACTCTCAACAACAGTAGCACGACATGCAAGTTCCAGACACAAGCAAAGCACCACAACGCAATTGACCACGAACGGCACAACCACCACCTGGACTTCCACTGTCAACACCATGAAGTTCTCTCCGATCGCCATTGCTGTCGCCGCGGCCGTCGCTGTCGCGCACGTTGCTGCCGCCGACCAACCTTCGTTGCGCGCAGTGGCTGCACCAGCTGAGGCGACCGCCGCCGCGAACAAGGGCGCGATGAATGTGGATGGAAAGAAGAAGGAGCAGTTCTGGGGCTGGGGCGGACCGTTTGGTGGGCTCGGCTGGGGGGGAGGCTGGGGTGGACCGTGGGGTGGCCTCGGCTGGGGTGGCCTCGGCTGGGGAGGCGGCTGGGGCTGGTGAGTCCAGAATGGCAGCTAGCCCATGATTTGTGCGCGAAAGATTGATCGTGGCGCTTTTGGAGAACGAGCTACGCAGACGCTCTCGCAAGTGTAGTTTCGTATCCAGTCATTCGACGCCTCGTTTTGGATTAACAATGACACTCGTTTGACCTAAAAGTCTTGCACTTGATATAGTTTGCGGTAGCTGTGTAGTGGTGATGTAGTAGAAGAAAACCAAAAGGAGCTACTGCAGCGAGGAAGCCATCGTGATGCCAATATCTGGCAGTAGCTGCACCGTTCCATTCCGAGTATGGCGAGTCGCTGCTCGCACTTGGCCTAAGAGCAAAGAGCTTCAACATTGGTACAGTGTACCGCTCCCCCACCAAGCAAAATTTAAACCATCGCACTTACCCGAATGTGCCCATCGCCATACAAACACCAAGTGCTTTCCTCCTTCCGGCGCGAAAATGGAGCAGGCTGCGCGCCGCTCGCCCAAGCGGCCGCTCGACGCCGCCAGCGCCGCCGGCGACAAGAGGCGCCGCGTGCAGGACGTCGCGCTCGCCGCCGCCGACTCGGAGACGCCGAAATCGCCCCCCGCCGCCCCCCAGAGCCCGCGAAAGGGCGCGCAAGCCGCAGAGCAGCATGTGACCAGCTTCCTGCACAGCTGCGAGCGCTGGCAGCGCCGACTCGGCGCTCTGACCGGCGCGCTGGACGCCAAAGTGCAGGCGGCGGAGACGCAGCAGGTCGGCGCGGCGCTCGGAGACCTGGTGACGCGCGTGGAGCTGCGCGCGCTGCGCGGGGACGCGCGCGCGGCGCGCGCGCGGCTGCAGTGGGCGCAGTGGCTGCAGGAGGACGCGGCGGCGTGCGCGCGCCAGCTGCGGCTCGCGCGCCAGGACGCGGAGCTGTTCGAGGCCATGGAGAAGCAGCTGGTGGACGACCGCGTCGTGGAGCTGGAGACGCAGCTGGCGCAGAAGCGCGCGGTGGAGCGCGAGAAGGAGGTGGAGCTATCGTCGCTGCGCGCCGACCAGGCGCAGCTGCTGCAGGCCAGCCACGTGCTGCCGAACGCCGAGTTCGACACGCTCGTGGCGGAGAAAAAGCAGATGCAGGACGACATGAGAGAGATGCAGGAGCAGATAAAGCAGCAGAAACGAGAGCTGGAGAGAGCCAAAGAGCAATGTGACAGGCTGGAGAAGGATAATGCCACATTGGCGAAGGAAGCGAAGCAGCTCAGGCAGAAGCAGGAGACGCACGAGTTGGAGACGGCAAAGCAGAATACGGCTCAGGATGAAGAGATTAAGGCGTTACAGACCGAGTTGCAGGCAGCCAAGAAGAGGGAGGAGAAGATGGCAGCGTTGTTGAAAGCGGCGGACAAGGAGATAGTGAAGGGTAAGCAGCGGAAGGAGGAACTCAAGATCCTGTACGCCAAGTTCAGTTCTACGATGGATTCGGTGTCCGAGAAGACGATGCGACTCGAGGAACTCGAGCAGGAGCTGAAAGATATGACCAGTAATTTGCACGAGATCCAGACGCAGAAGGAAGAGCTCGAAAAGCAGGTTACCCAGCTGCAACAGGAGAAGAAAGACATGTTGGCGACCCAACTGCGCGAAAAGGACAACGTAACTGAGGAGCTGGCTAAGGTGCAGAATCAGTATGCTGAGCTAAAAGAGCTGGAGTCCCAGCAAAAAGAGTTAGCGGGCAGGATGCAGTCTGAGATTGAGGAGCTCAAGGCGCAGAACGAGTCATTGAGGGAACAACAGGTCAAGAAGGAGCATCAAAGTGTCGGCCAGCCTTCGACTGAAGGTGAGAAGCGGGGCGCGGACACTACCAATACGTTGGTAGTTCAGGTTGCGGAGAAAGAGGCGCTACAAATGTTCGTCCAGCGCTACTACGCTGCTGCTGAGGAGAAGTGCAGCAACCTGCTCCACAAGGTTAGTGAATTGGAGTCACAGAAGGCGTCGATCCAAGAGCAGACGAAGGAATCGTGCGGCATATTGCGCATGTGTACGCAGATTGACTCTTGTGACGAGTCTGTGCGGGCTTCGCTTCTAGACGTCATGGCCACACTAGAGGGATTGACTTGACGAGGGCCAGTTCGTGATTATCCTTTATCAAGTATTTATCGCGTCTCCGTCACAAGTGAGACGCTCTACTAGCACTACAACGCTAGTCCGCTTAGAACAGGGAGCAAGGCAATTCTTTGGGCAATGTGAATATACTTAAACGTATTGCTCGCTCAATTTTAGTTTTCTGGGACTGGGGGATGCGTAGTCAGGTTCTGTCGAGACTGCAAACGGTGACGTGTGTAGTCCGAGAACGTCGACAGAGCCAAGGAAGCAGAAGAAAGAACATGACGAAGCGCTCGTTCGAGCAGGTAGGCAGACGCTGTACACACAGGTCTCTGCTGTCAGCTTGATTGACAGATGCACATCAGATTCTTGTCTCTGACAGCGACGGAGTTGCGATTCCGGACGACTTTCACGAGCTGAGCAAGTACTTGGATCAAGACGATCTTGCCAGAGACAACGCGGACCTGCTCACCAGTCATTATGGCGACCGGCGTGAAGCTTTGCGGCGAAAGACCAAGAAGATCAAACGCCTCAAAGCCAGCAAGCGAGCACTGCAGCGAGATCTAGAACGCAGTCGTCGAGTCGGCAAGAGTCTGGAATATGACGTGACTCGACTGCGCCGCCAGCGTCACCAGGAGATAAGCAGCCAGCGTCGAGCCCAACGTGAGCAAATGCTCGCGAAAACGTTGTCACCGCTCGTGAAGAAGCCTGTTCGCGCTTGCAGGAAGACCTCATCCAGCAGAAAACTCTCCTTGAAATTGACATTCACGCCCACGCGGAGAACGAGCTGAAAACCGCCGTGTGCGACTTCGTGAACAAAGTCGAGTTGTCATCCAAGCAAGCCCTCTTCCAGCAAACTCTCGAGGACTCCACGTGGTCAAACATCCTCTCTCAAGCTTAACGTGACTGCACCACACCGCTCCGACAACACCAGCAGGAAACCGAAGCCTTGGTCGCCGTGAAGCAGCAGCTTCTCACTGATCAGCTGCAGCACGTCCGCTCCCAACTCTCCGCCGGTGAGCAACAACTCCAAGATCAGCTCTACACACCTGGAAGCTTTCCGTCGCCTCGTTACAGCAAGAAGTGGCGTCCAAGACTGGCTGGCTGACCGCGCTGTCCGTCGGCAGCTTGGCGCTCGTGAACTCGCAGACGCAGAGCGCGCGCGATCCTGGAAACTCGCGAGTGGCAGCGCTCCGCGCGCCGCCTGCAGCGCGAGCTCGCCGCTGGCGCGTCCCGCCACCTTGCGGCGCAACAACGTGGGGAACTAAATCTCTGTCGCTATTTTATTTTACCGCGGCCGGAGCCAAAGCGCTAGTCGGCGGGCTCGTCCCGGCCGCACGGCCGCCGCCGCGGCTTGGCGTAGATCTCGCACAGGCCCGAGAGCGCGCACGCGGCCTGCTGGCGCTGCAGCCGCGGGTGCAGCGGCGGCGGCGACGCCGGCGCGTCACTGGGCGCGTCCGGCCTCCGCAGCGCGCGCAGGCCCCTGCAGGCGCGCCGCGGGTCGTCGTCCATGGCGTCGATGCGCTTGCGCCAGGCCTGCAGCAGCCTGGGCGCGTCCAACTGCTGGCGCAGCTGCTGCAGGCGCTCGCACAGCACGCTGCGGTCCGGAGTCGCGTCGGGTCGCGGCATGGTCGCAGGCGGGTCTGGGGCGGGTCTGAAACGGGTCTGGGCGGGGATGCGTCGCGTTCGGCAGGGTCAAGTGCGCGCCGCGAGGAAGGAAGGCGAATGCCGCGAGAAAGAGGCGCACCGCTGGTGACCAGGTACGGTTGGCGTTGGCGCTTTGGAGTGCGGAGGAGGTATAAAGTCCGAAGGTGTATTCCGTTTGGAGAGGGAGGAAGAGCAGTGTGGTTGCGTGGAGCGAGGATTACGGCGTATAAGGTTAAGGAGGGGGAGTAAGGTGTGGGGGAATGCCAAACTTGAACGGCAAAAGTGGAGGTCTCGGAATGATGGTAGTCGAAACAGCTGGCGGGATGACGACGCCCGATTGTGGGGCAATGGCGAGAGGCAGGAACGGTGTTGATGGTTCTTGTTTTTTTGGTGTTTGGCGCTGCGACGGCGGCGAGAGGTTTTGGAGTGTACCAAACGCAGTTTGGTGGAGACAACGTGGCTCGATCGACGACGACGCTTTTCGACGTAATCGCGCGGGTTACGTCAGGCTGCATGCTGCGAATGTTGGCGCGCGTTGAACGCGTTTTTGGCGGCGCTGCGTGCTGCATGGCGGTCTGCAACGCACCTGCGCTGCGGCATCGAGAACGCCGTGGGTCGAAATAGAAATCAGTCGCGCAGGGTAGAAAGGAGGCGGCCGTGTGTCCAGGCGGGCTGGAGACTTTCGCGATGGCTGTAGTGCGCAAAGCTGAGCACCACCTTGAAGGTCTCTGCTTGCCACAACCGGGCGACTTTGGTGATCGGTCGATTATGATATTGCATCTCTTCACAGGTGTAACCAAGTTGGTCCACGAAAAATGGAGATCTGGTGTGATGTATGCAGCGGTTGGCTAACCCGAACAAGTGATATGGTGCGCAAGGACACACACACCGGAATTCGTCTCGCCCGTAGCTCTCAGAATACGTCGGCATGCGTCGATTTTCTCCTGGAAACTTGGATCTTTAGCTTTGCTGGGCTGGGGTCCGGGCTTCACGCTGCCCAAATAACGTGAGTAGCTGTGCTGCAGCACCCCTGTAGTCAATCTCTACGGCAAAGAGGATAATATACTTACCACGCCATTAGCAGTTCTTTAAATGTGTCCGGAAGCGCTGTCTGACGGTCAAGGTTGTGGAGGTTCGAAGTCGCCATCAACTACACAACGAAAAGAAAACGTTTTACACCCCTTGGGGCATAAAGTTTTCCTAATGTTTAAAGTCATACATGCAAGCAGATCGAGCACTGCGCGAGCTGGATATAGGATTAGGAAATATTTCCTAGCATATTTTTCTCATCTTACGGTTGAATCAAACAGATCTCAAATATTGGAGTTGGATTTTTGTTCTGTGACCAGCAAAAAGTTACCAGAAATCGCATAGCACCAATGATGCATCGAGCACATGTTTTAATTCAAACGAGTGTAATTGTTAATCCAAAACGAGGCGTCGAATGACTGGATACGAAACTACACTTGCGAGAGCGTCTGCGTAGCTCGTTCTCCAAAAGCGCCACGATCAATCTTTCGCGCACAAATCATGGGCTAGCTGCCATTCTGGACTCACCAGCCCCAGCCGCCTCCCCAGCCGAGGCCACCCCAGCCGAGGCCACCCCACGGTCCCCCCCAGCCGAGCCCACCAAACGGTCCGCCCCAGCCCCAGAACTGCTCCTTCTTCTTTCCATCCACATTCATCGCGCCCTTGTTCGCGGCGGCGGTCGCCTCAGCTGGTGCAGCCACTGCGCGCAACGAAGGTTGGTCGGCGGCAGCAACGTGCGCGACAGCGACGGCCGCGGCGACAGCAATGGCGATCGGGGAGAACTTCATGGTGTTGACAGTGGAAGTCCAGGTGGTGGTTGTGCCGTTCGTGGTCAATTGCGTTGTGGTGCTTTGCTTGTGTCTGGAACTTGCATGTCGTGCTACTGTTGTTGAGAGTAGAGATCCATCGTCCACTTCCTCGGAATTGAGATAGGTTAGGTCCGTGAATGTTTTGGAGAGTATGATCCTGGAAATCTTGGAAAAGGCTAGAAGTGATATAAGATATTGCCGTTGACCAGCGAAAGACAGCTACGGACTACCATCGCGCACGCAAACGTCTCGATCAAGTTTCCTTTTCATGTGTTAATGCGGTTAGCTTCACTATTGAGCACATCATCGATATGTAGTGCGTGTTCGTGCCTCAAACAAATCCGCGAGATCACTCTTAGCAAGCAAGCAAGCTAATTTCAAGGACTTTGATTCATAAGAAGTTGACACCTCTACCAAAGAAGTCTTACATGCACGCTGCGAGCTGACGAGCTCGCAAACATTTTTAACTACCACAACTCAGGGACGGCTTTAGAGGCGTTGAGAACTCCACCGCTTAGAACTCGAGCACCAGAAGCCAGTCATCGTCGACGGTGCCTCCCGAAGGAGGCGTGAAATCGATGCGTGTACCGTTGCCACTCTCAGGGACGCTCACAGCCGAGCTATCGGTGTACTGGCCGTCACGGGGGGAGAACCAGCGAGAATCACCGACACGTGCGCCAGAACCGTTGTCGAGCTCCAGAGCAAACGAGTCACCATGACCGGTGTACACGTAGTAGCGGTCGCGAGTCTTAGAGGCAAGAACGGAGATGTAGCGTGTGCCTTCGTATGTGTTGACGGACTTGTCGGTGTGGTTGGTAGGACTAGCGAGAAGTTCACGAGCCGGCTCAAGCTGCTCGAGGGTGGCAGTGGTGAGGTTCTGTAGCGGTTTGGTGACGTATTGGATCTGGGTGGCGCCTTCGAAGTAGATGTCTTCGCGCCATGAACCGGAGGCGTTCTGGTTGATCTGCGGGGCGTAGTAGTCGCTGTCACGCAGGAGAGCTGATCGAGGCTCGTACATCTGCCAGACGCTGTTGGCGCCGTAGGTGAATCCCGTCGCGCCGCCGTAGGCGCCATGGTACAGACCTGTACGCACTTGAGAAGCATTCCAGATTTGGCGACTCAAGCTGAAGCTGTCGTGGGCACCTTCATAGTGGTTTTCCAGGTCGAGAACGGGTCCGGTGAACCGATCCCTCATGTTAGCAATGAGCTCGTAGTTCTTGGTCGAGTCCCATCCTACTGTAGGTGTGAACTTGGAAGTCGGGTCAGGCGTAGCGTGACCGGACTGCACCGCATCGATCGAAACGCGGTCTTCCTCGTTGGGAAGCATGTTGTGGCCATAGGCCTCAGGGGTGACTTCAGGCTTCACAATCCAACCTGCAGTCGGGTGGTACAACACTACCGATTCGTAGCCGTGAGCGCGCTCGGATTCCTTGAGACCTGAACGCATGCTCGCCCAAACAGCCGATGTGTCCTCGATGGGAGCCAGGAGCGACGGCAGATCCTGGTCAGGGTCCTCGGCGTAAGCGGTCTGGACCTGAGAAATATTCCACGACCACATTACGTTGGAGTCACCGCCAAGGATCTTCGGCAGACCGGGGTAGCGGTCACCGATGAACTTGCCCCACTCGTACGCGTTCGACTCGTTGAAAATGCGTTCGGTGCTGTGCCAGCCACCGTTCACGTACATACCCCACGTCGGCACCAAGGCGATGAGGATACCGTAACTCGCCGCCAAGTCCACCGTCCAGTCCACCAACTCGAAGTACTCCTCGTTCGGCTTCGTCGGGTCCGAGTTGTTGAACGGCAGCGCGCCGTAGAAGTTCGAGCGCGTCGTGCCGTTGAGCTCGGATACGACGACGGTCTGCACGACGTTGTAGCCCTGCTCGGCACGCGTCTTGAGGTAGAAGTCAATGGAGGTCTTGTTGAGTCGGTGCATGAGCTCCCATGCTGTGTCGGCCTGCCAGAAGAAGGGTTCTTGGGAGGCGGTGCGGGTGAGGTAGCGTCCGTATTGCGGCGCAGAGATGGCAAGGTCATGCCAAGAGGGTTCTCCAGCAGCGGTGTTGGCGAGACTGGCCAGGGAGAGGAGTCCGGCGACGGCAGCTTGGATCTTCATGGCTTCACGAATGCGAGCCAAGTCGAAAGAAGAGACGTGTAAGATGCGAGGCAAATCGGAGAATGAACCGGATCGGGTGCTACGTGTTGTACGATTTCTAAGTTTTTGAAGACTGTTTAGTATGAGGTTTGTACTGTTTGATGTGGCTCCGATCGCGCTGGCCAGGCTCAACTCGAGCTCCTAGCCGACCCAATCTCTGAAGAGTGCATGGTCCTTGAAGCTCTGCTCTACCAGCCGGCGGCCATGGTCATCACGAATGCGTGGATATGCGCCGTGGCCGGTTCTACCCAAACGGACCTCGAGGTGCGTGGTTGAAGCGCGCTCGCATCAGCGAACATTGGTGATGCATTGCGCTGCAAGTATTGCAGACGCGAAAACGCACTCACGCATGGAATTCAGCCAAGTTAGAGAGGTCGACATTGTGTGAGTAGTAAGCCCGCCGCGTTCCACTTTCAGAAGTTTGTCATTGTCGATTTGCAACGAAATTCTAGTCAAATGAAGAGAACACGCGCCTGCAGCCTCACGAGCAGCGAAATGGCCTCTTTCGTGGCGACGGGATTATGCGATGCAAAGTATGACGCGTGCATGCGTTATTCATAATCCTTGTGTTCTGCTTTGCGCCGCAGAAGGCCTTGAGCAACTCTGAGGCTAACGCCAGGATGCGGTTAGCGCTGTATGAAAATATGTGAACAGACGATGCTCTTACGTTAAAGGTGCTTGCAACGATGTCCACTACTTGGCGTAGGACAACGTTGTACGCGTGTGGAAATCGCTTCTGTCTACTCTTCCGTGTTGTGCCATCCACCATTGACCCAGCTGCCCCACACAGCGATCAAGATGCCGTAGCTGGCAGCCAAGTCCACCGTCCAGTCGATGACTTCGACGTAGGCTTCGTTCGGCTGCGTCGTGTCCGAGTTATTTTTTATTAATATTTTTAAAGCCTTGGAGCAGCTTGAGCCCGCTCGTCAGCTTCTTGCCAGCCCAAGTGGCTATTTGGACACCGCGGTTAATGCCTTCGAGGGCACGAGATACATCTCCGTGTTGGCGTCGGAAAGTCGCGACCGCTACTTCGTTTATACCGGCCACGGTGACTCGTTCAGTCTGAAACTGGGCAATGGACTTGAGCGTTCGGGAAATGCTCGCTGGTTCTCTCCTCGCGACGGTCAATACTACTCAAACTTAACCGTGAGTTTTCCAGCCAGCGGAAACGGTACTCGTGTCGACTTTACTCCTCCTTCAGGCGGCAGCGTCGATGACAATTGGCTTCTGGTACTAGATTTGAAGGGCTTGTCGAAGTGTTTGGCAATGACAGTTAGGCGTGATATCCAACTATTCGGGATGCATTATAGTCTGTGCTGTCAATTGATAGTCTAACTGCGAATCAAGGCTACTGTATCATGTTGTGAATGTTTCAGTGGCATTTTTTACCGAGACAATTTGTTCAGTGATGAAATCGGTCTAGCTTCAGCTTTTGTACATACGGTGCATGAATGCTTTACCGAGATAGTAAATTACTATTCTAATGCTAAATTCTGATGCTATCACTACCCCTCCTAAGTCTGCCTGGGATATCGCCCAGGACACCCTCGGTAGAAATAAGTGCATGCTTGCATACGACTGACACGTCCTTGAGATTCTTTAGAATTCGAAGCAACGGCGTCACGAAGTCGATTTTGGGTTCTAGACGAACGATTCGGCCACTCGCCGCGTCAAAGAGGAATCGAATGATGCATCTGCAGTCAAGACGTTGGCCTAGGAGTCGTTTGGTCAGTGATGATACCTTGCCTTTTGCTGCCTTGGGGCTTACGAGGTGAGGAAGGACACACCGCACTGTAAACTCGGTTATGGTCATGCTGAGAGTGGCAACGGCAGACACGACACCTGTAGTCTCCGCCTCAACTCGCTTCAGCTCAACATGAGTCTCCTCGAAATACAGGGAATAGCGTCTCCACTGGTCCATGAGGGCATTGATCCCGTGCAGTTCGCCCATGGCCACATCGTGTACAAATGATTTCTGCAGAAATTCTAAAGTCTGCCGAGTTTCAGGGTGCTTCATCATCTCTTCGGTATTTGCTAATCGCCATGGTGACCGGAATCCTTCTTCAATGAGGCGGAACACTTCTCCGATCGTGGTCCATGGGCTCTGGTTGGTTTTACGCTCGAACCTGATGCTTCTTCTTTTCAACTTGAGGCCTTGAATCTCTTCTTCGAGCCGCTGGTTTGCTTGTTGGAGTTGGCGCTTCAGATTTAGCTGCTTGTTTCGGTAGCGTGCTTGATTAGCTCGGCACTGCTCTCGTCGAATCGCTTGCTTCTCCGTGAGGACCGGTGTCGTCTTCTTTTCGAGCCTCGGGCTCGCAGTGCTCGAGTCCTCAGTCATTATGGATTCTGATCGATCTCGAATGATGAGACGTGTCGATTCGTCTGCGGACGACGTAGTGCCGAAATCAGAATGCGCTGTGTCGAGATCAGGTTGGGTGGTGCTCGGCGAAACAAGCGCGCTCACTTTCATTTTGGAGTGGGATGCCTATGAGTGAAACTTTAGGTCCCTGCCGAACAAGCACACCCGGGAAAGTGGGAACCACTTCAGAGTAAACTCGAAAATGGTTTGAGTGACTCCACGTTTCAGATCAAAGCGTTGTCCAGCGACAGAAACCGAGTTGTCTGCAAATCTGCAAAGCCAGCCGGAGCTGAACAACGCCGAGTGTTTGAACTGTATTGATTGTTAAACGAATCGAAACTTGCTGGACACCACACACAAGGAAGCGCGCTGTGCCGCCGATCCTACATAATCAAACGGGAGTGTACCCGCACAAGTTATACTTCGTGGTCAGATTAGGATTACGCCTTGGTATCGCTAGCAGCAAAGCCTCCCAACTGTCGTCCGAATGTTCAACCGTCAAGGCGAGTTTGCAGACGCGACAGCGTCACTCGCTGTACGACGATCTGCTGCATTCACACAAAGTGAGTGCTGAAGCAACATCATTAATCGAAGCTATGTTGTGGAGGCAAAACAATGTACCTTATGTAGAGGCTGTACAGTACAGCAGAATGCCTTTGGTACGCGAAAGTTGTATGCAGGGATACTACTGTACTGTACATGTACTATTGGTGGGCAGCTTGTCCGCAAGCTTCTCACTCATCGATTGTGTCCCTCCGTCGTTGAAGGTTAAGGTTTCAGATAGCCTTGTCACGCGTTGCAGCCCATCCGAGTCACGCTTCTTCCTGCAGCACCGTCTTCTCCGTTTACGTACATGCTCAAGATTCCACACTCAAGGTGTGCCAATGTTAGTGCCCCGTCAGTACACGTTTTGGTACAGACCAAATAAAGTCACACACTAAGTAATACATTGACCTCCTGAAAGTGCTCAATCACTTTCCGGAGGTTTAAAACTGAGATGAACCGACACTAAACCATTCTATCATATTGCTTTTTTGCTACAAGGCTCAAGTCTTCTGTTCCACCTTCCAAGTCTCATTGCGCACGTTACCAACAGGTTATGAGCACAACGCAAGCCTCCGTCACCGACGACCGCGATTTTCTGCGCCTGAATGGCCGGAACTTTGTCATCTGAAAGACACGTGTCACCGCTGCGCTCGAAGGCAAGAACCTCCTCGGTTTCGTCACCCATGTGGACTACGCAGGGGACTTCGACTTCGACTTCTCTGACGATGAAGAACTCAACCCGGCGCTGTCATGAGAGACATGGAGGCCGCGCTTGATGCAGCAGGCGCTCCTAAAGCCGACGACGCAGAATCAAGCGAGTCTTCCTCCGATGCAAGTTCGGAAACCGCTACCGCCGGAGACGACGGCGATGTGGACATGGGGCAGGGATCTCCCCCCGTGATCCAATCCTTCTCTGCTACGAAGCAGGAAGAGAAAAAGAGGGCTGATGGCCAAGAGCCAGAAGCAGAGCGCCAAGAGGTTACGCCGAAGCGAGGCCAAGGCCAAGGCGTTCCTCATCAACGATCAACATGTTTTCATGGTCAAGGACAAGACCACGGCGTTTAAGATATTTCAAAGACTGTGTGACAAGTACGAAGGTGCCATACATGACGACCCGTACTACATCCAGTCCTACCTCATGACCTCAAATACGAGGAAAGCATGGACGTCACCGCATTCTTCTTTGAGATGGAAAGTGCGATAAAGTCAAGCGCTGAAGCTACCAATAGCGTCATGAGTGACGAGCAAAAGACGCTCTACCTCTATCATTCGCTGCCAGACCCATGGAAGCCGGAATTGGCAGTCTGGAAAGGCAGTTGCAAGTACATTCCGCACGAAGACCTAAAACGGCACATTGAGACCAAGGTTCATCACGAACTAGCGCGAAACCGCTATGTTCTCAAGCAAGGAACCCCGGAGTCCAAAGAAACCCGACAGGAAAAAGCTCTTCAAGCCACGGCTCCTAAAACGACTCCAACAGCCTTGCAAGCTCCTCCCACGGTGGAGGCAGCTCTGGTATCATCGATGAAGTGCACGTACTGCCAGCCATCGAGACAACCATGACACGGTGACTGCTACATCCTACAGTGTCACCTCCGCGATGGACAAGTCAAAGCTGGCACAGTTCTTCCTGCGAATTTCAAGCTGAAGGTATCTGAACCCCAGCATCGCCACCACCCTTATAAGGGGAATTACAACGGCAAGCCGCGTAACCAGCCTCGTAACCAGCCTCGCAACAACTTTCGAGGCAACCGAAACGGTAACCGAAACAACAGTTCCGATAGGTTTCACGGTCGCAACAAATTCCATGGCCGTCGCAGCAATGATGAAACCAACAACCGTGAGTATGGTATCATTGCCATCACTACACTGGATTTGATTCATGAAACTCCGGATGTAAGCCTTGCTGCTCACGAAGCGGCCCATGATCCTGTCTGGACAATCGACTATGGCTGTACTCGTAACGTTACGGCTAACCCACAGTGGTTTGAGAAGCTGATTCCTACCGCTGGGAAGGCAATCACGGTTGGTGAAAATCACCACATTCCTATTAAAGGGACAGGTGATGTAAAGATGAAGATCAAGGACACACACTAAGGGAAAGGAGCAGATTATCACCTTGAACAATGTTTTGCTTTATGCACCCGGACTAGAGTTTAACCTACTCTCAGTCCGCCAGACAGTCGAAGACGACTTTAAAATCAATTTCCCGAACGCTAAGAAGTGTGTTCTGTTCTTCGCCTATCGAACCAAGTTCGAAGCCAAGACTGGGGACTGGGGAAGGAACTCGCCTCTACCAGTTCCAAGCAAGGCCGCCATCGAATACTCAGCCTATGTGACCACCTCAAATAAGCCTGATAATATCTTGCTCTGGCACAAACGAATGGGTCACCCTAACTTTCGCATTATCAGTATCTGACTAAGGCAGATACTGTCACGGATATGAGCCTATCGAACTTCGATCCCAACAAAAACTACTTTTGCTCCTCATGCACATACGCTAAGGCTCATCATAACCCATTCAATAAATGTACAGTTGAAAGGGCCAAATTTCCCCTACAAACGATTCGTACTGACATAGCCGGACCACTTCCAGTCCCCACGCTGTCAGGATGTCAATTCTTCCTAACCTTTATCGATGACTATTCACGATATATGTTCATTTACATCATTAAACGCAAGTCGGTCTTGTACGACTGCTATGAAGACTTCAGAAAAGGCACAAAACCTTTTCCGTGCTATTGTTGGCGAACTTCACTACCTTGACAACAGGCACGACGAAGAAATTAGACACCTTCAGAGCGACAACGCTCGAGAATATGAATAACTAGGAAGAATTATCTTTAAGAAAGACAACACTCATGCACAATTCACTAATGCCTACACACCTCAACAAAATGGAGTAGCAGAGAGGCGTATGCGCACTTTATTAGAGAGAACAAGGGTTATTCTCATTGATGGCAAACTACCACACGTCCTATGGGGAGAGTGCGTCAAGCACGTAGCTGACCTCTTAAACATTACTTCTAGTTCTGTTACAGACAAAGTCGCTCCTTACGAAAAATGGTTCAATCAAAAGCCATCGGCAAGCTATATCAAGGTATTTGGTTGCACAGCGTACGCCCACATCCCTGAGCTATATCGATCAAAACTAGTAGCCCGAGCCAAGAAATGCATGTCTCTTGGCCTACCTACGAATAAGAAAGGATATTGACTACTCAACACTACCGAGAATCGAATCATCTACAGCAGGGATGTTACTTTTCGAGAAAATGAATTTTCTAAACTAGAATTTCTTGAACAAAATACTTTTTCGGACGTATTAAGTTCAACCACAGAGAGGCCACCTGCACTACCAACACCGCAGGTACTTCCTCCACTAGCCTCGCTACTCAAACGGAGCGCAACAGTACTTACTGCTCACGATAATCGTTCGGACAAGAAACACAAATCCCAGAAAAATATACCACCAACTAGTGCATCTTCATACCTACTCAATGATCCACTGGACATCAAAGAAAGAGAAGAACAACTAAATGCTATTTACACACTCTTGACTATCAGACACATCTCTGAGCCTAAAACGTACAAAGAAGCCATGCAACTGCCTGAAGCACATCAATGGAAGTCAGCTGCACAATCCGAATACAATCTCTAATGGACAACAAGACCTGGGTCCTTACCAACTTACCAACGGGCAGGCGAGCACCTTAATGCTAATGGGTATTTTTTGTCAAATTCAAAGGAGATGGCAGCATTGATCGCTACAAAGCTCGCCTAGTTATTAAAGGATTCTTGCAAAAATGTGGCATTGACTATGACGAGATATTTTCTCCTGTGATTCGCATAGAAGTACTACGACTACTACTAACAATTGCCGCACTCCTAGATCTAGAAATTCATCAAATGGACGTAAAAACAGCGTTCCTCAACGGATTTCTGGACGAGGAAATCTATATGATGCAACCAGAAGGGTTTATAGTTCGTGGAAAAGAACACCTTGTGTGTAATTATTAAAGAGCCTTTATGGCCCCAAACAAGCACCACGAATATGGTACTTTACCCTATGCACATTTCTCATGACCATGAACTTTTACAAGCTTATTAAAGACCAATGTGTCTTCGTAGGTACCGTCGATGGAGCTACGTGCTACATTCTTGTATACGTCGATGACCTACTGATCATTCCCCCTACCGCCACAATCATCACCAACATAAAGGTTAAAAACGCTTCAAAATGTCCGATCTTGGTGAAGCCCACTACCGTTTTGGTGGTCTATCGTTCGCAATAGAACAGATCGCAACATATTTATCCACCAAGAAATATATGCTACCAAAGTCCTGGATCGCTTCTCTCATCTGACCTCGTATCCTGTGGGAACACCCACAGATCCTAGCGTCACACTCAGTGAGGCCATGTGCCCACAGTCTCCGGAAGACATCGAAGACATGAATGCGATCCCGTACAGAGAGGCAGTCGGTAGCTTTATGTACTTGATGATGGGAACAAGGCCTGATTTAGCATACTTCCTGCGTTTCCTGCCAGAAGCAAGCCAATTCCTGGCAAATACAGGAAAAGCGCACTGGAATGCGGTCAAGAGAGGCTTGAAGTACCTAAACGGCACTCGCAGCCTTGGTATCACACTCGGTGGCATCCGAAACCTAGAGCAATATGATTCAAAGCCCTACCTAACGGCGTACTCAGATGCAGACTATGCTAACTGCCCTGATACGAGACAATCTGTTGGAGGTTTCATCACATACATGTGTGGAAGCCCCATTTCGTGGCAGTCACGAAAACATCATACCGTAGTTCTATCTACAACAGAGGCAAAATACATTGCTTTGTGTCATTGCATGCAAGAAGTCATATTCTTAAAGCTCCTACTAGTAGAGCTAAAGCATGAAAGTCCACACGCCATTACACTTTTTGAAGACAACCAAAGCTGTATTAAACTATCTTACAACCCAGAACGGCATGGAAGAAGCAAACATATTGATATCCGATATCACTTTGTACAAGAAAAAGTAGAATAAAAAGAATTTGAAATTTGATACTGCAACACCAAAGAAATGGTTGCAGACATATTTACCAAGTCACTATCAAAACCGAGCTTCTTTTCTTAAAAAAAGCACTCGTGCAACGGCAAAAGAATCAATAAGATAAATCACCACAAGCCGAATAAATAAATAAATATCCGAAAATTAAACAAATAACTACATGTTAAAGCCTGAACCATTAGTCAACGATTTAAATTAAAAGGTCCAAATTAGTAAATGCATGTATTGAATTTTGTTAATAAAGGTAATACTTCGACCTATCAGTTATGTATTTGACACATCACGGGTGTCCTCCACCGCATAAACGCCGTCAATCCTATCAAAAAAACTCCGTAAGAAGGTCCTCACGGTTAGGAAAGTAATGATAGCAGTCAGAGTCAATAAAACGAACTTGTTGCCCACCCAGGCACAATCAATACAGTGCCAAGAATTAGCTCGTTGCCCGGGGCACTGACCGATGATCAGCAGGGCTGGCTTCCGGCTTCTAACAATAGCACCTGCCCGCTTGGGCCTGCTCCTGAAGCCGGACTTGCCATTCAGGTAAACCAGCTGTTTCCGGCGGCGCTGGACAGCCTTTTGCAAGGCGTCCATGGTGTAGGCACCAAAGCGCGGGTGCCCGTGGTCCTCTTGACGGCCGCACCAATGCCAAACGCGCCAAAATTGGACGCATAGCCACCGGTGTTAGAAAGTCTCGAATTTGCAAAGCATTGCAAACCGAGAGCAACCCGCACATTGAGTAGCTGTCCGGCAACGTCTCTTGATGCTGGCACAGTATAGAAGCTCGCAAGCTGACAGGCATCTGAATACATACAAATCATAGGATGTTAGCATCTGCCGCAAATAACATAGAGACATGGGTATAGCATCAGCGATTCCAGGCGATTGAGGCATGTGAAGACTATTCGCTTGGAAGCTAGTCCAGACTGTGGCGTCAGACACGCATCCACAATGCCTCAAATGCCTGAAAACCTGAGGGAACCAAAGCAAACCCACGAAAATAACAAACAAAGCAAGTAAGATACCTTTAAAAGCGAAGAGAATTCACAAATGAGCTTTTCCTGGGTGCATTTTTAATCGGTCTCTACGCTCTCTGGCCCAGCGTGCGGGCGCACACAGTATCATGGCAACACTGTGTTCGGCCTGTGCACTTCATTTCGCCAGCCGCTGCTCTCAGTCTGCTCTCGCACGGTTGTTTCATGTGTTAGACAGACATCGGGATGGGATCTCAGCAATCTATAAAAACACGAACGGAATTCTTACTACATGTACATGCACAGTGCATGTGCAGGCTCACGGCGCGCTACTACTGAAACTGAAGAAATTGTGTTACCCATGCAGGCTTATCTGAAGAGTATGTACAGTATTGTGCCAGAATAAAGAAATCCACAGCTGAGTACAAACTGCGACATTATTGAATATAAAAGGGGAAATGATTTGTAAATGACTCGTAGTTGCGTTTTGGGGTTTATGCTTTATTAGTATAAATAAGTTTTCATAGCTTATTTATTCAGGCACATTACTGTACTGAATAATCTATGTTTGATTAAATAGGTTAAAGGTTAAAAAGTACTGTCGTTGGACTGAGTTTTCATGACAACGAACCAGTCATACCTTAGTTGAATCCGTTTCCGTTGATGTTGTCAAGTCTTCAATTCATGTTGCTTTGATGCTATTACCGCTTAGCTTGCGACGAACATGACAACGGTGGGCCTTAGCGTAAGCAACGCGAAGCCTTCTCAACTTTGACGGCGCTGATGCATCCATCTCCCGAAAGTCCACCTACACTCCAGCTCTGGGGCTATTCTTCGTTTTTTTGACCTCACCCGAATGACCCCTTCAAGCAAAAGTTCACCGTAAACCTTATTTAATGGGCTCAAACCGAAAAGAAACATTTAATACGCTATTGAGTTTAGAATTATTCTTTTCGTATTTTATTTACATTAATTATGTTAGACCCCGACGGTACTTTCAGACAGACCATCGACCAGGAAGTGTCTTGAAACTGTGGACGATGGTCGTATTGGGGCCGTCAAACGGAGAAACGGAGAGAGATCCATTCCAATGATGCCTATGATCAAATGTGAGCGCGGTTTACTATTTGTGAGCTCGGTTTACTATTTGTGAGCGCGTTTACTATTTGCGAAGCGTACTCGAGGTCTAATGATTGCCATCGTGGCGCGATCGTGTCGCAGTCTAGAATTTTTTTCTGCGTCTTTTGCCTTACCTCACAGTATGAAATGACAAGAGCAAGCGCATCCTTCGTTTGGCGGATTCGATGACGAATTACTATTCAATTGCAAAGAAGACATTGCTCTCTACCCGGCAGCTGCTGGTGTAGCCACTGCGCGCAGTGAAGGCGGGTCGGCGGCAGCAACGTGCGCGATGGCGACGGTCGCGGCGACAGCAATAGCGATCGGAGAGAGCTTCATGGTGTTGACGGTGATTGTGTGGCGAAGTCCAGGTGGTTGTTGTGCCGTTCCTGGTCAATTGCGTTATGGTGCTTTGCTTGCGTCTGGTGTTTGTTCGGTCACGCAGCTTTTGAGAATTGGTCCGCAAACGCTTTGGAGAGTACGATCCTGGAAAAGGTTAAAAGGTACTGTCATTGTCGTTGACCAGCGACAGATAGCTTTGGACTTCCGCGCCGCGACATATCCTATCAAGTGGACTTGCAGTTCGTGTCACAATTGGCACTACACTTTCCAAGCACTACACTTTCCAGGTTCGAAAAAAAAGAGAGAAACAAAACTCTAACGGAATCAATTATGTCAGGCCAGGTTGTGTGCGCTGACGTCGAGCTCCCAATATGTACCTAACAAGTTGTCATTTGCTTTCGTAGCTGTAATTTCACGGGATTGTTTTGCGCTGAAACGCGTATTCACTGTTGAGTTTAGTATTTGTGGTGGTGCCGCTTAACATTATTTTCTTAGGCCCCGACGGTAACTTTCAGACAGACCATCGACCAGGAAGTGTCTCGAAACTGTGGACGATGGTCGTATTGGGGCCGTCAAACGGAGAAACGGAGAGAGATCCATTCCAATGATGCCTATGATCAAATGTGAGCGCGGTTTACTATTTGTGAGCTCGGTTTACTATTTGTGAGCGCGTTTACTATTTGCGAAGCGTACTCGAGGTCTAATGATTGCCATCGTGGCGCGATCGTGTCGCAGTCTAGAATTTTTTCTGCGTCTTTTGCCTTACCTCACAGTATGAAATGACAAGAGCAAGCGCATCCTTCGTTTGGCGGATTCGATGACGAATTACTATTCAATTGCAAAGAAGACATTGCTCTCTACCCGGCAGCTCAGCAAGACGTGTTGCGTTACGCATCTGGCTCGGACGTCGTGCTTCACGCGCAAAGCAATGCTTCGGCAACTTGTTTTCGCGCTCGTGAGCGAGATGGTGTGGTCTGGAATCACCAGCCCCAACCTCGTCCCCAACCGAGGCCACCCCAGCCGAGGCCACCCCACGGTCCACCCCAACCTCCTCCCCAGCCGAGCCCACCAAACGGTCCTCCCCAGCCCCAGAACTGCTCCTTCTTCTTTCCATCCGCATTCATCGCGCCCTTGTTCGCGGCGGCGGTCGCCTCAGCTGGTGCAGCCACTGCGCGCAGTGAAGGCGGGTCGGCGGCAGCAACGTGCGCGATGGCGACGGTCGCGGCGACAGCAATAGCGATCGGAGAGAGCTTCATGGTGTTGACGGTGATTGTGTGGCGAAGTCCAGGTGGTTATTGTGCCGTTCCTGGTCAATTGCGTTATGGTGCTTTGCTTGCGTCTGGTGTTTGTTCGGTCACGCAGCTTTTGAGAATTGGTCCGCAAACGCTTTGGAGAGTACGATCCTGGAAAAGGTTAAAAGGTACTGTCATTGTCGTTGACCAGCGACAGATAGCTTAGGACTTCCGCGCCGCGACATATCCTATTAAGTGGACTTGCAGTTCGTGTCACAATTGGCACTACACTTTCCAAGCACTACACTTTCCAGGTTCGAAAAAAAAGAGAGAAACAAAACTCTAACGGAATCAATTATGTCAGGCCAGGTTGTGTGCGCTGACGTCGAGCTCCCAATATGTACCTAACAAGTTGTCATTTGCTTTCGTAGCTGTAATTTCACGGGATTGTTTTGCGCTGAAACGCGTATTCACTGTTGAGTTTAGTATTTGTGGTGGTGCCGCTTAACATTATTTTTTTAGGCCCCGACGGTAACTTTCAGACAGACCATCGACCAGGAAGTGTCTCGAAACTGTGGACGATGGTCGTATTGGGGCCGTCAAACGGAGAAACGGAGAGAGATCCATTCCAATGATGCCTATGATCAAATGTGAGCGCGGTTTACTATTTGTGAGCTCGGTTTACTATTTGTGAGCGCGTTTACTATTTGCGAAGCGTACTCGAGGTCTAATGATTGCCATCGTGGCGCGATCGTGTCGCAGTCTAGAATTTTTTTCTGCGTCTTTTGCCTTACCTCACAGTATGAAATGACAAGAGCAAGCGCATCCTTCGTTTGGCGGATTCGATGACGAATTACTATTCAATTGCAAAGAAGACATTGCTCTCTACCCGGCAGCTCAGCAAGACGTGTTGCGTTACGCATCTGGCTCGGACGTCGTGCTTCACGCGCAAAGCAATGCTTCGGCAACTTGTTTTCGCGCTCGTGAGCGAGATGGTGTGGTCTGGAATCACCAGCCCCAACCTCGTCCCCAACCGAGGCCACCCCAGCCGGAACCCGATTAGTTTGTTCTTGCCCAGTATCGCGCTCCAGTAGGGTCCAAGGCCGCAGTGAGCGCTGCCGGTAACAGGGTCTTCGTTGATGTCGATGCGCGGGGCGAAGAAGCGGGTCTGAAAATCTGCTCCACGCTCTTGCGGAGCCTCCGTCGTTACAGCAAACCTCCTATAATCACACAATACATTTTGAGTGAGACAAGATTTACCTTTGAACAGAAAACCACATTCGCCGCACCCGGTGTCGATCTCCGCAAGGCGCTGAAAGTCTGGCCTAGCGTTGGAAACATAGCCTTATCCACGCGCACAATCACATCGTTCAGCGCTAGCTGAACATCAGCACACTGACAGTGCCAATGCCTAGCGCAGCAGCAATCGCTTCACGTGTCGTCCCGGACGGCAGTGCGGCCAGCGCTTTGCGCGGAAAGTTTAGTACGACGCGGACGCGCTGATCTCTCTATGCTTCGTAGCGACAAACTAGCACGTTCTGGTACCCTGCGAGTAAGAACTTACTCAACGATAGCAAACCCAACGAAACGGCACCCACCGATTGTAAAACCGGACAGTTTGAGTCGGGAGCACGATCGCACGCTCGAGCAGAGCAATAGCAGACGATAATGTGCCTTGGCCGCACATCGTAAGCTCAACGGTCGGAGAAAACCACTTGATGCTGTACTCGACCACGTCACCGCCACCAGTTGCTTCCCGTGGCTACGAACGCAGTCGCGTTCACATTTTTCTCGCGAGCAACTCGCTGCATCCATTCCGAAGCACCTTCGCGAAAGAAAGCATGGGGCTCCAGCAGAACCACAATCGCGGGATTACCTTGGGATGGCATGCGCGTGAACGCGTCCACTTGAACAAAAGGGATGGTCTCGCCTGGCATATGCAATGCGACGCTGCGTCCGATGCCACGCTCTTCCAACTGACGCTGCTGCATGACCAGCAGTAGAGTACTGGTTGAAGAGCACGGTCTCTTTTACGGCGGGGCTGCGTGCTCTGTCCGGCTGAAAGCGCCCTATTCAGCCCATATTTTGTGCGCCACCTTGATAGCTCTGCGTTGGGCAGAAAGTTTTGGACCGGGGCACTTCATCCGGACAGAGATTGGGCTCCCATCCCCCCGATTGGGACAAATTGCAGTGTCCAAGTGGTCATTGTCATCCCTGGCAGCCAATGGGATGTCCATCTATAACGGCCGTGTTACCGTTCGAGCGCTTACCACTTGACGAACTTGACGAATCGACAGGTAATCTCCTCGTCAGATGCATTCCTGAACTTGCCGACTAGCGCAATGGCGGACGCGTACCAGAGCCTAGAGCCCGAGACTCCGAAGAAGTTGGTGGCTCGGAAGATCCTGACGTCGCTGACGTTCTGGATCATCGTTGGAGCTGCCCTCGGGATCATCCTCGGCGCGTTCGCGCCGACGTTTTCAGTCAAGGCCGCGCCCATGGCGCAGCTTTTCCTACGCCCCATCCAGTTCATCGTTTTTCCGCTGGTGTTTTCGTCGTTAATCGTCGGCATCGCCAGTCAGAATGACATGAAACAACTCGGCCGATTGGCGATCAAGTCCATCATCTACTTCGAAATCGTGACGGTAAGAGGAAAACACGAGTGTGTTGATGCTAAACCCATTCGTTGCGCAGACATTAGCAATAATCATTGACCTACTCGCTGCAACATCGTCAAGCCCGGCAACGTCGGTCTTGTCAAGGGCGAAGCGTACACGGCAACGACCTCCACGTTGACTTTCGAGACGTTTATCAAGCACGTCACACCTATGACATGGGGCAAGATGATGGGAGGGTCGGGTTCGTCGGAGCTACTACAAGTGCTCGTCGCTTCGGTTCTCGTCGGCGTATCGACGGCTTACATCCGAGAAGAACCCAAACGGCTTATTGTCGAATCCGCTCGTGCCGTGCAGGAAATGATGTTCAAGTTCGTTGACATTGTCATTTGGTCGGCACCGGTGGGTGTTTGCTTCGCGGTGGTCAACTCGATCGGTAAGAATGGCGTGTCATCTCTCTCTAGTTTGGCGGCACTTGTGGCAACTACGTACGGAACTCTGGTAATTGTTTTTGTCGTTATCTTCGTACCGATCTTCGTCTACTTCAAGATAAACATCCCCGAGTTCTTGCGCGTGCTGCGAGAACCGTTGGCAATCGCTTTTATTACGTCTTCCTCCGAAGCCGCGCTGCCTAAAGTGTTTGAGTGTCTTAAGGAATACGGCGTCTCCCCCCACGTGCTAGCGTTTGTGGTACCCTTCGGATATTCGTTCAACCTAGACGCCGGAGCGATGAATCTCGCGCTATGCTCCATGTTCTGCGCTCAAGCAGCAGGTGTTCACAAGACAGTGGGGGAGCAGATTGTCATGGTGCTGATGATGATGGTCTCTTCCAAGGGCATTGCTGGTGTGCGGTCGGCCAACATCGTTGTCTTGGCTTCAACCATCACGCAGTTCGACATCCCGTCGTGGGCCGTGGCTTTGATCTTGGGAGTCGATTGGCTGTCGGACATGCCTCGCACGTTCATCAACGTGATGACTGTTCAGCCGCCACCGTCATGGCCAAGTTAGAAAACGAGTTCCGAACCGATGAGTGGAAGCAGAAGCGCAATCTACAGGAGGAAGAAACCCTTGAGAACTTTGAAAAAGCCAGTGCGTCGACGGCTTAGCTCGTCGCCAAGATAGCAACTATACCCCAAAAAATGGTCTCAAAACAGCAACATCGAGTACATGTCCAAAGTCGCAAGATGTATCCATTCTACAGATGGCTACACTATAATACGCGTCAAAATACTAGACGCGCACTTCTTGCAGTATCACAGTTTGTGGCCGAGCTTGAACCTCCTCTCGTGAGCGCCATGACGTCGCTGCTGCTGCGTCCGTCGCAGCTTCTGCTGCGCTCCCAGCGCCCGTTGCGCGCCCCACTGCTGCGTCAGGTGCCGCCCTCGCTTGCGTCGCGTTTCCGCGGCTACCAACGGCCCCGGGCTCGCGCTGCACGCCGAATAGTAGTCTAGAGTACTAACGCTAGGAATACTATTTCGTTCCTCGCGCCGCAGACGGCGAGCTTCAGCTCGAGCGGCGGCGCGTCCAGCGCCCCCACGGGCCTCACGTCGCTGCAGAAGGCGTCGCTGGGGCTGGCCGTCATGTTCGGCGGCGGCTACGCCATCGGGTACTTTTTCGGGCCTTTTCCGTCGCTGGAAGAGCTCACGGGCGTCAAGGCTGTGGGTGGGGCCAAGGAGTACAAGGGAGAGGTGGGTTGCCTGGAGGAAGGAGTGCTGGTGCTGGAGAGAGAGCTGACACTTTGTGTTCTTGGCTCCTTGCAGCTCATTGTGACGGACAAGGTGTTCTTCGACATCGGCATTAATGACGACTATGTGGGCAAGATCGTGATGGGGCTGTATGGAGAGGTGCAGCCTCGCACGGTGGAGAACTTCCGAGCCTTGTGCACCGGCGAGAAGGGCGCGTCCCGCGCCGGCCCGCCGCTGTGGTACAAGGGCTCGAACTTCCACCGCATCATCCCTGGATTCATGTACGCTGGAGTGCTGGTGCTGGTGCGGTTGACGGCGGTGACGCTGATAAGTGTTGGCTTGTAGGATTCAAGGCGGAGACTTCACGCAGCATAATGGACGCGGCGGTGAATCGATCTATGGCCGCCGTTTTGACGATGAAGACCTCAGTGTTCCTCACGGAGGTCCTGGCACGCTGAGTATGGCCAACGCTGGCGCCAACACGAACGGCAGCCAGTTCTTTATCTGCACGGGCGACACGCCGTGGCTGGACGGCAAACACGTTGTGTTTGGACGTGTGCTGGAGGGTATGGACGTTGTGGACATAATTTCGAGCTGCGGACGACGCTCCGGCAAGCCGAAGGCCGACGTCAAGATCATCAACTGTGGCGTGCTGGATACGGATGCCGCTAGTCAAAGCGGTGCTGCGGAAAAGAAAGAGCCGAAGCGCTTGACACGAGAAGAGATGCAGGATCGCCTTGATTCGCTGCGCGAGGTGGAAGGAAACTTTCTGGCGCAGAAAGATCAGATTGACCCCACGATGTATGAACAGCTAATGGCCGAGATCAAGCACGAGAAACTGCGTATCAAGAAGGAGTTGAAGAAGCCAGAGCCACAGGAGTAAATGACTCAGAAACAAGTGAGGCAGCACAACGCATGCTAACAAAAGTGACCGACGATAAAGTCGAGTTAGAATGCTAACATGCTGTTTGGTGGTGATTTGTCCGCTCAGCGTCTGCTGTGCCCTTTAAAATGTTGGAGGTTTTCCAGGTCGGAAGATTGATGTCGTTCGCTGTTGTAGTTTTCTTTGCAGAGTAATAAACAGCACGAGGCCGCTCATGCATACGGTGTCGTACGTTGTAGCAAGACTTGCAGTTTACGCCCGTACTGGTTCGTCTAGCTGGCATTCTCGGGTTGATGCTGCCTCGAAAGACTCCTCCATATGGCCATGAGTTCCGCTTTGTCTTCATGGCTGAGGAATCTGGGGTTTCTGGATCCATTTCCTTTTGAAGCACTTCGAAGAACGATATGTACTAGCACATTTCAAAGCTGTGTTACCGGGTTAATCACGGAGCTAGAAGTCTACGTAATGTGGCAGATCAGCATCGCGACCACCCTGCCACCATTTTGCTGGAAAGTTGACCGGTAAAAGCTTGTCGATCAAAAAGCCTGACACCAGACGGGATCGCAGACGGCACAAGAGAGAGTCGTTGATGAGCACAATCAACCACCTTTCCATTGTATTCAAAGAACTCGTTCTTCGAAGTAGACCTTTACGACGTGAGCTAAAGTCCCATCGCACATCTATCTACATGCAAATCGTTACATTCACCACAGTACCAAAGTGAAGCCCTTGAAGCTCGTAGCACTTCGACCTTACCCATGAGTTCGCTTGGGAACTGACAATCCGAAGAGCGTAATTTCGCGGCTCGGTATGAAGGCCATGGTATCGCCACTTCAAAAACTAATACTGGCACATCTCGATTTTCAGATCAATGGAGAAACGTGGCAACAAGTCATCTCCACCGATATACTACGTGAGCTAGCGTCCAGACTGCTAGACTTTTCGGGCCGCTACCACTTTGGTTTTTGCCGTTCGTCCAATAGACACTATGGCTCACTCGTTTGTGCCCACGCTTGCTGTAGCTTCGGCCTTGTCCAGTATTGCTCTGCTGGCACCCACCGCTGACGCTCACCAAATTGTGCTCCTGCCGGAACCCCAATGGACGACCAACGATAAGGACACCAAATACAATCCGTTGGCATTCCTTGAAAACCAAGAATTTAAGACGCAGGAGGACTTCACCGCCTGGCGTAAGCAAAACAACTACAAGTCGCTCCGTGACTTCATGGACAACGCCAAGTACTCGGTGACCAACGGCGCCGACTTCTCTTGTGGATTCACCGACCCTAAGGGCACACCTCAGCCCATTCCGGCCGGCAACGCCATGCGCTCCACCGGCTACACGCACGATGGTCCGTGCGAGGTGTGGCTCGACGACACGATGGTGCTGGAGGGTGACAACTGTCACGAGAAGTTCCCCGGCAAGGATTACACTGTGGACTACTCGTCATGCAAGGGCACGTGCACTCTTCGTTGGTACTGGCTGGGAGTGCGTTTCCTCAAGAACGCGTACTCGTGGCAAGTGTACAAGGAATGCATTCCGTTATCGGGATCCGGAACTCCGACGACAGCGGGATCGGGGAAGGCGATCCAAACGCCAGCAACAGAGGGTTCGCCGGCAGTGGAGTCTCCTGCGACAACTGCCCCGCCAACATGGGGATCGCCAGCTACGAACTCGCCGGCATCGTGGGGCACACCGACGTTTGGAATGCAACGAAGCTTGCGCAACTAAGCCCGGTTTGACTGAAGCGAAGATAGCTCCAAGCTGGTTGTGCTGGGCTGTGCTTCGCTAATTGCTGGGTAAGCAAGTCTATAGCTTTTGTTTTCATAAACTCATCCAACAAAGTGCTCGTTGTTATTGTCTTCTTTGGAATCATTGCTGGATTCTTTGTTCATCTTGATTGTACTGCACAGTGTGTGGTACATAGCAACACATTTGTGGAGTTTACCTCTGTAGTGCATCCAAGATACAGATACGTGTACTACTAGTTCTGTAACACCATGAATGCGAGCACCCTACATATATAGTAGAACTTATGGATTTGCAACTTGCCCAGTGACTTGGCTGGATCCATTTCAAGTAGACAAGCATTTCATCAAAGTACTACATCGCTGTGTAAAGTGTACTTGCGCTTTGTAAGTTAGTGCAGTAAATCAGTTTCTGATAAGAAAACACGATCTCTGTGTACAGGAGCACATTTCCACGTCGAGGATGCATATTTTCACAGAACAAAAAAGGCAACAGCAATCTTTAAATCAACTCGACCACGCCTTACCAAGTTAACACAACATCTAAGAGTTGCGTCTAGCAAGCACCACCGAGCTAGGTGTAAATCAGGGAACCTGCAGCGGCTTTCAACACTTTCAGCCTACAAGCCTTACGGACTTTATTCGCGCAAGTTCTTCTGCGATCCAGCTGCAATCGAACCCGTCTTCGACTGTACCTCAGTAGACGTTCCGGTTCCCGCCAACGGAATGCATTCCTTGTACACTTGCCACGAGTACGCGTTCTTGAGGAAACGCACTCCCAGCCAGTACCAACGAAGAGTGCACGTGCCCTTGCATGACGAGTAGTCCACAGTGTAATCCTTGCCGGGGAACTTCTCGTGACAGTTGTCACCCTCCAGCACCATCGTGTCGTCGAGCCACACCTCGCACGGACCATCGTGCGTGTAGCCGGTGGAGCGCATGGCGTTGCCGGCCGGAATGGGCTGAGGTGTGCCCTTAGGGTCGGTGAATCCACAAGAGAAGTCGGCGCCGTTGGTCACCGAGTACTTGGCGTTGTCCATGAAGTCACGGAGCGACTTGTAGTTGTTTTGCTTACGCCAGGCGGTGAAGTCCTCCTGCGTCTTAAATCCTTGGTTTTCAAGGAATGCCAACGGATTGTATTTGGTGTCCTTATCGTTGGTCGTCCATTGGGGTTCCGGCAGGAGCACAATTTGGTGAGCGTCAGCGGTGGGTGCCAGCAGAGCAATACTGGAGAGAGTCGACGCAACAGCGAGGGTGGTCGCAAGTGAGGAGACCATTGAATACTTGGGGATCGCAACGTTTGGTTCAGCCGCAAAAAGGAAACTGGCAAAGTTTGAGTTTTGTTGGTACAGTACATTGGTTGTGTTGTTGTATAGTCTCGTGCGAGGATAAACCAGATGATCGATAGTGCGAGCGACGTGCATTCGTAAACAATTTCATTTTAAACTTACGGGCAGCACACTAACACCGCCCTTGTAAATCACTGTACATTTAGATGGCAACTGCTATTAATTGCTCGTACTTCCCCATAGCTCCTCAAGTACATTTCTCCATCACATGCACTCTCTACCGAACTTCCGAGATAACCACTCCGCCACAGCAACACAATATTTTGATTCCGCATTTGTAAACTTTTACCTAGTATTGTTTAGATAGCCTACAAACGAGAAATCCTCTAACTAGTTAATCAAATCATGTCTTCTTCTTCTACCGAACTTTCGAGCGAGTATTCTTGAATTCATCTGGAGACTGGAAGTGCTTCCTACGTAAGCTGCACTTCCTTCATACATAGTCGGCATCTTTTGCATCATGAAAATAGAATTTCTCAGTGTGAGAATAGATGACTGCAAAAGTCTAGGAGCTAGCATGACGGATAGCATCGTGCTGTCATTATGTTTGCTTTCAGCATCCATCCCTTAGATGTTGATCGGAACAGCGCTAGAGTAAACAAGTCTTTTGATAACTACCTACAGACCGAAGACCAAAGCGAAGACTATACAAAATATCCGTGTAATCTTGGTTGAAGCACCACTGATGTGCTTCGATTTCTTGCAACGACACAACCTGCCGGAATTCCCAAGTGGAGATCTGCCGTCGAGTCAGGAGAGCATTACACATGTACCATGGCAGAAAGCTTTTTGATTTGCTCCAGTAGACTTCGTGGCGTAGCCGCTGTTGTACCGAATCATTGCACGGAGACACACACGCAAAGCTTGCCGAATATACTATTCACATGAATTCATGCGCATGCCTGCTGCGTTTTAGCCAATAATTTATGCACAAGCCAAAATGTGTACGGTGTGCACATCGGCACCACAGCTCCGAAAAGCGTGCCTGCCAATCTCACCTCCAGATCTATGGAGAAACGCGGCGTACGCTAGTCGTCTCCACCGAGACGTTCTGTCGGTTCACCTGGTTGCACAAATCCACTCTCAATTTTCGCCATCCGACCGTCAGTTCCGACACCGTTTTTCTGCAATGGTTTCCTCGCTAGTGTCCACCCTCGCTGTCGCGTCGACTCTCTCCAGTATTGCCTCTGCTGGCGCCCACCGCTGACGCTCACCAAATCGTGCTTCTGCCGGAACCCCAATGGACGACCAATGACAAGGAGACCAAGTACAACCCGCTTGCATTCCTTGAAAACCAAGGATTTAAGACGCAGGAGGACTTCACCGCCTGGCGTAAGCAAAACAACTACAAGTCGCTCCGTGACTTCATGGACAACGCCAAGTACGACGTCACCAGCGGTGCCGACTTCTTCTGCGGGTTCGCCGACCCTAAGGGCACACCTCAGCCCATTCCGGCCGGCAACGCCATGCGCTCCACCGGCTACACGCACGATGGTCCGTGCGAGGTGTGGCTCGACGACACGATGGTGCTGGAGGGTGACAACTGTCACGAGAAGTTCCCCGGCAAGGATTATACTGTGGACTACTCGTCGTGCAAGGGCACGTGCACTCTTCGCTGGTACTGGCTGGGAGTGCGTTTCCTCAAGAACGACTACTCGTGGCAGGTGTATACGGAGTGTATCCCGCTGACGTCGGGCACGCAGCGCAATCTCCGGGACTAAGTTTCCATGAGGAGAGGTTCACGAACCACTCATAACATAGTTGGATCCGTCTCCGTTAATGTTGTCAAGTCACCAATACATGCTGCTTTTAATGTGATTGACTGTGGGCCTTAGCGTAAGCAACGCTGAGCCTTCTCAACTTTGACTGCGCTGTTGCATTCATCTTCCGAAAGTCCACCTACACTCCCGCTCTGGAGCTATTCTTCGTTTTGTTGACCTCACCCGAATGACCCCTTCAAGCAAAAGTTCACCGTAGACCTTATTCAATGGGCTCAAACCGAAAAGAAACAGATAATACGCTGTTGAGTTTAGAATTATTCTTTTCGTATTTTATTTGTGGTGGTTGCTGCTTAACATTATTTTTTAGGCCCCGACGGTAACTTTCAGACAGACCATCGACCAGGAAGTGTCTCGAAACTGTGGACGATGGTCGTATTGGGGCCGTCAAACGGAGAAACGGAGAGAGATCCATTCCAATGATGCCTATGATCAAATGTGAGCGCGGTTTACTATTTGTGAGCTCGGTTTACTATTTGTGAGCGCGTTTACTATTTGCGAAGCGTACTCGAGGTCTAATGATTGCCATCGTGGCGCGATCGTGTCGCAGTCTAGAATTTTTTTCTGCGTCTTTTGCCTTACCTCACAGTATGAAATGACAAGAGCAAGCGCATCCTTCGTTTGGCGGATTCGATGACGAATTACTATTCAATTGCGAAGAAGACATTGCTCTCTACCCGGCAGCTCAGCAAGACGTGTTGCGTTACGCATCTGGCTCGGACGTCGTGCTTCACGCGCAAAGCAATGCTTCGGCAACTTGTTTTCGCGCTCGTGAGCGAGATGGTGTGGTCTGGAATCACCAGCCCCAACCTCGTCCCCAACCGAGGCCACCCCAGCCGAGGCCACCCCACGGTCCACCCCAACCTCCTCCCCAGCCGAGCCCACCAAACGGTCCTCCCCAGCCCCAGAACTGCTCCTTCTTCTTTCCATCCGCATTCATCGCGCCCTTGTTCGCGGCGGCGGTCGCCTCAGCTGGTGTAGCCACTGCGCGCAGTGAAGGCGGGTCGGCGGCAGCAACGTGCGCGATGGCGACGGTCGCGGCGACAGCAATAGCGATCGGAGAGAGCTTCATGGTGTTGACGGTGGTTGTGTGGCGAAGTCCAGGTGGTTGTTGTGCCGTTCCTGGTCAATTGCGTTATGGTGCTTTGCTTGCGTCTGGTGTTTGTTCGGTCACGCAGCTTTTGAGAATTGGTCCGCAAACGCTTTGGAGAGTACGATCCTGGAAAAGGTTAAAAGGTACTGTCATTGTCGTTGACCAGCGACAGATAGCTTAGGACTTCCGCGCCGCGACATATCCTATTAAGTGGACTTGCAGTTCGTGTCACAATTGGCACTACACTTTCCAAGCACTACACTTTCCAGGTTCGAAAAAAAAGAGAGAAACAAACTCTAACGGAATCAATTATGTCAGGCCAGGTTGTGTGCGCTGACGTCGAGCTCCCAATATGTACCTAACAAGTTGTCATTTGCTTTCGTAGCTGTAATTTCACGGGATTGTTTTGCGCTGAAACGCGTATTCACTGTTGAGTTAGTATTTGTGGTGGTTGCCGCTTAACATTATTTCTTAGACCCCGACGGTAACTTTCAGACAGACCATCGACCAGGAAGTGTCTCGAACTGTGGACGATGGTCGTATTGGGGCCGTCAAACGGAGAAACGGAGAGAGATCCATTCCAATGATGCCTATGATCAAATGTGAGCGCGGTTTACTATTTGTGAGCTCGGTTTACTATTTGTGAGCGCGTTTACTATTTGCGAAGCGTACTCGAGGTCTAATGATTGCCATCGTGGCGCGATCGTGTCGCAGTCTAGAATTTTTTTCTGCGTCTTTTGCCTTACCTCACAGTATAAAATGACAAGAGCAAGCGCATCCTTCGTTTGGCGGATTCGATGACGAATTACTATTCAATTGCAAAGAAGACATTGCTCTCTACCCGGCAGCTCAGCAAGACGTGTTGCGTTACGCATCTGGCTCGGACGTCGTGCTTCACGCGCAAAGCAATGCTTCGGCAACTTGTTTTCGCGCTCGTGAGCGAGATGGTGTGGTCTGGAATCACCAGCCCCAACCTCGTCCCCAACCGAGGCCACCCCAGCCGAGGCCACCCCACGGTCCACCCCAACCTCCTCCCCAGCCGAGCCCACCAAACGGTCCTCCCCAGCCCCAGAACTGCTCCTTCTTCTTTCCATCCGCATTCATCGCGCCCTTGTTCGCGGCGGCGGTCGCCTCAGCTGGTGTAGCCACTGCGCGCAGTGAAGGCGGGTCGGCGGCAGCAACGTGCGCGATGGCGACGGTCGCGGCGACAGCAATAGCGATCGGAGAGAGCTTCATGGTGTTGACGGTGGTTGTGTGGCGAAGTCCAGGTGGTTGTTGTGCCGTTCCTGGTCAATTGCGTTATGGTGCTTTGCTTGCGTCTGGTGTTTGTTCGGTCACGCAGCTTTTGAGAATTGGTCCGCAAACGCTTTGGAGAGTACGATCCTGGAAAAGGTTAAAAGGTACTGTCATTGTCGTTGACCAGCGACAGATAGCTTAGGACTTCCGCGCCGCGACATATCCTATTAAGTGGACTTGCAGTTCGTGTCACAATTGGCACTACACTTTCCAAGCACTACACTTTCCAGGTTCGAAAAAAAAGAGAGAAACAAAACTCTAACGGAATCAATTATGTCAGGCCAGGTTGTGTGCGCTGACGTCGAGCTCCCAATATGTACCTAACAAGTTGTCATTTGCTTTCGTAGCTGTAATTTCACGGGATTGTTTTGCGCTGAAACGCGTATTCACTGTTGAGTTTAGTATTTGTGGTGGTTGCCGCTTAACATTATTTCTTAGGCCCCGACGGTAACTTTCAGACAGACCATCGACCAGGAAGTGTCTCGAACTGTGGACGATGGTCGTATTGGGGCCGTCAAACGGAGAAACGGAGAGAGATCCATTCCAATGATGCCTATGATCAAATGTGAGCGCGGTTTACTATTTGTGAGCTCGGTTTACTATTTGTGAGCGCGTTTACTATTTGCGAAGCGTACTCGAGGTCTAATGATTGCCATCGTGGCGCGATCGTGTCGCAGTCTAGAATTTTTTTCTGCGTCTTTTGCCTTACCTCACAGTATGAAATGACAAGAGCAAGCGCATCCTTCGTTTGACGGATTCGATGACGAATTACTATTCAATTGCAAAGAAGACATTCCTCTCTACCCGGCAGCTCAGCAAGACGTGTTGCGTTACGCATCTGGCTCGGACGTCGTGCTCTTGTCATTTCATACTGTGAGGTAAGGCAAAAGATGCAGAAAAAAATTCTAGACTGCGACACGATCGCGCCACGATGGCAATCATTAGACCTCGAGTACGCTTCGCAAATAGTAAACGCGCTCACAAATAGTAAACCGAGCTCACAAATAGTAAACCGCGCTCACATTTGATCATAGGCATCATTGGAATGGATCTCTCTCCGTTTCTCCGTTTGACGGCCCCAACACGACCATCGTCCACAGTTTCGAGACACTTCCTGGTCGATGATCTCTCTGAAAGTTACCGTCGGGGTCTAAAAAATAATGTTAAGCGGCAACCACCACAAATACTAACTCAACAGTGAATACGCGTTTCAGCGCAAAACAATCCCGTGAAATTACAGCTACGAAAGCAAATGACAACTTGTTAGGTACATATTGGGAGCTCGACGTCAGCGCACACAACCTGGCCTGACATAATTGATTCCGTTAGAGTTTTGTTTCTCTCTTTTTTTTCGAACCTGGAAAGTGTAGTGCTTGGAAAGTGTAGTGCCAATTGTGACACGAACTGCAAGTCCACTTAATAGGATATGTCGCGGCGCGGAAGTCCTAAGCTATCTGTCGCTGGTCAACGACAATGACAGTACCTTTTAACCTTTTCCAGGATCGTACTCTCCAAAGCGTTTGCGGACCAATTCTCAAAAGCTGCGTGACCGAACAAACACCAGACGCAAGCAAAGCACCATAACGCAATTGACCAGGAACGGCACAACAACCACCTGGACTTCGCCACACAATCACCGTCAACACCATGAAGCTCTCTCCGATCGCTATTGCTGTCGCCGCGACCGTCGCCATCGCGCACGTTGCTGCCGCCGACCCGCCTTCACTGCGCGCAGTGGCTACACCAGCTGAGGCGACCGCCGCCGCGAACAAGGGCGCGATGAATGCGGATGGAAAGAAGAAGGAGCAGTTCTGGGGCTGGGGAGGACCGTTTGGTGGGCTCGGCTGGGGAGGAGGTTGGGGTGGACCGTGGGGTGGCCTCGGCTGGGGTGGCCTCGGTTGGGGACGAGGTTGGGGCTGGTGATTCCAGACCACACCATCTCGCTCACGAGCGCGAAAACAAGTTGCCGAAGCATTGCTTTGCGCGTGAAGCACGACGTCCGAGCCAGATGCGTAACGCAACACGTCTTGCTGAGCTGCCGGGTAGAGAGCAATGTCTTCTTTGCAATTGAATAGTAATTCGTCATCGAATCCGCCAAACGAAGGATGCGCTTGCTCTTGTCATTTCATACTGTGAGGTAAGGCAAAAGACGCAGAAAAAAATTCTAGACTGCGACACGATCGCGCCACGATGGCAATCATTAGACCTCGAGTACGCTTCGCAAATAGTAAACGCGCTCACAAATAGTAAACCGAGCTCACAAATAGTAAACCGCGCTCACATTTGATCATAGGCATCATTGGAATGGATCTCTCTCCGTTTCTCCGTTTGACGGCCCCAATACGACCATCGTCCACAGTTTCGAGACACTTCCTGGTCGATGGTCTGTCTGAAAGTTACCGTCGGGGCCTAAGAAATAATGTTAAGCGGCAACCACCACAAATACTAAACTCAACAGTGAATACGCGTTTCAGCGCAAAACAATCCCGTGAAATTACAGCTACGAAAGCAAATGACAACTTGTTAGGTACATATTGGGAGCTCGACGTCAGCGCACACAACCTGGCCTGACATAATTGATTCCGTTAGAGTTTTGTTTCTCTCTTTTTTTTCGAACCTGGAAAGTGTAGTGCTTGGAAAGTGTAGTGCCAATTGTGACACGAACTGCAAGTCCACTTAATAGGATATGTCGCGGCGCGGAAGTCCTAAGCTATCTGTCGCTGGTCAACGACAATGACAGTACCTTTTAACCTTTTCCAGGATCGTACTCTCCAAAGCGTTTGCGGACCAATCTCAAAAGCTGCGTGACCGAACAAACACCAGACGCAAGCAAAGCACCATAACGCAATTGACCAGGAACGGCACAACAACCACCTGGACTTCGCCACACAACCACCGTCAACACCATGAAGCTCTCTCCGATCGCTATTGCTGTCGCCGCGACCGTCGCCATCGCGCACGTTGCTGCCGCCGACCCGCCTTCACTGCGCGCAGTGGCTGCACCAGCTGAGGCGACCGCCGCCGCGAACAAGGGCGCGATGAATGCGGATGGAAAGAAGAAGGAGCAGTTCTGGGGCTGGGGAGGACCGTTTGGTGGGCTCGGCTGGGGAGGAGGTTGGGGTGGACCGTGGGGTGGCCTCGGCTGGGGTGGCCTCGGTTGGGGACGAGGTTGGGGCTGGTGATTCCAGACCACACCATCTCGCTCACGAGCGCGAAAACAAGTTGCCGAAGCATTGCTTTGCGCGTGAAGCACGACGTCCGAGCCAGATGCGTAACGCAACACGTCTTGCTGAGCTGCCGGGTAGAGAGCAATGTCTTCTTTGCAATTGAATAGTAATTCGTCATCGAATCCGCCAAACGAAGGATGCGCTTGCTCTTGTCATTTCATACTGTGAGGTAAGGCAAAAGACGCAGAAAAAAATTCTAGACTGCGACACGATCGCGCCACGATGGCAATCATTAGACCTCGAGTACGCTTCGCAAATAGTAAACGCGCTCACAAATAGTAAACCGAGCTCACAAATAGTAAACCGCGCTCACATTTGATCATAGGCATCATTGGAATGGATCTCTCTCCGTTTCTCCGTTTGACGGCCCCAATACGACCATCGTCCACAGTTTCGAGACACTTCCTGGTCGATGGTCTGTCTGAAAGTTACCGTCGGGGCCTAAAAAATAATGTTAAGCGGCAACCACCACAAATACTAACTCAACAGTGAATACGCGTTTCAGCGCAAAACAATCCCGTGAAATTACAGCTACGAAAGCAAATGACAACTTGTTAGGTACATATTGGGAGCTCGACGTCAGCGCACACAACCTGGCCTGACATAATTGATTCCGTTAGAGTTTTGTTTCTCTCTTTTTTTTCGAACCTGGAAAGTGTAGTGCTTGGAAAGTGTAGTGCCAATTGTGACACGAACTGCAAGTCCACTTAATAGGATATGTCGCGGCGCGGAAGTCCTAAGCTATCTGTCGCTGGTCAACGACAATGACAGTACCTTTTAACCTTTTCCAGGATCGTACTCTCCAAAGCGTTTGCGGACCAATTCTCAAAAGCTGCGTGACCGAACAAACACCAGACGCAAGCAAAGCACCATAACGCAATTGACCAGGAACGGCACAACAACCACCTGGACTTCGCCACACAACCACCGTCAACACCATGAAGCTCTCTCCGATCGCTATTGCTGTCGCCGCGACCGTCGCCATCGCGCACGTTGCTGCCGCCGACCCGCCTTCACTGCGCGCAGTGGCTACACCAGCTGAGGCGACCGCCGCCGCGAACAAGGGCGCGATGAATGCGGATGGAAAGAAGAAGGAGCAGTTCTGGGGCTGGGGAGGACCGTTTGGTGGGCTCGGCTGGGGAGGAGGTTGGGGTGGACCGTGGGGTGGCCTCGGCTGGGGTGGCCTCGGTTGGGGACGAGGTTGGGGCTGGTGATTCCAGACCACACCATCTCGCTCACGAGCGCGAAAACAAGTTGCCGAAGCATTGCTTTGCGCGTGAAGCACGACGTCCGAGCCAGATGCGTAACGCAACACGTCTTGCTGAGCTGCCGGGTAGAGAGCAATGTCTTCTTTGCAATTGAATAGTAATTCGTCATCGAATCCGCCAAACGAAGGATGCGCTTGCTCTTGTCATTTCATACTGTGAGGTAAGGCAAAAGACGCAGAAAAAAATTCTAGACTGCGACACGATCGCGCCACGATGGCAATCATTAGACCTCGAGTACGCTTCGCAAATAGTAAACGCGCTCACAAATAGTAAACCGAGCTCACAAATAGTAAACCGCGCTCACATTTGATCATAGGCATCATTGGAATGGATCTCTCTCCGTTTCTCCGTTTGACGGCCCCAATACGACCATCGTCCACAGTTTCGAGACACTTCCTGGTCGATGGTCTGTCTGAAAGTTACCGTCGGGGCCTAAAAAATAATGTTAAGCGGCAACCACCACAAATACTAACTCAACAGTGAATACGCGTTTCAGCGCAAAACAATCCCGTGAAATTACAGCTACGAAAGCAAATGACAACTTGTTAGGTACATATTGGGAGCTCGACGTCAGCGCACACAACCTGGCCTGACATAATTGATTCCGTTAGAGTTTTGTTTCTCTCTTTTTTTTCGAACCTGGAAAGTGTAGTGCTTGGAAAGTGTAGTGCCAATTGTGACACGAACTGCAAGTCCACTTAATAGGATATGTCGCGGCGCGGAAGTCCTAAGCTATCTGTCGCTGGTCAACGACAATGACAGTACCTTTTAACCTTTTCCAGGATCGTACTCTCCAAAGCGTTTGCGGACCAATTCTCAAAAGCTGCGTGACCGAACAAACACCAGACGCAAGCAAAGCACCATAACGCAATTGACCAGGAACGGCACAACAACCACCTGGACTTCGCCACACAATCACCGTCAACACCATGAAGCTCTCTCCGATCGCTATTGCTGTCGCCGCGACCGTCGCCATCGCGCACGTTGCTGCCGCCGACCCGCCTTCACTGCGCGCAGTGGCTGCACCAGCTGAGGCGACCGCCGCCGCGAACAAGGGCGCGATGAATGCGGATGGAAAGAAGAAGGAGCAGTTCTGGGGCTGGGGAGGACCGTTTGGTGGGCTCGGCTGGGGAGGAGGTTGGGGTGGACCGTGGGGTGGCCTCGGCTGGGGTGGCCTCGGTTGGGGACGAGGTTGGGGCTGGTGATTCCAGACCACACCATCTCGCTCACGAGCGCGAAAACAAGTTGCCGAAGCATTGCTTTGCGCGTGAAGCACGACGTCCGAGCCAGATGCGTAACGCAACACGTCTTGCTGAGCTGCCGGGTAGAGAGCAATGTCTTCTTTGCAATTGAATAGTAATTCGTCATCGAATCCGCCAAACGAAGGATGCGCTTGCTCTTGTCATTTCATACTGTGAGGTAAGGCAAAAGACGCAGAAAAAAATTCTAGACTGCGACACGATCGCGCCACGATGGCAATCATTAGACCTCGAGTACGCTTCGCAAATAGTAAACGCGCTCACAAATAGTAAACCGAGCTCACAAATAGTAAACCGCGCTCACATTTGATCATAGGCATCATTGGAATGGATCTCTCTCCGTTTCTCCGTTTGACGGCCCCAACACGACCATCGTCCACAGTTTCGAGACACTTCCTGGTCGATGATCTCTCTGAAAGTTACCGTCGGGGTCTAAAAAATAATGTTAAGCGGCAACCACCACAAATACTAAACTCAACAGTGAATTCGCGTTTCAGCGCAAAACAATCCCAGTCAACGCCCACTCGTGGAGGCTACGTCGAGGTCGAACTGGACGATAAACACCCCGACCGCGTTCTCCTAAAGTGTGAAGGCGTCGTGGTAGCACACGGAACGATGCTAGCTCCTCCGTCGAGTCCCAAGGCTGCAATTTGAATTTTGAGGAAAATGTCAATGGAGCCATCCCTATTGGAAAAGTAGCCATCTATAGATGGCTACATGGCACCACGTCACAGATTGCGCGCCAAAGGACGCGAAACGCACAGGTCTCGGCTGGGCAGTGCAGTTGCAGCCTTGCTGCTGTTGCCTTTATCGCGGCGTCTTGCGTGAGTCGCTGCTGATCACCTCACCGGCCGATCCATTGCGCCCGCCACGCTGTTTCGCCGCACTCTCTCGCCGTACGTGCTGATGACCCCGGCAGTCGGGGACGCGAGCTTGGACGGGGACGAGGAGCTGCGGGCGCCGTCGGTCATCGCTGGCAGTCTGCAGCAGACGTCCGATCACGTTCAGACGGCTGGAAAGCAGGTGGAAGCTGCTGGGAGCAAGGGCGGCGATAATGACGACGAGATGCCGGTGGCTCCGCCGGCAATACTCAGTCCACGTGCCAGCGCGACTGCACAGCTCGCGCCTGCAGCAGAGCCCGGGGTCCGCGTGGTTGCAGAGTTGCTGCGTGCACCTACAGCTGAGGCTCGCAAGAGCCAACTGGCGATGTCTCTGGGAGTACTGCTCTTGTCGGTGTCACTAGGTGCGAGTGCGTTGTGCTTCCATGATGAGATCTTAGACGCGACGGGGATCCAGAGCGGGCTCTTGCTGGGGTCTGTCGGGTCGCTCTCAATGTGTGCCGTGATCATCGGCTCGTACATGAGGACCAAGTGGTATCGCCGACACATGCATATCCTGCTGTTGAACTTAGCCTTGTGTGAGTTTAGCCTCGCCATCTCATTTCTGCTGGAGCCGGCGTGGAATCGGTTGGGTGCCGGCGTCGGAAGTGACTTAACCTGTCGATGGGTGCGTGGGCACTTCAGTAAAAGTTTTGTTTTGTGAAGTTTTGCTGACTCTGACCTTCTTCAACAGCTTTCAACAGCCCGCGAGTATCTTATCATGTGCTCGAGTGCTTGGACAACGTGCACAGCTCTAGATTTATATTACTTGGTACGTTTGCTGCACTAAAGTTGAGAATTGGCGTGTGATCTCACTGTTTCATCCGTCAATATGCTGAGCAGATGACAAACCCATTCACATCGCCACGTTTGAATCGTCACAAATACCAAGGAATCGCACATGTCACTGCATTTGCAAGTGCTGTAGTCATGGGTGTATCCAACAGCTTCGGGTCTCCAGTAGCTGTGGGAAGTTTTTGCTGGGTTGGAGCTGATACCCAGGCACGAAGCGATCATATCAGCTACAAGCAGCCAAGTGGGTCGACAACTGGTATCTGGGTCTTCATCGTAACGCCAACCACGATTTCTATGGTTGCCAATCTGTACGTGACGCTGGTGTCCTATGGTCGACTACGACGAGGCGTGTCGGCAACACTCCGGAATCGCAGGGTGTTGTTACGTGAAGGGTTTTTGACGACGGTGACGCTCGTTGCGTACTCAGCACTGCTTTGGGGGGTATATGGAGCTTACTGGCTCACTCCCTCGGCTACTCAAGCTCGGAGACTATCTCGACTTTTTGCCTTTTTACTTTCGTACCGGGGAAGTGTGCCGTTCATTTTGTGGTGTATGTACAAACGTCCGCAGCGGAGAAAAAAGAAATCAAAGCCTGGTGTTGTGGTGGATGGCACACCGTCGAGTGAAAAAGCTCAAAGGTTGAGCGATGAGGACGAAGACGACGCAGAAAATGAGGATGACGATTCTGTTCGACCGCAGATGAACTTGGCACTTTTGGATGAACTTGTGTTTTACACTACTCATGGTATCGCAAAGGCTGTGCGAATAACTAGCACGTTGGGGCAATATCCTTCCCCATCAACGCCCTCCTTCTCTGCTTCACCAGTTGAGCCGACCGGTCAGCAGACTGAGCGAGGGCCAGCGCAATACTCATTCATGGTTCAGCCGTCCCCGGAAGATGCAGCATGGAACGAGTGCCGGTTTACCGCTTTTCGTCCTCTGGAGTTTCAGCGTATTCGTCGATTTTTTGGGATTGAAGAGGACGCGTACCTCTCGTCACTGAAGTCGTGTACAACACCCAAGGTGAGTGAAGGTGCAAGCGGCTCATTCGTTTATTATTCATCAGATCGCAGCTATGTTGTCAAGTCCCTGACGGGCTCTGAAAGTGCATTTCTTCATGGTATTCTAAACGAGTATATGGCCTATATCGAGGAGCAAAACGGAGAGAGTTTTCTCACGCGATTCCTTGGCAGCTACTGCCTCGAGCTTTATGGCCGCCCGACACATTTTGTAGTCATGGAAAATGTATTTGACGTGCAACAAGGTATTTCGATCCATCAGCGCTACGACATCAAAGGATCATGGGTAGATCGTAATGCACAGAAGCCTCGTCGCGGCGCTGAAGCCACGTGCCGGCACTGCAATCTCAGTTTCCGTTGTGGGACTAATAATTATCGCTCGAACTCGGTAGAGGGAGGCAAATCGCGGCGAAACGTATGTCCAAACCGTGCCGGAGCTCCGCATGAGCCTAACGTGGTGCTGAAAGACATGGATCTTACCATGAAACTGCGTTTCGGCAAGAATGAAGGACGTAAACTTCTTGCGCAGCTTATGCGCGACAGCGATTTCTTATGTGCATGCGGTGTCATGGATTATTCGTTGTTGCTCGGTGTCATCGAAGTTAGCTACTTGGTCAATCGACATAATATCCTCACGAGAGACGGAAGCGTCTTCTTGCCGCCGGATAGCTTCAGTGGAAAACCGAGTTCTCCTCGTCGCCGAAGCGGGAAAAACGGAGAGCATCAAGAAGAAGATGAGACCGTCGGCAACACCGATCGAGTCAAGCAATCAACGCAGTGTCTGCGCGCCGCGGAGGTAGTCATCGGACCGGGGTTCTATTACATTGGAGTGATCGACATGCTGCAGACATGGAATCTGTCCAAGCGAATCGAGCGCTTCATGAAAACAGTAATTTTCCGCAAAGACCCCGACGGGATCTCTGCCATGCCCCCGAAGCCGTATCGAGATCGATTTCATCGCAAGCTGCGCGAGATAATCCATCTTGGCCACAACTCAAGCATCGTGCCACCTGCGTCGGCCACGGTTGAGGAGGCATGCGGGAGCGATGAGAGCATAGACAGCGGTGAAGCAAAGAGAGTAGCAAACTTTCCCACTGAGCTAGGAGATGACGAGTACGACCGCATGACACACATCCGGCCGCGCGGAGTTGCGCTTCCGCCAACAAATCATGCCGCAACGACACCAAGCGGTGTAAATAGTCAGCATGTGGGGACACGAGATGGCAGTGGCGAGATGCCTATGACCCCCTCCGCACAGGGACGCGTGCTCGGAAGCAGCTTGTAATTCTACGACTAATATACTCGAACTATGGATACGACACTGTCATGCACGTATCGTGGTTGCAGTCCCGGTAATCGCTACTGCCATCAAACGAGTTTGGGAACTGGTGGTCGACGCAGGTATCAAGTTACACCAACTTATCAGGCCACCTTAAAGTCGGTCGGCATGCCAGCAACATGATGACTTGTTTCGGGAGGCACTGCAGCGTGCGTGATCATGGAGGTAGAGCGCAAAATGCTATCGGTGGCTGTCTTTCGCTTGGCCTCTCGGCTCGCAACCGCGAAGCTCACTTCTCCCGATTCATTTTTTATTGTGCGCATTGAAAGCGATGACGTCCGCCACGTGACTGTGCAATATCGCACGAGCCATGATCCACAACTAGAGATCCGGCAGCGAGCCGATTACTCTGGCGAGCGCCTGCATCAACAGTGGCTAGTTTATCACCACCGCTTGAGGTAAGTTGCATCGTGCTCACACATCTTGATGCACGGCAACCTATGCACCAAGTTGAATACAAAAAGCTTGCGGTCATGAAGTCCTAACGCAAGCCATGACAGCTCACTTCTTAATTTGCTATCATCCACGGGAGTCAACAACAAGAAAAAAAATGCTCCGGTCGTTGGTTTCCGCCGTGTGTTGTACCGCGCTGAGCTTCGCTGTCATCGAGGACACCTTTTTCGTTGCTGCCGACGAATGGGACAGCCGAGTGGACGACATCATGGCCAAATTTTTCTGCTCTCGATATCGTCGGGCAAAAGACCCAAATCGCCTCGTACTGGCTGGTCAACTCGACGTATCAGCTCGACGAGGACGCGGTGCGTGAATACGCCAAGGTGCACGTGGGTTCGTACCTGAGCCCGCCGATGATCGCACACGGGCGAAATCAACGGCTCGTGGGGCTGGATCACCGCGGAAACGCGCGAGTTTGTGACCCGTGTCCAGGAGATCACCATGGAGGAGAACGGCGGTCACCCTATCGTCTACGGAATGGATGCCGTCCACGGTAGCGCGCTCCTTACCGATACCGTGTTCTTTGGCCAGCAAATTAACGGTGGTGCGTCATTCAACCCCGACCTCGTGTACGAGCAAGGTCGAGTCACTGCTCGTGACGCCCTCGCAGCGGGAGTATCATGGATATTTAGTCCTATCCTTGACATCTCGCACAACCCGTTGTGGCCGAGGACGTACGAGACGTTCGGAGAGGACCCGCATCTCGCCGCGGTCATGGGTGATGCCATCGTGCATGGTCTACAGAGTAATAACCAGACAGCTGCGTGCCTTAAGCACTGGATCGCGTACTCTTGGGGCGAAACCGGCGAGGGTGTCACTATTTCAGACTTCGACTTGCTCAACACTCTCATCCCTTCGTTCAAAGCAGCGATTGAGGCTGGAGCTCTGACGGGAATGAAAAACTACATTGCCGTCAACGGAGTTCAGGTAATTGAAAACACAAAGTTGTTAAAGACGTTGCTGCGGGACGATGTCGGGTTGACTGGGATGATGGTGACAGATTTCTACGAAATCAACGACCTGCAGGTTTCCACCGTGTAGCTCGCACAACCGATGAGGCGACGAAACTCTCTCTGGAGCGCACATCTATTGACATGAGCATGACCGGATTTGGTTGGACGTTTACAAACGGAACAAACACCTTAATTGAGAAAAACCCCTCCATCATGGACCGCCTGAAAGAATCTGTCCGCCGAATTCTAAAGCTAAAGCTGAAACTCGGTCTGTATGATACCCCTGTGCCTGGCGCGAAGAATCTGGAACTGGTTGGCAATGATGATGATGTGGCGGCAGCTTTGAAGTTGGCCCGCGAGTCAATTGTTTTGTTGCAAAACAACGACAGCACACTTCCACTACCAACCAACGCCTCCGTATTTCTGACAGGACCAAGTGCTGACAACATTGGGTATCAATGTGGAGGCTGGACTTTGATCGGGCAAGGTGTTTCTGGAAATGATATGTACGCGCACGGGTTTCTGTTCGGCAGAGTTTCGAATCGATTGTTGGAAAACAACTCTTTAGTGCGTTTTCACCAGACGGAAGTGCTGCGAAAGCTCGGTGGTAGTGACGCGATGGCTTCCTTTACTAAGAAATGATAAATTGTCGTCTCGCTTCTCCCAAGATCGCGAGCCGAGATGAGAAGATTGTAAGAACGACCCTCAAAGAGCCATCAACAAAACCGTTCCCCATGGCGGCATGAATTCCTAGAAGCACACTGTCACTATTTGTTCGAGGTATTCATCGCTTCCAAGATTCACTTTTAAAGCCTGTAAAAAATCGCATCGCGAGCATCGTAGCAACGAGAAATAGTTACGTATATCCTTCTGACGAGGTATGTTTGAAAGCAAAAATGAAGCAGCACTGTTGCGATGTTTTTCTGGAGGTCGGCGGATTAATCATTTTGACTTCATGGTAAATCGACACGCACAGTGCTGCATGAGTAGGAATCGGTGCGGGCTCTGCAGCGACAAAAGGTTGAAGTTTACTCGAATAGAGAGACCAGACCACCGGATGGTGCGATGCAATCTGGGCTGACGTTAATTACTGTACAGATCGGAAGGTTTTGCCTTTTAGTCAGTCATTGTATCCACAATAGCAAGGGACGTCAACGGACTCGAAGCAGTTGTGACAACAGGCACAGCCATCTAACTCGTATCGAATGGGGAGTGTGCGGCAAGATATTCGGTATAACGCATAACACAGTTTTCTGAAAGCAGACATAAGTTCATCATAAGTCATTTAATCAGGGTTAAATCAAATTGTTGAAGCGGAGCGTACTACCGCGGGTCATGAACGTAAGTAGCGATTCGCTAAGCCCAATTCATGTTTTTGATAATCAAAAAGCGACAGACCTACCAGCCACACGCTATCTTGTCGAGCGTCGGACATCTTGGTTTCATCTAGCTGAATTCTTCGTTTTACTCCGCCACAAGTGACCCAAATGGATACTCACCCGTGGCAAGAGTAAATGTAGCGCACAAAGGGTTCGCTGCAGCAGTCTCGTTATACACGTCGCAGTTCGTTTCCGGCTTGATTGCAATCACGTAGTCCGCGTCCTCCGCCACCAGCCTCAGGCCCTGCCCGATCTGAGGGTAATACACGCTCCAGTCGGCCGACCTTAGTGAGAATGTCACCGTCTTTGAGTTGTTTCACTTCCGGTACCGAAATCGCGCGGTACGGCTGCGTCAGGAACAACATTACTGTTTCTTTACCCGCCACATTGCCAGAGTTCGTCACAGTCACTGACACATCCAGTGACTGTGGACTCGACGTTATGTTGGATGTACTGAGGGTCATGTTTGAGTACGTGAAGTCCGTGTAGCTGAGGCCCGAGCCGAAATTCCATTGCATCTCACAATAGTCGCCAGACTTGCACTGCGTCGTCACGCGGTGGCGGTATGGCATCTTTACATTGCCCGAATCCTTTGGATACGCGATCGGCAATCGTCCGCTTGACCAAGTACAACCCGCTCGAATTCCTCGAAGGAGAGGGGTTCCAGACCCAGGAGGACTTCACGGCTTGGCGTAAAGAAAACAACTACAAGTCGCTCCGTGACTTCATGGACAACGCCATGTACTCGGTGACCAACGGCGCCGACTTCTCTTGTGGGTTCACCGACCCTAAGGGCACACCTCAGCCCATTCCAGCCGGCAAAGCCATGCGCTCCACCGGCTACACGCACGATGGTCCGTGCGAGGTGTGGCTCGACGACACGATGGTGCTGAAGGGTGACAACTGTCACGAGAAGTTCCCCGGCAAGGATTACATTGTGGACTATACGTCGTGCAAGGACACGTGTACTCTCCGTTGGTACTGGCTGGGAGTGCGCTTCCTCAAGAACGCGTACTCGTGGCAGGTGTACAAGGCCTACATCCCGCTGACCGCGGGCTCGCGCAGTCTGCGTGACTAAGTCGAGCTCGCCTCACGCAGCTCGTCACAACAGTCTTGTCACTAGACGTTGATAACCAAACCAATACACGTCGCCACCATTGTTTTCGTCTTTGTAAAGCTCAACGACGTGTTGTACTTTGATGTTGCACATGTACAAGTCCAACAATCACTTACACCTACCCTCTTTCAATTTTGATTCTACCTCTAATATTTAGCGACAAATTATGTAAATTGTGTCATAATATTATTAATAAAAATTACTCGCCGTTCTCCTACAGCCCTAGCGCGTCAGAGGTGAGTCACCAAGTTGAAGCGAAGGCACATGGGCGACCCTCTTCATGCTGGGAACTGCGGACTTGACCAGGAAGATATGGACTATAGCTGGAGGAGCTTGGTCCACATCTCGCCGTTCGACCTGAATCACCGCAAATTTCTGGGGAGAATGGGAACTTTCGCATGAGCTCACCCTCGGAAGACCTGCAGAACAGAATGTGCCGAGCTGGCTTGCAAACGCCAGCGAAGAGGTAGGAAGCGCCTTCGAGCGCTTGGACAGAGCCGACAGACTCACCCACTTCACGTTGGACGGCCGTGTTGGGGTGAGGTGAGAGGGCATGATGCTTGCTGTGAACATGGTTTATTGTTTGGCTGACAATTTCACTTGCTCAAGCCTGTAGTTTTCAAAAAAAATGTGGTTGTATAGACTGAAGTGATGGCAAAGTTTAGAAAGCGAAACTAGCTTTCAACGCACAGCTTATTCGCGCAATTGAGATCATTTGTGTTCATAAATACAGAGTGTTGCCTTCTATCACCGCTGTAGCCGCAATCTTACACAATATAAAATCGATCAGAGCGCTGGTCAGATATACTAAAGTCTGACTGTGAAGCAGAACTGGATGCTGACTGCAGCATCGCGACCGAGTCCATCGTAATTCTGTCTTCAGGAATCGGCTCCACCTCGCCCGTGGATGTGAAGCTATTGCTGGGAATTCCAATCGTGACGCGGTTGCTGCAATCGTTTACATCGTCATTCAGTGCAGAGTCGCAACTGCCGAGGCTTAGCTCTGTTTCGTAGCTTTCAAGGCTCTCTCCAGTTTTGTAGCTGTCCAAACTCACCTCGGTGTCGTTGACAGCACGTCTGTCGTCATAATTATTGCTTCCATCCAAAGCCACAACAGAGTCTGTCACAGACATTGTAGACGCGACGGATCCTCGGATAAACCGAACGCTACAAGGGCCCATTTGACCGCGTTTAATGGGGTCGTAATGCCAAAAGAGTGCGTCCGTGCGCTCAAACAGCAGATTCCCCAAATAATTATCGCCTACCAGGCACCACACTGCAGCAAAACAGGACGCTGAGTTAGTACATAAATCACTTTCGTTGCTCTCAACTCTGCTCAACGTACTAGCTTGCTCGATGCCTCCATCGTGCTGCAAATTGATTTCAACGTAGCCCGTTAGGTAGTGGCATGGGTTCCAAACGAACAGCAGCACGTTGTAAATGCTACGTTTAGCTGTCATGCTGTGAAAAATGCTACCATTCACATTGTGGTCTGCGTTCACGAGCGTCACAAGCGAATTTGTCGTAAGCACACCAACCACAGTTCCGCTTAACCGATTGGGAGCAGGAAAGGGAATATGACCGCTGACAATGCGATCATCTTTCCGCGGAGGTTTGCTCACTTGTTGAGGTAACAAGTCAGTCAGATTCACAAGTGTCCAGGACGCAGCCTGAACTACCGCTGCCACTGCCTTTTGGTCTATCAGACATCACACATTTGCATTAGTCAAACCACGATAAAGAAATCACCGACGCTCTCGCTTCAGCGTACCGTTAAAATCAAGCGGCGACGTCCACAAGCAGCGCTGTCGAATCGCCAATCGGTAGAGCAACGGATTGCATCCGAATAAATACTTCAAAATTGGGGCGAGCACCATTGCCGACGGGAACTTGAAAGCAAACTTCGCAAAGCCTTGTCTGTCCATGGTCCCCAGCACCGCGCACACAATGTCTCTCCAGCTCCACTTGGGCCATCGACTGCAGCTTTGCATCAGCGCCAGATTATCTCTCAGCAGCAATATCTTCAGCGACGCCAGCGAATACAACAAACTCAAGATGAAGATGGTTGGGAAGATCGCGAGCCAGTAGACCAGCACGATCACATGACACGGCAGTGCCAGCACGGCCAGCACCACGGCGACGACCTGGAAACCCGCACCTCTCTCAATGCTTTTCGTTGGTCTCTTCATACCTGCTGTCATGTAAATCTTAAGCACTGCGAGTCCGGGCAATGCCGCGAGCCCAACAGCCACGTAGACGACTGCAGCCACTGGAAGTAGCAACAGCAGCACCAACCCCGTGTACAGGTCCACGAACTCGACACTGTCGACTCGGTCGGCGTCGTCCAGTTCCTGGTGGTTGGCCAGCCAGCTGGCGCGTGTGGCTTTGGTCTTTGGCAGCGAATCCTGCAGCAGTTTGGCCATGGAGGCGTCGGACCGGGACACGAAGTCCCCCCAGGGCCCGCCGACGGACGCAGCAGGTTGCGCGGGGCGAGCGCTGGCAGCCGACGACATGGAGGACGTCCCGGACACGGAGAAGGGCGAAGAGGACGACGCGGGCACTGCGGATACGGCGCTGCCCCGCACGGGGACAGAGGACACTCCGCTGCTCATGGCGGATCGAGAAGTGAGCCACTTCGAGGAGACATGCGCTGATTTAGGCACGGCTCTGCGCTGAATTTGAGTGAGACGAGCACCGACACCACGCTGGACTTGCACTGCAACCCGTTGCTGGGCCGCAGCTACTTGCCAAGACAGGGAACATGGTTGTCGGTCTGATGACGAGCTAGGTGAGGTGAGATTGATGAAGTCTCGCAGGAGCCCGGCGTCAGCGGGATGCGTGTCTTGTAAATCTACCGCGAGTATGCTTTCGCCCATAGCGTACATGACGCTACCCGCCAGAAAGAGCTGTAGCATGACAAGGGACAAGCAACGACCAGGGACACCACTTGCATTGCACGAAGGCGAAGGTTTCCAGGCGTAGGAGGATTCCACGTGTGGCGTAAGGACTACGCCTTCAAGTCGCTCTGCGCCTGCATAACGCCGGAACATACTCGGTCGATAAGCAGCGTCGTAACTTCCGTGACCTCACCAACGAAAGGACCCCAGCTGAGGCTCTAGCTGATGGGCGTGAGCGGTGGGTGTGAGTCAGCAGAGCAGCACTGGACACCGCGCGCTGCGACGGAAAAAGAATCCGTCACCAACTTGGAAGCGACGTCAACACCCTTCAAACCAAAGCATGCTCTCGTCAACCTCATCACTCGTCCACACCCTCCTCGGACGGCGATCAACCTCCATAGCCAGCCCTCAATCGCAGGAGTGAAGGCAAGTTGAAGTGGTCTACCTGCACTCTTCCACCGCACCTAAGCCGCACCTAGCGTCGGGCGTCGTGTCCCAACCGCGTTGTCCCTTTGTGTGGCGCACACCAGCCCACGTCTCCCGCATACAAACGCCTATATGCGGGGCGCTGCCTGCTCGCCAGCCAACCAACTCCAGTCCACCGTCGCCGCCTCCGCCCCGCCGCCCTTAGTTCTCCTTTTCGTCTCTAGCAAGCAGTCGAGTGTCAACATGCCGCGCGGACCCCGCAAGCACCTGAAGCGCATGAGCGCGCCCAAGCACTGGATGCTGGGCAAGCTGGACGGCATCTGGGCGCCGCGCCCGTCGTCGGGCCCGCACAAGCTGCGCGAGTGCCTGCCGCTCATCATCATCCTGCGCAACCGCCTGAAATACGCGCTGACCAAGCAGGAGGTGACGATGATCTGCATGCAGAAGGCCGTCAAGGTGGACAACAAGGTGCGCGTGGACCCCGACTTCCCGGCCGGCTTCATGGACGTGGTGGAGCTGCCCAAGACGGGCGACCAGTTCCGCCTGCTGTACGACACGAAGGGCCGCTTCGTGCTGCACCGCATCTCGGACGAGGAGAAGAAGTTCAAGCTCGCCAAGGTCATCCGCCAGGAGTACACCAAGAAGGCCATCCCGTACATCGCCACCAGCGACGGCCGCACCATCCGCTACCCGGACCCGCTCATCAAGGTGGGCGACACGGTCAAGATCGACCTGGAGACGGGCAAGGTCGTGGACCACATCAAGTTCGAGGTCGGCAACCTGGTGACCATCACGCGCGGACGTAACTCGGGCCGTGTCGGCATCCTGCACCACATTGAGAGGTAGGAACACACCTTCTGGACTCATTGCGAGCTGGGTGTGGTGGTAGCCTCCGGGCTCTATGGACTACCGTGTCTCTTGTTCAGGAGGACGGCAATTGCCGTCCTCCGGTTGTTAGCGTCGATGATTAAAGCGGGTGACTCACGATTGTTGATTGTGTTGCACAGGCACCAGGGTTCGTTCAACATTGCCCACGTGAAGGACTCGGCTGGCAACGACTTCGCCACCCGTCTCGGCAACGTGTTCGCCGTCGGCAAGGAGTCCCGCCCGTGGGTGTCCCTGCCCAAGGGCAAGGGCATCAAGCTTAACATCCTGGAGGAGCGTGAGCTTAAGGAGAAGAAGGCCAACAACTAAGTGTCTAACTAGGCATGCGGTAGTGGGAAAGGGGGAGGACGCTGGGTTCGCTGTGACTCGCTCGAGTCGCGCACCAGTAGACTCCTCTTTGCCTTTTTGTCTCAATGGCATTGAGAGGAGAACTTTCTAAGAGCGAGAATGAATAGGAGTCAATTTTCGTTCACTACGGAGTTTTGCTTTTTCTTGTTTTTTGATACGTTCTAATGAACTTGCGTAGCTGCAGGGGACAATAAGCTAAGCAGGGAAGAGCTGTCCTGCCCGAGAAATTGTGACTGGTTGTTTAGGGTCTCCTCTTGCTGTAGCGACTGCATTGATTTGCTCAAGGACACAGTAGCTCTCAGCGTCCATAAGACACCCAAACACAACGTGCTTCTCATCAAATGTCGGTTGCTACAGCGCAATAGAAACCATGGATCAATGTTATCTTTGCGAGAACAGAAAGTTGCCTACACAGCGTACCGGAGCGAAGTGCAGGTAGAATTGGCAGGTGTTGGAGTCTGGACCTGCGTTAGCCATGGACAGCACGCCCGCTCCTATATGGCGAAGAATGAAGTTTTCGTCGTCGAATGTCGACGGGGAAGGAGGCATCTTGGGTAGCTTGCCATCCCGTGATGAGGCCGGGTCTTCCTCCTCGACTGGCCCAATGTGGCGAGCACTGTGACCGAACGTGCATTCGCCTCCAGACCCGTCATGGTTCTAATTGATCAGGAACTCCGTTAGAATGAAGAGCTTCGTGCTTAGAGACCTCAACCAAGGTACACTGCGCGTACTGCGTAGTCTCCTGATTGGCAAAACTTGTCCTTGACGACGCGGTGAAATGGACTGGTATCGCGATAATTGTAAGCAAAAGCATGCTATGCTGCAACGCTATACAGCCTAACGATACGCACCATCGCGCGTAGTGACGGCGACGCCCTGTTTGGGGCTCCTTCGTCTCACCCGTACACAGTCGTCGGAAATTCTCCGCTGTGCGAGGAACCACGTCAGCACGCAGCTGCACGACAAGGAGAAGGTTCAGCAGGAGTGTCAGTAAAATATAGTGGCATTGAAATACTAGGTGCTTACCTCAATAAGCAATCTGCCGACGTTCTTCTCGCCGATCATGATGTCGAAGAACACGATGGGGTTGCCGCCACGCTCTCTAGAACGCTGCATCACTAACTTCCGGTGCTTACAGCAAAGGCTACTCCAAATTTAGGAAGAGGACTTGACTAGCACATGAGACGACGAAGTTTGAGCAATGAAAGGAGGTAGATTTACATGAGCTTACGTGGTGCTAACGCGGTCGAGCATCCAATCTAAAGCGTGAGCACCTCGTTCACTTTTGATCGCTCTACAAGAAGTACGCGCCGACAGCGACAACGGCAGCAGAGGCGACACCCAAAGTCGCGGACACCTGCGACGCACCGCTCGAGCCCGAAGCAGAGGCCGACGATGATCCCATCAACGATCCCTTCGAGCTGGAAGTCTTTGACTTGCCCGTGGACGACGAGTCCAGCGTGGAAGATGCGGTCGTCGATGATGAACCAGTCGTGGTAGTGGCGGACGATCCCGTCGTAGTGGCGCTGGAGCCGCCCATGCTAGCAGCCGTTGAAGTATCTCCAGCAGTGGCCGATCCCGCAGCAGATGCACCGGTGGTAGCGGCAGCACCCGTAGACCCAGTAGCTCCAGTAGTTCCCGTAGCTCCTGTAGCTCCAGTTGACGAAGCCGCAGTGGCAGATCCTGCCGTTGATGTGCCAGTCGTCGTAGCCGTCGTCGCTCCAGTGCCCGGCCTAGCGGTGGCCGCAGTAGTTGTGCTTGTAGCAGCAGTCTGGGCGGAGGTGCCAGCGATGGCAAGTGCGGCGATGATCAGAACTTGGAAGACCTTCATTGTAAGTGTTGGTGGACGGTGGTCGGTTGGAGGAAGCTTGGTCGCTAAGAAGCAAATTGAAGAATGGTCTAGTTTCATGCCACCACTGCATTTGCGAGGATCCATCAGTCTTGCGTAGATTAGCATATGATATCAGTTGCAGCCAACACAGCAAGCTGTTCCTAGCCCCCTTCCATCGCTCTTAGCAGCAAAACTGGTTTGAACTGGTTTGACATGGTACAGCAACTCATGCAGCCCGAACAGCCGAACCGCGTAGACAGTTGATACACACTTGTACGTGCCTGAAATCATCCAGTCGAGCAATGCACGCAATAGCTCGCAGAGCGCGCCATCTCTAAATTTTCTAGAACGAGCTCGCTGACACCTGGTCCTGATGTAATAATTTAAAAACGACGTAATTCAGGAAAAACAAGTCAGGACTTCATGCATGCTTTCTATTAGCATCTACAACAATGAAAGTAAAATGACGCAAGCTTTGTAGCTGAACTTTGAAAGCCTAAAGTTGAGACCCCTCTTAGCACACGAAGTGGATCGTAGGCTCAGTAAGAGCAGGAGTAACCTCAGGCAAAGTCGGTGCAGGCGTGGGCTTTCCGCTAGGAGGAACATTAGGCGTCGACGGTGTAATCGGATAGTCTGGTGTTGCTGTGCTAGCAACCGGAGTTTGGTACGGCGTTTCAATGCTTGGCGTGTTAGGTGCAGGCGTGGGCTTTCCGTTCGGAGGTGTCGTCACGGGAGTCTCGGGTGTCGAACTGGGAGGTGACGTCGGCGTCTCCGGCGTCGATGGGGTCTCCGGTGTCGATGGAGTTTCCGGCGGAGGCGTAGGTTTTCCGGTGGGAGGTGTCGTCACGGGAGTCTCGGGTGTCGGACTGGGAGATGGAGTGGGCTTACCGGGCATTTTGTTTTGGTCGGGCGAGTTGGGCTGAGGTGTATTGTTGTCTACCGTTGGAGTTGCCGTGATTGGAATGTAAATTCCAGTACTTTCGCTCCCACTTGGCACTACAGTAGGCTCTGAGGTTTCACCGTGGTTGCTTTCACTTCCACTGCTGCTGGAAGTGGGGCCAGTCACTGACGGAGTCTCCGTCGGGGTCAGTGTTGGGGAATCCGTAGGCGTATGCGTAGGCATCTCGGTTGCGCTGGAAGATGAGTTGCACGACAGTGACAGTTCCAACAGTTCCTGAACGTTAGCGTAGCTCAAAACTGGGCCTGCCACTGCCGACGCTGCAGGCTTGCCGGTTGGAAACCACAAGAAGTCGACATGGTTTTCCTTGCTGCGGCCAACCCACTCGCCGCCGATAACACCGTAGTTGGCATTTAGCTCCAGCAAGTATTCGTAGTCTTCCGATGAGGTCTACTGGTCTAACTCCCCGGCGGAAACAAGGGGGCCGTCCTCGTACGCCTCAGAAATCTAGCTTAGTGTTGTCTTGACATAGGCCAAGTAAAACATTTCGTCGTTGAACGGGTACGTCGGCGTACCAAAATAGTGCTGTGAAGCCTCCGCGACGTCTACAAGCTCCATGGTCTGTACTTCGTACGAACGCAAAGGTTGGTTCCACACCTCTGCTCCAGCTGTCACATCCACAACGAACGACTTTTGGTTCTTGCCCATGATGTTCGCGATCGCAATGTGGAAGTACCCAGCACCTAAATCGCGTCGAGCGGCGTTCGTGTATCGGCCGTACTGATCCGTATCAACAGGAGTGTCCGGACCATTGAAACGTGCTCCAGTGAAGACGGTCTTTAGAGAAGCACCGTCGTAGATATCCGTAAGCAGTGCCTAAATATCAAACACGTGGAACGTTACACCATCATCGAACTGCGGCTCCTGCTCCAAAATGGCAGCAAGGGCCCAAGCGTGACAAATGCCCCATGTCAGAGTACCTTCCTGTGATTGGTTGTTAGTCTGTCACCTCCCTATCCTGATACCTTTAGCTCTCACTATAGGTTTACGGCAAGTAGGTGTAGATATACCGTTGCCATTCATTAATGGGCAGCAATGCGCTGCTGCCCAACGCTATCTAATGTCACTTTGCTCTCTACCTTCTTCTCGCTACCCTGCTTCACCTCACCATAGGTTATGAGCCCAAGCCAAGCCTCAGCTTTCCCCGCCTCGTTGGTGCCGACAACTTTGACGTGTGGAAGACCCGCGTGTGCGCTGCCCTCGACGGGAAACATCTTCTCGGCTACGTGAAGAAGCCGATTTACGATGGTGTGTCTGATGATGAGGACGAAAGTAGCGAGTGCGACATGTCGGACGTTGAAGACAAACCCAAGGCTAAACCCGCCGCGAAGGAAGACATCGATTCCGACATTGTTGATTACGAAGAGAGTGATGACGATTCGCTCAAGCCCCCATCTGAATCTGATGACGAATCTGGCGACGACTGGGACTCCTCTACCAAGCGTATAGTCTACCGGTGATCCGCCTGTTCGACCGCGGCCAAGCGCGCAAAGACCGCAAGCGTGGTGCTAAAGAGAAGCCTCAATCTCTGAGTCATCGCGAGCGACGCCGCCAAGAAGTCAAAACCTTCTTGATGAAAACTATGGACAACACGCACGTCAGTCTGGTCAAGAATCTCACGACTTCCTTCGAGATCTTCAAGTTCATCTGCGAGAAGTACGAAGGTGCAGCCTTTCACAGCGATCAGTATTTTTTAGCACTACCTGATGGACATCAAGTACGTTGAAGGATCTGATCTCAACGAGTTCTTTCTCAGCCTTGAGAACGCGATGAAAGCCGCGTCTGATGCCACCGAATCGGTGATGACTGAGGGACAGGAAGTCAATTTACCTGTTCCACTCAATGCCTAAGTCATGGAAAAACGACCTCCGAATCTGGAAGGGCCAACGGAAGTACATTCCGTATGAAGACCTCAAGGAGAGCATTGAAGGCAAGGTCCGTGATATTGAAGCTCAAGAGCGGTACACGCTGGCCAAGGGAACACCCGAGAAGAACGAGCGAGCTCTTATGGCAACTAGACCCTCTGTTGAGCGCGGCCAAGATCGTAGCAGAGCTGACATGTACTCCTACTGCGACCGACCACGCCACAACATTCGTCAGTGCCGTGGTCTGCAAAAGGATCTTCGTGATGGTCGGGTTAAAGCTGGAACGGTGCTGCCTGCGAACTTCGCGTTCAAGGCCAACTCCAAGCGTGACCCGTACCGAACCAATACCAATGGAAACATGGTCGCCAACCCAACAGGAAAGAAAACAACCGCAGAGACCACAACCGCGGTGGCAAGCACAAGCAGCCCGATAATGCGACGAACCGTAACCGCGACCATAGCAACAACACGCCACTTGAGTCTGACGACGATGCTGACGATGACAGCAACCGCCAGCAAATCCGTCAAGGCCGGCGTGATGTAGGCTTAATCGCCGTGCTACGTCAATCAACCCAGTGAGTCTCGCAGCCAAAGCATCCATCCTTTTGGATCCCACTTGGACCATCGACTCTGGATGTGCGCGTCACGTGACGCACGAATCCCAGTGGTTTTCTAACATCTCTACAAGTGGAGGTTCTATCACGGGTGGAGGGAACAACCAGATCCCAATCGAAGGCATTGGACGTATTGAACTGGCAGTCATTGGCGCCAAAGGCAACTCGAAGACGCTCACCCTTCATGGTGTCCTGTACGCTCCACTGCTGCAGTTCCACCTGTTGTCTGTCCCAGCCGCCGTGAAACAAGACTACCGCTTCAGCTTTGACCGGAAGCAATGTACTTTACAGACTGACCAGCGATTCAAAATCAAGGCGGCAATGGCAACCGACACTGACTTGTATCAGTTCCAGGCTTAGCCTACGACAGCCGCAACGGCACTCGTGGCCTCGGGTAAGCAACCATCATTTCTGCTTTTGCACAACGTCTTGGCCATCCTAACGCACGTGTCCTACAGGGCCTAAATAGGAGCCAAGCTATTCATTGCCTAGACGATTCCTCGACTCTCAAGCCATCGGACCAGTTCTTTTGCAGTGCTTGCACATTAGCGAAGTCTCACCGCTCTCCATTCTACTCTAATATATTTGTTGAACGTGCAACATCTCCTTTGGAAAAGGTGCATTCGGATATCTGCGGTCCGTTCCCTGTGCCTAGCCTTACTGGTTACCGATACTTTCTGATCTTTATCAATGACTTTCCCGATTCCTGTTCACCTATCCGATCAAAACCCGTAGTGAGCTGTACGAATGCTACGAAGACTTTAGGAGAAAAGCCCTAAATATCTTTAGGCAAGACGTCAAGGTCCTTGAGCATACTCGCACCATTGCTGACCATGATATCTAGCGGTTTCAAGCTGATAATACAAAAGAATAGGAAAAGCTCGGACGTCAGATCTTCCAAAAATACGAAACTCATGCACAGTTCACAAATGCGTACACTCCTCAGCAAAACAATGGTGTGGCTGAGCGCCGCATGCGCACAATCATGAAAAGGGTACGAGAACTGTTACTTGATGGCACGCTCTCAAAGCAGCTATGGGCTGAGTGCGTATGTCATGTTACGCCTTTATTCAACATGATGCCAAGCTCTAAGACAGGCCAACGCACTCCATATGAGCTGTGATACAATCGTACACCTTCCTTAAGCTACACTAAAGTGTTTCGGTGCAGTGCCTACGTACACATCACTGAGCAATACCGCGACAAACTTGATCCGCGAGCACGCCTGTGTATGTATCTGGGCATTCCTGATCACAAGAAAAGAAACCGCATGATGGACCTCGACTCCCATGCTATCATTTATAGCAGAGACGTTATCTTTAAAGAGATGAATTCCCTCTCTCGCCAGTCTGGCAGTAGCACCTGTTCAGAAACGCAGACGCACCAACCTGCACCTACTCCAGTACCTGCAATGCCTACACCTGCAGCAACCCCAAATCAGAGTGCACCAGCTCCACTCAGGGAGGCACACGATGACACCGTGATTCATTACTCATTTCGTACGGAGACGACATCTGATCCTCCGTCACATCACGCTCCTAAGCGACCCCGTCTCACAGAAACGACGGAAGTAACCCTCGACTCGGAGGAAGATATACAGGAGCAGGAGCAGCGCAAAAAATTATGTACACACTACTAGCTATTCGGTATGTGTCAGAGCCCACTACGTATCGAGCGGCCATGCAGTCGACTCACGCTAACCAGTGGCATAGCACAGCAAAATCGGAATATAAATCCCTCATGGATAACAACACTTGGGTGTTGGTACCACCTCCACGCGGCCGAAAGGTCCTAACAAGCTGATGGGTATTTGTTGTCAAGTATACCGGCACAGGTGAAATTGACCGCTTTAAAGGGCGTATTGTGATTAAAGGGTTTCTCTAACAATATGGCATTGACTATAATGAGATATTCTCACCTGTTATCAGAATGGAAGTTCTCAGACTCCTTCTCACTATTTTTGATCTTGAAGTTCACCAAATGGATGTCAAAACTGCATTCCTAACGGTTATCTTAAGGAGGAAATTTATATTGACATGGCTCAACCGGAAGGATTTACAATCCCGGGTAAGGAGCACCTAGTGTGCAAACTCCTAAAGAGTCTCTACGGGTTGAAACAAGCTCCCCGTGTCTGGTACCAAACCCTGTCGGTGTTTTTAGAGAGCCTTGGTTTTCATAAATTACGCAAAGGTACCTGCGTCTCGGCGAACTACAGAAGGTACTACCTGCTACATTGCAGTGTATGTTGATGACCTTCTTATTATTGCGCCCACACCAGCTCTCATTTGCGATCTGAAATCCGCCCTAAAGAAGAGATTCTCCATGACAGATTTAGGGCAGGTGACGTAAGGACTTACTCGGCTGGTTCATTCGAAGGGATCGTAAGAACCGAACGATATTCATCCACGAACACAAATACGCTACGAAGGTCATTGACCGCTTCAGCGAATACATTCCGTACCCAATTGCAACTCCTTTTGAGTGGAACGCCAAACTCTCCGCAAGCAGCCAACCAAACAATGATGCAGATAAATGTGCGATGAAAAAACATGCCGTATCGTGAAGCTGTGCGCAGTGTCATGTACCTAATGGTAGGCACCAGACCTGATCTAGCATTCGATATGCGTGAGGTCAGCCAATTCCTAGCTAATCCAGGAATGGATCACTGGACGGCAGTAGTCCGAGGTCTAAAGTACTTGTCTGGAACCAAAGACTATGGTCTTCTCTTAGGCGGCTCACTAGATGTCACAACTGAGAACCTAGCCAACCAGCTAACGGCCTACAGTGATTCTGACTACGCCAACTGCCCTGACACCAGACGTTCCGTCGGTGGTTATGTGACTATGCTTGCAAGCAGTCCTATTTCATGGCTTTCACGAAAACACCACACTGTGGTTCTATCTACAACAGAGGCAGAATATATCGCCCTGTGCCACTGCATGCAAGAAATGATATTCCTCAAACTCCTCCTCCATGAGCTAGGTTTCGCTACAACGCAGCCTAATGTCATTCATGAGGACAATCAGAGCTGCATCAGAATTAGCTACAACTCGAGCTCCACGGAAGGTCAAAACACAGTCACCTTAGATACTGCTTTGTGCAAGAAAAGGTAGAGCGACACGAACTTACCGTCGAATACTGCAGCACCAAAGCAATGGTAGCAGATATATTTACTAAAGCTTTAGACAAGCAACAATTCAGAGAACTAAGAACCAAGCCCAGGATGCAATCCCTTAAAGCAAAATAAGGTTACTCGATACTTACCGAGTTTTATGATAATAGAACAGTGTATGAAGTGTGCCTATTCTACTGCGTTCATTTTCCCTATTTTTCCCACTAGGTTTTAGTTTTTGTTCGCACAAAGTTTTTCCCTCATTGAGGTTTCCCTGGTCTAGTACCGAATTACGCAAGCACAGGATTAACATTATCCATACACATAACCAAATAATAATTTGCGGGAAAGTTCATTATCAGTAGGCAAACCCGCGGAAATCCTACCGACCCCTATCATCTACTTTAACCTGAAGACGATGAACGGACGAACGAAAGCGTAAAAGTTAATCCAGTGCTTCGCAGACGAAATCGGCTTGCCTTCTTCCAAATCGTAGATGAGCCGCTTCTTGCCTTGAACTGTAAGAACGAATGCATGACCAATAAGCTGCGACGACGTAAATTCCGTCCGCGAGCGCGATCTCCTCCAGCATGCGTGCTCCACGACGACCTGGAACAGCATAGTTAGTCTTTACCATGGCGTTGTAGACGAAGTCGCGCCCAGCGTCACAAAGCCTGCGAAGAACCGCGTGAAAATCTTTCAAGTGGTCCCCTGCGTCAAGTCGCGCTTGGAAGACCACGAGCTCATCTTGAACAAACAGGTCGATGTCCTGCTGCAAGACGATGTCAGGACGTCCAGGCAGTTCTGCAGCACGCTTAAGAGCGCTGAAGAGGCACAGACCCTGGGCATCCAGCCCCAACAGGCCCATGCCGACTTGGTCCTGGCGCCAGAACTCCTCAAACGTCTCGATGCTTGACTTCCAACGGTCGACGAGGTCGATGTCCTGCTGCAAGACGATGTCAGGACGTCCAGGCAGTTTTGCAGCACGCTTAAGAGCGCTGAAGAGGCACAGACCCTGGGCATCCAGCCCCAACAGGCCCATGCCGACTTGGTCCTGGCGCCAGAACTCCTCAAACGTCTCGATACTTGACTTCCAACTGTCGACGAGCGCCATCTCCTCCTCGAAGTTGCCCTCAGCCAGCTTGGCGCGCGGCTCCCATGTACGGAGATAGAGGTGCCTGCAACTGGCATCCGGATGGACCCAAAGAACACGGTATTCATCTCCTAGAGGCGTCGTCCGGCGGTCATTAATATATGCCACGTTCCACGTCTCCACCGTCGTAGCGTAATCTTGGTCCACCGTCACCTCGTCACCAGTAAAATACTCATCGTAGATGGGGTAGTAAATTCGTTCGCGGGCTGATAGCTCGACGACGACGGTAGCGGGTTTCTTGTCTTTAGAAACCGATGGGGCGACGGCTGCACGCATCTGCACCACGACCGCTGCAGCCTGAAGCGTGTCGTTCGCATCGGTGTCGAAAGTTGTACGGGAATGAGAACAATTGCAGTTCTCACAGACGCTGGAAACCTCACGGTTCACCACGTGCACACCCAGTCGGTCGCAGTAGACGCCTGGTTGGTATTACCATTTGTAACGTCGGTGACACCACCGGACACCTGGCTGGTGACACCAACTGTTTGATCCATGATTTAGCTGATGCATAAGTACAAATTAACGCCGCTCAGTTTTCGTCACCATCGGTGCGAATGTCATGCTCGGAGTGAACAGGTTTGCCTAAGGCCCTCAAGCAACGTAGTTCCTCTGCAAGTTCCTCGACGATAGACTCGTTTTGCTCTGTGTCGAGGTCTGCTACACGAGTATCAAGAACACCCACTCTGGAACATCCACCAATAATTGTAGTAGTGGTCAATTTGTTCCAACTTGAGCAGACCCATGCAGCAATGTTGTCGCGGTTAGGAGGCGTTACTCGAAACACTGAGCACGGCTCTTCTTGTCGAATTTCATGGATAGGTCTCTTGCTACTTCCTGCGTTTCAACCCTTGCTTGAGCTTCAATGCGAGCTGCAAGTCCAAGCCGCTGAGCTGCTCGTCCAACCTCTAGCGCGTGGTGTTCAGCAACCTGCTTGCGGAGTCTGTCAACCCAGTAGTTCCTCAGCGTGCTCTTGAAAGGCTGATTCCATGCTACGTCCGCTGGTTGGCATACGTATGTATACCTCGGAGGTACCTTTTTGAGTATGACGTTGATTGTTTCTGCGCATTCAACTACTTCAGGGGTCCCATGAGAAGTCATCCCAGAGAAGTAATAACTTCTCTTCAATGTTCGGTCTGTCCGCGAAATGGTAGCTCAAGAACTTCAAAGATATGTTGGCATTCCACCAAGCAGTTGGATTGTTATATATCTGACAGCCATGTTCTATCTGCAACTGGTTCATTTTAGGCCACAGCACTGGCCCAAAACCGTTCTGAGTGGACTCGTTCTGCCGCTGTTTTTCCGTGGTGTTTGCTGCCTTGGCCTTGAAGCTGATGATGCGTGGGTACTTCTTGCCGTGCCAGTTTGCGAGAAGCATTACCGTTGCTCTCTCCTTGTCCTTGCCACCACATTTCACCCATACGGTACTTTCCCCGGTTGCGTTGATGGTCTTCGTAGGCAAGTACTCGTAAAATACTGCGGTCTGATCTGCGTTGAGAACGGTGGAGATGTTGTGCTTAACAATAAACTGATAGCTCTTGGTAAACATCTTTGTAGTTGCAACTTGTCTTTTTAGCTTGGGGTATATATAATACATGTATCCTTTCAGGTAGATGCCACGTCCCCCTTGTGGTGCCTTCAACAAGGGCTAAGTAGCGGAATGTCAGAACCGCGGCGGCTCTGTAAGTTCTGGCGTGCGTTGAAAGACTTGTTTTCTGCTGACACTTTGTTGGGCGTGGAAATCAAGCAGGACTGCGCCAGCCAGGTCTGTGTAGTAAGAGCTTTCAAGGTTTTCAATGCACCTCGATCGCCGTCTCAAGCTTAGCAGGCTGTTGTACCGAAGCGTCACTGGATCGAGCCTCCGGAACTTCAGCCACAGAGCCTGGCTCCTCGTCCGTCTCAACTGTAGCGGCACTTTTCTCCAATTCATCATCGGTCTCTACATCTGTAGTCGTCGTTGTGTCTTCTTTCACGACGTTTTTGAGTTTCGAGCCGGGAGTCGTGGACTCAACTGAATCATACGTTCCTCCACGCGGGAAAACGCAAAAGAGTCCCAATTGCACGACGCCGAGAAGCAAGTTCGCTCCATTCGGCACAATCACGAACGCGTTGCCAATCATCAATCCGTAGGCTAGCCACAGCACGCAGTTGACGACCCCCGCGACGATCATCGTCAGCGGCAGCAGCTCCGTGTTGCGTTCTTGGATCACCCTCTTGACCAGAACGAGCGGCGAGCCGAACATGACCGACGTGATGGCCACCGTGACGAAGCCCACCACGTCCTGCACCGTGGACTCCTTCACGCCCTCCCGCTCCGCCACGAACGGGTAGAGCACGAGTCCCACGAGTATCAGCGTCGTGGCCAGAATCTCGAGCCGCAGACTACCCTTGTAGGGCTCGTTGCGATAGTAAACTACCAGGTAGAACAGCGACAGCGCCAGCCCCACCGCGTTGGTGGCCACTAGCGGGAAGTAGTCGCCCACCAACAGGCCGTAGAGTCCCCACGCCACGCAGTTGGCCACCATCGACAGCACCGGCAGCGCGCTGGGCATGCTGGCCGTGCTTTTCTGTCGGTGGACCACGCGGATCTCGGGCAGCAGACTGGCGAACAGCGCGCAGGCCGCCAGCGACGCCAGCACGCGCACAACCGACACCACCGGCGAGTCCGTCATGGCGGCGGGGAGCGACGAATGCGCTCGAAGTGCCGTCGCGCACCGGAGACTTTGTAACGGCTCTTCCGACAAGCGGCACACGGTACCAGCGCTACGATGGTTGATTGGATGAAAAGAGGTCTTTTTGAGACCGCGGATTGGACAGAAAGAGAATGTAGCCATGTTAAACGACGAGAAAACTGTACGTTTGCTGCTTTGCTGCGGTTGCTGTCAGCAACTTGCTGCAAGCAAGTTTTGTTTTGGTATTATACATTTTTATTTGCATGCAAACAGTTACTAGCTCAGACCGGCGCCAGTGACACGTTCGAGGTGGGCTTGCCAGTAGGGAACCACAGGAAGTCCGGGTGGTCGCTCTGTAACGCGCCAACTCTCTCACCGCCGATAATGTTGTAGTTGGCGTCCAGCTCCAGCAGGTACTCGTAGTCCTTGGACGTCGTATACGAGTCGATCTTGCCGGTTGATACGAGAGGGCCGTCGCTGTAGGACTCGAAGATCCGGCTGAACGATCCCGCCGTGGTCGCGCTCGAGTAAGCGACGTATTGTCCAGTGTCCTGTGGCGCTTCCACACGGCGCTGTCCAGGTTTTAGTGGTGGCGCGGCGTGCCGTTCGTGGTGGCGTCGCGCTACGCAGCGTTCGGTCCAGCAGATGCAGCATCCGCTCCTGGCAATGCTCCTGCTCCTCGAATTTGAATTGCAACGGCCGGAACGGGATGCGGCCCCGATAGTCCTCGCTGGACCGGGAATCAAGCCTTTCTCAAGTTTCTCGAGCAGAAGAGTGAAAAACACCATGAATATCCAGAAGTACCGCAAATCCAGCTCGCCCATCCAGGAAGCGCCAAAGAGAAGCTGTCTTGGTATATCCGTTCACGTATGAGCGGCCGTCGCGAGGTGTTGTCTCCGCGCTGACATTGCGCTTCAGCCGCCTCCCACAACTCGAGAGCTGTAGGTTCATCAGAATCGCCGTACATTAACGTCTAGCAGAGATAGTTTGCCCACTATAATAACAGGACGAATCGATAATCTGCGGCTGATGTCAGCCGCTGAAAATCCTGATCACATATACGTTCATCGCATGACAGCTTCCGCTTCTTACCTATTTGCACTTTCTCGTCGTACATTTCGTAGTCTAATCCGAGCACTTCCACTAAAGTGATCGGTTTATCTTCCACGAACGCAGTTAAGACCTCTCTTTTGAAGTTATCATCATTAATTGGAGGACGAGATTCGCTTACAATTTCAAGCGGAACCACAAAGCACATTTACACAGCGTATATCCATGCCATGCTAGCTCGCTTGAGCCTGGTCAAAAGGGTTTCGAAAAAGTTAGCTTTAAAAGAATGGGTGGTTGCGCACGTCAGTTGCACAAAACGAACAAGCATCTTCCGGGTAAAGCCTCCATTTCTAGCAATGATATCCGCTTCATCAACCTGTTCCAACTGACTGTAGACAGCGTCGTAACCTCCTTGATTCCACACTTTAGGGGCCAGCCACTGCTCATCCTGATTTAAGGGTATGGGACCGTGAGGATGAAAGCGCACGACTCGGGGGGCGTGACATCGCTGTGGTCAGATGCTAAGGCACTCTTCACTGTCCACACCACTTCCTTAATCTGATCACCCTTGTAAAAAGAAAACTGGGCTCCATTAATAAGGCAGGAAAAGAACCACATCTCGAAAACGTAGCCATCCATCGAGGGGTTTTCAACGAGTCCTTTATTAGATTTATACGGTATTAAGTGCAAACATTTTTTTTGCGTATGCTGAAGGCTCAAGCGGTTCGTTTTCTGAGGATATTGTGAACCGCTTGCTGTCTTATCGTTGGAATGATCTACATCAATCATCACAGACCAATATTGTTAGTAAACTCGCGGCGAGGAGCTCGGCTTAAGGCTAGTCTTTTGCGTTCTCGGTGCTCATATCAAACATCAATCTTGCGTCCCTCCCGCCACAAAAAGCTCGGGAAGCCTCGATCGTCAGGCGATGCGCGCACACTCAGTGAACGCAGAGTGCTGGAGCAGAAGCGCGACGCCATCGCGTTCTTCGAGCTGAGCGGCTTGTTATTCGGTTCGTCGGTGCAGATCCTGGACATCGTCCAGAAGGCCGTATACGTCCGCAAGAAACTACCGGGTGCTGCGGCTAATGCCGAAGACATGTGCGCACTAATTGGATTCGTCCCATAAGACCCACGTCATCATTTGAATCGGTTAGGTTTGACCGCACGTGCTCAAAGAACTCGTCGTTTTCCACAGCTTGTTCGAAATCCCGAAGAGTCCAAGAAGACATCACAAACCGTTGCTGTTCGTCTAGTTGACGCTGTATCGGCACTAAAGGACCAGAAATCGCCAAATTCTCCAAAGAGCTTTCTACGTTAGCTTCGATCCTAACGTATTCACCAGGCCGATAGTTCCTTCCCATTGATGCCATAGGGCTAACAACCACAAGACGACGACATTTTTTATTTTGGTGACGCCAATATTCAAAATCTCCTCGGAGAGCCACACCTTTCCCCTTCACATCAACATTTACATGACCATCGAGGAAAAGAACAGCATATTTTTTTTTTTCCTGTAGTGAAGACAAAAGAGACTGTAGCTCAGAAGGAACATCACCGTGTATTGTACAAGTTCACTTCTCGGAATCCCCACGAAACAGAATGCAATTGAACAGGGTGCTACCTTTTGAGCAATGAATCCATACAATGTCCCAGTTCCCAGTGCGTACAGTGGGGCAGGCAAACGCGAACGTTGCAGAAGACTTCCCCGCTCCAGGCGGCCCAACAATCCACTGCACGGCGCAGGTGTTGACGACGTGGTTCTTCAGAGCCTCCCATCCTTTCTGAGATCCGGTCGAAGATACAAACGCAGGCCGTCATTGCCAGTTACAAGGCCGCTGTCTCGCACATAGGCTTCGGGAATGTGAATGTGATCCCCAGCATTCTGGAAAACCAAAACAGGGCACTGCTCATCAACCAACTTCCACACCACTGTCGGAGGTGGCGTTGCACCTCGACTCGGAACCACCACCAGCACATGAATGATCCTCTTCGGAATATCATTAAACACGCGCCAATCTTGTCTGCTGGATCCATTTTCACGTCCAGCAGAGCCTTCACTCGTTCAGGAATGCGTCCACTTCGCATAGAAATCACGTCAGGGTCCTTCGATGAAAGCCAGCTTTCTTCGTCCGGCTTCGCCAGGTAGAGCTGCAGCTTGTCAGGTCGCTCCGTGTACTTCAGCTTGTCTGCGAGGACTTCCTTCGCCTTCCACACTTTCTCACCGTCGTCTATTTCCACACCAAACGCGCTTCCCACCTCACCAACAACACGCACATCAGGATAAGCTTCACCATCTTTCCTCGAGCCGGCGGATTCTGGATTTTGGGAAGAGAATTTTTGTTCGTATTTAAAAGCGGAAATGAAGTTCTGTCACTCATCCACGACAAACGAGCGCTTTTGCTTGACCATGATGTTGGTGATAGCAATGTGGAAGTACCCAGCCCCCAAGTCACGGCGAGGGCGTCGGTGTATCGGCCGTACTGATCTGTGTCGGCAGGCGAGTCCGGCCGTTGAAGCGGGCTCCAGTGAACACAGTCTTGACAGAGGCACCGTCGTACACTGCCGTCACAAATCCCTTGATCTCCATTACATGAAATGTGACTTCGTTCTTGGTCACATCGCACTGCGGTTCCGGCTCAAGGATGGCTGCCGGAGCCCACGCATGGCAGATGCCGAACCACGTTGGAATGCAGTAGCCGGTGTTCGAGCCGTCACGCTTCGCACAAACACTACCATCCTTGCGGCTTTGCAATCGGAATGAGCTGAGCATGCCGTGTTGCGCTTACGAGAATTGACTCCGTTCTTTGCCGAGATCTCGTTCTTGAAGTCGTCGACGTTCAGACCATAAACCTTGGCGTACTTCTCCGACGGGCTAGCTTCTCCGCTTTTCCAGGCGTGATTGATGCCATCCTGGTAGGTTGGCCAGTAGCTGCTCGCCCAAGGAGTGGTGGTGCGGACCCCGACATTACTGACGCTTCAGCGTCCTGAAGTTGACCTCCATCTTCGAACCGAAGTACGTCTCCAAGTCTACGATGTCTGAGTTGGTCGAGTCCTCCGTACTGCGCAGCTTACGGTACAGCGGACCCTGGATCGTCAAATATTGTGCTTTTGACTCGTTTGGATCTTCAGGAACAATGGGCTCAATGCAATCCTTGAGTTGAGCACCATAGGCTGGGTGGGACGATGTCAGTGGAGCCGAAATGTTCACGGAGTGTACGGGTCATTCTGCAGCGGTGAGGCTTCGATAACCGCCGCCGTCGCAAGTGCAGTGGCGACGACGAAAGCAACGGATCTAGAGATCAGGACCATCTTGAAGGTTTCTTGCTGGCGGGAATAGAGGGCAATCATGGGAGAGGATCGATAGCATCGGATGCTTTCGTGTTCGTGGAGGCAGCTTAACGTGTCCCCTATGGTGCACCCCGCTACCGTGGGTAGAACGACTCGAATGCCTGTACGCGTTGATGAGATGCAACGTTGGTAGCAAAATGCCACACACGAATGGCAATTGTGGCACATGTTGCAGGTCAGATTTTTTTCGCAAGAGCACCTGCCACGCTGAGTTGTGGTGCCGGACTTAAGCTCCTGCCACCCACCTACTTTTCGGTGAAGCAGCGGTTGCGTTGCGCGAGCTTGGCCACACTTCAGTATTGATGGCGTGCCGAACTAGTGAAACAAAGTCCTGTAGTAATAGCACATGCGCGTTATGCAGGTGTCATACGAAAGTCTAGGCACTAGACCCATTCAATGCTGTGCAGATAGGTAGCTCGGTACAATAAGCTGCAAACAGCTATTGCGGGTGATGGTGTCTACAAACGCGACTGTGCCATGGTGGCCTGTGGATGCCATTTTGACGCGGTCTGGCATTGAGATCTCTCACACAATTAGCAATACTGCACAGATGCACATGTAGGCGACTCGAAAAACTGTGGTTAACTGAAGAATTTTGCGCAGCGACCTTCATGCACGGCCATAGTGCCTGCACTGCTATTCCCAGAAAGAAGCGATCCTTAAAGTAGCTCACAAGCTCCATAGGATCCCACCGATGTCGCTGTGGGAAGGCACTCTCGCTGCATGTAGAAGAGCCAGCACCAACTCTAGTAGCAACGTGTCAGCTATCACTCGCTGAATAAGGCTCATGGCTAAGGTGTCGTCACCGAAGCGTCAATCCGGATCGCTCCGACGGCAATAGAAGCACGGCACACCCCAGCCTGAGCCGGACATCAACCTGAGCCCGTCTCAACGACCCTCGTCGTTTGCTGCAGTTAGATCGCTTGCCATTCAAACAGGATACCGTTGGCGTCATGGTTCCATCCTCTTCAACTGCTTCGAAATTGTTCTGGTGCATCGTCGTTGCTTCGTCTGAAGATTCCGTATGCGCGTTCTACCAGCACGAAAGCTGCACCAGCGTCGATCCCGAAAAATGTTTTGCTGTCCGATCGCCTGGGGGTGCATGGTTGCTGAGCCACGTGCGCCACCGACAAGCATCATGATGCTTGCAGACAGCAAGCCGTCTTGATGCAATGCCCCGCTCGGGTCTTCGTCTTCATCGCTCTCACTTTGGAATTCGCCGCCTCGAACTCACTCCTGCTCGTCTGCGCCTCGAACACCACGCTCCGCGATGCTTTCGCCTCGCCCGCCTTCACCCTGGATAGGGTACTCCCTGCTCGCGCTCGCGCTGCTGCCGTCAACCGTCCGAGGCGAAGCTATCGTCGACAGCCTCGTCACCCCGCTCGGAGGCACTGCAACGCTAACCCACAGCCACCCGGCCTTCGGTGGCCTCATGCGCGGCAAGATTGTGGACCCCGTGGTGCTCACGGAGCAGAACGGCAAGGCCGCCGCACGCAACCTGGAGGCGGCGCTGTCGGACATCGCTCGACTTGAGGCGCACTTCGGCGTGCCGATGGAGTGCAACTTCAACGTGCTCAAGGACTCGTACTCCACTGCAACTTGTGACGTGCTGCCATGGTCCGGGGACTACTGGGCCACGTACAAGGACGGCATCAACGCCGTCTGGAAGGACGGAGAGCCGTCACCGACCGAGAAGTACGCCACGGCCTTCGGACTCAACGCGGTGTCGCTCAAGGCCGCCATCTCGCTCAGCACGGGCGTGCTGTCGGAGTCGTACTCGGGCACTCCGACCTGCACCACCGACTCGGACTGCGAGTCTCTGGGCGACGGCAGCTTGTGCGGCATCCGGGACGGAGACAGTAGCGGCTACTGCATCCCGACCTGGCACGGCATCTGTCACGCGTGGGCCGCCGCCGCCATGTTCGAGTCCGAGCCCAAGTGCGACGTGGAGAAGAACAACGTGACTTTCCACTCGGTGGACATGAAGGCGCTCATCAGCCAGCTCTACGACGGAGCGGCCATCGACGTGGTCTTCACCGGCGCCCGCTTCAACGGCCCCGACAGCCCCGAAGAGCTGGACCAGTACGGACGCTACGTGGACGACGCACGCCGAGACATCAACGCTGCCTTCTTCCACATTGCAATAGCCAACATCCTCGGGAAGCAACAACAGTCCTTCATCATCGACGTGAGCTCGGACTCGCAAGTCTGGAACCAACCAGTGCAGAAGTTCGAGGTGCTAGAGGCGGAGATCGTGGATGCAGCGGCGCTCTCGCTAGAGTACTTCGACACTCCGACGTACCCGTTCAACGATGCTATTAAGTACCTGGCCAAGTGCACGACGCGCCTCACGTGGACGGCAGAGTCCATTGAGGACGGTGCGCTCACGGCCACGGGCAGGATCGAAGCGTACACCGTGTACGAGGACTACGAGTACTGTCTGGAGCTCGACGAGAACTACACGATCGTCGGTGGCGAGTGGCTTGGAGGCTCAGACAAGTTTCACCCGGACTTCTTGTGGTTCCCGGCGGCGAAGCCAAGCGCGGATACGGTCACGGACACGGGAATTTCGTACGCTGACTTACTGGATCTCATCGAAGAGTCCCAAAAGTGCGTGGATGTCACGGTTAGTCCTGACGTCCCAGACACTCCATCGACCAAGACACCAGGCTCCGACTACACGAAGTCGCCAACCTACACGAAGTCGCCATCATACACGAAATCGCCGTCGACCAAGACACCAGCAACGAAGACACCAGCGACAAAAGCTCCGACTCCTACAACTTACACACCTACGACAACTGCCCCAGCGACCTATGCACCCGAGACGACAGCTCCTGCAACCTACACGCCTATCACCAACAAGCCCGAGACGACCGCTCCAGCAACGTACACACCGGAGACGTATCCGCCCGAGACGACTGCACCACCGACATACCCGCCCGAGACGACCGCCCCACCGACGTACACACCGGAGACGTATCCGCCCGAGACGACCGCCCCACCGACGTACGCACCGGAGACTTACCCGCCTGAGACGACTGCACCACCGACATACCCGCCCGAGACGACCGCCCCACCGACGTACACACCGGAGACGTATCCGCCCGAGACGACCGCCCCACCGACGTACGCACCGGAGACTTACCCGCCTGAGACGACTGCACCACCGACATACCCACCCGAGACGACCGCCCCACCGACGTACACGCCAGAGACGTATCCGCCCGAAACGACCACCCCAGCAACGTACACACCGGAGACGACAGCTCCTGCAACCTACACGCCTATCACCTACAAGCCCGAGACGACCGCTCCAGCAACGTACACACCGGAGACGTATCCGCCCGAGACGACCGCCCCAGCAACGTACACACCGGAGACGACAGCTCCTGCAACCTACACGCCTATCACCTACAAGCCCGAGACGACCGCTCCAGCAACGTACACACCGGAGACGTATCCGCCCGAGACGACCGCCCCAGCAACGTACACACCGGAGACGTATCCGCCCGAGACGACCGCCCCAGCAACGTACACACCGGAGACGACAGCTCCTGCAACCTACACGCCTATCACCTACAAGCCCGAGACGACCGCTCCAGCAACGTACACACCGGAGACGTATCCGCCCGAGACGACCGCCCCAGCAACGTACACACCGGAGACGTATCCGCCCGAGACGACCGCCCCAGCAACGTACACACCGGAGACGACAGCTCCTGCAACCTACACGCCTATCACCTACAAGCCCGAGACGACCGCTCCAGCAACGTACACACCGGAGACGTATCCGCCCGAGACGACCGCCCCAGCAACGTACACACCGGAGACGTATCCGCCCGAGACGACCGCCCCAGCAACGTACACACCGGAGACGACAGCTCCTGCAACCTACACGCCTATCACCAACAAGCCCGAGACGACCGCTCCAGCAACGTACACACCGGAGACGTATCCGCCCGAGACGACTGCACCACCGACATACCCGCCCGAGACGACCGCCCCACCGACGTACACACCGGAGACGTATCCGCCCGAGACGACCGCCCCACCGACGTACGCACCGGAGACTTACCCGCCTGAGACGACTGCACCACCGACATACCCACCCGAGACGACCGCCCCACCGACGTACACGCCAGAGACGTATCCGCCCGAGACGACCGCCCCACCGACGTACGCACCGGAGACGACAGCTCCTGCAACCTACACGCCTATCACCTACAAGCCCGAGACGACCGCTCCAGCAACGTACACACCGGAGACGTATCCGCCCGAGACGACCGCCCCAGCAACGTACACACCGGAGACGACAGCTCCTGCAACCTACACGCCTATCACCTACAAGCCCGAGACGACCGCTCCAGCAACGTACACACCGGAGACGTATCCGCCCGAGACGACAGCCCCACCGACGTACGCACCGGAGACTTACCCGCCTGAGACGACTGCACCACCGACATACCCACCTGAGACGACCGCCCCACCGACGTACACGCCAGAGACGTATCCGCCCGAGACGACCGCCCCACCGACGTACGCACCGGAGACGACAGCTCCTGCAACCTACACGCCTATCACCTACAAGCCCGAGACGACCGCTCCAGCAACGTACACACCGGAGACATACCCACCCGAGACGACCGCCCCAGCAACGTACACACCGGAGACGTATCCGCCCGAGACGACCGCCCCACCGACGTACGCACCGGAGACTTACCCGCCTGAGACGACTGCACCACCGACATACCCACCCGAGACGACCGCCCCACCGACGTACACGCCAGAGACGTATCCGCCCGAGACGACCGCCCCACCGACGTACGCACCGGAGACGACAGCTCCTGCAACCTACACGCCTATCACCTACAAGCCCGAGACGACCGCTCCAGCAACGTACACACCGGAGACGTATCCGCCCGAGACGACCGCCCCAGCGACTTACACACCGCACCCGAGTTTGATTTGCTACGGTGAGACCCCTTCGCCTTCGCCTACATATTCACCGTCCAGCTACCCGACAGATGCACCCGTGGCGACTACTTGGACGCCCACCAACGCTCCATACCCGACGCCGACCTCGACGGGGACATACGCACCAACGCAGACACCTGTCGTGACCCCAACTTATATGCCGACCCCAACTCCGACCTATGCTCCAACTGCAACTCCGACCTATGCTCCAACTGCAACTCCGACCAATGCCCCGACGGCAACTCCGACTCCAACTCCGACGAATACTCCAAAGCCGACGTCCAAACCGACGTCGACGCCCAAGGCGACTAACCCGGCCAGCCAGACGAACCAAACGCCTACTCAGAGCAACAAGAAGTGGTACCGTCGACTAGGAGAATTTACGCTGTGGTGGTGACTTCGTCACGAGCAATCACCGGTTCCACTCATCAAGAACGACCAACCTCTCACTGAGGACAACTCATAACTGCACCCGGTGCGTGTGGATGTTCACTAACAACGGCTACGATTTCGGGCCAAGTTGAAGTTTTGCTCTTCTTTAGGGTGATGCAGTAATACACTTTGCTTTCAAATTTAATTTGATGATGGAGAAATGGGGGTTGATAGCGCGGCTCGGCGCTACTTGCGTTAAAACACCAACAAAGAAGCACTTTGCTCTATATGCACCAGCACCTACACTCTGCGCTGTGGCAATCTCCACACCTGGTTCAGCTCGGGAGAGTGGTTTTTCGCTACTAGTGCAGCTGCTGCACCTCTTCAAACGACGATGCCTCCGTGCGTGCGTCTTCCAGCTGCAGCGCTTGCCAAGTTACAATACTCTACCTCTGTAGAGAGCAAACACGTCAGTTGCTCGTGCTTTCGGCTGTTGTGAGTATTATTACTCGCGATGACTTCTTCACCGATACAACTTGTATCCATGTTTGCAAAATAACGTCGAAGTGCTCCTAGGATACAAACGTCGAAGTGCTCCTAGGATACAATGAAGGCAGTTAGCTTGAAGCACACCTTACAAACCTTCTTCCACGTTGAAATAGAAGAGTGACCTCCATTGTTCGAGCTAGCTGAAGTTGCGGTAACCTTTGCTAGGAGCTTTGCTGGTACCCGGCACTTCTGGTTAGCTGGTTCGTGCTCAGGCACAACAGAAGGTATGGAACTCCCAAATATCAACGGCTACCACTGCAGTCTGTTACAGTCGAAGTGCCCCTGACTCCACTCTGCAACGCAAGGAGCCCCACTGTTTTCAACCTGTCAACAAAGTATGCTGGTCATCCTTTGGCATGTTGGGATAAGAAAGGGAGGCCCGACAAGTTTAGCAGGATGGAGATCATGTTCTGCGCAAGCTTGATTCCGAAACGTCTGGCCCGTGCTCAGCTTTCTAGTACAATATGGTGTTTAGTTCTCTGCCGTCATAGGGCGCGGCGCCCTAGCCAATGACCAGGTACATGCTGAGCTCAATTGCTTGAATCTTCATTCGCAGATTTCTCGACTCGTTCAGAGGTTCGGCTCCAGCAACTCTCTGTCTAGTGAGCTCCTCACCAAGTCGAGACGTTTCCAGGATGGTGATGGTTGCTCGATCCGTTGCGCTCGGCGCTGTGGTCGCTGCTGCTTCGACGATTCTGGTCCAGTCTGCTCCGCTGGAGTACAACCCGTACACCCCGGTCGAAATCAACGTGCCGCTGACGGCCTCGCACCCAGCCTACGGTGCTAAGCCAAAAAGCGACTGCGTGAAGCCGATTATCCCCGTTGATCCGAATGATACGGTCGTTAAGTCGATGACGGTGGACAAGCAAACGGCCTACCGAAAACTGCGCGAGATGGAAGACGCGACGAACTCTGATATCGACGATTTGTCAGAGTTTTTCGGTGGAGATTTGGTGATGGACTTTACGGCGTTGAAGGAGAAGTACGCGTATGCCTCGGCTCCGAAAACCCCTTGGCCCAGTAGCTACTGGCCTACGTTCCAGGACGGTATCAATCACGCGTGGAAAAGAGGTGAGGCTTGCCCATCTGAGAAGTACGCCACGGCCTACGGACTCGACGTCACGGACTTCAAGAACAAGATTTCCGCCAGCAATGGTATCGACTCCCGCAAGAATGGAACCCCATGCCGTTCCAGTTCTGACTGCAATGGTCGAGGCGAGTGTGCCTTACGTGACGGCGCGTCATCCGGCTACTGCATACCGACGTGGTACGGAATCTGCCACGCTTGGGCCCCGGCGGCTCTGCTCGAGGACGAGCCCAAGTGCAATGTCGAGAAGAACGGCGTGACGTTCCACGTGTTCGACATCAAGGCGCTGCTAACGGAAGTCTACGATGGTGCTGAAATTTCGACAGTGTTCACAGGCGCCCGCTTTAACGGTCCCGACAACGCTGGAGACATCGATCAGTACGGCCGCTTCACTGACGCTGCTCGCCGCGACTTGGGTGCTGGTTTCTTCCACATCGCCATCAGCAACATCATGGGCAAACACCAGAGATCGTTCATCCTGGATGTCGCTGCGGACTCCGAGGTGTGGAACCAGCCTGTTTCGTCATACCATGTTCAGACTATGGAGATTGTCGACACGGCTGATGCTTGCAGCAAATACTTCCACATTGACTCGTACCCGTTCAACGCCGAAATGGTGCGCCTGGCTTACGTCAAGACCACAGTCACGTGGGCTGTTGAAGCTTACGTGGATGGTCCGTTTGTCTCCAGTGGCAAGGCAAGCGGATACACTGTGTCAAACGACTACGAGTATCTCCTTGAGCTTGACGCTAACAATGTCATCCTCGGTGGTGAATGGGTTGGCGACTCGATCCTCGACCACCCGGACTTCCTTTGGTTTGCAACCGAAAAGCCTGACATCTCAACTGTTACGAGCGTGGGTCTTAGCTATGCTGACGTCCAAGAGCTTCTCGAGCTGTCACTTGCTTGCAACTCAACAAGTGGCCTTCCAGACATTACTGATGAAAGTGAATTTACTTCACCGGAGCCGACTACCCCAAACAAGACAAAGGGCGACTCCGGCAAAGGCGAAAGCGGCAAAGAAAAAGGGAAACCCAACCCGACACCTGAGCCTACTGCTTACACTCCGCTACCAACTGTAACACTACCCACGGCAACACCACCCCACGAAACCATTACAACAGAAGCACCTACAACAGTTCCCTCGGCAACCACAGCAACACCACTTAACATCTTCACTCCTGCCCCGGACTCGACGACCGCGACCCCGATCTACAGCACGGATGCGCCGACGCCTGCGCCGACCGGCACGGAAGCCCAGACCGACGAGACGCCTGTGCCTGATGTGACGACGCCTGCGGAGCAGTACACGCCTGCCCCGGACTCGACGACCGCGACCCCGATCTACAGCACGGATGCGCCGACGCCTGCGCCGACTGGCACGGAGGGCCAGACCGACGAGACGCCTGTGCCTGATGTGACGACGCCTGCGGAGCAGTACACGCCTGCCCCGGACTCGACGACCGCGACCCCGATCTACAGCACGGATGCGCCGACGCCTGCGCCGACCGGCACGGAGGGCCAGACCGACGAGACGCCTGTGCCTGATGTGACGACGCCTGCGGAGCAGTACACGCCTGCCCCGGACTCGACGACCGCGACCCCGATCTACAGCACGGATGCGCCGACGCCTGCGCCGACCGGCACGGAGGGCCAGACCGACGAGACGCCTGTGCCTGATGTGACGACGCCTGCGGAGCAGTACACGCCTGCCCCGGACTCGACGACCGCGACCCCGATCTACAGCACGGATGCGCCGACGCCTGCGCCGACCGGCACGGAGGGCCAGACCGACGAGACGCCTGTGCCTGATGTGACGACGCCTGCGGAGCAGTACACGCCTGCCCCGGACTCGACGACCGCGACCCCGATCTACAGCACGGATGCGCCGACGCCTGCGCCGACTGGCACGGAGGGCCAGACCGACGAGACGCCTGTGCCTGATGTGACGACGCCTGCGGAGCAGTACACGCCTGCCCCGGACTCGACGACCGCGACCCCGATCTACAGCACGGATGCGCCGACGCCTGCGCCGACTGGCACGGAGGGCCAGACCGACGAGACGCCTGTGCCTGATGTGACGACGCCTGCGGAGCAGTACACGCCTGCCCCGGACTCGACGACCGCGACCCCGATCTACAGCACGGATGCGCCGACGCCTGCGCCGACCGGCACGGAGGGCCAGACCGACGAGACGCCTGTGCCTGATGTGACGACGCCTGCGGAGCAGTACACGCCTGCCCCGGACTCGACGACCGCGACCCCGATCTACAGCACGGATGCGCCGACGCCTGCGCCGACCGGCACGGAGGGCCAGACCGACGAGACGCCTGTGCCTGATGTGACGACGCCTGCGGAGCAGTACACGCCTGCCCCGGACTCGACGACCGCGACCCCGATCTACAGCACGGATGCGCCGACGCCTGCGCCGACCGGCACGGAGGGCCAGACCGACGAGACGCCTGTGCCTGATGTGACGACGCCTGCGGAGCAGTACACGCCTGCCCCGGACTCGACGACCGCGACCCCGATCTACAGCACGGATGCGCCGACGCCTGCGCCGACTGGCACGGAGGGCCAGACCGACGAGACGCCTGTGCCTGATGTGACGACGCCTGCGGAGCAGTACACGCCTGCCCCGGACTCGACGACCGCGACCCCGATCTACAGCACGGATGCGCCGACGCCTGCGCCGACCGGCACGGAGGGCCAGACCGACGAGACGCCTGTGCCTGATGTGACGACGCCTGCGGAGCAGTACACGCCTGCCCCGGACTCGACGACCGCGACCCCGATCTACAGCACGGATGCGCCGACGCCTGCGCCGACCGGCACGGAGGGCCAGACCGACGAGACGCCTGTGCCTGATGTGACGACGCCTGCGGAGCAGTACACGCCTGCCCCGGACTCGACGACCGCGACCCCGATCTACAGCACGGATGCGCCGACGCCTGCGCCGACCGGCACGGAGGGCCAGACCGACGAGACGCCTGTGCCTGATGTGACGACGCCTGCGGAGCAGTACACGCCTGCCCCGGACTCGACGACCGCGACCCCGATCTACAGCACGGATGCGCCGACGCCTGCGCCGACTGGCACGGAGGGCCAGACCGACGAGACGCCTGTGCCTGATGTGACGACGCCTGCGGAGCAGTACACGCCTGCCCCGGACTCGACGACCGCGACCCCGATCTACAGCACGGATGCGCCGACGCCTGCGCCGACCGGCACGGAGGGCCAGACCGACGAGACGCCTGTGCCTGATGTGACGACGCCTGCGGAGCAGTACACGCCTGCCCCGGACTCGACGACCGCGACCCCGATCTACAGCACGGATGCGCCGACGCCTGCGCCGACTGGCACGGAGGGCCAGACCGACGAGACGCCTGTGCCTGATGTGACGACGCCTGCGGAGCAGTACACGCCTGCCCCGGACTCGACGACCGCGACCCCGATCTACAGCACGGATGCGCCGACGCCTGCGCCGACCGGCACGGAGGGCCAGACCGACGAGACGCCTGTGCCTGATGTGACGACGCCTGCGGAGCAGTACACGCCTGCCCCGGACTCGACGACCGCGACCCCGATCTACAGCACGGATGCGCCGACGCCTGCGCCGACCGGCACGGAGGGCCAGACCGACGAGACGCCTGTGCCTGATGTGACGACGCCTGCGGAGCAGTACACGCCTGCCCCGGACTCGACGACCGCGACCCCGATCTACAGCACGGATGCGCCGACGCCTGCGCCGACCGGCACGGAGGGCCAGACCGACGAGACGCCTGTGCCTGATGTGACGACGCCTGCGGAGCAGTACACGCCTGCCCCGGACTCGACGACCGCGACCCCGATCTACAGCACGGATGCGCCGACGCCTGCGCCGACCGGCACGGAGGGCCAGACCGACGAGACGCCTGTGCCTGATGTGACGACGCCTGCGGAGCAGTACACGCCTGCCCCGGACTCGACGACCGCGACCCCGATCTACAGCACGGATGCGCCGACGCCTGCGCCGACTGGCACGGAGGGCCAGACCGACGAGACGCCTGTGCCTGATGTGACGACGCCTGCGGAGCAGTACACGCCTGCCCCGGACTCGACGACCGCGACCCCGATCTACAGCACGGATGCGCCGACGCCTGCGCCGACTGGCACGGAGGGCCAGACCGACGAGACGCCTGTGCCTGATGTGACGACGCCTGCGGAGCAGTACACGCCTGCCCCGGACTCGACGACCGCGACCCCGATCTACAGCACGGATGCGCCGACGCCTGCGCCGACTGGCACGGAGGGCCAGACCGACGAGACGCCTGTGCCTGATGTGACGACGCCTGCGGAGCAGTACACGCCTGCCCCGGACTCGACGACCGCGACCCCGATCTACAGCACGGATGCGCCGACGCCTGCGCCGACTGGCACGGAGGGCCAGACCGACGAGACGCCTGTGCCTGATGTGACGACGCCTGCGGAGCAGTACACGCCTGCCCCGGACTCGACGACCGCGACCCCGATCTACAGCACGGATGCGCCGACGCCTGCGCCGACCGGCACGGAGGGCCAGACCGACGAGACGCCTGTGCCTGATGTGACGACGCCTGCGGAGCAGTACACGCCTGCCCCGGACTCGACGACCGCGACCCCGATCTACAGCACGGATGCGCCGACGCCTGCGCCGACCGGCACGGAGGGCCAGACCGACGAGACGCCTGTGCCTGATGTGACGCCGCCTGCGGAGCAGTACACGCCAGGCTACGACGGTCCGTCGAATTCAGGCACTGAAGCTCCTTACGTTCCTGTTCGTCAAAGTGGAAAGGAAACTGTCGCCCAGAACAACGGAGGCAAGAATGACTACCGACAGACTGATGTTGTCGGGGAGGATGACCGCTCTTTAGAACTTCCATCAACCTCTGAGCACAAGATGTGTGCTTAAGTGCTGATGGTTACTTAAGCTAGCGTGGATGCGCTGTAGCTTGTTGCATGTCGCGAGTGCTTGTATAATGTCAATGTAATGATCTTCATTCGCTTTGTTTGGTACAAGTCTTTTGTCATAATTGGACTAAACTAGCGCATGACCAACGTGTATTGCTGACGAGTAAACTGCCGATGATGCTTGAACGTTCTGGCGCTGCGCGAATGCGATAATACTTGAGGCTTTTTTCTTCGCGTTGCCGAAATAGTACTGCTCACCTCAAGCCGTGCAGGAGAAGTGTGCTTTACTCCATCAACGAGTACCAAGTTGTTTGTAACCGATGCTCTGAGCTCCTCGACGTGACCAAGGCCTCGCGCAGCACACGTAAGCTATCATTTATCGGCACGCAAGCTGCGCACGATTACAGTCCTGATGTACAGATCAACAGCACCAAGGACGCGCGAACAGCGTTTGGACGGTGTTTGCTAGCATTGTCGTTGGTGCTGGACAGGCTCGCCTGCCGCGTAGACGCGCAAGAGCCCTTGCGTTGCCAACTACCTGCGGCTCTGGCAATAGCTCGATCCATGAGGGTGTCTAATGCAAACATTGCGATCACCCAGGAGAATGCATCTCCTCAAGAATCGTCCACCACCTCCTCTCAACGAACATGCAGCTGCATCTCTCGATTAGCGGTGCGCGCAGTTTAACACGTCGCCGCACCACCACGCGCTGCTCCAGCCGGTTCTCGGCACCACAGTCGCCAATCTTCCTCGGCTACAAGTCCAGCAGCCAGCTTGGCGATATCGGTGCAGCACCGCCTCGCTCCAAGCACAACGTGCGGCGAATGACACGTCTCGTCAGCAGTGGCCGGTGCCGACTCCGACTCGACTTGGAGGAGGCAAAAACAAGATGGGAGTATTCAGTCTTCATAACCGTCGAACAGTGCAATGCTCCTTCACGGTCTCGCAAAACGGACGCACAGCGAATTCTTCATGCGGCGGCTAAGGACTACGCCGATGGCACCATTCGCAGTGTACAGCGGTTGAGTCATGGACAAGCGAACACCCTTGCGTCCTAGGCGGTGGGTAGCGAAAAATGTTGTCGTATTCATGACTCCACACCAAAATACTGCTGGCGCACAACTTGACTACCATTACTTGAGGCTCTTTCGGTAGCCGTGGTCAAGTAGCCACGCACCACGTACCTACGGTGGGGTTTCAGTCGACCATGCGGTCGCTGCGAACGGCGCAATGCTGAACCTTCCTCCGGTGATGCCCAAAGCACCAAGCGTTGCCGCCGATAACTGTAAGCGAAACACTCGCGCTCCTCGAGCATCGCAAATCTGCTCCGGGCCTCTGAAACCCATTCTCCAATTTTCCAACTCGTTGGAAAGTTACCAACTCCACCAGCACTCCATCCGTGTAGAGATCCTCGTGACTTCGGTCGAGAACTTTCGAACATGGTGAAGATCGTTCGCTCCGTCGCGCTTGGAGCCGCGATTGCTGCAGCCTCAGCAGGATTAAACTCGGCCGCACCAATAGATTGCAACCCATTTACTGCCACGGGTATCAACGCACCTTTGACCGAGTGCAATCCGGCATACGGTGGACCTATGAATGAGGCGTGCGCCGCTGCCATCGAAGTCCCGGACACGGAGACATGCTACCCGACGAACACGTCGTCCAGCGGCAGTGACGCTACTGCTGCCACCGTTTCCGACCGCAACTTGCGTCGAATGGAAGATGCGTCGAACTCGGACGTTCAGGACTTGGAGACGTACTTCGGTGAAAGTCTCGTAACAGACTTCACAACGCTGAAGAACGAATACTCGGAAGGAGCGGCTCCAAAGACCCCGTGGCCTGGAAGCTACTGGCCAACGTATCAGGACGGCATCAATGTTATCTGGAAGTCTGGCGAGAAGAGTGCAAGTGAGAAGTACGCTATAGCCTACGGACTTGACCCGACTGACTTCAAGAACAAGGTCTCGGCTAACACGGGCATCGACTCCCGCTCGAGCAGTACCAAGTGCACAGTAGACACGGACTGCAAGTCTCGTAATGACGGTAGTGTGTGCGCAATACGCAAAGGAGCCTCCAGCGGCTACTGCATCCCAACGTGGTATGGCATTTGCCACGCTTGGTCGCCCGCTGCTCTTCTCGAGGACGAGCCGAAGTGCGACGTCGTGAAAAATGGCCAAACGTTCCATGTCATGGACATCAAGGCATTGATCACCGACATCTACGATGGCTCCGAGATCACGACGATCTTTACTGGTGCGCGTTTCAATGGTCCTGACACCCCTGTCAGCATGGACGACTACGGCCGATACAAGAGCGCTGCTCGTCGCGACTTGGGCGCCGGCTTCTTCCATCTCGCCATCAGCAACATCCTCGGTAAGAACAAGCAATCGTTCGTCCTTGATGTCACCGCCGGGTCTCAGGTGTGGAACCAACCTGTGCGCTCGTACAGCGTGCAGACAATGGAGCTTGTGGATGCTGACGAAGCCTCGCAGCAGTACTTTGGCACCACTCCGTATCCGTTCAACTCGGAGATGGTTTACCTCGCATACGTGAAGACTACCTTGAGTTGGATCGTCGAGGCGTACGCTGATGGACCGCTGGTAGCTACCCAAAAGGTGGACTCGTACACGGTTTCAGATGACTACGAGTACTTGCTAGAGCTGGATGCCAACTACGCCGTTGTTGGTGGCGAGTGGGTTGGACCCTCTACAAAGGACCACCCAGACTTCCTTTGGTTCCCCACTGCGAAACCAGACGCGTCCACGGTCACCAGCACTGGTCTGAGTTACGCCAACGTGCAGGAACTGCTTGAGATGTCACTGTCGTGCGAAGCCTCAGCTAGTGCTTCGGAAGACGCTTCAGAGGCGACTAGTGCGTCCATTTCATCGAGCAGCAGTGAGGACGGCAGCGCCGGAGATGTAACCTCGGCATCGGCATCGGCATCGACTGCTACTTCTGGAAGCGGAACCAACGAAGACGCCACGGTTGGCTCGGATGCATCGACAACCTCAGGTGAAGGCTCCTACGAAGCTCGAAGCGCATCGGAGGCTGGATCGGCTGAAAGCTCATCCGACGATGGCTCTGCTGGTGTTACCCCCGGTGGCAAGGGCAAGGGAGGCAATTCCTCGGGCTCCACTACCGATGCCACAGACACGTACAGCAGCAGGAGTTCCACGGGCTCGACTGAGGAGGATACGCCAGCAAGTCTTCCTAGCGGCAAGGACGCTTTGATTCTCACCCCAAGCACCACTGTCCCCAACACCTCGGCAAATGAGGAGTCGACTGCCGCTACGGAGGCCCCGATTGACACTGGTTACTACACTCCACCCCCGACAACAAAGGGCCAAGATCTCGCCGATGTTATTGACACCATCAAGACACCCGACTCGTCTAGCTCGCCTGTCCATAAGACCGTCACGAATGCTCCACCAACCTCCCAACAGGAGACAACATCGACGACGACCACGACAACAACCGACAGCAGCCAGCAAGAGCCAACTCCAGCGACGACAGCAACGCAGACGTCGGTCCACAACAGCTGCAAGTAAGCGGACTGGACCTTCATGGTGCTCCGACTTTTGCATATTGCATATTATGTCGTTGTTCTGCATGTTAGAACGCAAAGAATACACCCTTGTTTTGAAGTCAGCCAGGGATTCCTAGCAAGCAATTGGTGTCGGCAAAGCCTCAAACGCAACATAATAATCGAAGAAAAAGATGCAGTTAGAAAAAAATACCTGTTAAGCAAATATGTAATTTGCCTCAGTGCCGATACCTAGGACCGATGCCCAAGCAAAGGTTCATCTCGCCCAGTGACGCGAGCAATCTGCTCCCATTGCGCTGGCGTGATGCTGATGATACTTTGCGTCGACGATGGTAGGTTGGTTTCGTCTTCTCCCTCATGGTTATCTATCATGCAGGACAAGTAGAGCACTGGTTAGCAAAAATTGCAATCACGACAAGTGATAAGTTCACAGCAGCTTACAAATGTAGGGAAGGCCAGTGTCGTCATCGATGCCGATTTCAGCAGAACTGTTACGCACGAGGAATGACGTGTCGAAAAGATTCTCCACCGTCTGCACGCGTCAAGAAAACCACAGCATTGTGACGCCACTTCAAAAGCTACTATTCCTCCTCCAATTCGTACCTGAGTGAAGCTCTTGGGGTTGATCACCACATCAAAGAGTGGTTGCCGACGCTCGCGCTGACTCAAAGTCGACTGCAGCACCTCTAACCGACGGGCCTGCGCGTCCTTGCGGTCTTTCTGTGATTTTTGCAACAATCAAAAACAAATAATCAATAACATCCTGCACCAAAATGTGCGTAAGATATCTTCTGACCTTGTTGGTGTACTCCGTCGGCTGTGCTTCCTGCGCGTTGGTATCTTCCTGAACTCGTCGCGCACGCTTTCTCTCCTTCCGCACCACCTCCGTGTCCATCAAGCCGAACCTGAAATTGCAACAACAACAAAAAGAAGTCAGCACACCGTTCCCTCTTTTCGCAACACAAACACCTACAAGAAACTGATCTCCGGCACGGATCGGAAACATGCACCGGCAGCATTTCCCAGTGCGTTCCAGTCAAAGTCTCCGGCCTGCGACTCCATGGTGCAAATATCTTGCGTGGTTCGGATCAGGTCCGTCGTGTCGAACTAGCAGCACCAATCAAACCATCAGCCTCAAATTGCAAAACGCTGCAAAGCGTTGCAAAAAGTTGCACACCGACCTTTGTCAAATCACTCGAACCAAGTGCTTGCGACTGTTTCGCCACTGCAACGTTGAGTTCATCCAAGTTGCTTGCGTCCAGATTCGCCTCGCGCGGGTAGCACACATTCTCGTACATCTGGTCCAGCTCTTGCGTGTGCGTGTCGAACGTGTCGCTCGTGAGTTTTGCCAGATCGTTGGCATTCTCCTTGATACTTTGCAGCAGCTCGCGCTCCTTGTAGCGCACTAGGCGCCGGTCCTTTTCGGTCAGCTGCGAGTTCTCCAGGAAGCCTTTGCGGTTGCGCACCGGCGCCTCTCGACGGCGTCGCGGGGCCGCGCGCTCCTTTTCATTGACGTCCTCCGAGCGCTGCGTCTTCTGCTCCTCGTCGCTGTCGTCGCGGGCGCGCCGCTTGCCGGAGCTCATGGCGCAAAGCTTTTGCCGCCAAAACGGTGCAAAAGACGCTAAGTGCGAATTCGGGAGTCTTATGCCACTTTTTCTTTGGCAGTGTTGGATGGTCGAGGTGTGCTAGCGGGGAGATGATTCAAAACAAGATGTTGCAGATACTTTTGAACGGGCCGCTGCCGGTTGCAGTCCCGAGGCAGTCGACCCCTTTGACGGCGTCGCGTCGCGGTCGATTCCTGGCAAGCCCTTGAGAAGAAAACTCTAAAAAAATGCTATGATCCCCACAAGTTGGCACGGCCGCCTGGAAGCCTAGAACGTAGGATGTAAACGTCATTACGAAATAATTGAACTGTCCTCGCTGCCAAGAGAGCGGCTCGTGCAGGAGACGCCGGAGCGAGCCCTCCGTGGAGGGATAATCTACTGGGCGAACTGCTGGAAGCACGACAACTAGCCCAAATCTCGACTTTGTTCGACGCTACCGTCGACGTCTTGTCCTTGCTGCTGCCCTGTGATCCTGTTACTGCTGCCTGCTTTAAGTTTTGATGTTTCCCCGCCCTGCTGCGTCCCGCGCTGCTCTCGAGGAGATAGAGTACGGTCGAAATACCTACGCCTACAATTCCACGGCCAGCGAGTCTCGGTCGCGCGCTGTGCTGTATCCTTGCTCCAAGCTGGGTCGGCGTCCTATTGACCTGTTACTCGAGCTCGCTCGACGGTCGGTCGGGTAGCTGCCGGACAGAATACGCTCGTTCGGGTAGCTGCCGGCCATACCGGCGAGGTCGCCGGAGCTGTTGCGCATGTGCACGGGAGCGAGACCCAGTCCTAACCTATCGGTGCTGCCGCTGTTTGCTGAGTTCGCGTACATGGGTTTCAGCTCGTTCGTGAAGCTGCCAGCACTGCCGGATCGCGCGTGGCTACGGGTACTTGTCGGCGCCTGAGAAAATAGAGTTGGCGTGGGGATGGCGCCGGATCCGACAACGTCCTGACGCTGGCGGGGATACTGCTGCTGGTAATAACTGGCATCGGCCTGGTCATCTTCGTTCTCGTACAAACGGTTGCGAGCCTTGCAGTAGCACGAAAGCACCGACACGACGGCTACCGTGAAGACCAGCACACCACAGCAAATAATTAGCGCGATCTGCCACGTCTTGAGGCCGTTGTCGCTACTGGTAGCTGCTCACGTTAAAGCCATTCACCACGAAGGCATCAGCAACAGGTTTTCTCTCAAACCATCTTGTCTAGGCGTGTTTCACTCACATTTGTTTGATGTGGCGCTGCCTGCCGTTTCACCTGCGTTGCCATTAGTCGAGCCGGAGCTGCTGGAAGTATTGGTAGTCTTTGAAGAACTGCCTGTATCTGAGATCGCAGACGACGAACGAGAAGTCGAGTTGGACGAAGTACCTGAAGTGGCAGCAGGAGACGTAGTGGTGGGTGCATCTGTAAGCGTTAATACACACGGTCCAGCAGCACACATTAACAGCCACATTACCATGAAGCACGACGAGAAGCAACGACGACACCAGTCAACAGCGACAAACAACAGAAAAAACACGTAGCACGTCAGAAAGAAAACAATCGGAGGCCTCTCCATCGCCCACTCACCTGTCGTGGTGGTCGAAGAGCTGGTCGAGCCCGTCGTGGACTTGGACGACGTGCTGGACATGGTGGAGGCGGCACTAGTCGAGCTGGAGGTCGTGGACGTGGAGCTGCTCGAGTCCGACGAGAACGTGCAGTCCCCGCAGTCCGTGCCGTACGTGCAGGTGCCGTCGCTGTTGATGGCGTAGCCGATGACGACGCCGTTGGTCTCCTCGTAGCACTGGCCGCAGCTGCAGCTGCCGGCGCCTGTGCGCGTGGCGCCCGAGCCGCTGCAGCTGCAGCCCGCGGTTCCCCCGGGGCCGAAGCCCGTCAGCTCCGTCGTGTAGCAGATTTTGGCGCACGCCGCCGCTTCCACTGCCACAAACAACAAAAAGGTGAGTTCCCCATTTTGGCGCAACTGCGAACGAGGCGCCGCTCACCTTGGGCGAGCCACGTCGTGGACGCCACGAGCGCCGCGAGCACTAGCCACGCGCGCATGATTCCTCTTTGCGAGTGGCGGACTGGCGGTCTGCGATTGCACCGCGCGCCACACGACCGAACAGGCGTGTGCGCGGAAGGCGGGGCGTGAGTGGCGAGGCGGCTTTCCGCGCGAGCAGCAGGCGTCACGCGTCTTTTGCGGTCGACGATCCCGCTGGCCACACGCGGCGGATCCGCTCGAGAGGAAGAAAGTGAGCGACACGCCGAGTTTGCACTCGGGCTGCAACGCGCGTTTGCACTCGGCCCGAGGGGAAGCGCGGGGGAGCGTGAATGAATCCGCCCTCGAAGCTAGCGAGTTGCGAGACATTCGGAAGGCAGACGAGGCGCGCGCGCAGAGCCGGGGCGCGGTGTCCGTTTTCGGCCAATGCGCGCCGCGCGCGACCGTTCGAAACGCAGCTGTACCGGGGAAATGGTGCGGAATCAAAGTGAGCCCGTGGATGTCAGCAGCGCCGAGCAGCAGGCAGCGCTCGGCTCTCTGCCTGCTGCGCTCGTTGCTGCAGTTTGCAATGGCATTCGCAGCGTGTTGCTGTTGTTTTTGTGTGAGTTTTGCCGGTCGCGGCGATCATCGAATTCGTGATTGCCAGCTTGGGACAAAGGAGCGCCACGTGATTGTGGATACCGAAGTGTGGGTCGGCTGGAAGAGGGCAAGTTGCCCGGCAACGCCTGCTTCGGGGCCTTGCACTCGAGCCACGCATTTGTGCCAGGTCAGTTAGTTTGCTGAATATTAAGGCCGGGGACAGCCTACGGCGCCATCGCCTCGGGGCCTTTCCGACCGGATAGGCGTCTGGCGACTCTGACTCACGAACTCGTGTCCATTTCGGGCACCGACTGCAAAGCCTCGCTCAATGAGTGCACGTTAAAGTGGTCATCGTACAAGCAAACTACTTTATTGATGGTCAATATTATCTTCGGAGGCTGCACCGCGCGGCATGTCCACTTCACTCGAGGATCGTGATGCGGCCTTCGTTCTCGGGATAGGCCAGCAACCGCTTCTTCATCATGAAGTCGGCCACCACCTCGGGGATCTTGGCCGCCTCGCGCAGCACCTCGCCCTTGAGCCACGACGAGCAGCCGTCGCCGCCGCCTGCCACGAACTTGGACGTCGCCACGAGGAGCTCCGCGTCCAAGTCCACCGGCTCGCCGTTGTCGTTCACCATCTTGGTGATCGCCGGCGGCGTCGAGCACATGTCCACGGTCAGGCGCAGGCCGGACACGTGCGGGTGCGAGCCGCTCTGCTGCGGGTACTTGTACAGGTGCTGGATCAGCGCGTCGCGCAGGTCGCAGCCCTTGATTTTGACGAGCACAGCCGGCCGCGGGAACGGCATCTCGTGCTTCAGGATCCCCACAGTCACACTTGACTTCGCTGGATACTCCTTGTCGCCGCGGATGAAGCCCCCGTTAATGAAGCCTACGTCGGCAGCCAGCTCACTCCGCAGCGCGTCTGCCACCAGGTTGCCAGCATTGCTTTCCCCCGCACGCAGAAGCGCCGTCCGGGTAGACAAGGTGGTGGCCAGCGTTGCCAGAACACGCTCGTTCTGCTCTGGATCGTCTTCACTCGCCATCTGCCGCATGTACTTGAAGAGAATCTGCTGGCACGCTGGCTGCGGTGGCAGGTGCGCATTCGCAATCATGCTCCACTGCGGCAGTACAGCCAGCCCGCGCTCGGGGTGCTCGGCCGACCGCTTCAGCTCGAACTCGAGCTTGGCCAGCCAGAAGGCGTTCTGCCCTGACTTGTGAATAAATGTCTTCCCTTCATACATCGTGAACGGCTCGTGGTCGTGGCCTCCAAGGATCAAGTCGATTCCCGGTACCTGCCGGGCAAGCTTTTTGTCCTGCGAAATCGCCAGGTGCGTAAGTGCAAGGATGAAATCTGCTCCTTGCGCTTTCAGTTCGTCAACGCATCGCCGGGAAGTAGAAAACACATCGTCAAACTTCACACTCGTTCCTGGGAACGACAGCGTCGGAGTCTCCTCCGTGCACACACCGAACACTCCAAGCTTCAGCCCGTCTTTCAGTGTGATAAGCTCCATGTCCACGACGCCATCAAACAGACCTCCAGTCGCAGCATTCAGCACGTTGGATCCAAACCATTTCGACGTGGAGTCTCGCATGCGCGCCTTGAGCTCGTCGGCGCCGAAATCGAACTCGTGGTTGCCCAGCACCACATACTCGATGCCCAAATGGTTCATCAACTCGATCATGTGCGCGCTGCAATGCACCAAGCAACAGCGTTAGTTCACTTCACCTTGCACACTCATGCACCCAAGATAACGCACCCTTTGAAGCGCTCGCCCATTTCCGAGCCGGACAGGAAGTCACCGTTCAGCGTGACCAGCAGCGTCACGTCGGCCGGCAGCGCGGCCTTCTGCCGCTCCAGCAGCGTGGCGAACTCGGCGATGCCCCCGTGGCCGTGCTCGTTGGGCGTCATATCGTACACGTCATTCACGGACAAGACCACGATTTTGGCGCTCTGGTCCTGGGCGCGCGGCTTCGCGGGCTCGGGGTTGGCCGGCACCGGTTCGGGCGTTGCGTCCGTCGCGGTGGGCGACGGCGGGAGCGGGTCGGTGGTCTCCGTCATGGCGGCGTCGGCTGGAGAGGGAGGCGAGCGGAGGCCGAATCGGGAGTGATCAATGTCGCTGTAACGGTCGCCAAAGCTGAAGAAGGTGATGGGCGCTGTTAAAGTGACTCTGGCAGCCAATGGGAAGAGAGGATTCGGCTTTTGGAGGATGGGATTGGCTAAAAAGAATTTTGGTGGTCGGCCACGTTTGATTGGCGCAGCTGGGACAAGCGTGATTGTGCGACTTCATGGCTGCGTTGACGGCAACGTGGAGCAAAGTGCTATTCAAAGAGATCTGGCTGCCTCTCTGAGGACATGACGCGCGACGGCGGAAATCCAGTGTGAACTCGGTCGAGAAGTTTCGGCACAAGCATGGTCACTTCCAGTTGCGCTGTTTTGAATGTCCGTCAACGCAGCGTTGAGCCGAGCAGGCTGAATCTCCGCACACGTAAGACAGATATGCTCGTCTGAATTAGCAGCCACAACAACTCTTGCGCGTCAAGTGTCAATGCACCTTTCGGGGTTGTGTGCTGTGGTGGAGACTTTGTTTATTCATCGGTACGTTCGTTCGGAAGGAAAGGCGACAACAATGCCAATAAGAATTTCTGCCTTGCAACGCTGGTTCCTTCGGGCTAGATCGGTAGCTGGTTTTCGCGGCAATTTACAGCTTCTTATCCGTAGCACTGCATTTCGACATGGGATGCTGGACCAGTGCTGTCCACAGTCGATAAAGATTTTGTGCGCTAAGTCCAGATAGGTATTTTTTCAATGTGGTCGAAGGAGTACCTATTCTAAGCTGCCTGGTAGGGGGTGCTTGCCGTTGCCGTCAGCCCTGGATCTTGAAACGCGCTCGCGGTACCGCTGAAGGCGACCTTCTCGTCCTCGGTTGGGCGCAACGCTCGTTGCTATCGTAGCTGCATTCCGTGCTAGCCCTGAACATGTTTGCGATTCGCGGGATTTTCCCTAGCTGTGGTTCTTGTAAGCTTCTGCAGTCGCCTTTCGTGGACGCTCCATTAAAGACATTCCTTTGTGCAGCTCACTGCGTTAATATACATCTCAGCGTGGCAAGCATCGTTGCTGTATTTAAAGCTGCTTCATCGAACACCGTGGCAAAGCTCGCTCGTACAGACCAAGCATCTGCACCACCGATCAAGCTAAGCAAGCGCGCTGGTGCAGCACAGCGTTGAAGTTGTGTGGCCCGGTTTTAACGCCGGATACGTCGACGCGCGCTGTGTCACAAATCTCCGTAAAAGAGCTGTTGCATCTTACTCTATTGTAAACACTTAGGTTGACTATGTAGTTCTTACCATCTTCTTCTTTGTACTATTTATCATTGTTTCAGTGCATAAAACGTCGATCCTACTTCCTCACTCAAATATTGTAATGAGTTTGGCAATTGATTAGACGCAACTTTACCTGCGTTGGAAAGTATGGCTACACATATAAAAAATAGCAATTTCAGCATTAATAACATCGATGCATTAGAGTATTACGGTTTGCATAACTTTCTTGTTTAACTAGCAACCAACTCTACCTGACAGAAATCGCGATATGGAGGCGGTAAACGTCAACTTCTCCTCGAGATCGGCGCCTGCAAGCGCGTTGCCGCCGCTGCAGCTCCATGCGTCGCTCATTCCTCGATCCGCCTCGCGCCTCGCAAGCGACCTCCTATAACCCCTGAGCATGGCTTCGTCTCCGTCCGTGGACCTGAGCATCCTGCGCGTCGGCATCCCGGCCGAGCTGCCGGCGCACCCGGGCAACCACCCGGACCCGACGGTGCCCAAGGCGCCGCACCGCAACATCGACGGTTTGTCCAAGGACGAGCTGGTGCTGGCCGTGCAAAATGCGCTGCGCTACTTCCCCGAGAAGTTCCACGCGACGCTGGCGTCCGAGTTCGCGCAGGAGCTCAAGGACGAGGGCCACATCTACATGCACCGCTTCCGCCCCGTGCAGTATGAGATGAAGGCGTACCCGATCGACCAGTACCCGGCCAAGTGCAAGCAGGCGGCCAGCATCATGCTCATGATCATGAACAACCTGGACCGTCGGGTGGCGCAGTTCCCGAACCACCTGGTCACCTACGGCGGCAACGGCAGCGTCTTCCAGAACTGGGCGCAGTACTTGCTGGCCATGCGCTACCTGTCGGAGCTCACGGAGCAGCAGACGCTCGTCATGTACTCGGGCCACCCCATGGGTCTCTTCCCGAGCCGTCCGGCGGCGCCCCGCATGGTCGTCACCAACGGTCTCATGATCCCGAACTACTCCACGCGTGCGCAGTACGACAAGGCGTACGCCATGGGCAACACGCAGTACGGACAGATGACGGCCGGCAGCTACTGCTACATCGGTCCCCAGGGTATTGTGCACGGCACCACCATCACAGTGCTCAACGCCTGCCGCAAGTACCTGCAGCGTGAAAACACTCGCGGTACGGTGTACGTGTCGTCAGGTCTGGGTGGCATGAGTGGCGCCCAGCCCAAGGCTGGTGTCATTTCGGGAGTTATCTCTGTGACGGCCGAAATTGACGAGTCCGCAGTGAAGAAGCGTCACGAGCAGGGCTGGGTCGACGAGGTGGTGAGCGACCTGGACGCTTGCGTGGCTCGCATTCGTGAGGCCAAGGCGAAGGGCGAAGTCGTGAGTCTGGCTTATCACGGCAACGTCGTGACCCTATGGGAGCGTCTTGCCGACGAGGCTGAGGCTACGGGTGAGATGCTGGTGGAGCTGGGCTCGGACCAGACGTCGCTCCACAACCCGTTCAACGGTGGCTACTACCCCGTGCAGTTGACGTTCGAGGAGTCCCAGCGCGTGATGGCCGAGGACCCGGCTCGCTTCCAGGAGCTGGTGCAGGAATCTCTGCGTCGCCACGCGATGGCTATCAACCGTCTGACTGCCAAGGGCATGCGCTTCTGGGACTACGGCAACTCGTTCCTGCTAGAAGCGCAGCGTGCCGGAGCTGATGTGCTGCGTCCCGGTGTGAAGCCTGAGGAAGCAGCTGTGTCGACCACTGCCTTCAAGTACCCGAGCTACGTGCAGGATATCATGGGCGACATTTTCTCTCTTGGCTTTGGACCGTTCCGTTGGGTGTGCACGTCGGGCAACCACGAGGACCTCAAGAAGACGGACGCCATTGCTGCGCGTGTGATGCGCGAGCTGCTTGCCGAGCCGGAAGTGCCGGACCGCGTTGCCGCTCAGCTGCGCGACAACCTTCGCTGGATCGAGGCTGCCGAGGAGAACAAGCTGGTGGTGGGCTCGGAAGCCCGCATCCTGTACGCAGACCGTGTGGGACGTGGCACCATCGCCATGGCCTTCAACGAGGCTGTTGCCAGCGGAGAGCTTTCGGCGCCGGTGGTACTCAGCCGCGACCACCACGATGTCAGCGGTACCGACAGTCCGTTCCGCGAGACCTCGAACGTGACGGACGGCTCTGCTTTCTGCGCCGACATGGCTGTGCAGAACGCGCTGGGTGACGCTGCTCGCGGAGCCACGTGGATTGCGCTGCACAACGGTGGAGGCGTGGGCTGGGGTGAGGTCATGAACGGTGGCTTCGGCATGGTGCTGGACGGTTCGGAGGATGCCCGCGAGAAGGCTTCGTGCATGCTCGGCTGGGACGTGAACAACGGTGTGGCTCGTCGTGCCTGGGCACGCAACGCCAACGCTCGCTTCGCTATCGAGCGCGAGATGAAGGCTGACCCTCTGGTACGAATACCTGTAGTCTCTGAGGTTGTCCTGATGCAGACTCTAACTTGTGTGTGTACGTGCTTGTTTCTCGTGTTCTACAGCTCACCGTGACGCTGGCCAACGAGGCCGACGACGCCAGCGTGCGCGATGCCGTGAGCAAGCTCTTTTAGACAGTGACATTTTGGTAGAAAAGTAGTGTTTGAACTCGGGAGCGGCTTTCGGTCGACGGAGTCTTCGTAGCGAGGCCCGCCACTCGGACTGATAGATATACTAAGCAAATACACTCGCAATGCCCTCCTCACCGTTTCGTATTTTCCTGCGTCGTTGCTGACAGTTGAGGCGGGGTTACCGCGGCACAAACGTGACCGCACAATTTTCGGCTCGAAGCAGCAAGTGGGACCGTCGTCAACTGCCCGTGGATTCTCGGTCACGACCACCGTCGCGGTGTAAACTCCATCGCAAGCTACGCGTTGCAGTTTGGCCAGCTCAAGCCGCCGAGCCAGCTTGTAGTAGACCGCGAAAGCACTTGCTCGCATATCACTAACTGCATGTCATTTTCAGCTCGCCTCGAGGCTAGATTACAATCTCAGCAACAAAAACTGATCTCTCTGTTGTCAGAGCTTCTATCACCGCCGTTCGAGCATCCAGTATGGCGCCACTGTCGCATCAAGGCGAATAGGCAGCTTCAGCCACTGTTGTTGCAGGCCGATTGCCACACGAGCATAATCCAAAAACCAGCAACGCCAACTGCATCGCCGCCAAGAAACCACGACGATGACAACCATCGCAGACGCTAGTTGACAGTTCAGGCCGCCGCTTTCCGCGCCAACGAGTTCTCACGTGGCCGCTTGGTTTACATGCACAGACCCACCGGCGATTCCATTCATCAGCAAGCGGGCGCAGTTGCAGTGAGTAGCATTGGTCCCTGCGACCGTCAACCTAGTCAGACCCACGTCCTTCTCCTCCACCTCTCCCTCTTCATACAAAACCCCAAGCTTATCTCCTCCACTAACTATCCACCGTACACCTAGTCAAACCCCCGACATTCAACACACCGCTGCCGGATGACCTATCGAATAAAGACACGAGCCGCCGGCCTGCGCGTACGTCAGCCGCATCGACGTCACATTCGCAACGGCCGCTCAGGACGCAAGCATGACGGAAGCCGCCGACCCGCAGTACAGCAAGCGCATCCTCGTGACGGGCGGCGCCGGCTTCATCGGCTCGCACGTGGTCATCCACCTGGTCACGCGCTACCCGCAGTACTACGTGGTGAACCTGGACTCGCTGGACTACTGCTCGTGCGTGCGCAACGTGCACTCGGCCATCTCGTCGTGCGGCAGCGAGCCGGAGCGCCAGCCGCGCGGAGACAGCACCGAGGAGGACGAGGCCGAGCCCGACAAGGCGTCGGAGAGCGAGGAGGACGACGACGTGTGCGAGCGGCTGCGCGGCAGCTTCTGCGAGCCCGGAGACGAGTTCATCAGCGACGAGTTCCTGGCCACGCTGCCCAGGAACTACAAGTTCATCCACGGCAGCATCACGGGCGCCGACCTGGTGGGCTACATCCTCAAGACGGAGCGCATCGACACCATCCTGCACTTCGCGGCGCAGTCCCACGTCGACAACTCGTTCGGCAACTCCATCGAGTTCAGCAAGACCAACATTTTGGGCACGCACGTGCTGCTGGAAGCCGCCAGACTGCACGGCGTCAAGAGGTTCATCCATGTGAGCACGGACGAGGTGTACGGCGAGGGGCGACCCGACACGCCCCCCATGACCGAGGACCACGTGCTCGAACCGACCAACCCGTACGCGGCCACGAAGGCCGGCGCCGAGTTCCTGGTCAAGACCTACCACCGCTCGTTCGGCCTCCCGACCATTATCACCAGAAGCAACAACGTGTACGGACCGCACCAGTACCCGGAGAAACTCATCCCGAAGTTTATTAACCAGATTCTGCGCGACCGACCAGTGACCATCCACGGAGACGGCATGCACACGCGCAACTACCTCTACATCTCGGACGTCGTGGCGGCGTTCGACCTCATTCTACATGAAGGCAAGGTGGGAGAGGTCTACAATATCGGCGGTGAGAACGAGCTGTCGAACAAAGAAGTAGCGATGGATCTGCTGGAGGTGATGAAGCCGCAGCTCGTCGGGGCCGAGAAGGCCAAGATGATCACACACGTTCTGGACCGCCCGTTCAATGATCATCGTTACGTGATCGATGCCACCAAGATCCGCCGCCTGGGGTGGAAAGAGCAGGTTCCTTGGCGTGAGGGCCTGCGCAAGACGGTCAAGTGGTTCTATCGCTACGGCCACCGCTTCAACAACATCGACCACGCTCTTGAAGCCCATCCGATCAACTTCAAGAAGACGTACAAGATCAATCTACCGTAAGAATGCTATCAAGCAGCCGAGTATACATACTATGCCCCCCGCAGCAAAAACATATCATCGACATATAGTAGAAACTGCATCGTCATGTACAGAATTTGTCTTTAACTTCCCGTTCGTTATTCACGAACGCGGGTACGAAAAAATATTGGAGCGCTGTTGCCCATCTTTTTGTGATGAAACGAAGTCCAGTTTGAACGGTAAAAGTATGCATAGCGTCAGAGCTGCTAGCACGACAGGTAGCTTGAGGTAGACTTGGCTGGTCACTCAAACACGAACAGGGCAGCCAGCACTGAGCGTTTTCTTCTCTCTCGAGCTGCTCTCCACAACGTACGAAACTGTCTGGAAGCCATCCAAGCTCTGGGTCACCGCAACCAGGAAGCTTCTCGATAGCCGTTCAAACAACACCTACGAGAGCCGCGAACACGCCTTCGTTTGACGAGTATACATACAGCTCGGGAATCGGAAGCAAGTGACGAAGACATGAATTCATTATATTGACTTAAATTGACGTACTTGTTTGTTTGGAGCTGTCGGCAGCTTTCGTTCGTCTCGACGTCATAAATAAAGAGGCACTTCAGAACAGCAACGTACTCTTGGCAATGCACTCTCGCCACTAATTAACTGTGGCGGCTTGGTCTGATGCTGTTGCTGTCGCTCGTTGGTGCTGTTGCTTCTCCTTCAGTAGGGGGTCACGATGCCTGTCCTCTGCATTAAATCTGCGCTAAGCAGTGTGAGAATTTGTGTCGTGTTGCTGAATCCATTCAGCATTAATGCGAAAGCAGTGTAGGCTCAGTTGGTTCAACTGTAGCGCACTCCTCGCCGCCCTGGAATTTCTCTAGGCGGTTCATAATCTCCGTGCGTTTGAACGGGAAACAATATATGCCCGCGTGCATGATGGGCTTGATGGGCTTGATGGGCTTGAAACCGATGGTGGCTATCCCGAGGCATGTGATGATGCAGCTCTGGTGTGCTTCCAGACGACCAGGAGCCCTGCGAGAGGTTGGCTTGCGTGGACGAGTGGTAGCTCGAGTCCACCGTCCGCGGGGAGAACGACGTCATCAGCGTGACATCCCATTTATTCTGGTTCAAATGATACCGTCGGTGGTGCGCGCACCATACGCAGTCGGGCGACGAGCACTCCACAAACTCCACCAGTGAGCGCGACGGCACCACAATCGTCCGAGTTGGTTCGCGCTGCTCGACTCGGCGCATGATATACAAGAAGGCCAGACTCAGCAAGAGTCCGGGGATGAAGTACTTGATGACACAAAAGCCCTCGAAGCTCAAGGACGACCACGAGTCCTGAATGCCCGAGAAGAACACGGGCACGTCCATGATGATCTGCAGCGTCACGGACGCCGTGAGCAGCGCCATGAGCAGCGTCATCTGCACCACCGACTTCTTCTTCATGTCGTCGGCCATGGCGGCCGACAGCAGCCGCTCCCGCAGTTGCACGGCGACGTAGCAGGCCACGACGGCGTCAAAGGCCAACATCACGATGTTCACGATCCTGTAGACCAGCAGGACGGCCTCCGCGTCCTGCGGGTAGTGGCGGATCTGGTCCGCCGAGCCTAAGCCGTGCGCCATCACGTGGACGCCCATGACGGTGGTCCACACCAGGTGCAGCGCGTGCAGCAGCACGAGCGGGTGCAACACGGAGCAGCCTTTTGCGCGCTGCAGCTCCTGGCGGCCGGCCGTGACGGCGCTCGACCACTGGAAGATCACCGCCGCCGTGCACAGCAGCACGAGCGAGTTGGACCACCAGAGACACGCCATGCCCAGCGCCAGCACGGGCGCGTTGCACATGCCGAGCCAGAACACGAGGCGCAGCACGCAGGAGAGCAGCAAGACCTGGCAACACATTTGCGCCGCAAATCAGCCTTTTCGCAGCGCAAAGCCCAACGCAAAACGGCGCGTACCACGTGCAAAAAGACCCGCCGCGGGTGCGAGCTCCAGTAGAGCTGGTGGAACGTGCGCCAGAGGATCACGCCCACCAGCAGCGTCTCCAGCAGCATGGGCGGCAGCAGCGCCCAGCTCGCGCAGCGCAGCGCGGCCGCGGGGTCCAGCCACACCATCGGTCCGTGTGCCGGTTTTTGCGCCTGGCAGCCTCGAGGACTGTCGCGGAATGGCGGCGGGCGTTGGCTGCGACTGTATTTCGGCCGAAGATTGGTTCGGCGTTTCGCGAAAAGAGCAGCGGCTCGCGCGCCCGACTGCGCCTCCCGCCGGGGAGGTGGCCGCGCGCGCGCGATAGAAATCAGAGGTGCGCTGGACGGGCGCGGCAGCGCGGGTTGTCCCCTGGGCTTGTCTTTCCCCCGAACCAGCGCCCGGCGCCCGCCCAGTTGCTTGCGCTGGCACCCGGCCACATTTGCGTTGCAGTGGCTGCAGCTTGCCACTGGCGGCCACACGGAGACAAGCGTGCCCATTTGCACGCGACGCAAATGGGCTCTCCAGGAATTTCGCCTTGGCCTATATCTTTCCGTGTCCTCCGAGACTGCATCTACCGATCATTCGTCCTCTCCATACTCTCGTCAAGTCAACGTCGCTTCTCAGCACCTCTACAACCCGATCTCCCTCCTGCACCGCATACTTCTGGGAAGTTCGAACGGCCCAAAAATCCGTGCGATGGTGTGGCGCACACCACAGTCCACTTCAAGGCCTCATCCGCACCCCATGACGCGCATCCGGCGCCATCTCGCGCTGCTCCTGGCGGCGCTGACGCTCCCTCTGGCGCTCGCGCTGGGAGGCCATTCGCACGTGCTGCTTGTGCACTTGCATCCGGCGATGGAGCCGCGCTCGTTGGCGTTTCCGCGGTCTCTGGCGGCCTCGGAGCGCCGACAAAAGCTGCAGAATGCGTTCTCGCAGGTCGTGGCCGACGTGCAACGCAGCGTCGCCACCTTCGTGCACGCGCAGGGCCCCGACGACGTGCAGATTCTCCCGCTTTGGCTGCAAAACACGCTGGTGCTTCGTTGCCGAGACGCAGAGCTCGGCAGGCGACTGCAAACGCAGTTGCAGACGTTCCCGGGAGTGTTGCACGTGGAGGAGGACGCGCAAGTGCTGAGACTCGTCGGAGCTCAGCAGGAGGAGGAGCAAGAGGAAGAACCTCCACAAAGTAATGTCAAGTTGCTGCATGCCCCGCAGTTGTGGGCGCAGGGGGCGACGGGAAGACATGTCGTGGTCGCTAGCATTGATTCCGGGGTCAGATACACCCACGAAGCGCTGAGAGACACTTTCAGAGGTAAGAAAGTGAAGTTTTAACTTTTTTTTAAGGTGGGGACTGATGCTGCTGACAGGGACGAAGAAGAACGGCGGCGTGGACTTTGACTACGCGTTCTGGTTCACCCCCGGGACGGATATGTCCAAGGAGACGCCGGATACGGCCGATGAGGTGGGCCACGGAACGCACACGATGGGGACAGCGGTGGGGGGGAAAGGTGTTGGTGTTGCGCCGGAGGCGACGTGGATTACTGCGCGAGCTTTTGACATTTGGGGTGCGGCGAATAAGAGCGATTTCCTTCTAGCTGCGCAGTGGGTCTTGTGCCCTACCAAGACGGACGGCACGGGCGCCGACTGCTCCCTTGGTGCGGATGTGGTAACAAACTCGTTCGGAGTGGATCGATCAACGCCTGCGTACCCGCAGTGGACCTGGCTGAGTAAGGTGATCGATACTTGGCGTGCAGCTGGGGTCTACCCTGTGTTCGCCAGCGGAAACACGAACGGATTTCTGTGCGGAAGTGTATACTACCCTGGCAGCCATGAAGATACGATTGCAGTCGGCGCACTGATAGGAGGAAGCTCTTTATGGGGAGCAAGCGGAAAAGGTCCCAGTTTGGAGACAAACTTTGCTGAAAGCTGGCAAGATTCACACAGCGCGCTGACTACGACTGGTAGCAAATACGTCATCAAACCCGATTTTGTTGCACCTGGCGTTGGGATTCGATCTGCAATGAGCGTCAAAGACAATGCTTATACGCGGCTTACTGGAACCTCTATGGCAACACCCCATGTGGCTGGCGCTATCGCGCTTCTTCTCAGTTTGTATAATTCGTCGGAAGAAAGCTCTCTGGCCAAGCCACCCGTGTACGAGGAGATTCTGAAGAGTCTCACCCAGACAACAACGCGAAAGCTACACAAACCTTTTCTCGTCCCAAGTGAATGCGGCAACACTACGTACCAGGAATACCCAAACAACATCTATGGCTGGGGACTGGTTAATGTTTGCCTTGCTGCGAAGCATCTTGGGTTTGAATGTGATGATTTTAAGCTGGCTAAGTACGAGGGAAGACAGCCTATTGCGCTCGCCGAATTTGTTGCAACTGCGTGAGGAGTGCACTCCATCGCGTCTTCAGGCAAGAAAGGTGACAGTGCAAAATCTGACCGTTATCAGTGAGGTTTTTGTTTAATCAACTCAACTCACATCGCCGCATCGAATTTATTTGCTGTTATGGAATCACGTGCCACCGTGAAACTAGGTGGGGAGACTAAACTACGTTAGCACGATAAGTCGTCAACGACGGTTTATTCATGTGTTGATATGAAAAAAAAAGTCTTAATGAAAAATTTTTAATGTGATGATGTACGAATGCAAGCAGCATACCCACCTTCCTACAATGCTGCAGAAAGATAAAGCCCTAAGGATTAATACACGACGACGGCACGCATGTCCTCCAAGACTGGTAGGTCGTACATCTTCTTACCGGCGTCCATGCTGATAGAAATTCCCTCTGAGCCGTACTGACGCATGTTGTGCTCATACTGCGCGATGGCATCGACTCCCACACCCATTTCACGAAAGTATTTGACCAACATCTGGGCGTCATGAAGCGCTGTGTTAGAACCGATTCCTGCGGGGGCCATGGTGTGCACGGCATCGCCAATCAGCGTAACTGTTGAGGGCTGCCACGGGCGTATCTCGGGGGACATTGTCGAAATTCGCAAGAACGAGCTCCACTCCGGTGACTGGTGCTCGATTATCGCTCGGATCTGTGGGCACCAGTCCCGTGTCATGTCATTCGATAAGTTTGCGACCTGAGCCGGCGTCATCGAGAAGAGGTCTTGTACCGTGGTTTCTTCGCTTCGATGGAAATGTTGCGCACGAGCAATAAGTACCCAGCAGATATAGTTCTGGACATCCGGTAAATCCGAGTTTGAGATCGAGGCAAACTCCTTTAGGTCTGCTTGCATCTTACAGCGAGGCTCCATCACCAAACTCATCATCGGGTCCTTGCTGATCACCATCGTGGTGCAGTCAGTCTCGAAGAAGCTCTCAATTTCTGGGGTCAACAATGTTTTGCCGTAAATCGCGCCACTATCGGTGTCGAGCAATGTGGCGGCACGCGGAACATACTGGCGGCGAACACGTGACGTCGTACCGTCCGCACCGACGAGCACGCTACCTTCCACCGTTATGCCGTTCTCAAACGTCACCTCTACGCGCTCGTTAGGCAGCACCCGAAAGCTCTTGAAAGCCATGCCGTACTGAATTTCGTGCTCGTTGAGGTCCGTGAGCAAGAGCGAGCGCAACATCGCACGATCGGCGCTGAAGACATTCTTAGTGACACTTGATTTGTGCGAGAATTCCGCATTAGGTGGAGCAGGAGTACCTGTTTCCGCATCCAGGTACCTGAATCCAGGCTGAAAGTGGCCCGTGGCCCGAAGGAACACCTCAAAGTTTTCAGGGGAGAGGTTCATCTTCAGTGCTTCGTACCCATCGTTGTTGATTCGCAAACGGTAGCCTTGAGTGCGATAGTTTGGAGATGGATCGCGCTCAAACACAGTGAAAGGGATGCCATTCTTTTTGAGACCCTGGGCAAGGCATAGTCCGCCAATTCCGCCACCGATGATCAAGACATGCGTTCGATAGTCCATTCGGTACGACGGCGTGTATTGTGGATTGCTGAAAGCTGCAGAGGCCAGCGAAAAACTGCTACTTCCACCCGAGCGTCCGCTCTTGCTGAGACTGCTGCGCTCCCGAGGACGAGAGTTATTCTCCGGTTCCACGTAGCCGAATCGTGATTTGATCCAGCGGATCATCTTACGGCGCTTGGACTCGTCGTATTCGTTAGCATCGCGTGCCTGACGCTGGTCGTAGTGGGTCGCACGAGTATTGTGGTGGTTCCGGTTTCGCCCCATGGTGGCGCTGCTTTTGCGTTTTGAACTACGAAGACTCTGGGTGGGTGCCGCTCGTATGTTCACGACAGGTGAAGTTGAATAATGTCGATTTTGCTGGCGGCACAACAGACTTTGCCGAGCCATTTCAAGGTGCTTTTCTCTGTTTTTCGTGTACAGTCCCGATGCATGCGGTGTGGCAGCAGCGCCACGCAGCATTTTAAAGGTGGCAAAGCTGGCTGGAAGGCGTCGGGTTCTCCCGGAATATGGAAATGGAGTCCTTACTATCGGCTCTTGCAAACCGAAGACACGGAGTGGAAGATAAAGCCAGGTAGATCAGCGTGCAATTGCATTGCAACATGTTCCGATCTGTCTTTCGACGCAAGAAAGTCAAACGCCCAGCGTCACCTCGTGCAAGTGCCGCAGCAGGTAATCCGTCGAAAGCGTTTTCATTGGTCTGGTAGTTGAAGTTGCTGCACAAGTCACATATAACTGCACCAGAACAAGTTTTTCGGAGACCAAAGAGATACGTGCGCCATGCTTTGGCTCCGACTCGTTCGCGTACTCAACAGCATCTGAGTTTTGTAGTCGAGCAGCCCGCCTTTAGTCGAACGTGCTGAAACTGCCAAACCTCGCTACGAATATCTGCTGGCTCCAAACGAGCTGTAGACACGAAATACTAGTCTGTTGCAGCTACGATATGCATTATTTCTGATTGGGCAAAAATACAAAAGGATCTCTTCCATTGGTATCTCACCATGGCGTCGGGCGAGGACTGGGCGTACATGGACTCTCTCCGTCCTCCCGTCTACGTTTGTTTGCGCCGCAAGATCAATTCCGCAGACGGAGGTTATGAGCCCATGGAGTTGGATGGGCGGTACGTCTCGCGTCATCATCTGAGTTTTTTTATTGTTTTTATTTTGTTACTAAAACACAACTACAAATTCGATGCTGTTGTGCAAACTGTAGGGTGGACAAGGAGGATTGGGCCCATGTTCCATGGTCGGATGCCTTCGTGGATATTGAGGGATCGGAGAGAAAACCAACCGAACATCCGCTCACGCGGTTCAAAATGATGTACGACGACGACACGGTGTACGTGGCTGCGGAGCTGATCGAACCTAAAATTTGGGGGACGATTACCGAGAAGAACAGTACCATGTACCACGAGAACGACTTCGAGGTGTTTTTCAATCCGGATGGCAGCAGACACCACTACTAGTGAGTCAAAGGTATCGCTGGTGAGGTGTAAACTTTTCTAACTGAGAATAATTTGTGTTTGGAACAGTGAGTTGGAGGTGAACTGCTTGAATACTATTTGGGAACTTTTGCTGCATCGACCGTACAAAGATGGCTACAGCATTGAAAATCCGTTCAACTTGGTGTCATTACGATCCGCTGTGTTCGTGGACGGTCTGACGAACTCACCGGAGACCGAGTGCACTCGCTGGTGCGTAGAAATGAGTTGGTCGCTTGTAGAACTCCAGCAGTTTGACAGACTGCGCTTTCGTGGCGACGTCGGTGACTCGCAGATAAATAATAGATCTGGGACAGCGACTCCTAGGCCACCGTCAGCGTCTGGGCGAACGCCAAGACCTGCTGTTGCCAGAACGAGCACAGTGGCTGGTGATGTGTGGCGTGTTAACTTCTCGCGCGTCCAGTATGAACTGGAGACGATTGTGAATCCTGATACACACCAACTCCAGTATCAAAAAGTGCCGGAGAAGCGTGAGGATAATATCGTATGGGCCTCGACGGGTGTGATCGACATCCACCGCCCGGAAAGGTGGGGCTACGTATTTTTTAGTAGCGAGAACGAGCTACCTGGTGGCGAACTCGAGCTAGCCAGCGCCATGACAGGCTTTTTGGAAGAACGAATGGCCATTGAACGTATACTAGACGCCATCTATTATCGACAGCGTGCGTTTCACGCTTTCCACGGTGGCTTCGCGTCCACAATGGAGATGCTATATACTGATCTATCGCAAAATGCACCCGATTCTTCGCAACCCTCAAATGATGATACATTAGCGTGGATGGAGGCATTTCCAATGTGCGAGCTGCTGCGCCGATACGAGCTTGACTCTCCGGAGATTATTTCACAGAGCGACCTCGCAGATGATAATCCGTTGGATAAGTTAAGCAACATTCTTGGGCCACAACTATCTGGTGAAGGCACTGTTTCGTCTGAGGGAGGTCACAGAAAAACTAGCCGTCGTTATGCTCCGGCGTTAGACCAACATGACGAAGAGTTTGACTCAGATTTTAATGCTTTGGTGATTGATGGCGCGGACAGAATTGCACCTCCTCCTCCTCCTCTTAGCCCCCGATCACAAAAGATTAAGAATCTCGAGAGTCGTGGACTTTTCTCAAACTTCACGGCGACAGTGCGTAGTGCAACGCAGGAGTGGAACATGACGCACGATGGCCGCCTATGGCAGACGGCTTAAGGACTTCATACTCAGAGTTGTCGACTAAGGAATGGAGACTAGACATCAGCCCACACTACAGCATGCTCAAAAGACAACTAAAAATGCATCGAATGCACTAGTTGGAGACAACTGTGCTTCTTTCGAATGAGTTGCAAACTATGTTCTAAGGGGCACACAAAAAAACAGTATTTGGGTTGATGGTAAATAAACAATTGATTGCTGTGCGAAATGGTATATTCGAACGAGTGTCCACGTTACGGTGCGTGAACCGGCGTGAATGCTAGCTAGCTTGCTTTGTTTCTTTCAGGTGCCCTCTGTGTACTTGTCACGAAGCGTCTGACTGGACTCGAGTATGGTGGGTTTTGCTTATAAAAGTGTTAGCTCCTCACATCCCTTCGATCGCACAAGATTACGGTCCTAGGCTTTCTCAATTTTACGATGATAGTGTGTTGTTAGGCAAACCGAGGCGGTAGACTCCACTGGCCCCGAGACGTCGACTATTGAGACAACACACGAGATATGAGACCATCACTCAATATTTTACAGGCGCATAATCGGATGTGATTGTGGGCCAGACTTAACAGCGTGAACGGGGTGTGCACAGCCAACGGAAGTGTAGGAAGTTGATGCATTTGAGACGATTATACTCGCATGCTTCCACTGGGTGATGACGCTCTCGATTTAATTGTAGGCCACTACGATCTCTAGATATCGATTCCAACCTTTCGTCCCGCGACAACGCATTAGTCATTTTTCGATTTGCTTTATCAAGTGAACATCGGCTCCAAAGCGACCCAAAGTGGTTAGTTTCTCAGCGTTGGTGGTGTTCAAGAAAACAATTCGAGATGGATGTTGCAGCAACTCCTGTCACAAAGGATATGAAAGCAGACCAGGTTGGCTACGACAGTGGTGCCCAACTAATGGCTAATGGGTCCCAAGCGCTATACAATCATGTGGCAAGTCGGTTGGAGACATCGATGGGAAAACCGCTCCCACAAGTGGAAGTGCGCTTTGAAAACATGTCGATTTCCGCTCGAATTGTCGTGCAAGATGAGACGCAAGTCACATCCCAGCTCCCTACACTTCCAAATGTGGTCAAGATGGGCGTACTTCGGATGACTGCGAAAAAGAAAGTGGTGGAGAAGCAAATTTTGCACGACGTGTCCGGCGTGTTTATGCCAAGCACGATGACACTGGTGCTTGGTCAGCCTGGATCCGGCAAGTCGTCGTTGATGAAGTTGTTAAGCGGCAGATTTCCTTTGTCCAAGAATGTCCAGGTGGAAGGTGATGTGACATACAATGGCACGGCACAGGCAGACCTGCGCAAACTATTGCCTCAGTTTGTTTCGTATGTGCCCCAACAAGACAATCACTTGCCGACACTTAACGTGAAAGAAACGTTGGAGTTTGCACACGCCTGTAGTGGTAGTGAATTGTCTACGGCGGATAAGGAGCAGCTAGTACTGGGGTCCGATGGAGAGAACAAAGCAGCATTTACAGCGGCTCAAGCTTTGCGCAAGCATCATCCAGATGTGGTAATTCGACAGCTTGGGCTTGAAAACTGCCAGAACACCGTCGTGGGAAACGCTATGCTACGTGGTGTGTCCGGTGGTGAACGCAAACGTGTGACAACCGGCGAGATGGCCTTCGGCAAAAACTACGTCATGCTGATGGATGAGATCAGCACTGGACTTGATAGTGCAGCGACACTCGACATTGTCACGACGCTGCGTAGTCTGGCCAAGACTTTCCGCAAGACTGTTGTAATCTCGCTGCTCCAGCCATCTCCGGAGGTTTTTGAGCTCTTTGACGAGGTTATGCTGCTGAACAATGGCTATGTGATGTATCATGGACCGCGTGAGCATGCTCTGGGATACTTCGAGGGCTTGGGATTCAAGTGTCCTCCGCAACGTGATGCGGCAGATTTTCTCATGGATCTAGGAACCAACAAACAACGTCAGTATGAGGAAGGATCTGTGCCTAGGACTGCAGAACAGTTCGCGACAGCTTTTCAGCAGTCAAATATTTACAGGCACACACAAGACGCTTTGCACACACCAGTCGATCAAGTCCTTGTTCGTGACCAATTCCTGCATATTGCGCCACTTCCTGAATTCCACCAAAACTTTTGGAATGGAACCTGGACACTTGTAAAACGAGAAATGGAGATTACTATGCGAGATACGGCAGCAATTAAAAGCCGCTGTTTGATGGCTGTTTTACTGGGTCTTCTGCACGGAAGCACGTTTTACCAGTTCGACGATGTGAACTCGCAAGTGGTTATGGGCATTGCGTTTGTCACGATCAACTTTGTGGCGACTAGCCACATGGCGCTTATTCCAACAGCTATGGGAATGCGAGACGTGCTGTACAAACAACGAGGGGCCAACTTTTTCCGAGTGGCATCGTATGTGATCGCACGTTTCGTAAGTCATATCCCTGTCGGGCTTATGGAATCTCTTGTTTTCGGGTCGTTCATGTACTGGATGTGTGGGTTCGTCCCAACGGCAGGCGGGTATTTCTTGTTCGAGCTAGTACTATTCCTCGTGAGTATGGTGGCTGCTGCGCTCTTCTTCTTCGTGGCATGTGCCTCACCAAACCTGAATATCGCATTCCCAGTCACTCAGCTTTTGTTGCTCTTCTTCGTTACCTTTTCGGGCTATGTGGTGACCAAGGACACTATTCCCGACTACATGATCTGGGTATATTGGTTAAGTCCGCAAGGTTGGGGTGTTCGAGCACTTGCGGTGAACCAATACAACGATCCACGCTTTCTCACATGCGTGTACGAAAATGTCGATTACTGTGCACGTTATGGAATGCAAGCTGGTGAGTATTTGCTGAGCGTTTATGGTGTACCAACCCAGAAGCACTGGTTGTGGTTTGGCTTGGTGTTTTTGGCTGCCCTCTATTGCTCTTTGATGGTGATGTCATGTTTGGTACTCGAATACTGGCGCTACGAAAACCCAGAAAACACAACATTAAATGGTGAAAATGCAGATATCTCGACGGACGACAACTACAGTCTTGTGAAAACGCCAAAGAATGCATCGACCGATGACACCTCAACACAACCTGATGTGACCATCACAGTTCCTCCGAAAAAGAACTTTGCTCCTGTCACACTTGCTTTTAAGGATTTGTGGTATTCCGTTCCGGACCCTGTTAACCCCAAGGAAGACGTTGACTTGCTGAAAGGGATCAGTGGCTTTGCTTTACCTGGCACAATGACAGCTTTGATGGGGTCCTCGGGGGCCGGCAAAACAACTCTCATGGATGTGATTGCAGGGCGAAAAACTGGAGGGAAAATTCGCGGAGAAGTTCTTCTAAATGGACATGCTGCCACGGAGCTCGCCATTCGTCGATCAACAGGTTACTGCGAGCAGATGGATATTCATTCTGATGCGTCCACCTTCCGTGAAGCTTTGACCTTCAGTGCATTTCTCCGTCAAGATGCCAACATACCGGATAGCCAGAAAATCGACTCCGTGAACGAGTGCTTGGAGCTACTTGACTTAACCCCGATCGCTGACCAAATCGTTCGTGGCAGCTCCATGGAGCAAATGAAGCGCTTGACAATTGGTGTGGAGCTTGCTGCCCAGCCGAGCGTGTTGTTCTTGGATGAGCCTACCAGCGGACTTGATGCTCGATCGGCAAAATTAATCATGGATGGTGTGCGAAAGGTGGCTGACACAGGACGAACAATTGTTTGTACAATTCACCAGCCGTCAGCAGTCGTGTTCCAGGTTTTTGATAGTTTGCTTTTACTGAAACGTGGTGGAGAAATGGTATTTTTCGGTGATCTTGGATCGAAGTCCTCTAAGCTGATCAAGTACTTCGAGGCCATCGATGGAGTGGCAAAACTTCCAGCAGATTATAACCCGGCGACATGGATGCTAGAGGTAATCGGTGCTGGAGTTGGAAACGCCAATGTTGATAGCACAGACTTCGTTGCCCACTTCAAGGAAAGTGAAAAACATCGACTCCTTCAAACGAATTTGGAGCGTGAAGGTGTGACGCGACCGTCGCCATCCCAACCGGCCATCACATTTGGCCGCAAGCGTGCTGCTAGCAGCATGACGCAGGCGAAATTCTTGATCATGCGGTTTTTCAACATGTACTGGCGAACGGCATCATACAATTTGACGCGTCTTATCATTTCCGTGATCCTAGGTCTCGTGTTTGGCATCACGTATGTTGGAGCCGAATACAGCTCGTACCAAGGAATTAACTCCGGCATGGGTATGATCTTCATGGCGGCCTCGTACATCACCTTCATCACTTTGAGTGGAGTTTTAGCCATTACGTATCAAGAGCGCGTTGTGTTCTACCGAGAGCGAGCTGGGCAGACGTATAATGCCTTCTGGTACTTTGTCGCTGCCACTACCGTTGAGATCCCGTACTGCTTCGCGTCAACACTGATTTTCCTGGCTATCTTTTACCCAATGGTGGGCTTCACGGGCGTGGCCAATTTCTTCACGTTTTGGTTTTGCTTGTCGCTCCTCGTGCTGATGTATGCTTATGTCGGTCAGCTTCTGATCTATCTGTTGCCGAGCTTGGATGTGGCGTCGAGTTTCGCTTTGCTCATTAACACGATTGTCATCCTGTTCACTGGCATGAACCCTCCAGCTTCCTCACTCCCTCGCGGCTACGTTTGGCTGTACCATGCCATCCCAAACAAGTACACATTCGCCAGCTTGACGGCAATTGTCTTTGAGGCATGCGATAGCGATGGAAACGGCCCTGGCTGTCAGCAAATGACAGGAACACCGCCAACGCTGGCCAATGGCACAACGGTGGAGCAGTACATGGAAGGTTTGTTTTGGATCAAGCAGAGCGAAATCTGGTCAAACTGCGGATACGTCGTCGCGTGGATCGCCTTCCTGCGTCTTCTTGCACTACTAGCGTTGCGCTTCGTCAACCACACCAAGAGATAAATTCCAATAGACCTTGTTGCCCTTTTCCTTTCCATAAAAATTAACGTCTTTGTTTTTTTAATCTACAACCATTAAAAGGTTTGGTTGTTTTATCTAATAGATATTCTACTTTAGTTTTTTTGTTTAAATGTTTTTAAACATCATTTCTATAAATATATCTATACTTAACGTATCTGACCATCCTCAAAATCCTCGATCGTTCATTCTCAAACAGGCGCCACATTTGCAATGCTGTCAACGACGAGGTGATAACCAGCGGAAATATTCTGGAAAGACCACGGATATACAGGATATGCTCACGACTTCATGGATTGTGCGTGCTGGATCCAGCGGACACTAGATTCGCAATACATGTACAGCCCAAGCCATGCCGATCTTCTTCTGGTAAGCACGTCATCAAGCGACCATTGGCTGCGTTCGGCCTACTTCCATCGCACCCACAAGAGACGATATCCTGGCGTCGCGGTTAGCGAGGTTGCTTGACCTGTGCCTTGCCGTCCCGAACTCGCCTGTATTCGTAAAATTGCCAGATCGATCTGGAAGTCGAGTCGAGGCTCACCGAGCCATATCAACGCATGTATGATCTAGCTTTGCAGTTGCAGAACCTTTGGCTGCAGTAGTTAAGAGCGTTGCAGCACTCGAAGCTCGATAAAACAACCAGGTCTTGTCCTGCAAGCCCTGCTGCAAGTGCATATGTATCAGTATCCGTTGCCCGACTCAGGTGGCCGCATAGACCAGCAGGCTCACTTCAACTTGGACGCAGTGTCCTCCATTTGTCGCGCCTACATTTGCCACGAGTTCTCACAGTCGAGGCGAGCCTCGCCAGCAGTGCACACGGCTGTAGCAAGTTATTCTCTTGCTAAACGACTTGAGGCGAGATGGGTTGAGGCAAGAAATCCCCCACGCTGAACGGAGACAAGCTTCTCATGGCCGAGGTGTCGGTATCAGCTCTCACTCGAGCTGACAGTCGCCGCAAGCCAGAAGATACATGCAGCGTCCGAGAAAGCAATGACACCTCGCTGCGTTCGGCCTGCCGGTGTTTGAGCCCAACGATGTCCCGGCACGGAAGCAATCGGCAGCGATCAACAGGTCGATGACGGCACGCGGTACGCCATTCCCTCCGAGCATTCGTCTCCGCCGAGAACTCGCCGCCGTACTTGCACCGTGACTCACGTGCGCTGTCTTTTCTGGAGGAGGTCTCTTGGGTGCATATCGCGTCGCGCGTGGCACTTGTCAGTCTTGAATCTGCCTCGGCAGGGACGGAGCGACTTGGAATGCGGTCTGCGCTCGTGTGCGCGGCCCTGCTGCTGGCACTGCGCCGTGCCGACGCGGTGCAAGTGAGCGTCTGCGCCGACGCCACGTACGACCTGGCGGCCGGGCGCGGCGCCGTGTGCTCGGGCAGCGGCGCGGCGCCGGCCGGCACCGCCTGCCCGCTGAAAGGCGACGCGGCCGTCGCCGACTGTCGCGCGTACTTGCCGTCCTTCGCGGGCGGTAGCTGCGTGGCGCCGGAGGACGCCCAGTGCCAGATCGTCACGGGCTCCACGTGGGGCTGCGTGCTGCCGTCGGTGGGCTGCGGCGCGGTGCCGGCGCCGGAATGCGCCACGTGGGACGTGGACGGCTCCGACGAAGCTGTGGACATCGACACCAGCCACTTGTTCGACGGCAACGAGGACTACGACGAGAGCTGGTTCGTGCAGACGTCGCCGGTCAGGGAGCTCTACAACTGCGGCGAGAAGCCGACGGCCGCTCCAACTACGGTGCCGACCACAGAGGCACCGGCTACTGCGTCGCCGACGACGGCAGCCCCAGTGCCGCCGACGACGACGCCAAGCACGCCAAAACCCACGACGGCAGCGCCAACCACGCCGCAGCCCACTACTGCGAAGCCGACCACGCCCCAGCCGACGACGGCTACGCCACAGCCTACAACTGCAGCGCCACCCACACCAGGACCGACGACGTCCACCCCAGTGACGACTAAGCCCGCAACACCGGAACCAACTGCGCCGGCACCTATTACGCCGCCTCCTGAGACTGACGCACCGACGCCGTGTCCAAGCACTACGCAGCCGGCGACGCCGACACCGACGCCAACACCATGCCCAACAACAGTCGAGCCACCGACCCCGACGCCAACCCCAACACCGACGACGCCGTGCCCCACTACGATCGAGCCGCCAACGCCAACGCCGACACCAACACCGTGCCCAACTACGGTGGAGCCACCAACCCCGACGCCGACCCCAACACCGACAACGCCGTGCCCCACTACGGTCGAGCCGCCAAAGCCGACACCAACACCATACCCAACTACGGTGGAGCCACCGACGCCGACACCAACACCATACCCAACAACTACGGTGGAGCCACCGACGCCGACACCAACACCATACCCAACTACGGTGGAGCCACCGACGCCGACACCAACACCATACCCAACTACGGTCGAGCCGCCAAAGCCGACACCAACACCATACCCAACTACGGTGGAGCCACCGACGCCGGAGCCGACAACAGATTGTCCTTGTACGGACGACCCAGAAACGCCAACGCCAACACCGACCGAGGAGACTGATAAACCCATGCCAAACACAACTGTACCGGCCCCGACGTCGGCCTACCATCTAACTGCCTCATCGCTAGCAACTGAAAGCTACGTTGCATACGCTGCTACGTCCACGGCAACTGACGAAGTCCAGTCCAGTGGCACTAGCGGCGCTGCCTGGATCGCGATTGTTGCAGCGGTTGGTGCCGTCGCAGTTGTCGGTGGCGTTGTGTTGTTCAAGAAAAGGAACCATCGTCAAGAACGACGTCTAAGTGATGACTTCGAGATGCACGCTGTCATTACGCCAGTTTACAACAAACGCCATTCATTCGAGATGAATCAAGTGTAAGGCCAGGAAGAGCAATACAGCTCAATACGTTTTCACTACGTCTTTAATGCTCTGTAATTTCATCGTGATCGCTTTACATTGTTGCTGAGGGTGACTGCGTTGCCTCTTCACGTGCAATATGCGTAAAACTGCTAGATTCGTCACCGTCGACAACTTGGAAATCCGGATTGTTCTCGCTCAGACGTTTGCCACTCAGCAGGCTGTCCACAACCCAGCGTGCTTTTACAATGTGAAGCCCGTACTTTGAAGCCTTAATGTACTTCATGCCAAGAGGCTTAAGGCAGATCAGGTGCGTGTTATGCGCAGTAAAGTTTTTTGGCACGTGTGCACCAGCAATTCGTAAAAGCTCTGTAACCACAAGCAGCTCAATATCTCTGTATACAGAGCTTGACGCTACCACATCCTGAAATCCTGGTAAGGGCACTGCAGACGTGAAGATCGCACGTGGTTGATTCTCGCTGACCGCCAATAGCTCGTGTGAAGCAAATGACAGCTTGGTTCTGGCAGCAAGTGAGCAATTTACCCAGAGATCTGACACGAACAACAGCATTCGCTGTCGCCTCTTTCTGTTAGTGTCTGAGTCTTGATGTGTGTGCTCAGCATCTTCTTGATCGCCGCCGTTATTGCGGTAGCTGCGCTGTATTTCGTGAATACGCTGTTGCATTTCTAGTGCTTCCTTTTCATCCACAACTACGCCGGTACACATTACCACATGACTCACAAATGCAAATTGCTCTGGATCGACGCGTGGGAAATCAATGCCAGCAAGCGCAATCGCCTCGGCACCTCCGCGGTCTCCTCGAATATTTTTCAGCATTGGTTTAATCATGTGCGTGTCTTCGGGATCACGGCACAGTAGTAAGAATGAGTAGCCTTCGAAGATATGAGTCCTCTTCCTTTTCCGAGTAGGAAGAGCCTTTTCCGGGCTGGTCAAGATGCTGCTTATATCACCATTTTGTAATAAATCATCGGAGTGCGTAGCTGGATCTGAGCTCGTCTCATTTTTAGCCTCTATGTGCCTTTGTTTAACGGGAGTTTGAACCATAGTATTCCCTTCCACAGGAATGACACGACCTCCTGCAGGCTCTGGGGCATGCACATCGAACTCTACAGGGTAAAGCTCCTCTGGCTGAAGGTCCGAACACTTGACGCAGTCAAGCAACCAGCTCGCTGATACAAAATACGTATCACCCTCAGCACTAGCTGAAACTACCCGTGCTCGAATAGCCTCCAGCGTCTGCTTATCGGATAAAGATGCGCTCACAATTACGTGCGTCACTTGATGAATCACCACGCTGTGATATATCGTCCCCATACCAGAGCGTATTATACGCTGCAGGAGGGAGTTCATTTGCGGCGGGAAGCCCAGCAAGTACACGACACACCCGTCGAATAAATCCATCCAGTCTTCTTCTTCATCCTCTGCTTTGATATCTTCACCTTTTTCTTTCTGTCCGTGGCGATATTTCTGCACAAGCTCTGGTAGTTGTGCCACAAGTTCTTGAGCCTCCTTCTGTTGGTTCATTGCAATAAAAGTTGGCTGCAAGCTTGGGTCCTCTGTATCTGGTCGCAGCGCAAATTCGTCTTCCTCCACCAGCATCTGTCGTTCCAAGCATGCGTACAGCCATCCAAGATGCACCACGGGGATGTCATTGGCCACCGCCGCCTCATACTTGGCCCCTTCCGGATGCTACAATAACAATGTATCCTTTAGCACACATTTCTCCCCATCGTGCTTCTACCTCTTTCTCACCTGTGTAATTAACACAGTAGTGAAGCCCAGCTCCAGCCTTCCATCGTACTGAGCTCCATGCGTCTCAGCCAGTTGCGCCACGTTCTCCTTCTCCTCCATCGTGAGGCCCGCAGTGCAGATTCCCATGCCTTCCAGCAGCCTCAGCCCGAACTCCTTCACATCCAGCAACTTCTCGGCGCGGAAACTTTCAAACACCCAACGAGGCGACAGCACGGGTATCTCATGAGCTACAGCAGTCTACACAAGCATAATAAATATATAGAATACAATAAGAATATTTAACATAGCATTATAATGTCAATTGTGGGTAGTTTTCTCCCGTACCCGGTGCTTTGGAGAGCCCACAGATTCCGCTATCAAGTGTGTGGTGCTGTTTGCGTCCAGATCGTCCTGGAACGTCCCGCCGCAGGCCACAACGATCTTGCGCACTTGTTCCTAGAAGTTGACGTGCATTTCACGACACAGCGAGCGGCAGAAGGCGAATTAGCTCTAGAAACTTAGTGCATCAGAAAGAGCAGACGCAGCCGCATCAGATGCATACCATAACATCCACATCCAGCCCCGTGGAGCAGAGACACAACCCCGCGAACATGCGCTCGAGGTCGCTCATGTTGGCTAGTGATCAGCTCGCAAACTGTCATATCAGTTGGAGAGCATGTATGTAAACGAAGTTTACAGTTATACATCATATTGTGACAATGTAGTTGAAGAGCAGGACAGTTGCGGAGCATGGCTACATCTAAAATAACTTCAACTTGGGCGTAACGGAAGCGACGGCTCCTTGCTGCGCTGCAGGCACTCGGTCTCCTGCCCCCACGCCCCGCGCCATGGCTCAGCAGGGCGCGACGCTGCAGAACTACAACAATGAGCTGGTCAAGTGCATCGAGGACCTGCGCGAGAAGCGCGAGGAGGTGAACCGCGCCATGCTCAAGGAGGAGGAGGAGAAGGCCAAGATCCAGAAGGACCTGACCATCCTCACCGACAGACTCAGCAAGATCAACGAGGCGCTGGCCAGGAAAACGCAGGCGCGCAACGAGTACGACCGCACCATCCAGGAGACGGAGGCCGCCTACATGAAGATCCTCGAGAGCTCGCAGACGCTGCTGCACGTGCTCAAGCGCGAGACGGTGCAACTCACCAAGAAAAAGCAGACATCTTCGTAGTCTAGCAGTGCAGAGAGCTCGCATAGTGGATATAAACGATTTGCACACAACCTCCTCACTCTTTCTCCAGTCTCACCGGCCGGCTGGCTCTCGGCAGTCTACCTGTGACGCAGCTCCTTGGCTGCGGTGTCCATGACCATGGCCTGACGACGGTCCTTGCCACGGCGCTCGCGGCCGAAGCAGAGCGACACGTCAGCGTTTCCATCAGCGGCGGCGTTGCACAGCACGTCAAAGCACAGCTCGATCTTGCGCAGCTGGTGGAGAAGAAGGAAGTGTTCGCTGCCCTTGGGAATCAACTCGTCGTAGTACGCATTCACTTCGATCTCAACCTCCTACAACACGACATGTTAGCCATAAATTCGTGGTCGAGCGAGCGCTTGAAACGCACCTTCAGCTGGTTCTCGTACAAAGGGAGTTGGTCCTTGTCCATCGCCTTACTAATCGATGGCGAGCGTGGCTGAAAGAGGAAGCGCGGTGCACGCACAGGGTACTCTGGTGAGATTTCAACAATGGCAGAAACATTTGCGCTACCATTCTTAAAGCTGGCACGGAAGTAACGGCATCCAGTCGTCGGGAGATGACACTGTGCACGCGGGCGGGTCGACGGAGCTGCACTCTCTCGGAAAAGCTGGAAAACATCTTGTGCTGGGGCTGGGATCTCTTTCCACTCCTCCAGGTGAGTCTTCACCTCATGAGGGAAGAGGTGACGTGCTAGCGGGTGCACAAAATTTGCGCCATCGTCTTCGGATCGATGCGAAGCACCTGTCGATTTGTTCAGCTGATCTAACTGCGTCTTGAGCACCGCTGTAGCCACAAAACGCTTCACGAGCTGGCTCATAACATTGCGTACTGATGGCTCAGGTCGACGAACAGGTTTTTCTTCGGTTGTGTCGACGTCCATATCGGATGGGTCTGGACGCTTCATAGGATCCAGGCCACAGATCCACTGGGCCCAATAATACGGTCGGCATGCAGCGTTTGCAGGGAACTCTACCTCGGTGCGTTCTTCGCTATCCTCTTGAAAGGCATAGTTCACGGCAAGTCGAGGCACGGTCAGACCATCGTCATTCGGGAACAGATTCATCAGAATACTTCGCTGGTGGTTGCCGTGGCAGTAGCTGGCAGGGACCGTTTTCACAACCTCAGCTGTGACCACCTTGGGCACAGGGAAGTACTGGAACATCACGGTGAAAGATCCCGAGACGTTCGTTGGCGCCGATCCGCTCTTACCAGCACGCAATGGCGCCTCAACAGACAATGTTAACTGAAGAGCCTTCGCATGCGGCTTCCATAGGTTTTTCGTTGGCACAGCAGCGTCCGCACCTTCATCGCGGTCACGGTGAGTGTGCTTCGAATCAGCGCTCTCCTCTTTGGTCTCTTCATCCTCCGATTGCGATGCGTGCGGACGCAACTCCAGCAGCTTTTCAGCTGCATGGGTTGCCACCACAATCTCCCCACTTTCAGGTTCTTGTCCCGCACCGCCAGCTCCACGCTTTGCAGATGGTGAGCGCGACGGCGCTCGACTGTGCGAGGGTGGCGGAGTTGCTCCATTCACACTAGCAGACGGTGAGCGAGAGGGTGCTTTCAACCTCTTCATCGCCGGCGTCGAGTGCTCCTGGCGATCCAAGGCAGACGGGAAACCACGCTTTCGGAACGCCCCTGCGTGCTTCACCCCAATCGCGTCCACGATCTCCAGCCTAATCTGCTTGCCAGCCTCGCCACTGGCAGTCTGGTACGCCTCCAGCTCGCAGTACAACGCGTACAGCGGGGTGGACAGCTCCACCCCCGCAGCTTTGTGTCGGTTGCGCTGTGCAGACACAGGCTCTCCCATGTACGTCTGCAGTCCCGTAGTAGCAGCTTCAATGCCAGCCAAATGGTCCGGCAAAGCGTTCAAAAATGCGTGCTTGGTCTCCGTGGCGTCCTCCACCTTGGCGATCTTGAGTTTGATCTCCTTGAGCTCGTTCTGCAGCCGTTTGCGGGCGTGCAGCTCCTGCGTGAGCTGGTCCAGATGGCGGCGGTGGACGTCGGGGTCCGCCTCGATGGGGACGCTGCCGTCCGCGAACTCGATGCGGTCCATCTCCTTGGTGCTGAAGCCGCGGCAGCGCCGGATCTCGCGCAGCAGGTGGTCCTTCTCGTACAACAGGTTCTGCAGCTGCAGCTGGTGCGTCTCCGCCACGTCCTTCTGCTCCTGCACGCGCGCGCGTCGCGCGTCCGCCTCCAGGAACGTGTCGCGCAGGCCGGACTTCATGGCGCCCAGCAGCAGCAGCACGCGCCAGCGCCGCTGCTGCAGCTGCTGCCGCTTGTCATCGGCCTGCCGCCCGCCGCGCTGCTCGTACATGGCCGTCATCTCCTCGCGCAGCGCGCGGCACGTCGCCTGCAGCTCCTTGAGCGCCGCCCCCTCCATCGCCATCGCTGCTTGGATTATCCGACGTTATGTGCCGCACACCAGGTCGAAGATGTGCGCCACATACAACTACGTGAAGCACACGAATGATTTGGCTACGTAGCCCACACTATTTTGGTGGCCGCTCGAGTTACGTACACTACATGGGCTACGTGGTGCACATCGCTGTTGTGTGCGCCACACGACGCAACGAGTGGCCTCACCGCCGCACATCAACTTCCGCCATGCTGCGCCGCGCCCTCCGCTCCCGCGCCTTCGCGCGCCCGCAGGCCTCGCGCGCCTTCGCCAAGAAGGCGTCTCCGTCGCAGTCCGTGATGCGCCCCATCCACTTCGAGCACGACGAGGACGTACGTGGTCTGCGCGAGGAGAGCCAGCGCGAGGAAGGAATGTATCATAACTGCGAACAGCTCTTTTGACGACAACTTGTGTGCGGCGTCGAGCAGGACACCGCCGAGCGGCCCTTCCGCATCGTCGGCGTGCGCGACGTGGAGGTGCAGGACTGGGAGTACCCGACGCGTCTGGAGTCGGACCAGAAGAACAAGAACCGCGTGCTGCGCAACCGCTTCGGCCACCCCAACTTCATCAGCCTCTGGGTGGATAAGCTGGGCGAGGTGGAGGCCTACCTCAAGCAGGAGAAGGTGCCGTACACCAGCGAGGGTGTCGTCAAGGGTCCCGAGGGCCACGACGTGCTCGTCATCCCGCCGAGCGAGGACGGCAGCAGCGTCGAGTTCTTCAACCTGTGCGACAACCCCACCATGGTGGAGCTCGTGCAGGCCACCCCTGAGGTCATTAAGGAGTTTGAGGAAGACAACGAGTAGATGCAAGAGAGGTCCTTAGCCACAATTCAGGTCGCTTGCTCGCGTAGATGAGGAGGCAACTTGAAGCGGGCGAGCCAGGTTAGACAGAGAAGTGGAGAGCAGGACGCTGCGCAGACATAGCTTCGAAAGGCTCAGTGCATGGCAGGTTACTCATGCTTGATCCCGAGTATGCAACAGGTGGAGGTCTAATTGATGGACACGCGCTCTGCTCGATGCTTGGCTTTAATACATAGTATTTGGTTCGGTCTCTTTGATAAAAAGCTATGCTAACACTCGTCTGCCAGCTTGAAGCTCGTCCTTTTCCCCACGAAGAAGCTCCAGCTGACAGCTTACAATTTGTTGGAAATTATCTACTTGTGTGCTTCACTCCTTCAGCCACGGATGTTCCAACGCATCTGCAGCCGTGATACGTTTCTCCGGGTTTCGCACAAGTAGCGCTTCAATAAAGCGCTTGAGGTCCTCGGACGCGCCGCTCCAGGACTCATCCGAGAAAAATACCTTCTTCACACCCTCCGCAGTAGGCAGGAACACCGGCGCACAGCCACTAGCCAGCACATATGTCACCACACCCACACTCCACAAGTCGGCCTCCGTGCCGTAGCCCTTGCCGCTCATAACTTCAGGCGCAATGTAGTCCCGCGTTCCGCATTTGGTGTGTGCTCGTGCCATGCGATTGCGAACCATGTCTGTCGCAGATGGCAAGCCCGAAGGGTTGGTCGCAGGCGCGTCGTGGAGGTTAGCAACTTCAGACAGGCTTTCATGCGGCGTGAGCACGTTGTCGTGGCCGTGACCATCCAGTTTCCGCGCAATGCCGAAGTCCGAAAGCTTGATATCGCTTACGTCTTGACTGTTGGGGGGTAGCAAAATGTTCTCTGGTTTGATGTCGCGGTGCACAATGCATTGCGCGTGCAAATACGCGACGGTACGCACAAGCTTGCGAATAAGCGGGCGCGTGGTGGATTCGGGCAACGGCCCGTTTCGGTCAATATACTCGAAAAGCTCCTGGCCGCACAGCTCCATGACCAGGAACAAACTATCGTTGTTTTCAAACAGCTCCATCAGACGCACAACACCGTCGTGGCGAAGTCCATACATAATCTCCAGCTCTCGCTTGAGGAATCGTACTTCGATCATCTGCCTCTTGTCAATAATCTTCACCGCAAACTGCTCGCCTGTTGACTTCTTGGTGCACCGCTTTACGACCGAGTACTTGCCAGATCCCAGCACACTGCTGACATTATACTTATCATGGAAATCATGCGCGACGGGCACATTGTCCAGCAGCTTTTCAATGGAAAATAGCTGCGTCGGGGTCTGTGCGTTCATACTCGGATCCAGGTCATTCGACAACGATAGCGACATTCTTCCCGCCGGAGGCGTCACCTTCTCCTTAATAGACTGCAGGAAAATCGGCGGGCTGGACAGCGCATCTCCATCAAACATAAGCGACGGTCGTCCTCCTTCAGTCGGCGCGGGCGTCGTCACCAGTTCATCCACATTCATCATCGACGGTCTCTGTGACTCCGCCGCGGCTCGAACAAACGGGTTCTGTCCCATCAGGAACGGGTCGCTAAAGTCATCGCCCGATGTCGGCACTGCAGGTGAATGCATGTCCATAGACGAAAAGTCCATGGACAAGTTTTCCAATGCTGCATTTTTCTTCTTGGCCACTGGTCCGCGCAGCACGCGTCGCACAAGCGCCGGGTTGCGGTGCACCACGAACTGCTCCATCGCGTCCACGACCTGCTCGTCGCCGACAATGAGCATGTCTTCGATCAGCTCTCTTTCCCGAGGAGACACGTCCATCTTGGCGAGATCTGAGGCGTAGCGGTGGATGCGCTCCACATTGTTGGTCACGGACTTGGCTCTGCCTTTGCGTTTGAGTCCGAGCGGCGAGCTGGAGGGGCTGACGTCCACGGGCGAGTGCGTGGCCAGCACGGGCGTGAGACAGCCCTGCTCCACGAGCGTGCGCAGCTCCTCGCACGGCTTGTAGACGAGCACCTCTCCGTCCTGCAGGTCGCCGAGACTCGCCACGAGCGCCTCGTGGTTGTGTCTGCGCGTCAAGAGGCTGGAGTTGGCCGCGAAGGCGGCGAACGACTTGCCGAACGCCAGCTCGTGGAAGCGCACGATCAGCTCCTTGGGCGACAGCAGCGCGGGCGTCACGTCGATGGCGACGGTGCCCGAGCGGTCCTTCATGCGCACGTAGACGGTCTTGAGGCTGGGGTGCACCTGGATGGAGAGCGCCGAGGGCGACGACGGCGCGGGCATCATGGCCACGTGCGGCATAAATGGAGCCTGCTCGAATCGGCGGCCTCCTGGCGGGGGTGAGGTACTCGCTGGCAGCTTTCCTCGGGGGAGAGCTGAGGAGTTGGCGCGGGGGATTGGCACACGCGCGCGGGTGTGAGTGTGGGGGGGGGCTGATGGCAAAAGCCGAACTGACTGACACCCGCCTGCCTGCCTGCACACGTTTCACGCCTCACTGGGGTTGAGTATGGGGCTGGGTCTCTCGCCAGCCGCTCCGCACAGACAGCCCACGACCACGGGCGAAACCAACCCACGAGCGCGGCAACAGCAGGGCAGATAGAGGAGGCGTTGCGGGGCCACCAGGCCTCCAGGACAATATGCGCCGCGCCATGGGGACGCGGTGGCAAACCGTGGGGGACGCTTGCCACCTTTTTGCGGGGACAGCATAGAGACGATGATCATGCTTGACCATGCGTCTGCAAGGCCGATGTGCCGGCCGCTTGATTCGTGTCCTCATCCGCTCAGCCGGAACGGCCCAAAGACGGGCTCGCGCCCGCGCGGAGGAACACGCCCAGCTCAAAGCGCCGTGCGAGGCAAAGGCTCGCGTGAACGCCGTCATGCCCGGGGCGGTTTTCCATGGAGATTCAACAGCTGGCGCACCGACTGGGCGAAGCGCGGAGCTAAACTGGCGCCGAGCACACCTGTCATGCGTGTCCCAAGCAGGACTTTGAAGCTAGTCGCCTCGACGTGCAGGTCGGCTCAAGGTCGCGGTGGCCGGCGCGTTGACAAACTACTGTCGAGACGCAGTACATGCACACGCCGCCATGCAAAGCGCGGTGAAAAGTTTGGCGGACACGCTGATCGTCAGGCGGCCCTGCCCGAAAACAGGTGCGATAGCTGCTGAAGATCGCCAATTTCGCGCCATGCAGGCCGCGGAGACTCGGCCGGGGGAGCACATCGATCGCAGAAACAGCTGCCTCAAAAAGGCAACTTGCTGTTGTCCGCGCGGCTCCGCGGCCTGGATGGGCGAGCTGCTCGGAACTGCCCGTAGCGCCGGCGCATCGTAATCAACTCGGTGCGCAGGCATTTCGATGAGACCGGACTCGACGGTCGCGCTCGGTTGCGGCGTTCCGTCCAGCGGCACGAGTGGCAGATCAGCGGCGGCGCTGGTCTTTCGTGGCGCGGGAAGACCCGGTAGCCACTCGCGCGGCCGTCGCCGCGTTGTGCGGCGCTCCGTCGCGAGCAGCTCCTCTCGCCACGCGGCACTGCATTGCGGTGGGGCCAGTGCGGACGCCGACGCCGCAGCAGTAGCAGGCGAACTCACCTCACGACAGCACCGTGTTGTGGCCGACGCGGCAAGGTCCACGAGACTGGGGCTAGCCACGGCAATGGTCCTCGCAGCCAAGAGCAGCCACGCCGAGGCAAGCGCGGCGGAAAGGCGGCGACTTGACCTTCCAACTCAGCCCGAGTTGACCGCAATTCTGTACCAAGCTGAGTTGAGGTGCGCGCTGGCCAGTTGAGGCGTTCGCGCGCCGGACTTCGCCAGTAGGCACAGCCACGTGGGGGCTCCGCGGCCTCGAGGATGAGGGCGCGGGGCAATTGCATGGCGGCGGCCGAGTGGCGCTGCCACATGCCCGCCTTCATCTCGCCATGCGGCACCGTGCTGCGTGACCGCCACTCTCTGCTTCGCCCGATCTAACAACGGCCGCGGCACCCGAACTGCTGCTTGGGCGGCAGCGCACATGTCATGGCAGCGCGGTAGACATGACTGCCAGGCCAACATCCGCGCGCATTTTGCCAGTCTCGACCAGAACCGCTCAATGATGTCCGCTGCGGTTCACACTTCAACCACCACGCGGAATGCACGAACGCTAGCTGCGGTGCCGCGAAAGCAGGAGGTAGCGGGTACCACTGCGTTGATGGCCAAGTCGACGCACCACCCGACGACCACGTGGTCTCGACGCTAGAGCAGAGACAAAAGCCTTCGCAGCGCTCAAATCTCTACCACAACTGAATAAGACCCGGAAGTTATGACATGCAGCAGGATAATGGACGCAGTCATTGGGCAACACAAGAAGAACGGCGTCACTAATGCACTAGCACACCCATGGCACTCGTGCGCACTCACCACTTGTAGTAGCATGCAAGCTTTCTCCTCCCAAGCTTAACAGCATTTTTAAAGTACTTCTCCTCTTTCTACAGTCCATGTTCGTCTGAGAATACGCAAATGCATTTGAGTTTTTTCTGACAGGCATGTGGGCTGTAATTGGCTCCTTGCAACACGGCGGTAGTTTGCGAAGGGTTCCTATCATGAACAACCGCTTGTTATGTGCAGCCAATAGCAGTATGGTTGGCCATGGAGGAGGACGCAACAACTGTGGCAGATTTGACTGCACGCGAAAAGGAAATACACTATAGACGGAAGGATCAGGCCAGCGTACTGGTCTTGGGTATGCTGTCGATCATTAGATTTCAGCCCCTCAGGATGAACATCAGCTCCTTCTCCGCTCTCAACGCTCCGCTCGGTGACCTACTCACGCTCTGCCTCTTAACGGTCTACTTCAGGAATGAGCGGATAGGGGGGAAGCGCGCACTTGGCTCTTGCCACAGCCAACCGTTCTTTTGTCCAATCAGCGGTCGAGAGAAGCTCGGCCGCAATCCCCGATTCAGTGACGCGTCACTCTCAATCGCCATGACGACGGCTTGGGATCTATGGGCGGCGCGCGACTCGGCGGCAGTGGTGCTGCCCTCCGGCTGCGACTCCATCGACGAGCTTCTGGGCGGCGGCTTCCGCTCCGGCATCTTGACGGAGATCTGCGGCGAGGCGTCGGCGGGCAAGACGCAGCTGTGTCTGCAGCTGCTGCTGCAGTGCTGTCTGCCGCGTGCGCTCGGCGGGCTGCAGGGCACGGCCTGCTACATCTGCACAGAGGGCGTGGGCTCCGTCAAGCGTCTGCACGACCTGGCGCAGGTGTACGCGCGACGCTACGGGGCTGTGATGGGTGTCGGCGCCAAGCGCAAGCGCGGCGAAGCCGCCCCCAAGCTCACCGGCAGCGACTTCCTGGACGGCATCTTCGTCGAGCAGCTCTACACCGTCGACGACCTGATGGACCTAGTGGTCGGTTGCAAGATGCTTCTGAGTCAAGTGTGACCCGCCAAACTGACGTTGCTGTGTCTGTAGCAAGCGCGACTGCCGGGACTGCTCGCCGAGCAGAACACCAAGCTTGTGGTGCTGGACTCCGTCGCCGCCGTGTTCCGTCTCGAGTCGACGTCCTCCGTCAAAGTGCTTGCAGTCTACTTGGGTAGTGGTCATTGCAGCTCACTAACCACTGCACCAATTGCAAAATGTGCTGCAGGAGGCGGCGGAGCGCAGCCGCACCATGTTCCACATGGCCAATTGCATGCGCATCCTCAGCGATCAGTACGGCGTCGTGTTTGTGGTGACGAACCAGGTGACGGGCGACTTGGACCCGCGCGCGAGCGGGAACGCGCTGCGCCCGGCGCTCGGACTCTCGTGGTCGCACTGCGTCAACCAGCGGTACGTTCGGCGCGCTTCGCGGACCGTTTTCTGCCGGCGGCCGTTGCCGACTGACCTTTTCCGCCGCTCTCAGGCTGGTGATCACGCGCAGGGCGAACTCCACGCGCCGCCGCCTGGCGGTGGCCTTCTCGCCGCACCGGCCGGCCGAGAGCTGCGCCTTCGAGGTGGCGAGTGAGGGCGTGCGACCGGCGGACGGAGACTGAGTCAGGCGGCGCGGTCATTGGCCGATAATGCGCGCGCGGCGACGCGATTGGCCGAAAGGGATGGGATCGCGGTGCGATTGACAAGATCTCCTGCAGGTTGAAGCGCCCGTTTCTGCGCCCGTTGACTCGCGCTCAGTATGCCGCTCGTCTGCTTCAACTTTCCGTTTCTTTTCTGGAAATCGAAACCAACAAAACGAACGGTTGCGGATAGCGGCTTCGCACAAAGATTTATCCCCTGCAGGCACCAAGTGGCCCCGCCCGCCTCGACTCGCGCAGAGTAGATCCGCCCGCCCCCCTCCATGGTCGCCGCGAAGCAGTCGCGCCACGCGGCAGCGAGCGCGCCCGGCAGCAACAACGCCTTCGACGGCTGCGAGATCCGCAGCGGCATGTCCGTGCAGGTAACCACCTAACCGCGGGGCAACATTGGCGCCTAACCGCGGCAACATCGGCGCAAAAAGTGATGGCTAACCTTTGCGCTCGTTGCCCCCGCAGGACCTCAAACACCTCACGGCGCAGCGCCAGCGCCTCGAGTTCTGGGCGCGCAACTCGCCGCGCCAGATGGCGGTGGCCGCCGACTTCACATACGCGTCCTCGCCCTCGTCCACTTGCTCGTCGTCGCTGTCGGCGTCGCCGCCGCGCAAGCTCAGCGACGGCGCGTGCTACTCGGCGGCGTACGGCTACGTGCCGCCGCCCAGTCGCCGCGGCTTCGCGTCCGACAAGATGTTCGTCACGTGCGGCGGCCAGGTCGTGTCCTTCATGGAGGGCGTGGTGAACGCGCCGCAAGGCGAGTTCCAGTTGGACTATTAGCGACGCCCGCGCAACAGGCCAAACAGAGCCGCAAGAGAGACAGGAGTCTGTATAGTATGGATGTGAGTGTTTAGTTGCAGCTTCGAGTTTGGTTGAGGCAAAATAAAATTATGCTGAAAATGTGTCGAGGAAGTTGCCGAGTTGCATTGCAAGTTGCCTCGCTAGTTGCAGTTTAGCGAGTGTAGGGGTGGATGGCAACGGACGGGTGCAATTGCCACGGATGTTGCTTTTCCGGGATCGTGGGTGGGAAATACTCGACGCGGCCACCGTTCACGATGTCGTACGGACGTCCGCCGGTGCTTTCGTTGCGCAAGTTTTGCGCTCTGGAAATGGAAATGTGTCGATTAGGACAAGTACAACATTGCAGAAAGGTAGACAACGCACCTTTGCTGATTCCAGTCCAGAGGTGTTTCGTTGAAAAGCCTGTCGTGGTGCTGCAATCGCGGATTTGCATTGCAGTTTTTGCTTTGGTACTCACGTCTACCAGCTCCAATTGCACTATGACTGAATTGGATGAACGAGGTTAGTGAGTTTTATTCGTTCGGAGCAGGTGGGTCAGTCCTACCTCAGCAAATCCGGTTTATAAGCTTCACCTCGAACTCGCGCACTTGATGGATAATGCTGAACGCCCAGTACATCCGAAGTGGCGTGTCGTTCTTTGCTGCAGATTAGACGACTTGAGTGAGTTCTGAACGAAACATCGATGTCTCCAATGTCGACCGTACATTATTTGATGAAGTCTTCGGTCGTTCATATCTGCTCGGTGGATAGCACGCATTGCTCGAAGGTGGTCTGTCTCGAAATGTAGTCGCTCGCGCCGTTGTCGTGGTGTCATTATCCCTTCACTTAGCATTACCGATCCAGGTACTGCGCGATGTTCGATCTCCGCAGCATGAGCAAAAGACTCTTTCTTTGTCATTATTGGAGCTGTTAAACCATTGGGGGGCTGCTCGGTTTTCGAGCTGTTGGCACAAAGCAACTGCGGTTAGTTTCAACTCAAGCATCACGAACAATAAGTCATGGGGCCTACCAGGGAATATCACTCATTTGCAACCCGCTAGGCACGACTGCGACAGGTTTTCCTTCCCCGATCGTGCACGCACGTAAATCCTTCGCCAGGACGACGTGCGCTGGCGCGGCTAACTTTTCAAACGCTCGGGTATCACATTGCTCACCGTTCCAGGACGTAACAAGCGTTTGGCGCTTCACGATCGCCATCGGGACGTCGCGGGTTGCATTTGCAACAGAAGGTGAATCGATGAGCTTGCGAAGTCTCTCCGGGTTCATGGCCTTGCGTGGCTTCGCCTCAACATCGTGCGCTGTCATTTTTGAGTGGATTGACCAAGATGCAGATTGAGAGCACTAGAAGAACATCAGACTTTTTATAGGCAAGAAAATGCTGTCAAAATAGTTTGTAAATCCAGCTATGCTTGAGGTTCCTATTTTTTTCATTTTCATACGTACCTCACGAACGCTTGGCCGCACAATAAAGTCAGAATCAAATTTTCTGAACTTTATTGTGCGACCAAAGCTGCGTCTCCTAGCAGACCCCCTCAGACGAGATCATGCGGCCTAGGTCTTGTAGCAGATCCTGGTCGGTAAATACTTTGCAAAGAACTGGGATATCCGCAAACGAAAAAATCCTAGAGATCAGATGTTGGTCAAAGGCATCAGCATCGCGTAGCAATCTCGAATGACCAACATTGGCCTTCTTCACATTTGTTTCCTTTGAAAACACGCTCAAAAAACGCCAGCTTGCACTCCAGTGGAAAAGGACTCAGACGCCGATGAATTGGCGTGTGGTTGAAATTTCCTGAAGGCCTCGTGATACGTGTCGTGGGGCGAAATCACATCGAGATATTCAAGAAAACTCGTTCGTCTTCAAAATCTCAACGAGAGGATTCACATATTGCTCAACGGGAGGAGATCGTCCTGAGAGAAGATCTGCTTCACTCACCCAGCGTGACAGTAGTGAACTGTCAGACGCCTAGTGCACTTGGTGAATGGTTTCGTCGGGTCAGCTAAAGCACTACCGAGGATTGATACGTCCCACGCTTGGATATCCAGCTCAGGGACTTCTTGCTGCTTCGCACGGTACACGCTCAAGTCTAATGCCACTTCGACAAATCCGGTGTCGAGCACCAGCGTCTCCAAATATGGGCAGCTCTTGATAACCAAATTCACATCAAGATCAGTAGGAAACATTGTTTCGGGAAGTGCCAAGGTCAGGAACTTCAGCTTGAAGCCGATAGTCGAGAAAAACGATATGGCACATTGTAAGTCCTGTCGATCGTACGAGCTGAGGTCGACCGAGAGCGTTATCAATTTTGGTGCACTAGTTCTCGCCACGAGAGCACTTTCAAACTACAGATCACTTCGTCGTACCTGACACCGACCAAAGCCAGGAACCATCGCGTTTACCCACTCACTGCAACCGTCATCGCTGAAGGTGTGAGCAAAGGCTTTAGGCGACGGAAAGGTCAGCACTCCCGCATATCTTACGGCTTGGCCTTCGTCATCGAACTCCCACCGCACTGGGGTGTCCGGTTTCAATATAGCGTCTCGCTCAGGGATAAGACCACGAGGCGAATTGCAAAGATATTCTTCAGGGTACTCGGACCTCAAAACAGCACCCATCACAGCACTCGTCATCGACGAGATTGCTATGAAGTGAATCGTTTCCACAGACGAGTTGGCTAGTGCTCGTTCGGAGAAAATCCCATATGCAAGCCATTTCCACGCAATAACCGCAGCCGAGAAATCCATCACAAGTGTCTTGGTGGTTTGAGTTACCACCACGGCTGAACCGGTTGCTTGCTCGTCGCAAACGCTTGGCTCTGGCCACAGTATTCTTAATGTCCCGAGTTGGAGTGGTGTGTCTGCTAATTAGTTGGTTGACAATAGCAGCTTGTGCTCGCAAGGTCACCGAGTCGACGAGTAGAATCAAACACCGCGCTCACAAGCTGACCATACACCACTTTTGCGGAGTGTTCGTCGACAGCTAGACTTGGTGCCGTATTCATGCATAGATAAAGTTTTGAAAAACACACGTTTTTCTCCACAGCAATCGTAATTTGCATTTGCAAGATTTGACGTCACTTCTTCGTCGAAAAGACACAAAGACATCGATTCAAGGGTAAAAGAGCATTAAAGACATTCCAGGTAACGCATCACTTTTCTTCAGGTACTGTGTCCGTTGCTGCATAATCACCCTATAAGCCGTGGCGACCCCCATCAATGCTTTGATCATGTCTTCCTCAGACCATTCTGTAGGATTGTCTTCCTCATACCTGTCTAAAGGATTGAAACTTACCGCTATCGGAATCTCAACCACCTCCCCTGGCTCGTTGGCTGGTAGATGACCCAATACAGCCACCTTTTGTAAAGCGTCTAAATACTCGACGCTAGCGTCTGCTAACACCACAAAATTGCACCAACTCAGTATCAAATATCTCTGAGTAGTTTAGGATAAAGCGACACGCAATCCTTGCCTCGAGCGCTTCACAACCTTCACTTTCAAACGAGACCCCGCAGAACTTGTGCAAAATGTACTTCCACGCGACTGGGTCCACATGTTCGACCGCAGCCAACAGACCCAACGCCTCTCGTATTTTGAGCAGTTGTGCCAGGGAAAGTCCCCGCCACGGCAGTGTCACGTCAAGCCAGTATGCCACTCGTCCAAACTCTCTTTAATGCAATGCAGGCGGCCTTCTAGCGCGTCACACGACGAGGTCAGAAAGCCCCACCGCTCCTCCATCACCTGATTGTACTCCATCGCTACACTTCCTAACTACACTTCCTAACTGACTTCTTTACTACAAATACCGGACTCTTCATGAGGCTCCAAAATGTAGTTGAGAATAGGTGCTTCGGCTTTTGGAATGGCTATAACTGCAGCTGGCGTCATTCTAAGCAACGAAACTTGCTTTCCTGCAGCATTTGTGCCATGCTTCTGTAAGCCAATTGTACCTGTCCACGTTCGAAATACAAATTTCATGCGCGTATGTTCCAGCAACGCAGTTTTTGAAGTTTTATTATGGTGACCTCGGATCGTCGATAGTATTCCTACGTCGCGAATATTCTGCGGTAGTGGCAAGGCAATGTCCAAGGCGCCGCTCATTACTAAAGAAGAAGCAGCAGACTTGTAGTAAGCATTCTAACCAGCAATGAGTTGAAAATACATATATTCAGGAGTCCTCTGCACCTCCAGAGCGAAGGCCTACCCCGACAGGTCCAAGTCCACGGACGAAACCTTTGTGCTCTCACTACTTCGTGCTCAGTGCCCGAACGCACCTACAGCGACCCCGACGTGGCGTTGCCGTGCGTGTAGGACGGACTGGTGACCTTGCCGCCCTCGGCAATGAGGTACTCGAGACGCTGCGGCTTGCCGTCGAAGAAGCGCTCGAGGATCTCCTTGGTGCCAGCGGCGTAGCGCCCCTGCGCGTCCAGCGTAGTGCCCGAGTAGTGCGGCGTCATGGCGTGGCGGGGCATCGAGCGCCACGGGTGGTCGGCCGGCGCCGGCTGCGGGAACCACACGTCGCCCGCGTAGCCCTGGATGTGGCCACTCTCCACGGCCTTCACGAGCGCGTCCTTGTCCACGATCTTGCCGCGCGCCGTGTTGACGAGGTACGAGCCCTTCTTCATCTTGCTCAGCAGCTCGGCATCGAAGAGGTTCTCGGTCTCCGGGTGCAGCGGACAGTTGATGGACACGACGTCGCACTCCTTAACCATGTCCTCGACACTCGGGTGCCACTGCACGCCGAGCTCTTTCTCGAGCTCGGCCGGCAGACGCACCTTGTCGGTGTAGTGCAGCTTCACGTCGAAGGGCTTGAGGCGGCGCAGCACGCGCTGGCCGATGCGGCCGGCCGCCACCACGCCCACGTGCTTGTTCTCAAGGTCGTACGCGTGGTTGGCGATTCCCAGTCACCGTCAGTAGTAGGTCATAGAACATTACGCCGGCAGTTTTTTCCTTACCGTAATTTACCACCGAGAACACTCCTGAAACCTTCTTTCGGGTGAGGTACCATTTCAACGACGCAACCTCTCGACCACCTTAGAGCGAAAGCAGCCCTTTACAAAATTAGGGTAGTTTAGAATCGCTCAACCACCGAGAGATCTAACAGCTGTTGGTTTTAATGACGCAACCTCTCGACCACCTGAGAGCGAGAGCCACGACTTTTCGATATTAGGGCGTTTCGGCCGCCATCGTTCAAACTATATTGATGAAAGCAATAGAACATTACGCCGGCAAATTTTTACCTAAGGATTAGTTCGGACCAGCGCGACGTGGCGTCTCATCATTGGTTGAAAATTTATGTCACCCACCTTCATGTCCCGCTTAAGTACGCCAGAAATTCTCCCTCCCTTCTTTCTCATTCCAGAATCCGCCGGCTCGAGGAAAGATGGTGACGCTAAGCTGTGCTGTCGTCGGTGCCGCGGGCAGCGCATTCCCTGTCGATATTGACGAGAACAAGTTAGTGGGCCACTTGAAGAAGGCGATCTGGGAGGAAATCAAAGAGATGTTTATACACGACGATAAATTCAGGAGCGTCGTTGCATCTCGCCTGCAGCTCTTCCTGGCGAAGAAAGACGGCGCCTGGCTGAAGTCGAAGGATCCTGCCGTGATTGCTATGCGGAGTGGGGGTGTTCCCGAGAAAGTTAAGGCACTGCTGGACGTGGAAATGGATCCAGCAGACGAGATTGGTGACTTGTTTGGTGATGCTCCGACGAAGAGGACGATCCACGTGCTGGTGGTTTCCGATGGGTCAAACGTCGCCAAGGATAGCTCGCTGCCCTCGGCGATAACTCACAGTGAAAATCGACGGAAGCGCTGGCGCGAACTTAACGAAATCCTCGACAAGAACAAGAAGGCTAAGACGAACGGTGTGGATGGTTCGTCGACTGGGTACTCCTACGTGCGATGGAGCGATGTCAAGAGTGTGCTCGACTACGAACGGTATAAACAGGAGCGCAAGCCGATTCCCGATCATGCTTTCGACTTTTTGATCAAGTACTTAAAATACGCTGCGGAAGCTATGAACGGATACACCGACGCATCGAGGGAAGCAAAGCGTTATCACTTTATCGCGCCCGTACTCATCATGCTTTGCAGTTTGTTTGCCGACGTGAAGCTAGACGTCGAAGAGTCGGTGGACGGCAACGAAGTTCACGCAAACGGAAATTTTGAGTTCGTGCTCACCCGTGGTAAGACGAAGATATGTATCGTGGAAGCAAAGAAGAACGACTTCGATCAAGGGAAAGCGCAGGCGCTCATCGGATGCGAAGCAGTTGCCGACCGCGAAGGACTCTTTGTCGTGTACGGCGTCGTGACAGACTTCATGAAGTGGCAAATCTACCGCTGTGGTGAAAATTCTATTTTGCTGGATTCGAGCACGCTTAGTGCTAAATCGGAGGAACTGGACACCGGATCGATGCGAGATGTGTGCGAAATGATCTACGGGGCGTTGTCGGACCACGAAGAGGAATGCCAGAAAGAACAGCTTTGCGTTGAATGAAAAATAAAGTATTCACCCTTCTATAATTTTGTATGTTACAAAGCAATATTATGTTTCGGTGAGATTATTGAATGTATCATGCATTTTACGTCAATTGGTAGTTCTACTGGATCTCCCGAGGGTACGATTCTCAAAGCGGTCGCGGCGAGCTATCGACGCTACTGCGCAACCATTGCCTCCTGGTACCAAGATGTTTCCAAGATCACTGAGAAATGTTTGCCACCACTTATCGGAGAGGTTTTGCGCGGGTCGTGACGATCGCCAGTATGTTACGATTACTCGATATTCCCAAGTTGATTTATTTCATCAATATTTTTATTATCCTGATAAATATAAAGTTAGTAATATACAAAGATGGCGTACTCACCTGAACAATACTCGCTAACAAAGAGCGCATTAAGGCTGCGCAGAAGCGCTACTATCAGCGCACACGTGAAACTCGACTGTCGTATCAAAAGAGCTACGACGATAAGAATAGAGAGCAGATCCGTGCTCGCAAGCGTAAGCCCAAAACCGAACTTAGCGAATTTGAAACCGAACTTAATTAATTAATTTTTTTTCTCAAATAAAAAGTCAATCTTAATATAGTCAATGACAATGGCTTAAAACCTCCAAAAAAGGTATAAGCCAAATATTTGAATTAATTAATTTCAGAATATTTTGTAAATGACTAAGATATAAAGTCGATCCTGATACAAGGTCAAATAATTATAAAGTCATATCTACGGGAATAATATAGCCAAGCATATATAGGCAACATGTTTGCATACGAACTCGAAGGATTAAAGAGATATAAATATCCAACCTATCAAATGGGGCAGCACCTACCGCGTTAAGGTGCGTGGTAGAACTGGTAAGATGGTTTATATTAGCAGCGTTTCCCGTCCTACCAACCAGAAGCTACTGGCGAAGCAGTACAAAATTTCCGTCGAGACTCTGAAGAAGCAGATCTCCCCGGACTATAAGGCTGACCCCAAGTATCGTTTCTACAACGGAACACACATGGAGTCGCACCTGTATGAGGGTATCCAACCTGCTCAGTTCTACGACAAGCTGGAGAACGTCCTTGCTGGTCAAACTAACGCCTTCAAGGTGAACATTGCTCTTGGCTACGATCTCGTGAGCCTAACGGATGGGGATTTTACTCAGTACTGGCACCCTAATCTGGCTAATACTTACGTATTTAAGACCCCTGTTGCTATCAACAGTCGATCCGATATTCGTAAGAAAATTATCTCAGAGATCAGGTCAATGGAGTTGGCTAACACGCTTAACTATCCCAAATTGGGGTATAAGCTGAAGTCAATTACTGGGTTCAAACTTTACATTTATTTCCGTGAGCATGCACTTGGCGATAGTGAAGCTGTTATCCCTAAGATTATTCGCGAGAACAAGCACGTAATCAATTTTCCCAAGACCAACAACAAGTGTGTGTTTCACTGTATCGCGTGGCATTTGCATCAGCACGCTAAGAAAGATCCTCGTCGGATCCAGGCTCAGGTAAAGGAAGTATTCAAGCGCTACTGCTCCTACAAGGGGGTTCAATATTCGTTGAGTTTATTTAGAAGCTTCAAACCAATTGACCTCCTGCAGCTCGATGAACTTGAGGAATGCTTTCATTTCGGCATCAACGTCTACTCTATGGATGTAAAGACCGGTAATGTTGAGTGTATCCGTCGTTCGGAGAGCGAAGGAGTGGTTATGGATATTCTTTCCCATGAGAACCATGCTCTATACATCAAGAACATTGATATGCTCCAGTCTAAGTATCAATGTCCTAAGTGTGAAATGGTTTTCGTCAGCTCTGAAAGAGTTAAAAACCACAAAAAGAATCAGTGTGAGCTCGTGAATATCGAAAGCTTCCCAGCTGAGCCAACGATCTACAAACCAGCTCAGAACGCAATACGATCACTGCTTACGAAGTATTCAATCACGAATACTGACCAGTACATCGATCACTTCATCGTTTATGACTTTGAGGCAATCCTTAAGCCTACCGCGACTCAACACGGGGAGAATACTGTCTTCACGAACGAGCACATTCCGGTGTCTGTATCCGTAGCTGATAGCTTAACCGAGGAGGTGCGATGCTTTGTAAATGATGATCCATAAATGTTGCTCACGGATATGTTCAAATACATCGGTAGTGTATCCGTGAAGATTCAGCAGTACAATGTCGATAAGTACAAGTCGCTTCTACAAAAAATCATCAATGCTCACGGCTTGACTGGTATGGAGATCCCTGGTGTAAATCTTGGTAGGGCCTACAAGATGCCTGATGTGGACGGTTGGATAAAGGAAGGGAAGTATGCCAGCTTCTTTGACTTTCACTGCAGTCTTGGTTTTGGTAAGCAAAGGTCTGATTATGGGAAACTGAAACAGCAGCTTGACCAGGTACCAGTATTCGGCTTCAATTCTGGTCGATACGATATTAACTTGATTAAGAAGGATTTGTTTGCCGTAAGTGGTACCGACAACATCAAATCTGTTATCAAGAATCCAAGCTACATGTGCATTGCAACATCGCATATGAAAATGCTCGATATTAGCAACTATGTGCCGGCTGGTACCAGCTACGATAAGTATCTTACAACATATCTCGGTGGCTGTAAATGTGATGACAAAATTAGATGTATCTGTGGTCTTGGCAAGGGTCTTTTCCCGTATGAGTACATCACCGCGTTCAATGTGCTAAATCAGACTACTATTCCACCTAAGGCGGCTTTCGATAGCAAGCTCCGTGGAACAAGTATTAGCGCTGATGACTATAAGCGCATACAATTTGTCTGAGGGTACTATGGAATGAAGTCGATTAAGGACCTGCTGGTCTGGTACAACAATCTTGACGTAGTCCCATTCATCAAGGCTATCAAAGCTCAGCAAGAGCTCTTCAAGCGTTTTGATCTGGATATGCTTACAGATGGAGTGTCGCTACCTGGTCTTTCGGAGAAGGTTATGTATCAGACTTGCTTTGACAATCTCCAATATCCGGATAAGAAATCAGCTAACGCATTCCAATTTCCAGCTAACCGATTGGGTGGATACAAGAGTCAGGATGCTAAGGCATTTAATGTTAATATTAAAAGAATTAATAATATATTGGTATGACACTTGAGCACTTAAATACATTGCTGCAAAATCAAAAGTATCTGTGTGGTCTATGCTACTGCCAGCTGACTGCTGATACCGCTTCAGCGGATCGTATCAACAATAAACTTGGCCACATCGACGGCAACATCTTGATCAGCTGTGTGAAGTGCAACACCGCTCGTAAGGATATGTCCCCAAGGGTTTCAGATACAAGAAGCTGCTTGAGTTCAACTCAGACAGACTGGTCTATTCCATTGACAAGGAGGAGAAGGATATCTACGCTAAGATGAAAGCTAATATTGCTGGTGGTCCATCAATTATCTTTAATAGGTACGCTAAGCGCAACGAGACGAAGATTCGTGGTGGCAAGCTGTGTAAGAAGGTAATCGGATACGATGCTAATGCTCTTTATCTCTGGGCTCTCGGTAATGACATGCCATGTGGACGACTTACAACTATCGAAGCTTATCCAGAGATTGTTGAGGACATCAAGAACGATAAAATTTTCGGATTCCTCGAGTGTGATATTCATACCCCAGAACACTTGAAGCAGTATTTCGGTGAGATGACCCCCATCTTCAAAAATACACTGATCGACTGTACGGATGAGAGTATCATTGGTAAGCATATGTATGACTACAACCAAGCACGGGAGAAAAGCAGATCGAAGCCAGCTCGCAAATTAATTGGTAGCTACTTTGGAGAGAAGATCCTTATCTATGCGCCTTTGCTCAAGTGGTATCTATCTCATGGTATGGAAATCACAAAGACGTACAGCTTTATCAAAGCAAGCTCACACAAGGTGTTTGCACCATTTATGGAGGATGTATCGAACGCTCGACGAGAAGGCGATGCCGACGAGTCCAAGGCTATGATTGCTGAGATGATGAAACTGGTAGGCAACAGCGCTTTTGGTCGATCTGGTATGGACATGAGCAAGCACAAAGAAATCAAGTATGAGTCAAGCGACAAGGCTATTAAGGCTAAGATTGAGCATTTCACCCTTTCATGGATTAGATGAGCTCAATGATGCTTGCGAACTTACTATGATGAAACGAAGACTTAAGAACAAGAACCCGATCCATTTGTCGATTGCTATCTATCAACTCGCTAAGCTACGTATGCTCCAGTTCTACTATGATTGCATCGACTTTTACTTCGATCGTTCAGACTTTCAATATCAGGAGATGGATACAGACTCCGCGTACATCGCATTCAGCTGTGATAATCCGTTCCAAGAATGTATCAAACCTGAGATACGTGAGCACTTCGTTCAGCACAAGTATGATTGGTTTCCACGCGATTATAGCGCGGATGTAGCTAAGTTTGATCGCCGTACCCCAGGTCTATTCAAGGATGAATGGTCAGGTGATGCTATGGTCTCATTATCCTCGAAGAACTATATTTGCTATCTACCAGACGAATTGTACAAGGTGAAGGTTTCAGCTAGGGTGTGCAACAGGGGCGAGGACGCAACAATGATGTACTTACCCCTAAGGGATTTGAGACTGTTGTGCGGGATCGTATCACACTCCAAGGTACTAACAAGGGGTTTAGACTATCGAAAGAGACTAAATCTATTATCACATACAGTCAGACAAAGACAGCTCTATCATATTTCTACGACAAGGGACGTGTGCTTGAAGATGGTATTACTACAGTCCCGCTTGATATTTAATCGACGTTCAAGTGCCCGTTTTTTTCTCCATCTAACATATAGCATGGACACAATACTCAAGAAGCTTTATTATGACCTAAAACTGGTTATGTCAGTGCTCAATCTCTACACGGGAAGGCTCGTGAGATAGATCCGAAGATAACGCTTAAAAACGTAAAGGATTGGTATGCTACACAATCAGATATTCAGAGGTTTCAAGAACAAAAGCAGCGATTCGATGGGTTCAAAATCGCCTCTCATAATCCAAACTCTTGGCAAATTGACCTTGCTTTCTGGGGGAAACAACCAATTCTAACCGGTGTCAATATTAACTCTCGCATTGGGTATGCAAAACTTTTGTCGAATAAGACAGCTGCAACTGTACTGGTAGCGCTAAAGGTTTTTATTCGATCCAATAAGGTAGATATAGTCACAAGCGATAATGGGTCTGAGTTCATGAACTCAAAAGCTCAGCAACTATTCAAAGACAAGAAGATCGAACATTACAACAAAGAGCCAGGTGATCACGGTACTATGGGAAAAATCGAGCGCTTCAATAGAACACTGAAGCAGAGACTTACCAAAATGTCTCCCAATAGGATTACACAAAAGCTCATCAGCGATGTTATCACTAACTACAATACAACTACCCATCGATCAATAGGGATGACACCGAATAAGGCTAAAGGCAAGGTAATTTAGGCTGAGTTGAATCATAACAAAGTCGAAGCTGATAAAATCGATAACGAGCTCGAGATTGGCACTAATGTTCTATATCGACTTAAGAAGAAAACATTTGACAAGGAACAAGCTCGTTGGAGCAAGGCGGTGTATTCAATCGTTGGTATGGACGGCTATCGAGTCCAGATCCGCTCCAGAAATGGGCATACACTCTACAAGGCTCCAAATGATCTCAAGATTATACAATCGGAGACAACAGAAGCAACAATATATCGAGGTGACATCCTTGAAGCAGAGAAGATATTAGACCACAAAAAGTTGCAAACTGGAAAATAGAAATACTTGGTTCAGTGGCGTGGTAATGAGCCTGATTCCTGGGAGCCATTCTCAAATCTCCGCTTAATTAATAAAAATAGACCGTCTGAGTTAGAGAAGGAATATTTTGGGGCTAAAGAAATTCCTTTCTGAAGCAAGAATTGGGACAAGAGTAGAAGATCGACTCTTGAAAATGAGTACTGTGAGGCAGCAAAAAAAGAGTCATAATTTACTTGTAATTTAATTTGATAGAGACATCCTCTGTAAGCTTTTGACTCAAGGATATTGTTCGAACTATTTTTGCTAAAAAGTTAAAATTATCTGACTTCATATATAGCAATAAGATATTCATGTGTCCCTCTTGTTTAGAAAACGAGCGTGAGCTAAATCGGCTTCGACGAAAGATTTGGATCATTCAAGAAGTTAGCAGAATCAAAAATGAGCTTATGGTTTTGGATCCGGTAGCTAATTTCCGAGCGACCGTAGCCAATCAGTTATATAAAAGGGATCTCGAGAAGATCTTTGGCGTCCCGTTTCACTGTATTTTTTTTAAGGATCGCTATCTCAATATGCTGAATGAGCGGAATCAGATCTGTCATCAGTACGACTATGCGACCCATGATTCAGTCATGCCAAGCTACTGGTAGATAATCCTATTTTTTTATGTTTCATTATCATATATACGATTCAAACAATGTTTCCTAATTTCAACAGTCTTGCTCAACGAGAGCAAAAACGACAGGAGCTACTTGAGCGAGCGCATCGTCGTGTACGCCAAGCCACCGTTAAGAGAGAGATGTATGCGGGTGCTCAGTGGTCGAGTGATGTATCTAATGCTACTGTTCCCAAGAAAACGACCGAATCGGCTCAGACAGATATTTCTGTCGCTCCTGATGCAGAAACACCCGATGAGATGAAGATTCCACTCTCGGAAATCTTAAAAAAAGTCGTGAAAGTGGAAACTCTCAAAGAAACCCTGAGGTCTCATCTGTAGAAATTGGTACTCAAGCTGGGAGTGAAATTTCAGATGTTGGTTCGCAAACGACCATAGATACAAGGAATAGAAACGTTCAAGCCACCCCAAAAACAACTGAGGTTGGTATTGAGACAGAGCTTCCAACAATGGTTGATAGTTTTACAACCACTGATGAAAAAGGATTTGATGAAGAAACCATCGAAGCAATTAATTGGATTAAGAAGCTCTACAAGAAAAACCCAAATTGGGCTTCACTTAAGGTCAAACCTATTAAAACTAATGGATCGATTGATACTAAGCGATATATCGGTAAAAGAGGTAATCTTTATAAATATGCTAATAATAAAAGATCAGAATCAAAGTTTATCGATTGGGTAGCTACAAGAAGAGAAATCGAGAATATCCTGTACAGTGGTGAGTCGAACTCGATTGATGAGGTAGATGCTATGCGAGGTGAAGATAAAGATCAACGCTATTCCAACTTTTGGAAGAAAAGACCCGCTGATAGTCAGATCCATAGTGAAAAAAAATTACCAGCGGTAGCTATATGGGAACACGACAGTTCGTCAGATACTATGATGGATAAGAAGCGGGCAAAGGCCGCGGTCAAAATGATGATTTCAGTTTATTCGAAGAAGTTCAAGGGTTCCAATATCACAGTTATCCCTGTACTAAAAGATGGAACTGAGTTAAAGGAAGCCGAGGTGTTTATCGATATGAAAGGACTTCTAAATATCAAAAATCACACAGGAAAGCCTCTTCCTGCTAAGCTACGGGAACTGTTATGGTTATTGACTCTTCAACGGCTCATGGACATCATTGAAACGAAGGGGGTTACAATTGAATTTAAACCGGAAGAGACCAACACTCTAACCGCTAACCCTTCACGATTCCAACCGACTACAGGCTTTTGGCTTAAAGGAAAATCAACGGGTGATTATAGTGATATTAACCTACCTACTACCCCTATGGCTGAATCAGATGCAAAAACCATCATCTTGGATTATTTCCATGCCGCTCATCATGAAGGTAATGTATTTCCTATCCATCTCACTCCAGTAAAATTAGATGGAACAGTAGATAAGTTAGGTAGATACTTCTACTGGTTTAAAAACGATAAAAAGGGTATTGATGAACTACGAATGATGGCTCAGCTTGGTGATATATCATCCCCAAAAAATAGCAAAGATTTCTTTAAAAAGATTGATTGGACTAAAACGTTGGAGAAGCTCTTAGATTCATTTGAATATCTTGAGAAAAGTAAGACATTTACAATCAGTTTCAGAAGATGATAAGAAGGAAATCGATAATGCTCTAATTCTATTCTTATACGTTCTAAAGCAACGAGATCACAAATACATGGATGTTTCAACTAAGCCCGAGCTCAAGGGTCGTGGGCTGAGAGGAGCCGGTGTCGCTCCACTCGAAGGTATCGTACGCCGCGGTCGAACATACAACCTAAACGAGATTCATGGCTTAGCTACCCCATCAGCGTATGTATATCGACAGCTTGGTAGTAAGTATATCAGAATTCCTGATCTTGATAACAAAACCCTTGTCATAGTACAGCCCAATCGACGAAAATGTGGTCCGAAGCGACAAATTGGGGAAGGGCTTCAATCGATGATTCGAACGCTTGCATTCAAGCAACATATAGATCAAGCCGCTTACGATAAGCTATCCATCGACGATAAAAAACTGTTCAAGGAGATCCTTGCCATCACTCATCTCCAGTACAACTTTCATGACAGACTCGAGGACCCGTTAGAATCGCTTAAGGCGGAGTATGATAAGCTGAAAGGGGAGTTGGAACTCGGTAATGACAATCCGTCAATCATCAAACAGCTTAAGTCTTTATCGGTAGATATGTACTCTAACCGTCTAATTTCTGATTCTGAGTTTAAGGATATTATCGTTCGTTTGATATAGAGACTATGTTCTTCTTTAATCCCCGCATCATCGCCAGCTCAGGCGGAAGCTATGGTGATAACGCTGATTTAAATATTGCTGAACTGAAATCGATTATGAAGAATCTCATTATCCGTGATCGTCCTCAACAAACTCAAGCCGCTGTATGGGCTACTGACCTCGATAAATCAATAAGAAAAAGTGAGACTTCTACTCAGACGGAAGGAGGCCGCGTATGGGCGTATCAACCTAAGAAAAAAAGCAAGGCCGTTAAGACGTTTGCTCTATAAGTTAGAGACTTATACCTTCTCTCACCAGTCTATTACGATAGCCGCGATACACTGATATTTTTTTGGCATGGATCGACACCTCGAGGATGGCAGACTCGCCATCAGGCATTTTAGTTGGAAGAAAGACACTATCCCCGAGCACTACGATCTGATCAGCTCTTAAAATAGTTGAACCTACCACCTGATCCGGATCTTTGGGAGATACATTCGATTTCAAATCTTTACTCGGTCCGCAACCCATCGTTATAGAACAGCGAGAGATATTTTTTACCAAAGGAATACCTTAGCGAGCATGGCGGCAGGTCCTTTGTTGCGCGCGTGGCGTCGATATAATGCATTTTTACGCTTAATATCGTTGTGGTCCAGATGTGAGTAGAGGCGAAGAGGAGTACTAATCTCGATAGTGTTCATAGCGAACATCGCCAAAGTTTATGTTTCTGTACAGCTTATCGTTGATGATAACGTCCGCTGAGAACTTTTGGTTGCTCGGACGTATGTCTAAGACCTCCATTGTCTATACTCACTCGGAGATAAGAGCTTTCAATAAATCCACTTCTTCCTTCAATTCTTGAATAGCTCTACATAGAACTGATGTCAGACTCGCGAGGTCTATACCCCACGGATTCACCGGGAATCCCGAAGGATTCAAATCATCATTAGCACCTTGTTGAAAACATTCAGGTATGATATCGGCGAGTTCTTGAGCTATGAATCCAACGTGATTCGTTTGCTCCTGAATCATGGAATATTTACGAGGTTTCATCATCATAACTGACTCCAAACCATATGGTACATCTACAATGTCAGTCTTCAACCTTTCGTCAGAAGCATTCGTATAACTTCCTCCTCGGATTGCTACGTAGCTTACCCATGCTCCCGTTGCATCACAGACTCCGAATCGAATTGAACCAACTGTAGCATCGCTTCCGCTTCCCCAGTAGTTCGCAGAGCTCCAATTACCTCGATATGAAGCATTGGCTGATGAATTGCCCTTCGTGTATATCTCACTATTAGCGACTAAAGTCCCTCCTACGTGCAAAGTAGCTTCCGGCGAAGTGTTCTTGATTCCGCATCGATCGGATGAGTTCAAATATATCATCGTAGTTGAGTTCGTGTTAATTGCATTGAGCGTAGTGAATCCAGTGATATTCATTACGGGAGAGCCTACATTGTGATTCCAGCGGATGTAATCGTTGTAGGTACCTCCAGCACTGTACGAAAGGAGACTAATCTCGTCGCTACTTATAACCCGTTGGCCAAAATATCGTGAGATGGATGAATACCAAATCACACCAGAAGCGGAGGTTGAACCAGGAATGGCGCGGGTTGTTGGAACAATCGTTGCTACGGTCAGAGTACTTGTAGTTAATGATGCGGGAGTCATCACCCCGAATTGATCGATGACTCGGAGACTACCACCATTCGAATAAAGCCCGCCTCCAGCAAGCAATAAGTCTCCGCTAATGTAAGCATTACCAACGATGTCCAGCATTTCTGATGGATTTGCTTGATTGATTCCAACGAAACCATCAGCAGTGATCCGAATAGCCTCCGTAAGCGCTGTCGAAACAACTGCTGAAGATGGTTTCAGATTGATGGATATATATCCAACTGAGTTGGCTCCTGTGTCTGTGAAGAGGATGCTTGCTCCACCTGTAGAAGAGCCGATAGCGCTTGTCGTAGCCGCAAAACAAATGCCTGTAGATGAACCAACGGTATTCGATTTCGAGCGAATAAGTAGAGCGTAGCTACTCATCATCGAGGAATTGCTAATGGTTGTTGAAGAATGATTCAGCTCGAGAGCAACCACCCCTCGCATGTTAAGCGAGGAATTAAGAACAAGAGCCTTAGATGCTTCTGCTATCCCGTTTGTAGTTAGCGATAGCTTTCCGATGCTACTGAGATCATAGGTTGTTCCTGCTTGGCGATATGCCGTAGCTTCTACATAGCTACCAGAACCAGTAATGCTCAGTGAGCGAGATGATCCACTAAAGACAAGGTTTCCACCAATCGTAAGAGCTGTGAGCGTACCAAGACTCGTTATGTAAGGTTGAGCCGCGGTTTGTAGCGTCCCCGTCAGCGATGATGCGCTTAGGGAGTTGATACCTGAGATGTCGGAGGTAGCATTCAGTACAAGAGCCTTGCTCGCGTCGGCTGATCCCGGTGTGATTGATAGAACATATGCCGGGGGTGTTGATACAGGCGATCCATCCACCGTCAGACTACTACAGCTAAGAGCTCCGATTCCGCTGATATCACCATTAACACCAGGTACGAGTGCTACACCTTCCGTCGCTTGACCTATAGTGATTCCTGAAATATATGTCAATCTATAATCAGTTTTGCTTAAATAGAGTGTTTGAGCATAGTCATATGTCAAGAAGCCGCTTGCATCTAACGTTAGATAGAATGCTGGGTTGTAGATAGGGGATTGAAAGATTGGTTGCGGATATGAAAAACCAGTACTCATTTTGTCTTAAGTTATATAGAACGAGTGATAATCATGAGCGGTATTCCCGATTTTGGTGCATCTTTGCCGAAGAAGTTCAAGAGCTCTTCGATGAAAGACATTCCCGATTTGGATATCAAATCACTATTCAGAATGATTGTATTAGGTCCCTCTTTCTCAGGGAAGAATAACCTCTGTATGTTCATTCTCAAGCATTCTCCTCACGTGTTCGCCCACCTAACGATCATAGCACGTAATCCTCATCAGGAATTATATGAGTATCTCCGTGATAAATTGGATGAATTCATCACATTTGCTGACCCTGATAGTCCTCCAAGCGTCGATCAAGTTCGTCATACTCCAATAGCTTCCAATAAACCAGAGCTTGTTATCATAGATGATTATAGCAACGATAAGCTACTTCAGAAGAATCTGTTTTCTCATTACTTCACTCGTGGGAGACATTTCAAAATCAGTACCATTTTCCTTAGTCATAGCTACTTTGCTACTGATAAGATGATTCGCTTGAATGCTGAGTACGTTGCTATTTTAAAGGCTAATTCGAAGCGAGATTTGACAATGGTTGTCAAAGACTTCAATATTCGGGGAGTTGATGAACGAAGCATAGTGTATTATTACAATAAGTCCACTGAGCGGAAAGGACAGATGTTGTTTATTGATTCAGTAAAAGGACAGCTTCGATACAAGTTCGATCAACCGATATCTATCGAATAATTTGAAAAAAATTTGATTGTGAGAATATAGTTCCAAGCATGGCCTCGTTTGTTAAGCTCGATTCAACTAACCTTGTCCAAGATGGGTACAATTCCACATGGAAATACAGCTTCCCTGGTTCGGCGGCTGATTTCAACGATGTAGCTTGCGCGGTTCAGTCGATTTCGATGTACAACTCTGAGTATAACATTGATGCTACTCAGTTCTACAATAATTCATTTAAGATCGAAGTCCCGACAGCTGCTACAACTTCTACTGTGTCTATCACCCTGCCCGATGGTTTATACTCGTATGCTGATATTAATCGAAGCATTCAGACTGCTCTCGTTAATGCTGGTGCTTATCTTATTGAACCATCTGGAAACAACGTTTTCTATATCCAATTGAGTGAGAACAGCGTCTATTACGCTGCTCAATTTGATTTCAGCGCGACACCAACGACGCTACCAACAACAAGTGGAACTTGGACGCGACCTGCAACAGGTCTATATAGTACTGGTGGAACTGGATTACCTACTACGACCCGCGTTCCTCGCATCATCATCGATAATGCTGCCTTCGGAAAGGTTGTTGGTTTGACTGCTGGAACGTATCCATCTGCTCCTGCAACTGTCGCAAGTGCTCAACTATCAAACACTATCCCTCAGATTCATCCGAGTTCGAGCTACGTTGTTCGTTGCGATCTCATTAAGAATGAGTACGTTGCTTCTGGTGATATCCTAAGCGCTTTCGATCGTGGTGATGCTTCTGTTGGTCAGTTGATCTCATACAAACCGAGTCAGTATGCTTGGATGAGTTGCCACAATGGCTCTCGCTCAAGTATTACGATCAGCATCTATAATCAAAACGATCAGAAGGTCAAGTTCCGTGATACATCGGTTTCAATCATGCTTCTGTTGAGGCCAAAAAAATGAGCAATGCTCAGAGTGATGATATTTTTTTCTTACAATCGGAAAGATCCAGCAACCATTGGTTTCTTGCGTTTAGCTCGTACAGCTGCCATACGATCCTTTGCTTCTTGCGACCCCTTAGCCGGACGCTTACTCTTTGCAACACCTACACCGTATCATCGCTTAACTTCACCACGGATCGACTTGATGAAAGTTTCATGCTCTGGTTTAGTCGCTTTGCTCAAAAGGAACTTTTCTCCCGCATCTACAGCATCAGTAAGTACCCCCTTACGCTTCGCATAGGTTAGAGCTCGCTTAGCCCCCTTCTTCACATCAGCTACAGTAATTTGTCCTCCATCCTTTTCAACATCGCTATCACTGTCGTAAATTCCTACACCGTCATCGAACGAATTGCGGCTCTGGCAGGAATAGCTGCTTGGGGGACACCCAAAGCCGTTGAGATCGCTGGTACGGCGGCATCCACAGCTCGGCTAAGTAGTCCTGAATTCTTTCCGAATTTAAAAGCCGACTTAACCCCTCCCCATATCTTGGACCAAATGGAACCTCCTTGAGCTCTCTTATAACCCTTCTTGACCTCATGACGAGTAATGTCGAGTCGAACGCCACGACCGGCTTTGCGAGCTTTAAGAGCCTTTTCATAGCTTGCCGAATGAAGATGAATGACAGATCCACTACCCTTGAGTTCGTTAGCTGTTAAAGAGAGCTTACCGGTCTTGAAAGCCTTGGTGAGCTTGCGCGATGGTACGTCGCTTGAAACTGTTAGTTCGCGATACATGTTTGCTATATTCCCTGAAACATATTTATTATAGAATTGTCAAATTCAAATCTTTCATATTTTTAAAAATATTGGGTCGACTGTGTTGCTTGGAATACAGCCAAAGGATACTGAATGGTCCGCAATAATCCCCATATGTTCCTTGGTATTGCTTGGAGTTGTATCTACCAATTCCATATTTTGTTGGGGCTGCTTCACCCATTGAATCGAAGTATTCACCATTATGTACCGCTGTCCAATGACCTACATCCATATTAGGCTGTCGTAGTAGAATTAGGAAAGAACCATTCATTGGAAGAGGAGACGTTATCTCACTTGATTCGAAAATGTTGTCAAGTCTCACATCCATTTTCTCAGCGAGCTCGATGAGGTCATGATCACTTGTAATTGGCTTGATAAGGCTTGTCATAATAATTAATTTCCAAAAAGTATATTAGAGTTGATATAGATTCCACCATGAGTGAAACACAACTATCCGATCAGTATTTGTACCAGAGCTCACTAAAGAGCGATCCTGAGATCAAGGTATCGACCACTAAGCGCGTACCTCATGTCATTGATCTTAATCAGGGTTCTTATCAGAATGGTGTCATTACCATTGATGCAACGGCTCAGCTAAATGGAAATGAGGGCTTTGCCTCCCTCCGAGATGCTTATATTATGCTTCCATACAAGGTATCGATGAAGAATGGTGCTACTGCTAAACTGCTGCTGCTAACCGCTTCTGTGCTACCCTCAAGTGTGGCAACTGGAATGTAATTAACTCGATGTCTCTCGAGCTGAATGGCAAGACTATTGTTAGCATGGCTGACTACAAGCTCTTTTGGAACAACATTCGTGCTCAAACCGGATACAGTCCTCAGTATGTTGAGAAGCATGGAAGTGAATCGTTCCTTTTCCCTGATGCTGCTCAGTCTGTAACCTACAGCTCGGGGACTAACTCTCTAAACGGTGATGGGTACTCGAACAACGCCGCTTTCTCTTCATCCTTTACACCAAGTGCTCCTTCGGGTGGTGCTACCATTCCTAACGATGGTCTCGTTAAGCGTCTTCTATCTAATCCTCCGACGGCTGGTTCTGATTTCAGTTCAACGTGGCCGTCGCTTGGTGCTGCTTCTGCTTCCACCACTATCGCTAACCAAACCTCGCGTGGTGCATTCGTAACGGGTGCTTCTACTGCTAATGCTATTATGGGTACGTGGACTACATGCTAAAAATCAAACTAAGTGATTTACATCCTATCTTCCGCGAACTCGATTTGATGGCTAATCCTCAGATCCGCCTTCGTTTCCGTGTGAATCAGGGCTCGTCTGTTATCGCCGTTGATGCTACGAAGGGTATGTCGCTTACTTCCACCACCCTCTCATCAGGTAATACGTGTCCCGTAATGGTTGCGGCTTCTTCCACTGGTAATCCTATGGCTGGTGTTCTTGCTGCTTCTGCTGGTTTCAGTATTGCTTGGGGAGCCGTAGTTAATTCGCTTGAGCCTACTATTGATGGTACGTACATGCCTTTCACTACTTCTCGCTTGTATGTCCCGTTCGTTCATCTCGAGAATCCTCAGGCTATCATCTCTAAGCCCGTTAAGAAAGTACGCTACAATGACTGCTATGCTCAGCTTTTCTATCAACGAGCTGGTATTGGTAAGCAATCGACTCAACACAACACATCGTTTGATCTACAGCTATCGGCTTCGGTAAAGAACGCTAAATATGTTGTACTACTTCCTTTTGCCGAACAAACGGGTAGTTTCGCTTCCGCTGCTGTTCAACAGTTCCAAAGTCCTTTTGACAGCGCTCCTTGGACCCTACACCCTGGTTCGTCGATTAGAAACTTTAATGTTCGTATTGGTTCGAGTCAGACGTTTGACATCAGCCACGACTACGACTTCCATCACTTCACCAACGAGGTGGCTAAGATTGGTGCTATCAATGGTGATCTAACTCCTGAGCTTGTGAATGGTCTCCTTGACTATCAGACGTGGTCGCTAACCAACCGTGTCCTCATCGCGGATGTCAGTCGCCTGACCGAAAGGGTATCCCTCAGTCTATTCAGATTCAGGGTGTGAACGCTGGTTGTCAGGGTGTCAATATGATTATTTTGGTAATCAGCGAACAAGAACTGTCCTACGACCGTCTAACGGGTGAGATTTTAGATTTTACCACAGCATAGTTAGAAGGTGTTTAGAGATCCTATACTGAAAACAAAAAAAAATATGATTGATTTATTGGTGATCAGCTACCATTGTTGATGACGCTTAGTTCGTGCATGTTGCGACTTATCGCTCCGTCTATGTGATCCCCCACAATCACATTCGATTCTTTCTGATGCGTGTGCCCTTAGTCTTGCTTTATTGGCATCGCGATACTGTTGAGCTTTCATCCGCTTTTGCTCCTCTGTAAGGATGGCGGCTTGACGGTTAACACACTTAGTTGTATCGATAACAAGTTGTTCAAATTCATGCAGCTCGCGGCGGTTTTCGATCTCGTGTTCCGACACTAAATGAATATTGAAATTATCGATTCCATATTGATTAAAGTGATGATGAATTGCACACGGTCTGTGATTACCATTGATCCAAAGTCTATAATCTTTCAGATGCATTTGCCATCTACGATGAATTGATTGTGTGGTGCTACCCACATAGACAATCGATTCGTCCGCGTTGGTGATCTTGTAGATATATCCTTTCATTATTATATCATAGACTTTATATCTTTCAGGATTAAACGCAATTGAAATAATTAATTTATTTTTTGAATAGGTATCTGGATAGGTATATAGATACAATAAGTTCGACACTAACATTCGGCAAGTACAAATCGAAGACTATTGAAGAGGTATATTCCTCTGATCCATCATATTGCAGATGGTTGTCTCATCAAAATCGTTTTACCGATCTTGAGAATGACCCTCTTGCCCAATTCCTTCACATCAAATTCGGAAACGACGATGGTTCGTTTATGATGACGTGGGGGAAATACAAGAATCGAACTATCAAACAGATTCAAGAGATTGATCCTAATTATCTCGATTGGCTTAGCAAGAATGACTTTGTTAAGACTAAGTGTCCTAAGCTAAAGACTGAAGTAGATGCTCTTCTGAGCTAAATCCATTGACTATATTTATTTTTTTTACTGATGATAATAAAATATCGATGACTTACATGTACTTGTGAATCATACTGAAATGCTTCTACGGTTGGGGAGCGGTTTTATGAAGCTTGGAGGTTTGGAGGATACCTCCTTCACACCAGATGGTATCGAGAGGTCGCGTTGCTGAAAGAGCACCTGACCCGAAAGAAAGTTCCAGGAATGTTCTCAGTGGTAAATTACGGAAAGTAAAAAAATGACGGTGTAATGTTCTACGTATTACTACTACCGTCCACCACCTGCTTGTACGCGGGCATGTAGTTGCGCACGAGCGACAGGATCATCATGACGACGTGCTTGGCGACGCTCACGACGTTGGAGCCCGTGACCTCGGCCACCGTGATGTTGCGGTCGCAGGCCGCCGCCAGGTCGACGTGGTCGGAGCCGATGCCGGCCGTGATGGCCAGCTTGAGCTTGGGCGCCATGGCGATGCGCTCGCGCGTGATGTAGGCCGGCCAGAAGGGCTGCGAGATGACCACGTCGGCGTCGTGCAGGTTCTTGGCGAACTCCGAGTGGTCTCCGTCCTTGTCGGACGTGACGACGAACTCGTGGCCGCGGTCCTCGAGGAACTTGCGCAGGCCCAGCTCGTTCTCGACGCAGCCGAAGATGTTGGGGTTGTTCTTGCCGTGCTCGCCGCCCTCGTAGAGCGCGCACACGACCTTCATGTGCTTGGGGCGCTGGCGGTGAAGCTGCGGGTGCTGGCGGCGGCCAGACGCGCGGTGATCTTGGTGGAGGCGAACATGGCTGAGCGGGGGCGAGTGGCGGGGACTTTGGGGCGTGTGGAGGCCGAGCGACTTGCGGACTTGGACGCAGATCGCGGAATGACTCTGCTGGCGGAGGTTAAAGGAGACCGACGGTCCTAACGGAGCTGCTCACCAAGTTGAAGTGGCAGGAAGTTAACGGCTGCGCGAGCCAATGGGAAGCGGTGGCGGCACGCACTGACGAGCGCGCGCATAATCCCCGACTGCCTTCAACCGACAGCTTTTGTATCGCCGGCGCTCGAGGATTATGCGCCACGGCTCGCTCTGACGTAGCACTGCAAGCAGCAGGTCGTTGAAGTGCTCCAGCTGAGACCTCGGGCTGAAATCGTTGCTAGATGCAAGGAGCATGTCCATTAACTTTAATTGTGCTGCATTGGTTTCAGTTGGGCAGGGCTACATCATGGCGAAATACCGCTCCAGCATGGTCTGGTGCAGCGTCTCGATCCAGCGCTCCGTGTTCTCGCGCATCTCGTGCCAGCCCGAGAGCGGGATATTGTACTGCGGGTGATGCACCTTGCTGTGCACCCACCGGGTGATCACCACCACTCTCCCTTCCTCTTCATCGTCGGTGCTTGAACTGCTCACAGTCTTGGTGCCACTGGTGCGGCGCTGGAGCGGGTAAGACGTCAGCTCCAGCACAGCACTGAAATCCCGACGAATGCGCTCGTGCGGATGGTACGAACTTCTGGCATCTTCGTCGATAAAGTCGGCGACGAACAGTCCGTAGCCGTGTTCGTGACCGGGTTTGCTTCCTCCTTCCTCGTAGTGCGAGAAATAAACCGTGTTTGACTCCATTCGAAGTCCACCGATAGTTGTAGAGATGAGACGGTTTTGCGTGACGCCCGGAGCCAAATTATCGTCGTCCTCGCGGATGGTAACGTTTCCGAGTTTCTCCGACACGCAGATCTCGATGCTGCTGAAGTACCCGAGAAGAATGTCGAACACTTTCTTGACGCTGTTCTCAAACTGCGATGTTGAAAAATATGTAGCGTAGAAATCGCCGTTGGGGGCCTCGTACCCGTGGTCCTCTCTCATCGGCTTGCACGGATTTATTCGCGGACATCGGTCTTTAAGGAAATGCGCACCCAACTGCAAGGCGTGCGTCTTCATCGCCGTCAGAGTAGCATAGCGAGAATCTCTGTCCCTCGTCAGGCGGATTTCGTTATGAATGGGACTGCCAACGCGAATACTCTGCAGCATCAATTGTTAGCCGCAGCCATTTACCTCAGAATCCTTTATCAGTGCTCTGTACGTACGAAAAGCGAGTACTCTGACATCAACGCGTGGAACTGCGTCACCTCGAGCTGCGTCTTCTTGATGGCTCGTCGAAGCACTCTGTTCGCGACTGCCGCTTCACTCGGCGTCTCATCAGGTGTGCACGGCTTCATCGCTCGAGCGTTCAACTCCTCCATCCGACTGTGTAGCGCTGCCAACTCGTTCAGAAGCCTTGCGATCTCTTCCTTCCGAATATCGATCGTCGACTTGCGGTTCTTGCGTTTGGCCCGCTTCTTGGGTGTCTGCATCGCGTCGCTCTCCCGTTTGAGACCGTGTCGCCTCCTCATTGTTTCGACCGACGGCAACTCTCTCTTGACGCGGAGCGTCACCACCACGGGCAACTCGCTCTCCGACGCGTCCGAGTCGTTCATGGCGGCCAGCCAGCGCGTGGCGGCGCGCGTGACCGAGTCGGACGTGGGGGTCTCGGACCCGGAGGCCAATCGGCCGCTTTCTCGCTCGGCGGCCATTGCAAAGAGCTGTGCGAAGTGGAAAAAGCGCAAAAGATTGCGCTGCAGCCTCGGGGACGGCACTCGGGTCGCTTCTCTAGTGACGGTGCCCATTGCCAGCGACAGCGTCAACGATGTGCTGCTTGGTGTGCCGTCTGGCGGTACAGTGGCGGTAGCGCCCGTAATCGATGATGCGCCAGCCGCGGGACTCGACTTGATTGGCGGGATCCACTTCAAGCTGCTCCTCCAATCACCAGAGGGCACGTAAGCGGACTTTATCAATGGAAAACAGACAATGCTTGTCGGTCTTTTGCTTGCGTGCCACCGCCAATAAACCTAGCTGTCATCATAGCCAGCAAGTCTAGGCTATGATCGATCGAAAGCGGCTGGCGAAAGCACGATGTACATGCTGGAGGTTATTACCAACCTCGCAGACAATGTAAAACACGTCCAGGTCAGGACGAGCCTACACCATTTGCGGTTTTGCCCATACCAGACGAGGAGTTCAACACAATAAATGGCACGTCCTGGTCAATCACCTCGCGGATACAGCAAATCGTATTCATTTCTTGATCCACCTTAGCTGAAACTACCAAATGTGTCGCAACTGTAAGGTAGGACTTCACATGATGTTGGTAGCATGTGTCCAACCCAACGCTCAATTACGTTAGAGAGCTCTTCAAACATTTAAATTCATCAACAAACTGAATTTGAGCTGACCACTTGCACCCCACTACTTTCACAGGTACGCTTGGCACCTCGATAATAACTAGGTTGGTCGCGCACTCTCCACCTGTCAGCAAATCCGCGCGCTCAAAACATTTTTCACGATTGCTAGAATCTCTCACGTGTGAGAGATCTGGCACTCTTGTGCTTCCGCCGGGAGTAGCGAGCTGATCGAGAATGGTTGTGAGCAATAGAGGGGAGATTGCAAAGTAAGTCTATTCTGTGTCTGTGAAAAGGAGGAAAACATTCGGCTACAAAACCCTCTGAGCTGCTTCCACTGCCATGGCAAGTTCCCGCACCGTGGCTCCTGCATGGGTGGCGAAGCAATTAAACGAGCCTCAGCTTCCATACACAGCTTTAACACAACAGCATCCAAAACACAGCCTAACATGCTGTCGAATAGCTCGACAGCAGTGAGAGCGCGGTGAGCACCAGAATCAGAGTCAACCGAAGACTTGGCAGCATCGCGATAAACGGCCAATCCCTCGTACAGTCGGAGATTGACTTTGTCCGGATGTGATCGCAAGACACAGTCGACTACTGCCTTGCAGAGGTCTCCAGCATTGTTCATGGTCAAGAGGGAAACGTGATCCGTTTGAAAACTGATGGAAACACCGTGCAGTAATATCTCCACAAAGCAGGTTGACAAGCACATTTCTCCTGTTTGAATTCGTTTGAATCGAGTAATTTTATGAGCGCGCTGAAGTTTCTGGCCCTTTGACGGTCACGTGGCTCAACAGATATGCAAATTGCGTGTGAATTGTTGGAGCGTCAAATGCTTCAGGGTGATGAAGCTCGCTCATTTTTGCTGTGATACGTTCTGTGTCTGGGAAAAGGAAGTTTGGAAGTGAGTCGCGTCGACGGGTATTGGATCGCGGTGCAAGCGGTTGAACTGGTTGCTCGTGCGTATACTGGACGCCCTCCCATGGAGTCACAATACCATCGCTCTCCGCTGCTGCGTCGTGTAATTGGCGCATCAGATGCCAGAATCGTGCCCACACGAGTTGTGAAGACACACCTATGTATGAATTTCGTCGCCCAAGATGCCCAGGCTGCTGCTGCTGTTTCTGTGCAAGAGCAAACTCACGACGCATCTTCTGAAAGCCGACATAGCCATCTAGAAGACACTTTAGGCAGCCACACCCAGCTCCCTCGCAGATACGCAAGAAATGCGACGGCGGTAAGTCGCGGGCTAATGCTTCGAGTGTACCGACGAAAAACCCTCGAACGTGAGCCCAAGTAGCCTCCATATCGGTCACCTCGTTCACTACGCCGTATAAATCACCATCTCCTTGCCACACGACGCGGTCTAGCTCATGCTCACGCGCAACTTGCAAGAACACTTCGGCGTTTAGCTGTTCGCATCCTGTGCGCCGTAATGTATCGCTGTACATGAGCAAAATGTCGCCCAGATCGCGTGACGCGTCGATAGAGAGCACGATTTGAGTAAACTCAGCAGACGTCAACTGTCCGTCGCCGTTTACATCTCCAGCTCGGAACGAGTCCAACAAGTGTCGTTCGCGTCTAACTTGTTCTAACCTCCACTCAGCAATGACCAGTTGCAGCAAATGATCAACGTTGATCATCGCTTCGACACCCGTTGTTTCTGTCGCTGGAGCTGCTGAAGATGGTGGTGGTAATAACGCAGTTGAATTGCCTTGAGCTGCAATAGTTGCTAGATTTTCACAGAACGTAGTTACTGTCGTCTTGCGCATGTCTCGAAAGCATAGCTGAGCGATCTCCTGCGCTCGATCCAGTGTGATCAACCAGTTTTCCTTGTCTGGAACGCTGATTCGAGGTATGAATCGCGAGCGCTTGGAGGCAACAGGGGGCGTATTCATCGTTTGCTGTGGCAAACCACGTGAGTTGCCAGCGTTGCCACCAGACGATGGGGTCGTAATTGGTCCAGGCAGATGGCTCGCCATCATCGTTCCAGTTAGATCATCACAAACGATACACTCGAGAAACTCCAAGTAATTTGTTAGCTCGGCTTTTGGCACTTCCTCAAAGCAAAACCGAGCAAAGTATTCGACGCGAAGGTGTTGAACGCGGTAGGTCTCAATTGCGCACGCAAAAGCTAGCAGATGCATGTCAGCAATGCCTGGCAATCCATAGCTGTGAAGAAAAGACTGGTACACGATTTGAGAGAGAGATAACGTTCGGCCGCTACCCCGCGGTGTTGCATACGATAACCGCTGCTGCTGTGTCTTACGTCTAGTCGCTGTCAACATTTCGCTGTATGCGTCAGCTATTATCTTGAGCACGTTTGCAAGAGACTTCTTGGCAAATTGAACAAGCTGATCGGTATTCATACGCCACGACGTGATCAACCCAGAGATGGCGCGAGGTACAGCGACGCTGTTCATTTTCTGATACCTATCTTTTTTGTTCTTAGTGCCTGCCCCCATGCCGTTCTTTCCGAGTAACGATGTCAATGTCAAGGGAGTAGTCTTGACTGGCGATGCAGATACCCGGGATGATTCGCGAGCAGAAGTTGTATTCTGAGGCATCCCGGAGGTACCAGAGGAGGAGTCACTTGCTTCCTGTTCAACTTCAAAAGTCGTTTGACATCCGACGTCGAGACTGCCGACTTTCACATACTCTTGCCATTCCATCGGCTCCGAAACAGCATTGACCGCTGTGAGCTTGCGTTTTAATCTACGGGATATATTCGCAGCCTGAGCTAGCTCAGTCTTTCCATCGCCGGAACTAGAAGTCGTTGACTCGGAGCTTTCGTTTACCGTTTCAAGTGCATTTTGAAGGAGCTCTAAAACCTCCGACTCGGGCCTTTGCTCGAGGAGTGACTTTAACGCCTTCTGAATTTCAGGATGTACTTCTGTAGGATGCTCGAGTTCTGGAACAGGGGAAGCTGCTCGATCAACTACCTCGGTTGCAGACTTAGTGACGGTAGGAGGTGCAAACTTTGACAACAACGAAGCTTTATCAGAGGCACTCAACTGGCTCAACAGAAGCTGAAATGTCTTTTCAGCTGACGCGAGAGTCGGTTTAGATTGTTGTGCTGGTGTTGCTGGCAGAGGTATTTTCCCGTTAGCAAATGGCTGGAGAGCTTGCTTCAGAGCAGCCAGCCTCACTGAACTCTCTGTTTCGTTTAAGATATATTCCAAGATAGTCTCCAGCCAGCGCATCTTCAAATCCGCTTTCATGCGCGAAATATGCTTTGCAGGATCACTGAGATCTCGCGGTGTGCTTAAGGCAGCAGTGGCGGCATCTTTTAGGTCCTGGATTTTTTTTTTGTAGCTTTCGGTCGGGTACTTCATATTGATTCGGTCCATCCATGTAGCCCTCTCCTCTCTCGTCAGCATCATAAAGATTTTCTTCAGCATCTTCAGACGAATAGCTGCTATGTATTCGTAATTTGCATCCTGCGGTGTAGAAGGCGAGGAAGCAATCGTGCTTCTTCCGCTGCCTAAGTCCTGAACCACTGACAGAGCTTTCGACCATTGACCATCGAGAGGGAAGCGCGACCAACACTGATCGATCAATTGGCTGAATTCCTTTTCCTCCAGCATGGACAAGAATGTATTTGCCACGAGTTGGAGAAGTTGCGCACTCGACAGGTTGTGGTGGCGCAAGTAGTTCAACATGATCATCTGAAAACGATCGATAGAAGCAGAAGCCGAGGACATGGGACGCCCATCATTCACGTCATCATCGATCTCAATATCAAAGTCATTCGAGTTAATGCTAGCCCGCCGCTGTTTTCGGGCTTTTCGTTCATTTTCGTTCTTCTCAAACTCTTTTGACAGCAAATGCCATTGAGCCTCAGTCAGGTACGCAGCTAGATCACTTACGAAAAAGAACTCCATGTCGGGACTCAAGAGCTTCAAGAAAAATACATCCTTCGGGCTAGGAGGGGCAACCTGCTCACCACCAGCTCCATTATCATCCGGTAAATCTCCTACTCGTCCGGAGCAGGTGGCGAGATACAAACGGAAAAGCGATTCGCCGGCATTTGGAAGAGCATCCACAACCAGTTCCAGCTGGTCCATACCCTCAGCGTAGCTGAGATGGTGCAAGAAGCACATTTTCCCGTGAATGTCGAAGTGCTGGAATACATCACGGAACGAGTCGGCATCAACTAACTCCACGATGGCGCAGAGGATCATATCCCGACCACTGGAGCTGAAAGTAGCAGCATTGTGGGTGATTGCCCGACAGATCTGCGCGCTGGTAGCCAGCGGTACATGCACAGGATAATCTGGGTCATCTACTCCCGGTCCTCCTCGTCGACTCAGCAACAGCAAGCCTTGCTGTTCCTGTAGCGCATTGATTAGTTGGTCAAGCATAACAAAGTTTGTCGCGTAGACTTTAGCGATGCCTGCTTGGACGTGAGGGAATGGTACATACTGGAAGATTCGAGCGACATCGTCAATGGTTACAGCTCGCAATACTTTGGGGTCCGTGATACTTCGGCTGGCAAATAGTGTCTTCTCTAGCTCGCGAACTCGTTCAAAATATGGCGTACGAGAATAAAAGCTTTGTACAAGTGTGGCCATCGCGTCTGGTGACGTCGAATCCGTCTTAATGGAGGCGGGTGTAGTTTCAGGAAGATAAATCGCACCCTGAATCCCCGCGGACATTTTTTCCAGCAGCGTCTTGTAGCATCCGACAATTCCTGGCATCTTCAGTAGTGTGGCGCAGCAAGCCGCTGCTTCCACCGCGGTAGGTCTGCCAACCTGTTCAACATAGGTTTCTTGCACCTCATCCAGCTTTACCTCGGTAAACACGGCAAACGAAGCGAAGTTGCCCCGCTCAAGTTCGTACGACCGTATCCACTCCTCGACAATCTCACGCGATGCTAGATGCGCATTCAGTTGCTGCAGCTGAATCACTTCATCATCGGAGTCCTCTGGACTCGTAGCTCCTTTAGCCGCACGAGGTGAGTGAGGTATTGTTGAATATCGAGAGGGCGACGACGGCGCAACTAAAAGATGGCGCTGCTGATGAGGATGACGTGCATGTCGTGGGGATTCGCTTTCCAGCGGATGAAGCCGTTCTCGCACATGCTTCTTGCGTCGAAAAGTCTGTCAAAACACACGCTAAAGCTAAGGATTTGTTCGAGACTTGTCAAGTAAAGTCCACATACCTTGATCGAGAACGCGAGTCCACTGCCACTGCCTACATCATACCACGTGCTATTCCCACTAGAGTCACCAACAGCTTCGGCTGATCTTGGGCTCGTTGGAGTGAGTGAAGTTACAGAATATGAGCGAGGACTGGTGGGCAATGCTGATGATGTTGCCGACACCTTGTCGGTCCGTGGCAACGTAGGATTACCACTCATGGCTGTCGCTCCTGCTCAAAGCGATGCTCCTCACGACTCTAGCACTTTGTTGGTTCCTAGGCGTTTCATCATCTTGCAAGGCGTCACCGTTCATCAGAATTAGCTGCATCTCAACGCTTGCACTTTCATCGGCATGCACATGTATGGTACGTGTTAGATGGCCCTCACCTACTCACCAACCCACGATACACTTCCGTCGATAGTCGCTCAAATCTGCTGAAGCAAGGATGCGTACGTGTCGCGCAGCACTTGCTCTAGTAATTGCCGCTGCTCTCGTAGTTTTCCTGTCGCCTCCGCTGCGGCTCTCCGGCCACCATCTCGGCCCTTGCTACTGCCCGACCCACTTTGTTGCTGTCTCTGCAGCTTCAGCAAGAAATGCACGAGCTCAGCACTGAGGTCCGCATTCTGTGAGCATGCATCCACGATCCAAGGCAGCACTTCGCTTAAGAGGTTAATGTAGCTGGTGCTGTTTTCGCCTGAGTTCCCGACGCCATTACGCAGTTTGTTCCAAACCACACGAAGCGCTTGTTGCATGGCAGCACTCTGTCGGCTGCCGGAAAGGTGCTCCGCGCACAACGAAAGCACCACCCGCAGTCGAAAGCGCCACTTGGATAGGTCCTTTTCAGCGCCCTCCGCCACGAATTCCATTAGAGGTTTTGTGCCTGGAGTAGCTGAGCGAGACGACGAAGAATTCGCTGCTGAAGCAGATGCAGCCAGCTAGAGTCCAGCGAAAGTAAACGCTTAAGAAGGCCATGCATTAGCAAGCAGTCCTGAAGCAGCTGATGCTGCTGGACACTGGCAGTGGTCGATGAAGAACCAGCCATTCCTTCCACAGGCACCAAACTTGGGTCGCATTTCGTCACGTGAACATTAGCTGCTGCTCGCACGTCACGGACTAATCCCAGCAGTACGCGGAGCAATGCCGGTTGACGGAATACACGGTCATGAGCATCATCAACTAGATGGAAGGGTTCTTCCAGCACTTGCATATACGTCAGGAGTTGCAACGAGCCTCCCTGGTGTGTCTGCACCTGCTGCTGACGCCAAAGTGCATCCGGAAAGCACAGTGCATGTACCAGCCTCATCAATAGGAGATACTCGCCCCTTGCTCGCGACGAGCACGAGTCTCGTAGAGAGCTGCAAGGTGTGCGCAAAATGCTGGAACTTGTCGGCAAGATGCTGAAGATTTGTGCGACGACACAACTGCATACGGGAGAAAGCCATCCACTAGCACCGGTAACTCCTGCATGACTACGTCAATCGGTGCTGATTGCAGCTCTAGTAGTAGCGACTGAGCTGCTGTCCAGGAGGCAGCAGACTTGACGACGCGGACATCCGGGAGCTCGCCGCATCTTCGGCGGCGACGGAACCAGCTGCGAGCGAGATCACGCTCTGCATCATCTCGAGGGCTTGATGCAAGTGGAAGCAAATGCAACGGCGATCCAGTTGATGCAGACGCTGAGGCAGCATCGAAAAGCTGCGGGTGTTCTCCATCATGAGCTTCATCAGCGTAGGCGCAACGTACTCAAATGCACCTCCTTGGTCTCCGTGCGCAAGAGCTTGCGTAACGATATTACGCAGCGGAAAGCACTGAGATCATAGTGCAAGCAGATATCGGCACCTGGTCCTAGCGCAGACGACATCGACGCACCCGACACAACTGACGAGGTAGACACCAGGCTGCTCAGTTTACTGCCAGCTACCATCGTTTCGTGGCGTAGCCGTTGGTTAAACTGCAGCGCGTACGTAAGTCCAAGCACACTCCGCGAGCCCACGCCAACTCGTGATCTTGTCCTTGCTCCGGATCATAAGCACGAGCCAAGGAAGCTGCCGCGAGCCATTTCGCCAGAGTAGAACTTCGCAGCGGGACAATTGACAACTGTAGTCGACGAGGGGCTTGCGAGATGGAATACTCGAAGGCCATGATGTAGTTCTCAATCCATTCGAGCAGCAGGCTTAAAAGTAGTGGGTGAACAGGTAGAGCTGCCTGCTCTCCGACCTGAGTGGCTAGCCAGCTCTATAAACGATGAGCGTGGTGGTGCCGCAAGAAAGACTTTTCGCAAAGCAGACCGTGCAATCCGCGAAGAGTGAACTCGTGCTGGCCATGTCCAGATGACACTGCATCTAGCGCGGAAACGCGGGCTGCTGGCGGGAACGTCAACACCTCACGTGCCAACAAGTTTTCCGTCAGGACTGGCTTCAGCACGACATCTCCGAACACGTGAAGGTATTCCGCTCGCCATGCCTGCTGCACCTGAATGCCGTTTCCAGCAGTTGCAGTCGACGCAGCGTTGCAGGTATCACCATCAAATCCAATAACGGACGCAAGGAAGGGCACAAGTGCTGGCGCTTTCGTGTAGAAGAGCACAGCCGAAACAACGAACAGCGGGCCGGCTCCAGCGTCTCGTGCGTGAAACAGCGCAACCAATACTTGCTGGGATAAGCCCACAGCAGTCTTCGCGTGTTCATCACGCTGGCCCGGCGCCTTGCTCAGTGCCGGTGCAAGCGGGTATCACAGCAGCACAACCACGATAAAAGCCAAACTAATCGCACGGGAAGATGACGACGTCGGGGCCAATTTCTCGAGGCTCTTGAGCAGTCGAATCCGCTCGTCTTCCGTCAGTGAAAAGCTGCCTAGCACTTGCAGTCCGACACATACTCCTAGTGCAGCCGTCAACTCGAACGGCGACACCGTCTTGTCCACATTATCCAGCGTATCCAAGATCACGCCTCGTACCTTGGTCAAATTGGCCGCTGCATCCTGTTGGAACTCGCTGTTCGCCCCGACAGCCTCGCGACTGGCCAGTTGCACGTACGTCCGCAGTACAGGAACACGCTGACGTCCTCCCGACTGGTGCAGGTCGTGAGCAGCTCGAAGGCCATGGCCGCGCACTGCAGCGACGTGGTCTGGCCGCTCAGTTTTTCCCGGAGTCTGGCCGCATACAGCGGCGTGAGTCTGGCCAGCTGCACACACGCGCGGCGCGCGTTGGCCGTGACGGCCGACGTGGCGGCCAGCGCCTCCTGCTCCTGCTGGGCCATGGGCCGGCCGTCGGCCGTGGCGGCCACGACGGCGGCCATGAGCTGCTCGGCCCTGGCCGGGTCGTTGGCCGCCAGCCTGGCCAGCAGCGTGGGGCCCAGCGGCACGGCCAGACAGCGGCGCGCCACGGCGGCCACGCCGAGCGGTTCCGTCCTCGGCCGTCTGCAGCTTGGGGCTGGCCAGCGTGTGCGCCAGGATGGCCGCCACCTGGTCCTGGTAGATCTCGTCGGCCAGGAGCTCGCTGCTCTCCAGCCCGCCGGCCGGGGCCAGCAGCCACTCGGCCAGCACGATAGCCACGCGCCCGGCCGCCTGGCCGGCCTCGAAGCGCCGGGCCGTGGCCCGCGCTGGCCGCCTGCAGCCCGGCCGGCGTCAGCTCGGCGAACACTTGCGCCAGGCGGCGCCACTCGGCCGCGCGCTCCACGCACAGCAGCGTGCGGTCCAGCGCCGTGGCCGCGGGGGGGGGGGGCGACTGCCGACGCGCGGCCTGCAGCCGCGACAGCACGGGCAGGAACGGCCGCAGCAGGCCGCCCTCGGCCGGGCCCACGTGCTGCAGCTCGCCGGCGACCACGAGCGACAGCAGCTCGGCCTGCTCGGCGGCCACCTCCATGGCTTCCATGGCCAGCGTCTCCTCCATTTGGGCGAATGTGCCTGCTATCCGCATCTGCTAAGAACGCTAAGTATGCCATTCTTCTTCCATTCGCTGAGAAGACTGGTAGTTTTGCTTCTGCAGCTGTACAGCAATTATGGAGTCCTTTCAACTCGGCGCCATGGACGCTCCACCCCGGTAGTTCGATTCGAAACTTCAACGTGCGAATCGGCTCGCAACAATGCTTGATATTAGTCATGACTATGACTTCCACCAGTTCGCTAATGAGGTATCTAAAATTGCTTCGATAAACGGTGATCTGACCCCTGAGCTGGTGAATGGACTTCTTGACTATCAGACATGGTCGCTAACGAATCGTGTTCTAATTGCTGATGTCAGTCATCTAACCGAACGTGATGTTCCACAGGCCATTCAGATCCAGGGAACTAACGCTGGATGTCAGGGTACAAACATGATTGTATTGGTTGTGAGTGAGCAGGAACTATCGCTGGATCGCTTAACCGGCGAAGTTTTAGATTTTACCACGGCTTAGTTTTAAATTAAAAAGATATTTTTGTAATTAACCTCTAAAGCCTCGACAAGCTTAGGACATTTCTCAATTACGAATGGATTCTTACGGAGCCAATCGTTATAATTAGAGTTGATGCGACTAATTTGCTTGAGCGTCTTACATTTATAGCTTCCCCAACTCATCATATACGAGTTGTCGTGTAGGAACACGTCCAAAATATGTAGGCACACTTCCCACCAACAGCACTCCCCGAGTCCGCGAAGACTCGTGGAGCTTGTCGGGCAAATCGAACCTGAAGGCCCAGGATCTTGCCCTTACACCGGGCTGGCTGTTTCCACTGTGTACCGTGGTTACTACAGGCCACCGACAAAGCCCAGCACCTCTAGCCACGAGCGACGGCTAGGATGCTCTACACACGCAAATATACCCCGCAGTCCCACAGAAGGATGGGTACCAGCCAGTCACGGCCTGATACTGGGGTGCCGAAGCTCCAGCGGTAAGAGTCGACGGGAGTGCGCTCACGCTCCTCCGGTCACTGGCGACAACTCGCCACACAATCCTAATACACACGGCCACTATCACTGTCTCTTGGCCCTGCCGGGATGAACACTCGCTACACTAGTAGGCGTGCTCACCGACAGACATAATCCTTCCTACCGGGCTTGACACAGACGCTACGTGTACTTACCGATAGCCGGACTTCACCCTTGCGTGGTTGGGAGGAAAAGCTGTTCTGTATTGGTGCCCAATGGGCATTAGTTTCTCATCTAGAGTTTCCTATAGTCTTATACAAATGTCTAATATAAACGCGTCCGTTTTGGATCTTCCCATGTTCGTTGCGATCTTTGGGTGTAACCACCGATGACTCAAAGGTCACGTCGAAGACTCGGACTAGTCGCCGAAGACTCGAACCGTCGCCGAATACTCGGCTAAGTACGGATCTTGACCGGGGGTTTCGGCTTGGAAATAGTGTCATGTCACTCGATGGGTTGACTCTGAGACATCGGAACCAGTGGATATTAGCCAATCAATGGCCAGGGAATCCTTCAACCCATATCCCGGCAACTTGCCACCGTTTGGAACTTCGGCGGCAACCGGCAACTCCGTTCCCAGCTGAGTCTTAACACCACAGAGTTATCATTGCTTAGAAACTTGGAGTGGAGGAATATCTTGATTTCCTCACTAGTATTGAGACTTGGTTGGTTGTGCATCCAGTGACAATAACCAGGATCGGAAGTGAATACTTCTTCGATCGGCGTGTTCTTGTATTTCCCAAAAGTTAGTTCGTTCAGGGTCTTAACTTTTTTTTAAAAATATATTTATTCTGAGATTCAATCGAAATTATCGGCTGTATGCTCTCAGTGGTCGAGCGGTTTTAAACTACCCTAAGATATAAAAGACGTTGTATACGCTCGCAGGTGGTCGAGAGGTTGCGTCGTTAAAATAGGACCTGGCCCGAAAAAAGGATCCAGGATTGTTCTCGTTGCTAAAATACGGTAAGTAAAAAACTGCCGGCGTAATGTTCCAAGTATTACTACTGGCCTCCTTCTTGATGTCGTCCGTTTCGTTGCCCTCGAATTGCGAGGATAAGTCAGTAAATGAAGCCGTCTTTACCCGAGGAATTGTCTTCTGCAAGTTCGTTTCTCCGATGTCGTGAATACAAACTCCTGACCGCATACTTTCGGTTTCCGCTTCATTCACCTTCGTAGCAGCACTACACTTTCGCAAGATCTCCAACCCGTCTTGCATCTCTGTTAAAAGAACATCTTGAGCGGCAAATGCGGCTGTCGACGTGATAACCTCATTTCGCAATTCCGTGATCAAAGTCTCTTGTTGCGAGATGACGTTCTGCAATTCCCTTACAGCAGCTTTCTGACTGTCTTGAGTTTCAGCGTTAATTACGTCTTGCGCTCGAAAAACTCCATCCTTCTTCTCATGCAGTATTTTTACTTCATCACGCAAAGCCGAAATCGTATCCAAAATTTTTACCGTCAGAGTGCTCTTCGTCGCTGCAACTTCAGCTTGCACAATATCGATCCGTTCCCGTTTGAAGACTTCTACAGATAGACAGGTACCATGAATTCTCGTCTCTTCCACTCGCATTCTCTTTATGTCGCCTTGCAAGTCTACCACTTTTGCTTCCAAAATGTCAATGCGTTCAACTGAAATCGGGTCCAGATGAAACTCGTATGTTGCTCTACGTGGTTGCATCAACACTTCGTATTTCATGACTAGTTCCATCCGAAAGGCGTCGCCCTTGATCCTGTGAAGTGTTCTCGGCAACACTTCATCGCTTACTATGCCTTTGTCCAAAAGGGCTCGAAAAAACTTTATGCTCCCATGTAAGGTTAATTATTCTTTGCCTCAATCAAGCGTTCGTTACCTTGCGGACGTATATATTCTGCCGCACTAGCGTCAGGAATCGTACTGGTAAGATTCACATACTCTTTAGCGTCATATAGCTCGTGGATCTACGTCAAGCACGAGTTTGAGCAGCGCTCAGGTGCGCACGGACTGCTACAAGGTGCACGTACTATTGCTTTTTACTGATTGTATCTTCGAGCCAGATTCGTAGCTTGTCACTTTGTAGAGAAAGCGGATAATGATATGTTTTTGTAGATACACCAAACGTTGTGTTGCCCTTAAACTCAACTCGTCGGTATGACACTTCGCACAAAGAAGGCAAATTGTAAGAGTGAATTGAACGCAACTAGAAGTATTTACGCTGCGGCGGCCCAGGAGGAACGCCCTGGGCCTCTTGTCCACTACCCTGTGTCCAACGTAAGACTGGTGGCAATACCAGTTACCGCACAGCGCTTACTCCTTGATCTCAGGCTGCAGGTTGCACCAGTATCCTGAAATATGCCCACACTGCCCCCGAAACATGTAGCGCTGAGTCATCATTCGGACAGCAAACAGCGGATTAGTCATCGGAGGTGGCCGTGCCTTGAAGCCAGTCGAGCTCGGTAATCGCATTATTGTCGACATACTCTTGCACCCTGGCAGGAACATCGGCGTAGATCGTCCGGAGGGGCTCCCACGAGTTCTCAATGTCCTCGAGGCCAACCCACGCGACCTGGACCTCCCACTCGTCCGTGACTGGGTGCTTGCGGTGGCCGACAATGGCTCGGACCCCAAGCACTATTCCTTGGCTTGCCACGTGCTTCTTGAGCTCCGCCGTCACCTCCAGCGATGCGTCGCTGTAGAATTTGAGGCGAGAACCGTGTACCTCGATCTTGCCCTTGGTGATCAGATGCTCAACGACGAAAGCATGCTGACGGGCCTCGACGACGCGGAATGGACCAACCCAACGAACCAAAAGCTTGTTCCCTTGCAAGCGCAAGTCGACCCTCGACCATAATACAAAGTCGCCCACATCGAAGTTGCAGACACTGCTCTTGACGCGCGCCATTTCGTATAAGCGCTTCTTTTCCTTTAGTGTAGCCACTTCCTTACGCATGGCGTGGAGGCTACGCTGCAGTCTCTCGACTTGGGCACTCACATGCTCCGGGTCCACTGGTACCAGTCTTGTGCCCTTGTCCGATGGCACAGTAATCGTGTCCAGTGCTGATGGGGCTGGCATCCTGTGAAGACCTCGATGGGGGCGCGGTTCCAAGTGAAGCAACCGGAGAATGGTTAAGACTCGCTTGGATTAGAGGTAACAGATACAGCCAATTTCTGGTGTCCAGTTGAAATTCCAGTAGCATTGCTCGTAGGACTTGCAGGATGTCCCGGTTAAGGCGCTCAACCGTGCCATTTATCCACGGTGTGTAGACAGGGACGAATGCCTGCTGCGCCTTCAATCTTTCACACAGGCTCGCCATGACCTCCGACTTAAAATGGGAGCCGTTGTCACTCTCCCACGACTCTGGGAGACCAAAACGTTTAAACCAGTCGAGAATGGAGGCCACCACGACCTCGCTGTTAGCCGAATCGGCTGGAATCAATTCACAGAAATGTGTCAGCTCATCCTTGAGCACAAGGACGTACTTAGTGGTGTCGTACGTCTCTCCAAGGAACAAGTAATCCATGTGAAGACGTTCATTACGCTTTGAGACTTCCCGATCTGTGGTCCACGCACGCTGTATGATCTTACCCCCTTTGACATGTTTGCAAAGGAGGCACTCACGGATGAACTTGGTCACCCTCGCCGTCAGCCTTTTAATGTAGAAACGCGTACCTAGCTGCTCGGTCATCATGTGTTCCCCTCGGTGTGCTTGGATTCCACAATGGGCCACAATAAAAAGTCTAAGTAGTAGCGCCTGTGCAGTCGAAGGGATCCACACTTTGCCACTAACAGTGGCGAGGCCATCCTCGACAGTCGCTGTTGGAGGCATCTCCTTCTTGCAACGCGCTTGAACCGCTTTAATTTCAGACATAGTGGGCCACTTGAATGCTTCGTCTTCTAATGGCCGAAGCTGCGAGACTGCGCTCTCGCTACGAGTTGTCACGTGGTGCACCGTGGCGGTGCTTGTCATTGTTGGCTCTGCTGGTGGCTGCCCCCAGCGCGAAACAATATCCGCCCAAAGGTTGTGTTCACCTGCAATATGCTCGATTGTGTAGCGACAACCCGTAATCCGCAGAGCCCAGCGTTGAAGCTTGCCTTTGACGTGCTGTTTGACTTCGCGCCCAGACGCGAAAATCTGGATTAGGTTAGAGTGGTCACAGTAGATGTGAAAACCCTTCGCTCGGTCCAACAGATACTCGAGATCACCGCAAGCCCGAGCAATGGGGTAGCCCTCCTTCTCTACAACAGACCAATTGATCTGCGATTTCATGAATGTTCCAGCGCGACACACCAACATCTCTGGTGTTGGTGTTCAACAGGGGTGTCCACCGACCACTCTCGCACTTGTGTGAGGACCACGGCCCAGCCAGACGCGGATGCGTCCGAAAACAAGCAGACGGTGCGTCACGATCAGGAAAAAACAACTTACTTAAGTTCGAAAGCAGTTTAAGCACCACACAAAACGCCGATTCATCATCATTGGTCCACGTAAGATCCACTCCAGCAAGACGTGACTTACGTCGTCCACGTGCCGCCATCACCTCTTCCAATTTTGCTGTAATGGCGCGACTGTGCGAGCGTAATCCACCATAGATTCGCGGAGCCAGTTAATTGCACACAGGAAATGCTGCAATGCTGCAGCCGTCGGTGGCAGCGGCATGTTTATCAGGGCCTGTAGGCGAGATGGATCGTGCTCGATACCGTCCCCGTCTATCACCTTGCCGCACCAGATAACCTTCTTCGAGAGCAACTCGCATTTCCTCGCGTTCAACTTCAGGTTTCGCTGCCGAAGAATAATGAAAAATGCACGCAGCTTGTCCAAAAACTCAACAGGACTGCGGGCGAACACCAAGATGTCGTCAATCTATACAAGGGCGGCGCTATACAACAGCGGACGAAAACAATCTTGCATCTGCGCTTGGAAATGGAGGGCGGAGTCGGAGGCACCTTGAGGAACACGCGTAGGAGCGAAAACTCCGTCTTCTGTAAGAAAGCTAAACAACTCCTGACTTGCGGGGGCCAATGGCAACTGCCAGAACCCCTCAAACAGGTCGAAGGAGCCAAAACCATACGCATCCTTGACGCTCTGAGTGAAAACCGCCAAATTCGGAGTAGCTGCTGCTAACGGGACGGTAAGTCTGTTGACAGGACGATAGTCCACAGTCATCCGATACTCATCATTCGACTTCCTGACAGGTAATGCAGCACAGGCCCAACGACTGTCATTATTACGCCGCACCAGCCCATTATCCACAAGCTGCTGAACGTACTCGCGCAGAAATTCTCACTGTCGCTCTGGGTACTTGCGCAGTTTGCACCGGAACGGAACAGCACCTGGCACCACTTGCACTTCCAGAGGCTCCACATCCGCAGCGGGATCACTGCCGATATGAAGGCGAAAGACATCAGGAAACTCACGAACCAATCTCCGGAGACCCTCCACATGCGCTTCATCAAAACCATTCGAGACTGCCTTGTCTACCAAATTTTCCATTGCTGCTGCGACATCGGCATCCTCTGCATCAAATCCAAGTTCCTCATCCGGGGGAAGGTCATCCTCTTCGGCTGCACTAATCCCGCCATCGTTTCCTCCACTCGCCAGCTGCTCCAATAGCCGGTCAATGTCGATACCGATCTCCTTGAGCGTGACACGGCCCAAAAGAAACTCATCTTCAGGCCCTTCTAACACGATGACAGGAACACGGGGGAGATGCAGTGGTCCAGCAGCCGTGGTGAGCTTGAGATCAAGTGTCGCGCCCTCTCTGCAGACGAACTCTGCTTCTCCCGTTGCCTTGACCGTGATCGCTTTAGCGAGCGGCGTCGAGGCCACCTCTGCACTCAATTCCTTTAACTCCTCAAGATAGTCTCGGGAAATGATGGTGCGATCTGATCCTGTGTCCGGACAAAGAGGAATCTCCAAAGTGCCGTTCACCAACACCACCTTCTTGGCGATATCTTCCGCGACATGCTTAGCGCGCTCCTTCTTAGAGTTGCGCCTCTCTCGCCACGCAGCAAGCGCGGCCTCCTTCTCAGCCTCGGTAGCCGTAGGACAGTCACGCATTGTGTGACCACCCTTGCACACCCAGCACTCCACCGTCGTTCCCCTTGAAGTCGGCGCACTCGCTGCCGCCTTCGTCTTGGTGGCGGCCCCAGCTGCAGGCTTAGTCAGAGGGGGTTTCGCCGACGTGGTCGTTGATGGCGTCCGCGCCTTCGCCGCAACTCGCGGCTCTTTGGTTTCCTTCTGCATCAGATGGAAATGGTGCTGCATTGTCGCCCGTTCCACAATCAACTTATACAGGAGCACATCGTCTGTGCGGGCATCCCAATGCGTCATCTCGACGAGTCGCTTGACATCTACCTGACACCGCAGGGGCAAGGTTCTTCACCAAAATGCGGCAACGCAGCTTCATCTTCTGGCGGTCTGGCTCTTGGCCTTCCTCACCACACCCCAGCGTTCCGAGGAAACCTTTCTCCTCCACGAGGCGGTCAAAATCGACGAAATACTTGCTGATACGAGCCTCAATGTCCTGCTCCTGCAAGTCCATGTTGAGCCGCTCCTTGAACGCATCCATGACATCTGGTACATGGGGATTCAGGATCGTACCGCACTTCCGCTCGATCTCCGCCAGAATATCAGCATCCGTCACCGCTCCCAAACTCTTTCGGAGGATGAAACGGGCCAAATTATCCCAGACGCGTGTCTCCACCGACGCCTTGATGCTGGCTGACCAGCACATTGGTCTTGTTCTCGTTCGTCACTGCGCAGCGCTCCTCGATCTTCTTCTCGTACTGATCGCGCTCTCGCTTGAACTGAATTAACGCCGCTTAACTCTACGTGTTGAGCCGCGGGGCCCGGATGAACTCGAAAATGGGTTGTGGAGTCGTCATCCCCACGTCGCCGTCACTGTCCACACCGTAGCCAGGCATCGTAGCCAAAGAATTCTTGATGACACTTTGCACACAGAAGGCAAATTGTAAGAGTGAATTGAACGCAACTAGAAGTATTTACGCTGCGGCGGCCCAGGAGGAACGCCCTGGGCCTCTTGTCCACTACCCTGTGTCCAACGTAAGACTGGTGGCAATACCAGTTACCGCACAGCGCTTACTCCTTGATCTCAGGCTGCAGGTTGCACCAGAATCCTGAAATATGCCCACAGTCGGGGTGAGGATGTAGCTGCTAGCTTTTCTTCGTCAGGCATGGCTACCGTATCCATTTGCAGGGCGATTTTATTGTGTGGCTGAAGTGCATGCTGCGATTGTGACCGAATTTCGATCAGTCTCGAAGACAGCATGATGCAAACCAGTTAACAGTCGGATAAGAAAGGAAGGTATCGATACCAACGACCATTTCTAATTAAAGAGCAGAATTGAGGAAACACGCACATCTCGATCGAAGCACACCTCGGATCACCCACTCAACTTTCATGACAATTGCACATGTTTTGTCCGATTAACGAAGAGTGATAAACTTTCAGTCGTCTACAATGCTGGGATATCAACAAAGCGTTACCTCACGCTTGTGGTCTCGGGAAGTAACAAGGATTACAAATCCAAGTCGACGTCCGGAAGAGGCAAAACAATTCATTTTCAAAACTTGAACAGGTTTTGATGAGTTCAATCGACCATTGTGTGTTGATATATGTTAGGGTCAGGTTTCAGGATCAATATAAAAATGCTTCTAAACTTGCTCAACCGTTTGTTTATTATTGATAGCTTGAGCTTCCCGCAAAATGCATTTAATTCAGGCGGAGCGTCGGTGCCTAAAACGTTGAATGTTGATTCACGCTCGGGATACCTGCACGCCATGAAGCTAGGGCAACTTCAATTGACACTAATCAATCGTACCTAACAGAGTAAGTCTCCAAGTAGAGAGACAGTAGTTAACGTATTCTTACAAATAGTGACCGAGTTACTATTTTATACTGCCCCCTCATAATAACACCAAAAAACGAAAACGTGCTTCTATTTGTATCAGAGGGCACTATTTGCTATGTGTCAATTAGATCGATATCGTCTAAAGCGCAGTCGATTTCATTTAGGTTGAATGCTTCATTGCTGACTTGCGGCTCTTCCTGTTCTTCGTTCTTGGACTCCTCCTCTTCCTCCTGCTGTTGCTGGTTCCAAGCTCGCTGGAACTTCCACCCGTACACATCGTGGTTCCAAATGAACCAGGTCTGAGGGTCCCGATGAAAGCCAGCAGCATCAATTGAATTTTGCACTACCAGCTGGGGCGTATCGCGCCAAGCTCGTCTCACCCAGTCACACACAGTCTCCACAGGAGGCGGTCTTGGGTTGCCACCGCGAGTGAAAGTCACTTGATCCGACCTCTCCATGTGTCAATCAAGTCACTCAACTGGTTTTTGAAGACCTTGTAAATACCGATATCTCCCGCGCGGTTAGACCACCAGGAATAACGCACATGGCGATGTCTTTTTGGGCACACTTAGCCTTCATTTTCACCGAAATGTGCGCACGCATGGAATCCCACACAAGGGCCTGTCCTTCTCCAGCTAGTACCGCGGGAAACGCCCTTTCTATCCAATTCATGAGCAGATCCGAGTCTACCCAGGCTTTGGGCTGCTCGGCGACAAGTACGGGATGCACTTGCTTGATGCTGCGATTGCCACGCTTGTTTTTCCAGATCACCAGGGGTGATAACTTGCGTCCAGAAGCTGTCACAGCAAGTACTACGGTCACACGCATCGATGCAAAGCCCGTCGATCGCACCACGACGTGGCGACTACCAGTAACGTCCACCGTCGTGTTTCGAGTGTCTTCAAAAAAGACTGCAGTTTCGTCCATCAGCACCGTCTTTTCGAAGTCAAAGGAGCTAATGCGATTGGTTAAAAATTTCATGTAGCTGACAGCTCGATCGATTAATTTCTCGTCAGACAGGACAGTTAGGTTCGTGTGACGACGTAGCGATAGGTCGTTTCAGCGCATTAACTTCGTCACCCATGCTGGGGACGCAGTAAACTGCGCACCGCTAGTCCCCATGCCTTCAAAGATGTCTCTCGCTTTTTCCGCACTCCACTCCCGCTTGACCTTTTCCTTTTTTAACCGACGGTCGATGATAGCATCGAGAAGAACATCTTCTAAGGTCCCGACAGCGCGGCTCCTCCCGCCACCTTCAACTCTCATGAGGTGAGGTGGAGCTGCCAAGATCTCAGTCTGCTTACGCCACCACTTGCGCACTGTCCCGGGGTCGAGATTAAGGCCTTGTTGACGGAAGTCCGCGACAGCGCGAGTCGGAACGCCTTCACCTTGCGTGTCGATCCAGGTGATCACTTCTTGCTTGGTGCCGTTGCTGATGCTAGAGCGCCTGTTGGGCATAGCAAATGAAAATGAATGGCGCCCGTGGCCTTTTGCACGCCGTCTATCAATTTGAGAAGGGGGCACTATTTAGAATAGGGGCACTAATATTTTGGGTCCATCTCAAATCTATTGGGGGGGCTCTATTTGTAACGGGGCTTATATTAGTAAAAATACGTTATAAGCCACAGCAACTACAGCACAAGCCGCCGATGGCCTCGACGCCGACGCCCACGCGCGCGCGCAAGCGGCCGCGCGACTCGCTGGACGACGAGGACGAGGAGCACGCGCTGGACGCGATGCTGGTGGAGCTGGGCATCCCCGACAGCGGCTCCAAGAAGAAGAAGCAGGCGAAACAGGCGCCGAACGAGGTCATCGAGCTGCTGACGCCGCCGCGAGACACTTCGGCGGCGCGTCCATCCGTGGTGGACTTGACCACGTCACCGGCGTCGCCGAACCCATCTCCCTCCACAACTGGCTACATTGCTACAGTACAGGAAGTTGAAGTGGTCGCACTGGACGACCAGGACGAGGTTTCCTTTTCGTCTTCTCCGTCGGCGTCGCCGCCGCCTTTTGTGTATTCGCCGCCACCGGCAGAATCGGTGGAAGTTGCTGCTGAGAGCTCGTCGTCGCCGGAAATTTTGTCGCCGGACTTGCCGACGAACGTGAGGCGACAGGTTTTTCCGGAGGAGAGGGAGAACGGGCCGACGCGCGCCAGGAGACTGTCTGGCAGGTTGAGAGATTTGCATTCCGAGACCACGAGGAGTGGAGGAGCAGGCAAGAGGAGGAAAGAGCGTGACGCAACTGTGGAAGGAGAGAGTGAAGGGACTAGGACGACGACGTCGCCGGTAAGGTCCAGGATAGGAGCTTCGCCGTCTCGGCCGAGACCTACCAGTGCAGGAAGAAGCAATGGAGCGACAAGTGCTAATGGTGTGATAGCGGTTGTGCAGATGGAGCGGTCGCTGAACACGTCCGCGGCAGGAGACAGCATTCGTGAAGCACTGAAGAACCATGTGTACAATGGCAAACGCGTGCCATTCACAGTGGCGACAGCGCTGAATTGTATTATACCCGGAGTGATACGGTGGGAACGCAAAGAAGCTGGCACCTCCCATTTTTCATGTGCTATATATTACGAAGCAGACGCTTTTCTAAAGATGATGCAGCAGAAGAGCTACAAGGAGTTGGTAGCTACCGTGCGGTACCTTCAAACGCTGGTGCCGAAGCAGCAACAAAAAGCCAAAACATCTCGCCAACTTGAAGACGAGGAAGAGTCCAGCAAGTTTTTCGTCATTGTTGAAGGCATGGATTGCGCTCTTATCGAGCTGAAAAAGCAGCAGAAACAAAAGAAAAAGAGCCCAGCATTAAGTACCTCTCCTAGTCCTTCGATGATTTCTTTCGCGGACTTGCACGAGGTAGCATTTCAGTTGTTCATGGACGTTGGAGCTCATACGAAATTCACATGCGACCTCGAAGCAACAGCAAATTACGTCGCGCTGCTTACTCGTGAGCTGGTGATTGCGTCTTCGCGTGCGACTGTTCTGGAAGAGTTTTTGGAATCCGTGTCTCGGTATAAATCCTTTCGCGTTACCCGATCTGGTGGAACTGCTAGCGCATGTGCCAACGCATGGCTGCGAATGCTTCAAGTCATCCCAGGTGTAAGCGAGGACAAGGCGCAGTGCCTTTTAGACCATTTCCCCACGTTTGACAGTCTAATGCGTGCGTATCGCGATCCGAGATTATCCCTTGAGCAGAAAGAAAACCTTGTTGCTGATAAACTTCACGATGCGCGTATTCAGCGAGCTCTCTCCAAGCGCATTTACGCCGTCTTCTGTGAAGAGAATCCCGATGCCATAATCTAGCTGCGTGGGTATCATTTTAGCAAGACCACAACGTACTCACGAGGAGAAAAGTGTACGTGCACGTCTATTAGTTGTATTGACCAAGTTAGTGTACCTATGCTGATGCAGATTCCACCAAGTTAGCATAAATCCCGTTCAGCTGCAGCAACTCCTGGTGCGTGCCCTGCTCCGCGATCTTACCGCCGCTCACCACACAGATCATGTCCGCGCGACGGATGGTCGACAACCGGTGAGCGATGACGATGGTCGTGCGGCGCTTCAACGCCACCACCTTGTCCAGAGCCTCCTGCACCACCTTCTCGCTCTCCGAGTCCAGCGCGCTCGTGGCCTCGTCCAGCAGCAGAATGTTCGGGTTCTTCAGGATGGCGCGCGCGATGGCGATGCGCTGCTTCTGGCCGCCCGACAACTGCTCGCCCTTCATACCTACCTGCGTGTCGTAGCCGTCTGGGAACTGCGTGATGAAGTCGTGCGCGTTGGCCATCTTCGCGGCCTCCTCGATCTCCTGCTGACTCGGCTGCTCGGCCAGGCCGTACGAGATGTTGTCGGCGATAGTGCCGATGAAGAGCGTGGGCTCCTGTCCGACAAGGCCGATCTGACTACGCAGCCAATTCAAGTTCAGGTCCTTGAGGTTGTGTCCATCCAGCAAGACGTCACCGACAACAGGGTCGTAGAAGCGCTCGATCAGTGAGATGATGGTACTCTTACCACCCCCACTCGGACCGCAGAACGCAACGGTCTGGCCAGCCTCAATGGTGAGGTTGTAATGTTTCAGCACATTGATCTCTGGTCGAGTCGGGTACCGGAACGAGATGTCCTTGAACTCGAGCCGCCCCTCAATCTGAGCTGGACGAAGCCCATCGGTGCTAAATGAGTCAATCGGGGCAACGCGGTCGCGGATTGCAAAAATGGTCGAGCCAGCCTTGAATGCCTTCGGTGCGTCACCCAAGAAGGTCGAGGCGCTGCTGACAATTTGAATGGACATCGTAATTGCCATCAGAGTCCGCATCATCTCCGTGAAACCAATGGTGCCGTCATTGACTTTCTTGGCACCGAACCAGAAGATGAGTGCATAGGTGGCGATCATGATGAAGGAGCTAAAACCGAGTGACAGGCCGTTCACCTGAGCTTCCTTGCTTCCCTTACGAAGCGGCTCAGCGAGTAAGTCATCAAAAACTTCAACCGATTTCTGCTCGATGCCAAGAGCGGCAACCGTGCGGATGTTACTGAGAACCTCCGACGCATGCGCTCCAGGAATTGCGAGGTCATCGGAAATCAAGCCACCGCTTTCCATTTGCTTCATACGTGCAACATGTCCGAAAAGCAGGAACGGAATCAAGGCCACCATGATAAGCGACAGCAGCCAGCTACCAAAGCCGAAGGAAATAACCAAGGCCGCAACCAAAGTAAAAACAGCCTGGAAAGCACGAGACTGGGATTCACCAGACAGCAGGGATACCTTGGTAGCGTTTGTGGCGAGGTCAGCCGTCAAGGCACCCGTGGCGTTTTCCTTCTCATCAAAGAAGCCCACGTTTTGGCGGCACAGACCCTTAAAGTTGGTGTTACGAAGTCGAGTGGTAATCTTCTCCTCCATGAATTTGAAGCAGTAGACCTGCATGAATGTAAAGATGGCGACCACGGCCGCACCAACGAGATAAAGAATGCCGTACAGCTCCACATCATTGTACAGTGTGGTAAGGTGCGAGCTATCTCCAGAACTTTGGTACTGTCCATACTGCTCCGTCATGGACGTGATCATACCTGTGATCAGCAAAGCTGACGCAGGCATTGCAATTCCTGCCACACATGTGCCGATAAGACCAATGATGAAGTAGTTCACTTCGAGTCGGTTGAGCCTCAGCATGTCCATCAGTCCAAACGGCTTTTTGTCCAAGAAATTCTTCTCCACTGCGCTTTCAGAGATATCCGTCCTGGCTGATACTCCAGAAATTGCACGCGACAGCTTCGTACCAGCCAGCTCATTTTCTGCCTCACGTCTCTTGGCCTCCTGCTGCTCTTCCTGGGAGCGCAGCTCCTGAATGCGGTACATGTTGTGGTAAATACCATGCTCAATCTCCAGCAACTCCTCGTGCGTGCCGCTCTCCACGATGTGACCCTCGTTCAAAACAACAATCTTGTCAGCGTGACGAATCGTGCTCAGACGGTGGGCAATCACCAGCGTCGTCATGCTCGTCGTCGCCATCAAGTTGTTCAAGGCAGCCTGCACGATCTTCTCACTCTCGTTGTCCAGCGCACTCGTGGCCTCATCCAACACCAGAATGTTCGGCTTGCGCACGATGGCACGTGCAATGGCGACGCGCTGCTTTTGGCCTCCAGACAACGACACACCCTTCTCGCCCACCAGCGTGTCGTAGTTCTCCGGCAGCGACATGATGAAGTTGTGTGCGTTCGACAGCTTGCACGCCTCGATAGCCTCCTCACGCGTCACGTTGTCGCCGCCCATGGCGATGTTCTCGAAGATCGTCGTGGCGAACAGCACGGGCTCCTGCGACACCATGCCGATCTGCGAGCGCAACCACTTCACGTTCAGCGTCTTGACGTCACGGCCATCGAGGTAAATGGTGCCGCTGGTCGGGTCGTAGAACCGCTCGATCAGAGCAATCAGCGTGCTTTTGCCGCCGCCACTCGCACCAGCGAACGCCACGGTCTGGCCGGGCTCGATGGTCACGTTGTAGTCGCGCAGGATCTGAGCTTCGGGTCGGCTCGGGTAGGTGAAGTTGACGTTGACAGCCTCGATGCGTCCCTCACAAGTGTCAGGGATGATGCCTTCGTCCTCCTTCTCGGCGTCGATGGCGCTGGCGGTATCGAGGATAGCGAATAGTTCCTCAGCAGCGCCGGCAGCTTTGGATACAGCGGTAACATTAGGTGAAATTTGAGCTAGTGAAGCAGTACCCATGAGTACGCCGAAGAATGCAGCAAAGACATCGCCAGGTGTTGTGTTACCCTTTGAAGCTTTCCAGCCACCGTACCAGAGTCCAATTGAATACATCACCCAAATACTAGCCAAGAACATGGCAAACACAGCGGAAGACATCTTGTGCAGCGCGATATTCTCCTTCTCGGCCTCAAACACTTTCTTTTCAAATTTGCTAATTGCTTTGTGCTCTCCATTGAGCGACGCGACGGTGCGGATCGATCCCAGCGTCTCCTCCGCGACCGAGCCGGCCTCAGCATAGACCTTCTGAGCCCAGTCGGACTTGATCCGCATTGTCTTGATCAACCAGCTGAGCGAGATGGTCATGACAGGCATAACACATGCCATTACCAGTGTGATGTCCCAACCGCGCGCAAAACCAACGATGAAACCCACAACGAATTGTATCGTGAAGCGGAAGGAGTCCCCGAGCTTCTGTCCCATGCCGTCCTTGATTCTCACGGTGTCGCCCGTCAACCGACTAGACAGTTGCAGAGCGTCATTGGAATCGTACCAGCTGATGTCCATGTAGAGCATGTGCTTGAGCGCTTCACTGCGCAGCGCCTTCATCTGCCTCTCTGCACTGTAGTAGAATGCTACGTACGAAATGTAGTCCGTGAAAAACATGAAGATGGCAATGTACAAATAGTCGAGTGCTGCGCTGTTCACAGTGTCCATATCCACGGGCGTCGTAGTAAAGCCCGTCAGCACGTTACCGAACACGATGGCCATGAGCGGGAACAGTGCACCATTGGCTCCCGTCGCAGCGATACCAACTCCGAGCAAGAGTTTGTCGAAAGGTGTCGCGTAGCGATACAGGTTGGCAAACTTGAAGGAAGTGGGTCCATCATGCACGATTTCGTCTCGCAGATTGGGCTCCTTGGGGTTGGAGCTGCTGGACTCGCTGCTGGTGCCCTCCTTCTTGGTGGTCGACGCCTTGACTGGTTCGCCGACGTCCAACGCTGTAGCTCGAGAGGTTTCTACCTTCTGGTAGGAGAACTCGTCGCTTGGCGCCAAGTCGGACTTGTCCAGACTCGGCATTTTGCAGACTCGAGCAGCGACTGGAGAGCAGTGGATTTACAATCGACGAAGTCTCAGTGGGTCCGTTTAGCGCTTGAGCTGGAGCCGGCGACTTGAAAAATGAACAACAGGATGCGTGGTTTGACCGACAGAGCTGGTGGCACATCAAACCTGCTGAACTCGGTAAGCGTTTAGGGAGGGGCTTTGTATTCATAAACATTCTGGATACGTTTTTTCTTTCGTGGCAATCATCGACCCGCATCAACACCGCTCCACGGTACGGCTCGAGGTGCTGGAGGACGCTTCTTTTAGCGAGAAGAGCGCGGTGAGAAGGCTCTTGACGGCGCGCCGCGACGGAAGAGTTTGAGGTGGCTTGGGAGTGCCTTTATCCCGATCGATTGTGAGCCAGCTGGTCGTCAACAAAGTGGAAAATAATCCTTAAGCCAGCAGACTTGAGGCGATGCCTTTTAACCTACAGCATACTCGCGGTGGGTAATTGAACAACACACTCTCACGTTATCGCTGAGCGCGGTGCCATTGCTCGAGTCGGTCCGTGCCCTTTGTATGCTTTAAAATTGCCGGCGTCGGCCGCTAGTGCTCGCCATTTTGGAAATTCGATTGCGATCGCGCGGTACTGTGCCTTCGTTGATTGGCTGGTGCTTTTTTTTCGAGCACTGCACGCCTTACAATTTGCAGGGGTGAGCTCGAGATTTATAGAACCTGGATGCTGCGCGTGCAATCGCGATTGCAGCGCAACCACCATCCCGGGATATATTGTGATCTGACGCTTGGACGCTGCAACTAACTTGCATGTCACCTGCGTCGAAGCTGCCAAGGGCGACAGTCACCACCACTGCAGCTCGACAGGCACGTTCTGGTGATGCAGACCACTCGTTCGTCGCTAAAATCTATTGCGGACATTTGCACGTATCGTCATCTTCCGGGGCTTGTCGTGTGGGCAAGTGACACGTGGAGTCGAGGTGGCGGCGCTCCCGCAGTCTATACGCGCCCCGCACGTCCAGTTGTGCGCGGAATGTGTGCGGTACACCAATCCTTGACTTGGTTTCAGTAGGCGGCGGGGATCCTTCAAGAGCGACCGTTGATTACACTGGCCCACGATGACGCCAGGACGGTACGTCTGATTATCCCGGCTCAAGTTGACACCCGCACGGTACTTCCGAGGCAACTTTCGCCTAAATCGCTACTATAACTGCATCCAGCAGCCTTCAGACCCAGCCGCCACCAGCCTCAACGCGCCAGCGATTTCCCATGACGAGATGGCTTACGCGATTGGCCGTGTCCAAATGATTGCCGCCCGCCCTTTCTACGCTCAAAGAGGGTGCGACTGGCGTCCGCCGCGCTTTCCGTCTTCCCCGGGCTTAGAGAAGCGCTCGTCGGCGATGCAAACCCAGCAGGTCCCTCACCCAGACACACACTACGTGTCCGCCACCTCGGTCTCCATCTGTCGCCCTCAGCGCGCTCACAAACTCGCCAACCTGCGCTCCGTCATAGCATGCAGGAATGCAAGTCGTCCCACTCGGTCGCCATCACCCATCCCCCCGGAATGATGGTCGTTGCAGTGACCTGTCACCGCACCGCTCATTGCGCAATTTGCCTCGTCCCCCGCAAGTCGCCATGGCCAAGTCCGAGCCGGACGCAGCCACCTACGCGCGCGCCGAGACGCCGCGCGCGACCCCCAAGAAGGCCGGCGCCACCAGCAGCGAGTCCGGCAGCGCCGACGCCAAGGAGCCGAGTCTGCGCCGCCAGATCGTGCACGGCGGGCCCACCAGCTTCAAGTTCACGCACCTCTACCGCTTCGCCACGCCGCTGGACAAGCTGCTGCTGGCGGTGGGCGTGCTCACGGCGGGCGCCAACGGCGCGCTGTTCCCGCTCATGGCCATCGTGTTCGGCAACGTGCTCACGGGCTTCACCAGCATCCCCGTGGACATGGACACGGTGAACCGCGCGGCGCTCGACTTCTTCATCATCGCCGTGGCCATGTTCTTCACGGACTACCTGTCCTACGTCATGTTCTACTACACCGCAGAGAGGCAGATGAAGGCGCTGCGCAGCGAGGCGCTCAAGCACATGCTGTACCTGGACATCAGCTGGTACGACGAGAACGACGCGCTGCAGCTTTCCAGTCGATTGACGGGCGACACCGTCAAGATCAAGGACGGCATGGGCCAGAAGCTCGGAGACTCCTTCCGCTTCACTATCCAGTTCGTCGTGGGCTTCGTCATCGGCTTCGTGCGCGGCTGGGACATCACGCTCGTCATGGCCTGCGTCATGCCCTTCATGACCATCTCGCTGGGCTGGCTCATCAAGACGCTGCGGATCAAGTCCGACTGGGCCCAGAAGGTGTACGCTGAGGCGGGCTCCGTGGCGGAGGAGACGCTGGGCTCGATCCGTACTGTGGCATCGCTCAACGGAGAGCAAAAAGCCATCCAGAAGTTTGAGAAGAAGGTGTTCGAGGCCGAGAAGGAGAACATCGCGCTACACAAGATGACGTCGGTGGTGTTCTCCATGTTCCTAGGAAGCGTGTGGATTATGTATTCCATAGGTCTCTGGTACGGTGGCTGGAAAGCTTCAAAAGGCCACACGACGCCCGGCGATGTCTTTGCTGCTTTCTTCGGTGTCATGATGGGGACAGGATCACTGGCACAGATTTCACCTAATGTAACTGCTGTATCCAAGGCTGCCGGCGCTGCCGAGGAACTATTCGCTATCCTCGATACCGCCAGCGCCATCGACGCCGAGAAGGAGGACGAAGGCATCATCCCTGACACTTGTGAGGGACGCATCGAGGCTGTCAACGTCAACTTCACCTACCCGAGCCGACCCGAAGCTCAGATCCTGCGCGACTACAACGTGACCATCGAGCCCGGCCAGACCGTGGCGTTCGCTGGTGCGAGTGGCGGCGGCAAAAGCACGCTGATTGCTCTGATCGAGCGGTTCTACGACCCGACCAGCGGCACCATTTACCTCGATGGCCGTGACGTCAAGACGCTGAACGTGAAGTGGTTGCGCTCGCAGATCGGCATGGTGTCGCAGGAGCCCGTGCTGTTCGCCACGACGATCTTCGAGAACATCGCCATGGGCGGCGACAACGTGACGCGTGAGGAGGCTATCGAGGCGTGCAAGCTGTCGAACGCACACAACTTCATCATGTCGCTGCCGGAGAACTACGACACGCTGGTGGGCGAGAAGGGTGTGTCGTTGTCTGGAGGCCAAAAGCAGCGCGTCGCCATTGCACGTGCCATCGTGCGCAAGCCGAACATTCTGGTGTTGGATGAGGCCACGAGTGCGCTGGACAACGAGAGTGAGAAGATCGTGCAGGCTGCCTTGAACAACTTGATGGCGACGACGAGCATGACGACGCTGGTGATTGCCCACCGTCTGAGCACGATTCGTCACGCTGACAAGATTGTTGTTTTGAACGAGGGTCACATCGTGGAGAGCGGCACACACGAGGAGTTGCTGGAGATTGAGCATGGTATTTACCACAACATGTACCGCATTCAGGAGCTTCGTTCACAAGAAGAGAAGGACGAAGCCGAGAGACGCGAAGCGGAGAGTGGATCGTTTTACACTAAACTTGCACGTTCGACAAGTGGAGTATCGGCCAGGACGGATATCTCTGAAAGTGCAGTGGAGAAGAATTTCTTGGACAAACAGCCATTTAGCCTCATGGACATTGCGCGTTTGTGCAAACCTGAGATGAACTACTTTATTATCGGAATGATTGGTGCGTGTGTTGGAGGCATTGCCATGCCAGCCTCTGCATTGTTGATCACAGGCATGATCACATCAATGACTGAGAAATACGGACTCTATCAAAACACTGGTGACAGGTCTTATCTCAGTGAGCTGTACGACAAGGTGGAACTTTACGGCATCCTCTACCTTGTTGGTGCCGCTGTGATCGCGATCTTCATGTACATGCAGACGTACTGCTTCAAATTTATCGAGGAGAAGACTACAACGCGTCTTCGTAACACCAACTTTGAGGGTCTTTGCCGTCAGAACGTCGGGTTCTTCGATGAGAAGGAGAACGCAACTGGTGCTCTGACAGCCGATCTCGCCACGAATGCCACCAAGGTCGCGCTGCTGTCTGGTGACTCGCAAGCCCGTGTGTTCCAAGCCATTTTCACATTGGCCGCAGCGCTGGTTATCTCGTTTGGATTCGGCAGCTGGCTGTTGTCACTTATCATGTTGGCTATCATGCCGTTCTTGCTGTTCGGACACGTTGCCCGCATGAAGCAGATGCAAGGTGGAGGTTTGATCTCTGATGACCTCGCAATTCCCGGAGCCCATGCATCGGAGGTTCTCAGCAACATTCGCACTGTTGCTGCTCTGGGCATTGAAAAGAGATCCGCAAAAGTGTTTGACGATCTGCTGGAAGAACCTCTCCAGAAGGGCAGCAAGGAAGCTCAAATCAACGGTGTGTCGCTCGGTTTCAGCTCGTTCATTATGATGGCCACATACGCTTTAATCTTCTGGTTTGGCGCCAAGAAGGTGAACGACGGCACCATTGGTTTCACCGAGATGATGCGAACTTTGATGGCCATCATGATGTCCATTCAGATTGTCAGTGGTGCTTCGACCTTTATGGCCGATGCACCAAAGGCATTCAAGGCTGGCTCAACCATCTTTGCAATCCGCGACCGTGTGACTCCGATCGACTCGTTCAGCCCCGATGGCCTTCGCCTAGACAAGGTTGAGGGTCGACTCGAGTTCAAGGACATCTCGTTCCGGTACCCGACACGTCCAGAGATTAATGTGCTGAAGCACTACAACCTGACCGTCGAAGCCGGACAAACCGTAGCATTCTGTGGACCTAGCGGTGGTGGCAAGAGTACCATCATCTCGCTGATCGAGCGCTTCTACGACCCTGTTGTCGGTGAGGTGTGCCTCGACGGCTACAACATCAAGGACCTGAACTTGAATTGGCTGCGTGGTCAGATCGGCCTTGTCGGACAGGAGCCCACGCTCTTCATCGGCACCATCGCCGACAACATCTCGTACGGCCTGGCCGAGCAGCCGAGTCAGCAGGAGATCGAGGAGGCCGCGAAGATGGCCAACGCGCACGACTTCATCACGCAGTTCCCAGACGGCTACGACACGCAGGTAGGTATGAAGGGCGAGCAGTTGTCGGGCGGCCAGAAGCAGCGCATCGCCATCGCGCGCGCCATCCTGAAGAACCCGAACATTCTGCTGCTGGACGAGGCCACGAGCGCGCTGGACTCGGAGAGCGAGAAGGTGGTGCAGGAGGCTCTGGACAAGGTGGTGGCGTTGAAGCGCCGCACGACCATCGTCATCGCTCACCGGTTGTCGACGATCCGCCGCGCCGACAAGATCTGCGTGGTGAGCGGCGGCAAGATCGCGGAGCAGGGCACGCACCAGGAGCTGCTGCAACTGAACGGCATCTACGCCGGTCTAGTAGAATCCGCATCAGTGTAGACTTCCAGCAGCTCGACGGCCATCAATCAATACACTAGTGAGCACCGCCGGAACACGGCATTGCGCAATCTTCCCGGCCGCAGCATGAGCTCCCCCCGCCGCGCGCTGCGCGTGGTGTCCTTGCTGCCGTCCGCGACCGAGAACGTGTGCGAGCTGCTCTCGTTCTGTCGCGCGCGCGCCTCCGGGCCGCTGCCGGAGCTCGTGGGCCGCTCGCACGAGTGCGACTTCCCCCAGGACGCTGTGCGGCTGCCGGCGCTCACGGCGGCGCGCACGGCCTTCACCAGCTCGGCCGACACGCACAACCAGGTGCGCGAGGCGCTGGCCAGCGCTGCCTCGCTCTACCGCCTGCACACCGACCGGCTGGCCGCGCTGCGGCCAGACGTCATCCTGACGCAGAGCTCGTGCAAGGTGTGCTCCATCGACCTGGCCAGCGTGCAGGCCGCGGTGGGCCACGACGAGGCCGAGACGCAAGTTGACGGCCTGAAGAGTGAGCAACACTTGACGCAGATCGTGACGTGCAACCCGACAAGTCTCAAGGACGCGGTGGTGACCCAGTTCCGCCAGCTCGGCGAAGCTCTCGGCGTGCCGGAGCTCGCGGATGAGATGGCCAACGAGCACTTGAAAGAGCTCAAGCAGCTGGAACAACAGGCAGCGTTGTTCGTGGAGACTCGCGGGAGGAAGCCGAAGGTGCTCATGGTGGAGTGGCTGGAGCCGCTGTTCCTGGGCACCAAGGGCTGGATGCGAGAGATCGTGGAGGCTGCGGGCGGTCAAGTGGTGGAGAGTCTGGATGCGGACACTGCGGTGGACGTGGTGGTGGTGGCGCTCTGTGGCCTCACGCTGGACAAGACGGAGCGCGAGCTGCTCGAAGGACGAGTGGGGGGCTGGTGGAAGACGTTGCTGGACCGGCCGAGCGCTGGTGCGGCTCCAGCCGTGTTCATCGTGGACGGCACGTCGATGTTCACGCGGCCAACGAGACGGCTGCTTGTGGCGCTCGAATGGCTCGTGCACGCGCTGCACGAACCTGAGAGTGACTGGATGCAGAGCTCGACGTTCCCGTACAAATCTTTCGACACATCACTGGTTGCTAGTGATTCTAACGACAAGAACATGTCAGCGGAGATGCTGGAGATTGAGGAATTGCATCGTGCAGCGTGCGCGAACAAGCAGGCCATGTACACGGACCCAGCCACGGGGTATTCCGTGATGACTGCTTATATTCTGAAGGAACGGCAGGTTTGCTGTGGCAATGGTTGCCGCCACTGTCCTTACGGTCACGCGAACGTCAAGGACCCGTCCCGGCGAAAGAATACACTCGCTGGATGCGTTTTCCTACAGCCACGCCGTCGCTCTCGTGGATTCGCGAAGGACGCTCCAGGCGGCCAACTGCTCTGGCCCGAGGACGCGGTTTCCGAGGGACCGAACGATCTTGTGGTGGTGTTTTGGAGTGGCGGCAAGGACTCCTTCCTCGCCTTGAGCACACTTTACGAGTCGTATGCTGCCGAGAAGAAACCTATGCCACGTGTTGTGCTTCTCACGACAGTCGACCCGAAGACGAATGTAGTGCCTATCCAGAACATCGCGTCGCAGACTATTGCTGCTCAGGCCGAAGCGCTGGAACTTCCGTTGTGTCTGGTGGCCGTTGGGCTTGGTGACGCTTACACGTCCTCTCTGCACAGTGCTCTGAAGGACATTCCTGGGCACTTGGCACGAGCGAAGAAGAGCAAGAAGGCGCAAATGCAGAATGACGAGACTCCAGTCATCTCTTCCCTCGTGTTCGGCGACCTCCACTTGGAAGACATTCGTGCCTGGCGCGAACAGACTTTCGGACAGGACTACGAGCTGCTCTTCCCAGTCTGGAAGAAGGATTACGAGTCCGAGCTTCTGCCTACGCTCGTGCGCTTGTGCTCGAAGACTGGCGCCAAGATCTACTTCTCCAATGTCGACGAGGACCAGCTTGGCGGAGCGGACTGGCAAGTTGGCCAAGAGTACGACTGGAAACTGGTCGAGGAGCGGAACAAGGCTGCTGCTGAGGGTGCGAAAAAAGTCGATCTCATGGGGGAATGCGGCGAGTTCCACACGTGCGTCAAGTTCCCAGGCATGGACTAAGGAAGGAAGAAGGGAGAAACACAAAGGCAAATCTAAAACTACGTTGATACGATCGATGCAGGAGCATTAAAGCTTTCGGGACGCAGATTAAAATGTTAACATACGCTTCTCGTGACATGTTGTCAGTGACGGCATTTGAGTCTACTGTTTGCCTGCCAAGCAGTTGTACTCGAACAAACAATGGTGCGGTAATGATTGTAAGACGCCTGATTATTCGACGCAGTGGTCATGCACTCGGCGCGATTGCATGCAGTGGTCATAGACAACACCAGCTTGATTATTCGACGCTTCGCGTGTTCGTGGGGCGTCCGCCGCCATAGCTGCACTTCAGTCTGGAAGTTGCCACGTACTGCACTAGCACCGGCACCTGCGTATCTTCGGGTTTCGTGGCGATGCCAGCGTTAGACAAGTCCAAGTTGGCATTCAGCGATGAGGCTGCTTATCAGCGCGTGGAAACCCCACGCTCCACGGCAGTTGATGTCGGCGACCCCGTGAAGTTTTCAGCAGGCAATCGAGAAGGCACGAACAGCGAGTCCGGCAGCTCGAACTCGAAGGAGCCCAACCTACGTGATGAAATGGTGCACGATAGAACGAGTTCCTTGAAGATATCGCACCTGTACCGCTACGCGACGAAGTTGGACTACGTGCTGCTCACCATTGGCACCATCACGACAGGGATTAACGGCGCGGCGTTCCCGCTCATGGCTATCGTCTTCGGCGATGTGCTCGGGGGATTCGCTACGACACCCGTGGATCTTGATGCTGTTAACCGCGCGGCACTCAACTATCTGTATATCGCAATCGTGCTGTTCATTACAGACTACCTTGCGTACGTGACGTTCTACTACAGTGCGGAGAGGCAGATGAAAGTGCTGAGAAGTGAAGCGCTCAAGCACATGCTCTACATGGACATCGCCTGGTACGATTCGAATGACGCTCTGCAACTGTCTAGTCGGTTGACGGGCGACACCGTGAGAATCAAGGACGGCATGGGCCACAAACTTGGAGACTCCTTTCGGTACACGATCCAGTTTTTCGTGGGCTTTATCATCGGCTTTTCGCGTGGGTGGGATATCACACTGGTGATGGCGTGTGTCATGCCAGTGATGGCGATTTCGCTTAGCTGGTCAATCAAGACGTGGACTATCATGGCTGAATTCGCGCAAAAGGTTTACGCTCAAGCTGGATCGATTGCAGAGGAGACGCTGGGATCTATTCGCACGGTGGCATCGCTCAATGGTGAGCACAAGGCTATTCAAAAGTTTGAGAGCAAAGTGCTTGAAGCGGAAACTAAAAACATTCAGCTGAACAAAGTGACGGCTTTCGTGTTCTCGGTGTTCATGGCTAGCATGTGGGTTATGTACTCCATTGGTCTCTGGTACGGTGGCTGGAAGGCTTCAAAAGGCCACTCGTCACCTGGAGACGTGTTTGCTGCTTTCTTCGGTGTGCTGATGGGAACTGGTTCACTTGGGCAAATCTCACCAAATATTGCAGCCGTGTCGAAGGCTGTCGGTGCTGCCGAGGAGCTCTTTGCTATCCTCGATACGGCCAGCGCGATCAATGCTGAAAAGGAGGACGAAGGTATCATCCCTGCCACGTGCGAGGGACGCATCGAGGCTGTCAACGTCAACTTCACCTACCCGAGCCGACCCGAAGCTCAGATCCTGCGCGACTACAACGTGACCATCGAGCCCGGCCAGACCGTGGCGTTCGCTGGTGCGAGTGGCGGCGGCAAAAGCACGCTGATTGCTCTGATCGAGCGGTTCTACGACCCGACCAGCGGCACCATTTACCTCGATGGCCGTGACGTCAAGACGCTGAACGTGAAGTGGTTGCGCTCGCAGATCGGCATGGTGTCGCAGGAGCCCGTGCTGTTCGCCACGACGATCTTCGAGAACATCGCCATGGGCGGCGACAACGTGACGCGTGAGGAGGCTATCGAGGCGTGCAAGCTGTCGAACGCACACAACTTCATCATGTCGCTGCCGGAGAACTACGACACGCTGGTGGGCGAGAAGGGTGTGTCGTTGTCTGGAGGCCAAAAGCAGCGCGTCGCCATTGCACGTGCCATCGTGCGCAAGCCGAACATTCTGGTGTTGGATGAGGCCACGAGTGCGCTGGACAACGAGAGTGAGAAGATCGTGCAGGCTGCCTTGAACAACTTGATGGCGACGACGAGCATGACGACGCTGGTGATTGCCCACCGTCTGAGCACGATCCGTCACGCTGACAAGATTGTTGTTTTGAATGAGGGCCACGTTGTGGAGAGTGGCACGCACGAGGAGTTGCTGGAGGTTGAGCATGGTATTTACCACAACATGTACCGCATTCAGGAGTTACGTACCCAGGACGAGAAAGAGGAGGCCGAGAGGCGTGAGGCACAAAACGATCTGGCTAGCACGAAGCTGACACGTGCGATGAGTGGAGTGTCGGCGAAGACTGATATCTCGGAAAGCGCCGTGGAGCAGAACTGCTTGGACAAGAAGCCGTTTGGCCTGATGGATATGCTTAAGCTTAACCTATTGGAGACCACCTACTTCATTCTTGGTGTTATAGGATCTTGTCTAGGAGGCGTCTCGGTGCCAGCATCGGCCTTGCTGATCACGGGTATGATCACTTCCATGACCAAGCAGTATGGATTGTACCAGAGCACTGGAGATCGCTCCCATCTGACGACGCTGTACAATGATGTGGAGTTGTATGGCATCCTTTACCTGGTCGGTGCGGTAGTAATTGCAATCTTTACTTACATTCAAATGTACTGCTTCAAGTACGTGGAGGAGAAAATCACCACACACCTGCGCACTACTAATTTCAAAGGTTTGTGTCGCCAGAATGTGGGTTTCTTCGATGAGAAGGAGAATGCCACGGGTGCCTTGACGGCTGACATCGCGACAAATGCGACAAAGGTTTCATTTTTGGCTGGTGAATCACAGTCCGCTGCCTTCCAGTCGGCTTTTACTTTGATAGCTGCTCTCGTGATCTCGTTTGGATTTGGAAGCTGGCTCTTGTCGCTTATCATGCTCGCACTTATTCCGTTCCTACTGTTTGGAGAAGTGGCGCGCATGAAAGAAATGGAAGGGGCTGGTTTAATCTCTGATGACCTTGCTGTCCCAGGTGCTCACGCGTCCGAGGTCCTCAGCAACATTCGCACTGTTGTAGCTCTGGGAATTGAGAAGAAGTCTGCGGATGTTTTCGATGAGCTGCTAAAAGAACCACTTCGTAAGGGACGAAAGGAAGCTCAGGTAAACGGCCTGTCGTTGGGTTTCAGTTCCTTCATCGTGATGGCCACCAATGCGCTGATTTTCTGGTTTGGCGCCAAGAAGGTCAACGACGGCACCGTTGGTTTCACTGAAATGATGCGGACTTTGATGGCAATTACCACGTCGATGCAGACTGTCAGCATGGCATCTAGGTTCTTGAGCGATGCACCAAAGGCATTCAAGGCTGGCTCAACCATCTTTGCAATCCGCGACCGTGTGACTCCGATCGACTCGTTCAGCCCCGATGGCCTTCGCCTAGACAAGGTTGAGGGTCGACTCGAGTTCAAGGACATCTCGTTCCGGTACCCGACTAGACCAGAGATCAATGTGCTGAAGCATTACAATCTCACTATCGAGGTTGGTCAGACTGTTGCATTCTGCGGACCAAGTGGTGGTGGCAAGAGTACTATCATCTCGTTGATCGAGCGCTTCTACGACCCTGTTGCTGGCGAAGTCTTGCTGGATGGACACAACCTCAAGGACCTCAACCTAGCCTGGCTGCGTAGTCAGATCGGCCTTGTGGGACAGGAGCCCACGCTCTTCATCGGCACCATCGCCGACAACATCTCGTACGGCCTGGCCGAGCAGCCGAGTCAGCAGGAGATCGAGGAGGCCGCGAAGATGGCCAACGCACACGACTTCATCACGCAGTTCCCAGACGGCTACGACACGCAGGTGGGCATGAAGGGCGAGCAGTTGTCGGGCGGCCAGAAGCAGCGCATCGCCATCGCGCGCGCCATCCTGAAGAACCCGAACATTCTGCTGCTGGACGAGGCCACGAGCGCGCTGGACTCGGAGAGCGAGAAGGTGGTGCAGGAGGCTCTGGACAAGGTGGTGGCGTTGAAGCGCCGCACGACCATCGTCATCGCTCACCGGTTGTCGACGATCCGCAAGGCGGACAAGATCTGCGTGGTGAGCGGCGGCAAGATCGCGGAGCAGGGCACGCACCAGGAGCTGCTGCAACTGAACGGCATTTATGCCAACTTGGTGGAGTCGGCCTCGACGTAAAGCCGTTACTTACCTGATATGCATGAATGGAATGCGCTTGCTGCTTTATGTTTTGGAAGTCGTGGTCTGTTGTCTTCAGTAAACTCGCGAGAAGAAAAATCCTCGCACAGTTCCGCCGACGGCAACATGGGTAATCAACGCAAAAATATGATTACCCAGATGCCGATTTGCATTCACTCGATGGCAAATCGCCCGCAACTTGCGGCCCGCAGCCACTGCACGGCTGCCTTCGCCTTCGCCCTCGCGCTCTACCTATTACTGTAGGTATAACTGAGAGCGGTGTACAGTAATACGGCTGGCGCAGTGCTCTCTTGCAGTGGCCGTTCCGTTCAGCGGTGGAAACCCGGCGGTTCCACTCTCTGTCAAAAGCGGTGTCCACTCATACGCGCTCGAACAGCGTGCTTAGTGATCACCCCTACGCGATCACCAGAACCGTTGTTTCCGCTATGGCTCGACCACAGCCTCCAGGCTCGCTGCGCTTTCCTCCACCTCCCCCCACTCTCTCCACCTCCTTCGCGACTAACGAAATCGCAGCGCGCAAGTAGCGAAAAAAAGCTGGCCCCGTCGCCCTTTCTACGCCCGACCAACACTCCTCGGTATCCGCTGGTCACGTTTGACGCGTCATTCGCCTTTTTGCGCCGTCGAGCGCAAGTGGCAAAGATGTCGCCCCGCCCCGCGTCCCCCGCGTACGTGGCGCTGCAGACACCGCGCAACTCCAAGTCGCTCGCCGAAAGCGCGAGCCGAAGCTCCGCGTCCCTTGCACCGCGCTCGCCACCTACGAAATGTGTCGAGGACAAGTCGCTGCCCTTCCTGGCACTCTACCGCTTCGCCTCGCCGGCGGACAAGCTGCAGCTCGTGCTGGGCGCCGTCATGGCCGGCGTCAACGGCGCCACCTTCCCGTGCATGGCGCTGGTCTTCGGCTCGGCCATCAACGCCTTCGCCCAGGCGGACGGCGGCGTGGACCGCGCCGCAGTCAACCGGGCGGCGCTCGACTACTTCCTCATCGCGCTGGCGCTCTTCGCCACCGACTGCCTGGCGTACATGCTGTTCTGCCACTCGGCCGAGCGCCAGATGAAGGCGCTGCGCGCGCACGTCTTCGCGCACATGCTGTACATGGACGTGAGCTGGTACGACCGCAGCGACGCCTTCGAGCTGGCCAGCCGCATCACGGGCGACACCGTCAAGATCAAGGACGGCATGGGCCAGAAGCTCAGCGACTCCATCAAGTTCACGTGCCAGTTCTTCGTCGGCTACGTCATCGGTTTCGCGCGCGGGTGGGATATGAGTCTCGTCATGGCCTGCGTCATGCCCTGCATGGTGCTCTCGCTCAAGTACATGATGCAGCTCTTCCGGAAGAAGGCTGTGCTGTCCCAGAAGATGTACGCGGAGGCGGGAGCAGTGGCGGAGGAGACGCTCGGTTCCATTCGCACGGTGGCATCGCTTAATGGGGAGAAGCGAGCTATTGACAAGTACAATCAGCGCGCGCTGCTCGTGGAAACGAGCAATATTCAGATATCCAAGCGATCGGCGTGTGTGTTTGGATGCATGATGGCCAGTGTCTGGCTCATGTATGCGGCAGGGCTTTGGTACGGCGGATCAAAAGTTGCGAGGGCGGAGGCGTCGCCAGGGACAGTGTTTCAAGCTTTCTTCGGCGTGCTCATGGGAACGATTTCTCTCTCGCAGATCTCGCCAAATATTACTGCTGTGGCGGAAGCTAAGGGAGCTGCTGCTGCAATTTACAAAATCCTCGACACACCATCCGCCATCGATGCGTCGAAGGAAGACATCGGAGACAAACCCACTTCCTGCGCTGGACGAATTCAAGCTTTCAATGTCAACTTCACATACCCCAGTCGACCCGACGTGCAGATCCTCAACGACTACAACGTCACCATCGAGCCTGGCCAAACTGTCGCCTTCGTCGGAGCGAGTGGAGGAGGCAAAAGCACACTCATCGCACTGCTAGAGAGATTCTACGATCCAAACGAAGGTTCCATCCTGCTGGACGGACGTGATATCAAGACACTGAACGTGAAGTGGCTTCGATCGCAAATTGGACTCGTCTCGCAGGAGCCCGTGCTGTTTGCCACGACCATTTTCGAGAACATTGCAGCAGGCGAGGACAACATCACGCGTGAACAAGTGGTGGCAGCGGCTAAACTGGCCAACGCGCACACGTTTATCATGTCGTTGCCCGAACAATACGATACCCTCGTAGGTGAGAAGGGTGTGTCGCTGTCCGGCGGCCAGAAGCAGCGAGTTGCGATCGCTCGAGCCATTGTGCGAGAACCGAAGATTCTGGTGCTGGACGAGGCGACGAGTGCGTTGGATGCCGAGAGCGAGCGCGTGGTGCAAGCTGCGCTGAACGATTTGATGGACAAGACGCATATGACGACTCTGGTGATCGCTCATCGGTTAAGCACTGTTCGTCGAGCCGACAAGATTGTTGTTGTGAATGCTGGCCACGTGGTGGAGGAGGGGCCTCACGATGAGTTGGTTCAAATTGAGCATGGCGTGTACCAAAATTTATATAGAATCCAGGAAGAGAAGGCACAGGAGGAGGCTGAGGCTGCAGCAACAGCATTGGTGCAAGGAGAAATTGATCCGGACATTAAAATGGCTCGTAAACTGAGCAGTCGATCGATTGGAAGTGATCGACATGTTACTACTGACGTGCTTAAAGAAGCTTCAGACGACGTGCCTGAAGGAAAATTTACGATTGTGGATGCGTTAGAGTTTAGCCGACCTGAGCGCAAGTTTTTCGTCAGTGGTCTTATCACCGCCGGTGTAAATGGATTCTCGATGCCGTGTTCAGCTATCCTAATCAGTGAAATGGTGGCGAGTATGACCACTGCGTACACAAACTATCAAACGTATGGACTTCAGTCGTATTTGGATCATCTATCTAGCGACGTTCGGGTGTACGGGTTGTGCTACATTGGAGGTGCCGTACTATTGTTTTTTACCAACGCTACACAGAATTTCTGCTTCCGGTATATGGCCGAGAAACTTACTTCAAGACTCCGTGGTATTCACTTTTCGGCGCTTTGTCGGCAAAATATTGCCTTTTTCGACGAAAAGAAAAATGCTACGGGAGCACTTGCAGCTGATCTATCGACGAACGCTACGAAAGTCGCCATGATTTCGGGAGACTCTCAAGGCCGTGTTGTGCAGGCAGCATTCACATTCATCGCTGCACTGGTTATTTCATTTACAACGGGTAGCTGGCTGCTAACGCTGGTTATGCTTGCAGTATTCCCTCTTCTTATCATGGGACAAGTTATTAGGATGCGTCATGTTCGCCACAACAATGTTTTGTCCGATGAATTGGCAGATGTCGGTGCGCACGCATCAGAAGCGCTCACCAACATCCGCACCGTGGTCTCAATGGGATTGGAGAAGTCTATGACGGCCAAGTTCACGGATCTACTTGAAGAGCCTCTAGCAAGTGGACGCCGAGAAGCGCGCCTGAATGGCGTTGCATTAGGTTTCAGTTCGTTCATTGTATTTGCGACTTATGCGTTGGTCTTCTGGTATGGCGGTAAACTGGTTGATAGCGGCGAAATCACATTTGGAAAGCTAATTCGCACGCTAATGGCAATCATGATGTCTGCCCAAGGCGTTGGAAGCGCTGCATCATTTCTTGGAGACTCCGACAACGCTGTCAAAGCAGGAAGAGCCATAGTTACCATCAAGAACTTGGAGCCACCCATCGACTCCTTTGACGAGTCAGGATTACGCCCTACACATCTTGACGGCAAGATCGAATTCAAAAACGTCTCCTTCCGATACCCGACCCGACCTGAAGTCACCGTACTACGAAACTACAACCTCACCATCGAGGCCGGACAAACCGTTGCCTTCTGTGGACCCAGTGGTGGAGGCAAAAGCACTTGCGTCTCTCTCATCGAACGGTTCTACGACCCAACCGATGGTCAAGTCCTCCTCGACGGAGTCGACACGAAAGAGCTAAACCTCAACTGGCTGCGTAGTCAGATCGGACTCGTCGGACAGGAACCCACGCTCTTCATCGGCACCATCGCCGACAACATCGCGTACGGCCTGACGGACAAGCCGAGTCAGCAGGAGATCGAGGAGGCCGCGAAGATGGCCAACGCGCACGGCTTCATCACCAAGTTCCCGGACGGCTACGACACGCAGGTGGGCATGAAGGGCGAGCAGTTGTCGGGCGGCCAGAAGCAGCGCATCGCCATCGCGCGCGCCATCCTGAAGAACCCGAACATTCTGCTGCTGGACGAGGCCACGAGCGCGCTGGACTCGGAGAGCGAGAAGGTGGTGCAGGAGGCTCTGGACAAGGTGGTGGCGTTGAAGCGCCGCACGACGATCATCATCGCGCACCGGTTGTCGACGATCCGCAAGGCGGACAAGATCTGCGTGGTGAGCGGCGGCAAGATCGCGGAGCAGGGCACGCACCAGGAGTTGATCAAGCAGAAAGGTATCTACGCGAAGCTGGTGCAGCAGTCGACAAATTGAGTTGCAACGTTCATGTATTGGAAGCGCTTGTAGGAATACGCCGTACTAAGCCTTGAATGAATGCTGTGTGGTGACTTCGTCGTCGTTCGGATGCTTTAGCAGTTGCAACCGCAACAGCTGCAACTTGTATGCGTAAGAATGATTGCGTATGTAATTATCTACTGTTGTTAGGATTACCATGGACGTACTAGTTTAATGGAGTTAGACTAGGTAAAAGCATACTTAAAAGATATAGGTTTGATCATAAAATGTCCAGCACAATCATAACCTATGTCAGTGCGTTTAAGCGTTAAGCATGGGTAATCAATGTACCGCAAACACACCACCAAGACCGACAAAACCTAATGCCATTCTCCAACTCACCGCCAGGAACTCAAGTCAACCGGCGCAAGCTTCACCAGTAAGGCTCACAAGCAATTTGCTTCCAGTGATCGGAGCTTTTCGCTATGGCTCCACCTCCACTCAAAACGGACGAGGCTGAAGGCCCTTCCACAGACTACACCAGAGTGGTGACTCCAACCTCAAGTTTAAAGATTACGAACGACTACAAAGCCCCCAGTGATGCTGAAGAGGACAATGGACAGGTATCAGACACGAAAAACGACGAGCAAATTGAGACGGTCGCGTTCTCGGAACTCTATCGATATGCCAGTCCGATGGACAAAGCTCTGCTCGCTGTGGGCGTTGTCATGGCCGGAATCGGCGGTGCACTCTTCTCGTGCATGTCGCTGGTGTTTGGCAATGCTATCAACGCCTTCGCCCAGGCAGACGGAGGTGTGGATCGAGATGCAGTGAACTCGGCGGCATTGGACTTCTTCCTCATCTCCGTCGCACTATTCGTGACGGACTACTCGTCCGGTGTACTCTTTGCTTACACAGCGGAGCGTCAGATGAAGGAACTCCGTGCCGAGGTTCTCCGACATTTGCTGTACCTGGACATCAGTTGGTACGACAAGGTCGACCCATTGCAACTTTCGAGCAGACTGACGGGGGATACAGTGAAGGTGAAGGACGGCATGGGCCAGAAGCTCGGTGACGCGGTAAGGTTCACCTGCCAGTTTTTTGCGGGATACATTATCGGCTTTGTGCGCGGGTGGGATATTAGTCTCGCGATGTCCTGCCTGATGCCGTTCATGGTCGTGTCTATGGGTGTGCTGCTTAAGATCATGCAAAAGCGAGCAGTGCATTCGCAGCAAATGTACGCAGAGGCTGGTGCTGTGGCGGAGGAAACGCTTGGATCAATTCGCACAGTTTCTTCGCTGAACGCTGAAAAGCGAGCTATCGACAAGTATAACGAACGCGCTTTAGCTGCCGAGGAGACAAACATCGAAGTCGGGAAGCTATCAGCGATTGCATTTGGATTTTTCATCGGCTGTGTTTGGCTCATGTATGCCGTCGGACTCTGGTATGGCGGAGCAAAGGTGGCACGGGCAAAAGCAACACCGTCTGATGTATTCCAAGCCTTCTTTGGTATTTTGTTGGGAACAATGTCACTTGGTCAGATTAAGCCGAACATTTCAGCCATCGCGGAGGCCAAAGGAGCTGCCGCCGAAGTTTATAAGATTCTCGAGACATCTTCGACCATCGATGCGTCGAAGGAAGACATTGGAGACAAACCCACTTCCTGCGCTGGACGAATTCAAGCTTTCAATGTCAACTTCACATACCCCAGTCGACCCGACGTGCAGATCCTCAACGACTACAACGTCACCATCGAGCCTGGCCAAACTGTCGCCTTCGTCGGAGCGAGTGGAGGAGGCAAAAGCACACTCATCGCACTGCTAGAGAGATTCTACGATCCAAACGAAGGTTCCATCCGGCTGGACGGACGTGATATCAAGACACTGAACGTGAAGTGGCTTCGATCGCAAATTGGACTCGTCTCGCAGGAGCCCGTGCTGTTTGCCACGACCATTTTCGAGAACATTGCAGCAGGCGAGGACAACATCACGCGTGAACAAGCGGTGGCAGCGGCTAAACTGGCCAACGCGCACACGTTTATCATGTCGTTGCCCGAACAATACGATACCCTCGTAGGTGAGAAGGGTGTGTCGCTGTCCGGCGGCCAGAAGCAGCGAGTTGCGATCGCTCGAGCCATTGTGCGAGAACCGAAGATTCTGGTGCTGGACGAGGCGACGAGTGCGTTGGATGCCGAGAGCGAGCGCGTGGTGCAAGCTGCGCTGAACGATTTGATGGACAAGACGCATATGACGACTCTGGTGATCGCTCATCGGTTAAGCACTGTTCGTCGAGCCGACAAGATTGTTGTTGTGAATGCTGGCCACGTTGTGGAGGAGGGACCTCACGATGAGTTGGTGCGAATTGAGGATGGTGTTTACAGGAGGCTGTATACTATCCAAGAAGAAAAAGCCCAAGAAGAAGCCGAAGCTACAGAAGTAGAAGCAATGGTATCAAACTCTGGCGAAGATAGCCAAATGAGCCTTGTTCGGCGACTTAGCAGTCGTTCTGTATACGAAGACGAAGCTGCTCACAAGAATCTTGGCTCCACCTTCGACGAAAGTGTAAGTACCTCCAAGTTCACGATCTTCGATGCCATCGCTTTCAGCCGTCCAGAGAGAAAGATGTTCACGTACGGAATCATTGCATCTGCGATCATGGGCTGCGCATTGCCGCTCTCGTCCGTCCTCATTAGTGAACTGCTTGTAGCGATGACTAACAAGTACGCTGCGTACCAGTCCACCAGAGATAAGTCTACCCTCGACGATCTTAAGCATGACGTCATGATCTACGGGCTTTGCTATGTCGGCGGAGCAATGGTTGTATTTGCCAGCGCTTTCGTCCAGAACTACGCCTTCAAGTACATGGCTGAGAAGCTCACATCACGACTGCGTGACATCCACTTCACAGCCCTGTGCCGACAGAATATTGGTTTCTTTGATGACAAGAAGCACGCGACGGGAGCTTTGACGGCTGATCTCTCCACGAATGCGACAAAGGTTGCTCTCATTTCTGGCGACTCACAAGGCCGCGTCGTTCAAGTTGTATTCACGTTCGTGGCAGCACTAGTGATATCGTTCGCTCTAGGAAGTTGGCTGCTGACCCTAGTACTGTTGGCAGTATTCCCGTTTCTTGTCATGGGCCAAGCAGCTCGTGGAAAGCATATGAAAACGGCCGGTGGGCTTTCGGACGAGCTTTCCGATGTTGGTGCGCAGGCGTCGGAAGCTCTCAGCAACATTCGAACCGTTGCCTCGCTCGGCATAGAGAAAACCCTCACTAGCAAGTTCTCCGACCTGCTTGATGAACCATTGGTCCGTGGTCGCCGAGAAGCTCACATTAATGGTTTCGCATTGGGCTTCGGGTCGTTTGTTCTTTTCGCTGCGTATGCACTAGCATTCTGGTACGGAGGAAAATTGGTCGATGACGGTGACATCACATTCAAAGAGCTCACACGCACCCTGATGGCCATTATGATGGCTTCGCAAGGTATTGGAATGGCATCAACGTTCATCGCTGATTCCGATCACGCTCTCAAGGCTGGCAAGGCCATTGTCGATATCCGAGACCGTGAACCCCCGATTGATGCCTTCGATGAGTCCGGATTAAGACCTCCGCACATCGACGGCAAGATCGAATTCAAAAACGTCTCCTTCCGATACCCGACCCGACCTGAAGTCACCGTACTACGAAACTACAACCTCACCATCGAGGCCGGACAAACCGTTGCCTTCTGTGGACCCAGTGGTGGAGGCAAAAGCACTTGCGTCTCTCTCATCGAACGGTTCTACGACCCAATCGATGGTCAAGTCCTCCTCGACGGAGTCGACATGAAAGAGCTAAACCTCAACTGGCTGCGTAGTCAGATCGGACTTGTCGGACAGGAACCCACGCTCTTCATCGGCACCATCGCCGACAACATCGCGTACGGCCTGACGGACAAGCCGAGTCAGCAGGAGATCGAGGAGGCCGCGAAGATGGCCAACGCGCACGGCTTCATCACCAAGTTCCCGGACGGCTACGACACGCAGGTGGGCATGAAGGGCGAGCAGTTGTCGGGCGGCCAGAAGCAGCGCATCGCCATCGCGCGCGCCATCCTGAAGAACCCGAACATTCTGCTGCTGGACGAGGCCACGAGCGCGCTGGACTCGGAGAGCGAGAAGGTGGTGCAGGAGGCTCTGGACAAGGTGGTGGCGTTGAAGCGCCGCACGACGATCATCATCGCGCACCGGTTGTCGACGATCCGCAAGGCGGACAAGATCTGCGTGGTGAGCGGCGGCAAGATCGCGGAGCAGGGCACGCACCAGGAGTTGATCAAGCAGAAGGGTATCTACGCGAAGCTGGTGCAGAAGGCGACGTCGTAGGTCGATGCGTTGAAGTTCTAAATGATAATGGCCCATAGATTTTTCTTGCTTGTTTGGTACATTTGCTGTGAAGTCGTTAAGGTGTCGAGACGCAATGGTTCTCGTTAGTTGGCAGCCGTTGTCAATGCTAGCAGGGGATCAGATATCGACGCAACTTCGCGCGGTTCCAGCGCTAACGGTTCTCCAAAGACAAGCATTCGGCTTGTCAATCGTGGCACCAAGAGGCACCGATTGCGCGCTCGGACAGCAAAACTACGCGATCGAGTACTAGAGAAACCGTCGCACGCCATGAAGCTGTGCACCAACTGGTACTGAAAAACTCTAAATACTGTAGCGGTGAGTTCAGAGTCGACCGGCATTCGTTTTGTCAGTGCTTGCAGTCGCCGTACGACATCCCGAAGCGCTGGACGGATCGGCGTAAACCAGCATGGGGCGAAACCAACTGATCTCCTGTGCACTGCTCCGACGTTCGCAGAAGTTTTCCTTTTATAGGGTGGCGGCATCACCGTCTTACCCGCAAAGCACCTCATCTCACCCTGCATCAGTTCGCATTTGCCAGCGTAGTCGATACCAATCGGTCCTAGACTTTTTTTTTTTTTTCACATTAATGCCGTCACCGCAGCTTTATCCGGAAGTTTTAGAGCCTGGTGGGGAAGGAACCGAGTCCGCCGACTACGTGCAAGTTGTGACTCCGCGAGCTAACGACCATGCTGACGTTAGCGCGGCCAATGCCTCCAAAGTCTCCAATCGAAACTCCGACGCGAACAGCATATCGCCGGAGCCCGAGGCTGCAACGAAGGACAAAAAGAAGAAGGTCCCGACCATCGCGTTTAAAGAGCTCTATCGATACGGTACAACTGCAGACAACCTTCTGCTCTCGCTCGGTGTGGTGATGGCGGGCGCGAACGGAGCTCTCTTCCCGTGCATGGCACTGGTGTTTGGTGACGCAATTGGAGCTTTCGCGCAGGCTGATGGCGGCGTCGATATGGATGCCGTCAACCAAGCTTCGCTAAACTACATCTATATTGCAGTAGCTCTCTTTATCACCGACTACGTTGCTTATGTGGTGTTTGTTAACTCGTCGGAGAGGCAGATGAAGGCGCTACGAGATGCAGCGTTCAAGCACATGCTGCACATGAACATTGGCTGGTATGACAGCAGCGACCCGTTGACGCTTTCGAGTCGACTCACGGGCGACACAGTCAAAATCAAAGACGGCATGGGCCAGAAACTCGGCGACTCAGTCAAGTATACTGCCCAATTCATCACTGGCTACGTAATTGGTTTTGTGCGTGGTTGGGATATGAGTCTTGTCATGGCGTGCATCATGCCGTTCATGGTCGCGTCACTGGGCGTGTTGATGACGAGTCTTCGCAAACGCGCCGTGCACTCTCAGCAAATGTATGCGGAGGCTGGCGCGGTGGCAGAGGAAACTCTTGGCTCGATTCGTACAGTGTCCTCGTTAAATGCTGAAAAATTAGCAATCGACAAGTACAACGAGCGTGCTGCAAAGGCTGAAGAAACAAACATCCAGATGGCAAAGTTCTCGTCGTGTGTGTTTGGTCTCTTCATGTGCAGCATTTGGCTCATGTATGCTGCTGGTTTGTGGTACGGTGGATTAAAGGTTGCTCACGGTAAAGCTTCACCTAGTGAAGTTTTCCAGTCGTTCTTTGGTGTCCTGATGGGAACCATCTCGCTAGGCCAAATCACTCCAAACATCTCGGCTGTGGCTGAAGCTAAGGGTGCTGCTGCACAGATCTATAAGATCCTAGACACACCTTCCGCTATTGATGCATCTAAAGAGGACGAAGGAGATACGCCTGAGTCTTGCGTAGGGCAAATTCAAGCTTTCCACGTTAATTTCACATACCCCAGTCGGCCTGACGTACAGATTCTTAACGACTACAACGTCACCATCGAGCCTGGCCAAACTGTCGCCTTCGTCGGAGCGAGCGGAGGAGGCAAGAGCACTCTGATTTCACTTATCGAGAGATTCTACGATCCAAGCGAAGGTACTATTCTACTGGATGGCCGTGACGTCAAGACATTGAACGTGAAGTGGCTTCGATCGCAAATTGGACTCGTCTCGCAGGAACCCGTGCTCTTCGCCACTACAATTTTCGAAAACATTGCTGCAGGTGGCAAGGATATCACGCGTGACCAGGTAGTGGCAGCTGCCAAGCTTGCGAATGCTCACACTTTCATCATGACCCTGCCACAACAGTACGACACGCTCGTAGGTGAGAAGGGTGTATCGCTGTCTGGCGGTCAGAAACAACGTGTTGCAATTGCCCGTGCTATCGTGCGAGAGCCCAAAATCCTAGTTCTGGACGAGGCGACGAGTGCGTTGGATGCCGAGAGCGAGCGCGTGGTGCAGGCGGCCCTAAATGATCTAATGGATAAGACACGGATGACAACGTTGGTGATCGCTCATCGATTGAGTACAATTCGTCGAGCAGACAAGATTATTGTTGTGAATGCTGGCCACGTAGTGGAGGAGGGACCCCACGACGAATTGGTGGCAATTGAGGATGGCATTTACCGAAAGCTTTACATGATTCAAGAAGAAAAGGCGCAAGAGGAAGCTCAAGCAGCAGCATCAGCAATCGCTGAAGCTGAATTCGGTGAACCGCACTCGGAAACCTTGAGAAAGCGCAGTAGCAGGTCTGTCATAAGCGAGCACATGGAGGAAGAAAAGATGGCAAATCTGGAGAAAGACTCGGCATCAAAGAGATCCTTCACCATTTTCGATGCAATGGCGTTTTCTCGCCCAGAGCGACCAGCCTTCGTTGTTGGCATTATGGCCGCTGCAGTGATGGGCTGTGCATTACCAAGCTCTGCTGTTCTCATTAGTGAGCTGGTTGCAACCATGACAACAAACTACATGCTCTACAAGGTATCCAACGTCCAGTCTGCCCTTGACGATCTCAAACATGACGTTATGGTTTATGGACTTTGCTACGTCGGTGGATCACTCATGATGTTCCTTGCAGCAGCTACGCAAAACTACTGTTTCAAGTACATGGCGGAGAAGCTCACCTCTCGACTACGCGATATCCACTTTACTGCGCTTTGCCGCCAGAACATCGGGTTCTTTGATGAAAAGAAAAATGCTACGGGTGCGTTGACGGCCGATCTGTCTACGAATGCGACGAAAGTTGCTCTGATTTCAGGTGATTCACAAGGACGCGTTGTTCAGGCGATCTTCACTTTCGTCGCTGCGCTGGTAATTTCGTTCACGACTGGAAGTTGGTTGCTGACGCTAGTTATGCTGGCTGTATTCCCATTTCTGATCGCCGGTCAAATGATTCGTATGCGGCAAATGAAATCCTCCGGTCATTTATCGGACGAGCTTTCAGAGGTCGGTGCCCACGCGTCGGAGGCCTTAAGCAACATTCGGACCGTAGTGTCACTAGGCTTGGAAAAATCGATCTGTTCCAAGTTTTCAAACTTGTTGGAGGAGCCATTAGCAAGTGGGCGTCGAGAGGCTCAACTCAACGGTGTAGCGTTGGGTTTTAGCTCTTTCATCCTTTTCGCTACATACTCACTCGTATTCTGGTATGGCGGTAAATTGGTGAGCGACCACGAAATCAACTTCAAGGAGTTAATGAGGACCTTGATGGCGATTATGATGTCCGCTCAAGGTATCGGCAATGCAACATCATTTATGGGTGAGTCTGACAATGCACTAAAGGCTGGTAAAGCAATTGTCGATCTTCGAAATCGAAAGCCACCGATCGACTCATTCCAAGAAGGTGGGCGTCGGCTTGAAAACCTCCACGGAAAAATTGAGCTCAGAAACATCCTTTTCAGATACCCGACCCGACCTGAAGTCACCGTACTACGAAACTACAACCTCACCATCGAGGCCGGACAAACCGTTGCCTTCTGTGGACCCAGTGGTGGAGGCAAAAGCACTTGCGTCTCTCTCATCGAACGGTTCTACGACCCAATCGATGGTCAAGTCCTCCTCGACGGAGTCGACACGAAAGAGCTAAACCTCAACTGGCTGCGTAGTCAGATCGGACTTGTCGGACAGGAACCCACGCTCTTCATCGGCACCATCGCCGACAACATCGCGTACGGCCTGACGGACAAGCCGAGTCAGCAGGAGATCGAGGAGGCCGCGAAGATGGCCAACGCGCACGGCTTCATCACCAAGTTCCCGGACGGCTACGACACGCAGGTGGGCATGAAGGGCGAGCAGTTGTCGGGCGGCCAGAAGCAGCGCATCGCCATCGCGCGCGCCATCCTGAAGAACCCGAACATTCTGCTGCTGGACGAGGCCACGAGCGCGCTGGACTCGGAGAGCGAGAAGGTGGTGCAGGAGGCTTTGGACAAGGTGGTGGCGTTGAAGCGCCGCACGACGATCATCATCGCGCACCGGTTGTCGACGATCCGCAAGGCGGACAAGATCTGCGTGGTGAGCGGCGGCAAGATCGCGGAGCAGGGCACCCACCAGGAGTTGATCAAGCAGAAGGGTATCTACGCGAAGCTGGTAGAGCATGCTGTGAACTAGAATGCCTATATAGATCTTTAATTTTTGTTTGAATTGGTGACTATGACCACCACTACACAAAGTGCTTGGTTATATTGTATGTTTTGCAAAAAGCAGGTAGATTCGCGTTAGCAGCGTGTTGTTCCATTTCGGAACCTGCATATCGATCAAGCTAAAGGTTCACGGGGAAACAGATATTTTTGCTTTAGCGTGACATGTGTTTTCGTCTCAACGTTTGCAATGTGTCTCGTCAAGTTAAAGCGGTTCCAAGCAGCACCTTTATTGAATTCAATGAGCAAGATAAGGGAATCTTTTCAAGGCTGGTGGGCAGACCAACGCTGAACCAGTTTTTTGGTATAGGATCATTCAGTTCAGCTAGCACGCTATGCTGCCCACAACATCAACTTGCGATGCCCTTCCAGCAGATACACCATGGGAATGCAATTAAATCTGCTTTTAAGATTAGCGAAATCCTCTTAAAAGAGGATTTCGCTAATCTGTCGTCTACCCGATGCAGGCACGTTTTAGTCTTAGCAGACATTTGAGCTTGTAGCGTAAGTTTTAACAGAAAGAAAACTGCACATGGGTAGCTATTCCACTGCCAATTGCTGGCTTCACGTTCCGGCTCTTTAATCCAACAAGCTATCCGAGCTTGAAGTCTGAACTAGCCACGCACCACCTCAGTAGTGGGTCAAGTTAGAACACACCTCTCGTTTGCTAAAAATGAAAGTGTGCCGTAGTTGGCCGTCGACACGATAAGAAAAACTGCACATGTATAAAATGCTAAGTCAATCTTCTGCGATGATGTACCTGTAGCAGCTTGCAGGGGACGCCACCACGTATTTCTATAGTTGAAAGCGGTTTGTGTGGTGATTCGTTTGGTCTGTGCGATTTTGCCTGGGTTTCTGGTGTTGGTGACCTTTTATTACTACTGGCTACTTCCCGAGTATTCAAGAGCTCCTCTCTCTTGCTTCCCCTCTTGGCCCTCCTCAGTGAGACGAGAAACACACGCGGTGCTGCGCCGTCGAGATTCAAACTCCTAGTTGATCAAATCTAATCGCTATAACGGCCACTGGTTCTCCGGACACTACGCCGAACACCTTGTCTGTGTGGCGTCCGTCGTACGCTAATAGCTGTTCCTGGCAACCTTAGTTACAGCAATACTGCATGTGAACATCGCGTGTTGTCCAAGGCTAAGGTCGTTCTTCTCGCCTCCACATCAAGCTCATTCCGAATTTTGCTCGGCCCTTCACAACCAACAACCAAACAAGGCGCCAACCTGCTACCAAGTACATTCGTCGACTGACTCCAAGATGAACAAGTTCCTGATCCGTGGTATCGGATTTTTCAACGATGCCTACGACCTCTTCGTCATGAACGTCATCAACGTCGTGCTCACGGAACAGTACGGCAAAGAAGTATACACGTCCAGCATGAAGTCCACTGTATCCGCTGCAGCATTAATTGGCGCCGTGGTGGGGCAGTTGATGTTTGGCTACCTCGGCGATGTCTTCGGACGTCGTGTCAACATGATCGCCACTTGCTTGCTATTGATTTTCGGCGGCATTTTGTGCACAGTCTCGTACGGTGGCTCTGCTTCGGGCACGCTGTGGTTTCTGGCGGTGGCCCGCTTCATTTTGGGCATCGGTATCGGTGGCGAGTACCCGCTTGCTGCGTCCTCCACCGCTGAAGATGCCTCCTCTGTGTCCGACCGCAATACCCGTGTGGCGTTGACTTTTTCGCTACAGGGTGTCGGCTCCTTGACTGCAGCCATATTGGGTAATCTTCTTATCGAGGCCTTGGCAAATGCTGATAAGGGCGAGAACGACCACACGCGATTGGAAATTGTATGGCGTTTGCTGTTTGGAATCGGTGTTATCCCAGCCTGTATTGTGTGCTACTACCGCATCACTGCTGAAGAGACCGATGCCTATAAGGCTGCGGAAGAACGCCGACTTGCTACTCAAGCTGCACACCCGGCCAACAAGCGTGCTCAAATATCGTTCATCCTGCGCCATTACGGTGTGAGTCTTCTGGGCACGGCAGGCACCTGGTTTCTTTTCGACATTGTGTTTTACGCGCAGAACCTGTTCTCTGCCAGTATTCTATCCGTTGTCGGTGTCAAGAACGCTTCGCTGCAAGTCATTACCACGCAAAATGCATTTGTTGCCCTCATGGCTCTTCCTGGTTACTACGTCGCTGTCTATTTCATTAATCGTATTGGCCGTAAGGTGATCCAGCTGCAAGGTTTCGTGGTCATGACGATTCTGTTCCTCGTCCTGGCCATCTTCTGGGACGAGCTCAAGAAGGATGCCGTCTTGTTCATTATCTTGTACGGAGCTGCACTTTTCTTCTCCAATTTTGGCCCCAACATGTCAACTTTCGTGATGCCCACCGAAATGTTCCCGACACCCATCCGGACCACTTGCCACGGCTTCTCTGCGGCTGCAGGCAAGGCTGGTGCTGCGATCGGATCCTTTGGTTTTTCCATCTGGGTGGAAAAGGATGGCTTTGGCTACTCTGGCGCATTCTACACCTTTGCGGCCATCACTTTAATTTCCATCCCGCTCACGTGGTTCTGCATGTTCGACAACAAACAGAGTCTCGATGAAATGGACGAACAGTTCTACGAAAGACTCCACGGCGAGGATGAAGTAACACGCGAATCTTTCACAAAATCCAACGATGTGGAGATGACCTCAGGCTTCAAGGCCTCCAGCACGCCCGTGTAGGCAAGATCTGGCCCACCAAGTATGTTTTTCATTCAGATAGAAACCCATCGTCAGGTTTTCCCTTAGTGTTCTCTGCCGAGCGGATGTGTACCGCACGAGTGGCTTTCAGTCCCCAGGAGTTTTAGGATGAAGAGATCTTGAGTTTCTATCACAATAAGAATCCTGCATTAATTCCTGCTTGTCTTATGCGCTATACGTGCTTCTTGCGTCTGCACGGTCCGAGAAACTAAACGAAGCTTCCGAAATGGAGAAGTACCACCCTGGGGACCATGACGGAGTTATAGCGTCATTTAGCAAACCCCATGTTGGACGACTGCTGTCTGCACTATCAGACGTCGATTGCATTAATCGTTGCTGATTCTGCTGCCACGCAATTTCTGCTGCACATTGCTGTCGGACGAAAGACAAGCATGATAGACACACTACGACGTGAACGCTTCGAGTCGGTGCACCTTTGCTTCGACCAGTCAGAACTTTGAACGATCGCTTCGCACGGCACTTTGAGCACAATAAGGTCGCACACACTGCGCAAGTGTTGCTAGCGCTCGGCAGGCCACCTCGACCCCGACTGAATCTCCTGATTTTGTCTTCGCAAACTCCACAAAACGACAGATCGGCCCAAGTGCTGGTTACTACGCGTTTCTGTCTGTTGCTGGGATCTTTCATACCGTTGAGAATACACCACTGCAGTTTCTTCTCCATCGACAATCTCGGGGCCTCCCAGAAGCCCAGCACCGCAATCCACATTGCATTCATCACAATGGTGTCTAAAATGTGTCCCATCGTCTCCACATACAGCTGAATATACACGTCCACTGTGCCGTCCTCCAGCTCTCGATAGAGCGCTCCGTACATCAACTTGCCTCTCGTCATGGGTTTCGGCAGCTCTGGTAGTTGTGGAAGCTGTGCTGGCTGCACTAAGTCGTAGCCGATTCGATCCCCACTAGCGCGTGTGATGATCCCCGAGGCCGACAAGATGATGAAGTCCCGTGGTCGCACGATCATGCTGAGCGGCCAGCCCTGCTCGCCTACCATCCACATGATGCTCAAGCTCAGGAAAGGGTCCTCCTTCGTCGGCCCCGACAGTTTCGCTAACGTGGCGCCGCTGACGTCATGCGACGCAATGGACGCCGCGCGGACGCGCATGTCCCCGAACGTCTGCGTGGTCAATCCGAACATGACGTCGTCCAGACCGGCCTGGATGTTGCCGACGGCGAGCAGCACGGCCGGATTCTGCCAGTTGTCGCCCGGCAGGTGCAGGTCGCGCCGGCCGCCGTGGTCGCGCTCCGAGTAGAGCGACGCGTTGTCCTGTGTCTTGTGGCGCTTCCACACGGCGCTGTCCAGGTTCGAGTGGTGGCGCGGCGTGCCGTTCGTGGTGGCGTCGCGCTCGTCGTAGCTGCGCAGCGTGCGGTCCAGCAGCTGCAGCGTCAGCTCCTGGCATCGCTCCTGCTCCTCGAAGTTCAATTGCAGCGGCCGGAACGGGATGCGGCCGCGATAGCCCTCGCCAGGGTTCATGCTGCGCCTGCCGCTCTATTGTCGAATGATCGGTGGTCGACGGCGCGCGCTGCGAGCCCCACGCGCTCGTTGCAGTGGGACCATGCGCTGACGTGGCGGTAGAACCCGCCTTTGCGCCGATCGACGCCGTCGAGCTCCGATCCGGGTCATCGGAGACTGCGTTAGAGCTCAACAAGATGAATGCATTCGTGTCGCGCAGATGGAGGCGAGGCTACCCACGCCTCGGAGTGCACGCTCGTCATGGTTCTCGATGGCATCACGGCGATTATGTTGCGCGGCGATGTCATGTTTGACGCTCCATGCTCGTGATGTCGTGCCGGGCGGGGGAAGCGAATCGCGCCGGCGATTGCTACCTTTGAGACTGCCGGGAAGCTGTCGACAGCGGCTTGCTCCCAACACACGCCCCCGACAGCGCCATGCTTTAAGCTCTTGTTGCGCCGGGAGTTCATTGTGGCGATGCAGTGGATCGCGTAGCCTGCAGCCGGAATCGAAGATGGATGTTTCCTCCGACAATCAAGAAGCAGGAGGGAAAGTTGCGCTGTCGTGCACGTTAGCAGAGCCTACTAAGCAGGGTAGAGAGGGCGAATGGTGTGCTACAGTATCTAGCTCTCTGCAGATTGTCTCGAGCAGAAGGACTGAAGTACACCTCTGAAATCGTGGGCTGCCTCCTCGGTGTGCACGCGCGTAGACTAACAACACGGTACGGAGGACACAGGAGTAATGCGCGTATTTAGAGGCGGTCATTGGAGCTGCGTCTGGTGCTCGGTGCGCAAAGCTGCCTTTGCCCGTAACTAGCCTTTGGGCAAGACGGCTTCCTCTTTTCCGACAAGTACGACGCCTTTCAAAGTTCAATAACAACAACAGTACTCAATAACAACAACAAACAAACATCAGATCATTAAGAAAGTATAGGATTGGCAAAAAGCAACGCTACATGCCCTGATCACTTCGCATGAACTTTAATTGCACCTCTACTTCTTACCCACGTGCGCTATGTCGTCGTACAAGTTGTTATCGAACCCGAGCACTTGCACAGAAGTGTTCGGTTAATCCGACGAACGCAGTCAAAGCCTCTCTTTTGAAATCATCAACACTGGCTGGGGGACGAAACTGGTCCATGATGGCAATCAGAACAACAAAGCTCACCTCCACAGCGTCTATCCAAGCTGCATTAATACGACATGATTTGAACCTGGTCAAGAAGTCCTCGAAGAAGCTGGCTTGAAATGAATGGGTGGTCGAGCGCGTCGATTGCACAAAACGAACGAGCATCTTCTGGGTAAACTCTGGAATTTTGGCCTTCGCACCCGCTGTATCGGTATTTTGCAACTTGATGTAGACAGCATCGTAGCCACTTGAGTGCACTCTCCGGGAACCAGCCACCGCTCACCCCGATCCAAGGGTATGGTACCAATAGGATCAAAAAGCACGAAGGAGGAGGCGGTGTACAGATTGCAGTTGGATCATAGCGCGCAGCCGCAACAAATAAACGAACAAATAAATCGGTATCGTCAAATGTTAAGGCATTCGACGCTTTCCACACTCCTTCCTCATGTTGATCACCCTGGTAGAGAGAACAGCGGGACCCCACGGATGAGTAAGGCAGGAAAAGAACCACATCTCGAAAACATAGCTATCCATCGAAGAGTATCCAACGAGCCATTTCGCTAGAGCAAGTAGCGTTTGATGCTTTAGCCTTAAACCAAGCTCCCTCGCCGCGAATTTACTCACAACACTAGAGCGTCGGCAAGTCTTTGAAGCATACTGATGCCAAGCAAATAGGCGACTCACCGCCGTATCAGAGCATATATCGCCTGACCATCAGATACTGAGTAAAGTCGGTTGCCCTTACAATTGCCCAACTTCCTCCCGCAACAAAAACCTTCGTGCGCACCAATTCCATTCGTCCCTCCAAATCCACATCACCAATTGAATCGGTGAGCTTTGACTGCACATGCTCAAAGAACTCATCAATCTTCACTGCTTGTTCGTATTCCCGAAGAGCCCAAGACGACATCACAAACCGCTGGTGTTCGTTTGGTTCACGCCATACCAGCACCGACGACCCAGGAATGGCCAAAGTCTTCAGAGAGCCTTCTACGTTCTACGTTTGCTTCGATCCTACCGTATTCACCAGGTCGATAATCCCTACCCTGGTTACCAAAGAGCTAACAACCACGAGACGGTGACATTCCCTATTATTTTCACGCCAAACCGCACAAACTTCTAGGATAGAGTCGTCCTGCTCCTTAATATAACCATCGAGGAAGAGAACAGCATTCTCCTGGAGCGAAGCCAAAGGTGTATTTAGTTTAGAGCGATCAGCGCCTATTGAACAAGTTCGCTTATCGGAATCCCCACGACACAGAATGCACTGTAAGATAGGAACATCTTTTTAGAGCAGTGAATCCATACAATGTCCCAGTTCCCAGTACGCTTTAACGAGCAGGCAAACACGAACGCCGAACAAGATTTTCCTGCTCCAGGAGACCACACAATCCACTGCACGGCGTAGGTGCTGACGAAAGGAATTCTTCCCATTCCTTTCTGAGATCCGGTCGAAGATACAAACATAGGCCGTCATTACCAGTTAAAAGACCGCTGTCTCGCACATAGGCTTCCGGAATGTGAATGTGGTTCGTGGCGTTCTGGAAATTCTAAACAGGGCACTGTGCATCAACCGAGTTCCACATCCCTGCCGGAACTGGCGTTGCACCTTGATCTGTAACCACCATCAGCACGTGAACAGGATCCATTCCAGCATCTTCTGCTTCATCTTTGACCTCACCTAGTTGTCCGGCAGTTGATCTAATCGCACGTAGCTTAGCGCTCACATTAGCCAAACGTTCGGAGCCAGTTGTGTCACTAACGCCTTTCTGTACCTCCATTTTCGTCGGCCACCTTCTTTTCCGTCAGGAAGAGCTGTTGGTTCGGCCACGGAATCGAGTGTGGCCATCACTTCCTTGTTTTAGCCTCATCGGATTTTTCTCGAGACTCTTCGGTGAAGAAGTCTCTCTCGTTGTCAACAATATACTGGCCTGCAGCAGATAGACTGAAGTACACCTCCAATATCGAGAAGTGCCGCTCTGCGGTCATACTTTCGTCGTCCACGATGCCAAGTCAGCCAATTACTAGTGTCGGATGCCAGCAGCCGTTGGTGGTTTTGCTGCCAAGACTTCCGCCGCACTTTGCTGGTGAATGAATATCAAACAGTCTCGGCACACTAACGTGGACCTTACGGGTACACTTGCCTGTCTTCCGGTCAGTAAGAATTCTGAAAGAGCGCTTGACACGACACGAAGGGCACAACAGTGATGCACAGATTGCGCAAGAGCTAGAGGTTGTCTTCCGGGCTTCGTCTTGGTAACGATGCATGAGACTACCTTTACAGATACTACACCGTAACGATTCCTTAGCCGCCCTGTGTTTCTGCCAGTAGCTCCGAGTTTTCATGCCATTGAAGATATACCAAGACAGCTTCTTCTCTTCCGACAAGTAAGGTGCCTCCCAAAACCCGAGAGCTGTAGACCACATCGCGTTCATCAGAATCGTGTCTGCAAAACGGCCCATAGTCTCCACGTACACTTGGACGTACACGTCGATAGTCCCATCTTCCTGCTCTCGGTACACCGCGCCGTACATTAACTTCCCTCGTATTGCAGATTTTTGGAAAACTCCGGACACTGCTGTAGCTGGACTGGTTGAACCACCTCGTAGCCGATTCGGCTCCCGTTTCCGTAGTAATGATTCCCGTCGCAGTCAAGTTAACAAACTCGCGCGGGCGTAGAACCATACTGAGTGGCCAGCTCTGCTGTCCTACAATCCACACGATACATAAGTTCTGGAATGGGTCCGCTTCTGTCGGCCCCAGCAACTTCGTCAAAGTCCCTCCTCTTATATTTTGAGATACAATTGACGCCGCTCTTAGCTGCAAGCCCCAAACGTTTGAGCTGCAAGTCCGAACATGACGTCGTCGAGGCTCGCGTGCATGGTCCCAACTGCAAAAAATACCACCGGCTTGTTCCAACTAACCCCGGGATCAAGAAGATCGCGATGTCCGCCATGGTATCGTTCCGAGTAAAGTGACGCATTGCTCTGTGTCTTTTGGCGTTTCCATCGAGTGCTGCTCAGGTTTGAGTGGTGGCGTGGTGTGCCGTTGGTAGTTGAATCGCGCTCATCGTAACTTCGCAGCGTTCGATCCAGTAATTGTAACGTCATCTCCTGAAAGCGTTCCTCCTCCTCGAAGCTCAACTTTAGCATAGGGAACGAAATTTAAGCGCTACGGCTACCACCTACGTCCATTTCGCAATGCTGGTAGCTTTCGGAGTCGGATTATTTTGTGTGTACGAACTCATGAAGCTGATCTTGGTACCGCGATCACATCACCACGAACACCGGCGGCAAAATCACCGAAATCGGCTTACAGCGCAAATCTAGTGGATCACAAAAATCTGGAGTAGAACAGAGCGGGCCTCATGTACAAAGACATCTGTACGCATTGGTCGACAGCAGCGCGGGTCGTGAATTGCTGAATGGCGTGGCGGAGAAGAGCAACGTACAGTATTGACGCTCAGTAGAATACACCGCCAGACTACCGTCACTCAAGAGGGCTCTCAAGTGTATGCGTGCCAAATACACCAATGTTGTGTTCTAGTACCAGTGTGCACCGCTGAAAAATAAAGAAAACAAAAAGTAATCTTGTCAACGGAATTGCTTTGCGGCATTTTAGAGACCACTCTCAGTGCCTGAAGATTAATCGCAACTATGAGTAGTTTTGCTGGCGACCACGCAAGCATCGTGGAGAACCAGTGTTTAATAAAGTCAACGTGACTCTTACAAGCCATTTCCATTACACTAGTACAAAAGGATGGTGGCATTGCCTGAGGCGCCATGTCAGAAGCCTGTCATTGTCGAACCTTCGCTTTGATGGGCATGTATCAATATGTGGATGCGGTCTCAGAAATCTTGTCTACCACAGTAGTTTGTGTTGTGCCAAAACATCACACGATATCTACCGAGTGTTCCGCGCCATTTGCGTCGCCAGCAATAGGTTAGTACGTGAATCAAAAGCAACGCCTCGGTAAGTATTTAGTAAATCCATTGCCGGTCATCAGCGAGAGATTTCCTCGGTTACCCGGGTGTTTCAAATGCCGAGCTCGTGAGTTAAGCAAATTGTGCTACTCGAGAAACTTATCCAGCGGCAATATCGAACTCTCACAGTGCTTGCGCACCAGTACAATGCAAGAACGCAGCTGCTCTTTCTTGATACTCCTTGTTGATAATACGTTTATTTATTTTACGCATCAGATACTACATTTTCCAGTCATGACAGCGTTGTATAGTTGCTGCTTCAAATCAGGATTCGATTCGCAAGAGAGTTATACGCTCCGGGTCTCCGACTGCAATGTCTTCTTCGGGCGGTATCCACGAGTTCCGCATCTCGCGAGCAAACAATCGCAGCTGGATCATACGTTGCGCGAAAAACTTGGTATCTTCGTGATACTGCCGCCGAGCTTTCATGGCCATGGCTTCACGTTGACTTGGACTAGTATGCTGAAGAACATACTCCACGGAATGACAGAGATCTTGGGCCGAAAATTCGGCAACAAGTCCATCTACCGATCTGAGTCCGTGGGTACCATGGTAAGCACCCCCAAGAAGCATGTCGGGGTGGCTTTCACGTCTAGTGCTTACGAGAACGCCCGTACTCTTTGATGAGATCAGTTCGTTCATGGGGTGTACATCTGTGGTGATAACGACACCCCCCGATGCTCGTGCTTGGTCGATGTAGTGGCCGTAGCCTTCTTGGGTGCTTGGGCATAAGAAAAAGGACGATTCCGCCATCACTTGTCCAAAGCCCACAGCATCCATTCGCTTGCGGATCAAGTTCACGTTGGGCGCCTCAAGAATTGCTTCATCGTATACCGCTTGGTATCTTTCGCCGTAAATATTTTCGTGGATGTACAAATCCAGTGGTGGGAACTTCGGGTGAGACAACCAGCAGTCAAGTACCTGCTGAGTGCCCTTGTACGGACTACACAAATGTCATAGACGTCCACCACAAAAACATAGTGTTAGTTGACAGTACGCGCTGCACAGCATCTTCCCATGGGCTTACAGCGTACCTGGAGCCAGCCGTGTGTGTGAAGCGTACTTTCTTAAAGTTTTTGGGTCGAATGTTCTCTTCGCCGACCATCTCAACGGCATGGGCAGCCGTATCGGAGGACGTAAATCTCGTGTAAAACACTTTCGCACCGCGAGGATTCCCCTCCTGCGCGTACCAAGCTTTCACGCGCTGGTCGCACGCCAGCGTCCTGCAGATTACAGCATCCACGCTCCAATACTCCTTGGCCGTGAGCTCTCTCATCTCGATATTGGGCATGACGTAGATCGGCTTGGAGCGCGGCCACTCGGAGCGGTCCGGACGCGAGTCCCAGTAGTGGTTGAAGAACAGCACCGGCGTCAGCGGACACAGCTCGTAGTACATGACGCTGCGGTTGGTCTCGGGGTCGAAGAAATGGTCTTCCAGCGCCCACAGCGGCAGCAGCCTCGAGTGCAGAACTGTAGCCAGCACACAACTGTCAGCACTTCACACTCATCACCCCTCCTCTGCTCTCGTACATTTTGTGAAGGCGACCGCGTCCTCGCAGTAGCCGAGTCCGCGGATGCCGTCGGGGAGGTAAATGTCGACATCTGGGCACTTCTTGAGCTGCTCCACGACCCTCGGGTCGCCCCTCTCCAGCACCTGGGCATCGTGCAGCGAGTCGTCGTCGTCGGGGGCGCCGTGCTGCCACGGGATGATGGCCTGTTTGCGCGCCATGCAGGTGGCATGCAGCCAGCTGAGGTGCTCGCGCTCCGGCAGCGGCACGTCGCCGTCCGCGTCCGTCATCCAGCGCGGCACGCGGATGCGCGCGGTGTCGGCGTCCTCGAGGTCCGGCGGCTCCAAGGCGAAGCGCTCGGCGTCCTCGGGCACCTGCACGAGGCGGCGGCTGGACACGCGCGCGCGCCGGAACAGCGCCAGCTCCAGCAGCAGGAAGCCCGCGGCGTACAGCAGCAGCAGCGGCCCCAGGCGCCAGGGCCGACGCGAGCGGCGCGCGGGCAGCGGCGGCAGCGCCGACGCCTTCAGCGTCACGGGGCGCAGCTCGCGCTTCATCGGAGACCTGCGCGCTGGGCGGCAACTTGCGAAGTGGGGGAAGCTTGAAGAAGATTGCTGAAGCGGGGGGATGGGCGCATCTAGAAGCGGCGAGTGGCCTCAAGTGTAATGTGGATGCGGATTTCGAACGGCAACTGGTGGCGTGACGAGACTGCGGCAAGAGCTGCACTGTTCATCATGACCGTGTAACTGGTAATGACCGGCCTGTGTTTGTCTCTTTGACCGGATCTCAGAAAAGAATGGGAAGACCTGAATACCCACGTCGTCCACACTTACGCCGTCCAGTGGATTGAGGGTCTCCTGGAACAGGAAAATCTTGTGCGGCGTCCGCCTTTGCCTTCTCGTTAATGAATGCTGATCTCTTCCTCGATGGTTATACCAAGAAGCAGGACGACTCAATCTTATAGGTTTGTGCGATTTGGCGTGAAAATAATAGGGAATGTCACCGTCTCGTGGTTGTTAGCTCTTTGGTAACCAGGGTAGGGATTATCGACCTGGTGAATACGGTAGGATCGAAGCAAACGTAGAACGTAGAAGGCTCTCTGAAGACTTTGGCCATTCCTGGGTCGTCGGTGCTGGTATGGCGTGAACTAGACGAACACCAGCGGTTTGTGACGTCTTCTTGGACTCTTCGGGAATACGAACAAGCAGTGAAAAATGATGAGTTCCTTGGGCATGTGCAGTCAAAGCTCACCGATAATTGGTGATGTGGATTTGGAGGGACGAATGGAATTGGTGCGCACGAAGGTTTTTGTTGCGGGAGGAAGTTGGGCAATTGTAAGGGCAACCGACTTTACTCAGTATCTGATGGTCAGGCGATATATGCTCTGATACGGCGGTGAGTCGCCTATTTGCTTGGCATCAGTATGCTTCAAAGACTTGCCGACGCTCTAGTGTTGTGAGTAAATTCGCGGCGAGGGAGCTTGGTTTAAGGCTAAAGCATCAAACGCTACTTGCTCTAGCGAAATGGCTCGTTGGATACTCTTCGATGGATAGCTATGTTTTCGAGAGTGGTTCTTTTCCTGCCTTACTCATCCGTGGGGTCCCGCTGTTCTCTCTACCAGGGTGATCAACATGAGGAAGGAGTGTGGAAAGCGTCGAATGCCTTAACATTTGACGATACCGATTTATTTGTTCATTTATTTGTTGCGGCTGCGCGCTATGATCCAACTGCAATCTGTACACCGCCTCCTCCTTCGTGCTTTTTGATCCTATTGGTACCATACCCTTGGATCGGGGTGAGCGGTGGCTGGTTCCCGGAGAGTGCACTCAAGTGGCTACGATGCTGTCTACATCAAGTTGCAAATACCGATACAGCGGGTGCGAAGGCCAAAATTCCAGAATTTACCCAGAAGATGCTCGTTCGTTTTGTGCAATTTGACGCGCTCGACCACCCATTCATTTTAAGCCAGCTTCTTCGAGGACTTCTTGACCAGGCTCAAATCATGTCGTATTAATGCAGCTTGGATATACGCTGTGGAGGTGAGCTTTGTGGTTCTGATTGCCATCATGGACCAGTTTCGTCCCCCAGCCAGTGTTGATGATTTCAAAAAAGAGGCTTTGACTGCGTTCGTCGGATTAACCGAACACTTCTGTGCAAGTGCTCGGGTTCGATAACAACTTGTACGACGACACAGCGCACGTGGGTAAGAAGTAGAGGTGCAATTAAAGTTCATGCGAATTGATCCAGGGCATGTAGCGTTGCTTTTTGCCATTCCTGTATTTTTCCAATGATTTGACGTTTGTTTGTTGTTGTTATTGAGCTTCGCAACGCCCTCATCTGTCGTCGTAGTGGACCAATTCCTTCCATGGGATGTACAGCGCCAAGCACTGTTCTATTGAACGCGCTGTCGTCCTCCGCTCACGGGTTTGAAAGGCGTTATACTTGTCGGAAAAGAGGAAGCTGTCTTGCCCAAAGGCTAGTTACGGCCAAAGGTAGCCTAGCGCACCGCATGACGGGATCACCACGATGTAGGGGACAGCGTCCACCTCCGTTGACGATGACGGTCTGTTGGAGTAAGGAGTTACAGAGGATTAAGAACAGCGGAAGACAACGTGAAGCTGCATGTGTCAAGGTAAAAGAGAGAGGCTTAGTTGTAGATGGAGGCCCGGAAGGTGCTTGTATATTGGAGATGTTGTGAGGAATTGGGCAATTCAGAAGTGTGAGCGAGGACTGGGAAGTCCACGCGTCCTGCAGGGGGAGAATTGATCTCCGCCGGTTTCCCGTACTCCAAACCATAAGGGACTACTACAGGAGTTAGTCCGTGTATGACGACAACGTCTGAACGTGCGAATCAGCTCTGCGCCAGGTCACTCATCAAGCTCAGGGATCTGCAGACACCGCCGGCACGCGCACTTCCCCATTTGCCGGCGGCATGGCGTGGCGCGACCGTCGACTGATCCAGCGCTTGAAGCTGCGCGTGCCGCTGCTCCAGGCGCCGATGGCCGGGACCCAAGCCAGCGAGCTCGCCGTCGCGGTGGCTCGCGGCGGCGGCCTGGGCGCCATCCCCTGCGCGCTGCTGTCGCCCGACGCGGTGCGCGAGCACGTGCAGCGCTTTCGAGCCGCGACGCAGCACTCGGCGTCGATCAACCTCAACTTCTTCTGCCACACGCTGCCGCCCGCCAACCCGACGGCCGATAAGCAGTGGCAGGACTTGCTGGCGCCCTACTACCGAGAGTACGGCGTGGACGAGGCCAAACTGACCGAGAAGGGGGCGCTGAGGATGCCGTTCGATGAAACGAGTCTCGAGCTCGTGCAGGAGCTCAAGCCGGAGGTCGTGAGCTTCCACTTCGGACTGCCAGCGCCGCACATGCTGCAAGGTGTGAAGGACACAGGGGCGATCGTGTTTTCCACCGCGACGACAGTGAGGGAGGCGGTGTGGCTCGAGGAACATGGCTGCGACGCAGTCATCGCTCAGGGGATCGAGGCGGGTGGACACAGAGGTGTGTTCTTGCCGAGAGAGGGAGCGTCGTGTGATGGCGTGCAGTATCGCAACAGCTCCATCGACTTCCCCCGCCAGACTGGGACGATGTCGCTGGTCCCGCAGATCGTGGACGCTGTCGGCATTCCAGTGATCGCCACTGGCGGCATTGGCGACGCTCGCGGAGTCTTGGCTGCCAGTTGTCTTGGAGCGGCGGCAGTGCAAATGGGGACTGTGTTCTTGCTGGCCGATGAAGTGAAGACGTCGGCATTGCATCGGAAGATGCTGAAACTAGCTGCTGCTGCTTCGGGAGATGAAGCTGTGGAGACGGCGATCACGAACATCCTTTCAGGACGACCTGCGCGAGGATTCGTCACGCGTGTGATGCGAGAGCTTGGCCCGATAAGCGCTGCGGCGCCTGAGTTCCCGACTGCAGGGGCACCACTTGCTGCACTAAAGAAGGCTGCCGAGGCGGAGGGAGACACCGCGTTCTCTTCCTTGTGGTCCGGCCAGTCTCCAGCTTTCGCACAGGAGAAATCTGGCGAGTTCATCGTGCGCACAATTATTGACGAGCTTGACAAGCTGATAGCGAACACCAACAACAGGCACAGCTCGCTTTAGCTTCTCCAACCAGAGGAAACCTGCGTTGTCGTGAGCAAAGCTGCGTTTAAGACAAACAAAACAATGACTGCAGAAAACAAAAACACCCGTTGCTTTGGCACTCAAGTTATATTTTCAACAATCGACCAATAATTAAAGCAGGTTATCCTTTTACGAACCACGGCGTGGTCTTGGGCTGAGGGATTTCTAGTGCAGCGCCAACAACAACGCGAGAAGACACTGAAGGCTCGGAAGTCTGCCGCGGAGTCGCCCGTGCTACAATTTTCCTCGGCTTGTAGTGCTCTTGGTTAGGACGGTGCCCAGCCTGATTCGACATAACCTTGTGAAACATTAGAGGGTTTTGCGAGACCAAGTGCTCGCGCTCCTCATCCAGCCGACTCTGCAACTCGTCCCTTTCTTTCGGCGATAAAAACTTCGCTTCACCCTGTAATGACGCCAGCTTGCGTTGAAATTGTACGACCTTCCACGCGAAATCACGGTCACCTTGGTATCGGTTTAACTCCACTTGGGTCACAATGGTCGAAGCGTAAATCCTTTCAAACCGATCAAGGTCTATAGCCATTAGATCAGCACGCTCGGCCGCGATAGCTTGTCTTCGCTTTTGAAGGAGCCGACTCTCGCCTGTACGTAGCCCCGATGCAGCATGCTGGTCGACGTCAGCCTCCAGTAGCTTCAGCTTGAAAACTCGTCGATCAAAGTCGTGAGCGAAATTTGCATTTGCTTGAGGTGGGAATTTCATGCTCCTAGGTCTCGCCTCGCGGTGATAATCACGTCCTTCACAATGCTGCCAGGTCGACTGGTACGGCCGCGGCGGGCTGCGGTACCGTCGCGGAGGGCTGCGAGGCCGGTCGTACGTCCGCCAGTACTGCTGCTCCTCGTAATGGCGCGCCTTGTCACTCCGTTGAAGTCGCGGCTGTGGACCCGACGCCGTCAACGATCGATGCGGCGCTCTCGATGTCCATCTTCTCTCGTCTGGGGACCTGCTTCGACTTCTCCTGGCGTACGGTCTGGCGGGCGATCTGCTCCGCTCTCTGCGCCTGAAATGCTCCGTCCACGCTGTCGGCCTCGCTACCGGCGACCTGTTCTCTCTTCTGAACTCCGTACGGCGACTGGATGCTTTGTCTTCTCTCCTCACCTTCCTGTGGTTCTCTCGGAGACTGGCGAAGGACTGGCTGCCGGTCTTGCGCTGCGGCCGCGGGGTCGTGAGTTCCCGGCCGCGCTCGCCCGCCGGCGCCTTCACCTCCCGCAGCGACACGAGCTTCGGCTCGCGCGACGTGTTGCTGCTGCGCGTGTCGGCGGTGGGCGCCGCGGGTCGCGCGCAGTCGCGCGTCAGCGCCAGTGGCTGCGCGTCGCCGCCGGCCGCGCCGTGACTCCACTCGCTGCCGGCCGGCGGCTGCAGCGACGGCGGCGCGTCCAGCGCGTGCGCCCACTCGTAGGCCGCCAGCTGCTCCGTCGCCTCGGCCGGGTCGAAGTAGTACTCGCTCTCCGTGGAGCTGCCGTCGTCGTAGGGCGTCGCCATGGCTTCCGGCCGCGCAGGTTCTACGGCGGCATACACAAAGTCAGTCGATGAGTATTGATGGCCAGAAATTGTGCAGCTAGGGTGCGGCTGGTGCCCGGACGATTGAAAAGATGTTTGCAAGCAATTAGTAGGACGTCGAACCACGTCTTCAGTTCCTTGCTGCTAGAAAGCAAGGTGGGGGCGTTGACATGCAGTGCGGTTCGTCACACATTATAAGTTGTGACCTATTGAGCGAAGCCCAACGCGTACAATAAGCTTCTGAATAATGCGCGAGGTTCGGCGAAGTCGGACTTGTCCTTCCGCTCTATTTATTGAGGCTCAGGTGGTCGTACGTTCAAGGGGACAGTTAACTTTCAAATGCCAAAGGTTTTCGGGCTGATCTTCAAGCTTAGGAGTTGGTGCAGCCTGCAGGTGTTGGATACCGTCGTCGCCTCAAAACGGACTGAAAGGCGCGCGAGTCAGATAGAAAGCCCTCTTACGAACAGTAAACGTCATAATATGATTGGCTTCATGACAGTGTCTTACACTTTATGTATCTTGCTACGCTGCCTCCTCGAGCTGTCCTCCTACCGCGTTATTGTACAGCCAACGCCACAGTGTGCTGCTGGTGCTGCAGTTGGAATAACAAAACTATTCACATGAGCTGTACTGTGCAGCTACACGCCTTGCCAAAGAAAATATCTAGGCATGGAATTCGACCACCCAACGTTGCACACGGCAGAATGCAGGAAGCGCTAGAGATCGACCTGTACAGCGCTCTTAGCTACGGAGCTCAGCGGCGGCGACTCAGAAACGGCTTGATAAGACATTGCTGCCAGCAAGAGAGAGACAAGAAGTCGCGTTAGTCTGTCTGGGGTACGAGTTGGAGGTGGACTGCCTCAACAGGTCCGGATCATCCGGCCCTTTCAGCGTACGCCACGGCTCATTCAAACTGTTAGTAGTACTGAGCCCGAGAAGTCCAAAGAACAGTCAACCAGAAGGGAGACACCAGGGTACAGCTAGCCTGTGGAGCATGCAGTCCATGCATCATGATGCCCAGTTCTCCGTTACTTGAGCTGATGCCGCGTCTATTACGTGCATCCGTTTCAGTCATTTGCTGCAGCCTGCGCCAAAGACGCAGCAGTTCTGACAACAAAAAGTGAAAGGACTGCTGCTTTTTAGCCGATTTGGTTTCTTTCTTCTGAATCGCCTTCGGCTTCGATTTAGTGTTTGGTTGGATGAAGACTTCACCTCCTGCTTCTGGGTTGGCTTTGCCACCACCTTAGCCGCTGGCTTCTTCCCCTGCGTTTGCAAAGGAGTAGACCCCTGTTTGTACTTTGCAGCGTAGTTTTGCTGGTACACAGGGTCATCCTTTTTTAAGTAACCCTGCTTGTAAGGTGCCGTGGTCGTCGGTGGACGAGTGGTGGTTGGCGGCGCCGTAGTGGCCGGCGGTGCCATGGTCGTCGGTAGACGAGTTGTCGTGGGCGGCGCCGCTGTCGTGGGCGGAGCCGTAGTCGTTGGTGGACGAGTGGTGGTTGGCGGCGCCGTAGTGGTCGGCGGGCTGGTCGTGGTAGGCGGTGCCGTGGTAGTCGGTGACGAGTTGTCGTGGGCGGCGCCGCTGTCGTGGGCGGTGCCGTAGTCGTGGGCGGAGCCGTAGTCGTCGGTGGACGAGTTGTCGTGGATGGCGCGTTTGTGGAAAAATAGTCCACGTACTGTTTGTAGTTGTAAGTGTGGTCCAAGCGTCTGAAGATGCTCGAGAATGCTCCGTCGGTTCCGGATTGGATACCGAGGCCATCTTCGTTTGCTATCATGTTAACACCATATTGAGGTTGGGAAATGGACTCTCCTGCGTCGGCAAGCCCCGCAACGAAGATTTAAGCAAGAGCCACTAGTACGGCAGCTTGTCGCGGACGCTTTTTGAGTGGCGAACGCAGTCGAGCGGTGCACGAAGCTTGGTTCGAGGCGTTGGACCGGACGTTGGTGCTTGCCGGTAAATGATGGAATGAGAGAAGACGCTGAGGCAGTGTGGGGAGGAGGAGCCTTATTCAGTGAACGATGACGAAGCCAACTCAAAGCAACAGCCAAAGTCGCACAAGGTTATCTCTCACAAGCCCAGCCACCACATACGCAGAACGGAACATCCAGTTGTACAAGAAGGTATTCAAGAGGGAATACGCTTAGGCCTCTTCAGATCCAGCTGAAAGCTTTACCGACCTAGCGTTCTTGAAGGTGTCAAGGGCAGCGCTTCTGCATTTTTCTTCCGATAAGTTTTCCTTTAAAAAATGTCTGTTTTTCCAACTAATACAGAAAACTTATGAAGTCTGAAGCTTGAAAGAAGCATTCTAACCAACATTTTGACCGTTCCAATCTCGATCGGCACACCTATAGCTGCACTGCAATACTGTGCTGGATGCCAAATAGCCACTTGATACTACGTGCACCATGCTTGCATGAATGTTGCTACCGGCATTGCACAGCATCATGATAAAATGGTCCACAGTAGTTCGTAAGTCCGTATTTGGCTAGGGCTGATGTCAAACAGACAAGCAAACAGGCGCTAAATTGTATCTGTCGGGATACTTCATATCACACTGCGGAAAGACACGCTCAGTTTCTGGAGCTGAATTTCATGGCTTCATTGATAGATATAAAGGCATAGGAGAGAATGATTATAATTTCCACGAAAATATCCATTTACGGTAAGTCAAAGCGATCGCCACAAATGATCAGGACCGGAATCTATTGTCTTGGATCACTTTCCACTTCCAACACGGCTACAGTTGCCTGTTGAATCAATATTCCTCTGTTTTTGCTGTGTTCGCCTTAACAACCGCCGGCTTCTCTTCAAACGGAGTAGCTGCCACAATACCCCACTCCAGCTCATCGGGATTGGTCACATCTGCCTCGAACGTCCACGTAAACTTCGTATTAATCGCTCGTCTATCTTCAATGCCTTCTCCTTCCTCCGGCGAGATCAGTAAATGTTCTGTCACGTCGTATTGCACCCTAAGCCCTAGCCACTCGGTCTTGACATCCTCTTCTTCCTTCTCCCTCGTGTACTCCACCGCCTCCAGTGCTGCACTGTTCACACTCATCTGCTCCAGCACCACTCGTGCGTTCTTGTCCTCTCCTTCTACCGGTGCTGAAGGCTTGTGTAACAAAGCTTCCAGACTCTCAGGTGTGGCCACAGACTCCAAAAACTCTTTGGTCGCCGCCTTGTCCTGTGTGTAGAGTCTCTGCAGCACGGTGTGCGCCGCTCGCTCCGCGCCTTGCACGAACTCGGGCAGCTCCACGCGCGTCGAGCTCGGGAACTGCGACAGCACGAACATGGCGCTGCGCACCTCGTCCGAGGCGCCCGACACGAACACACGCGGCTGGCCGCGGCTGTAACGCACGAACTCGGGCATTTTCTGCAGCACGCGCTGCGCGATGGCCAGTCCCCGGCGCGATAAGTACTCGGTGTCCATCCCCAGCCAGCTCGCGGGGCCGCTGGAGAAGTGGCGGCGTCGCGGGGCGCTGCGCAACAATGTAGCCATCCCTGCCCTGGCGACCATTGTTGCCTTTTTCGGTGAACGACAGAATGTGAGGTGGCTGTCATTTTGACAGAAGAAGTAGAATTGTCAGAAGCCGGACTGTAAGGTTTTGGTTTTCACTTTTAAAATCTTACAGTCCGTCTTCTGTCATTTAGACAGAAAATCAAGCATTGTCAGAAGACGAACCGTAAGATTTTAAAATTGAAAACACACAAATCTTACAGTCCGTATTCTGTCAATAGCGCCGATAGGCCGCTCTTTTTGGCCACTCAGGATGAAAGTGAAGAACACAGCTAGCCAATCATAAACGCACAACAAGGTAACTTCAACTTGACCTAAGCGATTGGCACCGCCACGCGCTCGATCTTCTTTGGGATTTTCATGGGCAGCGCTATCGAGCGAGTATACGTGACGTCTTGATCGGCTGGACAGCGACGTGGAATTGGCTTAGCAGCCCTGCGAGCACGACTTTCATCTCGAGCATGGCCAGGTTCATACCCACACATATGCGAGGGCCGGCGAAGAAAGCGGGGAACTTGAATGGCGACACGGACAACAGCTTGCCGTGTCCGAGTCCAAAAAGCGCTCGGGCGTGTACTCGTTGCAGTCGGGGCCCCACGTGCTGGCCAAGCGTCCCATGGCGTACGAAGGTAAGCCGATGGTTGTGCCCCCCGGCACGAAAGTGGCATCTGAGAGGTAGGTGTCGGCACTGCAGTGCTTGATGTTGAACGAGGCTAGAGGATATAAGCGCAGTGTCTTCTTGATGGCTGCCTCAAGGTACGTCAGTGATAGCACTTCGTCCATGCAGGGAAAGTATCCCGGCTCGGCGGCCAGTCGAGGGATCTTCTCAAACATCTCGTCACGGATACGCTGCTCAACCTCAGGGTGCTGGCTAAGAGTGTAAGAGAACCAACTTAAGGTCTCCGACGAGGTGTCACGCCCAGCAAGAATCGAAGCCACTACGATGGAACGTAGCAGTTGTGGATCTACTTCACCTTCCAAGTCGCTTGAATCAAGCACAAGCGACACAATGTTTTGAGCGCCACTCGCACGTTTTACCACGAGCACGACTAGCAATTGACTCCGAGATGAACTTCAGCACTGTCATGTCGAGGACCTTGACAGCTCGCTGAAGTTCGCCCTCGCTCCCAACTCCTAGCAGTCTCTGCAGCTTCCGGAGCCACGAAGGCACCGAGAACCTCTTAGCCGTCGCTTCTTGCGCGATGTCAAAGGCCTTTTCAAACGGGTGGTCCTCCCCGATGGCAAGCGAACACAACTGAATGCCGAACCCGATTTCAGCGAATGACTCCATTGTGAATTGACTGAACAGGCGGAACAGATCGAAGCTCTCTCTGGTCTCCGCTGCATTCTCAAACAGCTTGTGCACAACCCGCCCGTACTTTTGAATCGTCGAGGTTATCGATTCGCGTAGTGCTCGCGCGCTGAACAGTTTCGCAAAAATCTTGCGCTGGAATTGCCAGACCTCGCCATCATTGTTCGTCAGGGCATCCCCCATTAGGTCGTAGAACATCTCGTGAAGATATTCCCCCTTGATAAAGGTGTCAAATAGTCGCTTAGTAACTTTTTCGAACGCTTCTGGGGTCGAAATAACGAGAGTGTCTGGGCGTCCAGGTGCTGTCAACAAGAATGGCTCACCGTCAAACTCCTGCGCCAAGCTCGAGATCCAGTCGTGGAAAACGTCGTTGTTTTTGATGAAGTCGAGGATGTTGCCTAGGATTGGCAGCGTAGTTTTTGGTTGTGGTAACGGAACTCCCTCCTTGTGTGGCTTCTTCCCTCTTGAGCGTCCAAGATGGCGCGTCGCTGCATAGGCTGATGCGGACAGCAACAGCGCAAGCAGACCGGAGACGACGAGGCTTCGTTGCGAAGAGTTTGATGCGGAAAGCTTTCCTAGGGACGTCAACATTGCGGTGCCGTAGCAACGTTGACAGCGATTCCAGTGGTCCTGTCGAGAGCTCGGTCGATTTGGAAGTGAGGCGGTCTCACCCCTTGATCGGACCAGAGTCATTGCGCAACGTTGGTGATGGGGTGAATCGCGGTCCAACTTTCATGTGTTTGCAGTGCTGTACCGCCCGCCGAGCTCTACTTCTCGCTCCGATCTGCGTTGTTAATTGTTTCGGCTGACTAGTGCAAGCACTCCTACGAGTAGTCACTATGACAACAGCTCTTCTAATAATGACCAACCAAACCTCACACAGCGCTCCTCTTATGTAATCTCAGCGATTACGTTGCTGCTCATCGTATTCATCGGATAGGATGGCGAAGAACGTTTTTTTGCTGCGCCTCAATTCCCCATCGATCTATCTCATTCCTCAATTTCCGCTGTGTCTCCCAGGTAAACGGCCAACACCCAGCTACTTTCTATCCGTAAGCGCGAATTCGATCGGTTGGCCCTTCCTCATCGCCTAACTAAAATGTCCATCTGCTTCACTTAGAATGAGCGGTACTGCTCCTGTTGTCAATGAATTTGGCCAGCCGGTCGGGTTTTCGATGGAAAAGTGGACTCCCCCTCCGTTCCCACCGCATGTGCCGTTGACAGGACAATACTGTCGCCTGGAGCCCCTGAAGGCGTCTCACCACGCGCAAGAGGTCTGGAATGCCCAGTCCGAAGATGTCGATGGTGCGCGCTGGACGTACTTGCCCTATGGACCCTTTGATAGTTTTTCCGCATTTGAGAAGTGGTGCCAGGAGGGTGAGAACGCTCATGACCCACAGTTTTACGCTGTTGTTGTCGACGGACGTGCAGTCGGAGTGGTCGCCTACTTGCGCATCGTGCCAAGCCACGGTGTCATCGAGATTGGCCACATCTTCTACTGTACTCGATTGGCCAAGACTCGTGCTGCCACTGAGACGATGTATCTCCTTGCGGCAAACGCATTTAGCCTTGGCTATCGACGCTACGAATGGAAGTGCGATAGCCTGAATCTGCCCTCGCGCGCTGCCGCCAGCAGACTCGGGTTCACATATGAAGGGACATTTCGCCAGCTAGTTGTGTACAAGGGTCGCAATCGCGATACCTCCTGGTTCTCCCTCGTTGACGGTGATTGGAACGGAGGCTTGAAGAATGCATTTGAGCGCTGGCTGGAGCCGAGTAACTTCGAAAGCGATGGTCAGCAGAAGTTGAAGTTATCTGAGCTCACAGCTCCGTTCGTGCACGCTAGACCGTAGCCTCGAGGTTTGGATATGCGGTCTTTTGGCTGGACCGTGTGAAAGTAAAGCGTCCTCGTAGATGATAAAGGTTGCATTAAACAGGTATAGTTGTCTTCCGTGTGCGTCTCTTCTTTCGAGACGACTGAGCTTTCGGTAAAGATTATCCGCAACGGAGCGAAATACTGGAATTCAGCTATTCTATGTGTCAGATATTTCCAGTTTTGGAAAAACTTGGATAATAGTTGCACATTAACACCTTTGTCTTTGACAGCATGGCATTCAATGGAAACAGCGAAGCTCGCAACAAAAGAGTGTATTGTATCGATAAAGAGAAGTATGCAATGACAAGCAATTGGCTTTAGTTTGTAAGAAACGCCCACAGCATTTCGTCTGGAGAAGTCACGATAGATGGAACTGTTACGCCTTGTTAGTACGCATTCTTGGATGCTTTCTTGGCAGGCGTCCTGCGGATGTGCCGGGTCGTCTTGTAAGTTGTTTTTGATCCTTGCTTGTGGGTCTCGTGCTTGTTGGCTGGCTTGGTCTTCACCTTGTTACTCGTGGGCTTTGACGCCGGTTTGGTCGACTGCTTTGACTGCGTCGCTTTGTGCGTAGTTTGCGCCTTCTGCTCGCGGATCGACTGCGACTCCTGTTTGTTAGATTGCTTGGTCACGTGCTTGTCAGACGCCTTCGACTGCTTGCTAGGTGATTTGATGCTCTGGCTGTTTGTCGGCTTCGACCCCTGCTTGCTAGATGGTTTGACGCCCTGGCTGTACGTCGGTTTCGACTGTTTGGTGTGAGCTTTGACCCCCTGCTTGTACGCTGGCTGCGTCTCCTGCTTTTGAGCTGGCTGAGATTTCTGGTGGTAGCTTGGTTGTAGCGTCTTCGGGTAAGCTGTCTTTGGCGGTGACGTCGGTGCATCCGTGCACGGGGTCACTGTCGCGGGCACCGTGGTAGGTGGCTTTGACGTCGGCGACTTCGTGGCAGGTGAAGCAGTCGAGGGGGTCTTGCTGGTCCCAGGAGCAGATGTGTACGGCGAGTTAGTAGACGGCGAGCTGGTGGCAGGTGACAACGTCGACGGATAACTTGTCGAGGGTGAACTTGTAGCGGGAGGAGCCGTCGTAGTCGGTGGCACAGTGGTTCCAGGAGGAGAAGTCGTTCCAGGGGCTGCGGTTGTCGGAGGTGCAGTCGTTGTGGAAGGGACCGTAGTTGTTGGCGGCGAAGTCGTCGTAGGCGGTGCTGTCGTCGTGGGAGGCTCCGTCGTCGAGGGAGGCTCCGTAGTAGTCGGTGGTGCCGTCGTTGTGGGCGGCTCCGTAGTGATTGGCGGTGCTGTGGTGGTAGGAGGCTCCGTGGTAGTCGGCGGTGCCGTCGTTGTGGGCGGCTCCGTGGTTGTTGGCGGCTCCGTCGTCGTGGGAGGCTCCGTGGTAGTCGGTGGCGCTGTTGTCGTAGGCGGCTCCGTTGTCGTTGGCGGTGCGATAGTAGTAGGAGGCTCCGTGGTTGTTGGCGGCTCCGTCGTCGTGGGAGGCTCCGTGGTAGTCGGTGGCGCTGTTGTCGTAGGCGGCTCCGTCGTCGTTGGCGGTGCGGTAGTAGTAGGAGGCTCCGTGGTTGTTGGCGGCTCCGTCGTCGTGGGAGGCTCCGTGGTAGTAGGAGGCTCCGTGGTTGTTGGCGGCTCCGTCGTCGTTGGCGGTGCGGTAGTAGTAGGAGGCTCCGTGGTTGTTGGCGGCTCCGTCGTCGTAGGAGGCTCCGTGGTAGTCGGTGGCGCTGTTGTCGTAGGCGGCTCCGTTGTCGTTGGCGGTGCGGTAGTAGTAGGAGGCTCCGTGGTTGTTGGCGGCTCCGTCGTCGTTGGCGGTGCGGTAGTAGTAGGAGGCTCCGTGGTTGTTGGCGGCTCCGTCGTCGTGGGAGGCTCCGTGGTAGTCGGTGGTGCTGTTGTCGTAGGCGGCTCCGTTGTCGTTGGCGGTGCGGTAGTAGTAGGAGGCTCCGTGGTTGTTGGCGGCTCCGTCGTCGTGGGAGGCTCCGTGGTAGTAGGAGGCTCCGTGGTTGTTGGCGGCTCCGTCGTCGTTGGCGGTGCGGTAGTAGTAGGAGGCTCCGTGGTTGTTGGCGGCTCCGTCGTCGTGGGAGGCTCCGTGGTAGTCGGTGGCGCTGTTGTCGTAGGCGGCTCCGTTGTCGTTGGCGGTGCGGTAGTAGTAGGAGGCTCCGTGGTTGTTGGCGGCTCCGTCGTCGTAGGAGGCTCCGTGGTAGTCGGTGGCGCTGTTGTCGTAGGCGGCTCCGTTGTCGTTGGCGGAGCGGTAGTAGTAGGAGGCTCCGTGGTTGTTGGCGGCTCCGTCGTCGTTGGCGGTGCGGTAGTAGTAGGAGGCTCCGTGGTTGTTGGCGGCTCCGTCGTCGTGGGAGGCTCCGTGGTAGTCGGTGGTGCTGTTGTCGTAGGCGGCTCCGTTGTCGTTGGCGGTGCAGTAGTAGTAGGAGGCTCCGTGGTTGTTGGCGGCTCCGTCGTCGTGGGAGGCTCCGTGGTAGTCGGTGGCGCTGTTGTCATAGGCGGCTCCGTCGTCGTTGGCGGTGCGGTAGTAGTAGGAGGCTCCGTGGTTGTTGGCGGCTCCGTCGTCGTGGGAGGCTCCGTGGTAGTCGGTGGCGCTGTTGTCGTAGGCGGCTCCGTTGTCGTTGGCGGTGCGGTAGTAGTAGGAGGCTCCGTGGTTGTTGGCGGCTCCGTCGTCGTGGGAGGCTCCGTGGTAGTCGGTGGCGCTGTTGTCGTAGGCGGCTCCGTCGTCGTTGGCGGTGCGGTAGTAGTAGGAGGCTCCGTGGTTGTTGGCGGCTCCGTCGTCGTGGGAGGCTCCGTGGTAGTCGGTGGTGCTGTTGTCGTAGGCGGCTCCGTTGTCGTTGGCGGTGCAGTAGTAGTAGGAGGCTCCGTGGTTGTTGGCGGCTCCGTCGTCGTGGGAGGCTCCGTGGTAGTCGGTGGCGCTGTTGTCATAGGCGGCTCCGTCGTCGTTGGCGGTGCGGTAGTAGTAGGAGGCTCCGTGGTTGTTGGCGGCTCCGTCGTCGTGGGAGGCTCCGTGGTAGTCGGTGGCGCTGTTGTCGTAGGCGGCTCCGTTGTCGTTGGCGGTGCGGTAGTAGTAGGAGGCTCCGTGGTTGTTGGCGGCTCCGTCGTCGTGGGAGGCTCCGTGGTAGTCGGTGGCGCTGTTGTCGTAGGCGGCTCCGTCGTCGTTGGCGGTGCGGTAGTAGTAGGAGGCTCCGTGGTTGTTGGCGGCTCCGTCGTCGTGGGAGGCTCCGTGGTAGTCGGTGGCGCTGTTGTCATAGGCGGCTCCGTCGTCGTTGGCGGCGCGGTAGTAGTAGGAGGCTCCGTGGTTGTTGGCGGCTCCGTCGTCGTGGGAGGCTCCGTGGTAGTCGGTGGCGCTGTTGTCGTAGGCGGCTCCGTTGTCGTTGGCGGTGCGGTAGTAGTAGGAGGCTCCGTGGTTGTTGGCGGCTCCGTCGTCGTGGGAGGCTCCGTGGTAGTCGGTGGCGCTGTTGTCGTAGGCGGCTCCGTTGTCGTTGGCGGTGCGGTAGTAGTAGGAGGCTCCGTGGTTGTTGGCGGCTCCGTCGTCGTGGGAGGCTCCGTGGTAGTCGGTGGTGCTGTTGTCGTAGGCGGCTCCGTTGTCGTTGGCGGTGCAGTAGTAGTAGGAGGCTCCGTGGTTGTTGGCGGCTCCGTCGTCGTGGGAGGCTCCGTGGTAGTCGGTGGCGCTGTTGTCGTAGGCGGCTCCGTTGTCGTTGGCGGTGCGGTAGTAGTAGGAGGCTCCGTGGTTGTTGGCGGCTCCGTCGTCGTGGGAGGCTCCGTGGTAGTCGGTGGCGCTGTTGTCGTAGGCGGCTCCGTCGTCGTTGGCGGTGCGGTAGTAGTAGGAGGCTCCGTGGTTGTTGGCGGCTCCGTCGTCGTGGGAGGCTCCGTGGTAGTCGGTGGTGCTGTCGTGGTAGGCGGCTCTGTAGTAGTCGGAGGTGCAGTCGTTGTTGGCGGCGCAGTCGTCGTAGGTGGTGCAGTAGTTGTCGGTGGCGCAGTCGTCGTAGGTGGCTCCGTGGTTGTTGGTGACGCAGTTACAGTTTGAGCGTAAGCACCTCGAAGCCGGCGATTCTCGCACTCCCACGTAGAGGCTGCGGCACCGGAGCACTTGTCATCCGAAACCAGGCCATCGCTGGCAGCAACGGACTCCCCGGCATTTGCGAGCCCTGCAACGAAGATACACGCCAAGGTGACGAGTGCGGCAGCTTGTCGCGGACGCATGTGGACTTGGAGGTGCTGTCGTAGGACAAGCGGAGCTCGAACCGATGTGCTGGGCACTAGCCGGTAAAAGTAGGAATGAGGAGGTCTGGGGCAGCGGCGGACGATGCCCCATGGCCCCGCGACCGGGGTGCCGGCGTCTGTTGAGGTGGGGTGTTTCCGTCGTAGCTAACGACTCGAGCAAGTTGTCTCCGACTTGGCCCGTTTCTCTGGAGCGCTCTCTCGACTATTACTAACAACATTAAACGTCGTCCGATGTTCGCGCACCGATAATGCCGACTGCACACTACTTGACGCGCTCGACAGGCCCATGCGACTGTCCGTTTTACTTGTCCGGCGGCGTGCAGGCATACTGATTTGATCAGCAGCAGTTACCCGCAAAGTATCTTTGCGCAGGCGGACTAACACCACGACCTTGCGAACAGCGCGTAGTCTTTCCCCGTTGAAACGCGCCTCGGGCGTAGGAATGCCGGCCAAAGTGCCTTGCAACGGGCAAAAGAGAGCGAGGCAATGCGTCAGCTGTAAGACACGCCGTGAACCCAATCATTCATGAAACGTTTGCTGGTCGCCAGGCCGCAAGGGCCATTTTGAGGCGGGGGTTGCGCCTTTAGGGTCGTTTTGCCTCCACAGAGCCGTATCCAAACGCTACTGCGTCGTTCGCAAGGCGCCATTTCGCGCTCGGCGTTGCAAAAGCAGACACCCACTCCGACGCGCACAGCCAAAATGGCTCCCTTCCGTCCAACATGGCTACATCGGTTGAACCTCTCGTATGTCATGCAACCTGCGATCCGTCATACCGGCCCATTTTCAGCCTAGTGACGTGGTCGTCCCTTCGCCGAGCATGCAGGCGGTGCTGAGCCGCGTGCACCGCATCGTGGTGCCCCCCGCGGCGGCCGAGGACGCGTCCCCCGCGGCCGACGAGCTGGCGGACGTCGCCAGCTCCCCAACGGTGCGCGACTCGCCGCCAGAGGCGACGCAGGGCGCGTCGGCCGAGACGAAGGCGGACATCGCGCTGGCCGTCGAGCGCCTGCAGTTCGCCACGCTGCTGGGCGAGCGCAAGAAGGCGGTGGAGGCGCTGCAGTCGCTGGCGCAAAAGTTCGGCCGCAGCGCTGGCGATGAACCCTCGGTGGAAGAGCAGGCGCTGGGCGACGCCGCCGTGCCCGCCGTGCTGGCCGCGCTGGTGTCCGACCCCAGAGACACGGAGCTCATGGAGGCCATGCTGGAGCTGCTGCAGGCCGTGGTGACGGGTGCGCCCACGGCGGCGCTGCTGCTGCTGGAGCAGCCGACGCAGAGCGCCACGCCGTGGGGCATGCAGACGTGTCTGACGCTGCTGCAGGACCCGTCGCCGTGGATCCGAGGGCCGGCCGTGGCGCTGGTGCGCGCGCTGCAAGAGGCGCAGCCCGCGGCCTTTGCGAAGGCGGTGCTGGAGTGCAAGGAGGGGCTGCGCAGACTGCTGGAGGTGGTGGAGGACCGACGGGAACACATTCGAGATGCGGCGCTGGCGGTGCTCGGACAGTTGACAGGCAGAGACAAGAACGCACAGCAGTTCTTGGCCTTTGAAGAAGGCTTTGCGAGACTGTTCCAGATCATGGAGGCGGAAGGATTGACGCAGGACGGAGCTAGCCCCGCTAGTAGTGTGATTGCAGACTGCTTGCAGATCGTGAACAACATGCTGAGAGATAACCTCATGACGCAGACGTTGTTCATGGAAATGGCGTATCTGGAGTCCCATGTGTCGAGGATATTGAGACTTGCAGGAGTCGACGGAGGAGATGAGGAGGACGATGCTGCTGCACTCGGACGAAGGAAACGTGTGCTGAAACTTGGGCTGCAACTCGTGCGCTTTCTGGTAGCAGGGCTGTACGAAGGCGCTCGGGAATCGTTGTTGGATGAGCTGGCACTGCGGGATCGCTCGCGTAAGAGCCAGGAGCTGGCAAGGATACAGAGTCTTGTTGCCCGACAGGAGTCTCTTATGGGCGCTGTGGGAGAGTTGGCTTGCTGTCGAAGTGATGCACTAACCGATTTGAGACTACAGGCTCTAGATTTGTTACGACTAGTGACCGAAAACAATGGTGGCGCGCAGATGATCTTGGTGAATATGTACGCGTCTCCATCAGGACGCAATGTTTTCGCCGAGTTGTTGAATTTGGATGTGGGAAATGAAAGTGACGAGTCTCCTGTGGCTGCAGCAGCGTCTGCTCTTCTAGACTCGCTGTTTCAGGAAAATGAAGGAGCACGCATGGCTGTGTTGCAGCATATTCAAACACCACCCCCGCCACCGATGTCTACAGGAAACGATGCGACTGGTGGCTACGATACCTTTTCCGTTCCTCCTTCAGCAGGACGGGTTCTACTGGATGCGTTCGTCTCGAATACTGAATTTATTATGCAGTGCGATGAATATAGCGTTGCAGAGACGCTAAATGCGAGGCTAGTAGTGGCCTGGAAAGCAAGCCATCGACTAGCAAATCTGCTGGGAGAAAGTTCGTACTGTAAAGAGCTTGCTCTTCGTGTACCTGCTGACTACGATGACTCAGAAGCCCGCGCAGTATCTGGCGGTCTTTTCCTTTCGCGTTGCCTGCGGTTGCTACGCGATTCATCGAAGGATGGGTTAGGCGCCGCACTTCAGTCTATAGTCTTCCAGGCTAAACTCTCGGTGCTTCTTTTGCTAATTCGCTGGTGCCATGGTTGCCCCAAAGCGGTTCGCGAAATTGTAGGCTCGGTAGCAAATCTGTCAGTGCTTGTGGACAGTCTATCAGACCGGCCAACAACTTCATCGCTACGTTCTTCAAGCGAGACAACACAAATACGGGGACTTATTGCACTGCTATTGGGTTGTTGCTTGGAATTTTTGTGTGAAGACGAGGAAGAACAAGCACTAAAGATCGCAAGCACTGCAGTCACAGAAGCCGCGACGGACGACGGTCAAGGATTACAGATGACTCGGGACCAGCTTCTCCAGATGGTCAGCAAGCGTGTCGGTCTTGAGTGCTTTACAGACGCGCTAGTTCAGTTTCAGCAAACCCCGGCAATGCTTGCATGCGCACGAGCTAGCTTGTCTCAGAGCTCTCGTACTCTTTTAGCCTATCGGGCTACTTATGATATTGGCGATGAAAACGCTGCTGATGAAGGATCTAGCGATGACGAAGCCCATTACTTGTTTATGCTTTACGAGCGTTCATTCACGTCATTTTACCGAGAGATGGCAGAGCAAATTCAAAAACGCGTTATTGCGATCTACACAGGAGTCGATCGGGGAGCTGCACCTTCTTCGAGCGTCGATTCAGGTGCTCCCAGTGCAATGGGCGCCTACCAAGATCTCATTCGTATGCAGGATAAACAGATTCACGATCTTCAACGGCAAGTGGGGGAATTGAAGAGACATGAGTCGGGCCCGGAGGTTGGAAATATTGATTTAACAAAGAAGCATGAGCGAGAGCAGCAACTATTAGAGCAACTTGATGCTCAGCGGAAGCAGTATGAGCGAGAAAAAGCAGACTTCGAGAACAAAATCAAGAACATGTCGGAGACTGCGATAGAAATGGAGACCCGAGTGAATGGACTTACGATGGCTTATGAACAACTTGAACGCGAGCACCAAGAACGTGGACAGGAGCTGGCTGCTGCACGTTCAGATGAAGGGGTCGTGCAAGCCGCATCTGACCTCCCCGACAGCATACACACACAGCTTGCAGCATTGCAAGCTGAACTGGATGCCGAGAGGGAATCTAACCGACGATTGCGTAGTGAAGCTACTGGCACTAAAAGTTTCGGGGCAACTCAAGCTCTACGTGAGAAAACTGATGCAGAACTAGCAAATGCACGACTTACAAAGCAGCTTGAAGAGCTTCGGGTTGAGAACCAACGTAAGGAAGAGGAGCTAACTGAATGCAACCAGATGATCGAAACCCTTACTGAAGGCCAGACGCTACTCAAGAACGATAACGAAAGGCTGAAGGCACGGCTAGCGGAGGCGGAGTCGAGATCAAGCCAACCTGGAGGAGCAGGAGAAACTGAGTTTAAAAGCGTTGTGGATGGCCTAATTGATGAGAAGGCACGCTTAGAGCGTCGTGTTAAAGAACTGGAAGCAGCGGCGCGAGCCGCTTACGAAAAAGACCAAGAAGTTCTTCGACAACGAATCCAGGAGGTGGAACAGGCACGCCGTGCGAGCCCCCCTGTGAGCGTTGAGTGCGCTACGCTGGATACTGCCCTACCTAACAACGAAGTGCTGAGTACCGAGACGCCAAACAGTGAAGAACCGCATGAGGTAAACACCGAGGACCATCGTTTAAAGGAGCTCGTGTCTACTCAACTCGAAGAACTGAAGGAGTTGCGTGCTCTTGTGGTTGAAATGGAGACAGTAGCGAAGGAGCATGAAGCTCAGGTGCAGCAGACTTCGTTTCTACAGGAGCTCGTGGCGGGATACGATGTCCAGTCGCGACGCGATAGGGAGAAGTTTGATGCAACTGTGCGCGAGCTCGAAGACGAGCTAGCTCGCGCCTTCCTCGAGAAGAAGGACGCCGGTCGTAAAGCAAAGGCCGCAGTCAAGGAGCTCGAGAATGAGGTTGCACGCTTGTTCCTCGCTAAAGTGGAGCTGGAGAAAGAGCTAGCAGGTCGCCAGCAAGGTGAAGACACGAGTCAGACGGAAAATGGCGAGATTCCCAGTGCGAACGGTTCGTTCCGAAGATCCGTCGAGTCAGACAACAGCAGCGACTCGACTGTCGACGACCTGCTCGTGCTGGTGGCAAGCTTAGAGATCCAGTGCTCAGTCCTGCGCGAAACCTTAAAGGAAGCCCAGGGCGAGGACGCAGTGGCCGTGGCAGTCGAACTGTCCAGGCAACGCGGGGCCGTCGTCTCCGTGTAAACAACCATTTCAGTTAATTGAAGACACGTACGAGCATTGCTCGACGTAGCAAAACCATACGCTTGACCAGCGTCAAGTTGAAGCTTGTCACACGTCGCAGACGTACCTAACCGAGTACATCCGTCTAAGTACGAGTGCATGTGACTGTAGCCTTGAAGCTGGTCATAATCTGACACGCTGGGCGAAGATGAAGCTGCTCCCCCTGCTGCTGCTGCTGCTGGCGCCGCTGCTCGCCGACGCCAAGTGCGTCATGACGCAGCCCTGCGTGAACCCAGGCAACCAGCCGGACTACGACAAGTGCATCCCCGTGGCGTATCCGGAGCCTGTGGAGCCGCAGCCGATGGCGGGCGACGGCTGGCCGAGTGTGGTCGGTGGCGGGAACTGTACTAGCGACACCGACTGCGGCGGCTCGGACAAGGGCTCATGTGTCCACGACAAGTGCCAATGCCAACGCGACGGCATGGCCGCCGGTCCTCATTGCCAGCAATTCGCCATTCAATGTCCATCGTACAAGGACAATGCGTGCTGCTCGTGGCAGCAAAACCAGGCTTTGGCCGAGAATTTCAAGCTCGTGGCGGGAGTTTTCGCCAAGAACAACGCGGGCGGCTGCGACGCCTGCGCCGCCAACCTCATGAGTCTTTGGTGCGGCCTGGTGTGCTCGCCCGAGCAGGACAAGTTCATGCAGATGACACGCAAGTGGCCCAGCATCAATTACCGACCGGACATTATGACCGGCAAAGACAAGGTCAAGGTGCTGGAGATGAATGTGGCACTAGCCAAGGACCTCACGTGCGCAGTCTTCGACTCGTGCAAGAACACGGCGATAGCGTCGGCCGCGGCGGCCATGAAGTCGTCGCTCGGCTTCTTGAACTACCAGATGCAGGTCGGAGCTGTCGGTCATGGAGAGTATTTCACCCTGCACTTCAACGCGAGCGAGGACGAGTCGTTCAACCACCATGTGCTGCAGTGCTCCAACTACTCAGAGGTGCTCGAGACTCGCGATGCACTGCCCACACAAGCGCAGCTGCTGGAATCGATCGCGACAAAGTCGACGGACGATAAGCAATGCCCCTGTGGTGCGTGCCGGGCGACGTGCGACGCACACACTAGTGGTGGCAGCCACATTCACGTCGTCGACAACCCTATTTCCGTGCTGTCGGGGTTTAACACGAAGCTAGTGGCGGCTGCCTATGGACTGCTTGTGATACTTGCGTTCTTCTGGAATAGGTGGAAAAAACAGTGAATGCTTGCTGGGTTGCTGAACATTGCAGTGTAATGAATTATTGCGAGCTGGGGAGCAAGCGCCACGTAAGAAGGTTTATGAATTTTACGGTGTAGACTGTTTTCCGCTTACTTCCGTCTCGTGACTTAAGGTAGTAAGAACCTACATTTTGGTTGAAATTTACAAGTAAGCGGATTGAATTCACGTGCAAATGAACCATTGCCAATGGTGCAGCGTGAGGCAATAGTCCATGCCTCACGCTGCACTGATTTTTCCCAACCAAAATAGTACCTTGGTTTGTGAGTTTAGTTCCGCAGTTAGCAGGGTTTGACCATATTCGGCTTCGTCACGCTCGATTTGGGTTTCCAGTCGTTGCTTTCACTCCACGACAGAATTTGTTTGTTTTTCAAGTGCTTATCGGTTGACCCACAGTTTGCGGGCACTTTTTCCACATTCCGTGTAGATAAATGATGCACATGGAGAAGTAGAAGCAACCATGTCAATACAAGAAATGCAGTGCCTATGGCAGCGCAACGTGCCTTGTATCAACTGCACCATTATAACGACGTCAACATGATCCTCAGTTAACGTTAAGATTGAATCGGACCGCCGCGTTACGACAGTCCGGCCTATTAACAGTATGTTGATGCTAATCAAGTTTGAAGCAGTTCATAGGAGTCAGTCACAGTTGGCTTGCCGTTCCATCACTAGGGTTTATCTCTTGAGTGCAGAGCGTAAATGCCATGTTTCAACCGGAGCTCATCCGTCGCACTTCCCTAGCAGCCCAGCAGGTACCGACCAGAATCCAGACATCCCGAACGTCCAACGACACCGTCCAAACATTGAGCACACACAAAATCAAACACATCACTAATGGAACACACAACGCTGCAATGCAATAGTATGTTGCGGCCAGTGCGAGGACAGGCGGATAGGAGCTGTACTCATTGTTTGTGAAGGCTCATTACTCACGGCACCGGGCGCCCCACGCAGCGGTGTTTCAGTTGTCTTCAGTCCAACCTGACCAATCCGTGCCTACTACACGAGTATCTGTACTCGATTGTTGAAAATGGGGTTGAATTTTTTTTCAACCCCATTTTAGTGTAAATTGTGGAGAAACTTATACAGTTATTAAAAGAAAATTTTGTAAAAATATAGGAATTAATCCAACAAAATTAGAAAATATTTAAAAGATTTCTTAAAGCATATTATCGATATTATTTATGAACTTATTATTATTTTTTTCTTTCCAATGTTTGTTTAATATAAAAAGTTATTATATTGATATTTTTAGTGTAAAAAGCATAAAATCCCGAATCTGCAGTCGAGCCTGTCCATGGGTGTTCGGTTTCCTACCTTACAAGCACGTCACGGTTCATTTAAGCTATTAGTAATATTTGTGAGAGCAAACCGCAGCACCTTCAGAAATGAAGCAGTGAGCATGCGGCTCATTTGCGCTGACAACGAGTCGATAGCAACGACAAAAACACTATAGCCCAAAAGAAGTTCGCTGGTCGCAAGCCCGTCGAACGCCATCCGATGCTGCACCAGGCTTTCCCTCATTCCTTCTTTTACCGGCGAGGGGCCTACACCGGTCCAACGTATCGTCTCAAGCTTATCTTGGGATACGACAGCGTTCTCAACGTCAAATGCGTCCGCGACAAGCTGCCGCACTCGTCGTCTTGGCGTGCATTTTCGTTGCAAGGGTCGCTAACGCTGAGGAGTCCGTATCGGCCCATAATGGTGGTACCGCCTTGGTCTCGGACGATAAGTGCTCCGATGCCTCAGACCCTACCTGGGAATGCGAAAATCGCCGGTTGCGGGTAGCCAACGCTCAATTCAGTTTTAGCTACACTACCACGACAGCCCCACCGACCACCACCGCACCTCCAACTACAACACGGCCTCCTACAACAACAGCTCCGCCCTCTACTACTACCCCACCTTCGACGACACGACCTCCAACTACAATGGCGCCGCCAACAACTACGGCTCCGCCAACAACTACTCGACCACCGCCAACCAATGCACCGCCCACTACTACCGCGCCACCAACAACAACACGGCCACCAACAACTACGGCCCCGCCAACAACCACGGCTTCGCCGACAACAACGCCACCGCCCGGCACGACTGCGCCACCAGGAACCACGTCCCCGCCAGGAACCACGGCGCCACCTGGCACGACGTCTCCTCCCGGCACCACGGCTCCGCCGACAACAACGGCACCGCCCGGCACGACCGCTCCTCGCGGAACGCCTGCCCCGCCCGGCACGACTGTCCCGCCCGGCACGACTGCGCCACCAGGAACCACGGCCCCGCCAGGAACCACGGCGCCACCTGGCACGACGTCTCCTCCCGGCACCACGGCTCCGCCGACAACAACGGCACCGCCCGGCACGACCGCTCCTCCTGGAACGCCTGCCCCGCCCGGCACGACTGCGCCACCAGGAACCATGTCCCCGCCAGGAACCACGGCGCCACCTGGCACGACGTCTCCTCCCGGCACCACGGCTCCGCCGACAACAACGACACCGCCCGGCACGACCGCTCCTCCTGGAACGCCTGCCCCGCCCGGCACGACTGCGCCACCAGGAACCACGGCCCCGCCAGGAACCACGGCGCCACCTGGCACGACGTCTCCTCCCGGCACTACGGAGCCGCCTACCACCACAGCAGCACCAACCACTACGGAGCCGCCTACAACGACGGCACCACCGACTACCACGGAGCCTCCCACGACGACAGCACCGCCTACGACGACTTCGCCGCCAACAACTACGGTCCCTTCCACAACGACTGCACCTCCGACAACCGGAGCCCCTGGAACGACTTCTCCTCCTGGAACCACTGTGCCACCGACTACGACGGCTCCTCCCGCTACGGGTTCACCCTCGACAAGTTATTCGTCGACGTTGTCACCTGCCACCAGCTCGCCGTCGACTAACTCGCCGTACACATCTGCTCCTGGGACCAGCAAGACCCCCTCGACTGCTTCACCTGCCACGAAGTCGCCGACGTCAAAGCCACCGACCACAAAAATGCCCGCGACAGTGACCCCGTGCACGGATGCACCGACGTCACCGCCAAAGACAGCTTACCCGAAGACGCTACAACCAAGCTACCACCAGAAATCTCAGCCAGCTCAAAAGCAGGAGACGCAGCCAGCGCACAAGCAGGGGGTCAAAGCTCACACCAAACAGTCGAAACCGACGTACAGCCAGGGCGTCAAACCATCTAGCGAGCAGGAGTTGAAGCCAACAAACAGCCAGAGCATCAAATCACCTAGCAAGCAGTCGAAGGCGTCTGACAAGCACGTGACCAAGCCATCTTACAATCAGGAGTCGAGGTCGATCCGCAAGCAGAAGACGCAAACTACGCACAAAGCGACGCAGGTAAAGCAGTCGACCAAACCGGCGTCAAGATTTACGAGTAACAAGGCTGAGCCAGCCTACAAGCACGAAACTCACAAGCAGGGATCGAAGCCAAGCTTTAAGAAGACCCAACACATTCGCAGAGCTCCGCACTCGCCTACCAAGAGAGGTGTTTCCAAGAACGCCTACCGTCAAGCCGCTTGAGCTGGAGCTCGGTCTACTTCGTCACCAACTGATCAAGGAAGACATTCGCAATTCATTGTATCACCAGTCTTAGCCCACAATTCTTGTCGATCGCAGACCACACTTAACATTGTGCTGGTATACTTGCTTACATTTTAAATTCTTCCGTAAATAAATAAATGCTTTTTGCGAAGAAACATACATTGCTCTTTGTTACACTTGATGTGCCCAATCCGCATAACTATTCTGGATTCGTGAAGGGATTAGCTCATCCTGCACTGGCAGCGAGACTAACCGAGTAACCTTGACTAGGTTCTTGGTTCCGAGAGTTGTGCCCTAGGCGCTTGCCTTGTTACCGTCCAACGTTACGTTCCATCTGAGAAGGGGCTCATCGGTTCAGAGCTACAGGGCAGTTGCGTCGGCTTTCTTGACTCCACAGACATATTCACGAATACTGCGCTCCATTCGTCTCCTGTCTGGCCTTGCACGGCACGTCATCATCATTGAAGTTACCAACGCCAAATAAACGTCGTGAGAGGTAGGTCAGTTGAAACGAAAAGCGTTGGGCTGTCGCGTCGAAATTGTAGTTAGAGGACAAAAAGACCGCCGCCCTGGACTCACTTCTAGTTTGGCCATCCAGCGCTACGAGCTCCATTGCCTGGGCGTCGAGAAGTAGCGCAATGGAGTCCAATGCGACTGCAAGGAATCATCGCGCTCGCTTCCGTCGCTTGCTTCCTTGGATTTGCAAGCGCTGGAGTGCCTGTCGCGGTGCACGACGATACAGTCTTCTTACTCCCAGAAAGCCGAGGCCTGCCTTGCACTGGCACTGGGACCATTCCCCTTGGTATGGCATGTCCTCGACAAGGCGATGTAGCCATCGCAGATTGCCACACTCAACTGGAAACCTTTGACGGCACCAAATGTGTGGCCAAAGAGGACGCTGAATGTACAATCATCACTGGGTCGACATGGGGGTGTAAGTTTTCACTTCACGACGAAAGAGGAGAAGGAGGAATGGTGGCTGCTAAGCGAAATCGCGAATTAAAGGTTGCAGCCAGCACTACTACAGCTCCGCCAACTACTCGGCCTCCAACTACTACAAGCCCACCGACAACCGTTCCGCCAACTACTCGGCCACCAACGACAAGCCCACCTCCAACGGCCCCTCCAACAACTTCCCCCACCCACAACAAGGCCCTCGACAACGGCGTCACCGACAACAAGACCCCCACCACAGCGCCGCCAACAACGGTGCCCCCAACAACTATTACCCCAACAACAATGCCGCCTACAACCGCACCAGTCGCAACAATTTAACCAACAACTCCTCCTCCATCGACTTCCTCTCCAATAATAGTGCCACCGGCAACAACGCCGCCGGACACGACAGCACCTCCAAGCACGACCGCTCCACCGGCGACCACGGCGCCGCCTACGACGACGGACCGCGTACGACGACTCCACCTCCGACTACGACGGAGCCGCCAACAACTACGGCACCTCCAACAACCACGGAGCCGCCTAAGACAACAGTTCCGCCGTGCACTACTGGTACTGTTGTTCCTCCGAGAACTTCTGTTCCTCCTCCGCCGACGGTGTCACCTGGCACCAGACCGCCGTCCACTAGCTCCCCGAACACATCTGCCCCAGGGACGAGCAAGACCCCCTTCACTGCTTCCCCGTCCACGAAGCCGCCGATGTCGAAGCCACCAACGACTGCGTCGCCAAGCACGAAGGTACCAGCGACGGTGGCCCCGTGCACGGATTCACCCACCCGGCCGCCCAAGACAGCGCACCCAAAGACACTGCAGCCCAGTTACAAGCAGAAGTCTCAGTCGACGCAAAAGCAGCAGTCGCCGCCGGCGTACAAGCAGGGGATTAAATCACCTAGCAAGCAGCAGTCGAAGGCGTCTGACAAGCACGTGGCCAAGCCATCTTACAAGCAGGAGTCGCACTCCATCCGCAAGCAAAAAACACAACCAACACACAAAGCGGCACAGGCAAAGCAGTCGAGCAAAGTGGAGTCAAAGGCCAAGAGTAACCAGTCGAAGGCCAAGTCAGCCAACAAGCACGAGACCCCCGAGCAGGGATCGAAGCCAAGCTACAAGAAGACCCAACACATTCGCAGAACTCCGCAGCCTGCCGCTCACCACACTACGGCCGCGCCTACCAAGAAAGTTGCGTCCAAGAATGCCTACCGTCAAGCCGCTTGAGCTGGAGCTCGGTCTACGTTTTCACCAACCGATCCATGAAGTCTTGTCTGGAACGTCGAAGTGCGTTCGATAGGAGACCGCACGCTGTTACTGACCTGTACTTAGGAGAGGTGTTGCTTTTACATTTCACCAAATTCACTTTGCTCATCGCTAACAAGATTTTTTTCACACTCATCGGGCCTCATATTTTTTAGTTGTTACAGTCGCTCTGTCTTGTTGCTGTAGACCAAGGAATGTATTGGTAGCTGATGCAAGCACAGACACAGCACAGCCGAGCTGAAGCATAACAGTAGCTAATTATCTTGCGGTCACTGTCTTCAAATTGCACTTTTTAACGGTAGTAGATGAACCAATGTCATGCGTCGAAGGAAATCTGATGCTCAACCATGCTTACATCGGTTGGTTTCTCACCTGACACACTGTATGGCGGAGTACCGTCGTTTACTCTTTTCGACAGTTTTTATATGTTTTCAACAAGTGATCGCCCGACTAGCATCCGCCTCTTACTCCTCATACTCTAGGGATGCGCCACTGGAGCATACCAGCTGATCAATTTGTGCTGTGGGGTATATGACACACGCCCTAAATTCCTTCTCTCTCATCGAAGGTACACATCATCACGACCAGGTCACTTTCAAAAACCGGTTACAGACGCTCGTTTTTCTAATGGCCCTCTCCGTTACAGTCCGGCGTCGTCGTAAACACCAATAGTACAAATCCCGCGCCATGCCGACAATTTGTGCTTCATCTAAGCTCCACGTGCTTGCGCTACCTCTGCATTTCGGAACCTAGGATAGATTGTAAAATTTCCTTGCAGTGATTCATATTCACATGCATACCAACTCCGTTGTGAGTAGCTCACCGATCGATCTTTCAGGCGACGACGCGGCGCAGCACCCCACGACGACGCCCTCGATGAGTCCTGCTTGCCCCAAAGGATGAATTCGTAGCGGCAGTTAAGGAATTTCGAGCGTTTCCTTAGAAGACCTTGTACTGTACCACCTATTCCCGCATTCGTCTTTGCTCATCATCTTTGCGTCCATGTACATGGTGTTTATCTAGACACCATCGACCACTTGTAAACTTGGGTTAATAATGCCACCGGCGCACTGACCCCATTCGATACGTTGCCCCCCAACTTGCACCGGTGTCAAATGGCATTTCCACGTTTCAGTCTTGCCGCCACCAAGCGAGGGGTTCATCAGCGCGGAAAAATGCGGACCGTTATTGTGGCTAGTCATACTTGTTGTCCTGCAGTGAGCCCATTCGGTGCGACATGGATGCATCAGTCTGTGGAAACGCAGTCGTATAATAGTTTCAGCAATCAGCAAGTGCAATGAGAACAGTGCTTCTCTCCTGAGTACTTCGTTCTGAGCTCGTAAATCCTTATACGGGCCATAAACCGTTTTGCATAGTACCCGCCACATCGACAGGCGTGGAAAGTCGAAAAACGCCTCGAAACTGCCTTGCTTCTGGCCTTTCATAGCACGTCACCATCATTTGAGGTTACCAACGCCAAAGTAAGCGGCGCGAGAGTCGTGTGTACGTGTTTTTAGTTGGAAACGAACACCGTGAGCAGTCGCAGTCCTGGAGCTCGAGACCGCTATCCGGTATTCATTTCTAGTTTGGCCATCCAGCGCTACGAGCTCCATTGCCTGGGCGTCGAGAAGTAGCGCAACGGAGTCCAATGCGACTGCAAGGAATCATCGCGCTCGCTTCCGTCGCTTACTTCCTTGGATTTGCAAGCGCTGGAGTGCCTGTCGCGGTGCACGACGATGCAGTCTTCTTACTCCCAGAAAGCCGAGGCCTGCCTTGCACTGGCACTGGGACCATTCCCCTTGGTATGGCATGTCCTCGACAAGGCGATGTAGCCATCGCAGATTGCCACGCTCAAGTGGAAACCTTTGACGGCACCAAATGTGTGGCCAAAGAGGACGCTGAATGTACAATCATCACTGGGTCGACATGGGGGTGTAAGTTTCCACGCTCAGGTAACGACGAAAGAGGGGAAGATGATATGGTGGCTGCTAAGCGAAATCGCCAATTAGAGGTTGCAGCCAGCACTACGACAGCCCCGGCAACGACTGCACCTCCAACTACAGCGCCACCAACAGCTCCGCCAACTACAGCTCCACCAACGACAGCTCCACCAACGACAGCTCCTCCAACGACAGCCCCTCCAACGACTGCTCCACCAACAACTGCGCCTCCAACAACTGCGCCTCCAACGACAGCTCCTCCAACGACTGCTCCACCAACGACTGCTCCACCTACAACTGCGCCTCCAACAACTGCGCCTCCAACGACAGCATCTCCAACGACTGCTCCACCAACGACGGCACCGCCCACGACAGCACCACCGACAACGGCTCCGCCCGTGACCGCAGCACCGCCAGACACCACGGCTCCGCCGACGACAACTGCACCTCCCGACACGACGGCTCCGCCTGACACGACCGCACCGCCAGACACCACGGCTCCGCCGACGACAACAGCACCTCCCGACACGACGGCTCCGCCAGACACGACCGCACCGCCAGACACCACGGCTCCGCCGACGACAACTGCACCTCCCGACACGACGGCTCCGCCCGTGACCGCAGCACCGCCAGACACCACGGCTCCGCCGACGACAACTGCACCTCCCGACACGACGGCTCCACCTGACACGACCGCACCGCCAGCCACCACGGCTCCGCCGACGACAACAGCACCTCCCGACACGACGGCTCCGCCTGACACGACCGCACCGCCAGACACCACGGCTCCGCCGACGACAACGGCACCTCCCGACACGACGGCTCCGCCTGACACGACCGCACCGCCAGACACCACGGCTCCGCCGACGACAACTGCACCTCCCGACACGACGGCTCCGCCCGTGACCGCAGCACCGCCAGACACCACGGCTCCGCCGACGACAACAGCACCTCCCGACACGACGGCTCCGCCTGACACGACCGCACCGCCAGACACCACGGCTCCGACGACGACAACAGCACCTCCCGACACGACGGCTCCGCCTGACACGACCGCACCGCCAGACACCACGGCTCCGCCGACGACAACGGCACCTCCCGACACGACGGCTCCGCCTGACACGACCGCACCGCCAGCCACCACGGCTCCGCCGACGACAACTGCACCTCCCGATACGACGGCTCCGCCAGACACGACCGCAGCGCCAGACACCACGGCTCCGCCGACGACAACTGCACCTCCCGACACGACGGCTCCGCCCGTGACCGCAGCACCGCCAGACACCACGGCTCCGCCGACGACAACTGCACCTCCCGACACGACGGCTCCGCCCGTGACCGCAGCACCGCCAGACACCACGGCTCCGCCGACGACAACTGCACCTCCCGACACGACGGCTCCGCCCGTGACCGCAGCACCGCCAGACACCACGGCTCCGCCGACGACAACTGCACCTCCCGACACGACGGCTCCGCCCGTGACCGCGGCACCGCCAGACACCACGGCTCCGCCAACGACAACAGCACCTCCCGATACGACGGCTCCGCCCGTGACCGCGGCACCGCCAGACACCACGGCTCCGCCGACGACAACTGCACCTCCCGATACGACGGCACAGCCTGACACGACCGCACCGCCCGACACCACGGCTCCGCCGACGCCAACTGCACCTCCAACAACCACGGAGCCGCCTACGACGACGGAACCTCCTACGACGACTGCACCTCCGACTACGACGGAGCCGCCCACAACTACGGCACCTCCAACTACCACGGAGCCGCCTACGACGACGGAACCTCCTACGACGACTGCACCTCCGACTACGACGGAGCCGCCAACAACTACGGCACCTCCAACTACCACGGAGCCGCCTACGACGACGGAACCTCCTACGACGACTGCACCTCCGACTACGACGGAGCCGCCAACAACTACGGCACCTCCAACTACCACGGAGCCGCCTACGACGACGGAACCTCCTACGACGACTGCACCTCCGACTACAACGGAGCCGCCCACAACTACGGCACCTCCAACTACCACGGAGCCGCCTACGACGACGGAAACTCCTACGACGACGGAACCTCCTACGACGACTGCACCTCCGACTACAACGGAGCCGCCCACAACTACGGCACCTCCAACTACCACGGAGCCGCCTACGACGACGGAACCTCCTACGACGACTGCACCTCCGACTACAACGGAGCCGCCCACAACTACGGCACCTCCAACTACCACGGAGCCGCCTACGACGACGGAACCTCCTACGACGACTGCACCTCCGACTACAACGGAGCCGCCAACAACTACGGCACCTCCAACTACCACGGAGCCGCCTACGACGACGGAACCTCCTACGACGACTGCACCTCCGACTACGACGGAGCCGCCAACAACTACGGCACCTCCAACTACCACGGAGCCGCCTACGACGACGGAACCTCCTACGACGACTGCACCTCCGACTACGACGGAGCCGCCCACAACTACGGCACCTCCAACTACCACGGAGCCGCCTACGACGACGGAACCTCCTACGACGACTGCACCTCCGACTACAACGGAGCCGCCAACAACTACGGCACCTCCAACTACCACGGAGCCGCCTACGACGACAGAACCTCCTACGACGACTGCACCTCCGACTACGACGGAGCCGCCCACAACTACGGCACCTCCATCTACCACGGAGCCGCCTACGACGACGGAACCTCCTACGACGACTGCACCTCCGACTACGACGGAGCCGCCAACAACTACGGCACCTCCAACTACCACGGAGCCGCCTACGACGACGGAACCTCCTACGACGACTGCACCTCCGACTACAACGGAGCCGCCAACAACTACGGCACCTCCAACTACCACGGAGCCGCCTACGACGACGGAACCTCCTACGACGACTGCACCTCCGACTACGACGGAGCCGCCCACAACTACGGCACCTCCAACTACCACGGAGCCGCCTACGACGACGGAACCTCCTACGACGACTGCACCTCCGACTACAACGGAGCCGCCAACAACTACGGCACCTCCAACTACCACGGAGCCGCCTACGACGACGGAACCTCCTACGACGACTGCACCTCCGACTACGACGGAGCCGCCAACAACTACGGCACCTACAACTACCACGGAGCCGCCTACGACGACGGAACCTCCTACGACGACTGCACCTCCGACTACGACGGAGCCGCCCACAACTACGGCACCTCCATCTACCACGGAGCCGCCGACGACGACGGAACCTCCTACGACGACTGCACCTCCGACTACAACGGAGCCGCCCACAACTACGGCACCTCCAACTACCACGGAGCCGCCTACGACGACAGAACCTCCTACGACGACTGCACCTCCGACTACGACGGAGCCGCCCACAACTACGGCACCTCCAACTACCACGGAGCCGCCTACGACGACAGAACCTCCTACGACGACTGCACCTCCGACTACGACGGAGCCGCCAACAACTACGGCACCTCCAACTACCACGGAGCCGCCTACGACGACGGAACCTCCTACGACGACTGCACCTCCGACTACGACGGAGCCGCCAACAACTACGGCACCTCCAACTACCACGGAGCCGCCTACGACGACGGAACCTCCTACGACGACTGCACCTCCGACTACGACGGAGCCGCCCACAACTACGGCACCTCCAACTACCACGGAGCCGCCTACGACGACGGAACCTCCTACGACGACTGCACCTCCGACTACGACGGAGCCGCCCACAACTACGGCACCTCCAACTACCACGGAGCCGCCTACGACGACGGAACCTCCTACGACGACTGCACCTCCGACTACGACGGAGCCGCCCACAACTACGGCACCTCCAACTACCACGGAGCCGCCTACGACGACAGAACCTCCTACGACGACTGCACCTCCGACTACGACGGAGCCGCCAACAACTACGGCACCTCCAACTACCACGGAGCCGCCTACGACGACGGAACCTCCTACGACGACGGAACCTCCTACGACGACTGCACCTCCGACTACGACGGAGCCGCCAACAACTACGGCACCTCCAACTACCACGGAGCCGCCTACGACGACAGAACCTCCTACGACGACTGCACCTCCGACTACGACGGAGCCGCCAACAACTACGGCACCTCCAACTACCACGGAGCCGCCTACGACGACGGAACCTCCTACGACGACTGCACCTCCGACTACAACGGAGCCGCCCACAACTACGGCACCTCCAACTACCACGGAGCCGCCTACGACGACGGAACCTCCTACGACGACTGCACCTCCGACTACGACGGAGCCGCCAACAACTACGGCACCTCCAACTACCACGGAGCCGCCTACGACGACGGAACCTCCTACGACGACTGCACCTCCGACTACGACGGAGCCGCCAACAACTACGGCACCTCCAACTACCACGGAGCCGCCTACGACGACGGAACCTCCTACGACGACTGCACCTCCGACTACGACGGAGCCGCCCACAACTACGGCACCTCCAACTACCACGGAGCCGCCTACGACGACAGAACCTCCTACGACGACTGCACCTCCGACTACGACGGAGCCGCCAACAACTACGGCACCTCCAACTACCACGGAGCCGCCTACGACGACGGAACCTCCTACGACGACTGCACCTCCGACTACGACGGAGCCGCCCACAACTACGGCACCTCCAACTACCACGGAGCCGCCTACGACGACGGAACCTCCTACGACGACTGCACCTCCGACTACGACGGAGCCGCCCACAGCTACGGCACCTCCAACTACCACGGAGCCGCCTACGACGACGGAACCTCCTACGACGACTGCACCTCCGACTACGACGGAGCCGCCCACAACTACGGCACCTCCAACTACCACGGAGCCGCCTACGACGACGGAACCTCCTACGACGACTGCACCTCCGACTACGACGGAGCCGCCCACAACTACGGCACCTCCAACTACCACGGAGCCGCCTACGACGACAGAACCTCCTACGACGACTGCACCTCCGACTACGACGGAGCCGCCAACAACTACGGCACCTCCAACTACCACGGAGCCGCCTACGACGACGGAACCTCCTACGACGACTGCACCTCCGACTACGACGGAGCCGCCAACAACTACGGCACCTCCAACTACCACGGAGCCGCCTACGACGACGGAACCTCCTACGACGACTGCACCTCCGACTACGACGGAGCCGCCCACAACTACGGCACCTCCAACTACCACGGAGCCGCCTACGACGACGGAACCTCCTACGACGACTGCACCTCCGACTACGACGGAGCCGCCCACAACTACGGCACCTCCAACTACCACGGAGCCGCCTACGACGACAGAACCTCCTACGACGACTGCACCTCCGACTACGACGGAGCCGCCAACAACTACGGCACCTCCAACTACCACGGAGCCGCCTACGACGACGGAACCTCCTACGACGACTGCACCTCCGACTACAACGGAGCCGCCCACAACTACGGCACCTCCAACTACCACGGAGCCGCCTACGACGACGGAACCTCCTACGACGACTGCACCTCCGACTACAACGGAGCCGCCAACAACTACGGCGCCTCCAACAACCACGGAGCCGCCTACGACGACGGAACCTCCTACGACGACTGCACCTCCGACTACGACGGAGCCGCCAACAACTACGGCACCTCCAACAACCACGGAGCCGCCTAAGACAACAGTTCCGCCGTGCACTACTGCCACTCCTGGTACTATTGTTCCTCCGAGAACTTCTGTTCCTCCTCCGTCGACGGCGTCACCTGGCACCAGACCGCCGTCCACTAGCTCCCCGAACACATCTGCCCCAGGGACGAGCAAGACCCCCTTCACTGCTTCCCCGTCCACGAAGCCGCCGATGTCGAAGCCACCAACGACTGCGTCGCCAAGCACGAAGGTACCAGCGACGGTGGCCCCGTGCACGGATTCACCCACCCGGCCGCCCAAGACAGCGCACCCAAAGACACTGCAGCCCAGTTACAAGCAGAAGTCTCAGTCGACGCAAAAGCAGCAGTCGCCGCCGGCGTACAAGCAGGGGATTAAATCACCTAGCAAGCAGCAGTCGAAGGCGTCTGACAAGCACGTGGCCAAGCCATCTTACAAGCAGGAGTCGCACTCCATCCGCAAGCAAAAAACACAACCAACACACAAAGCGGCACAGGCAAAGCAGTCGAGCAAAGTGGAGTCAAAGGCCAAGAGTAACCAGTCGAAGGCCAAGTCAGCCAACAAGCACGAGACCCCCGAGCAGGGATCGAAGCCAAGCTACAAGAAGACCCAACACATTCGCAGAACTCCGCAGCCTGCCGCTCACCACACTACGGCCGCGCCTACCAAGAAAGTTGCGTCCAAGAATGCCTACCGTCAAGCCGCTTGAGCTGGAGCTCGGTCTACGTTTTCACCAACCGATCCATGAAGTCTTGTCTGGAACGTCGAAGTGCGTTCGATAGGAGACCGCACGCTGTTACTGACCTGTACTTAGGAGAGGTGTTGCTTTTACATTTCACCAAATTTACGCCGTGTGTACATCGTTAACAAGATCTCCTTGCGTTATCTCCTTCTGATCATTCGATGACGCGGCGAGCTTGATGTTGCCGGCTGATTCACAGTCGATGACAAGCAGTTTGTAAAGTGTAGCAACGTAAATCAGCCGTGACGAAACCTCTTAAGCCAGCGTCGACGGATTGTGCGTGGGCATAAACCTTTGAGAAGAAGTGCCAGGGTGAAATGCTGTCCCATCTTCATGCGTACTGAGTTAAGGTTGAAGTGGTGTCGCTTAGCGAGAAGCATGCACCTGTAGGAAATGAAAGGCTCACAGCGAGCAATACTTTTTAGGGTCGCTCAACATGCACACCCTGGGTCAATAAGATGCCCCACCCCAGTGCCACCACCAAGAAGCACTGCGTGCGAGTGAAGTTCGACCAGAAGATCATGCTGTGCCAGATGTCCTGAAAGCAAACTGCCCGGCGCAATGTGCAAGCCTTGCGAGAATGGGCAGCCTCCATGTCGATGTTCTTAACAAAGTTCAGGCTAAATCAGTACATTTTCATCTATGCTCCAACCTCGCAGTCTTTATTGGTCCCACCTTTCCGGGGAAAACTGTATCGGTGGTGGCCTTCCATTTAAGCTCGTGCGTGATTCCCGCGGAAGCATTCGCGACGCATGCATCGCTCGTGTCGCTGTCGGCCGCTAGCACTGCTCGTAGCAGGCCCCGAGTAGCGGCGCCTGCATCCACCTCGGCGCTTCCGGTGCGTCCCACCGACTTCTTTCGAGTCACTGGATCTTTTCTGGCGATGCAGAGTGAGTCGGGGCTCGACTACTCCATCACCCGGTGATGGAGTACATTCATCGCCACGCCGGACGCGGCGACGGCCGCTATGCAAGCGATGTGGCCACAAAAACCGTCGCTTTAGTGTTTTATTGTTTTGGCGCTTCAGGGTTTTGGCGCCTTAGTGTTTTGGTGCTTCGGCACTTTAGCTTAGGCGCTTAGGTGCTTTGGTGTTTTAGCGCTTTGGCGCTTAGTGTTTCGGTGCTTCAGCGCTTCGGCACTTCAGTGTTTTGGCGCTTTGGTGCTTTAGCGTTTTGGAGCTTCAGTCCGGACGAGCTGCAGCTGCTGACGCGTCGATGGTTGCACGTGTTCACCCAGTACGAATTTTTGCGGTCGTTGAACCTATTGGGTTCGCCCCGAGGGCAATTTGCTCCGCTCGGCGGGATTTCCACCCCGCGGCTCGGCGGATCTCATTGTCGTACTGCACGCCCGAATCCACGCCGCCGCGCCAAGCCGAGCGTCCAGAGAGACCACGTCTGGCAGCGCAAAAGCGCTGCAAGGCAAACGCCACGGGGCTCGCTTGCGCTCGCTCGACAACCTCAGCGCAGCCGAGACGCTCGCGAGCGCGAGCGCGCGAGCTGCATCCATTGCCACGGCAACTTCAACAATGTCCCTTTAATCAGCGGCATAGTGAAAGCAAGTAGTTTGCCCGGGCCGGCAGAAGCGGCCACCCGTTTCTCACAGCACGCCAGCGGCAACCCATGCAACTCGGAAAGCAATGGCGAAGACGCTGCCTCACCACGTATCGCCAACCCGGCACAAATGGGACTGCAATCCTCTCTCACTTTCCAATTTGCTCGCCGTCGAGCACTTCCCCGGACTCCCCGCGCTCGCCACCGCGGACACTTCGATGACTCCGCCTCGCCTGCTGCTCGCCGTGCTGGCCGCGCTGGGCTCGGCCGCCGCCGACCTGCCCGTGTCGGTGCAGTACGACGCCACCTACACCATCCCGGCGTCGCGCGGCGCGCTGTGCTCGGGCGCCGGCAAGGCGCCGGCCGGCACGGCGTGCCCGCTCAAGGGCGACGTGGCCACGGCCGACTGCCACCCCTACCTCTTCTCCTTCGACGGCAAGCAGTGCACGGCCAAGGAGGACGCCGAGTGCGCCATCGTGCTGGGCGACACCTGGGGCTGCGTCTTCCCGTCCGTGTCGGGGGGCTCGGCCACGCCCTGCCCCACCACCTACGAGCACGGCACGCCCGACGCCACGCCCGCCGCCACCAAGGGCGGCCAGGTCCACGCCACGCCGGCGCCCACCACGCCCTGCCCCGGCACCAACCTCCCCATGCCCACGGACAAGTCGCCGACGCCGGCCCCCACCAAAGGGGGGTCGCCGACACCGGCACCGACAAAGGGAGGTTCAGCACCGACCCCGGCACCGACGAAGGGAGGATCGCCGACGCCGGCACCAACCAAGGGCTCGACGCCGACACCGGCACCGACCACCCCGTGCCCGGAAGGAGAGAAGCCGACCCCGGCTCCGACCAAGGGAGGTTCACCGACCCCAGCTCCAACCAAGGGCTCGACGCCGACACCGGCACCGACGACTCCGTGCCCGGAAGGCAAGACTCCCGCTCCGACCACACCGTGCCCGGAGACCGATGGCCCCGAGACCCCATGCCCGGAAACCCCAAAGCCTGTTACGCCGTGCCCAGAGACGCCCAAGCCTGACACCCCGTGCCCTTCGACACCGAAGCCCGATACGCCGTGCCCAGAGACTCCGAAACCGGACACCCCGTGCCCAGAAACTCCGAAGCCAGATACGCCGTGCCCAGAGACGCCCAAGCCAGACACCCCGTGCCCAGAGACGCCCAAGCCGGACACCCCGTGCCCAGAAACTCCGAAGCCCGATACGCCGTGCCCGGAGACACCAAAGCCTGATACTCCATGCCCAGAAACTCCAAAGCCTGATACTCCATGCCCGGAGACACCGAAGCCCGATACACCCTGCCCGGAGACGCCCAAGCCGGACACCCCGTGCCCAGAAACACCAGCTCCAACTACACCGTGCCCAGAAACTGAAACACCGGAGACCCCGTGCCCAGAAACCCCGATGCCTGAGACTCCGTGTCCCACGACGCTAATTCCCGAGACCCCGTGTCCCGAGACGCCAACTCCGGAAACCCCTTGCCCGGAGACCCCCACTCCCGAGACGCCGTGCCCCACGACGCCAATCCCGGAGACCCCCTGCCCGGAAACCCCGACGCCGGAAACCCCGTGCCCAACGACACCGACACCAGACACTCCATGCCCGGAGACACCTGGACCTGAGACTCCGTGCCCGGAGACCCCTACGCCGGAGACGCCGTGCCCCACGACGCCTACACCGGAGACGCCATGCCCCGAGACACCGACGCCAGAAACACCTTGCCCGACAACACCGACGCCGGATACTCCATGCCCGGAGACGCCAACCCCTGAAACACCTTGCCCAGAGACCCCGACACCGGAGACCCCGTGCCCCACGACGCCAACGCCGGAAACCCCCTGCCCGGAAACTCCAACCCCCGAGACTCCATGCCCAGAGACGCCGACGCCTGACACACCGTGTCCAGAGACCCCCACTCCAGAGACACCTTGCCCCGAGACGCCGACACCTGAGACTCCGTGCCCAGAGACTCCTGCTCCAGAAACTCCTTGCCCAGAGACTCCAGCTCCAGAGACTCCATGCCCGGAAACGCCAGCTCCTGAGACTCCGTGTCCTGAAACACCGGCACCCGAGACTCCATGCCCAGACACTCCTGCTCCGGAAACTCCTTGCCCAGAGACTCCTGCTCCGGAAACTCCTTGCCCAGAGACTCCAGCTCCAGAGACTCCTTGCCCAGAGACTCCGGCTCCAGAGACCCCGTGCCCAGAAACACCAGCACCCGAGACTCCATGCCCAGAGACCCCTGCTCCGGAAACTCCTTGCCCAGAGACTCCTGCTCCGGAAACTCCTTGCCCAGAGACTCCAGCTCCAGAGACTCCTTGCCCAGAGACTCCGGCTCCAGAGACCCCGTGTCCTGAAACACCGACACCCGAGACTCCGTGCCCAGAGACCCCTGCTCCAGAGACTCCTTGCCCAGAGACGCCGGCTCCAGAGACCCCGTGCCCAGAAACACCAGCACCCGAGACTCCATGCCCAGAGACTCCTGCTCCGGAAACTCCTTGCCCAGAGACTCCTGCTCCGGAAACTCCTTGCCCAGAGACTCCAGCTCCAGAGACTCCATGCCCAGAGACTCCGGCTCCAGAGACCCCGTGCCCAGAAACACCAGCACCCGAGACTCCATGCCCAGAGACTCCTGCTCCGGAAACTCCTTGCCCAGAGACTCCTGCTCCGGAAACTCCTTGCCCAGAGACTCCAGCTCCAGAGACTCCTTGCCCAGAGACTCCGGCTCCAGAGACCCCGTGTCCTGAAACACCGACACCCGAGACTCCGTGCCCAGAGACCCCTGCTCCAGAGACTCCTTGCCCAGAGACGCCGGCTCCAGAGACCCCGTGCCCAGAGACCCCTGCTCCAGAGACTCCTTGCCCAGAGACGCCGGCTCCAGAGACCCCGTGCCCAGAAACACCAGCACCCGAGACTCCGTGCCCAGATGATGGCAAGCAGAACCAGAACCAAGACGATGGACAGCAGAACCAGAACCAAGACGATGGACAGCAGAACCAAAACCAAGACGATGGGCAGCAGAACCAGGGCCAAAATGATGGCAAGCAGGGTCACCGCGAGTAGGCGACGTGACTTGAGTGTTCTCCACCGTTCAGTTCTTTGCGTGACACAATGGGCGGTCATCGCTGCAAGGCCGATATGGGATAGCGGGCGTCGAGACGGCGCCAGCCTCGCACTTGCAGTTTGACCAGCATCTATTGAAAATGGCTACATTCCGTTTGACATTCCCTCTTACGTCTTATCATCATATATCAAAGACACATTTAACAGTAAAATAACCTGCACACTATAGCTCATAAATTAGTCTTCACAAACGGATTTACGTCGGGCTCACCATAACTCGGAAGAGCGAACATGACGCTCGATGTGGCAGTGAAGGCGCCGTCTTCTCCGGCGCCGGACGCGCCCCTGGACACCCTCACGCTCGTGCTGCTGCATCACCAAGGCCGCTTCCGCGTGCTCGAGCGAACGCTGCGCGATTTCGAGCACTTGGCGCGTCAGCTGCAGGCTGCGCCAAGTTTGCAAGCCTCGGCCTCTCTCCCGGCAATTCTTCATGCTGTCGAGACTTATTGCAACCCCGGGCCGAGCTTTTATCCGGTGGAACAGCATGGCGCTCGCTTGTCAATTGCTCTAGAGGATTCTCTGCGAGAATTGGTGGCCGATTCGCAGCTCTTGAGGACGTCTGTGGCTTTCAAGACGTTCCTGCATGGGGACCGGTGGACGAGCCACGAGACGGCGGGACAGAGCTATCGAGACGCGGTGGAGACTGCATTTGAAGCTGCAGTAGGGGAGAATAATGTGCTGGAAGAGAGGGTGGCTGCTGGCTGCTCGGTGGAGCACCAGGTGGGAGTGACCTTGGCGAAAGGAGAGAAGCAGCTTGTGGTGTGGAAGTTCGCGTCGCAAGGTGCCGGTCTGGTGTCCAGTGCGGAGTTTTCGAGTGGAGCTGATAGCACAGAAGGTGGTGAGGTCGATCCGTACAGTGTAAGCAGCAACGACGTTGCGGAGACGGAGGAGGACAAGCGGGAGGTGACGCACTACCGAACCAGATGCGACTTTCCTGAAAAAGTGGAGGAAGCAAGCTTCGTATATGAGCACTTTGTGGCGGAGAAGACGGGTGAGCTGACGTTACAATGGGAGAATACAGATATGAGCAGTGTGGTGTCCAAGCCGCTGCGTTTTCAGGTGAAACTGGTGTCGTTAAGTGCTGCTGAAGACGTTCTGGAGGTAGCGGAGAGCTTGAATGCTATGGACACTGCGAAGTGGTTGGAAGACCACGTGTCTGCTTCGGATATCTTGTCGGCGGATGACCTCCCAGGATGGGCGAATGATGAAAGTGAAGACGGTTTCGGTGAAGCTGCGTACGACGACAGCTTCGCGGGTGAAGGTCCTGAAAAGGATTCTCAGATTCAGTCAGCAGTGCTGGAAGAGCGGAATCATGAGCTCGAAGCTCAAGTGGTGAGTGTCCTTGTCAGTGTGCAATTATGATACTGCAGTTTGACTCATTGTGCTTCTCGTGTGTTGCTTGGCTAGGCTCGTCTTGAAGAGAGCCTTGCGGCCAGCAAGAGAGAGCTGAAAAGCGCGCTGGACCGCGTTCAAATCGCCGAAGAGATCTACAAGGCCAATCTGGAGACCATCACGCAGCTCGAGTGCGGCGGTCCCGCGCAAAAGGCGACGAAGATCGCGGCAAAGACAACAGACACCGCGGCACCGCCCGCTGCGACACTCAGCCCCGATGCAGCGCAGCCGGAGGGAACGCCCTCGAGCGAGCTCGAGCGCGTGCAGAGACTCTGCGCCGGCTTCCAGGAGCAGTGTCTGTGGCGGTCTGTAGAGAACATGGAGCTCGAGGCTCAGCTGGCTGCGTCGCAAGTCGAGGCGACTTCCTGGCGTGAGAAGCACACGGAGCAGGCGGCGCAGCTGGAGGCGCTGGAGCAGCAGAACCGCACGCTGCGTACGCACAAGAAAATGCTGGTGCAGGAGGTGAAGCGGCTGCAGCCGTACTCGCATGTGAACCTGGCAGCGTTGGTGCAGGAGGCTCAGGAGGCGCGGATGGTGCAGCGCAGTCTGCAGGCCAAGCTGGACTCGCACGAGCAGGCTAATAATCCTGATGCCACCGTCGAGACGAACCCCACAGACTTTGTGTTTGTCGAGGCTTCCGAAAACGAGGAACCGCTGCCATAACTTCCTGAGTGCGCTGTCCAGTCCATGCATTGACGACACCTCCGCGGTACAGTTGAGGCCGTGCATGTACGAGCCATGCGTCATCATGCTTCCCACTACTATATGCCATCCTGAGTTTTGAGTGCTATCCGCTCTGGTCTTGACAAAACCAACGAAGCCACAGGAAATCAAACTTGCTCGTACATTTCGGACAAGTATGAAAACTTCGAACCGCGTGCTGTAGTAACTGGATTTGTCGTGTGGCGTACCGAAATCCCCCTGCTAAGTACACCTGTCTGTTCGACTCCCCCGTCATATCCATTTGGCTACAGCTCCCATCTGAAAGGGAAAACATCAGTCGCTGCTACCTCTGAAACCGCATTAGCTGAGCCAACGCTTTCGACGGGGTCGGCGCGGCCAGCAGCTCCTCGCGCATCAGTCTGCATTATCCCCTGCGCGCGTGAGGCCGACGCGCCTCGTGACAGGACGGTGTTCTTCCACTTCCGCGGGCGACGGCAGGCGCCGTCCAGGAGCATGGAGATGGGCGTGGCGGAGGTGGCGCTGGCGCTGCTGGCGGCGACGGCGCTGGCGCTCGCGGCGCTCTGGGTCTACCGCCTGGTGCAGTACCGCAAGGCGGTGCGGCGCTCGCAGGCGCGCTGGCTGGCGTACGAGCCGGCGCCCGTGCTCACGGAGGACGAGCTGGGACTCAACTGGCCCAGCGTCAAGCCCATCTTGCTGTCCCCCATTCCGGAGGAGCGGCTCGAGAGCGGCCGCGTACGTGGCGACGGCGGCTGAAGCGCCTGACGACGAGACTGACGAGCACGTTGTGACTGTTGCCAGGAGTCGGAGAACGACTCGATGCTGTCGGCTCGAAGGGACTCGCTGCGGCTCAGCGCCATCTCCGTCATCGCCTGTGAGTGGTCCGAGCCTCTGGAGCTGCTCGCAAGCGCTGACTTCTCTGTTTTCTGCGCAGACGGCAGCTTCGACCAGCCAGTGGCCAAAACCGCCAAGGTCTAGACCTGAGTTGGGCTCTTGCAGTTGAGAACAATGTCGGGGTGTTGATAAGCAGTCGCTCGCCCCGCCTCGTCTAGGGCGACGCGGTGTTGAGAGCGGCCGGACAAGTGGAGTGTCGTGACCGGGACCAGAACCTGTGCAAATGGTGCTGGCGGACAGTATAATGTTGTATGTGCTAGTGTGGATTAGAACAGACGTAACGGGAGAAAGGAACGAGTACCTTAGTTCAAGACAGCACGGCGTCGGCAGGGCTGCAGAGCCTCACGTCTCTGCGGGGACCTGAGTCGGCGCGGAGCATATTTATTAAAAAATGGCCATAATACCAGCGAGCACGCCTGCCTGTCATTCCTGGAAGACTCCAGCCTTCCTGTCGTCGCCTCTATCGCCTTGCTCGGCTGAGCTGATTTCCTGCTATCGTTGAACTACGCCCCGCACAAATAATGCATTTCACGTATGATGCCAGCCAACGGCAACAAGTGAATGGTCAAGGCATACTGATCAACTCCGCTCGTTTGCATTTACTGTATCGTGGTGGGCGGCGTGTTTTTTCCTAATAAAAAGCTACTGTGTCGTCCAGACTCGCGTGCGAGCTCAAGGTCTGGTCATCTCTACAAAGTCTAATCTAGCGAGTTCACGGGCACCGGCGGACCGCGCGGCTGTTTCGGCTCGACCAGCTCGTCTACCGTCCCGTTCTGGGCGTGAGATCTCCTTAAGCGGATGTACTGTGCTGCTGCTGCTTCAGCGTCTTCAGGGGCGTCCGTTGCAGGCGCTGGAAGCGGGGTCATGAACCGGTTCGCCTCGAAGAGGAACTGATTCAAGTCCACTGCCTTGGTTACATACTCGAACACGTCACGTGTAGAGTCATCCATTGCCTCGATGTCGAAACCAGTTCTCAAGGGCTTCTTCTCCGCCGGATCAATTGCAGGCTCAAACACATTGTACGAGCCATCCGGGTGGAAGATGTACTTGAGCTCCTCTGTGCGCACACCCTTGCTCATGCCGTTGAACGGGTTGCACATAACGACGCGTCGCTCCTGGGGGCTTTGACGACCTTCTGCCGCGAGGGCTTCCGCCTCCGTATCCTCCAGTTCTGCATCCTTATCCTTCACAGTCTGAGCAGCTAATGCCTGCGCCTCCGTTTGGGCAGCAGGCTGAGCGCGACGGCGCTTCATGGAGTGGCCGTAGCCATGCTGGTAAAGCGGTTCCTCTGGGGTGACACCAAGGATATCGGCAATCGTCGCCATAAGGTCCGACTGCATTGACAACTGGTTCACGACGGTACCCTTGTCCTCCTCACGAAGGAAATCATCGGCAAGCAGAAGGAATGGTACCCTAGAAGCCTCGTCCCACACGCCCGAGTCTGCAATAGAAGGGTTGTTATCGTGTTCTAGACGGCCGTAGCCGTGGTCGCCCTCGATGATAACGATTGTGTTCTTCATGAGTCCCTTGGCACGCAGCGCAACAATGAAATCACCCAGCATCTCATCCGAGAAGTACATCGAATCCAGGTACTTCTTGTTGTAGCGTGTGTACAAGCCGGAGAGATCGGGCGCATCGTAGAAATTCGGCAATGCCCACGGATTGTGGCTCGTAATACTGTACATGTCGATAAAGTACGGCGTCTGCAGCCCTTCCCAGCCAGGAAGAGGCGGCTTCGTCGCCGTGGCAATCACCGTAGAGGACGAGTCTTCGGTGGCGGTCGTCGAGGCGGGCACTGCATCTTTGCCCGAGTGGGTGGCGTGGTAGTGTCTGCCCTTCGCAGCGGCCTCGGGGACTGTTAGCGTGTCCTCGAGCTCGGTCGCATTCTTCGACGTCTCAAGCAGCGTGGTGTCGGTATTTACCTCCACGGATTCATTCACTGAAGTTGACACATCAGTGGAGTTCATACTGGCATTGTGAGCTGACTCGATCGCGTACAACAGCATCTCAAAAGATAGATGGTCATGCATTCCCCAGGAAAAATGGTCATCAGGTGTGTTTTTGTAGTTGCGCGTCTCGTGAAGCATCTTGCGGATCTTGCGGTCGTCCACGAGCTTGTCAAAACCATTTTTAAAAAGGAACTTATCCCAGTACTCCCAGGTAAGATCCACGGCGCTCCAGAAGAGATTGAAGTAACCACGCTGCTTCAGAAACTGTGGCAGCCCACGAACATTTAATGTTGTGCTGTACTGCTTGAGTGCAGTGGTCTCCGTACATGAAGGTAGCATACCAAAGAGGGTAGTCAGCAGTGTGCGGGTGGTTTGAACGCACTGCGTGTAGTGCTTGCTGTAAAGCACACCAGTCTTTGCCAACTCATCAAAATGCGGGGTTGCACTCTTGCCGGTCGCTTCTTTCTTGGCAGCACCGCCTAGAACACCGACATCCAAGTGTCTCCACGACTCCATGTTGAGCACAATGATATTGGGCTGCACTTTGGTGGGCTTCTCTGTTGCGGATCCCGCGCTAGCATCAGCTGTGGCATTATCTACTGCATCTGGCGCTGCTGCTGTTGTCTCCGGGGCATTCACACTGAAGTTCAGCTCAAAGATGTTCTCACCTTCGTATCCGATTGTCTTGCGCCAAAGCAATGCGCAGTGGTCGTCGTTGCCAAGATTGTCAACCTCGTACTTTTCGGACACTCCTAATGTCGACCGCAACGCGCTGCTTGCTGCTGTGCAGTTAATCTCTTCGCGATGTATTGTCGTAGGGCGTTCAAAGAACTGTTCCGCTTGCAGGGTGAACATGGCATTGTTCATCAGCTTCATGTCCACTCCGCCTTTGCCGTCAATCAGCATTGAGGTTGTCAGAGCTGCAGCCGTCATGAGTACACTGGCAAGGATGCATCGGCCGAGGACCGTCAGTGGGCCCGACTTGGTGTACGCTCCATAACCTGTCGAGCACAGCGATGAACCGGTAGAAAATGCTGTAGCGTATCCACTAGAGCATCCAGCACCTCCACCCGGCAAGTGACTGTAGTTCTGGCCACTCCGCCTCCTTGTTCGCCCTGCCTTTCCTGCGCGCCAATACGAAGCGAACAAGTTGCTCACATAAGATCCTGACGTAGTAGTTCCTGTAGAGTTCGCGGATGCCATCGAGTCCTTGCGCGCATTATACCGTCGGTCGAAGCAACAGCAGAGTGCACTTGGCAGACGAAGAAAATCTGACGCAAGCGGCAATCGCCCCGTGTAGAATCCATACGTCAATGCTGCAATCAGCGCCAGATACACGGCCCAGGAGCCTACAACTGTCCTGGTCAGCACTTCCTCGTCCATCAACGACGCCGTGAATTGCGTCATGTAGTTGAAGAAAATATTCACGAAGGCGCGGTTTAATCTCGGGTGCATCGTCACCTGCAGGCAAAAATCCGCCACGCTAGCAATCGTCGCGGCCACCAGAATCACCTGTAGCAGCGACAATATCAGCAGCGAGTGCAGTGCTCGCTTCGCCCTTGCAATCAGAGCGGGCTGGTTGGCGGCGCCTCCTAAGCTGAGCAGCGTCCGGTGGTTGGTCGCGACTCCGGACGCCAACGCTTCCATGCCTTCATCTCGCAGGTCGTACTCGTTGGCCAGCACTGGCATGTAGACCGGCAGGAACCTGGCGCTGCCGCTTCGTTCCCTCAAGAAGCCGCTGTTGGGGAAGCTGCGCGCGTTGTTGGCCGCCACAAGCCCCTGCGGCGTGAAGTTGTCGGCGTCGAACAGCACTTTCACGAGACAAATGCACGTGGAGGCCTGCAGGAAGATGGCCATGTCCTGCAGCAGTCCGGCCAGCAGCCCCTGCACGATCTTGGGCGCGCTGAAGCGGTGCACGAAGCGCGCGAAGTTGAGCACGCGGCCCAGCACCGGCAGCCCCAGGAAGGCGTAGACCAGCGCGGCCAGCCACATGGTCTGGTACACTCTCTGCGACGCCAGCAGCACGCTGCGGCCCCGCCACCAGCGCCGCGTGCGGCCGAAGAGCGACGCGTCCGAGTCGAAGCCCATGGGCTTCACGCCGCGCGTGACGTCGCGTAGCTCGCGCGTGGGCGAGAGCCCCCGGTTGCGGCGGTAGATCATGGGCATCTCGGCCGAGCGTGACGGGTGTTTTCTCGTTCGTGCGGGCGGTTAAGTCACTCCTTTTTCGTTGGGACTCCGCGGTTTTGGCGCCAGGGGATAAGTATATCTGGCGCCGCCTCGAAACGCGCAGATTGAGACGAGCGCAACGGCCGGAGGTCTGGAGCAGCGAGTCTCTCCAGCGGTATTGCTGTTGTGTGTCCGCGCAGGGACTCGGACCCCCGCCGCGCGGTATAGTGGGGCGCCGTGTGGACCGGCGAACGAGTTTTGGACACGCGGCTAGTGCGACCGATGGATCGGGGGCAGGAGAAGGGCTAGTGCGACCGACTGCATGGTTTCTGCCCGGTGCCATTGAGGCTCCGGGTGCTGTGCGCCAAGTTAAGGCGCGTTAATGTGGGTGTAGTCGACATCTAGAATCCGGCGGCGGTGGCGGGGTTGGCGTCGACAGCTGCATCGCGTGTGGTCCTTTTTGAGGACGAGAGCGGCAAGGACCGAAGTGGCCAGGAGATGCGTCAGTCGGGCGCGTTAGACACTGCCGCCGCCAGTTCGTTGAAGACCCCGGCCCAGTCAGTACCCGGTCTCGTGTATCGAAAGGAAAGACGCAGGAAGGCCGCACCCAGCCACTCGCATGGCCCACATGCAGCCGCGTCAAGCTGCCAACGATGGCAAAAGCTGCCAAAAGGCTGCCATCACCATTAGCGACACGCACTGCCAGCATGCCCGCAGGAAAGTTGCACACGCGTAAGTCGCCTCCATCCATTGGCGGAAAAGATGCCCCTCCAGCACGCCAATCGAACGCCGACACCCATACGATCGGACAACGCGGCCGAAACGGTACCAGGTACCAGTCTCGCCGTCAGATCCGAGCTATAGGGCCGAGCCATGGAGGCCTCGATCCCGGCGCCGCTGCTGCGCTCGCTCGCGCGCTTCGCCGCCCCCGACGCCGCCGAGGACGCGGAGGACGCGTCTGCGTACGCGGCGCTGACTCACGGCGCCGTTCTCGGCACGCAGAGTCCGGTGAAGGCCAGTGGGGACGACGTGTCGGTCACGCAACAGGTCGCGGTGTGGGGGCTGCTCCGCCTGTCTCCTGGCCAGAGCTTCGACCGCCTGCTGCCTGGGGGCGTCTCGCGCATCGGCAGCTTCGTGGCGGTGCGAGGAGAAGCGTCGGGAGAGAACGAGCGCGGTGCGTCGCAACTTTAGAGAAGGAGAATTAAGAAAGTTTAGTGCTGACTCTTCTTTTTCTTTGCGGTAGAATCGGTTGCGCTGCAGACGGCAGCTTCGGAGAAGGAGAATGGAGAGATTGTGCTGGTGTATGAGGTCGCGTTGAAGACGGCCACGGTGTACCGGTGCAAGGATGGCAAGGCCACGGCGATTGAGCTGCAGGTCGTGCAATGTCTTCACGCCCGCGACTTCCATCGGGCTATTGGCTTCGCCCCGCTACGTTGTGCGGTGGATTTGCATGTGCTTGGAGACAAAAGTGGATTGCTGCACCAGTTGGAGAAATACAAGCATGCTACAGGCGAGGACAGCGAGTTTTACGTCCGTGTGGGTGTTTCACAAGGCAAGAAGGGGAGAAGCTTCCGTGTGCTTAATGCGCGAGGAGAGGATGCCTTGTCTCCAGCGGCAAGTGCGGTCTTGCTAGAGTCCATCTTGCCGGACGCCGATGACAGCGATGATAATGCTGGAGAGACGAAAAGCAAAAAGAAAAACGGGAAAAAGCAGAAGAAGACGGGAGGCAAGAAGACAGCACAGAAATCACCAGAGGAAGGTGATAGATTGGGCTTTGTGCCATCACTGGAGTACGGCGACATCGCTAATGTGGATATTCTGGTCAGTCTTGCACCGCTGGATGCTGCTGCCGAGGTGGCAGCTCCTGTGGTTACGATTCCGGCGCCTTCTGCCTGCAAGAGCCCCCGCCAGCGATTCCATGCGCACTGTGATGCCCTTGTCATGGTGCCGGTGGACTCTTCAGTACAGAACGCGCTAGCACTGCTCCGCCAACAGCTTCGCGAACAGTTGACGGAAGTTGCTAGCCGACTGAAGGACGCGCCAGAATCGGTAGCCTCGGTGGCTGCCCACCAGTTTCCACTCGTTGGAGCAGCGTTCCCGTTAACGGTAGTTTCGAGCTCTACTGGAGTGGATGGCAGCAGCGACGAAAGCTTGGACGATGTAGAAACGCTCGAGAGTTTGCACAGCGCGTTCCTGCAACCTCAAGACCAAGCACTGTTTCGTGTTTCGCGTGGCTGCTCGCTCGCGCAGCAGGGCGAATGGCTTGCTGCTAGTGGCGTGTTGTATAATGTCCACGAAGGCATCCCGAGCTCTGGTGTAGGCCCGCAGGCCCAGCAGGCGTTAGTAGATGGCTTCTATGGCTACTACCACTATCTACAACAAGGCATGAACGATAAAGGCTGGGGCTGCGCGTATCGGTCGCTGCAGACGCTGGCGTCTTGGTTGTTCGTGCAGCACTACACTCAGCAGCGGTTCCTGTCGCATGAGCAAATTCAGAGTGCATTGGTAAAGATGGGGGACAAGCCTGCGCGCTTCCAAGGTTCGACCGAGTGGATCGGTAGTCTTGAAGTGGGCTATGTGCTGGACGAGCTTTTTGGAGTGACGTTCCGCTCGCTCAGTGTTTCCAGCGGTGCTCAGCTGCCTGATGTGGCGCGCGAGCTGTTGCATCACTTTAAGACGCAGGGAACGCCGGTTATGATGGGCGGCGGCCAGTTGGCTTTTACGCTGCTGGGCGTAGACTATGACCCTGACGCTGGAGTGTGCGCTTTCCTCACGCTGGACCCGCACTACACTGGTGACGAGGACTTGGACACTATCCAGCACCAAACCGTGGTGCTTGAAGGGTACAAGGCGGTGCCATGCAGTTGGCGCAAGACAACGACTTTCGCTAAGAACAGTTTCTACAACCTGTGCCTGCCGCAGCGTCCTAGTGTTGGTGTCTAAGGCCTCCGGTCAATAGAGAACGCAAGGAAACTCAATGGATCAATCGTGCGTACAGCTACAGAAAATATTTTATTTTTTCCCTTGTTTCTGCAAAGCTGACAAACTCCGCGATGAAGCGGAACGAGATACGTGCCGCCCAATCGTGGGGCTCGTCAAGTTGGTTTTGTTGGTGGGCAGTTGTGTTTGAAGTGCTTTTGGCTATGAACATGCCGAGGCAGTACGCTGAAAGCTCTTGTACACTTAAACGGGGAATAGATAGAGAGCTTTTGCGCGAACGTGCTTGTTTTTCTGGGCAAGGGAGGGGCGTCCTCTCTTGACAGTTTGTCTTGTCTTCTGCTTTTTCTCGTCTTGATCATCTCGTCTGTTGATGTGACTCAGCCCGCCATATGTGTGTGTTTGTGATAGCGCCGCGATCCTATGCCGTGAGCGCGGTGTGGTGCCTGTTGTGTTTGCTATTGCGTCTGTTGGACACAGCCGACGCGGCTACTGCTGATGCCTGGGCGATGGCGCGCAGGTTGCTTGACCGCGCGTTGTTCGCCGAGTTCGTCAGCAGCTGTGCCAGGATGTCGACCTGGTTCTTCTTGTTAGCTTTCTTCATCAAAGCCTTTGTGTTGTCCATCACCGTGTCCGTGAGGCGAGGAGCGCCACGCGACGCCTGCTTGGCGAAGCGCAGCAAGTTAACCCACAGTTCCGCCTCCTCGGGCGTCTTCGAGCGCAGGAGCATCATCGACGGGGCGTCCGCGCCCGTGTCACGGAACTCAATGCGGAAGTCGCCTTGGCTCATCTTCTCGATGTGCGCCACGTTGCGCAGGTCCACGACGCCGCGCGGGCTCTTCCAGTAGCTGCGCTTGTACATGAGCACAACGCCCGCCTGGAAGTCCAGGTAGAACCAGCGCTTGTGCCAGCTGCGCATCAAGAAGGGGATCGTGTCCTTAAGCAGGTTCACGTATCCGCAGTAGGGCGGCAGTTCCAGATCTGCGGGCGGCATGGCCGGCGGCAGCTCCGTGCGCTGGGCCTGTCGGAGCACAGGCCCGGGGATGTGCACTGCACGCGCCTGCTCCTCCTGGAAGGCCTGCAAGAAGAACTGCTGCAGCTGGATCTTCTCGGTGCGGATGACCGTGATGGCCTGCACCATGCTCACTTCGTCGTGAGCGAGCTCGGCGAGCTCGTCGGCGTCGAGCTCGAGGCTCTTGGCCTTGAGCCTGTCCTCGCGCTCCATCTCCCACAAGGTGTGTTCGTCCACCTCGTTGCCCTCGTCGTCCAGCAGCGTGAACCTGCCGGAGTCCGTGCGCTCGCGGTGCAGCAGCGCGCGCGAGCTAATGATCTGCTGCTGCGAGCCGAAGGGGTAGACGGCGGGGCCGGGCGTGTCGAATAGCAGCTCGTCCTCGAGCTCGTCGATCTCTCGGCCGAGCCAGAAGCCGTCGCCCAGCCCGAAGTTCTGGCGGAACATCTCCACCGTGTTGGCATCACTAATGTCGTAGTAGCCGTGCGACTCGAAGAACTGCAGCCCGTCCTCGGCGGCGCCCTCGTACACGGCCTGCAGGTGCAGGTCGAAGGGCGTGGTGCGCTCGGCGCTGTCCTGGCGCTTCATGGCGAAGGCGGCGGGCTCGAGCTCGGGCTCGAGGTTGTAGTCGCTGCGCTGCTTCTTGGTCAGGTGCACGTGCTCGTGGTCGCCCTCCATGACCGACAGCTTGCGCGTCTTGGCCTTGCTCTTGGGCGCCGGGCGGTAGGGCAGCGGCATGATGCGCTCGCCGCGGTGGTTCAGCATGGCCGTGGGCTCGGGGCGCGTCGCCATGGCCAGCATCGTGTCCGTCCCTTTGCTTCCCCTAGCTAATAAGAGAGGCAGCTGTGTCCTCTTCGCCCTTTTCCGATTGAAGCGCGAAGGCAATGGCGAGGAAGCGAGTGGCTTGCCGCCGCTAAAAGCAAAAATTCAAGCCCCCCTTCGGAGCCGACGCTTGGCGGGCGAGCGAGGTGTCGACGCGGCCTGTCACGAAGACGCAGCTTCCGCTCTTCTTCCCGTGCGCCGCTTTCCCCACTGGGGCCTCCCTTCTGCGGCGCCGCGGCCTGCGAAAAATGTGCCGCCCCCTCAAGCGGCAACCTCGCACTGGCGTTCTGTAGCGCCGAGCGTTCCAGAAAGAGCCTCTGGAGTCGCAAATCCGGCCACGCGGCGCCGGCTCCGCCCCGTCACTGCGAGTTTGTATGGGCAACGGCACCCGGGGCGGTTCCTTGAAGGCCCGGAGCGCGGGCGGTTGCCGGTTCAGGGGGGAAGGGCGATCGCGAACGAAATGGAAGGTCATACCTTAAATCAGTAAAAAGACGAGAAGAATAAGGATCGCGAACAAGTGCTACCAGTCAGTGCATTTGCTGGCAACTCGTTACAATGGCTGTTTCACGGCAGCACGGCGCCTCCCGACGACTGAGTTTCCCGACCACCAGAAGCGGCGATCGGAAGAATCTAGCAACAGATTGACCAAGCAGTTGCAGATCTCATTTGTACTACCTACACTAAAGATCCAACGTCGACAAGGCTGGTGGAACTTAAACAAACAAGCAATCGCATCGATGAATGACTTCTTCGCTACCGCCAGCTCGTATCCATACTAGCATGGCGCGTGGAAGACACCGTGAAGCAAGCTCCACACAGCCTGAGGGCCTTCATGCGCCAACAGTGCCAAGTTTTCCGAAGGTCCTCTCGTAAAAGATACTGATTTATGGTAACACCAGTATGCAGAGCCGGTCATAAAAGACGTGCGCCAGCCCTAAACAGCTGGCCACGAACTTACTTGCGCTGGGTATGGCCGGCGCAGCTGGCCCTTTCGGCGTGACGACGCAGCGCCAAAATCTGAATGCGGCTGAGGCAAACGCCTTCGGACGTGCTGCATTTGCTGCACCAAGCTCCGTATGCGTGCGGCGTGCCCAGCATGCGTGGCGATGATCTCTACCTAGTCGAGGTCGACTTGTATTGTTGCTGTAGCGGCAGCAGGGGCGTGGTATGCCAACGCAGATATTGTACCACGGCTTGATCACACCACGCACGGCCTGAGATCTTCTTCTTCTGGTGGCGTCTGAATGGGTTTTGTACAGGGCATTCAAGCCACGCTAAACCGCTTAAAGCAGCCCCAGAGCTCTGCTGAAAGGAGGTACGCGTGCGAGACAGCGCTGCTGTATGAGGCAAAGCACCCGCTCTCGCAGCGCACACTGCCAACGACGCGACGTTGCTGGAACTGGCCCTCGCTTAAAAGTCCTCCCTCACGCCACTAAAACCAGGCTCGTCCACCGTTTCGCTGCACCCTTGTATGGACCAGCTGCCCGGCAAAGCGTCTGTGACCTAAGACTAAAACGCCCTGACCACTTCAACTTGACCAGAGGGCAAAGGCCCAGAGGGCAAAGGCCCACGAACGCACCGCAACTTGGGACAGTAATAGCGCCGTCTGCATCGACCGCGGCAAGCACGATTGCTGCTGCTGCTTGCACTGATGCTGGACTAATCTCCAGCACTACATGGTACATTAACGTGGTCTCTAAGGGGGTTAAGGGGTACTCTAGATGCCATTTTATGCACAGGTTGAGCGGACGATGTAACCTAGACCAATTAGTCCGTTCACTGGCGTACGCTGATAGAAAGATCGCAGAATGTCACTAAATCCTAATGTGAATTCTTCGAATCTCGGAACTTGTCACTTTAAACGACGCGTCATTAAAGTGATTTAGTTATCTAAATCCAGTAGTGCGTGAAGTGTTGAAACCTGATTTGAACCGGTTCCATGTCACCGAACTGACAACAATTGTGATCATGGTAGGTATTACCGAATTCCCTTAGTTATCGCATACACTTTAGTGAACTAACATAGACCAGATATCTGCTGTCCTTTTTATCGGAACCGAACGAGACGAATAAAAAAGTATTTATTAATATTTAATTTCAAACTCGCATACAGCTCGAAACATATCGTCAAAGTCATCGTCCACGCTAAAAGCTCCAACAGACTTATCTAGACAACCTGCACTTAACACTTCGTCGACTATGTCACCTGCATTCTCCAACATCTCGTTGGTCGCTGCAGGGGTAGAAGCGTCTTCATCGTTTGCATCGAGCCGTTCAATGAAGCCGCATTTCTTAAAGCCTGCCGATATAGCTGAAGCGTGCACGGCAGACCACGTATCATGGATCCAGCTAATTAGTAGCTTTCGATCGGGGGCCTTTAACTTAAAAGTAACCCCAGGTTGCCGCGCCCGCAGCTGCTCCCGCAGATGTCGAATCCATCGATTGCGTAGGCGCACTTTTAGTGGACCATTCCAGGTCGCATCGGTGGGCTGACATACTGAGGTGGCATTTGGCGGCACCTTCATCACCGTTACGTTAATTTCCTTCGCATACTCGGTGACTTCTTCGGTCTAGTGACCAGAGAAGTCGTCGAGTAGCAACAGAATTGGCTCACCGATGCCTTGACGGGAGCCAAAATGAAACTTTAGACACTCAATTGTCAGCTCACTGTTCCACCAGCCTGAAAATAGCAGCAAAGTGTCAGATTTAAATCAAAACATGTCTAAAAAAATACCTTTTGAGTTCGTATACACTTGCATTCCTGTGTCGCTTTGTGCGGGAAGTATTTGCTTCTTCCACAAAGAATCATTGAAACATGTCGCTGGGCTTTATTTGACTCGCGTCGCTCTGCGTCTGTCGATGAGCGCATTTTAAACACGGTGAATGGCGAATATTTGATGCCCATCGAGTCGCCGAGAAGCATTAGGGTTGCCCGATCTTTTGACTTGCCCCCGCATCGCACCCAGACAGTTTTAGTTCCTGTCTTAGCCAGTGTCTGCTTTGGCAAATACTCAAAAAAATACAGCTAAAAGCAATTTGTCATCACAGAATTCATTTATTAGTAACAAGAGGCAAAACAAACCTGTCTGGTCCGCATTATAAATGCGAGTTGCTCCAATTTCTGCGGCTTTCTGTTTGACCTCTTCTGCAAACTTCCGAGCAGTTTCGAGAAGGTCGGAAGGCCGGATTTGGCCTTGACGCGTTTTACAGCGCAGAAAGTCGGTGCCGAGCCTTAAAAAGATGTTGCCAGCACCAAGACGCCTTAAACGCAGAGATTCCGGCAGCAGCAGCAACTTTGTGTGCCTGAAGGCGCAACATGGTGGGCGTGACGGGTACACCCTCGTCTCGCAGCTCATTGATCCACCGAACTAGATCAGCCTCATCCTCCCTAGATAATATCGTCGCTTCGCCTTTTTTCCGAGCCTTCTTTTTATTCATCCCGCCGACCTTGCTGCACAATTCCTCGATTGCGCTACGAGATCGCCGCCAAGAGTAAATCAGTGTCCGTCGGCTGTTAAATTTAGCATCAGGTAGCTTCGGATAAAAAAGCAGAGAACGATGAAACCGTGTGCGTCTTCACCTTCCGACCTTCGCCACCCGGCAGCCGAGACCGCCCCTTTGGCCGTCGGCGCTGTGTGCGAGCCATTGAATGGCTGAATGAGCTCCGAAAAATACAGTTCATGGCCTGTATGTGATAACTAAGGATACACAGCGGTCCTTCCCGCACGGCCTCTGATTGGCTAGATCACTGCTGTATGCCATAACAAATAGAAGGTGATAACTAAGGAAATTCGGTATACACAATGCGGGACCAAGTTCCTAAGTTCCCCCCAGAAAACTCAGCACTGCCTCTCCATCTCTTCTTTCTCTTCTATACCCTACCCCCCTCTTTAAAAATTTTAGTAATAGAAATCAAAGTATAGGAACTCGGAACCCGAGCACCAGCAGAAGATGTCAATGTAACCACAGCCCTTCTAGTTATTAGAATTTGGTTTCAAAAATTTGGAACCCTGGCATCCACAATTCGTCAATTAGTTGCATTCACTATAGAATTGAAGCACCACAGCAACTCTAGTAAGTACGACATCGTTTTGGAACCGGTTCGGAAGGCGGTTTTGGGAACCTCGCCATCACAATCAGAATGTGGGAAGAAAATGCTACTGTGATAGATTATATAAGCCACGAATCCCGACTAGCCTCACCAAGTCCGTCTCCTTGCCCTTCGGCCAACCAAACGGAACGAGGAGTCCGTCTCCCGTCACAGTTGAGAAGTCGAACGTGCTCAGCTTGTCTTGCTCGACAACGAAGATAATCTCCATTGTCTTCACCTCAAAACGTTCGGGCGACTCCGACAGCATCTTCAGCCATCCGTAAAAGTGATCGATGCGGAAAGAATGCTTGTGGGCACTCGTCACTTGCACAAAGCGCACGTGCTGAGTACGCTTGCACACCATAATAGCGTCATATCCGCCTTGGTTCCATTTTTCTGGCTTGATCCAAACGGGGTGAGCAGAGGAAAGCGCAGGTATTCCATCCGCGACCACAATAACTGATTGACCCCACGTGTCAACCGTGTTGCCTGCCGCATCGACCAGAGCGAGACCGCCGTTTCGAAGACTTGCGAAATACACCATCTCCAACATCCATCCGTTCAATGCTGGGTGTCTCGATGCGTCGACATGAACTTCTTAATAGCCTCTGGACCGCATCTGACGGCAATCAGCGTCGCAACATAGTGACTGATCACAGGCGACACCGCACCCACGTCGTGAGGTCGCTGGAACATCCCAAACGGACGGTTGATGCTTGAAGATGAACGCTGGCCACTCGTGGCAACAGTCGCAGCATCGCGTAAAGAATCCACGGCATCACTCAACTTCGTCGCCACGGTCGCAGTGCGGAAGTGAAACATATAACGACAGGAACCACCTGCGTAGTAATACTTGGATTCTACCATTGCCGCGCGAGACATCTCTTCATCCGGCAACACTGCAGGGGCATCCAGACATTGCGACACACTCTGGAACACCTCGTCATCCTTAATCGCATTGAGGTACTCATCCAGAGTCCATGACCACACGCGGAACTCCCTTGCACGAGTCAGAATTTCCATGTCTTCTTGAAACTTCCCACGGGCGGCAACTGAACAAACAAACGCGAGCCGCCGCTGCTTCACTCCGTTGCTGTGAAGGAACCATTCGACGCACCTGCGTGTCAGCTCAATAAACTCGTCTGCAGCAGTCCACCCGTCAACGAGCACGACGTGGTGCCTCTTATCTTCAACCATCAACACTTCATCCACGTCCGAGATATCAAGAATTCGACTTCTCCGGTCGTCGCCGATGAGGCGCACACATCGCCAATACATGAATTTCCCCACGTGGATCCACGTCACGATCCATTCACTTCTGTCCAGAGTCGACGCGAAAGCCATGGCTGTGGTTGACTTTCCCGTTCCAGGAGGGCCGAGAATCCAGCCCAAATGCCCTTCGTTCAATACTTCATCGCGCAAGAACTCAAATTGGCGGTGGAATGCGGGCCTGCAGTAGAGCATCACGCGAACGGGTGGAAGTCCGGACTCGTCCACATCCTCTTTCTCCAGCAGGAAGTATTGTGAGTTCGGGTCATAAGCGTGTGATCCCCACCGAGTCGACCGCCACTCCAGGCGCTGCTTCTTATTGGATACCGCAGTTTTCAGCACTTCTGGGAGTTCCACCAGCACGTGAATCTGTTTCGGTCGAGGCTGAAAGTTTGCTCCAAAATACTCGTCGTCATCAAGTTTCCAAGACGGACGCATTTCCTTGTACTTCTTGTCGATCTGGCCTCGTAAGAAAGTCTTCACATTGTCGTCGTCCGCTAGCCACTTGCTCTTCTTGCCTTTCTTCTTTCGCGCCAAGCACAGCGTCAACAATCGTGGGGGAACAGTGTGCTGCTCGGTGCTCAAGATGCCAGCGATCTTCTCCTGCAGCGCCTCCACATCTGCATTGCGCTGAATCTCAACGGAGAAGACGCTCCCTTCGCCATACCACCGCAGCGCAGCTTCACTTCCATCTCCTCTGCCACGCTCTCTTCCTCCATGTTCTTTGCTTGAAAAGTTTTCGACTGAGACACATTAACCCAACACACCGCTCAGGTTTAGCCAATCATATCGCACCACTGTAATTATTTTAATTCTGACAAATATATTCCTTAATTTATAGAAACTACAAATAGTGAGTTCATCTTGAGCGATAAAAAATAAATATATAGAAATAATAACAATGTGCAAGTACATTTTCCCAGAAAACCACCCAAAGGCGAACCAACAATGCGGCTTAAAAGGCGATTGGTGCCGACATCACGCGAAGTATCAGCCAGCAGTTGATGAACCAACACTCGAAGCAACAGTGCCAACTACCTCTTATACTACTACTGATATTGTTTCAGAACCAACGATTGAAGAAATTTATGGTGAGCATTGCATTCAGCACATCAAATCTGTTAATAAATACGATAAACCCAAGTTGGGAGACCCACGTGTATTGTCACCAAGTGATTAGATTACGTCGAAGATGCACGCAGTTGGTGATTATATCGACTACAAGCACAGTGATGATGTCACACCCGACTTTGGAAACGACGGATACACGTACCTTTTGCAATATCAATTCAATGAACTGGATGAATCGGAGATGCTTGACAACTTCTTCTTTGAGTCCAGTGAAGACAGTGAATCAGTTGAACAAGCAAACGTTGAATGCGCTGTGGAATACTTCCTTGCAACTAAATCCTACGATGAGCGATTGTATAATTTATGCATGATGATTCGAAGTGATTGGTTCTGCAACAACCAAAACGTGTGGAGTCTCGCTGGATTCTTTGCTCGTCAACCCATTATGATTGGTATTTGATGCGCAAGACCTATCTCTGTGTGCTCAAACACAAAGTAGAGCGTTTCAACAAGGAGTTTGCTACAAAAGAATTCGATGGTTGGTTTGATTCCAAGTATCATCCATTACTGAACGAAGGCAAACTGAAAGGGATTGCTGCTGGTTGTGATTCTATCGCATACAAGCAGTGGAAAAATGAATATGAAGTCAAAGAGCCAAGGAAAACATCTACTTCGAAGACATTTGAGCTTTCTACACTTGATCAGGATTTCGAATTGACATTCAAGTCTGAGCGGAAGTTGGTAACACTAACTCAGCTGGTGGAATTAACTGGCCGAACAATTGACGACATGCGTTCAGCCATGGTTGGTACATCATTTGCGATGAGCTTGGGTATTGGGCGGAGAAGTATCTAGTGATCGAGAACAAGCCAAATCGTGACTTTGATCTAAATTTCAGTACTTTCGAGAAGATGTTGAAAACTACAAACTTCGAGTCTCTTCATTTGCTGAACGATTTGTGCTCTACTTCATTCACGAGGTTTACGTCTTTGAAGGTTCAGATACCACCTACTACAAGCGTAAGCCAACGGAGGACGATAATTCTGTGATCAAGGCATATGATCGAAAGAACTTCTTCAAGGTGCAAATCCAGTTCATTGAAAACAAGAAGTCACGTTCCACCAAGCTGTCTGACCTTCTCAATACGATTCCATTTCACAAGTTTGCAAATACAGTCTGCAAGTGGGAACATGATCCAAATGATATGGAGACGTTCAGCCTAGCAAATCCACTACTGGCAAAGGATCTTCACGAAAAAATTACCGAATCTGACTTGCTCCCAGTATTAGTCGATTACCTGAAACGTATTATTTGCTACAATCATCCTGATAGGTACCAGTGGTTGATGGAGTATATCGGTAGCCTTTGCCACTATCCAGACAGAAAGGCGAAGGTTATGCTCGTGTTATATTCAATGAAGAAGCAGATTGGCAAGTCGAACTTCTTCAAGCTTTTTACGAGTCTTCTGGGAACGGCAAATACTCACATGACCCAGCATCTCACCAATGTCTTTGGAGAGCGTGGATCGCCACAACTTCGACATAAAAAATTGTGCTGGTTTGAGGAAATTGCTGGTGATAAGCGCTCGTTTCGTAACTGCCTTGAGCGAATGAAGTCTGCAATCACCGATTCTGTGCAATCTAGGCGAAAACTCTACCACGAAGAAGAAGTACATGGCAACATCACTGAATTTATTGGTGCTTCAAACAACTTGATCGGCATCGTCGAAGACAAGATGACAATTATCGATGTAAATCCAGCGGAACAGCACAACAAGGTCTATTATGGCAAGCTGATTGATGCTTTGATCAAGAATAAGAATGAGATCAACAAATTCTACACATATTTGCAGCAGTTTGCCAACCCCAAGCCAAAATCCTTCTTCCGAACACCGATCTATGATTCAATGACAACTGCTAGCAATGAGGGCATTGTCAATTATGTCAATGAACTTAAGGAATCGGGATTAAATGGAATCGTACACACTGAATCGCAGGGCCAATATCGCGTGGAGAGAGATATTATGTATCAGCACTATTAAAGGTGGTGTGAGATAGCCGGTGAAGTCCCTGATAAGCGATCGAAATTTTTGTGAGAAGATCTCGAAGTTGGACAAGCGTATCACATTCAAGGAAAATGGAGCCAGTCTTTATGGATTCTTCTTTCTCGTTGACTTTAACCCAGTCTAAAAGAGCCCGAAGCTCCAATACGACGTATACGACGTGGTTCAGCCATCAGTTAACTGCTTTACTCCTTTTCGAATCTCGTGACTAAATCCACCGGTCTCTGGGGCACTAAGATCAGCAACTGTATCCATTACAGAGCCAGCAATTGGCTTCCAATTATTGTTTTAGAAATTCCACGCATTTTTTCCGACAGACTTGATTCCATCCCACAAATCTCCCCAGAACCCACTTCCCTTTAATCCCGATGGATGCGTACGTAATACTTCACTGTGAGTCATGTGTAAAGTCGTTCCTTTACCCGATTCATATGCTCTCACAAGCTTATAAGTCTCGGGCCCAAAATAGTGAGCGTGACCAGCATTAAGCTGTGCATGCGTTAATCGAACAGGTTTTCGATGCAAAACCTTTAAGGCCTGCGCGTGGCTAAGGTTGACGCGAAACTCTTTATACATCTTCAGCAGATTTCGCGTTATCTGTGATAACTTATATATAAGCACAAATAAAAATGTCAAAGCTTAAATCCAAAAACCAAAATCTAGATGAACTAAAACAAATGATTATTCGCGATCTAGAAATGAGCAATGACAAGCTCTCCAAAGCCACCATGGAACTGTATTTAAGACAACTTCTCAGATTATACAGATCGGAGAAGAGACTATGCAATGGGATCCAAAAAAATTCGTTGCTCGCATCCAATATCCCAACAAGTACGACGATGCAAATTTTCAGAAAGTGTATGGCGTTCAGAACTCTGATATGATTGCTAAATTGATGCGTCTTCTTGAATCTTTCCTTATTATTAGCTCGATAATCTTTTTTTCGCAGCTGATCTATCGTAAATGCATTGTTCTTATTTACTGCTGTTTTCCTACATATGCTTGAAGATGCTGTTGGTCTACAACCTCATACTCTTTCACGAGAGTGATCTTGAATTTATCAATGCCGTGAGTTTTAAAGTATGGAAAGATTGACATCTGTGTATGCTTGACTTCAACCCAACGTTATTTTTGTGTCCTTGCCAACGCCATGATAATTTGTTGATAGTAGAACCTATATAGCATAGGTCACTTTCAAGATGGATGATTCTGTAGACTCGGCCGATAAATTTATTTCTCAGTTTGGGATTTCCAAATTTATAGTTTCTATATATTGATGAATATATTTATCAGAAATTAAAATAATAAAGTCGGGTGTTGCTATCTCGCGCGATCGTCGCTTACCTGCTGCGCTTCCACTATGCTTCTGCTTGACTGAGAACAATCTAAAAAAGACCTTACTTGAGTTTTTTTGCTGAGTTCCGAAGTTTTAAAACCGCGTTCCGAACCGGTTCCAGAACGATGTCGTACTTACTAGAGTTGCTGTGGTGCTTCAATTCTATAGTGAATTGCAACTAATTGACGAATTGTGGATGCCATCGGGTTCCAAATTTTCGAAACCAAATTCTAATAACTAGAAGGGCTGTGGTTACATTAACATCTTCTGCTGGTGCTTGGGTTCCGAGTTCCTATACTTTGATTTATACACTAAAAATTTTAAAGAAGGGGTAGGGTATAGAAGAGAAAGAAGAGATGGAGAGACAGTGCTGAGTTTTCTGGGGGGAACTTAGGAACTTGGTCCCGCATTGTGTATAAAACCTACCATGATCACAATTGTTGAGGTTACGTCAGTTCGGTGACATGGAACCTGTTCAAATCAGGTTTCAGAACTTCACGCACTACTGGATTTAAATAACTAGAATCAGTTTAATGACGCGTCGTTTAAAGTGACAATTTCCGAGGTTGCGATCTTTCTATCAGCGTACGCCAGTGGACGGACTCGTTGGTATAGGTTACATCGTCCGCTCAACCTGTGCATAAAAAGGCATCTAGAGTACCCCTTGACACCCTTAGAGACCACGTCAAAAAATTAAAAAAAACCAACGTTTTTTTTAATTAAAAAAATAGAAATACTTTTGCATTTAAAATAAACTAAAATATATATTAAAAAATGAATTTTAAAAAATATATATTTAAAAATTTCATTTATATAATACTGTTATAATTATAAAAAAATAATTAAAATAAAAAATAATTATTAAAAGAATAAATTATAATAATAAACTAATAATAACATTTAAATAATAAATAATAGAAAAAATAATATTGATTAAAAATATAGTTTGCTCATTCTACCATTTGATGCCGTCGAGCTACTCGTTGGCGGCGCTGGTGGGCGTGCAGTTCGGCAACAACCAGGATATTATCGCGGTGACGGCCAAGAATGTGACCAAGCAGATGACTGTGTCCGATTACATCGCAAATACCTACGACTTCCGCCCGGAGCGAAAGTACAACTTTATGGCTGGCCTCATCGTGATCTGGGTCGTGCTGCAGCTAGCCATCTACCTCACATTCAAGTTTGTGAGCCACCTCAAGAGATAAGCTACTTGGGAACAATTGATGGTAATGAACAGAGCGACTCTCGCCCAAGGAAGCGAGAAGACCAGTTGGTACTTTCCATTTATATGGGACAAATAAACATGAATGCATTTCCATACTTAAGTTGTGGTCGCACGTCACCGCTAGAGTCGCGCTGAAAAACACACCCATGCCAACACCCTTGAACACACCCATGCCGACGCCATTATCATCTTTGTCTTCTTCCACGATCACAAACACTGCTTTTGCAACTTTTGCGCGAGTTTCAGGAAGGATGAAATAACTTGGAGCGATTTCTGCGCGCCGAGGCACTTGAACGATGAGGCATCCTTCTTTGTACCACCAAACGACCCAATCGGCGAATCCTCTTCCAACGCCTCTTTCGCATCGTACTTCGCACGGTTTTCGAACAGTGTGAGATCAGCCGCATCAACGTTCGCGAGAGCGTTCGGACACTCCTCTTTCACTGCCTTTCGCAACGTATCCACATCCTCAACATCCACGGCAACAGAAGTCGCCGACGTCAGATCCCTGCCGTCCTCGCCCACGAGCTGGAACCATTTCCGCGCCATCACTTGCTGGCAAAATCGAGAATGAACACTGCACGAAAGAACCTCAAGTGAGGTTTAATGATGAGCGGACGGGATGTGTCGTCTATGTCACATCGTCCGCTCTTCCTTCGCATATAAGAGCATCTAGCACCATTAGAGACAGCGATGATGTACTGTAATGTACTATATAGTACATTACAGTACATCTATATAGTACATTACAGTACATCATCGCTGTCTCTAAGGATGTCTAGGGGTACCCTCGACCCCGATTTAGGGGTAGAATGTACTATAGTACATCATCGCTGTCTCTAAGGGTATCTAGGGGTACTCTCGACCCCGATTTAGGGGTAGAATGAGCGGACGATGAACCCTAAATCATACGCTCTGTCCGCTATCGGAACACTTAACCTCAGCTGAGGTTTTTTCGTGAGAGCTCATTCTCGAACTTGCCGCCAGGAAAGAAGATGACGCGCGAAGTGTGGTTCCAGTTGGTGGATGGAGAAGGCAACGCGGTGACTTCAGCCGACTGCGTTGATTGCGCAGATGATGCCAAGGTGTTTCGACTCCGGAGGAGAGTGAAAGAGGAGTACAGCGACAGTCACCTCGCAGGGATTGCTGCATCCGACCTCACCGTTTTCGAGAACCGTGCGAAGTACGATGCGAAAGAGGCGTTGGAAGAGGATTCGCCGATTGGGTCGTTTGGTGGTACAAAGATGGATGCGTTCATCGTTCAAGTGCCTCGGCGCGCAGAAATCGCGCCAAGTTATTTCATCCTTCCTGAAACTCGCGCAAAAGTTGCAAAAGCAGTGTTTGTGATCGTGGAAGAAGACAAAGGTGATAATGGCGCCGGCATGGGTGTGTTCAAGGGTGTTGGCATGGGTGTGTTTTTCAGCGCGACTCTAGCGGTGACGTGCGACCACAACTTAACGGAACAAGACACTGTGGGGAGCTCGGTGACTTTGGCGCTGAAGGACGAGATGGCCGATGTTGTAGTCGTCGCTCGCAATGCTGAGCTGGACTTCGCGATTCTGAAGTCTTCGAAACCCAGATCTTTCATTGCCCCGTGGAACGGAAGCACAGATGATCTGGAATCACGTTGCGATCTTGTGTTGGCATCTTTTCGACTTGGAATTGACGAATACCAAGCACCGTACAAGGGCAAACTGGGATTCGCACCGGCAGCGTGCATCGCCATCAGTTCTCACAAAAGGCACATCATGTTTTCGTGTCCAACGTACGCTGGAGATTCGGGCGCCGCGCTGATTGTGAAAGATGGATGTCTTGTTGGTATCCACCAGGAAACAATCAATGCACTCCGCGAAGAGATGGACCGCAAGAAGGTTATCAAGGAGCGCTTGAATGATGTGGAGGAGTCTTTGGACAACATTGCGAGAAGCGGACTAGCGCAAGGGTGTTCAGGTCTCTTGGTTCATGAGTTCAAGGACGTAGTTAGCGATTCGTGAGCGCATGTTGCTCTTATCGACCAAAAAAAACTAAAACCGGTATTCACAGAAAACATGACCGAGAGATACTGTAGCCATTAGAAATCGAATGAGTCGCCACTGAGACACCTGAGTCACCACCTTCCACTCAATGACAGCCAACTAGAGTAACTCTAGATATAAGAGTCAGCATGAGTCACTGAGTCACCACTTGTTGTAACTTCCTCCCACTTATTTACAGTCACTACTATATCATGTATGTCCTCTATCATACTATACCTTCTTATTATAATATACTGATATTGATAAAAGTGGTTACTCTGGTGACTCAGTAAAAATAGAGATCGTTCTACAATGACTTAGAGAATGAATAGACATCAAAATGAAATACGCTGATGAGACACCAAGTGGTGACTCAGTCGTGACTCATGGTGACTCAGTCGTGACTCAGTCGAAATCGACATCGAGAGCAACACTCGAACGACAACCTAAGAAAAAAAAAGTGACTTTTTCGACCTCGTCGAAAGCGACATCATACAAAAAAATGATGATGTCCTTTATTGATACTTAGCGCGCAACTGCGAAAGCGATGCTATTTTCACCATGCACACTTTGGCCGGAGAAGTATTTTTGCTGATGCGATTATAGTCGTCCAAAGTAATTCTTGACTCAGCTACTTCTGACTTTGGTTTGGGAGTTGGTAGTGGGTAGTAGTTATCGTCGATTGGAATTGGCTGTGGCTCTTGTGAGCCTATATACTGGACATCTATTGCGTGTCTCTGTGTATATTACAACGAGACATAATGAAAATTATGGCGAATTGAGATGACTATCAAACATTATCAGACTTGAAGACGCGAGTCGAAGAGATCTTCATCATAAGGTCTTTCACCACAGGTAGCGCTTACTTAACCAATCTGGTGTAAATTCAGGGTAGTCAATTCTGTGTCGAGCGTAATATCTCGCTCGTTGATCGCGATCATTGTGATCAAGATGCTGATATGCCTTCAGTGGGGTTTGGTCCTCATATTGAGCATAACGAAAATCCCCAGAATCAATCTTTTCACCAGTATTTAGTATCACTCGATACTTTTTATTCTTTTTTGGTGAGATCATCCATGATTTAATGTAAATCATCGTATATATATGCTCAAGATTGATTATTGAGTCTAAGTGAGCTAAAGCTTCATCAGACGCTTAAATTGACTGTAGTATGACGTCGAGAACACACCTTTTTCGTATAATTTGTCCAGGATTGACTTCATTTCGGTCTTAATCAACGGCGAGTCATCACCAATAGTCTTTGCGCCTTCGAGCATTTTTAAGCGCTTCACTAACCCATTTAGAAGGTGACTATACGCACTTTCAAACCCTCGTGATGTGATTTTGCATTTATTCAAACAGTATTTCATAAAGTCCCGCTCAGGCTCATCGAGAAGATCAGACAATGGCTTGTCAAAGCTTTTATCTTCTTCAATAATCCGCCAGAGATCCACGAATGCATGAGATACAAGCATCGTTTTAATATTTACCTGAGATTTGTCACTTCTTAAGCAAGCTTGGAGTCCATGAAATTCCATGTGGAATGGACCAGCTTTGCGATATGTTCTCTTTTGTTTTTGCTCCATGATCGCTTTGTATGTTATAGCAAATAAATTATATCTCAAAGATGTCAATCTCAAGCGTTTTGTCGCTGCCAGAAGGAGTAAAATCCCCATGGATATGCGTTCCCGACGGTCTTTAGGCCTGCTTAGAGGCTTTGCAGCGGGTTTTGCAACAGGTGCTGGCTCAGGTTTAAACGATGCGTCTGGGTCAAACGATGTGTCCGGCTCTGGAGCACTTGCCCGATTTGCGATTTTGTTATAGCTCGTGTTAGCAGCCATGGTACTGTGAAGCAGTTTGGCATGTAGATCATTCTTTTCGCGATTGGTGAGCTTAGCATACGTTGGAGATTGGATTAAATGAGACTCAGCAATGTATCGAATCATATTCATTGACATTGGCTTTCCATTGTACTTCATAAATAGTTTGATATGACTTGACTGAAGCTACTGCTCTCATTTGTATAATCATACTCACCTGGCTGTCTATTGAACATGCGCCACAGCAGCTTCCTAGGCTGCTCTCCAAGCGTATTAGTCAAGAAAGCAAGGTATGACTTGATCAAGCTCATTGTCGTGCTATCCAACTGAATCGTTTGCGGTCCCATAAGCCGAACGTTCTTCAAATCGTTCAGGTGCAATATGTTGCCCTGGAGATAGTTAGCACCTTCCTCGGGAGTGAGCATAACACTTGGCCATACCAAACGAAGTGGATAATGCACGTTCAACCACAACGTGACATAATCAAACACGAGCTTCAAGTAATCAGTTCTCTTAGCTTTGGCTAGCTGCTCAAACTCTGATCGAGAGAGAAATATTTTACCATAGGTTTCGTTGAGCACCTTTGCGACTTTACCAGGGACAGACATAAGCTCTTCATAGCTGATGTATTTCTTCTCTTCCTCAGGCGTCAGTTCGTTGCCCAGCTTTGCAGCCTTGTTTTGCTTACTCAGTTCCTTTCGAATTGTATTGTAGTATCCGAATGCATCCCGGTATCTGTTCTTGACCATTTTACACATGGCATTCAATGTTAGAATCAGACTCTCTTTGCTCGTATCAGAAGCGCAACAATCGTCGAGTTCTGTACCTTAAATGTCTTTTGAAACGTCACGTCGTCGTATTTGTTTGGATACTGAATATTGGCGATGAACTCATTTGGGACCATTGCTCTTTCGCCACGCCGGCCTTGTAGAGCTTGATCAGTTGCCTGGTGTATAGATTTACCGTAGTGTCCGATAGATTGTCGTGCTCGCTTCCTAACTTAATGTCACGAGCAATAATAATTTTAATTTCGTCCAGACTGAGTGTTTTAGATTTATTAACCTTCGACATATTTTGTCTCTAGCTCATTATATAAGTAATCCAGATATTCAATTTAGATGTACAAGGAATTCCCCGTCGATTTGAGCCACGCGCAGGCTGTCAAAGTCCTACTTCCTCTGTCCGGAAATATAAGCGGGTCCGATTACAATAAGCGTCCGGAAATATAAGCGCTATGTACGTTTATGCTCTACTTCCTGTGTGTCAACCGAACCTAAGAAGGCATTCGCCTTGTTGTACACCCGCTCGCTGCATGCCATGCTTGGGGGAAGCAGGCCATTGTTTGACCGGAGTGTATCTTTTGAGAGATGTGGAAGTTTGTACTTGTTGCATCCGTCGACATCCATCGATGCTTGGAGCACCGATTGAAGCGTAAGAAAAACCTTGTCTAGTGTACTGAAGTGAAGCTCGTTGAACGCATCTTCGACATTGTTGACTAAAATGTCTCAACGGTTTTGGCTCTCTTTTTGTACTGCAGCGATTGCAGCGAACCAAAAAACCCGAGGTCATTTGCATTATAGTCTGGCGAGTTGGCAGGCTGGGGGCGGATTTTCATATCCCACCCACCTTCCCGACATGCGGCGACCACCTCAGGGTCATCAGCCTCTACGTGAGGCTTGGCATTGTCGTGCTGGAGCACAACACGTTTGACGGATGGCCAAATCGCCTTAATGCGCGGTCTGACCATCCGACAAAGAGCTTGGTGGTAAATGTCTCGGTCAACATTGTAAGTCTTAGCTCTAGCGTTCCTGCAGCTCGATTCTTACTCGATCGTTGCGCAGGCTCGTAAATTGCAAAAGGCCAAAGGCCAATTTTACCGTCCCAAATTCGATGAGACTTGGCCACCCATCTTGGACGTGCCACCGCCACCAGAAACATCACTTTCACGATGTAGTTTTTGTTTTTGACACTGATGTAAGGATCCTCTTCAAACTCTCCCAGATAAAATCGCTGCTTGTCCTTTTTAAGGTAGAACCATTTCTCATCTAAATGCACGAAATCCATCATGCTGTCAAACCTCAGTCTATTAGCAGGCCCGCGATGCACGAAGCTTGCCGCAAACCTCAGCCGCTCCACGCGCTGTGCATCTGTCAGCATAGGTTTAAGCCGAGTTGTGTGGCATCGAAAAACTCCAGCGAGAAAATAGTCATGAAGTGTCGATTTGGCAATACCAAGTGCATTCGCCAAAGTACGAATGTCAGTTTTGTCCTCCAGGGGGACAAGTTCGATGGCATGGTTGAGGTCCAGGCGGAACTCCGTCGTCAGCAGGGTCTTCCGACCGCTTCTCCCCTTCCTGCCGCTATTTTAGTTAATAGGATTGCCTGCTTTGATGTCCTGAACGGTCCGGCACCACAAACGCGAGATCTGGTCACTGCTGCATGCATACCTGGCTGCGCATTCCTGAATAGCGCCTATGGGAGGCTGTAGCTCGTCGCTGACTTGAATAAGGAAGGCAACAACTTCTGCCCTCTCTGCAGGTGTAAGATTCTTGCGCTTGCACTGTGTTTTAGGTCTATTGGGGGTCATCTGCGTGGCTGGCGAAGACTAAAAGGGGAAATGATGTGGTTGCTAATACTTAATCGACTGGATTTCTGGTTGTAAGCATCCGGTTTGTTCGTTTGAACCACCATTCGAATGGTGCTGCTGGCGCGATTCTTTTTAACCAATCACCGAGTCCAAAGCAACGATTTGTAGGCTAAAATGTGGCAGATTGTGCAATCCCGCTTATATTTCCGGACAGAGGAAGTACACGGCAAGCCCGTTCGTTTGTCGCACTCGCAGTTGAACAAAGGCCACGCGCATTATTTCCATCCTGAGAACTACAAGAAGCTTGTGAAAGCTTACGAATCGGGCAAAGGAACGACTTTGCATATGTATCATGGAGAAGTGCTTCGAACTCATCAGTCGGGACTTAGTGGCTCTGGTTTCTGGGGAGCTTGGGAATGGAGTCAAGTCTGCCGCTAAGGGTTTCGGTAGCTTCCTTAAAGACAACTGGAAGCCGATCACTTATGGACTCCTGGATGGTATTGCCACCGCGGCCGGACCTGAAGCTTCTCCATTGCGTGGTCTAGTCAAATCAGTCAGCGGTGTAAGAATGGCACCTCCCATGACTCGTCGTCGTATCAAAGGAGGAAGCTTCCGACTTGGCTAAGTTGATCCTGATAGATAAATGTTACAGATATATATAATAACAAACATGATTGGATCAGTATATAAAATCGTTTGTAGCCAAAGCGACATCTGCTATGTTGGCTCTACGTTTAACCTACTTAAGGATCGTATGAATGGCCACAGGTCTAGCTTCAAGCGTTGGGATGAGCGAAATGCGATCTATCCATATTTTCAAGAATATGGTTCGTATGAATTTAAGATTATGTTGATCAAGCAATATGAAGTTGCCGATAGATCTCAGTTGCTTGCTTACGAAACGTTGTGGATCAACAAATTTAAGAAAACTTGTGAATAAGATTTCTCCATTTGCGCTGTTGAAAAGGCAAAGGCAACAAGAAAATACAAGAAAATACTGGGAAGCCAATAAAGTAGTGCTCAATGAAAGAAAAAACAAGCAATACAACGAGCTTCATAAAGAGAGGCTCAGCGAAAAAGTTACATGTGGATGTGGTAGTCAATACCAACTTAGAGGCAAAACGTATCACTTCAAATCCAAGAAGCATATTCGATGGGCGGAAGCTCAGTAAGTCAATAATTTTTTTATCTTAAGCGTTAAGACTTACTAATATACAGACACACAAAAAATGCCATTTACCGAGGCACAGAAGCGAGCTCGAAAGCGTTGCTATGAGAGGAACCGTGAGAAGTTGTTAGCTTACAAATCGAAGTATTGGCAGGAAAACAAGCACAAATGGAACCGCGGCAATAAAACCAAGCAACTTGAATCTGATGAACCGAACAAAAAAAAAATGTGACTAATCCAACAAGTTTATTTTTGTCCAAGTGATCTCAAATAATTACTCATCATCATCAAACAAATCAGCTCGTCAGGTGTATTTGATAATCGTTTCCCTGAGACTATTAACGGATAAATCGTAGCCTCTTTGACAGACCCTATTCACTTGCTTCTTACAGTTTGCTCCAAGGATTCTACCCATGGTCTTCGAAAAGCGATCTCGTGTATATGATGATGCATCTCGTGATTCCTCAATCATCCATTGAGTGAATTTGGAGAGCATTTCATCAATTGGTACGAATTCCAAAGTATCCGGCGTTTTCTCAATCTGAGATTTTTGGAAAATGTTGTTGATGGTAGAATTGGTAACACATTCGATAAGCCATTGAATAGGCTTCTCAATAGCATGTCAGATTTCTCTTTGGTCATTGGGGCGCCAATCTGTGGGTGAAATCGTTCAAGGTCAATGCTCATGAGGTAGTGGTCGAGATGAATGCCACCATCTGCCTGATTGATGATCGCTTTGAAATATGCCTTATCATCCAGACGATCGTTCTTGCAGAGCAAATAAACAAATCGACGCATTCGATTCGATTGACGCTGTATGAATTATTGGATGCAATCGCAATGTTGTTGCAATCTTTGACGCGATATGGATTAATTCATTTTGGCTCAATCATGCACGTCGGCTCAGTAATACAATCTTTGAGCTCGTCTTGATCTTCATGGGATGATTGCTTGACATTAGCCGCTTCGTTTAGAATAGTCAAAATCGTATGCTACGGGCAGAATTGAATCGACCGATCAGAATTTTGATCTTGGGTGTCTCTAGACAGTATCGTGTGCCAATCACATGATTCTTCAATATCTCAAAGACGATGTTCTTACCACACCCTTCTTCGCCTTCGAGAACAACGCACGTTCCTGTTTTTTTTTTTTTGATATGGCCTTTGAACATACCACGCAAATAGCTTCATATCATAGCTAAGTATATCTTCCCGAACCACCGCCCCAGATGTGTTTAATATGATCTGTAAAGCGCTTGACCTTCGTTTCATCGACAGCAAAGGTAGGGTCATAAGTATGAACAAACCCGTTGAATTTGTTAAAGACTTCATATGAGTTCCAATTGAATATGCATTCGGAGAAATTGACTACGCGGTTGTCAAAGATATCAAACAGTTCGATATGGTCTGTAACATCAACAATGCGATCGAGCTTGACGATGATGGAAACATTGACTGATAACACAGACTTTGATACGGATCACATCCTGAGTTGCGAATATCAGACGTAATCTACCATTACCGTGATGACATCACGTTTGGTAGAGTAGATTTTATGCCATACAATGCAAAAACAGGAGCTTGCGATAGTCAATCAAACACCCCGATTCTTAGTCAAGTAGTATCCGTTCCCTCCTTGTACGATGTAGGCAATGTTGTTCTTGATAAACTTGTAGAGTCTCTCCATTGTGATGACTTCTTTCTTTAGACTCATCAGTCCAGGACACCAGTCCTGCACCGCACCGGAGCCCTTGGCGAAGATAGGCTCGGTCAGGACGTCTGGCTCGTGAGCTTGCTCGCCGGGAGTCGCTTGTTGTCGGTCACCCGGCTGCAATTGAATTTACAGCATCCGCTGCCGCTGCAAACCTCCTTGTCATGCAAAGCGCCGCCTTACTGCACTCCGCAACCTGGGCAGCGTCAACACACGAACTTCAACAGCAACTTGCACGCAACTCAAGGTGATGGTACACTGTACCGTATCTTTCTCTAGTTTTGACCAATCCATGGCCGCAACCCGGTCTCTCTTCAGGCGCTGGGCCGAAATGATAGCATCACGCCCGTTACATCGTAACGGTCTTCTCATACTGCGCGCCAGTGGTGCGGTGGAGGAAACTGCTCGACAGCGCCGCCATCATTTCGGCACGCGCGCTGTTCGAACAACTGCCGGCAGTGGAGACAGTCAGCGGGGGATAAGCAGCGAGGGCTCCAGCAGCGCGCGGCGATGGCGAAGAAGGAGTTCCACAAGGTCTACAATGCGCAGAGCAGACACAGCCGCATGCCCACGCAGACGCAGATCCTCGTGGGCACGTTGTCGCTGGCGGCGCTGCTGCTGATGGTGGAGCTGTCCATGCTGAGAGGCGGAGGCGGCATGCCCGCCGACTACCTGCACGCCGACACGGTGGAGGGCGAGAGCTTCTACCCGGAGGAGATCCTGCAGTCCAAGTGGGCGGACGAGGTGGACGAGGCCGACCTGGTGCACCTCAGCCTGCTGCACGAGGCCTGCCTCACCTACAAGGACAGCGTCGTGCCCTGGACCTACGGGCTCGGCGGCGTCGTGGCCAAGCCCAGCGTCTTGATCGACAAGGACGACCCGGAACTGCTCGAGAAGATGCGGCAGTGTCCCGATGTGGACATTTTCTTGCCGCTGGGCATCCGAGGACACGGATACTGCGAAGATTCGATCGCCTACACGAAATGTACGTTGCTGGGGGTGTTGAAGATCGAGGGCGGAGCGGGATGCTGATTCTGCTGGGTGTGGCTGTGCTGTTGCTGCAGTTTTGGAGTCGCGAATGCTGCCGGCGTGGGCCATTGAGATGAAGTACGTGGACAAAAAGACGGCCGAGACGTTCTCCTACCACGACTTGTGCCCGAAGACGCCTATGATCTTCCTGAACCACTACTGGGACGGAATTCCGGACTCGCCCGACTGGCCGGCCACCAAACCGCTCTACCTCATGCCGAATATTGAGATGTACGAGCTGAAGGCAGAACACTACTGGGGAGTCGACGTGGTGCTGTGCAAGACCGCCATTTGCGCACGTCGTGTGCGCCTTTGGTATGAACAGGAAGGCAATCCACGCCACACGAAGGTGCTTTACACGAGACATACGTCGTCTGATGTTGCAGCGTTGGCCAGGAATCGACTAGGGAGCGACTCGATCAAGCCGAAGAACTGGTCGGACGTCCAGTTTATCCATGCTGTCGGCACTAGTGTGCAGAAGGGGACTAGGCCTGTACTAAACTGCTGGCTCGAGCGTCCAGACTTTCCGCCGCTGCATGTGTACATGCATGAAGACGTTTACAACGGCAACCTGAAGAACCACTACGAAAACAAGATTCGGGGTACCCAGGTGCACATGCACGTTGGCCGTGCTAGTGCCGATGACTTTGGCAAAATGATTGCAGAGTCGGCCTTCTTCATGTGCACGAGTCTGCAGGAGGGCTACGGTCACTACATCAACCAGGCGCGAGCAAGTGGCGCGGTCATTGTGTCAACTGACCTCCCGCCGATGAACGAGTTCTTGACGCCAGAGTCTGGCGTGCTGATTCCAGTGAAGCGCTGGGCGTTCCAGGAGCAGATGCTGGGCGGAAAGTATAACGGAGAGCATGGCTTAAGAGGTGTGGAGGGCTTCACGGCAGACCTGCAGGGTCCTGGAGTGTGCGATGCCGTGGAGAAGGTTCTAGCCATGACCCCAGCTGAACGTGAGGCGATGGCTGCGCAGGCCAGGAAACAATACTTCATCGACCTCAATTTCTTCGCGTACAAGATGAAAGAGCTGCAGGAAATCGCCAAGGGTGGCGAGGTGCCTCGGTTGCGCGCGGAGGACGCAGTGTAACTACTTCGTTGGTAGGAAGACACTGCTGTGACGGAATGTGCCAGGGTCACTGTAAAGATCCCGCAGACGCGATGGCGGCGCGGAGGATAGCTAGAGGGTAATAACGACCCAAGTGAGTGGTGAGTGCTCCAAGAAGACAACCATGTATCTACGCAGCCAACTGCTAAATAGTACACCGTATCAAGTCGATGGGCTGTCTATCGAAACAAGACTATTATATAGCCTCTCACGTCTAGCTCAAGGCACGGATCAATGTACACATTCGATTCGACATTTAAAAAGCTCCCTCCGCTCGGTTTGTTGTTGTAGTTGGAAATAATACCATTCACATATCTTACCTATCCTACTAGTATAGCATGTTTGCACGGAGAACATAGACAAACGAGTGGGTTTGATTGGTACCGCAGCATTTTGCTCGTCATGGCCTTGACTCAAAAGCGGAGGTTGTTTAGCAGAATGGTTTGACAAAAGAATCGTTAGAAACTGATTGTTGGCGAAGCTGGATTGCTGTCACTGTAATTGTCGCTGCGTCGGACGACGCGATGCAGCACTACGAAGTAATTTTGAGTAGTGAAATGCTTGTCATCAAGAGCCATTTGAACAACAGGCGAAGTATCCCATCTGACGAACTCACGCCAGTTGTTGCATCTGACTGTCAAGTGGTGGAACCTACATAATCAAAGTGTCCATTTGAGAACGTACATACAACCTGCAAAGAAAGGCCGGATTCTGAGATTCAATCCTACCGCGCGCGCTGCAGCCCGCAAGCCGCCGCAGCAACTTCACATTCGCACACTCCGAGACGCACAGCCGCAATATCTACCTGTGTCTGCCTGCCTGCGCTGGACGGCGATGGCGAGCGTCCGGCATTCGTCTACACGACCGGTCTATGCGTAGCCGAAACAGTTCGTCCCGTCTCTGCGTCTGATTATCATCTTGAAGAGGGTTTTGATGCAATTTGTGTGCGGTTTGTGTACCCCAATGCCATTGCTGCGAAAATGATGCGACCCCAGCGCCTGCGCTGGCCTGGCTGGCATTCTGCAAAGACCGTCGCAAGCCTCAAGACCCCGGACCAAGCCTCAGAGCGCAAAGAAGCCAGTGAATCGCTCGGCCGCGCCCAACTCCGCATCGCCAGCCACACGACACCATGCAGGCCAGCGGCAAGAAGCCCATGTGGTGCAGTCCGCCTCGGGACGACGAGCAGCAGCAGCAGCAGTTCACGCCCGAGCCAGAGCCGCCCATGGAGACGGAGAGCGACCGCCTGGGCGTGCGCACGCTGCTGTCACTGCACACGCCGCCCATGATGCGCTCGCCGCAGGAGAAGGAGGCGGCCAGGCACTTCGACATGCACAACAACGTCATCTCGCTGCTGAGCACGAGTCCGGGCAGCTCCTCCAGCAGCGACACGGGCAGCACCGGCACCGACCACAGCAACGGGCCGCACTACATGGCGAGGTACCAGAGCAGTGTGCCCGACCCGATGTTGCATCGGATGTCCAACGTGAGTCTCATGGAGGAGGACGACGGACGCAGATCGGTGATCGACGAAGACAAGGAGGACGGAGAAGTGAGCGAGGGCGGTCTGCAAGAAATCAGCCACCCCATGCCGGCACATGACGCCCATTTGGCCATCCGACCCCAATCAGCGAGGATGGAGTATCTAGACGACACGGACGACGACGCTCCCTACGTCCGCGAGGTGGAGATGCTCATCCCGCTCAACACCATGACCCAGGAAAAGGTCCACCGTAAACGACCTGCTCCCTCCCCAGCAAGCGGCCGGTACAACCCGAACGGGACCCAGTATACCTGGAAGCGACAAAGTCAAGAGCCATCACCGTTGCCAGCACTGAAGAAGCCGTTCGCCCGTCGAGCGTCACCCTTGGCACTTTCCGATGACGGTTGCTTGTCGACCCCGACTGGAGGCAAGAGCTCGACGCTGGCCAAGCTGGCAAGCAACTTATTGCACCAATTGGAGAATGAGCCGGCAGGCACCTTGCTCGTGTACCAGCCGACGTGCCTCGACCACCACAACGACTCGCACCAGGAGAGCCGCCAACGACTCTGCGTGTTGGGTGGCCCAGAAGGCGTGCTGCACAAAGACCGGTTCAAAGATCTCAAGTGGGCCAACCTGAGCGAGCTGCGTCCGGCGCGACTCAACGACATCTTGCGTGTACACACCGTTGAGTACATCCAGCACCTCGAGCGTGCCTGCGGCAACCTTCCTGAGCAGAACAAAGAATATTTGGTCGGAACGCTGTACGACAAGAAGGGTGGCAAGCGTGGCGATAAAAAGCTTACCTACGACGAATGGCTAAAGGTTTGTTAAACGTGGTGGTGGTCGGGGATTGCTCGAATTGTGCTAACAGTTGCTTGTGATTGTGACGCTCAGACTGATCACGCACAGAAATGCTTTGAAGTGGAAGACCAGCCATCAGGTGGCAGCTTCGACATGGATTCGCCAATCTCCAAGAGCAGCTACATGGCAGCTCGCATGGCTGCAGGCGCAGTGTGTCACGCAATCGATAAAGTGCTCAACAACGAAACAAAGTACGTGCGATCGACTTCTGCCTACTATTCGTGCAATGAGGTCTGATGGTGTTGTTTGTTCGGCTACAGGAATGCGTTTGTTGTCGTTCGACCACCCGGGCACCATGCGGGTCCAAATGGGTGCGTTGAAGGCGAGGGCTTTCATTTGCGTCCCGAGATGTGCACATGCGGGTTCTGCCTGATCAATAACGTGTGCATCGGAGCATCGTACGCGATGAGTAACTACTCCGCCCCTTATTATACCCCACCGGTGCCACGGGACCCAGACTCCTTGTTGGAATCAAGAAAACGCGTGAGCATTCAGCGCGTCGCTATCGTTGACTTTGATATTCACCACGGCAACGGCACGGAAGAGGTCATCCGCAACCTGATCCCGCATAAGCAGAACTACCCGCTCCCACCGAGCTGGGCACCCGTGCAGTTTTCCTCGTACAAGCCGTGGCGCGACGAGAACGACCCCGACAACGTGTTCTTCTCGTCCATCCACTTGTATGACGACGACAACTTCTACCCGTGCTCGGGTGTCGGGCCGCATGGGTGCTCACCAGAGCTTGAGAAAAGCAAGAACATCGTGAATCTGCCTTTGAAGGTGCTGGGTCCGAAATATTTGGACGAGCGGTTGAAGCTGTCATCCAAGGCGAAGCGGTCGCTCATGGAGCAGTCGTCCAAGACTTTCCGCGATAACGTGACCAAGAAACTGATCCCCGCGCTGACCAAGTTCCGACCGGACCTCATCATGCTGTCCGCCGGATTCGACGGCCACGCCGACGATTTCTACTACTTCCTGAGCGAGGACGACTACGGCTGGGTCACCGAGCAGGTCGCTGCTGTCGCCGAAGAGTACGTAGCTGTCATCCTTGCTCATTCATGCGGCAACTAACCACTAGTGCTCATTGCTTGTTGTTTCTGTGCAGCTGCTGCGACGGCCGCATCGTTTCGGTGCTCGAGGGCGGCTACAACGTGGTTCCGTCCAAGTTCCAGCGGCCGCGATCCAAGTCGCGCAAGAGCGCCATCTCCAACTTCCACTACGCCGCCAAGATGCACAACCGCCCCGTGGACGAGGAGCTCAACTCGTACGGCTCGCTCGCGCGGTCCGTCGCCTCGCACGTGATGGCGCTGTTGCGCGCGTCGCAGAATTAGTGTATGCCACATTACCCTTTGAATCCGCTTAATCAAGTTTGCCAATCGTGCGAAAGTTCTGGATCCGGTAATTTATCGCAGTCGTTTCGGGAATCTATCGGTAATTTACGCCGCGCCTGTTTCGAGCCAACAGCCAAGGGGGAGAAGCGGCATTCGAGCTTTTCGCCGCTGGATCGGGAGCTACCGGACGTCGCCACCATGTCGGAGCGCAAGGCGGTCATCAAGAACGCGGACATGCACGAGGACATGCAGCAGGATGCCGTGGACTGCGCCAGCCAGGCGCTGGAGAAGTACAACATCGAGAAGGACATCGCCGCCTTCATCAAGAAGGAGTTCGACAAGAAGTACAACCCCACGTGGCACTGCATCGTGGGCCGCAACTTCGGCTCCTACGTGACGCACGAGACCAAGCACTTCATCTACTTCTACCTGGGACAGGTGGCCATCCTGCTCTTCAAGTCGGGCTGAGCCCGCGGGGACGCACGCCACGCGACGCGCCGCGAGCGGACGCCTGACCTCGTAGCACAGGGCGGGAGATATACTAATATATTGCAGTGGCGAGCGCCGCTGAGCGCGCGTTGAAGACACAGAGACGCTGGGTTCTTGCATTGCTCTTGAAGTTGTTGTGGTCGTGCATGTCTTAGGATGGCAAAAAGATTTATGTGTTTCAGTTGGGTTTAGCTAGTCGGCGGGGTATCTATCTACATGAGGCTGCACTTCTCCTGGTCGCCAGCACCGCCGGCACGTCCTGCAGCCACTGCACCTGTATGCGCCGTCTCGGCGTGTTGAATGAGTGCAGTCAGGTTGGGGAACACCGCGCGACACTGCGGACACACTTCACTGCCGGCCGGGACACCTGAAGTCGCTGCAGCGCGAGCTGCAGGCTGCGACGTAGCTGCAGAAGATCTCCTCGAGTCCGACGAGTCGGGGTGCGCGCGATTTACGTGCGCGATGAGCTGACTCATGTAGGCGAACTTTTGCTGACACATGGGGCACTCCTCCGAGCTGCTTGTGATGGCGCTACCTGCCGCCTTGGCGTTCTGCACCAGGGTGGACACGGCCGACTTGGTGCCGCTAACCACAGAGGCCGCAGCGTGCTGCGCGTTCTTCTGGAACTGCGACGTCTGCTTGGGCTTGGCGGCGCTGGAAGCTCTGGAATTGTAGCCGCCAAGCCACTGCTGGCGCTGCGCCTGCCGCTTGCTCTGGCAGTCGTGGTCGGCCTCGAACCTGTGCTTGAGGCACACGTCCTGACTGCACTTGGAGCAGTGGAACTGGTTGGAGGTGAGCAGCACCTCGCGGCAGCCGTCGGCGGCGCAGCGCTTCTTCTTTGGCTTCTTGAGCGTCTGCGCCTGCTGCTGGCGGAATTTCTCGCGCGTGCACTGGCCCACGCGCACGTGCTCCTCCCACACGGCGTTGACGTCCTGCTCCGCCGTCCAGCGGATGAGCTGGCGGCACACGGGGCACTGCACCACGCGGCGGTCGTGGCTGCCGGCGCGCGGACACTCGTGCGCGTCGTAGCTGCGGTGCTGCAGGCAGAAGACGCCGCTGCAGCAGTCGCACGTGAAGGGCAGGAAGTCCTGCTGGTGGCAGGCCGGCACGGAGCAGTGCGCGCCGATGTCCATGGTAGAACGGGGAGAACGGCGTACCCGAGGGTAGAACGCGGAATGACGTTGAGCTTGCGTAGCTTTTCGCGCGATAACGATGAAGGTCCTTATGTCCAGGTAGCGCGACTGGATTTTCCATGTTGGAACAATCGAGAACCCCTCCAGCGACATGTGACGAGTTCGTAATCCCGGGGGGAGATACGGTATAGACTTTTCACCAATCGGCTGTTGTCTGTAGACTTTATATTGGCCAATCAGGTGTCGAGTGGATACTCCGCCGCTCGTCCACTAGAGACCGCACGTCACGAAGGCACCACTAGCTCCATGTCGCTCCTCCGGTAGGTTCTCGTCGCTCTAGCGTCGGCTGTAGGCGCTCTCCAGCTCTCGTTCCAGCACCGTCTTCTTCTTCGGCGCGTGCTCTCTCTGACGCACCTAATTTCGCGCATTGCAGCTCGCTCGCGCGCCAGTTCCAGGCGCTGGCCGTCGCCCCGCGCGCCGCGCCGATGTCGATGCCGCGCTTCGTGGCGCCCGCCGCCCCCGCGCCCGCCGTGTCCGTCCTGGCCATGCGTGGCGCGCTCGCCTTCCCGCAGCTGCAGGCGCGCGCCATGGGCTACAAGCTCAAGACCAAGGCGTCGGTCAAGAAGCGCTTCAAGGTCAACTGCAACGGGCTCGTGAAGCGCGCGCAGGCCAACAAGCGCCACATCGCCACCAAGAAGACGCGCGAGCGCATCCGCCGCCTCGGCAAGCCCGTGTTTGTGCAGGGCCAGATCCGCAAGAACGTGCTGCGCATGCTGGGCAAGTGAGCGGCTGGTTAGATAGAGGCCGTGCGGCTCTGGAAGGCAAATATCGAGTTGGCACGGATCATTTTCTGTATTGTAGTGGCTCTGGAGGAGGTTTTCCTGTTACGGCAGGTGGCGGAGGTTCTGCTGGAGCTCGAGGGCTGGATCCTGGGATGCACGGGCAAGAGCAGAGAGCTCCAGCATACGCAGCATGAACAGCTTGGCGTCTTCGTTGAAGTGGTGGCGCGCCTGCGTACCCATACTCATGCGGTCGTTCACAGAGGTCGACTCGCCAGCCTTCAGCACGGCGTTGCAGAGATCTGAGCTACGGTAGGACGCTGGTGCAGGTGGTAGCAGCAGCATATCGTCTGGAACGAGCTTCTCGCTTTCAGCAGACTGGTCAGTGGGGAATAGCAGCCCTTCCGAAGGTCCCGAGATCAACTCGTTCATCGGATAGCCATCTGCTGTAACGATGACACCGCCAGAGGCCCGTGCGAGGTCTAGGCAGTCGTCGTTGGCTGTGGGGCAGATGAAGAACGACGAGTTGGCAAAAGTCCTGGCGAATTTCAGCGCGTCCAGAGTCTTTACGGTAGCATTGTTTTTGTCCGGGAACGACTTGTACAACCTCGCGCCGTCACTAGGCTCCTTCTCATGGTCTCCCTTTAGCAGGTACACATCCAACGGAGGCAGCTCAGTCACGTGAGTGCTCCAGCAGTCCATTACATCTTGGGTGGTCTTGGACGTGATGTTCCAAGTAGTGTGCGCAAAGCGCGTGACGGCAAAGTTCGTTAGGTTCCTCTCGTACAGCGCCCTGTCTCCGAGTATCCTTCGGGCAAAGTTGGACGGGTCTGCAGATACCTGGCTCGTGTAGAGCACGCGCGTCTTGCTGCTGTGTGACTGCAAATACTGCTCCATGTCTCGATGGCAGCGTCTCGTCCGGCACAGCACGACGTCCGTGCGTTCCAAGACCGAAGACGTGTAGTCTGGGGGTGGTGACGATGTGGTCTCCAGCTCTAGCCCCGGTACCATGAGGTACACAGGCTTGTTTGACGGCCAGGAAGGCAACTCAGTAACTTCTAGCACGTGTTCCGGTGCCATAAAGAGCACCGGCGTCTTCGGACACAGCTTAAAGTAGCTCGTCCTCGCTTTCGTGGCGATATCGTACATCTTGAAATCGAGTGCCCATCGCGGCAGAAGTCGTGACCGCAGAAACTTCAGCGGCCCAGCGACAGCAGCACAGCCTGCCGGACCTCGAGCCGACGACGGCATGTAGATGTCCACGTCGGGACATTGCCGTAGCTGCTCCAGCAGTCTCGGGTCGCTTTTGTGGAAGACGGAGGTGCTGAAATGGGCACTTGGGTAGGTCTGGTCTGCGGCGTTGCCCGGCGCTGCGAAACTCCACGGGAGGACGGTGTCGGTCTCGGCATGGCACGCCGTCTGCAGGTAGCTCAGGTGCAGCAGGTCGTCCGACGACACATCGGGTCCCAGCTCGTCGAAGGCCGCGAGGAACGACGAACGGTGACTGTGCAGTGCCACGAGTTCCCACACGACGCTGAAGACCCCGACGATCATGAGCAGCGCCACGAGCGACTGCAGCCAGCGGATCGTGTCGAACCCCAGGGGCTTGGAGAACAGCGACGTCTTCATCGCGGCGAGTACGGCGGTTCTAGGCCTGATTGCAAGTGGCGGTCTGGAACCGAGGAGCGTATCCGTTACTGGCACCGCTGGATGAAACGACGAGGTGGTCGGTGGAAAGCAATGGGTACAATGGAGCGCGTGATATCTGGTCGGTCACGCATTCCTCTGTCCGTGCAAATTCAAGGTCGCTTACTGCTGAGTCATGCGCAGTCGTCGACGTCGAACACGTTAGGTATGTTGTTGTCTGCTAGCCTTTTTGGCTCAAGCTCAAAACGATAAGACTCGGATAGATGAACTACTGCATCTGAAGAAATAGCACACAGGACTTCGATGTCAAGCATACCTGTGGTCCATCATGAATGCAATCAACTAAGATATACCCGGGGACACCTTTTCCATTTTTTTTTTTACCTTTCTCTTGCTTCGACTACGAAGAAACTGATAAACCTTGCACAACAGCATTTCTTTCCCAAACAGTGCTCAAATCCTGCCTGCATTTAGCACCCGAGGCGAACGATGGAAAAGTAGGAGTTGCTTCCTACATTGCTGTCGCATTCGACTGTTAGACAATCACCGGCATCCAAGTGAGCAACGATATTTAACGTAGTCGAAGTATGATTGCTACCCGAATACACGCTGACTGCTCCTTGAAGGCACTCTCTGTTCTTCATTAGGCGAATGCCCCTGTCGGGATACTCCTTACCAACGCAGCCACCATGTAAACTCCTTCGTCGCAACACTTACAGCTCCATTTTCGTAATTCACTGAGAAGTTGACCGATTCGACCTTATGCCACCTTAGCGCGAACGAGGGCGCTGACTGTGTCATCTCGATCATCTACGACCAGTCTGACAAGAAGAACCACCTGACGCCGGCGCCTGGAGGTGGCGCCGTGAAGACGCCCGACGGCCCCGCAAAGGCTGACCGCCTTCCGTTCACCATCAACGGCCAGAAGGCCTACGGTGTCTGGATCGACTCGGGCATGGGCTACCGCAACAACAAGACCAAAGGTATCGCGACCCCGAGGCCATCTACATGGTGGCCGACGGCACTCACTTCAACGGTCTTTGCTGCGTCGACTACGGTAACAAAAACTTGGACGACGGTGCTACCACGATGGAGGCCATTTACACCGGTAATAGCCGTACCTGGAGCGCTGGCCAGGGCGTGGGTCCGTGGGTAATTGCGGATCTCGAGAATGGCCTGTTCGGCTGCGCGGATGAGCACTCTTGCCCGAACGCCCCGACGGTGGAGTACCCGTTCTTGGTTGCGATGCTCAAGGGCCGCTCGGGCGGAACCTTCGCGTTGAAACTTCAGACCACATACGACGGAGCTCGTCCGAGGGATTACGAGGTCATGAAGAAGCAAGGCGCCATCATCCTCGGTATCGGAGGCGACAACAACAACTGGGCTGAGGGCAGCTTCTACGAAGGCGTGATGGTGAGTGGCAACCGGGACGACGCCGTTGAAGAGCAGGTCCAAGCAAACATCGTGGCGGCTGGCTACGGGAGCAAGACCGCGTCTGCTACCCACAGGAACTCTACCCGCACTGCTAAACCGAGACGTTTTCATAAATCGGTGGTGGCTTAGGACCTGAGAGTGCTAACTCGGCTGGAATGAGTGCGATTTCCTTCTTGGAATCTACTAGAAATTGTGTCGTGAAGCAGATTAAGCTTCTAGTTTTTGAAATTGAATGTTAGTTTGTGTTTTTTGTTGCGACTCGACACTTCACAGTTATCTCTTTAACCCTTAGTTTCCCGAAGGGCCTAAGTTACGAGTTAGTACGGCGCGGAGCGGCTTATCTCGTAGAAGCCTCGGCGGTTAGAGAGCTGGCAGGCTGGCTCCATCTGAGGCGCATGTTGAACGTACATGCGAACTTAATCTGGTGCTCCGCCGACTGCTTCAACTTGCCCTGCTGATACGTACTAGGGGGTGTCAGAATTAGAAAAGCGGACGTGTGATTTCGCCTCAAATGACATGACATTTTGGCCCGAAATGCCATGGCATTTCGAAATCACTTACCTCTGGAGGTGGGTGATATTGAAATTCTTATTTTTCTTCGCGTAGATGAAACATCTCCTCTGAGAGATCAGGACAGCAGAGTTGTCGGCACCAGCGGCAGTCCGGCGAGGCTAGATTAGCGTTCGTTGCGCCCGCAAACGAGATAGCATCGTATAGAACGTATAGGAACTCTTGCTGGCTTCTTACCTGGTACGACCCTGATGCTGTGGACTCAAATGCGCGTATCACCTTACAAGAGTAATGTGCGTGCAGCTCCGTTATGCCAGCAAAACGAAAGGATACAGCCCACGGCACGAAGGTTCACCTGCTTCGTGACGACTTTGATTAGGATACTTGTGGATTACTTCGCAGTAACGAAGAGCTTGCAGGACATCTATGGCCCGAATAATAGACAGCAAAAAGGTAGAGGATCACCAGAAACAATATATAACGTTGGTACCCTCAAACCATGGACGACTACTTGCTCATCAACAACGAACTACCACTACTGACGGGTGACTTCATGCAAGCCGGTGGCGTACATATTGAAGGTGGTTAAGGAGACGCTCGAAATGAGCTTCTACGCTACTGGAGTAGGTCTGTAAGACAGGTGTGAAGCACTACCATTTGGAGGCGACCTACACGAGTGCTATGGCCAACGTCGTCACGGTAGCGTTGAAGGTGGGCAAGCCAATCGACGCGGTGTGGTGTGCAGTGGAAGGAATGCGACAGCAAGGACATAACTGCGTATAATAGCGCGACAGTGTTTGCCCTAGCATGCACCTCCTCAACCGTAGACCGCACTGTAAAGCACGCCCGTATCTTTGTAGAGCTCTTCTTCGAGGATTGACTGTGCAAGAGGCATGAGTGCCTCGGAGAAAACGAGATAAGGCAAGTAGTGCAATTCTAGGATAAGCGGAAATGATGGGGTCAAATCCAACAAGAGATCGAAGACAAAATAAGATTCCATCAAAAAGTTCGGACAGACGAATTATTCAGGTGTTTTTAAAATAACACCTGAATAATTCTAGAAAAAAATACTCATGTTAAGAAGTAGCGGTGGGTACGCAGACTCAGTTGTATCCAGTGGCAGAAATTGCTATCATGGCTGGAGTTGTCGAATGAGCTTGTGCGCAGATGGAGAATATATAACCGGAGTGGAAAGATGCTTCTTATGTTGTGGAGAATGTTCTTGTGGCTGTCTTACAGCCAATTGTGTGACTAGTTTCGTGTACCAATGCGAGTTGCCGGTTCAATAGTCTCCGTTCTAGCCCCTTATTTGATTCAGATCAAAACGCAAATCGGCTGTTGACCTGCCTGAAACGAACTCCTGTGGACCGTGTGACTGCTCTGAAGGGCAATGTTCACTGCAACAAACGTTAGAATGAGCTAGACCAGCCTAAAACGCTGTCGCCATGGCTTCCATCGTCATAACGGACCCATGGATACGGCGTTTCAACACAGTTTCAGACTTCTCAGCTAATCTATCCCTCATCCTGTCAACTTCTGCTTTATACCCCTACGTAGTGCGTTCCTAAAAATCCAGTGGACCTGCCTATGGTACCATTCTGTAACTAAGACCCCCATTAATTGACTCCACTTGCCGAAACGAGCAACCGGAGCTCTGATTTGCATCCGGTCGGACTAACTAGGCCATTGTCTATCGGCTGATCGGTCTGGCGACCGATGTCCACGCCCACTAGAGCTCGCGCGTCTCTAGCGATCGCCGCAACCTGCCACCACTGTCCCGTGGTGCGATACGTTGTAGTTCCATAAAGCTGGCACCGAGCGATCCGGCGACCGCTTCCAGAACGGCTTGTTCTGTACAAAGTGTCAAACCGACGATCACAGCTTTATATGAGGCAGATACGTCTGTTGCGGACTCGTTGGTAAGCCCATCGAATTGGAAATTGGTACACTAGGAGGTACCGTTGTATTGCTCGAAAACAATGGGGCCAAAAGCACAAACGCAACATCATCACCGTGACAAAAGACGTCAAAAAGGGTTTTGAAGTCGTTGGGTCGCTTCTAACCTTGCGCTCTTGTTCGAAGAGAGGTCCGCCAGAAGTATGTTAATGAGAATATTAGTACAGATTGGTCGCAGTCAAAATTGATGGCGTTGTTTAGAGCGTCGTAGTTGGTTTGGATAATTTGATCCAGAGTCAACGCAAACGTCGAAAACAAAACACATGAGTTTATGGCTAGTTCCGGGGCAAATTGTGCCGGCAATTCCAGCACAGAGAGTAAAGGACCACCGACCATCTGCAGGCAACGGCGACATCATCGACGAGCGCTTGGATCAGCCTTAGTGATCGCGACATTGAACTCGCGTTTATCGGAACCAGATGAATCTGATACCACCATCACAGCGTCCACAACAGGCAGCATCAGGATAAGCAAACCCACATCAGCCATTGGTTCGTTCTCAACACCTACTTTGTCAAGCTGCGGACGATGAAAGTCCTAAATCTCTTCATGACAAAAGTGAAATCTCCTTTGAGACGCCCTATCTTAACTTCGCGGTAGCACACCATGTCAGGTTGCTCGTAATAGTTTAAAGAGCGAGCATAAGCACCAAAACATCGGTGGGCTCCACAGAGAACAGGCATTGCTCAGCGAAAACTAACCCAATTTATAAAGGAATGCACGTATACACCATTTATCATCCAACCAGTGGTGTTGCAGACGACCCAGCTTGTACTCGATAGAATTGAATTGACAATAATTCTGTGCTTCCATCGAGAGTATGCAAAACCGTGCTGTAATCCCCCCTCCCCAAATAAATAAAGCACACCAACACGCTGTAGCGGCACAGCAGATAGGTAGATTCAAGGAAAATTTCCCGTCGCCTTGCTGTGCTTGGCTGAGAACACGAAACTCAGCCATATCGACCGCTCCGTTCGCTACCAGGTTTGTTTAGTTTGACGCTTCTTTGATTTTTTTCTTGAGGACTGAAACCATTTCACGTATCTGCTTTTCTGCTGTTGAATCACGGGATCCAGGACACCGCTCATAAAATATTATCATCGCACACTTTGGCTGGATCTGAGGATTTTCTGCCACGAGACGTGTCAAGTACTCGACGTAAGCTGGCTCAAGCTGCTGAGTTGGTACCGACACTGCTCGTTGACGATAATTTTCCGGTGTTGCTGTATGCATCGATGCAGCGGGATCTACTGCATCTTTAACTTGACGTTGTTCTGTCGGTGCAGATGTGGCTTGTTGCTGGTGATTCACTGAGCTAGTACTTTGCGTTGTTGCTGTATGGTGAGGGAGCACGAGTTCCGATAATACGGTTGGTTCTTGTTGGTGATGTGTGTTGTGGCTAGCAATCTGTGCTATTGCACCGGAATGCACTATAGTTTCCGTTTGAAGTTGCTCAGCTGGTACATATGTTGTTTTTTGTCGGCGCTTCATGAGCAGTGCAATTAGCCCACGGATTTCATTTTCTCCAGGAAGATTGTATCTGTGTGGATACATTGCTACGAGAGCCTCTAGCATACGAGCTGGCCCCATCTTCCGGCTTTGGTTCTCTTCACCTTGCCGAAACATTTCTTCAACCTCCTTCTTGTATAGTGATATATACTTATTTCCCTTCGTTTTGGTCGTCTTGCCCAGCCACCCTCTAATTTTGATGGCGCCCTATCATCACCGACCGTACTACCCGCATCAGAGCTGGATGCTGCCCTGAATACATCAACAGCATCAATCATTTCCTCGTCTTGAACGGTAATTTCTCTTTCTTGCACAGAGTTTAGCACTGATGCCTCACCAATGGTAATGGTATCAAGTACAGGGCTGGATGTGGCAGTATTTTGTACGGTGTAGCCACCAGGTTGTGTCGGATTGACGCCACGGATGGAATCAGCGCATGTCGCGCTTGGATAAATAGTTAACATCTTCGATACGAGACCAGCTCGAGCTACACTATCACCAACATCCCGCCCAGACTTAGTTGGAGAAGCTGGCGCTTCGCAAACGCTTCTACATCTTTGTCACTCACTATTCCGGTTTGTTTTGCTGGTTGAAGCTCAATAGTACGCTTAGGAACAACACGGCTATGGCGTTGAAAATGAGCGGTCGTTTTGATCCGCACTGCTGTTACGTGGCCAACAGCTTCTCCTGGCATAACCAGTTCACCACTTTCTACGCAGGCAGCAATTTCATCAGAACTTTCATCACTGCGTTCACTGATTATATCTACATCGCTGGTGGCCGCATCGCATTCTTCATAACATTCAGCTTCATCGACGGATTCTTCTCTAACATTGGATTGACACCCACCATCATCAATACATGTATGAAAGCGTAGACGTCGTTGGATATTACCCTCACTGGCATCAACACTCAGTGATTGAGAACCAAATTCATCGACCACTAGACTATTTTCATGAACCCTAGAACGTGGAGCAGCTATCAAAACTTCAAACTCTTCATCGTGCACAGCCCGTGTACCTGTCACGTCAAATCTATTTCCTGATGTTACAGACTGTGGCAAGGGAAGGTCGTAATAGATGTCGTTCACTCGATCTATAATTATCGCCAATGCCTTTTCCAGAGAGCACATGCGTTGGTATAACTCCGTACTTTGCGTCCTGTCAATCTCAACTAGCTCACCGATACAATTTGGTAAAGAACCGTTTGCCGTAAGGGCCTCAACAACTCTCGCTGGTGTTGCACAGTCATTTCCTTGCCGAACCCACGACTTTACTTTTACTGCGGCGGTTGCAAAGTGTGCGTCCAGCATCGAGTTTCCGTCCTGAGTATCGGAAGGCACGTACCTCATCCCAGAGTAACCATGCGCCGGGAGATCCTTTCGCCCCGCTGTGTAGCTATTTTTTCCAAAAGAGAACCCGTCATTTTGTGTTTCGGTCGCTGCTATCACTGAAAATGGGAATGCATCACAATAGCGCTCGAATACAACGTTGCTCAACGGACCCCTCTTTGTAAGAATAAAAGCACGAACAGGAGTTGTAATCTTGGCCAGCGTTGCAATTGTGTGGTGGATTAATCCACGACAGAAATAACTCCAAAAACTCAGGGGCGGCATCTGAACCACACAGAGTCGAGCAAATATTGTTTAGCAGGATCCATACCAACCTCAACGCTGCAGTTCGTTCTTGACGCTCGCGTACTAATTCAGGTTGATCGCCTTGCGAAACTTCTGTGTCAGGCTCATTTTGATTGTCGCAATAAAGACCATCGCTAGAATTACTAGCCGACGGAGCCCAAAATGATATTGAAAAACGCCGGGATTTTGGCGGAACTTTCTTCTTCATCAATTTGACCAACTCTTCATCGCATCTGAAAAACTCCATTACCGCAAATATGTAACTAAGATACATCCCAGCTAGATGTTGCTCTTTGTCCAGCAGCACTTGCAGGCCCAATACCGCGAGATACATTTACAGGCGACGACATCTCCATGCCACCAACGTCATTAATATCATCACCATTCGTGGTTGCACGAGGCCTCAGCGACGTCGAGAGCTCTGCATCGTCGCAATCGTCCGCTCTTTCACCGTCGGTTGCAGGGGAATAATCCGAGATGTTGATTTGATGTGATTTGCTCTCCTGTGATTTCTAACGAGGCACTCGAGGCAGAACCCCCTGCATCAAATATGGGCATTGGCAACTCCTGACGCTGACGTGGACGCTCTCTCGTACGCGCACGCTTCACGGCTGTGGACACCCCATCACACTCGCATCCACATCTCGAGCACTTCCAGCAGGCAGCTTACAGGAGCACGTAATATTGGGGTATTGCTCGCTATCGCGTGCCATTCCTTCCGTTTGAATTTTGAAATCTACGGGCTCGGAAGCACGGTGAATGATTCTAGCTGTACCACTCGGTAAATGTCTAAGATCGAAAAACGCTTGGAACAGCACGATAACCACAGTGCTGGCAATGTGCACAAGCTACTGGCCGAGGGTGTTAGCGACGCCAATTTGGTTAAAATACTGTCGAGTGCACACTTATATGTTGTACATGTCAAAACGTCTAGTCGATTGGCCCATTTCCGCAATATGTAATTTTCCGTCTGTCTCTCGATCACTCCCACGCTCAGCGGGATCTCGTGTTAATAACGAATAACCTGGTCAGAAAAGAACAATTATGGTGAATGTTGTTGATTGTGTAGCATCGCACGGCTCGGTGAATGTTTGAAGCAATAAGCCCAACATATTCAATGCATGGAGCGGTGCCCACGACCACGTGCCTGTTGTACGTAAAGCCGCCAGAGTCCGTGAAGGCTGGCGGCAAGGTGCTGGAGACCGACGGCTCGCTGGTCTTGCCGCCGCGCGAGACGGAATACCTCATGAACATGACTTCTCATCCACAACAATCGCGTTTTAAGGAGCGTTCAGATGTTGCGGCTGCTTCGCAGCCGCAGGAGATGCTTGATTACTTTGCAGTCGGTTGTGCAAGTCGTGCATATTTCCTTGTCTCGCTAGCGCGCCCGGTAGCTAGCTTCGCTACCTACCTCCCAGTATATGGCAATTATAAAATAAGCAACTAGGAGGTGGTTGTCCACTTCGACGCGGGCGACAAGATCACATCCAATGGCGTGTTGCGAACGGACTAGAGGATGATCATCTTTTAGTGCAGACCTGCGATTTAACAAAATCCAGAGTTATCTCCGTACTAGCGCGACACTAGTAAAGTTTTGAAGTTACGCTTGATTGATTAAATTCGATTTTTGGGTTGCCGCCTGATGCGCGATGATAGGAAAACACTCTGCGTGAGATCAGGGACGGAGGCCAGACAACAGTCGTATTTGTATATAGACGCAATGTAACATTCAAGCTGCTATACAACTACGGCAGCACAAGAGGTTCGAGACTTCGGAAAAACACAACTACAATTCGTGCTTCGCTTTCACACTCTGCCCTTGCATTTTTTGTACGGAGAGCTGGTATCGAAGCTTGGTGTTTTGGTGGTTGCAGCAGCAGACGCTTCGGAATCTACAGAAGCCGACGTGTCTGAGTTAATCTGAGAGCCAGCGGTGGTAGAATTGGTGAAGGTGGCAGATGTAGTCTTGCTGCTGTATCCAGCTGCCACAATATTCGCTTGGATCTTGTCGTCAACGTCATCATCCGGATTTCCACTCACCATCACACCCTCGTAAAAGCTGCCAACGGCGCCGTTACTGTTGTCGCCACCGATTCCGAGGATGATGGCGCCTTGCTTCTTCATCACCGTGTAACCCTTCGGACGAGCTCCGTCGTACGTGGTCTGAAGTTTGCCTGACACCGCATTGCCCTGCTTTAGCGCAAAGGTTCCGCCCGAGCGGCCCTTGAGCATCGCAACCAAGTACGGGTACTCCACCGTCGGCGTGTTCGAGCAAAAGTGCTCAGCCTCACAGCCGAACAGACCATTCTCGAGATCCGCCATCACCCACGGGCCCTTGCCCTCACCATAGCCCCAGACACGGATATTGCCGATGTAGATGGCCTCCATGGTGGCAGCACCATCGTCCATGTTGTTGGTCTCGGCGTTGCCGTAGTCGAAGCAGCAGCCTCCGTTGAAGTGCGTGCCGTCAGCCACCATGTAGATTGCTTCGGCGTCGTCTCCAGTGGCGATGCCGCTGGTCTTGTCGTTGCGGTAGCCCATGCCCGAGTCGATCCAGACACCGTAGGCCTTCTGGCCGTTGATGGTGATCGGAAGGCGGTCAGCCTTCGCGGGGCTGTCGGGTGTCTTCTTCGCTCCGCCTCCAGGTGCAGACGTCAGGTGGTTCTTCTTGTCAGACTGGTCGTAGATGATCGAGATGACACAGTCAGCGCCCTCGCAAAAGGTGTCCTGAGCGGTGGCATCGGCGATGCCACCAGCAGTCAGAGGCTTGATGTCGAGCGTTTTTCCGTCGGACGTACGCTTGACTTGGTACATGGGGCCGCTGAAGTCGTCGAAGAGGGCGCGAACGGTGCTGTGGGCCGCCACACAAGGCGTGTTGGCTTGCTCGTAGATATCACACGGGGCAGCACTGACGGCTCCAAGGAGCACCGCGGCGAAGAGAGGAAGACCGGAGAGCATTCTCGACAGTTGGTCGTGTATGCGTAAGCTGGGATGCCTTGTGGTCGAAATGTCCAAACGAAAAATGAAGTTCTTACAACAGCTTTGCTAAGCGTGAGGATATACGACGGAATTGATGAAGATTGATATCCACGAAGGTCCGCTCCCTTTCGCGATTACTCTACAGGGATTATGGTACGCGACTTACACCTGAAGTGTACGATACTGCTGAGGCGGGCGTAGATACGTGCATTTTGTTGCGTGACTCAGAGCATTGTTAGCATGTGCTGGTATCTGTAGAGACGATGCCGTTCACGTCATAGCGCTCACTCGACCAGACGGCATCCAAGATTACAGAAGGCTCCAGTCGGCAATTGCTATCACTAATATGAGCTCACTTTTTGATAACCTTTGTGTTTCTGGATCTAGTCATACAGTGGACGTCTGCCAAATATCGTGTAGTGCAACGTATAATGAACGAACTACTGCCGTAAAGACTTCCCATGAGTCTTCGATTCAAAAAGGCTCTTCTCAATATCGCCTGTAAATGAGGGGATAGCATAGATTGCATCCAGCACATACGACCGATCTATCCCTGAATTTGATCAAGCGACGGAATATCGAGCCCTTCAAGGAGTGACACGCGTGGAGCCCGACTTGTCGAGCCAGCTGAAGGAGAAGAAGCGAGGAGGGACACGATCCAGTGAACGAGATGTGTTTCCACGCACAGATCTTAAAGCAACGTTATTCTACGCAGTAGATAAAATCGTGGAAGTAAATTCTGTTCAAGCATTTAAAAACGTTAAACGAGGAAGCATAGGTCGGCTTTTATTTTTTATATTCAAGTAAGACTGTTTTCAATGTTCTAGTTCCTGTACACGAAACTAATTAGACGAGCTTTGACTGCCAAGATTGCTAAAAGTATACGTGGGTGATTCCGATTCACCACCGTAGGCAGCAGCCACGATGTTTTCCTGGATCTTGCCGTCGATGTCGTCGGTAGGGTCACCCCTCACCATCACGCCTTCGTAGAAGCTACCAACAGCCCAGTTACTGTTGTCACCACCAATACCCAAGATGATAGAGCCTTGCTTCTTCATAACCGTGTATCCTTTCGGTCGAGCACCGTCGTACGTGGTCTGTAGAGGTCCGGATTGAGCGTTACCTTGCTTCAAAGCGAAGGTTCCGCCCGAGCGGCCCTTGAGCATTGCAACCAAGTACGGGTACTGCACTGTCGGGGTGTTTGAGCAGTATTTGCCAGCCGCGCAACCGAACAGACCGTCCTCGAGATCTGCCATCACCCACGGACCGGTGCCTTCACCGAAGCCCCACTGAGTGCTGTTACCAATGTAAATGGCTTCCATGGTCGCAGCGCCATCATCCTTGTTGTTCGTCTCGGCATTACCGTAGTCGAAGCAGCAGCCAGCATTGTAATGTGTGCCGTCTGCGACCATGTAAATGGCCTCGGCATCATCTCCTGTGGCGATACCGGTAGTGTTGTTATTGCGATAGCCGATGCCACTTTCAATCCAGACGCCGTACGCTTTCTCGCGGCCGATAGTAACAGGAAGACGGTCTGCGGTAGCAGGGCCCTCGGGGGTGTCCTTCGCTCCGCCGGCCGGGGCAGGAGTCAGGTGGTTACCCTTGCCAGACTGGTCGTAGATAATCGTAATGGTGCAGGTAGTGCCCTTGCAGAACGTGTCCTGCGAAGCAGCATCGGCGATTCCACCGGCAGTCAAAGGCTTGACGTCCATCGTCTTCGAATCCGAGGCGCGCGTGACTTGGTACAGTCCGTCAGTGTAGGCATCTAACAGAGCTCGGACCGTGCTGTGAGCTGCGACGCAAGGGGTCTTGGCTCCGTTGTAGATATCGCATGGACCAGCGTTGGCAGTCCCAAGGAGGATAGCAGCAAGCAAGGAGAGACCACAAAGCATTGTTACTGTTCCAATGAGGTCTGAAGGAGCTGGTTACTTGTTGACCACACTGCCAAAAGAAGAATGACCTGCCGGCCTCGAAAGACTGGGAAGAGATTACATCTGGAGTTGGCGTTCCATTTCGATGCATCCTGCATGAAGATCACGGGGCGGGCTTTGCCGTGGGAACCGGCTCAAGGCCGCGTGAGCTCGGGATGGTGAGTCATGCTACTACACTAGCACTGTGTGCATTAACACCGAGGCTCCGGGAAAAACGAAAGGAGGGTCTGCTGCAGTGAGAGCTGGTGCATTCGTGAATTTTGCCGCAGGAGCATCGAAGTCAGTCAGGGTGATCGGGTTGATAAGCCTGAGTGTACTGTACGTTCCAACTCCGGCTTACTCTCGATTCACTGCTCACATAAAATTAATATATTTAAAAAAATTATACACGGGGTTTTGAGTCAAAATAAATTGTAGCACGACTAAAAACGCCGGTGTCGAGAACCGCAATCGCCTTCATGACCAATCACCACTGTTGATACCTGGAGCCGTAAGAAAGCATTACCGATGCAAGTCATCCTACGATGGCATTTAAACACAGCAGCAGAACCTCCCTAAAATCGTCGCCCAGCAACAGCGAGCTACATGTACGTGTACTGTAGGTACTGGCCAATCGATCTTGTATGGAGAAACTGTAACACAGAACTGCAAATTGCAGTTCTCATTCCTCGAGGATTCTGGTTGAGCTTTGCTGCGAACCGTCTCAATATCATGGGATCGTGACAGTAGAGGACGGCGTTCTCATTTTTTTTAAGACAAGACTCGGCGAGTGGGATCGTGACAGTAGAGGACGGCGTTCTCGTTTTTCTTAAGACAAGACTCGGCGAGTCTCGACTCTAGTTCCCCCAGAATTTGAAGGGCATAATCGATTCAATTCCGCAAAAGCAACTGGGTCGTATTGAAGGTGGCGCCGAAGTGTTCAGGTTGGTTCATCATCAGCGCATATAATATATATTCTTAGACCCCCTTATGGAAACCTTTGGTCGAGAGCCATTATAGCCAATAGTTGGCGCCGGCGGTTTTTTGTAAAGTATGTGTACCACACCTGATTGGTACCACCGGAAGGGTACATCAGAGAGGTAGGGTGACATCATGAGAGGTACACTAAATAAGTACTATAAAGAACAACTATAGCTTAATATATTACAGGGAGCAGAGTACATACCGTGTCTAGATAAACTGAGCTTTCTCATACTTTCGAGCAACATCAGTAGCTATAAGCGATTTCGAGACTGGCAGACAACACGGTATGTGTGTGGCACATCGACTTAGTGTGCGCCACATTTATGAAGTCACATCACACTCAGATTCTCGGCCGTATAAGCAGTTGTAATGCTACAGCAAGTTATTTTTGCGCAGCGCCAGCCGTTTTCTTGACGTAGAAAATGTGTGAATCCGCTCCACCGTCAGGTATGTATACCAGTACGTGCATAAGAGTCAAAATAAGGCACTGCGGCTTTACGGTCACGAAACCTGGGCAATTCACATAACATCATCAATGCATATGGAACTAAAAGTGGTTCATGCGATTCAACAGTACCTAGATGCATGATATTCGTCACCACTATAAACATCCTGAGCGATATTCATGTAAAACATAGAGAAGAAGTCACACCGTGCTCATCAACTGCCCGTAACGAAGGGAAGCGGTTGGTATTCTACTTTACGACGGAACGGATAGAAGGCGTATCGGCTTGAAATATAGTCACAGTTATCATCGAAATGTGTGGTTGTAGCTCTTTCGAAGGCGATACGACGCGGGAATGAAAGTCACGGTCCTGTCTGTGAGGACAAAGAAAACCACGAATGCTCCCTTGAAGCCGCTTTTTTTTTCAACTGACTAGATAGCGTGGTAAACTGCGAGCCTACAGCGCCTGGGATCTTATGGTCGGCTCACGTACTAGAGGCCTCCAGAGCCCACTGATTTTCGATTAGGCTCTAGACAAAGAACGTTAAAGATAAACATGCCATTTGTAGGGATTACCACGCTTCTATCAGACGGTTTTGAACCAAAAATTATTCGCGCTAGACTTGCTAAGGCCGTATCAGCTTCTCTAATCTGTCGCGCCACTTTTAACGTTTACGTTTAGTCATTAATATTCGAGTACAAACAGCTTAAATCAGCAAGCAGTACAACAAGTACAATAACTCGCTGATTGTATCCTTCAAGTTGGAGACGGAAATCACCCAGTCTCCTTGAGATTGAGTGGAGAATTCTGAACATTTTACATAGGATATGCTCTTGGGTACATCATCGCTGCAAACAACGCAATCTAAAGGCGATGTTCCGATTGATACGTTGACACCACGGCTGCCGTTGGAGATTAATTTAATTAACAGAAACTTTATTAAGGAGAATCAGCTAGGTTTAGGATGGGATCATCTAAGGATTGATGTTCCAGCATAAATGACTTTTTTTTAAAAAAAAACTTCCGGGTGAAATTACGAAGTATTGGTTGACAGCTATAATAGAGATGACAAGCGCGAAAGACACAAACACAATGATCTATACTCACCAGTATTTCTCAACACAATAGTCTTGAAAATTCACCATACAAAGGACGATTGGAAGTGTGAGGCCTGTAATGTGAGAGCACGGCTAAATTCTCGTGACCAAGCGGTACGAGTCCCAACAGCAACAACAACTATCTCCCCGCGAGGGTCGGCGGTGTTGGATCAACCTGAAGGCTCAGGAGCGATCCCTTACACCGGGCTGGTCTTGACTCTCTGTGTACCGAGGCCTCGGTAGGCTTACCCGCACCACTAGCTACGAGCAAAGGCTAGGAGGCTTGTTTGCGCTTTCGCGCTTAACCCCGTGGTCCCTCAGAGAGCCGGCTTTCGCAAGCCTACACAGGGGTGCCAAGGGGAGCCCAAGGCGGTAAGTCTCGGAAGACGTCTGACGCTCACTCCCACACACAATAATACACAGAGCACTCCGCTCTGCCCTTCGCTGCTCGGCTTCTCTTGGCCTCGCCTAGGATGAGCTCTCGGTCAAGTGACTTTGGGCTCACCAGCGGGCATTCCGGGGCATCCGAGCGTATCCAGGCTCTACAGTAGCTAGCTAGGCTTACCGTAGACGGACTTGACCCTGCGTGGTTAGGGGGAATATGCACAATAATATTTCTGGTCCTGAGACCTTATTTGTTCCTCCTATCTGTCGTCCTACGTCTCAATACAACTCCTAGTGTCTCAGAGGTTTCGTTCGCCCATCCGAGGTTTCCCTCTAAGTGCGAACGGGGGTCGATCTTTACTACTAGGTACGAATGAATCCGCCAGGTTAAATTGGCAATAGAGGCTTCGCTCGGGGTTATTTTAGGGCCCGACCGATGATGTCACTACACTAAAACGGGGCAAATGCAAATCAAACCGCCCAGCCAACCAGGGAGTTATCTACCGGCGTTGCCGTGGGCATTTCCGCCAAAGGACTATCTCACAGGCCCTTTCATGCATAGTTAATACATATAAAGGAACTGTGTAACGGATCAGGGCTGCACATTGTAGCCTTACGTTAAAATGACAGGAAAGCTGTTGTCATGGGAGGTTGGTCTGCGGAAAAGAGGTACTTATTCCACGATCCACGAAGTACGCTAATTAGCAGTTCCCCGGTAGCTGTTCCCCCTGCAAGTATCGTTGGCCATAACAATAGACAAGTCTCAAGTTTAATCCATCCAAAAGCTCGGTTTGTACCTTCCGGAGACAGTTTTTTGCGTAGGCAGTTTTACGTGCCTGTTTCACTATTTTGGCAGAGTATACAGAAATGATAGTTTACCCATGGATCGTGTGTAAACAACATAAATGTTGAATGGATTTGAAAATTCTTGATCGGCTTGATGTACCCGCCAATCTAAGCGACGTGGGTGTGTGGTAAGTTTAAGAAACAGTAAATTAAATGACGCATCCGAGTTGGGATTGGTCGTAAAGCTCTGCTGGCCGACTTGATGTTGGTACGTGGTTAGATAAGAAAATCGCCGAGCGAAACACTACCCAAAGAGCCCCGCTTGCGGGGCTCCGCTCGGCTTCTTAACTCATAGTTCCCGAAGAGCCTGAGCTACTGGTACAGTAGTGTAGTTGTATGTTTAGCTGCCTACATAGTACAGCTCACTCAATGCGAACTACTTGGTAAGGTTACCCCACACATCATCCCAGAAGAGGCACTTGGAGGCAATACAGTACAAACTGCACACCGTCCGCTCGTCCTTTCTGAGCGTACTAGATTGTCAGTCGATTGATTTGTCTTCGTAGCAGTTCGAAGGCCGTAGCGCTTCTCCAAAAAACTCACGTAAAGCCAGAAGTGCGAAAATGACGCTATTCGGAGCTGTGCACGCGCTAGCATGAACGCGTCGTGCTGAATCGACGGTGACTGGCACCTTAATCAGGGATATGGAAACGCCAAGTTATAAGTGCCTCCAACTTGCCGTAAGCTTGAAGGCCACAGGAAAGTTCTACTTGTCTTGACTCTGTCTACCTCCTTTGATGATCACATGTAGCACAGCGATCTCCTGTAGCTCAGTCCAGAAGATCTCCTGTTCCTGATGAGGAACCTCACAACGATCCCTCACGACGATCAGCTGCAGTATGGGCTGTTTAGCCAAGCAATTGTGTACAAGGGTCACAATCGGGGTACCTCATTGTTCTCGATTATTGACAAGGACTGGCACGGCGATCTGAAGAGTGCGTATGAACACTGGCTGGATCCGAGCAACTTTGACGAGGAAGGCAAGCAGACACTACGCCTTCACAGCTCACAAGCCCATCTGTTCACGCCAAGGTTGTCTGTACCAGTGAGATAATGATCGCAATACCGTTTAACCACGAGAACAGCACCGGGAGTAGTCCTTATCCCAGCTTTCTCGCATGTTCGTGAGTAGCTGGCCACTTCATTCTACTGCAGTCGTCTTATTGCTCCGTCCTATTGACAGCTTGCACAATATAACGATTGTATCCTCAGGCAATCGTGCATTGGTTTACAAAGGCAACTTGACGTTGTCAACAAAACTTGTTGATAAATCTGTAAGTGTTCTGTGTAGCCGAAGTGAACAGTAGATAGGCACTGAACAACGAGTTGATTGATCCCTCGGGGGGACGAACGGATTAGTCATGCTCTTGTGCATCCGTCGTCGAGATTGGATGACCTGCTAAACTAGTTCTAGCAAAACTGGAAATCCAACGACCCTATTCGTGCATGCAAGACAAAGATCTCTACACGATTTGCTGCATTTTACCTCCTTGGAAAGTTCTGACGGTCCTCAGGGGCCGTCCCCGAGTATACGAGATCCTGACTGCAACTGCATCAAAAAATCGGCCATCGACTCAATTATCGCCATTCTGAAGTTTCTCCTGTACCGCACAAACATTCGATTCCGGTAAGTTCAGGTGCATTGTCGCAAGGATTTCTGCTGTCATTGACGATCACGTATCGTAGATGCCCGAACTAGATGCAGCCTCAAACAACAAGTTGACCGCTGTCAATGAGTTCGGACAACCGGTGGGATTTGCAATGAAAGCCTGGACTCCGCCGCCGTTCCCGCAGCACAAGACACTATCGTTGTCTGTCGACTCGAACCTTTGAATGCGGCACGCCACGCTCGAGATTTCTGGGACGCTCAGTCCGATGACCCAAAGGGGCTAGCTGGACGTACATGCTCAACGGTCCATGTGCAACTTTTCAAGAGCTGGAGGAGTACTTCATGAGCACGGAGCAATCTCGCGAGCCTCAAATCTACGCCATTGTTGTTGATGGACACGCTGTGGGGATGATCGCGTCCATGCGCATCGACCCGAGTCACGGTGTAATTGAGGTCGGCCGCATTTACTATACCTCGAAGCTGCAAAAAACATGTGCAGCAGCTGAAGCAATGTATCTCCTCGCAGCCAACGCATTCCAGCTTGGCTACCGGCGGTACGAATGGAAGTGTGACAGCTGCAACTTGCCATCACGAGCTGCAGCCACTCGATACCGGTTCACCTTCGAAGGATTGTTTCGACAAGTAATTGTGTACAAGGGCCGCAATAGAGACACTACTTGGTTCTCAATTATCGACGGAGACTGGAACAATGGGCTGAAGGATGCGTATGAACGTTGGCTGGATTCGAGCAACTTTGATGAAAATGGGCGACAGAAGCTGAAGTTGTCAGAACTGACGGCTCCTTTTGTTCGTGCCAAACCGTAGTAACGTTCGAAAGAAAGCAAACAAGGCAAATTAATTACTTCTGCTAAATACCATGACATGCAAAGCTAAGGACATCCGGACTGTGTCATTAACGCGGCTCCTCTTCACTTTCTTATCATAGACAGGAACGACGCGTCCGCCACATTAGAGTCGCATGTAATCATGAGCTCGTCGTCCTTGTCCAGATGGATCTTGTAGCTAAAGGAGTGGAGACACTTTTGTTCCCTGCAGCTCCGCTGAAGCGCGAAAAAATATTTTCGTGCCATTCTTGCGAATTTTGACGGCGTGGTTGTATCTCGTAGGCGCGCAGTTAACTATACCTTTCAGGCGATACTCACCAACCAGCCCGAAGTGCTTTGATCACTCCGTCACCTCCAGCCACGTGAAGTTCGTCAGATTGCACCTTGATCCAGCACAACTCCGAGTGTTCAACAACCTTTTCTGGAGCCTCGAGCTGGACGCAGGTTGACATTCGGGGAAGAATTTTCTGGCGCTTTGTACTGCCCTTCTTCAAGCTTCTTTTGCAGCCTGCGCATGCTTGCCCCCAGGAGTGAGCTTAAAAGAGTACTCAGCGGTCCACGTAGAATTGAAAACTTGGATAATCACCGCAAGCACAAGCCAAACGGATTCATCTTGAAGCTCGACCAGTGTGCGCTTTGCTCCGGCACAGCCGTCTAACTTATAATTAAAGATGTTTGGAAACCCGTGCTGCTGTTATCATTTCAACTATTGTCGCGCGTCTTCACTCCTTTCCCAAGTGACATTGCCACAAGCTAACTGAAATGAGGAGGAGAGTTTAAGTGCTCATGGTGCAGGTTGCTTCTTTGTGTGGAAGTGTTTATGACAGCTTGTTGGCTTGATCCTCAGGCTCGTACGGTGTCGGAAATGACTCGATTTGGGACGTTATAGTGATTGCAGCTTGACGGGGCCTTGAGTTGAGTTGTCAGAGCTGGTATCACTATTCTGCGATTTTTGATAACCGCAAGCGTAGCTGGACGGATGGAGCACTTGTTGCACAATATTTACTCCAGGAAGGCCATGTCAAGGAGCAGTTCGCAGACGTCGCTAAGCTGAAGAAGGTGTCGATGTGTCTGGACCGTGGAGTCCTTGGCAGTAGCTTTGACAGTATCTGGAGATGCTAACGTTGATCGCGGAGCTGATGCTTTGGAGAGCAGCGGAGTTAGCACCGAGGTTAGTTCGAGTGGGAATTGCGACGATGCAGCTGATCGCAATGCTGTCAAGAGCGCGTCTGCAGCCACCATCTCGGGAACAGCGCTAGACACAACGGAATTTTGTGGCTCGAGAGCTTGAAAGAGCAAACCTGCCGCATCCATGAGTTCTTCCATGAGAAGGCATGCTTGTACGCCTCGATGAAATCGTGCCAGTCCCACACATTGAGTATTCGGCGGCTCCTTCGTACTTGCACTTATTGTGACTGCCAGCGCGGTTTCAAGGAGACGAGTCTGCAATGGCTTCGGGAAATCCATGCTGAGCTGCTGCAGGAGCTGCAGAAATGACGCCTCGCTTATGGTGGCAGGACCACCAGTTCTTGCTTTACGTGGTGGAGCAGAACCATGGCTGGTAGCTGAACTTAACCGCGACGGTAGACTCTCGGCACTGATGCTGTTTGTCAAGGAAGGAGTCGAGCCAGCTTCAATAGCTGCAAGATCGTGAAAAACTTTCTCCACAACTGATGGGAACGACGGACTACTTGGATGACACGCTCGCAAACATGAAATCACGGCTGCAGATTTGTTGGAAACCAGCCCCTGGAAACTACAGAAGATGTCAGTGAAGAAAAATATATCTATGTCTGGCAGGCTGGATCACTTACTGAGAAGCCAGGAAGGCGACTGGGACACGAGGCCGCAGCGTCAGCACCTCAGCGATAGCGGACGCCAGCATATCCTTGGCACCGGATTTTGCTAATGGATTGTAGTCACAGGAGTTAGTAGGCATTCCTTATCGTAAAAGACCTTCACATACCTAGATAGTCTTCAGGCATCTCTTTAGCTTGACCTTTGATTCCAGGGCCGCAGTGAATGTGACGGTTCACAGAGTCTTCCTTCACGAAAACGACGATGGAAGAGAAACCGAGTTTCCACAATATTAGTTGATTTCGTGACTGCGTATCTCTAGTCTTAACGGTGGCGAAGATTCGCCTGAAGTTCTTCTGCACCTCCCTCCTCTCGAAGTTTGCGCTCATGGCGTGTGAATGCTCGGAGCTCGAGCATACTAAGCATGAAAAACTTGGCGTCCTCGTGGAAGCGACGTCGCGTCTGCATCCCGATATTCTTGCGATCGTTCAATGCCAGCGATTCCCGAGTCTTCAGCACCGCCCCGCACAGATCTGAGCTGCGGTAGTTTGTTAATAAGGGAGGTAGCAACAGCGAGTCGTCTGGGATGCGATATTCCGACGTCGACTGTTGCGTGGGAAACAACACACCCTCCGCTTTCCCGACAAACTCGTTCATCGGGTAGGCATCTGCCGTGACGATAACTCCTCCAGCAGCTCGTGCGAGGTCGAGACAATCATCCGCTGCTGATGGACATATAAAGAATGAGGCGTCTCCGAATCTCTTGGAAAAATTGATCGCGTCGAAAACCTGCACCTTCGTCTCGCCATCACCTGGGAACGGCTTGTAGAACCTCGTGCCATCGTTTTGCTTGCCCTCGTGCAGCGCCCGCAGCAGGTACACATCCAGCGGCGGAAGTTCATTCCGGTGAGTGTTCCAGCAGTTGAAAACGTCCTGCGTGGCCTTCGACGAAACGTTCCACGTCGCGTGCGTGAAGCGAGCGTAGGCAAAGTCTGCCGTATTCTGGCGCACGTCGTCGCCATCTAACATCCTCCTGGCGAAGTTAGCAGGGTCTGCCGTCACCTGACTCGTATAAAGCACGCGCGTGTTCTTGATCTTGACAGCGCTATCGTCGCCAGAGTCGCCCGCAGAGGCTCCGCGCGCCAAGAAGTGCTTCATGTCGTGGTCGCATCGCATGGTTCGGCACAGCACGACGTCCGTAAGCTCCATGACTGTCCTTGTAAAGTTGGCAGGACGTGTCTCCGTCTTCACCCCCAAGTCTACAGTCGGCGCCATTAAATAGGCCGGCTTGGTCTTCGGCCACGTCGACGCCTTCACCCGTTGCAAAAGATGATCTGGCGACAGGAAGAGCATGGGCGTGGTCGGACACAGCTCCAAGTAGTATGTTTTCCTCTTGGACGCGATGTCGTAGAGCTCCTTGTCCATGGCCCAGTCAGGCAACAATCTGGAGCGCAAGTACTTGAGCGGTCCAGCAATGGCAGCGCATCCGGCGGGTCCTCTGGCCGAGGACGGCAGATAAATGTCCACGTCGGGACATCGTCGGAGCTCGTCCAGCAGTCTCGGGTCGCCCGGATGCAGCAGCGTCGTGCTGGCCGTCGGGTTGGGGAACGACTTGTCCGCCGCCGTGCCCGGCGCCGCGAAGGTCCAGGGCAGCACCGACGCGTTCTCCACCTGGCACGCGGCCTCCAGGAAGTTCAGATGCAGCAGGTCGTCGGACGACACCTCGGCGTCCGCGCGGCCGTCCACGGCGCGCCACTCCGGCCAGTCCACCACGGCGCGCGGCGCCGCCAGCGCGAACAGCTCGGGCCGCAGCTCGTCCGCCAGGAAGCCGCCGGCCGCGTGCAGCGCCGCCAGCTCCCACAGCACCGAGCACGCGCCCGCCGTGAGCAGCAGCGCGCCCAGCGACTGCAGCCAGCGCGTCGAGTCCAGCGGCGGCTTGGCCGGCGACAGTTTCCCCATGACTCGAGCGGCGCCACCTGTCAAGTCCGGGAGTGCCGTCGCGCTGTGCAGGCCGCGGTATCGCTAGAAAATGAAACAGCCCCGTGATTACCCGTTACATGCACGACGGCATGCTGATAACGACGCCGGAAGCGCACGCGAAGGGGGTAACTGGGTGCGGGAATGAGATGCGAGACGACCTGAGCTTGGCTGCAGTAGGCGTTGGATGTATGCAGACGTGAGGGCACCTTGGACGAAGGTCGTGAAGGAGGCGACGCGAGCCATTTAGCCGGACAACGCGACCTTTACTAACAGCAAATCGCCGGATTAATGATGAAGCGATCGGTGGTGAACATGACCAACAACGACCAGATGGACACCGATCGTTGCTACAATTTACTTTCTATTAGATGGAGATTCCCCCGTTGACAAGATCGTCTCTAACGAACGTTGCGTGGCTGAATACTTCGAGAGTGGCAAACGTCGTGGCGTGTACAACAACTCACGTTTCCAGTGTTGCCCTCTTTTCGTCACCACAGCAACTTCAAACCAACTTTTTCTCCACCAACAAGCGAAGCACAAAGCTTGGAAAGGCTGAAACTCTCACTGTAGCATGGAGCACTTGCCGCATTCTTGTCCATCTGTATCCATGCAGACAGATGGGTTTGGAGAGTGTACCACGAGTGTACCGTTCAGTTCCCGTCTAAGTGCGAGTGCGAAAAGGACGACCAGACGAACGCCGGACCAGACAGACAGCGCTGCCTCCGCCCTCGCCGACCTCTTCGCGGCCTCCTCCTGAGCGACCCGCGGACGCTCCTGCCCGTCGGCACGCACCAGTCGCTAGCCACGCGCTCCGCGTTTCTTCCAAGCCCCGAATCGCCCACCAACTCCGCGTAATACCCGAGCTATCGCGCCGAACGCAGCGGACGCCCCACCGCCGGAAGAATGGCGAGTTGTCGGCGACAGAACGTCGCCAAGTGGCCGCAGTTCCGGATAAACAACAGACAGCGGAGCGGCGGACGTCGTCACGCAAATTGCAGGCTCCAGTTCCTCCTGGTTGCGGCGCTACAGGCCGTCGTAATGTCCCTGTGTGGGACCAGCGCACACGCCCAGGAACCTATCATTTCTCAGACGCAACAGGCTTCAACGCCCGTGTACATCGCCGGCTCGCAGCTGCTGACATGGTGGGGGCAGCGCGCCGACGTGGAGATGGCTCTGGAGCAGCTTGGCGGCGTCCAGCAGTGTCCAGAAGGCGTCAATGTCCGTGTGGACAGCGAACTGCTCGAGGACGAGAAGCTGAGCGTCTGCAGACAAGACGCCGCTGGTTTCGATATCATGCAGCTGCTGAAGCCGTCGCAGGAGCTGCTGGTGCCGTCCGAGGAGCAGACGATGAGCTTCTGCAGCTCCGAGGCGTGTGCGGCGTGGCTCAGTCTGGCAGTGGAGGCGACGTGGCTACCCGAGTGCAGGTATCGACAGTCGCAGACGAGCGTCAGATCTCTTGTGGAGACCTTGCTGCGCATCCGAGAGGATTTCGTGGCTTTTAGTGTGGATGGAGGCGTCGTGGCCCCGAATGGCAGCTTGTTCCGGGAATTTTACCAACTCAATCAGCTGGCGAACTTGGTGCACACCAAGGAAGACGTGCTGCACGACGTGGGTTCGCCGGTCATGCAGGTCGCGAGACATTTGGAAGCGCAGGAGAATTTCAGCTTGCTGGGGTCTGGTGACAGCCCCCAGCTCAGCGCTGCTGTGGAGCCCCCTGGAAGTGCCAGTAATGCTGGAAGCTCGACTAGCCCGAGCAACGTCGCCAGCGCTTCCAGTAGCTCCAGCAGTGTCAGCAGTTCTAGCAGTGCCAGCAATTCCGACAGCGTCGGAGACCTTCCCTCGGGCAGCGATTTCAATTTGAATGAGACCGCTGGTTTCACTGGCAGTGGCGTGGGTCCACACGCATCTTCCACTGCCACTACCAGAGAGCTGACGCCGTCTTACGCCTATGTCGTGGGCGCCTGGGTCCTATTTAACGGCAGCTACTTCTTCCTCATGAGGAGAAAGTGATCAGTGTTTCAGCTATATTCTTCATCGTACATAGTGTCAGCCCCTAGTTCCTAGTTTTGTTCTAATGCTATTATATCTCGTTGTCTTGCAAAACGCTCGTCGTTGCGCTCCCACCACTTTCTATGAAAATCTCGAGGACAGAATTCCACACACATCGAACAATTCCGAAAACGAAGCCACTTCATTTCATCGGCGACTTCGCAAACATCCATTCTCCCATGCTCTTGGGTCTCACCAATCTGGCTGCTCCTCTGCTACCGAGACTCGCTTGGTGGTGGTGTGCTACTCAAAACGGAAACGCATCTCCATAACTAACCATCCTCTATGACCTATGATGACAGCGACGTGCGTGAAGATACCGACGTCGGTGCTGTTGTGACTGTAGCCATGCCTACAGATCGCTCAGATCTAGCGGGCATTTGCGCTGATGTTGATATGAACGATGGACTAGGCGATGGAACTGCTTCTAGTGTCCGTCGCCGAGGAGCCCCACGTGACTGTGCCACTGGAGCAGGGGGAGGCCGTACACCACCAGTAGTAAAAGCACGTCTCCGAACAGATTCACTAGCAAGAGCATCATCTTCCTCATCTCCGGCATCATCAGCGTCGCCATCTTCGTCAGGAAGATAGATGTTGCGGCACATTTCACACTAGTAAGACGACAAAAAAACAGTGTTAGAAACTACATCAAGCAATGCCAACTAGCACATTCCAAACACTCTTACCTGCATTGACAAAGACCGATTCACAAAAGTACAGGAAGGACAGGACCACGGCTCCATTGGCACTAGCATCGAGTTCTTGCCGGAGTATCTTGCATCCAGATCCATCGTCATTCGGTAGGACGAGGCAGGCGACGAACACATCGACAATGACGATGTGCGGCCCATGGCACCCTCCCAAGGCACACGCCCTCCACCACCTGTGAGCCCATCAGCAAAAGGAGCTGGCTGTGCTGTGGCTGCTGCGTCAACTTGCAGCGCGGTCTGAAGGAATATAGCTGCCGAGTCCAATAAGAACTGCGGTCGTGAACTGTTGTGGTCACCATCTACCTTGACAAGGTTTTTGTCTCCGCCGTACGCGGCAAAGATCTGGTCACTGTGGTGCGGCGCCACGAATGAATCGTGCTCCGCCGCAACGAATAGTGCTGGTACGAAAGATACAGGAGCGTGATCTATCGGTGCTAACCGCCTCAAATCAAAATGTGCGCGCTTCTTCACCGACGAACGGATAAACTTGAGCACAATCTTAACAAGAAAACCCGGCAGCGTCAATCCTTCCTGACGTCCACGCTCGACGACTTCTTCCACCAGCTGTTCAAGACTTGCAAACGCGCTATCGACGACGATCCCGGCAATCGAGGGGTCTCTATCCGCGTGCAAAAGCGCCGTCGCCGCTCCCATACTTCGTCCCCAAAGCGCTACAGCTCCAATATTCATTTTCGTCCGCAGATGCGTCACCACATCCCTCAAGTCGTCACGTTCGTAGTATCCCAGCGAAATATACTCGCCGTCCGATTTGCCGCACCCGGCCGTATCAAACGCAGCAACTGTAAGTCCTGCCGCCAAGCACGTCCTTAGCACTCCCAGAGCCTCCAGCCGACACGACGAGTTGCCGTGCAAGTACACCACGCACGGCATCGGCTGATCTGTGAGCGGAGTGGCCGGTCGCCAATGCGAGCACACGAGCTTCTGTCTGCGATCGTTCAACACGACAAAGTCCTCGCGCACGAACGCTCGTCCTGCAAAGGAGAACTCGTCAGGTCCCAGGTCCTCCAGGTCGTAGTCCGTGCGTGGCGGCCGGATGATCAGGTGCACCAGCTCCGTGTAGCCGTGCTTGATCAGGTACCAGTAGCTGAGCTGCGACGACGTCTCCTCGGTGGCTTCCTGGCCGCGCTCGATGCCGCCGCGTTCTCGCTGCATCCTGTCGTCGCTGCTGGAGCTGGAGCTGCTGGGGTGACGGCGAGAAGGTCGCGGCCTCGGCCGTCGCGTCGCGGCGGCGACTTCGCGCTCGTTGGGCATCGACGCGGAGCGCCGCTCGTCGCGGATTCCTTGCCCAGCAGCGTCCGAGCCGTCTATGCTTGACTGCGGAGGCAGCGAGCGCCGCACGGGACGCGCAGAGCTCGAGCCGGACGACGACGCGTCTCGAGACTCGGAGTTGCCCATTTGTCGCCGGATGCCGAGCCCCACAGAGCGAGTTGGAGGGCGAGTGAGGGATGCAATTGTCCGCCAGAAGACGGCGGAGAAGGTGGGCGCAGCGGCCAGGAGCGAGGGCCGCGGTGGGGGGAGGTAGACGCCGCCGAAGAGCGCGCCAGGGCCGTCGCGCAGCTCGCTTCTTGCCGTCTGCGCAGCTTGCGGTTTTAAGGCGCGGCCGGGTATTTTTAGTCGAGGGGTGGGGCTAGCCCCCTGGTTTCGGCGAATCGAAGCGCTCGAGAGCTGCTTTTCGGCCAATTGCGCTCAAGTGTGTCGTCGTGCCGGGCCATAGGGGCGGACTTGCACTGACTTGACTCTGTTCTGCGTCCAGTTGCCCTTTGGGCGCCACGCTGGCAGTCAAAATGTTTCAGGGGTCGCGGCCCCTGTGGCAGCCTGTCCCCGCTGGGTTCCGAGATGAGACCACTGGAGCTGCTGCAGGGCAGCGCGGGTTGCATGACGCGCGCAGCGAGCTGTGCTGGCGTTGCTCGTTGGCGGATCGCGGAAGCACGGGCTCGATTGTGCCGTCGCGACGCCTCGAAGAGGTCGCGCGAGATTTGAATCGCCGCTGCCAAGGATCAAAAAAAAAAAAAAAAATGCAGAGCTTGCACGCAGCAGCACCGTACTCGCCGCTACTCGAGTCGCATCGCGCAGACACGGCCGACGTAAAAGTCGTCGTCTCTAAATGATCGCTCGCTATGTCCGCCCACCTTCTATCGCCCTGCGTTCCAATCATTTCCACGCACGTCATTTCCTCCAATCCGGTCGCACCAGGAAACCGGTAGCGCACCGGTAGCGCGTAATTACGCCGTAAAAAGCCCGCCGGTTCTTACGGCCCGGACCAACCACTGGCTGTCGCGGGGCTCAAAGCGGCGGCCAATGGCCTGGGCTCGTAATTTCTGAAATCGGACTAGAAGACAGGTAGGCGGCGGGTAGCCCCCCAGGATGCCCCCAGGACCCGAGCCGAGCGCTAACTGTGTGTGCAACTAGACCTCAGCAACCATGGTGAACATGCCGAAGGAACGCCGCACTTTCTGCAAGGGCAAGAAGTGCCAGAAGCACACGGTGCACAAGATCACCCAGTACAAGGCCGGCAAGGCCTCCAAGTACGCCCAGGGCGCGCGTCGTTATAACGACAAGCAGAAGGGTTTCGGTGGCCAGACCAAGCCCGTCTTCCACAAGAAGGCCAAGACCACCAAGAAGATCACGCTGCGCATGGAGTGCAAGGAGTGCAAGACCAAGAAGCAGCTGCCCATGAAGCGCACCAAGCACTTCGAGCTCGGTGAGAAGAAGAAATCGGCCGGCCACCAGTACTAAGTGCGGCAGCCTTCTTGCGCGCGGCGCTGGGGCCCTCTTCGGCTGGCTCGCGCGTGTCGCGGGCGCGCTCTAGCGGCGGCAAAGGTCTCGGATCGGTCTTCGACGACAACGTCACTCTGCGGTGACCGCGGCGGCGGGGACAGGTGGCTGGCGCGGACGAGCCTGCGGACGGACATCCGCTCTCGGCGGGGGGACAGACGCAGACGCGCCCGAGCAGTAGTGCCTCAAATCAAAGCCATGGTCGTATTTTAGTCCAGAAATCGTGTCTCCCTTATGCGTTTCGCTCGACCTTGTGGGGGTGAATGTTGCAGGGAGCTTGGATGCACAGATAGCTAGCTAGCAGGTGACTGACGGTCGCGAGGAGCAGGTTTAGGGAGCCAGGATCTTATTGCCTCGAGCGTACCTTGTGGCACTTTATCGTCGCTGTGAAGCACAGGCACAGCCTTGAAGCGCTACAGCTAAGTCACACGCACTCAGTGAAAGATCACTACTGAGGAAAAGTCCAGGCCGTTTCCGGATCTGAGTGTGAGTGAAAGCTTCTCACTGATGGTTTGCCTAACGGAAACAGCTCTCTTTGCCTTCTTCGCTTTTATAGCTAAATTCTACTCTGGCACAAGAGGTACTCGAGATGCAGAACGAAGGTGTTACGTCGTTCGGCCCGCCTCCAGCACCATCTTATCGCTACGTTATAGCGCTGAAAGACAAAAAGCTGAGTTTCTGGCTGGAGAACCAAAACAGCAAGAAGCAATGGTAGTGTTCGATGACTTTGGAATGATAGTTCTGCTATATTTATATTTTCTTGTTGACAGGTCCAGTGGAGAACTGGAGAAATCTGACTATGTTACGTCTTCCAACGCCATTCCAGCCGCTTCGTTAGACGAATACGTCAAGGTAAGCAAACTCGCTGCCTGCGGCACTTCAGGTTACTTCACTGATTCCTTTAGTTAACTTAAACGCTAACTGTTGTCCACAGTGTTTTCACGACGCTTTAAAATGTGAGCTAGGTGACTCAAGCGACACACAGCGTAAATTATCATTGTTAATGGGTGGAGGACTTACGCTGAATATTGTTTTGAGTCTTCGCTGTACTCGCTCGTCGTGGCGAGCAAAGTTTTCGTTTGATCTCAAACCGATCTCTTTGGAGCGAATTGACATGTTGGAGTCTAAGCTGCGTGATCAGCAAGACGAACTGAACCAACTACGTGAAAACTTGGTTGTCCCAGTGCCTCACTTTGTAACTCTAGAGGCGAGTGTTAAGACTGGCAATGGAAACTTGTGCTGGGATAGCGTTGAATCAAGCCACTTTACTGTCACCGGCGAAGACGATAAGATCCAGACCATCCACCACGGACATTACCGTGTCGGGGGCGTCGTGAGTTGTTCTCCAATTGGTAAGAACAAAGTTGTTCGGTTGACGAAGAATGATAAGTGCATTCATTCGAGCTACTGCGGATACGCCGGTGGCGCTTGTGTGTCATCTCCACTTGATGTCATTGTGCACATGGAAAAAAATGACAAGCTAGCTATTAACTGCACCAGTGATCTGTCGGGTACCTCGTACTTCTCTATTGTGCGTTTAACGGGGTAACAGTTTGGAGCTGTTGTAAAAACCCAACTTAAAAAAAAAATTGACAAGCAAAGTTGCCTTCACACCAGAAGTCAACTTCAAATACCATTCGAAACAATTTGATTCCAGTTTTCAAGCCTGAACGTGATGACGCTGACGAGATACAAACTTGACTGAAAGATTTGGGCTTCGTGACTTCACAATAGTAACACCACAAAAACTGACATTAAATTTTCTTAAGTAATAACAAACTCTAGCTGGTTCACTATGATACTTCAAGACGCAGCCAATTAGAAATGCACCGTTTTAGCAAGAATGGTCGAGTTGCCAGCCGACAAAGTCTTGCTGCTGTATCCAGCTCCCACGATGTTCGCTTGGATCTTGTCGTCAACGTCGTTGTCCGGGTTGCCGCTCACCATCACGCCCTCGTAGAAGCTGCCAACGGCACCGTTCTGTTGTCGCCACCGATTCCGAGGATGATGGCGCCTTGCTTCTTCATGACGGCGTAACCCTTCGGATGAGCTCCGTCGTACGTGGTCTGAAGTCCGCCAGACAGCGCCTCACAGCCGAACAGACCATTCTCGAGATCCGCCATCACCCGCGGGCCCTTGCCCTCACCATAGCCCCAGACACGGATATTGCCGATGTAGATGGCCTCCATGGTGGCGGCCCCGTCGTCCATGTTGTTGGTCTCGGCGTTGCCGTAGTCGAAGCAGCAACCTCCGTTGAAGTGCGTGCCGTCGGCCACCATGTAGATGGCTTCGGCGTCGTAATGGGTAGAGTTGATACGGCATTGGGCCAAGAAGAGGGAAAAGATGCAGACTTTTCAAACATTTGGTGTGAGCGTGCGCATACAGTAAACATTTCAACACTACGCTTAATCCATCAGATGCCCCTCCGCACCGTCCGTATTGTAAAACTATGCCAGTATCTTTGATTCAAAAACCAACATACTCGTCTCCCATAACACCATAAATTACTCGTTTGCTTTCCACATTCCACCGAGCCTGATGAAATGGACAAAATCGAAGCTACTCGTTCGGCCTAGGCTTACTTCGTCGGAGCTTCGATATTTTCACGATCAATGCAGTTGAAGACAGCTCGGATACTAGGTTTTTTTTTTCAGCTTTTGCCACATATCTGCTCACATTGGCAAGTAATGAAGTCGTGTCTATCAACAAACATGGTGTTCCTAGCGTGCCTTGTCAAATTTTACCAGCCACCTTGCCTAACATACAACAAATTGAATGAATCTACGTTGACCGGCGCCGTAATATGCCGCATGGTATCTTGGATGCCGTCTGGAAAAGCAAACTTTGTGGAACTGGAGTGGCCTGGTACGCGTATTTTCGCCCCGCCTCGGCTATCGTACAGCAAAACCACAGTCTGAAGTAAGACACGTACCATAATATTGCAGAGTAGAACTGCCGCTGTGATGTGTTCTCGTCATAAACCGAGTCAAACGTGAAGGGCTTGATCTGGCCGTTGTCTGGACATTTGAGTGAGATCAACGCTGTTGCTCCATCTAGCGTAACAATTGACTTCCGCCCTTCCACTAGCTCTTTGCCGAAAAAGTGGTCGACAACGAACAACCACTTTCACGGTCTCTTTATCCTTGCCATTGCTACCTGAATGTACTGTCCCTGGTGTCTCGGATACATCCATGTGGTCGACTGCGCGGAAAGCTAGAGTTTGTCTTACGAGATGGCTTCAACCAAGAAACAACACCTCTCGAGAACTAGCACAACAAAAATAGTGCTCAGCAAAAACTGCAAAGGATGGATGATGTACATTTTTAGCGGACTTCTTGTTGCTCCGCTTGGAACTGCAATTGTCTGCCAGCTTTTTGTCGTTGACATTTTCATTTCTCTCAACACGTAGCAACAGGAATCAACACTTGGTATATTCTTTTGTCGCCTTATCTGATCCTTTCCTTTTGTTTTACTTTGTACGCTGCCCACCAGAATTGGCTTTTGATTCACTCCCTCACTAGATGACGCACTTCTTTTCCGGGTTCATAGGAGTTCCCACGGGGCACGAGAAGACCTCAGCGAACTTGTCGTAGTTCATCAGAGGACCGTTCGCTCGCCACTTCCCTGGTGAATGCGGATCGATCATTAGCAATAGCTCCGCATATCCAGGTGTACACTTTTGCACCAATTTTGGGCGAACGCGGTGAAGAACAAACGATCGTCTGCCACAGGATCATTAGGTTGCACAATAGCACGACAAGCTTCTGAACCATACTGTGAAGTCGCCCCCAGAAAACGGGTATGTGCGTTCTAAGAGAGCCCACTTGTGTCGTGTAGAGACACAGTCGTCGTCCTCTTCACCGCACCCACGCTCCGATTCCTCGTCCCATTCCTCATCGTGCTTGTGGTGGCGCCTGTACTCCTCTCGTCCGCATTCGTCACAGTCCTCCCATGTGTCGGTGAGCTCCTTGTGACCATGACGGCGGCGACTATCGTCATCATAGTCCTCATCACGGTGGTGGTGGTGTTTGCTCTTTTCATATTCTTCTTCTTCTTTCTTGCGCTCCTTTCGCTCTTCACGCCGTTGCTGACGCTCTTCACGACGCTCCCTCTGCTCTTCCTTACGCTCTTCACGGCGCTCCCTGTGCTCTTCTTTACGCTCTTCACGGCGCTCCCTGTGTTTTTCTTTACGCTCTTCTCGACGTTCTTCCTTGCTTTCATGGTTACGACGCCCATGGCGGTCGCTGTCTCCATCGTCTTCATCCCAGTGGTAATTGCGCTTGCCTTGACGTTCGTCGTCTTTTTCTTCCTCGCGATCATTGTACTCTCTGTGGCCATGATGCTTCCTTTTGTAGCCATCGCTTTCTCCCTCATCGTTCTCTTCTTCATCGCGACGGTGGTGGTGTTCACGCCGTTCATGCTTCCTTTCATATTCGTAGCGCCGGTGATCACCTTCATCTCCGTCTTCTACATGTCTGTGGCGATTCTTTCTTTCAGACTTATCGTAGTCGCTGTCTTCGCGATGGCGTTTGTCCTGGTCACGGTGACTCGCCGACTTGTGCTCATCGCTATCTTTTTCATCCGTCTTGTGTTTTTCGTGTCTTCTTCATCCTCGAGTTTAGAGTCATCATCGTGGTGGTGGTGGCTCTTCTGATGATGGTCATCTTGCTCCTCCTTATCACGCTTGTCAACATGATCTCGCTCGGAGGATTTCTTGTCTTCATCCTTACGTTCATGCTTTTTGTCACGTGACTTTTCTTCTTCCTCCTCTTTGTTCTTTTTCTTGTCAGAAGAGTGTTTGTGTCAGTGACCGCTGGGATAGGAGTAGCACCAGGCGTAACATCAACAGGAATTGGGCCCCGGTACATTAGAAGCTGGTACTGCTGTAGGTCCTTCAGGTACAGGAGGTGGTGTTACCGGCGTGATATTGTCTTCGGGGAACGCTGCAGGAGTTTGCTGCTTTGGTGCAGGCTCACTAGGTGCAGGAGGATTGGGCACTACTGGGACCTGCGTCACGGGCTCCGAGTCGGTTGGTGCAGGTTCAGGTGCAGGAGTTGCGGGTGCAGGCGATGTCTCCTCAGGAATTACTTCTCCTGGTCCGACGTCAGCTGGCTGGGGCTCAGGAATGACTGGTGGGGGCGGAGTTGGAGTTGCCACGGGGATCACTCCACCCGGCTCAGTCTGTGCCGGTTCTGGTGTTTCAGCCTCAGGTACAGGAAGTACAGGAGGTGGTAGAGTTACCACAGGAATCTGCTCACCAGGGCCCGTTTCAGACGGTTGAGGAACAGGTTCATCGGGAATTGGAACAACTGGGGCCGGTGTCACCACTGGAATGTCTTCGTTGGGATTCGGTTGAGGTGTTTCTTTTTCGGTTGGTGGCAGCGATTCAGGCACAGGAGCCGCTTCTGTGGTTGGCGAAGGCTATGTCTGGGCCGGTTCTGGAGATTGCTCGGGAACTACTGCTGGTGGAGAGGCGGGTGGTTCAATCGGTGGAGGTGCAAAAGTACTCTTCCAGAAATGATACGCCTCGTATGCAAGACGAATGCCACCATTATCTGCAATATTTTCACCAAGCGTCAGATTGCCATTCACCGTTCCAAACACATGGCCGTCTTCAATAGAAACAACTGGAAAAGTCGAGTATTGAGCTGCCAAGCACTGTGCCTTTTCGGTAAATTCAGCTGAAACTGATGGAGTCCACCAGGAGCGGAGAGCTCCATTGCTATCGTAATTGCGTCCTTGGTCATCAAACCCATGCGAAAGCTCGTGTCCCATCACCATGCCGATACGAGCGAAGTTTGCCGCAGCTGGAAAATGATCGGCGCTGTAAAATGGTGGCTGCAATATTGCGGCAGGAAAAACCATTTTGTTTGCGCTCGGGTCATAGTAAGCATTGACTGTAGATGGAAACATGGATGCGGATCCACGGGCTGGTTGACAGCTTGAATGGTACCAGCGGCAGCTAATTGCATCAAGCTTTTCACGTTGTTAAAGAAAGCATCTGATTGCAACTCAAAGGGTAGTGGCTGGACTTTGTCTGGGCCTCCAATGTAGTTTCTGACTTTGTTAGCTTTTCGACAGCAGCATCGTACGTTACTGTGTCCAACCATGATTCTGTCAGCAGCAAAGCTTTCAATGACTCTTCAATTTCAGCCACCAAAGCTTGAGCCGCAGCTTTTGCATCAGGACCGAATACTTCCTTCATCTAGTCCTCCCCCAATTCATCTTCCAAGAACGCTGTCGTTAGGCGAACGCAGAACTGATCCCGTGGTAAAAGACCCTGAATAGTACCATGGAACTCATGACTCGCTCGGCGGAAATATTCTCCAAGAATGGCACCGAAAGAGTCGATCAAATGAAAACTTAAGTAGTTCTTCAGTTGTGGCAGCAGCGATTCATCACTCAGCAACTCGTTTTGAGCCTCAAAGAAATCCGGAGTCGCAATGATCGCATGAAGCATTGGGAATGGCTCCTGCTTGTAAATTCCATTCAGATACGCCATCAAAAATGGATACCTCTGCGCGATCTCAGCAAACGGATATGCAGTATTGGTCGTCCACGGGTACGCAACGCCGCATTGGGCAGTGAGATCTTGGCGAAAGCAGTCTCGGTCTCCAGTACGGCCTCTGCGTACTCGCTCACATTATGCTTGTCCAGATTCCCAACAGCAAACAACTTGGTCACATAGTCCACATAAAGCGCCGCGTAGGCGCCCACCTTGCTCTCTTCCAAATAGTACTTTCTCGAAGGCAACGTAAGTCCACCTTGAGCAAGCTGGAGGACATTTGTGCTTGGGTCTTCAGGGTCTGCCCCCACGAACAAGCTGAAGAACGAGCTAATTCCCAACGATTGGTCCAACTCTCCTGCATACTCCAACAGTGCAAGTGTGGGAGTCAACTTGGTGGACATTATCAATGAGTTGGGCGACAAAAGCCACTGCGTCAGCGTCCACCTCTTGATTATTTTATTGAGATACGACTGGTGCAATTGTCCAATTTGCGGCGGGTTCTGTTCGAGAATGCGTTGAATTGTGTCCTTGTTGCTCTCCGAGACGAAGTAGAAGGACGAGTCACGGTTCGACGGGATTTCGTGACTTTTCAGCCAACCACCGCACGCGTACTCGTAAAAAAAAGGGTCCACCGAAGGGTCCTTGAAGGTCTCCATACTGGACAGAAACGCGGCGTCGTCCGCATCGGGCGTCTCGTCGAGGGAGACAGCCACGTCCGCGACGTTTAGAGACGGCGCATCTTGTTGCTGGAACAGACTCAGCACGCCGAGGCTTAAGGCTCCAGCCAGCACATACTGCCAGACGCTGCGACGACGTGTCGGGGGGCGGAAGGCGTCGTCGGTCACGAGCAGCGGCGTGAACTCGTTCACGCGCGTCTCAGCCATCGCTCCAGGTCCGCGGACGTGAGGTCGGGAGAGCGAATGAGAATCGCGGCGGTATCGGTTTCTGTCGTTGTGCGTGGCAATTATTATATCGGGTAGAGAAATCTTGTGGCCAAGTCCACCTAACACGAGAAAGAGGGGGGTGATTCTGCTTGTCCCTAAGTCCTTTTGCCAGGCCTCGTAGTGCTCATCAAGTAGGTAAGTAAGAGCTTCCGCTAGTTCTTCTGGTCCTTGATAGAGCCCATTCTGTCCTATACTTGACATTCTTCAACCTTCAAATACAAGGTGCCCGCTTTTTAAGGCTTAAAAGAAAGAACAAGGCTACGATATGGTTTTGTTCTCTCAGGAAAGCAGTCTTTCACCATGAAAAGAAACAGTGTTTTCGTTGACCTCTTTAACAATTTGCTATGATGTCGAATTTTTTATTCATGCCCTCGGCAGATTACCTCCGACTTCTCCAACGTGGAAGAACCGTAAGAAAGTAAGAAAGTGAGTCATTCGGGTCTTTATAAGCATTGACATCAATCTGGGAGGTTCAATTTTAATGTATGTAGTACTGTAGCTGTCAGATTTTAGTGATCACAGTTCGCACTAATAAGCTAGGTGTGCATGGACCTTCGGTGGGAGGTCGAGCAAATTATTTGAGAGGTACTCAACGAAGTGGTCGCTGTATCGTGATCGCACTATTGCAGCAGAGAGAATTTGGTCACGTCTAAGCAGTGAAATCGTCCTTGCGCAGCAATAAAGATTCTATCAGCTTACTAGACGAACCTAGCCTTGAGTGAGCCGGGACCTAACATGCACAGACTCGGGATTTGCTATTTTTTCGGTCGAGCAGATGGCCAACAATCTTCGTTTTACGGCTCGACTAGGACATAGCGACAGCAATAAAAAGTCGATGAGAGGAGGTAGTTTTAGCGTGGTCGTGCAACTCCACTATTTTCTCCTCCCTCGTAAAACGTTTCTGCATATTTTAGTAGGGTTGCGTAGTACAAAGTGTACGAGAAAGGTAGCGCGTTCAAAGCAACAAAAAAACACGTTTGGGGTATGCAGACCATAAAACTCTCGGTCAACGAGCGAATTCCTTGACTTGGGCAATGGCTTTTACTCATGTTCGTTGGGATATTTCAGGATAACGAATCTTGCCGTGTACGTTTGCTATGCGTTTTGATAGGAAAAGGTCCCATATGCTCTTGGCGATCTGTCTCGCCTCATCGCTACACCAGCCTGCTAAAGTTGAAGGCCGTGGCAACAAGACCTGCAAACGAATAATTGGATGCAGCAATACAACGCAGCACATCTGCATGACAAGAGCAGTGGTGGGCGGTCGAAAGCGTGTTTTTCCACAGCTACTATAAATTCATTTTCAATTTTGCAGCTTCCGCCTCAGTAGAGAAACTCCTCGGCATTTCCGAGAGCAGAGATGAAGAGGTTCGCCGCGTTTTACTTAGGGTTGTCTGTGCTTGCAGCTGCGACTACGTCAGCACCAGAATCTGGGTTTCATGACATCGTGGATTTCTTCACATCGGCACCAACTGCAGCGACATCTACCAGCGGGTCGTTGACGTCTACTGTTCAGACTCAAGGCTCAACTTATTCCGCTTCTGTGGCAACAGACCAATCGGATACAGAAGGAAGTCCAGGGTCGACAGCCCAGGCAAGTTCCTCTAGCGCACCCATAGCAAGCAAGTTCGTCAGCTACACTTGACACCTCTGCACCGTCAACCGATAACTCGACAACACAAACCATTTCGTCAACCACATTTGATCTGTCGGCATCTCGCAGCACAAGCTAGCACAACTCAGTCAAGCGCCAACTGATACCTCATTTACGATTGGCTCTGCATCGACTGCAGTCAGCACAAATTAAATCGACCTACAACTGGGTGGGTCCGATTACCACTCCGTACACAACCTCTCGACCACCTTAGGACGAGAGAAAGCGCCATCACTTCAGAAAGTAGTTTTAAATGCTCTCGTCTCCTTAGAAGCGACAGCCGGTGGTTTCAACGAGACAACCTCTCGACCACCTGAGAGTGAAAGCAACGTCTTTTGGATCTTAGGGTAGTTTTAGAACCGCTCAACCAACAACTACGCCGACATATTTTATCGCAAGGACTAGTTCAGAGCGTGGCGTCTCGTCTATGTGACACGCCTTCATTTCCGCTTATATACGTCCAAAAAAAATTTTCCTTCTTCCTCATTTGACTCTCTTCTGTGCTGTCGTTGGTGCGGCGGGGAGCGTGTTCCCAGTGGACATTGACGTGAGTCTGTCCGTCGGCCACTTGAAGAAGGCGATCAAGGCGGAGAAGATGTACTAGTTTCCTGCGGACGAGCTGCAGCTCTTCCTGGCGAACAAAGACGAGGGCCGCGGCGCGTGGCTGACGGACGACGATGCTCCGGACGCAGTGCTTCAGAGCAGAGATGTTTCTTCCTATGTGAAGATTAGCGTGTCGTGGAAGCTGTCCAAACCAAGCCTCTTTGGGCGCTCGGAGAGAACGTGATTCACGTGCTGGTGCTGGTTCCTGGACAACGCCTATCAGTAGGTGCCGCCGCTCTTCGTGAACCCCATCCCGTCCGCAAGAAAAGGTGGGAAGAACTGAACGAAGTACTTGATCGGAACAAAAGGTCGAAGGTCAACTCTGCTGGTGAGTTGTCCACAGGGAACTCTTACGTGCTGTTCACCGATGTCGACAAAATAATGAGGGCGCGTCGCTACGAGCAGCCATCGAAAGTCATCGAAAATGACAAACTTGACGTGCTCCATGCGTATCTCCTACTCCTGACCAAAGCGTTCGGAGAAATCGTGACGGGGAAAGAAGCGAAAAGACTTCACTTCATCGTCCCAATACTTGCCTGCGTTTGTGGGCTTTTTGATGGAGAAGTCCGGATTCTCGCCGAAGAGACAGTTACCGGGAAACGAGTACATGGAGACGGGTCTTTTGAATTTGTGATTGAACGTGGCAGTAAACGTGTGTGCATCGTCGAGGCGAAACGAGATGATTTTCAGCAGGGCCTCGCGCAGGCTTACGTAGGGTGCGAAGTACTCGCAGATGTCGAAGGATTGACGAAGCTATACAGCATCGTCACAAAAATCAAGGATGGTACTTCTCCAGAAGTCTGGATGACAGAATCGAGCGATTTGATGCAACGATTACTATCGTGAACGACATTCCTACGCGAGAATCAGTGAAGATGATTGCAGAGAAGATCTACTCCATGCTGTCAGATGATGATGAGCCAGCCCTGGCCTCCAACGAGGCTCTCCTATGACGTTGGGTCGGCATTGTCAAGTCTTGTCTGCGCTCCCTTTTGAAGGAGCGTTTGACGCGTACGCTTAGCTCAGTATGCTGGCGCCAGGAAGCAGCAACCAACAAGATGCAAGGGTGGCAGGATATCATTATTAAGAGATCAGAAAATTAACCACAATCTAGTACTACAAAAATTAGAATGCATTGAATTCGCTAGTTGTAGGACCTCCAATTTTATTTTTTATCCTGACAAATATAAAGTTAATAGAATATAAAGATGGCATACTCACCCGATCAATATCTCGCTAACAAAGAGCGCATCAAATGAAGCGCAGAAGCGCTACTACCAGCGCACACGTGAAGCTCGATGACGATAAGAATAGTCGAACACGCAAGCGAAAGCCGAAAAGCGAACTTAGTACCGGTGAAACCGAACTTAACACATAAACCGAACGTAGCAAATTAATTAATTTTTTCTCACATAAAAAGTCAATCCGTATATAGACAATGACTGACGGTACCACGCTTAAGGCGACCTTAGCCAGTACCATTCGTCTGGGTGGTTCTGGCATGCAGTAAAGGACAAGGGTAAATGGATGCCTGTAGGGAAAACGCAAGTTTATCTGTACGCGAACATGATGAAGCTCGTGCATAATGATATTCATCCGCGTGCTGAGCACACTCTGCTCCACCTCTGCTGTGAATAGTATACGACACCCCATCGGATGACCCCAGGCTCTTAGAAGCTGTCCCCACAGACGCTCTCGTTCAAGCTCTCGCGAGGAGTTCATCTCGTTTTGAGATCCTGTCACAAGACTTCTTAACTTACACATAGACAACCAACTGTCGAGAATGCTCTCCGGTCTTCCTCTGTTCGCTGCCGTCCTCCTTGGAGCCGTCAGCGCTGCCCCGTGTGATATCTACGAACAAGCCAACACGCCTTGTGTCGCGGCCCACAGCACCGTTCGCGCCCTCTTCGACGACTTCAGCGGCCCCATGTACCAAGTCAAGCGCGACGACGGAAAAACGCTCGACATCAAGCCTCTGACGGCTGGTGGCATTGCCGATGCCGCCGCTCAGGACACCTTTTGCGAAGGCGCCGACTATGTCATCTCGATCATCTACGACCAATCCGACAAGAAGAACCACCTCACGTCTGCGCCTGCAGGCGGAGCGAAGAAGGTGCCCGACAGCCCGTGAAGGCCGACCGCCTTCCGATCACCATCAACGGCTAGAAGGCCTACGGTGTCTGGATCGACTCGGGCATGGGCTACCGCAACGACAAGACCAGCGGCATCCCCACTGGAGACGACGCCGAAGCCATCTACATGGTGGCCGACGGCACGCACTTCAACGGAGGCTGCTGCTCGACTACGGTAACGCCGAGACCAACAACATCGACGACGGGGCCGCCACCATGGAGGCCATCTACATCGGCAATATCCGTGTCTGGGGCTACTATGGTGAGGGCAAGGGCCCGTGGGTGATGGCGGATCTCGAGAATGGTCTGTTCGGCTGCGAGAATGAGCACTTTTGCTCGAACACGTACCCGTTCTTGGTTGCGATGCTCAAGGGCCATTCGGGCGGACCTTCGCGCTGAAGCATGGCAATGCGCTGTCTGGCGAACTTCAGACCACGTACGACGGAGCTCGTCCGAAGGGTTACGCCGTCATGAAGAAGCAAGGCGCCATCATCCTCGGAATCGGTGGCGACAACAGAACGGTGCCGTTGGCAGCTTCTACGAGGGCGTGATGGTGAGCGGCAACCCGGACAACGACGTTGACGACAAGATCCAAGCGAACATTGTGGCAGCTGGATACAGCAGCAAGACTTCGTCGGCTGGCAACTCGACCATTCTTGCTAAAACGGTGCATTTTAAATCGGTTGTAAGCAAGCTGGACGATGCACACATCTTCAGCATTACGCCCTATTCTTCAGGGTAGACATATCTGCGTAGAACTTGAATGTCACATTGTGTTTCTCTCGTCTAGAACAGTGAACGGTTCTCAACTTTTCTTTTCAACTGTGTGGGGGATCACTTTCCATCACTATGAAACTGCTTGGACCAAGTATCTCACAACACAATCTGCTGCCTACTTCTACAAGCTTTCAAGCGTCATGGCCACGTCGGGTGACGTTGAGTTCGAGGGGGTCACTACGTTTGCTCCGCCTCCCGCTCCTTCCTACCGCTACACAATTGCTCTCAAGGACGACAAAATGAGTGTTTGGCTGGAGGAAAACTCCAGTAAAAAGCAATGGTACTAGTAGCACCGTATGTGACTTCCACCAAGTACTCTAATTGGATGGATTATTGTGCAGGTATTCGGGCGGCTTGGACAAAGCCGACTACGTGACGGCGGACAACGCAATGACTGGGGCCTCCCTTTCGGACTATTTGACTGTACGTTGCTGTTCTGTTGAGCGTTTGCATGGTGCTACGATTGTCTAACATTTTGCTTCACAGTGCTTCCAGAAAGCGCTAGCTTGCGCTCTGGGCGCTTCCAACGACTCTAATCGCCAGCTGAGAACTCTGAGTGGCGATGTACTTGAAGTGACTTTGACCCTGAAAATTCGAGTGCTTAGTTCAGCGTGGGAGTCGAAGTTTTTGTTTCAATTGGATCCAGTTTCTGTTGGTCGTATCAAGCTGTTAGAGACACAGCTACGCCAACAACAGCTCGAATCCAAGAGGATTGATGAGTTAGAGCTAAAAGTGCGCACATTGGAGAACACGTATACCAAAAAAACACTATTTGAGGAGCTAACAACTTCCTTCAGACATGGAGCTACTTCGCGATTGAACTGGAGTCGTGAATCGAGCGCGCTTATCACGAGTAACTACGACGGTACACTCAAAGTTACTCGTTCGGGAATGTACCTTGTTGGGGCTGTTGTGCGGCGCGAATCCGAGGATGACTATGACGATGACGAGGAAGACGACGACGGCGAAGATAAATATGAAGAAATCGATGACGAAGACAGCGACGTAATTGACGACGATGAATATGCCTGCCTGCTAAAAAATGACGAGCGCATTCAAGCGGGTTATTTCACTGAAGACTGCTGCCTAGTGTCGCTGACCACTGTGACGCGTTTAAAAGAAGGCGATGAACTGGTCGTTACCAGCTCTTGCGAATTAAAGGGCACCTCAAGATTTTTTCTCATGCACCTTGGGAACTAATTACCCGTAGTCGGCTTCACAGTCGGTGGGAAAGCGCCGCCAAACATCAGCTCAGACCGCTCGAGCTTCCTTTTAACTTTTTTAAAATAATGGAGCAACCTAGTCGTGGGTTGTGTTTGTTTTCGATGAAATCCGAAACTCGACCTTTTCAAAAGTGCAAATGTCGGACTTCAGCAAAGCATTAATGCAATGCTTTGGTACTTCCAGCGCTGATAGTATGCTGTTTGTTTTTAAAACTACAGCAAATGTAAGAGATTCATACCTTGGTATTGTTTGTACATCCGTGCCTCCAACAAACTTACACGATTACAGTTTGAAGTCAAATGTCTGTGCATCCGATGAAACTTGCTACACGGCCAATATTTGATTTCGTGAAAGCGTCACAGCACCTCCGCATGCCTACAGGCTGTAAACTTTACAGGCGTGGCCCCAGGTCTATCTTCTGCCATCAAGCCTGCAGCTCATACTTTAAAGCGGCTGGCGGTATCATCTTCAAAGGCGGCAGAATGGGAGGGACGTAGAAGGCAACCGGCAACTTGTAGAGGTGGCCCTGTCTTGTGTCCGAGGTCACGCCGACGACGAAAGTGCCGTGATCGGAGATTGATAGCCTTGAGCGGTCCCCATCCTTAATTCATTTACAAAAGAAAGTCCAAACACAACTCAAAGCCACGTACTGTGAGCCATAGCAAGCGTTTCTGCTTGGATGTCGTGGTTGAAGTTGTCGAAAGATACGGGCGCCAGTGATTAGTACACGTTGGCGTAATGATCACACGGATGATACCCACCGTTCTTTCGCGACGGTTGTTGTAAGTTCATGCATGGATAGCAAGTGTTGGTGCGAGGAGAGGATGTCCCGTGCAAGCTTGTTTGGAGGTGTGGTTGGCCAATCAAGCGGTACCATTTCAACATCTTATTGATGAGAACTTCACGAGGATGTCGCGCCGAACGCTCTGCGAGCAGAAAGACATGAACGTTCCCGGCCACGCATTGTTTGTGTCATGTGAATTGCGTTCACTCTTTGCTGGCAATCGCTGTTGAAGCCTGAAGTGCCCCCTCAATCCACGCAGCAATGCTTGCACCAAAAACGCCGCTGCTACACGCACTGCCATCACATTCCCGCGCGTTGTTCACTCGTTGGTCTCACCACGGGGACTCCATTGGAGGGCTTCCAACCGGGAAAGGATTTGATACAGGTCCATGACCTGGATAGGCGCTGGTCAAGCTGGATGGCGCTCCAGTCTTGGCGCGTTGCGACAAGAGGCCATGGGCAAAGTGATTGATTAACTGCTACGAGTTTATGCAGAGCGGTGTGCCGTCTTCAACCTCAAGCGCATCGCAATCTCCGATTGCCCTGGACGTCGTCGGCGGACCACGGCTCAACTAGACCTTGCCACATAAAGCTCAGTCGATAACTTCCCTGGTCCTGCGCAGATCTCCAAGTCCGACCTATTCCGTTCACTATGAACCTCCTTCGCCGTTTGGTGCCCTGCGCGTTGGCCGCGGTGGCTGCCCTGCTGCCAACTTCTGCCACTGCCGAGCAGCGCTGCTTCCCCGACGACTTCATGTTCGGCAGTGCTACTGCTGCCTACCAAGTGGAAGGCGCCTACACGGAGGGCGGCCGTACCAGCAGCATCTGGGATGACTTCTGCCGCGACACCAATATTTCGTGCGCCAACGTGGCCGACGACTTCTACCACCGCTACCCCAGCGACATCAAGCTCATGGCTGAGGACGGTCTTCAGACGTTCCGCTTCTCTCTGTCTTGGTCGCGCGCTATGACCTGGAACAACGCTACGCGCCGCATGGAGGCCAACCCGGAGGGCATCGCCTTCTACCACAACCTCATCGACGAGATGCTCAAGAACAACATCAAGCCCATTCTGACCCTGTATCACTGGGACTTGCCGTCGGCGCTGCAAGACGAGCTGACCCCCAAGGGATGGCTCAACGAGGAGATCATCGACCACTTCGTCGACTACGCCACCCTCATTTTCAACGAGTTCGGCCAGAAGCTCGACTACTGGACGACGTTCAACGAGCCGTCCTCGTTCATTACCGCTGGCTACGGCTCGGGTACGCATGCTCCGGGTTTCACCAACTCGAGCGTCAACACGTACATCGTGAACCACAACGTCATGCGCTCTCACGCCAAGGCCGTCAAGAAGTTCCGTGAGCTCCGTGACTCGGGCGTCGTCCGCTCCACGGCTCGAATTGGCATTGTGCTGGTGGCTCACTGGCCGTACCCACTCGACGCGAACAACCCTGCCGATGTTGCGGCTGCTAACCGAGCGATCGAGTTCGACTTCGGCTGGTTCCTCGAGCCCATTATCTCCGGTGACTACCCGTCGATCATGCGTGAGGTGGTGGGTGACCGCCTTCCGAAGTTCACGGCCGAGGAATCCGCGCTTCTCAAGGGTTCGTACGACCTGCTGATGATGAACCACTACGCGTCCAAGTCCGTGACGGACTGCAACTCCACGACGTCCCAGATTAGCTGTGACAGCCTTGCTCTTGGTTACGCGAGGGACCGTGCTGTCGACGACACCCGTGCTCCCGAGGGCTACCGCAACTCCAGCCGTAACAGTGCCGGCCAGCTCAACTGCGCTTGGTTCACCGCCTACCCGCCCGGATACCTCGAGCTCATGAAGTGGGTGAGCGCTCACGATCCATCGGCGGACCTCCTTCTGACCGAGAACGGCTGGTGCGGAAACGAGGAGATTGAAAACGAGGACCAGATGTGGTACTACCAGAACTACATGGAGCAGGTCTACAAGGCCGTCACCGAGGAGAAGATCAACGTGATCGGCTACACGGCTTGGTCATACCTTGACAACTACGAGTGGGGCTCGTTCGATCCGCGCTTCGGCCTCTACTACGTCGACTTCCCGAAGAACATTGGTTCTCCGGACTACGTCACGCCGACGGACTCCCAGCTCGCCCGCACGCCGCGTCCGGCCGCCAAGTGGTTCAGCCAGCTTGCCAAGACTAAGTGCATTCCTGAGGACTCGTCGTCGTCGGGCTCTACAATCCCTTCGGAGCCGGTGCTGTGCGTGGATGCCGGACTATAAACTTAGCTTTCCATTGCGTTTTCATGAGGTAGCTGGGCTTAGAATCTACTGTTCTATTAAGGTGACTGGACAGCAACTTTAATGAACACAGTTGGTTGTTTTTCCAAAAGCAATTGGTACGGAGTTTCTTACATTTTTCTTTTACCACATGCATCTAGGATACTACCTCAGTAGTACTAGATAGATGGGGATACACATGGAGATGTTGGCGACGCAATCACAATGCATAAATCGATTGATGGATAGATGAATGAGTTTTTTGTGTGTGTTTTCATGATTGACTTTCTTGTGTTTAGAATTCACGCATTTGACAATTTGCGAGATCAAGATCATCGGAAAATGATCCAGGAGGGCGTTACTGTGTTCGCTCCACTTCCTGCTCAGCCGTACTGCTATGCAATTTCGTTTTCACGCGATAAACTGAGTATTTGGCTGGAAAACCGGTTAAGCAAGGAGCAATGGTCGGAATGCACGCCTTTGTTCATGATGACGATTATATATACTCTAACAGCGAAGGTGCTTGTCCTTTCAGGTATAGCGGCTATTTGAACGAAGCGGACTTCATTACACCTGCGAATATGATCCCAAACGCGACACTGCTCGACTATGCTAAGGTAACTTGTTTAACCTAGCAAATGACATTGACAATCACGACTAATACAGATTCTATGCACCTTTCTTGTAGTGCATTTACGAAGCGCTAGACTGCAAATTGAGTGATTCCGGTCCCGTTCAGCGCAAGTTATTGAAGCAGACTAAAGGAGCGTTACAACTAGAATTGGTGATACGCATAAGCGTTCTTCAGGCCACTTGGGTGGCAAAGTACACGTTTAACTTGAATCCTGAATTTGTGGCGCGAATTGATGTACTGGATGCAAAGCTGCGTGACCAGCAAGACGAGCTCAAAGTTCTTCGTGCAAAAGTATGTGACCCTCAACCAATTCCATTTATTCGACTCCAGGCTGACTGTAAAGATAATTCGTCGAATCAACTCTGCTGGAGACCGCTCGATTGCCGCGAATTTGTGGTGAATGAAGTGAATGGATTAATAACAGTCCGTCATCCCGGAGTTTACAGAATTGGCGGAGTTGTTAACAGTGTACCTGGATGTCACAACCCGACGGTCAACATCTTGAAGAATGGTGAATGCATTCAACACAACTATTGTGCAGCCGCAAGCGACTACAGTCATAAAATCTCCACACCGCTAGACGCTGTTGAATTGTTGCACGAAGGTGACACTGTTGCTGAACTCCAAATGTGTATCCACCTCTTACCTCTCAATTATCCGGTTGGCTATCTGAAGGTGTTGGCGCTGTGAAGAGATCAACAGCATCTCCTTATTCCTTTTAGTATGCTTTTTCTTTCTTTCTTTCAGCTTTCCCTCTTCAGCGTGCATACGTATTAGTTAAGCTGATTCGAAAGTCTTACGACAAATGAAAATCCAAGACGAAGTATTTTGTGCTGGTTTGCGAAATCAACAAGTTATCCCCTGTAAATTCTTAATGACAAGCCAGCAAAGCAAGATGATGTAAGTTCGTTGTTGACGAAGGAAGCAGCCGCCAGCTTTATATTGGATCTCTGCATGCGTTGCGCCCCGCTCAAGCCGCACAGCTTCACCCATGTCAATGGAATCTGATTCAGTGGACACCATCTCTCTAGTCGCGAGCATGTTTGCGCAAACTCCCACTATGGGTAAGCAATTCGTCGGACACATCAACGGATCGGCTCATTCCTTAATCTGCCGTCAACTGTGCAAGTGCAAGACCAGCAACTCAAGTGAGCGACGAAAATGATCTCCATCACCACTCAAGCGCAGCGTGTCGCTCGCCTCCGAGAACTCATCAACGGGAAGGAGCTAGTGATGATGCCCTCGTGCTACGACGGACTCACGGCCAAGTTGATCGAGCGAGCTGGCTACGACGCGTGCTTTATGACCGGTTACGGCGTGTCTGCTGTCCACGGCGTGCCTGACACGCAGCTGCTGTCGTACGGCGAGATGGCGCGCAGCGCGCAAACGGTGTGCTCTTCGCTCACGAGCATCCCGTGTCTTGGCGACGGAGACACGGGCTACGGCAACGCTATGAACGTCAAGCGCACGGTGGCAGGCTACGCCCAGGCTGGTATGGCTGGCATTCTGATCGAGGATCAAGTGTCGCCCAAGCGATGCGGACACACCGCGGGCAAGGCGGTGGTGGACCGTGAAGAGGCTTTCGCTCGGATTAGAGCTGCAGTCGATGCGCGTCGCGAAGGGAACTTCGACATTGTCATCATGGCCCGCACGGATGCGCGTGCCACGCACTCTCTGGAAGAAGCAATTGCTCGCTGCCAAGAATTTGTGCGTCTTGGTGCAGATATTACGTTCCTAGAAGCCCCGCAGTCGGTGGAGGAAATGAAGGCCTTCTGCGAACAAGTTCCCGGACCGAAATTGGCTAACATGGTCGAGATGGGAATGACGCCTATCTTGCTGCCTGAGCAACTGCATGAGATTGGATACAAAATTGCGCTGTATCCGGTCACACTGCTTAACGCGAGTGTCAAGGTGATGGAGAAGGCTCTTGTGGAACTGCGTAACCAGACTGCAGGCACCTCGACGACTTCTGCTAGCGGAGTTAATGCGACCCCCAGCGCTGGGCTCAACGAGCTGTTGAGCGATTTTGCGCATGTAAAGGACGTCGTGGGCTTTACGGAGTACTACGCAGAAGAAGAGCGATACGGTGCAGCTAAGTAAGTCAGTCCCCATTTACATGAATTCGACGCGTGACAAATATACACTACGTTGGCTTGAGAAAATGCCTTGCTGCTTGGAGCTCGCGGCACTGTCAGCCCAGCAAGTGTGCGTTGCGTTACGCATGGTATGAGGAACTTTGTGAGCCAGCTGCTGGGCGTCCACATCCAGCACCTGCTCCGCCAGCGTCTCAAATATGTGGTCTGGAAGCTGAATCCAATTGTATCACACGAATCGCAGCCACGCATGGGAGGGCTGTTAAGCATTTAACTTGTGCAACTAGTTCCTGTCTTTATGATGTAGAATTAGTTCTTGATTAACTCAAAAATTCGTTGATGTCTTCAGGTCGAGAAGATACACTGTAAACAGATTGGGCTTTAGAACTACACCAGAAGCACGATCTTTTTTTGTTTTTGACTTTGCGTAGTAGCGTGTGATATTATGAAAAAAAATCCTCTTTCAACATACGCCAGGCGGACCTACCGTCTGTCCAAGTAACTTTGTTTGGTGTCTTACCTGCACAACCACATGGAAACGGTATGCGATCGACCTGCGATATCCGGAGCGTGGGGGCCACAACTTGGAGTGGGCGTGCTGACAGTCTCGTTCTTCATTGACGAGCCCCCATTGATGGCCAGCAAGCGTTCGAGCTATGGCTTCAAGTTCTCCATGGACTTCGACGGATCAAGCTCAGATATCGCTCGTCAACTTTATTATCGAGCTAAGGCCAATGACGTTGTCACCAAGTTGAGCTTAGCGCAATCCCTACTGCCGTTCAGACCCGCCTCGACGACTTGAAATTGGACTGGGCAAAGCTGCCGGGGATTGCCCAGAGAGCGCTGTTGTGGAATACAGGTTTCGGGATCACGTCAAAAAGCACGGCGGTGCAGTTCTGGACACTTGGGAACCACTCGATGGCCGATTTAGCGCTAACGCTGGAGGAGTATGAAGATGCCGGGAATGTCGCCAAGACCTGCACGCAGCCTGACGGTGCTCTTTCCTATTCGAATCTGTATTGCAATGGTCGACAAATGAATAACACTGCTAAGTGCGTTGTAGAAGAATTCGACGATGATATCGCGTACCATGCTGCAATGTGGGGCATTGGCGGAAACCCGACAACATCACCTGTTCCTCGTGTGGCTAAGCATGCGTGGAAAGACGACAATGCGTCGTTCACAGTCATGGCAGTTCAAACCACAAGTTTGTCGAATGAGCCAGGATATGATGAATGTCCTGTCGACTCGGAAAATGGCGGCTACGGGTCCGTGGTGTTTCCCTGCCACACTACTGCCAATATATCGGATGAAATCAAAGCTAGCATGCAGATTGTCTGGGGGAATGAGTAGGTATCTCAGTGGCTTGTACAGGATTACCCATACGCTGCTATCAAATCCAAAAGTGGATTTAGCATGCTGCTATTGATCCCTATCATCGCGGGTGGCATCATCGTTGTTGCTCTAGCTTGTCTAGCTATTTACTGCCTGCGAAAGCGGCGCCAAAGGACTCGAGATGAAGCTGAAATCACGCTAGCGAGCCCAACACCATACCAAGCAAGCTGACGTCTCCTCCAAGGAACTCGAATCCATTTCGCTCCAATCCTCGACCCACTACACCATCACCCCCAGCTTGCCCTGATCAGAACAGCTTTATCCCTCGGCCTACGTTAGCTCTGAGCGAAGACCTTAACTCGCCTTCACTTTCAGGGGAAGACTTGACCATCCAATTTCCCCAGCGCATAAGCCGCGAGCATGGGTCGAACTCTACTTTGAAACTGTTGCTGACAAGCAAGTTTCTTGTTGGAAAACGAATTCCGATTGAAGATATGACCTTTGAGAAGGCTATGTCGAAGGGGGCATAGGGAGAAGTTTAAGTGTGCCAGTATGGACAACATGTTGCAGCAAAACGTTTGCTTCAAGTCAAGAAACACAGCCGAAGAAGTTCAGGAACTCGCTGAAGAGATCGAGCTAAATGCCAGCTTGGAACATCCTCACATCTGCAGATTTATCGGTGTATCGTGGAACAGCTTGAATAACCTGACAATGGTAACGGAGTATTTTCCGGTCGGTGATTTACAACGTTACCTGAAATCGAGCGGAGATCTCCTATCCTGCCAAAGGATAAAATCTACATGGGCGATTGGTGTTGCTGAAGCCATCGAATATCTGCATGGCCGCAGAACACCGATCATCCACCGTGACCTCAAGTCGAGAAACGTTCTACTCACCCGCAAGTTAGAGACGAAGGTGATTGATTTTGGTGTAAGCCGAGGACGCTTAGACAACATGATGACAGCAGGAGTAGGAACACCATACTGGACTGCGCCAGAAATCATGGAGGCAAGCGGTACACGGAGCAAGCCGACATCTACTCATTCGGCGTGATTTTGTCGGAGCTCGACACGTGCCAGATTCCTCTTCATGACGTGGTGACGCCTGAAGGCAAGAAGGTAAAACCATTCCGCATTTTGCAGATGGTCATGGCGGGGAACCTACGTCCAAGTTTCTCCGAGGAATGCCCAGCTCGAATTCGTCGCTTGGGTGTGCTGTGCTATCAGAACTATCCCGCGCGACGACCGACAGCGCCCGAGTTGGTGAAAATGCTGCAGGGAGAATAGGCGACTGCCTTTTAAGGTGAATACACTACCATGCTTTCATTTTTGTCATTACGACTGGTTCTTGACATTAGCACGAAGTGGACAAACATCAATCGAGAAAATGAAAGAGTCGACCGATGCAGCGTTGCAGGGTATAAAGCGGCATTGACACTCATCAGACTACAATAAAAAGCCTTCCGAGACCAGTGTAAATGGTGCTGTCTTGTCTTGATATGAAGCCGTCTATAATACAGGAGAATGACTGGGCGGCTTGCATTGAATTGCTAGGGCCCGGCCCACTTTAAAGAAGTACGTAGTCGTCCTCGTCATCTTCTCCAGCACCAGTTGCACCTCCAGTACCACCTGCGATTTCGTCCTCGTTCATGTCGTCGCCTGAGAGGCAGTCAGCCATGAGCAAGTCACCTCCGCTTGCGGCGTAGTCCGGTCGATGTGCAGCCACTGAAAACGGGCACATGCCACCATCGGCTTGAACTTCGTCGTGAAGAATCCGTACGCGCCGCTCGAAGTCCTCGTAGTCAGCACGATTCTCACACAGAAAGCCGAGAGCTAGTGACGGATCGATGGTATTCACGTTCATTACCAGCGGGCGTGAAGAATGAACTGTGCGCAGATGTGTCTGAAGAGCAAATAACACGAAAGAAAAGTGTGGCATCCGTCAGTTGACCACCAATAATTCTGTTTCCGGTAGCTTCAGCACGACGTACCGCAGTGGGGAAGGCAGCCGTGAGTTCCGGCGCAGGATGCACGTCGTGCGGGTCCAAAAGATGCAGCTGATCCTCCTGCGTGCCGACAAAGTAGACCGAGTGTCCCTTCTTGCCTCCGATGATGCCCACACTCTGGGGGAACTCGAAGGTCTTCTGCAGCGCCGGCACGTAGCGCTCGTTGACCTGGTCCAGCCCGAGTCGGAGCGGGATGAGGATCAGCAGCGCCGTGCTCCAGTCGCCGCTGTCCTCGGCCGTGGGCGGGTGCAGCAGCGGGTCGAAGAACTCTGGCGGCGGCTTGCCGTCCTGCTGCGGCTGCGGCTGCTTGTCCCTGGGCGGGTCGTCGTCCAGGTGCGAGACGCAGAGCCGCGTGACGTCGTCGGCGTACACGACGCCCTCCTGCGGCACGTACATGGCCAGCTCTCCGCCGAACTCGCGGCGGTGCAGGTTGACCAGGTCGCGCAGCACCTGCGCCGCCGTGGTGGGGCCGTACCACTCGCCCGGCAGCTTGTCGTACTGCATGCCGATCTTGACCATGTGGTGGATGGAGTAGCGGCACTCGACGTCGGGCGCGTCGGCGAACCAGCGCAGCAGCTGCACGTAGCGCGGCGGCAGGCGCGCGTCCGGCTCGGCCTGCAGCAGCGCCGGCAGGCGCCAGTCGCGGCCCAGCAGGCGGCGCTGCAGCGCCTGGCCCAGCAGCATCTGCGCCGAGCGCAGCATGCAGCCCCAGCCGGCGTCGCTCGTGAGCTCGTAGGGCGCCATGCGCGGGAAGTCGCGGCGGTAGGTGAACCAGAGCAGGCTCTCGAAGCTGCGCTTGTAGGCGTCGAAGTCGGCGGCCGCCACGTCGGCGTAGCGCCGGCCCAGCAGCCACACGGGCGCGCGCAGCGCCGCGGCCGGCGCCACGTCCAGCGCCGAGATGCCGTGCGCGAACTGCGCCATGCGGCCCAGCAGTCCGCCGCCGAGGTCCCACGCGGCTTGGCCCAGCACGTCCCACAGGGCGGCGGGGTCCAGCGTCGCCAGTCTGCACGCGGGGGCTCGCGCGCGCGCGAGCGGAGACACAGCGGGAGGTGGCGCCCCCGGGTTCAATGTCGGAATGGGAGAAAGCGGCGTCTGATAACCGATCGGCGGCGGAGCGATCGGGATTCGCAGGGATGGTGGAACAGTTGTGTGCGGCACACCAACCCACCCGAATAGAGGCATGTGCGCACGCAGCCACCCCATTAGGCAACCAAGGGGAAATGGCGCGCACTGGAGCCGAGCCGCCGCGCTCCGCGGCGCACGTGCTGTCGTGGCTGCGGCGTCGCCGGCCGGCCGAGCTGCCCGTGGAGCGCGCGCTGCAGGCCGTGCGCTCGGCGGCGGGCGTCGTGCCGCTGGGGGGGCGCGTGGGCGGCGCGGACGGCGCCACGCCGCCCGCCACGCCCAAGACGGCGGCGCTCGCGCTCTTCTCGGCCGCGCAGCAGCCGCGCGACGACGCGGACACGCGCTGGACGCTGCTGGTCGACAGCTGCCAACTGCCGGCCGCTGGAGACGCGCGCGCGGCGCTGGAGGCGATGCGCGGGGACGAGCACGACGAGCCGCTGCAACTGGACCAGCTGAGACGCCGCTTCTTCGCCGAGAGAAGGGACTTCTTCGCGGCGCGCATCGAGCTGCTGCGCGTGGCGCGCGACGCGCAACATCCCAATAAGCAGGCGGCCGCTGAGGCCGTCGACGAGCTGCTCAAGGAGGGACTGAGAGACGCGCTGCTGGACGAGCTGCACGGACGCCAGTTCTGCCAGCCGCCGACTTTTGCTGGAGTGGGCGCCGACGAGCGCCGCGCGCTCGTGGCCTGGGAGCTGCAGCTGCTGCAGGAGGAGGCGCTGCTGCGCGAGCTGCTGCTGCTCACGCTCGTGGCGTCCAGGGAGAGACCTACGCTGGACTGCGCGCTCAAGATCGCGCGGACGGTCCACAACTGGGAGTTCAGGGTGTTCGACGAGGTGTTCACCCCCAGCACGCTCATGCTTCCGGCGGCGCAAGAAGCTGCGAAACGCGTGACGCAGATCGGTCTGCTGGTCGCTCTCAGACTGTTGCATACTGCGGGTGCGGCGCAGGAACAGGCGGCGCTGCAGCGAGCGACGAACGGTTTCTTTCTAACGGAGCTGTGTGGGCTGCAGGATGGAATGAGCGACGCCGAGGTCGAGGCTGTGGCGTCACCAGTGTCTGGTGTACTGCTGCTATCGTGGGCTGCGTTGCTCGGCAGGCAATATAGGGCTGGATGCAACCGATCAACGGAGGAGACGGCAGAGCTGGAGACGATGCTGCAGCAAACTTTAGCGGCAGCGGAACGGCTGCACAGCTTCCACTACCTGAACGCCTTGCTGCGCTCGTTGGTGTTCCACGACGATTATGCAAACTCGGACAACGTAGGCTGCCAGCCGTTCTTGCAACCTTTGAGTCTTCACGCGAAGTTGCTGTGGGAGTTGCCGGATGTGAATGCCTCCTCAGGGCTTCATTCGCAGTACCTCAGTTCAGACAGTGCTTCCACCTATCAGCATGTGGTGGCATCGTTTTTGAATGACATGCTGCTTGTACTGGGCTACACAGGAAATCTCGAAAACGCACAGCAACTGCATGCTATGGTGAAGTTTGTTTTGCCTGCTCTCTCCAATGTGGATGTGGCCCAGCAAACTCTTGGAATTGATGTGGAGGACAGTGGCATGGTCGATATTATAGCGGACGGTGCGCTTCGTGAATTGCTTACGAAAACGAGAGCCTCTTTGCCTGATAGTTTGCTGCCATGCGTGGAAATGTTGACGGCCCTTTGCTGCAATTACCGGGACTTTTCGTCACCAGCCGTGTTGCACCAGGTGCTCAAGTATTTTAGTAAGCCTTTTACGGGTTTGGAAGGGCGGTTATTTTCTAGAAGAAGCGTTTGCCGCCAATTGCCACCGCCCGAGTACTTCGAAGAAGTTGTGGACAACCACGACCGTGTGCAATGCACACGCTCATTTGCGTATGAAGATGGTGAAAAGCGATTAGTCGTACCTGCAGGAACAATGGGCAATGTTTTGCGCTCTGCTGATGAAGTTCGAGTGGAGTGGCTTGTTGTGGACGATAGTCGAGGCACGGACGCCCCTTGCTTGTGGGATTTAATCATGCTGAGAGCCGACAACTTCGTGTCAGGGCTCCAGTCCGGAGCTTTTTCCGACCTGCATCGCACGAACGCAGAGGATGTAAAATTGCTGACGGCATTCTTCGAATTCATCGTTCAACTAGGTCAGCAACATGATGGCGGTACGTTTGAGTTAGGTGACGTTGAGCGCAGGTGGGGTGAAGCGAGATTGCGTCGTTGGTGGGTGAGTCATCAGCTTCCGTCTCCCGATGTCCTTGTGGACCAGCTTGTGAGGCAACAAGTCGCACTACCCATGCTGCTTTCTGCATCAAGAGAAAATCTAGTGTCGTGGGGTATCACTGATCGGTACACCCGAGAGCAAATTCTGGCTCAGCTTGGTGATGTTGGAAGCATTAGTGCTGGTAGTGTGCCATCTGTGACCAACAACATGTCCGACAGTATTAATTCGTTTGCACTGGATGGGGGTATTCACTTGATCCGCCTACTGCTTGGGGTGTTAGATGGATTTTTGCATGCTCCTCCGATCGCTGCTATCGATGATTCGATGGGAGACGGTGAAAGCGCGTGGTCTACGGAACATTTACACTTAGTGAGAGCTTCCTTTATCGCTCTTCGGACGTTTTTAGCGACACCTGGTGGTGTGGACCTGCTAATGAGCCCTTTAATTAGTGGTGGACAAGAAGAATGCGTAAGCCTGATTGTGAAAAGCGCAAAAAAGTTGTTTGAATTGCAGGAGCGACTGGCCGGTGTATATCCGGTTGTTCTGGCAACCCAAGAAATCTTCATGAGCGTGGTCCGGTGGTTTCTTTCGAAGGAAGCACAAACTCTCGCCAACCCAGCCACAGGTGCGGTGGAGGATTGTTCAGTTGGATCTCACGCGTTTGTTGCAATGGAAAGACTATGGTTTGTCGGTGCTGCAGAATTCGCGATCGAAGTTTTGTCAACGCATGAAAGCTGGAAATTTGTATCTACCAGCCAGCGCTGTGAGGTAACCGAGCGTTGCTTCCGCTTGTTGTATGTGCTCGTGCTTCCTCGTAAATACGTTAGTGAGCAAAACGAAATGATCCCCGCTTTTGAGGCGGCACTTCGTCAAACGCTGTCCACAGATATGTCTCTGCTCATGAAACTGTTACGGTCTTCTTGCGCAGTAATGGAGGGCCACATGAGTCACTGGAATAGTATTGCAATAACCGATGACGACGACGAAGAGGATTCCTCTAACGTCGACAAGGGTAAAAGAGATGACCATTCCCTATTGGTGTACGAAAGTGAACTGCATAGTGCTGGAATCAACCTTGTGCAGCTTGAATCCCAAGTGGTAATGTGTTTGCGATTTGTTGCACTACTGGTTGCAACTCAAGCAACGTCTATTGATGCACAAGCCGCCCGAAAGATTCTGTTGACGCCAATCGATGATGGGGGTCCGAAAAAGCGCAAGTCGCTGACAATTGTTACGCTCTGTGGAGGATATCTCGACTATTCAGTGGAAAAGACACCTGAAATTGCATATTGGTCACTGCAAATCCTACAGCACGCTGCTGTCATGTTGGACTACCGACAGGAACGAGAGAGTCACGATCTCTCTTCGTTGCACTCCCTCGTGGCTCTATTCCATGGATATCATGACCTCCCTCTCGTTCGTGGAATGTTTGCTCGTCTGCTACGAGCACCAACACAGTACTTTGCACTTCGAAAGGAAGTCATTGAGATGCTTACCTTGTGTCTTGAACACCAACCGGGTTTCTTGGCACTGCTATTGTTTGGTGAGGATAAGAAGGATTCTGCCAAGTTCAGCAACTCTGATGGAGATCCACTGCCATTTGTCGCGTTACTTGAGCGCTTCTTTGAAGCGTCCGAGCAGCTCTTAGAGAAATCTTCAGATCTTTTTTGCGCCCTATTAGCTTTCCTCGTGCAAGTCTGGAAGGGTGCTATTCACCATGGTCTCGGTGTTCACTTGAAGATCATGTCATCTCTGCGAGAGCGCTCTACTTTTTGGCCGAATGTAACAAGGGCACTAAAGATTCACATGCCATTAGAATCAGGAGAAGAGAGGGGATTGCTGGATACGGAGCTTGCTGCTGCTACTATTCAAGGCAGAGGGGATGTAGAGAGTCCATCCGAGGCGTACATTGGTCGGTCCAGTGCGTATGGATACCTCGCGCGAGGGCTGATTCTCCAGCTGGTTTCTTACGAATGGCATAACAAGGCTGCGAAGGAGAGTGACCATCCGTTAGTGGATGTGCTGGAGTCCTTTAGAAAGGAAGGATTGTACTCGCACTGGTTGCGTACCTTCACACGCTTAGACTATTCTCCAGCACAGTTAAAGCTGTATGCTTTGTCGATCCGACGTGCTCGCAATTTAAATGCACCCTCTGTGAGTATCCTTGATGATCTCCCGGTCGGTGGCATTTCGCTGTATCTCCAAGGACTAATTTGTGACGCGAGCGCGCTAAAATGGCAGCTCAGCGCGGGAGAAAGTATTAAGCAGCAAGCTTCTCCAGCGGATGTTCGTTCGCTGAAGTTAGTACAGTGGGGCAATTTGCAAGCTGCCTATTTACATGCCCAGCTCTTTTTGTTGACCAAGTGGAAGGTATTCATGGAGCTGTGCAGTTTGCAGGCAGGTGGTGCGACTGAGTCAACTCCGAGCGAGTCGACAACTCCAAGGCGACTTAAACGGAAAGAATCGATGATTTCGTCACCTCCTCGCAGCAGTGTGATGAATAGTGCAGGCAGTGCAAGCAGCTCTTCAAGAACCCGATTGATTGCATCTGCATCTTCACCCTCTAGTTCTGAAAGCGTCTTGGGATCTTCGCGCTTTTCGGGGGATCGCACGTCGTTTGGCATGATTCAGGTGCTAGCGGATGTTATCAAAACCAGGGTCATGCAGCATGAAAATCAAGACGAAGTGCTCGACTATTTTGTGCTGTTGCACCTGCAAAATTTGGTGCAGCTCTTGGTGTCGATGCTGCACCATCAGTTGTGTCTGGTCGTGCGCAAGACTCGTGACCCTAAGTTATCACAGACACGGCAGCGTCTTGAAGGGTCCAATGCCGATCTTAAGCTTAATGCAGGAGCGACACTTGAGTTGCTCGCCATTATCGAAAAGACCACAAGCGCGGTAAGGGAGTCGATTGAACGAATTGCGCGCGAGGTTGAATTGGCTCGGCTAAACGGTAATGACCGGAGTAACACAATGTCTTCTTCCTCGAGTGCTATGGCGGCGGTGCCGCTGATCGCTCGTCTGGTGGCTACCTTTGAGCAAAAGGTGGAAACGGTGACCGACGGATTGCACACGTCACTCTTCACAGCTGCATTGCTGCTTGTTCGCCACTTGAGCAAGATTAACAATCAAACTGTTGTTGTGGACGGTGATACCGAGATGGAAAGGTCTACTCCACCAAGACCGCTTTTGCAAGTGAAGCTTATCGCGCACTGCATGAACGCTATCAGATTGTGTGACAATCGGCCACAGCCTACAACCTCCACTCAAGCGCTGTTTCAACTTAGTTGGTGTCTGTTCCAGGAAGTTCTAGACAGCTTCAGTAGCGTTGATGCCCCCTTCACGACTAAACCAAAGCTGCGCATGTCAAATGCGGTGCAGCTCAATCCGTTCGTGAAGGAATTGGAGCATGATCAGCAGGGTATTGGCGCACTGTTTCACTTATTGGTGCAGCGCTTCCGACCTTCATCGTACAGCAAAGAGGTGGCTGCAAGACAAGAAGAGGCATGCCAAGTGCTGCGGGGACTTGTAGCTGTCGTTTGGAACCCGGATAATGCTGAGCTGTGCCAGCGTGTAATGCTGACGGACGGCAAGACACTCCGATCATCGTCTCGCCTCCGGTTGCTATCGATGCTAGCGACTCAGCTGCTACCGTTACTCCATGCCCAGATGGAGCGGGAAGCAGCAACGACCAAGTTGCGCGGTTACATGGTTGCAACAAGTGATGATGCGAATGAAGATAAGGACTTCAATCGTTCTAGAGCGCATCGTATGTGGTGTCTCGTGCTTGATTTTGTGGGTGGTCTGCTGCGGCTACAAACCGAGGCAACTGGCATCGAGTCTGACGATGCAGACGTATGGGACTTTGTGTCTCACGCTGAATCTCTATTGCTTGTGGCGGTACAACCTACGACGTGCCAACGCTTAACTCGCGCCGTTGTTGCGGAACACCAGGCTTTGCTACGGTTCATCGGTGCTTTAAGTGAAACAACGTCTCGACGAAAGCGCTGGCGCCAAGCGTTCCCGGCAAATTCTGTTGTACTTATGGAGCAGAGTCGTCAACTTCTCCGGCGTGCGTGTGTGTTGCTTGGTAGCTCATTGACTGAGATCAGCCGACTGCGCAAGGAAAAAGTACAGAAGCAGAAGTCAAGTAAATCGGCCAGCAGCAAATCTGTCGCCGGTGTTGGTGCAAGCCTAAGCCTGATCCCAAAATCACCGCGATCACCTAGGTCGCCGTCATCCTTCACATACGCGCACCAGACACTGTTGCATGACCACTTACAGGCTGTGCGTGAGGCGGAAAAACGTCACCTGACAGAATTTCATCACGACATGGAAGCTGAGCTGGTGGAGGTTGTACGATTGGCAAGCTCGCTGCTGATCAAGTGGACCGGTTCCTTGACTGACCGCGACGCGATTCTTGTCGTGAATGGTGTACGCTATGTGGATGAAGAGCAGCTAGTGCCTTTACTTGGATTCGTGCCTCCCAGTGAGGCTCGCTCTATGAACAGCAACCCAGGATTAGGCCACCTCACTCTGGCGATGGACTTCATGCTTGATCAGCTTGTTTTAGACGACGATGATTCCCAGGGAGAACAAACCGCGAAGTCAAAGGGAGTGCTGACGAATGCTATCGATACGTGCGCGTTGTTATTCCTGAAGACGTATTTACTCTATACAGAGCAGTACGAGCTTGTCAAGCGTGATCGTGATGAACTCGGTCACTTCTTCCGCCAGTTTAATGCTCGACTGAGCGGAGACAAATACGGCGCCAGCGTCGCTGTTGACGCACAACTGGCTCAACACATTGGCAAGGTATGTACTCCGCGGTGATGCTTGTCTCTGTTTGGTTAAGCATTTTATTGACTTTGAGGTAATCGTCGACAGATTATTGCTGGCTAAAAACAGTAAGGAGAGCAAACAAAGCGAAGTAAACAAGAGCTGCGTCGCCGTCATCAACATGGTTTGATCAACTGAAATACACGAGCTTGGTTTGCCATTGGTCGCGTGATTTGAGCGTGCTTGCTTGCAGAGTGAGTGCTCGCAGCAGCAACGCTACGTGCGGGTTTGATTCACGAGGGCGTTTGTCGCGTGCAACTCATTTTATTACTCGCACTCGATGTCAGTTCTTGCCAGAAATCTCCACCGAAAGTTTGCTTGCTTTGCGTTGCGTAAGGTTGTCAACATCCGTTGGCGAGACACTGCAAGCGCAGTAATGATAAGGCAAGCAATGACAACTGCCGTAACTGAATAATGCATCAAAATGGCTGGTGTATTGAGGAAAACTGCCGCTCCCGAGTAAGGATAGTATATAGACACTGCTGCTTGAGGGCTGTGAGTACGAAGGCTCCTATTCCCTCGTCATTGACGCGCACGCCTCAACTCCCGGTAACCCGGTGTACATGTAGACGACACGCTGCCGTGCATGGAGGACTCTACCCCAAATGCTTAGCAGTCAACCAGCTGCTGGTAAAGCGAGCCCAGCTCCGTCTGCGTGAAGTCGAAGCTAGCGAGCTCCACGATCTTGATAAGACCGTCCTTGGAGTCGTCAATGAGCGTCACGTAGACCGTGGTGGAGTCGAACGAGCGAGGCGCGAAGTTGTCGCCGCCGGGGCTCAGCACCGAACCATCGAAGAAGTAGTAGTGGGTCGAGACCTTGTCGCACGCCGTGTTGGTCTCAATGACCTCAGCAATGTCGAGCTCACCGCATCCACCCACGGGGCCCATGCCACGGCAGTTGCAGCCGTACTGGTTCGAGTGCACAACCTGCGCGTTGAGCATCCAGATAGCCGGGCGGCTGAGAGAGCCCTTGGGCATCTTGACCTCCGTCACGAACGCCTTCTTGCCACCGTTCCAGCCCTTGTAGTCGTTATCACCAGCGTAGCCAGGGCACTCGCCGTTGCACTTTTCGCCGGTCATGATGTTGATCTCAACGCCAGTCGACACGCCCGGGCCGCCGCCAACCTTAGACGGGTCCGAGGCATCGTCGAGCACACCGTTGAAGACCGTCGGCTCGTCCGCCTTCGTCTTGCCGTCAGCCGAAGCGTAGCCCTGCGGGCCGTGGCCTCCCTTGCCAGAGTAGTCAATGTTCAAGTTGTTCATGAAGACAAGGTTGTCGGTGGTGCCGTCCTGACGCGAGTAGGAAGACACACGGCTCCAGCTGCCATTTCCGCTCTCGTCCGAGAACACAGCAATGTTCTCGATCTCGCACGGGCCACGGAAGATCATCGTCACGGGCTCCGACATGGGGCCAACGGGGCTGTTGACGCTCACCGACTCCTTCGAGCAGGTGTTGAGCTGGGTCACGCGGTCGTACGTGCCAGGCACGTTACCGGCGTTCTTGCCGCTGTACGAGTACTTGGACTTGACCGTGCCTAGGTCCGAGTAGCTCTGCACGGTGCCTTGCTGCTGCTGCTGCTGTTGTTGCTGCTGCTGGGAGCCCTGGCTGCCCTGCTGGATAGTTCCGCGCTCCTCCTGGGAAGGAGCAGCGGTGGTAGACGCAGGCGTGGCCGTGGTGGCGGCAGGGGCAGACTGCTGCTGCTGGGTCTGGTCCTGCGATTGTTGCTGGGTCTGGTCTTGCGACTGCTGCTGCTGCTGCTGCTGGCCGGCGTTGCCGCTGTCAGCGTAGCAGAAGGTGACGTCGTACTCCGTTCCAGTGGGGCACTGGTGCGTCTTGGTGTCGTCCTTGGGGTATTGGTACGCGTCGGCGCAGGCGTTCTTGTCGTCGGCAGCGCAGTAGAGCGCGGCGCAGCTGCCCTTGCCAACGTTCTGCTTGGGAACGACCGACATGGGCACGTTGAAGCCCGTCTTGCCGCCGGCCTTGCAGTCCTCGTAGCTGCCGCACCAGCCCGGGAGCGGCGGGATGATGCTGATGTCGTACCAGACGCAGGTGTCGAGCGACAGCTCGAACAGCGTCGCCGAGTTGTCGGCCGTGTGGCGGTACATGTGCGCGGAGCCGGAGACGTCCGTGGTGAAGGTGGCGCCGACGGCGATGTCAGCCTCCTTGGCCGAGGCCGAGCCCGACTGGCTGTGGTAGAGCTCGATGGGGTACGAGCACTTGTTGATGAAGTTGACCGTGGTCGCCGAGGCCGCGGCGGCGTACAGGCACGTGGCCACCGCGAGCTTCGCGGGCATCGCCACCTTGACCATGATCGCAGCTAGTGTCTCTGGAGCAGAGCAGCAGACAAGTCGACCGGCACTTCTCGAGTCCGGGCCGGCGAGCGGAATGCAAAATGACCGCAGCGTAGACGCCGAGACGACAAGGATTCACCCACGCGCGGCCAGCAGCAGCCAGCAGCAGTTAGACAGGCCCGGATGGAGGATCGTAACGGTCGCCGTGGACCGACTTCCAAAGAGTCAGACCAGAAACCAGCACAAAGTTTGCAGGCTGCAACTCGAGGCGGCAGCGATGGGACACGCTGACAGCGTGCTACCGATTACCGACCTGTCCTAGAGGATAAAACGGCTGGTCGCGACGGCACTGGCGACAGCCAGCGTATCGCGACAGGTCTACGCTGCGGCATACCCCGTCATTCCCGGTCGCGCTGTTTTGCTGTGCGTAGACCCCTCACAACCTCACAACGCGAAAAACGAGCCCCATCATCCGATCTTGAAGCGATCGCGGCGCTGTAATGGTGGCCAGAGAGATCTGCTCGAACGGCGAGAAGTTGTGGCGTGCGAGTGCGTGCGGCGCCAGCTGGAGCGGCCTGGCCGCCACATGAGCGGGCACGGGCGCTCGGGCTGCAGAATGGCAACGGTACGTTACGCTGGACCCCACGGCAGCGCATCGGGACCGGCAGCGCGAAAATGTTGCGGCCGCGACGCGTTCCCGCATGCCGAAAACGCTGACCTAATTGTTGGCGGCATGGGACGCAGTACCCGCCTGCCCTGCTGATGCCTAATGCCCACGTGCTGCCTCGCGCCATCGCACAGATGGCCATTTGTCCCGGCAGAGTGAAGTTTCACGGAAGCCCCGAGGAAGCCCCGAAATGGGAGAGCCTTGACATCTGCTGCCGCCGCGAGCGCCGTCTGGACCCACGAGCGCCGCCATGGTCGCACTGTGAATCCTCTCGAAGTTTGGTCGCCGCGGCGCAAGTTAGGCAGGCTAGGCGAAAGTTTCTCGCGTGTGAAACCTGCTCGCCCGCCGCATAGATCGAGCGCTGCGAGCCACGCTTACGACGATGCCGATCGTCCCCCACTGGACACGTAAAGGCGTTTCGGTCGCGTTGATTGCCATGGAGAGCCCGACGTAAGCACGACAGCAGCGGCGCCGCGGGTCAATGCGAGCCCGAGTGATGGGTGCCGGACGAGCGTCTCGGTGGCGCCAACGATGACCACCTGTCGGCGCATTAATCACGGCCGGACACATCAGACCGAGCCATCAAGCACAGCACGGCAAACAAGCGAGGCGAGCTCTCGAGGCTTGTGACAAAAACAACCTGCTCCCTTACGCCCGCATGGCGGCCGTTGCATTGTGCGAAACGCTGCGACCGTGAAAGATCCACGAGTCGCGATGCGGTGGTTGAGCTGCAGCCCTTCCCTTCCGCGGACTTGCAGGATCGGACCAGGCACGAGAGCTGGGGTACGTCATAAGACAGTCCATCCAGGTGTTCGTTCGAGCTGCACGTTGCAGCTCGAACTGCTGCCTATTCTAGGCCGCTCGGGTGTTCGACTGTCGCCCGAGGGTTTTCAGTCGCGCTCGAATGCTCGGAGCTCAAAAAAGCTGCTCGACAAGGCAGTTTGACGCAGTGCTCGCCCGCCATGAGCAGCTCCGCGTCGTCGTCGTCCGACGCTCAGTCGGAGTCGAGCTCGTCGGCCACGGGTCTGCGTGACATCCATCAGCTGATCAGCGAATGTCATGTGGTGCTGCAAGCAGACCCGTCCTGTCTGCATACGCGCGCCGTCCGAGGCCATGCCTGCATGAAAGCCAAGCTATGGGACCAAGCAGTGCGGGACTTTTCGGAGATCCTGCGCTGCCGACCGGACGATGTCCACGGTCGGTTCAGTCGTGGCATGGCTCTCTTCAAAAGCGGCCGGGTCGACGACGCGCACAGAGACTTCTCGCGCGTCTTGGAGCTGAATCCGAACCATGTCATGGCGCGCTATGCTCGGTGAGTAGCTACACCTCCTAGCTGCTACGCAAATTACATGCAACGAAGAGCTAACGCACTGCTACTGTGCGTGCGAGGACAGCGCTGGCTGCTACAACTCGGAGGGCGAGTTTAGCCAAGCCATTCAAGAGTACACACTAGCTCTGCAGCATGACGAAAAGGAAAACGCTGGAGGCTTTCGCGTTGAGAAGCGCCGGATAGGTATGCACGAGAGTGCAGAGCACCTCATTCGGAAGACGATGGGGGTGACTGCAGCTGCACGACTTCGTAGCACCAGTTTGCCGCAAGAGCCATCACGATGCAATGAAAACAGGTTCTCACCTTCCTCTTTGGAAGATAGTGCATGCCATGCATGCCACGCTGGTGTGATACAGATATCGCCAAAAGATCTGCCGTCGCAGAGCGCAAGACCACGATCGGAGTCGGTTCCTGGAAAGAGACCACGAAAAGTGGTTCAGGTGCGCGTGAACTTGAGTGAGTTCGTAGCTGCACCCCCGCAATCTAAAGCCAAGTCATGCATACCAACGACATCAGTGCAAGAACCTCGGAAAATTTCTGAATGTCCTGAAAACTCTACTGCACCGCGCTTAGAAGTCCCTAGCAACGCTAATGGTCGGACCTTAAGTCAGCAACAGACCCTAGCACCTCGGGTGTTGGCTGTTCGTGCAGTACCGAAGGCAGTTCGTCGGGTCACAGTAGCGCTTTAGTTTCCTTCCGGGCAGTAAGTAATCTTCTTGCCAAACCCGTCGAGATGTACAACAGAATCTTAGATTTTCTTCGGGTCAAGCGCTTGGGTGAGTAGTGCGATGTAATCTTCGTAATAAATCCGACCAGTTGGAGGATCCTTTGCGGCAGCTAGGAAAGCTACATTCATATACATTAGCAGTGGGCAATCCACCTATGACTTACTGTTCACATACCTTCCATTTCCTTCTCTCGAAATGGGGTACCTTTCGTTGTAAGCAGCTCGCGCATGACCTCAGCTTCAATGTATCCTTTCTTCTCAGTGTCAATCACCTACTCAAGCAAAAGTTTTTAGATTGTGAGCAAGTTCAAGAAAACACCCACGACAAGTTCACGAATCCATACCCGAAAAGCGGCGAGAAGAGTTTCGTCCGTGTCGGGCTCGTACTCATTCGTATAGAGCACTTCCAGCATCTTCTTCTCAAAGCGGTCGTACGTCACAAACGTCGACGGCTCGTCCTCTTGCATCTTAAAACGGTGTCACCAATGATCACAATCGCGAAACCAGGCGTTGTCTACAATTTGTACAAACACCTTCATTTGCATACCTCTGGGAGGATCTTCTTGATGATATCTTTCTCAGTTGGGTAAGCTCCAAGGTAACGCATGATAGTGCTAACTTCCCTACAAACACAGTCGACAACAACACGTAAATTCCCCCTGTTGTTCAAATTGTTGCTACACCAACGTACTCACTCTTGGATGACGCATCCTTTTTTGTCCTTGTCGAACATATCAAAGGCTGCGCGGATCCGAAGCTTTCGTGCTGCTTCATCGTCCGCCGGTGCCCGCTGATTGCTTCCAGAGGCTGGGGTGGCCATGATCTTGCAGCTTTGTTGTGGCACTTTAGCAAATGGCGCCACGAAACTCCCGTCCCCTCAACAAGACACAAGACGTGAAAATCAAGGATCACGCTTTATTAAAATGCATTAAGGTGGACTGCTGGTTGCTTACAGCACGTCCTGGCGAGGGATCGGCTTGCCGTTGTAGAATATGTCCGTGCTTGGGCCCACAATGCAGTACGGCTTCGGGTCCGTCTCCACAACGACAAACTCGACATCCGGCCCTCCTCTTGCTACACTACGCACAACGAAGAGATCACCTTGCTGAATGGGGCGGAAAGCATCTGCGAAGTGAGGCTGCAAGTAGTTCTCAAAAAGTTTTTCACCTTGGGTGCTTTCGTCAACCGTGTCGTCAATGGGAAGGACTCGGATGAATTTTCCATTCGGCACATCGTTACCAAGGCCAGTCACCATAACTTCGTCGTCGATATCCAAGTGTAAGTTGCGTCGCATGATCGTGCTGACCCGAGCCACACCTGGCTGCGCTTCGTCGCTTTCGTCAAGGTGAGCGACGGCTACCGTTTTTCGTCCACCTTGGGTAAGTAGCACCACGTCTCCATGAACGACTCCCATCGCTTCCATGACACTTTTTTCGAGCGAGACTGTCGATTCATCGTCGACCAATGCTGCTGCCACAGATAGTCGCTTCGTCATCTTCTCAACGGAATATCGAGCGGAACGTGGAGTGAGTGATGCTCGAGAAGGACGAAAGCGTGTAAAGCAGACCAGTATAATACTGCTTCACCACAAATAGCTACATCCTTCGACAAGACCCAGAAGTAGTGCAAGTTTGTTTCAGTTTCTTATTGTGATTCTGTTTCTCAGATTCGAAGATTGCCAGCACTCAGTCTCAAGTGGCGTACTCATAGGGAGCGACAAGGGATTTCGAATACTTTCCTGGCTATAGTGATCAGACGAGGCTTTCACGTTCTCCATTTACTAATTTGTTTTGGTTGGCGACGTGCCGGTGCTACACCGTAACAAGCTAACTTTTTCAAGAAAACAAAACTTTATGACCTTTAAATAGGCTGTCTTGAAACGCATTTAATTCGTAAGCAGAAAGAAGCGACTTTGGAAAACATGCATTGTACTTTGTCAACCAGCGAGCTTGGAGCTTCCAACCTGAATACCAATACCAATTATCAGAACGAGTGCGGCAATGGCTACTGGAAGGTCGTTAGTCGATAGACCACGCTTCACAGAAGGATTTCTTTCCAGAAATGATCGAACTCCCTTCACATATCTTTCGAGATTTTCAAAATACCTCACGAGGCTCGGGTTTGTCTTGAATGTCGTCTCCAGTTTGGTAGAAACGCTTTTTGTAGAAGCCGAGTTCTTAGATAAAAACGATTGCATATTCTTCAAGCTCTTGGTTGCGATCGTTCTTTTTGCCACAGCATTTGAAACCCCAGAACTCTTTTGGAAAATAGCCTTCATCCTGGTGAATTCTGGAACGCCTCTCTCTTCGTCCCTAACATTACCGTCAGTTTCAGCCACATCCTTGCTCGTCCTGAGCTTGCGATGGGTGCTGCCCTCGTTGACAATGAAGCGATTGGTGTCGAATACCAAGTCGTTGGTTTGAATGGCATCCTCAGCGTTAGTGGCATGCATGCGGCATGCAACAAAGATAACAGCAAATAGTAGCACGAAAACATGCAAACGCATTTTCTCGTTGTTGCTGGTGAGTCGAACGGAGTCGTTGATACCGATGTGAGGTGTTCTATGTCAATAGCGAAGTGGGTTTTGTTTTGGAGATACCATTGAATGATGCCACTGACGATTTCAGCGCTGATGTGCAACACCACAAAGCCACATTGGTTTGATTGTTTTGCACGACGCTTCTGGATAGTTCGCAGGAATTGTCTTTGTGGCCATCACTGATGATTCATCACACTCTACACATACGACAAGATCAGCACTACTAGTAATAGCAAAATGCGATGATTTGCTCACCTACAGAAGCAATTATTGAGCGAGATTGTTGTTGAGGTAAGTTCAAAGCCATCCCGCGGTCGTAGGCAGTTTAAAAGGTCGATCAATTTCAGTTTCGCTCAGTGGTAGACAAACTGAACCTTTATTTTAGTTAAACCAATGTTTCGCAAATTCGCGCACGTGAGTGTAAAATAAACAAACTCAAACAAAACAACGCATCGAGCATCACGCATGCAATCCAAGATCATTAGATCATAAAATTTGCCTCTAGTGCAGTATCACGAATAATTGCTTCAGCCCTACACGAGAAATTCGATAACTATTTATTCACTAATGTTACTATCTGGCAAGGAATTGGAGACATGTACGTTGCACAGCCATTGATAGTCCCGGTGCCAAAATCTAGGCTGTCGACGGCTTGGTGATTGCAGGTCTTTCTTTGGCTTATTTTGTTTTGCTTTGCTTCAGAACATCAGGCGTCTGGCTTTCACTGGATCAGTGAATCATCCTTGATGATGCCCGACGCAGGAAAAATGCTACTTCATAGAAAGTAAAAATTAGTGTTCAGGTATGGTGCCTGAGACTTGGGGTGCTGGCGATTCAACTTTTGAGAGCAGGCGCGAACACAATCGGATTTGTGCCAACGTTTTCCCTCCCTGAAGGGTTGATTGTTCTGGTAGTGTTACCACCTGAGCTTCGTGCTCTGTAGTCATGAAATCATTCTACAACTTACGCTCTGGCAAGCAGCACAGATAGTCCGCACGGATACTCTGGTCAACAATGTGGATGCGTCATGCGCTGCTCGCGACTGCTGTAACTCTGCTTCTCAATGGTGGTGATGCTGCACCAACTACTGTTGCGTTAAAGGAAGGCAAATTGGCTGCAACTGCGTCCCGCAACGCTGTTTCGGAATCCTTTTTCTTCAAGTATGGCGAATACAATGGGAAGATGACCGTGACAATTGCAGAACCCAGTAGTGACAGTAGCGAGTCGTTATTGAACACCCAATCGAGTCTAGATGTTTCATCCTTCGACTCCAACATGTACGATTTCACACAGTTGGACAATTCTGGGTCGAATAGGGAAGAACGAGGGCGCGGCGGCGGCGGTGGCGGTCGTGGTGGTGGTGGTCGGGGAAGGACTGGAGGTCGTGAAACCCGTTTAGGTGGAGGAGGTACCTACTATCCCTGGGACTTTACTGGAGGGATACTCAGTTCCACAACCCACCTAGTATCGGCATTTACGAGACTGATCAAGGTGTGGCGTCAAGGTAGCAAGTCGTCGACACGGCGTCTGCAAAACCTACGAGCCTGACTCCCGTGCAGAATAAGCAAAAAACTTCCTCAGCTAAACGAAGGTGGCTTGATGTAGTTAAGCGAGGTTCAAAGACATTGTTAAAAGGAGCGCGATGGGGCTCATTGCAAGTGTGATGCTGAATATTCAGAACGACTGCTTCTCAACATCACGAAGTAAAATGTACGTAGCTTGTAACGTATGCCAGGGAAGCACTACAAATATTTGTACCGCTTTTCGTAATAAGTAAAATATGATCCTACAAGTTCCCACTAAAACCCACCCTTTCTTTGAGTGGCCGTTCGATATGGTATTTCACGCGCTGTAGTTGGGCGTGTCCTGATGGTGATGAGAAAAGCACAACCAATAAAAAAACTACTTTTTGTTGTTCTACACCAAGCAGCCCGTCAGTGTGACATCCAGCGTCAACGTTTATACACATTACTTTGTGATCGGTTTAGCGCTCTGATTGCAACTCCTTTTAGATTATAGGGGCGATCGTGTCATCAATGATGGCACGACCAAAGCAGGCGATAAAATGTTCGATGATCGCAAAAGAACGAAAGTCAAGACGTTAGGATGAAGCACTCATCACGATCAACCCGTAAACTAAGCTCTATCCCGACTTCGATAGTGAGCTGCTCTACTTAAAACCCTCCTCGTATTTTTGTCCGCCGTGGAGCTCCACCGAAAACAGATCTCTGCAGCACTCCTGCGGTGCGCCTCTGGCACAAAACTTTAGGGTTTTCAACGAAACTCATCGATAGGTTGCCACTTAATCTATATACAGTGTCGTAGTATTCGTCAGCAGTGATGGCTCGTTCACACAAGTTTGGACAGGATTACCTGCGCGACAACAAGCCTGTTTCGCCGGACTTGTCGTCACTTTGAAAAAGCCAGTCGTGTTCGCAATCACATCACCGGCAATAAGCTACTCGACCACGATTTATCAAGTATGCCGACGCAACGCAAGCGCCCGGACTCCAGCTCGCTGCAGCGTGCCGAACTGTGAAAAACAAATGCAACACGAATGCTGTGCAAGGCACACGGAGGCGACGTTCGATGCAAGGGTCCTGGATGTACAAAGCTCGCACAGAGCCGAGGTCTGTGTGTAGCCCACGGAGGTGGTCGTCGTTCTGCGTTCGACGGTTGTCCAAAGCTCGCGCAGTACAAGGGTGCGTGTCTCGCACATGGAGGTGGTCGACGCTGCAGCGTTCCTGATTGTAACAAATACGTACAAGTGCGAGGGCGCTGTAAAGCACATTACAAGTGTTTGAAGTTGGTTAAGTCTACAGAACCACAAACGCATCGAATTAATCGATCAACATCCAAAATTGCCGTAGACAAGCATGCTCATGTCGAACCCAAGTCAAACCACACCGAATCTCTCCAAAGTTACGACCAGTTTGTGCTATCGGATCACAGGGCACATTCTACTATGCTTAATTCCAACTGTGCTCCCGTTATGCAGCCTCTGACGAAGTACGATTTCGCATGTGGGCTCTACGATGCGCTACCGCTGCCGCGGCATTTTCCGTATGTGTTCCATTAGATACATTCATTTCGTACAGATTGCATTTTAAAAAAAAAGTTCGTGCTTCGGCATACCTAGGCACAGAGGTTTATGGCGGTAATTCAACAAGAAGAAAGAAGCACCAGGTGAGAACCTTACACCTTTTTCTTAAACCTCAGTATAATGGATGCTGATACACTACAATATACCTCTAATTGATCATATTCACACTTTCCTTCGTGAGCATACAAAAAGAAGGACAGAGTAGTTGATTACTAAAACGTGGTAGCTACATTTTGCAATCTTTTGTGAGCGATACTGTGATGTAGTGATTTCATTCAATATGAAAAAAACTATTAGTGTAACGGCGCGGAAAAGTAAAAGTTTCGCATATTTTTCATGCCGTACCTCACAAAAGAAATGATTTTGAGAAATCATGAATGGCATTTTTCTTAACGCTAAGAGCTGCTCTTATCTAGCCATTCCGCTCTCTTCCTGATAAGATTCAGCAACGAAATTTCAAAATGCAAATGAGTACTCCAGCGCTTCAGCCGTTTGACTATGGAGAAGAGAGCTGTATATATCGCTTTCTTGTAGTTGGCTTAAAGGCTCTTGAAAGCGTTCATTGTTTGACCGACGAGCATCTTATCTGAGGTTGCTCTTTGTTAGTTTTTTTCTGGGCATTTTTCCATTCAGCTTTAGCACCAACTCCAGAAATCGGAAATATTGTGGTCCTTTTATTAAAACTATCAAAGGTCCATTTTTCAAAGTTAATTTATTAAAAAAAGGTAAAAAAAATACTTCATTTATAAAACAGGATCATAAATGAAGTATTTGTTTTTACCAATTTTATTAGGAATTGATCTTAAAATAGCATAAAATGGTGCTAAACATGTACCACTCCGTCTCAAAAGTCAAGTCCCAAACCCCAATTTTGCTCGTCTCAAAAGTGAAGTCCCAATCTATATTTGGTTTAGTTATGGAGAGCAGCCTCGCTAATGCGTGTCTGCGATACTATAGCAGCTGTTTCTGGAGAGCATTGAACGCTGGTGGGAAGTCTTCCCTCCCGTTCCAGCTTAGCTTTAGCCATGTGAGGGAGCTTGAACGCATTGCCCCCTCCGTCCCGGATGCATGAATCCATTGAGCCTTAAATACTCAGGAAGGCTGCGTTAATGATCGCAGGAGGCAGCTCCCAGTATGAGTCAGAGACAGTTTCAATTAACTGGTCGATGTTGCGTGGCGTCCGTAGCCGCTGCCGAGCCTGAATGGCGTTAAACAGGCCCAAGTCGAGGCAGTTGAGGTCCGGCGAGTTAAGCGGCTGGCAGCATAGCTCGACACTCAGCCCCTGTTGGCCCGTCGCAGCCTCAAATTCTGCATCCGAGGGGCTGATGTGCGCTGGAGCGTTATCTTGCTGCACTCGCAAGCGCCAACCGTTGCCAGCCGAAGGCCATAGATCCCGAACAGCCGGTAGGAGATGCTGGATCAGTTTCGAACGGTACGCTTCCTTATTGACGCTTTGTTCCTTGGTGATCATCGTGCCGGCAGGGCGCCTTGAGCTGCTCCGAACTGCAGGTTGCCGAACGATGAAAGGCCAGGTACCAAGCTTGCCGTCAAAGTAGGAGCCAGACGCCGCATCCCATCTTGGCCTCGCAACGGCCGCCAGCATCATCACCTTGGTGATGAATCGCTTTGAGCGCACTTGCCGGTGGGGGGCTTCTTCACCTGGGAGTAGGTAATAGCGCCGCTTGACCGCAGTCAAGTAGAACAGCTTCTCGTCTACATGAATGGTGTCATACATTTCAGCGAAAAACAGAGAGTTAAGCTGCAAATGGGAGATACACCACGCCAGTCGGGCGACTTTGTTGTCGTCGGTTAGCAATGGCTTGACGTTGCTGACGTGCGCCACGACCTCTCCTCCCTTCACACGTCGCTGGAGCGTAGCTCTTGAAACGCCACACGCCGTAGACGCAGCACGCAGAGTACTCCGCCGGTTCAATGGGGTTATGCGCAACCTCTCCAGCTTCGCCGAGAGGTCTAGCATCGGCCGACCCCGCGCATGGCAGCTGTAGTCCGCTCGAAGTTCGCCGGACTTGGCCTCCTCCGCCTTTGCTTTCTTCCATACCCTTGAGATCGTCTTCCGGTTCACCTGAAACTTGCAAGCCACCTCCTTGACAGCACCTTTGCGTGGCACTCCATCCACGGATAGCCGCAGCAGCGATACGATGACCTGCTCGCGCTCAATGTTGGTCAGCTCGCGCCTTTTAGTTAGACGAGTCATCACACTGCAGAATAGGGAATGATAAAGAGGTCAATTGAACGAAGGAGGGGCGACATCTCGACTGTGCGCCACGTTTCCCAGCATGCCAAACGGCCTGAACACCAGTCATTTGCCGATTGAGGCGTCAACTCTAACCGCTGGTCTGAACCGAGCACACGGTTTGAGCCGTGAGACTGCGGAGCGCTCGAAACGACAAACTGTGCATGAATTCAGGTCGTGTTGACAAAATTGGTGTAGAATTTTGTCTGTGGGACTTGACTTTTAAGACGGAGTGGTACTCGACACCGTGTCGATTGTACCAATGAAATCGATTGTAACGATCCAGCGTTTTTCTTTGAACGGTTTCCTGAGCCTTAATCCAACTTGCATTTAAGCTATCACGCATGATGACTTTCTTCATCATGCCTGCAAAATGAAGAAATAGGGGTGTAATTGTGTGGAAATTTATTGCCAGACTTGATTTCAACATTGCTTTCTTCGTGTTAGGAAATAGTGATTTTTCAGAAGAAACGATATCGATTTGGCGAATTGGCACTTTACTTGTTAAGCATTTCTTTTATGAGATACGGAAGCAATTTTACCCACGATCGGAAATTCGCAATGAAAGCCAATTCCATGAAGCACAAATGTGTGCGAGCTTCATTCTAGCTTTGCTGTAATTTGACTGCCGCAGTGAAATGGAGCTTTAAAGTCCATGATGTGTTGTTTTCTCCAATATAACGGCTTGAAGTGAAGTCCTACACAAGGTAATTTGACAACTAAAGTTTCACGAACGAGATATCCACCGCTTGCATCTTTATATTTTTATCCTTACCTCTATCGCATGCAGGTGGCGTCTAAGTGTCGCTGCTTCCATTATTTTTAACCAGCGATGCCTTCTTTTTCCCGAGCAAGCAGCGAACGCGGCTCGACTATTACTTTTTTCCAGAGACTGCAGCCATTTCGCTGCTCGCGTGGTGTGATGTTCGAAAGGCCGATGACGTATTCTATCCGTTACGGTTAAAAACGATATGCGTCATCATTTCAAGGCCGCACCTTGATTGGTCCAAAACGCTGTAGCCAAAAGTGGATTGGCCAAAACGTGCAGCAGCGAATGAAACAGCCGGGTTCCGCGTCGTCACACTTTGCGCGGGTTCAATTGGCCTGGCGAAAAAAGACATTCACTCTCCTCTGTCCGACCCGAAGTGTCCTCTTGCGACCTTTCGCCTCCAACCTTTATCTGCCTCTTCAATACTTCATGCGCTGGCCACAGAGCTTCGACGCCATGGAAGCGGGGCGCTACAGCCCGTACACAGCGGCCAGCGGCGATTATCTCAGCTCGAGTATGACGCGTCCATCTCCCGCGCAGAGACGGTCCATAGGCATACAAACTCCAAGTGCGGGGTCGGACTGACAACCGCTCGCGGCGACAGCCGCTCACAATTCAACTTGCCGGCTCGCGCGCACTCGGCCATCGCCGCAAGAACAAAGTGAGAAGACCGTCGAGAAAATGGCCCCGCGCCCGCAGCCCAGCCACCCGCCCGTGCGGCCCGTGCTGCTGGACCCGCAGCTGGCCGTGGTGCACACGTGCGGCATCACGTTCTCGCCGGTCAAGCGCGGCTCGCGCGACATCCTGGACACGCTCAAGCACCAGTGCGACTGCGCGCCGCGCGCCGTGTCCATGGGCGAGTACGTGGCCAGCCCGCGCGTGCACTCGGGGCTGGGCTTCGCCAAGGAGTCGGACTACCTGCTGGCCGAGCCGTCGTTCGCCATCGACGTGCACAAGACGGCGCCGGCCGACGCCGAGCCGGCGCACGGCGCCAGCTCGCTCTGGGGCTCCACCTTCACGCTCACCAACACCATCCTGGGCTCCGGCACGCTGGCCGTGCCCTTCGCCATCGCCTCCAGCGGCTGGCTGCTGGGCAACGCCATCATGCTGGCCATCGCCATGATCACGCGCTACTCGGTGCAGCTGCTGCTGGCCGCCAGCGACCGCGCGGGCAGCAACTGCGCCAAGACGTACGAGAGCCTCGGACACTTCACCATGGGCGCGTTCGGCACGCGCCTGGCCGAGTTCACCTTCATCTTCGGCGGCTTTGGCACGCTCGTCAGCTACCTCATCTTCGTCACGGACTTGAGTGCTGCCGTGCTGGCCGTCTCGACGCAGCACAAGTGGATGATCACGGTGGGCGTCGTCGCTGCAGTTGTGTTCCCGCTGTCGCTCAGTCGACGCATCGGCAAGCTGTGGCTGGCGTCGGTGCTCGCCATTCTGTCCATCGGTTATGTTGTCGCCTTCGTGGTTGTCGCCTTCCTGGCTGCGTACAACGCAGACGGCGCTGCGATTGCCCCAGGAGTCCAAGCGATCCGTCTTGAGCCGGGCAGTGTGTACACGGTAACGTTGCTGATCTCAGCGTTTGCCTGCCACAACACAGCGCTACCGGTGTACGAAGAGTTGAAGGATCGAACGCTGCCGAGGATGAACCGTGCCGTTGTTGGTGCTATCAGCGTTGCATTTGTGCTGTACGAAATCATTTCGCTCTGTGGGTACCTGCAGTTTGGAGCGGAGACCAAAGACAACATCCTGCTCAACTTCTCGCCGGAGTACGTGGCCCAGCACAAGTCAGTAGCGGCACCTCTGCTGGTTGGACAGCTGTGTATGGCACTGGCATTGGTGCTGACGACGCCGATTGCGATGTGGCCATTCCGCTCGTGCGTTTTGAGTGTGTACCTCCGCGTGAAGAACGGTGTGCAGACCCCGAGTCACGAGGCAACGTACAAAGAGTATGTGGGTGTGACTGTGGTGAGCTTGGCGCTCATCCTGACTTGCAGCATCTTCGTGCCGTCGGTCAAGATTCCGTTGAGCATTGTGGGCTCTGTCTCCGGCTCACTGCTGATTTTCATCATGCCAGCACTGTTCTTCCTGCTGCAGTCAACTGGCCCCCTTCTTACACGCGAGCACGTGGGTCCGCTGCTCATGCTCAGCGCCGGCGTCGTTGTTGGCGTTCTTGGTCTATCATTGACGCTGTTCAAGCTCTACCGTGAATATTATTAAGATATGAACCTATCTAACCCCAAGTAAGTAAAGCCTTTATATATATTCTGCGCTTCCCTCCTCGCCTCATTCGTTTTGCGTTGGCATCAAGTACAACGGACCATATTCCTCCCACTCTCCATTTAACTGGACCTGGAGAATGACAACAGCTTGTCGCCGCCCCTCCAAGTGTCTACTGTACTACTAGTAGTAGTACGTAGTAGTATTCGACATGCACTGCACCCATTGATCATTCAGCTTACCAGAACGTGCACGTCCACCATCAGCATGTACTCGACTCATCCAGTACCTGGCATCTACTAGTGTAAGTAGAGTTATTAGTTGCAAAAACGATATCCTAGTCGTAGCGTTGCTGTCGAAGGCAGCAAGTAACGTAAATGTTAGGAAAGACAATGTAGGAGAGTCGCGTGAAATTAGGTTACCACACCTCAAGCTCCAAATTAATTTCCGTTGGACACCCGACGATCCCGAGGGTCCTTATCGGCGTAAGCTCTAAGGAAGGCTGCATACATCTTACGTTCTCATCGCTCATCTTAGTCAAGCCAGTTAAGTCTGCCTTAACCTGGCCCGGTGTTTTCCCTTTTTCGATCCAGTAGGCCACAGTGTCTCCCCATCGTCTAAATAAAAAAAATCGGCCTCTGTAAGGGTCCTCTCTTCTTCAGAGTCGTCGTCGCTCTCGTCTTCCTCGTGATATGATCGCAATAGTCTTTTGTTGCCGGTTTCAATAGCACGGACCGGAACTGCAGCATCCGTCGAAGTCATCATCGACAGCTTAGCCTGGCCATCACTCGAGATGGCCGCAACAGCATTGCAGCTAGCGAGAAGGGTGGCTGGGGCGACGATCAGGCAGATCGAAACGCGCATGGTTCGTGTTGGTTGGTTGCTTCGATGGTGGCGACTTGCGTGGTGCGATGCGAACTTCAAAGTGATCCGGAAGACTGGTTCGTGCCGTACCTTGAAACGGTTGGTCGCGAACTTGGAATGATAATTGTTTGCATCTCAAAGCGTAAGATGAAGATGATCCAAAAGCTGGATAAGAGGTACCACATATAATTACATGCGGTGCTACAGAGAAAGTAGCCGACATCCTGCTAATTTCAATTTCACATGTCGATGTTTTAGTCTGCTGATGGCCGTTGTTTACATCCGTACACATGTTCATTTTGATGATGAAAATGATGTAAATGTCCGTCAGCAGACACACGCTGGATGGCTGGACATCAAGAACCTCAAGACTAGACGAAGACTAATAGCATTTAAACATCAGCCCTACAGTACAATTGAAGACACAGTACCTAAACGCCGGCCGAGCATCGAGCAGAAAAACTTAAATTCGCTGTCTTCACCAAGTGCCCTCTCAGTATTTTCCTTCACTCTGCGACCCGTGAAAAAGCGCTAGCATCTGACTAGAATAATGTAGTCGAACAGCCGTCGCAGATTCTTCACCACTTGTTGCTTCTACTACTAGTGCTCCCAGTGGTGATAGCTATCACGCGTCGCGCAATAGTACTGCCAAAACTCATAAAAAGAGTAGGAAGGTGGATGAACTCCTTCGTCGTGTATCGTGAGCTTTGGCAGTACTATATCATAGCTTACCTGTATCGTCCGCCCCACTTTTCTCGCCGTCCATTCTTCATCGGTCTCAAGTACGACGCGCCATACTCCTCCAGCAAAAAGTCAACCGGATCAGCAACTGTGTCGTACTCTACTCCATTCAATTGAACCTTGGGTACGGCAATAGCTTGTCAGCCGGAATACTGTCATTGCTTCGCTGCGTTTGCTCAATATTCAAGTGGTCACTGACGTTCGGGTCGGGTTCCATTCGATACAGGTCTAGATACGGCCCCGTGCAGGATTCGGTCGGGGCAGGTAACATCGGGTCGTACAGCTTCGCCGCCAACGGGTGTGTCGGCGCGACACAAACGCGCCAAATGCCGTCCAAGAAGACATGATACCCTTTTTCCCGCAGCCTCCTGCTGGGAGAGCAGCTCCAGTCCTCGGACGCCTTGGTGTAACGTCGACCGTCGACAGTGGCGAAAGTCAGAGCGATCGACGTACTCGATGGTACCAGCAGCCAAAGCATTGCAACAAGTTGTTCCATGGAAGATTAAGGCATCAGCGTCTACCGGTAGTGGCCGATTAACAACTTGTCCGTTGACAAGCATGGCAGTTGACCACCGTACCTAAGAGGGAGTGATCGCACTTAGCTGATGCGGGTTAATCAGCATCAGATTTACAGTTGAAGAGCTAATAGATGGGGAGCATGTTGCTAAAGTTTATCAAAAATTCCATGCTAGAATTACGGATTGTCGCAGTAGTGGTTGCTAATGAAAACTGCGGAAGCGATACAGTAAGGTGGCATGGAACAATTCAGCGTTGCCGTTGGGCTGGCGTGGTGCTCCAGCCACCAAGCGTAAGGTGGAGAGCAAGGATGCAAAGCTTTGTAATGATCTGGTTTCACTTCAGCTGGAGTATGTGCTCCTTTTCTCTGGTTATCCCACAATTGAGCTGGCGACAACCATGTCCCGACTAAACATAGCATAATCCAATTGCAAGGGTGCCGTACAACATTTGCCAATGACACCTCGTACTATTCCGATTTCTCTTTTGCAAGATGGCTGCCATCGCATAGTGCGTTATGAGGCTGCTCGAGCCATCGGGATCTGCGTTTGCTTCGACTTGCATTCTAATTCTGCGTTATACCTGAGGTGAGCAATTCTTGTTTTCCTATCTGGGAAAATGACCGAGGAAATGATGTCTATGTGTATGGCTCAGAAACTGTGCCAAGCGTGTCGACGGGAAACACCGTTTCACCACCAACCTTGGTGTTCAGCACAATGCTGCAGGTGAAGCTTACTGGTATTCCAATCGTGAATCCCAACACAAATGAAGAAGAGCTCGAGCTATCGATGCTACATATGCGTCAACTAATACTACGTAGTCCATGTTCACTTTAAAATGTTCATCGCCTCACCCAAGCCAAGAGCATGCGCGTCTCTCACTTCTTATTCGCCGCTACTGCTGCCCTTCTCGCCAGTTGCAATGCTTTTGCGGCCCACCTCCAGTGATGACAAGAGTTGCTGATGACGACCTCAATCGATACGTCGATCCGCGTGGTTAATACTACCAACGGCAAAAGACTCCTGCGATCCTATCATGAGAAAGATGAGAGCGATGAATCCGAGGAAGAGAGAGCTTTTCACCGAAGCAAATTGCCAAGTGGACTGCACAGGCGGACGGTTGGGTCAAAAGGGGACACTCACCAGCGCAAATCAAGGAAAAACTGACCGGTTTGAGCGGTATCATGAGTGAGAAGGGTACGGAGAAGTACAGACTGTTCGGAATTGCCTGGGCGAAGGCGCACCCCGAGGAGCTCGGGAGGAACTAGGAAGGGCGTGATAAGGGATTAAGACGGTTTAAGGCTTGACCCAATCTTACTTGGCAAGTATGCTTTCAACTATCCGGCCAGGCAGAGAAGAAGGTTTGTTCACTAAAACTACAATTGTCAAGCATGCTGCCCTCGTTTGGGTTTATAGATGCAGAAACATTAGTGAAGTGACGCTATACGCTACACAGTTTTGTCCACGTTATTGGTGATTATATTGCACACCTCTCGAACGCATTTGACATCGATAATGCATTTTTACTTTGTTAGCACGCTGACAAAGCAAATATCCAATCTTCGTGTTAAGAAAACCAAAATTTGATTAACTAGTTATGGATATCTCGCTTGGCTAGCTATGGAAGACTAGCCAATCTTCGTGTTAAGATTTAGCTTGCCAATTTTAAAAGAACGCAAGGCAAGCTAGTTTTTTACTTAAGCTTTTCGGTTGTCTGGTTCAGAAAAAGCGAGTTAAATACATTGTTGTCCGTGTGAAACACCAAACCCTGCGATGGATCCGGGCGTCCAAGGTGTTTGTCTTCGCACGAGCCTCTCGTGCTTTTATCCAGCTCCTGTTCGAGCTATATTGAATCAGGAATGTTTTCATCTTGCCTGCAAAAAACAGAAACAAGGCTGTAGCTGCATGAAAACCTGTTGTTAAGAACTCGGTACAGCTCGAATTGTCAAAAAATGTATATATGTATACGAAATTAGAAGTTGCGATGGCCAAGAGAACTGAAAGATGAATGCAGAAGGTCGCAAGTAAATTTGAGTACGCATGAAGTGCAACCTCAGTTGTGAACAGGCCCCACCTTGTCGAGTTGGTTGTGGTTCCTCTAGCTAAGAACAGCTACTACTTATCATATTCTTGGCACTCATGACACCATTCATGCCTGTCAGTCAGTTAAACTTTGAAACAGCTTCAACTTGTCGATTGTACCAGAAGTTATCCCCAAAACCTGTGTTTTGCTGTTTTCTAGATCTCAGTCATGTCTGACCGATGTGTGCAGACTTTTTCTGTTTTGTTTGCCCCGAATTACAAGGGGTTCTCGATAGTTTTTTTTTCGGGACCTGGACGTAATTTATCGCCACCAAATTTGCATTCGCGTCTTGCCACACCCTCAAGCTGGAGGGATTCAAGCCAATATAGCAAAGCAATCTATAGAGTAGAAGCTAGCCCAACTTCACCAAATTCATGTGTGGCGACAATTGTAGAATCTCTTGATAGCAGATAGCTTATGGCAGCAATTTTATTTGTACATTCCCACTTCTGCTGCTGAGCTGAATGCTGCCTGGAGCCAACAAAACGTTATTTAGCTCTGAAAATGCCAAATTAATAGCTGTTGATGATATTAAGCACTGAGTGATATACGGACTCACGCAATAGTTTAGTAACGAATCGAGGCACTGTGGAATCTGTTCGGCCTCAACAATTCGCCTGCTCGGTACCTCATGCAGCTCCAACACTGTTGCAGCAATTTCGACGCGTTGATATGCAACTACCAGCAGAGCTTGCGATCCGCGATGCTACTGTTTATAAGAGCATATGAAACTCGTCGTGAACTCTGTGGCCTATGACTACCACTGGCGATATTCACACTACAGTAGTGCTGTTATGAATACTGAGGCAACGTGTTGGCACATCGCAAAAAAAGCAGAGCACCCTGCGGCAGCGTTGTCAAGCTAACTTCCTGAAGCATTTTTCAATGTAACCGCAACTGGATCTTCACAATCTGTAGTGCGTGAAGGCGTTTTGCAGGCCGGCAGCTTTCCTTCGCCGATCCCCACATTGCATTATCGTATGCCACCCATCCAGCGTGTCAACATCTTTTGACACACCCACATGGATTGAAGTTGTAGATCGTCTGTGTACTTCGCGTTGGCAGCAAGTGAGCAGAAGTCGCTCACCAAGTCAACAGCACGCCATGCTCGAGGGTGGTCGATTGCCGGGTGCAGCCTCAACAATACCTCCCTGTCCAACGCCGCGCTTACGAAAATAATAGCCAGCGGCTATAAAAGGATGCCACGCTGTGAGATGGTTCACGTGGATCTCGATGGTGTCCAGCGGTTGCGTGTGGGGCGAGTTGCAGTCGTCCGTTAGACTGGTAACTCACCCGAACGGCCGCCGATCCTCAGGCGCTTCCCCGAAAGCTTTTTCTCCGTTCTCCGCGGCAGCCACCGCTTGTCACACGGACGGCGAAACGTGGTGTCGGTGCCAGCAGCACCGCGGCGGAGCTTCCTGGCTGCGGCAGAGCGGGTCTTCTGCCTTGCCTTCTGCCTCGCAGTGGCTCTGCCTCGTATTAGTGGCAGAGCACGGTGTTCTCCTTGCATGCAAGTTGCATGAACCTCCTTCGTCTCGCTTCTGCGACGCCATGGCGTGCTGCTGACACATCAGGTGGCTGGCTGTGCGTCCAGCAAGAATATGTCTTGCAGGAATCCTCATGTTAAATTAAGTTAATGGCACGCACTCCACACTGAACGGGCCCTCTGCGGCCCAACATCCTCACCCGAACGTTCCTCTTGCTCCTTACAGCTGCAGCTGTGGGTGTCTGTGGCCGATCTTCAGCGCGCTCTTGAGCGTGGCGGCGACGCTCTTCCAGCGCTGCCCCAGGCTCTTCCTGCCGCGTCCGTGGTCGATCAGCGCCGCCTGTGGCCCTGCGACCTGATGATACCTCGATGCCTTGGCGCCCGCGACGACGGCCGTCGCCATCGCCGTCCAGAAGCTTTTCTTCTGCATGGCGGCGGCGACCGCCGGGGCCACCGCGTTCGTCCGCGCGCTCTCTTCCTCCACCGGGGGGAAGCGAGCCACCGCCGTGGACACGTGGCTCTGCCAGCGGTGGAAGGCCGGCGCGTCCGGCATGAAGAGCCGCACGCAGACGTTGGCGGCGGCGTCGCGGAAGTGCAGCTGGCGCTCGGCGCCCACGTCCAGCGCCGTGACGCGCGTGCGCAGCAGCAGGCTGCGCGCCGCCGCGTCCTCGTAGCGGTAGAGCCACAGCAGGTCGCCGCAGAAGACGGCGAACACGCGCGTCCAGCAGTCCGGCAGCGCCGCGGCGTCGCGCTGCCAGTAGACCCAGTCGCTGAGCGGCCGCTGCAGCTGCACGAACACCTGCAGCTCCGCGTCGACGTCATCGGCGGCGTCCGGCTCGTCCTCATTCGAGTCGCTGCCGTTGGTCATCCACGTGGAGCGCAGCGACTCGGAGCGCGCGCACTTGCGCGGCGACGCCGATGCGGCCGTTGGGCGATGCGCGCGGCGCGACTTCCGCCTGCAGCGCGTGACGGGCGTGGCCACTTGGCGGCGGCTGAGCGCGGGGAACGCCATGAGCTGAGCCCTGGCGAGCCGATTGCGGAATGGCGAGGGTGGGCGCTCGTGGGACAGCGCGCGCCTGGCTGAGGCGGATCTTGCGCTGATAACGGGGCTTCAACGGCGTGTCCACCGCTGGATCGGCCGGCGCGATGGGAACTCGACGCTGGCGACTGGAATAGCTGCGTGTCCGGAGATTGTGGGGCGCCGAATTCATCCGCGGCGCCCAGGACGCCCCGGGATAATATATCACGAGCGCGATATGGTATCGTTGCGCTTGACTCCCGACGAGGCTGCGGATATCCGCGGAGGGTGGTCTTCTGCGGCGATTTGCCTGCGGGTGGCCTCGAGGGCGACCAACTCCCGCGCGATCCCTTTGGTTGGTCCACTTGGCGCCGCGCCTTCAACGTGGACAGCGGCCATGTTGCGCTCCGCCGGTCGCAAGTGGCGTAGGAGGAGGTCCGAGCGCGGCCGCATCGTCGCTACACGGCGCGGTCCATGCCTCACTTCGCGAGACGCAGCCGGCAGACCGCGTGGCAGCCTCCACGCCTGCATTGGCTGTGGAGTTGGCTAGCGAAGCGTGTCGCTGCTCTTGCTGAACCCAGCATCGAGGCGGCCACGCGGGACGAGCTGTTGAAGCCGTATCTACGCCACTGGTGCTTGGAGGTCTGGTGCTTGGGGTCCGAGTGCTCGAAGTGAGCTTGCGCGAGCACGATCCACGCTGAGTCGGGCGAGCTGTGACAGCGATGCAATGCTGAACACGGAGGCAATTGCTGCGGGTGTCTCGAGGGCTGGTGATGCGCGTGGTCGGACGCGAAAGTCTCACGTCCGACCGCACTCTCGACAGTCGAAGCCCAGCCGTGAATCACTGCTGGTCTGACAGTGCAAGCCTAAACGAAGCAATCGCAGATCTCTAAGCATGCTTGGACTGTCATGCTGCTTGCTCAATTGTGTTTTACTTCAACGACAGTCATACTTCGCTTCGTTCGCGTCGTACGTTAGTTTTATAATTCCTATTTTGGTTCTACATTCTATCTCGGCCATTTTCCAGCCTACACAACGTCAGCCTCGGGACTGCCTTGGTCCTCGTTGTGCTTAAATAGTTGGTGCATGCTCCAGCGCCTTGCAATCTTCTTGACAGCGTCTTTGCATCTGGTTCGCTTGGACACACGGCAGTACTCCTCTAACGTGCCTCGGTAGTTGCTCCAACGCGGGAGGTCGTGCACGCCGAGCCCGCTGGAGCGGAAGAAAGCTGCAGTGAGATCGGCAGCTTCCTGTAGCCTCAAGCTCCAACGTGCGAGAGCTAGATCGTCGCTCAAGCAGATGCAGAGCTGCTCTCCGCTCGGACCCACCACACGCAGTAGACGATCGTCGCCTGTACTGTCGACGCTCGCGACGGCCACTTGCACCAGCAACGTGCGAGGCGCCGCTTCTTGCTGAAAAAGCCACAAGAACGCGTTGTCCAGCACTGCGAACACCTTGGTCCAACAGTTTGGGGATCGACTTGGGTCGCGTTGCCAGTAAACCCATCCTGTCATTTGCGTCTGCGCTGCAGCCGTTTGCTTCAGCTTCTGCTCGAGGGCGTTCATTGCTTGCACTTCACCCTTGCCTGAAGTGCTTGGTCTCATGTTGTTTGGAGATGCACGTCTTGTGTGGTAATGAGCAAGTTGTGCAATGAGTATGGATCCACTGCAACTATCTGACCTACACTCTCGCTTGAACCTAGACCATCACTCAAGTTCAGTAAGGGAATGCTAATTGATAGTTGCACTCGAGGGGACGTATTCTGTCCTCTTCAAGCTCTCTGTTAGACGTAGACTGTTGCAGTGTAATTATACCTGCCGTTGTGCGGGTCCAGCACTGAAGCGGGGGCGTAAGTGTTGTTGATATCTCTTTTTTTTCTTTTGGTGATTTTTCTTTCGCTATGGTACGACTTGACATTATCAACAACAACCTTCGCGTCTTCGCCTTACCATCTAGTAGGCTAGCAAAAGGTTTATCAATCCGTGCGTCGCTCTTCGCCGTCTTGGCGACGCATCTCGGTGGCAAAAAAACTATATGTCTGCTCGCTTGCAGCGCGTTCCCTTGACTAAATGGTACGTGTGTTGTGATCTGCACCTGAAGGTGGCAAAAAGCGCAAAAATTAGACCTTGGCTGCTGAACAAAGGAAAGTCTTAACAAGGAAGCTTACCCGTTGACGTTTCCCCTCCTACAGTTGCACTAGCTGCAGTCGACTGGCCCTGCAGTAGCAGGTCGTCTAGAGGAGGCGCGACAGAGCCCTTCCCTCTTATACTGTTGGCAGAATTTTGTGTTTGTCAGACTGCGCGACGGCACCACGACCGCGGCTACGGCCACTACCCGACGCACCTCGTGATGTTCCACTTGGCTGACCGGAGCTTGTAGGCTGCGACTTCTGTTGCTGGGATGTCTGAGAGTTGGCAGCTGCAGCGATCGCTGCGGCAAGTTGTTGCTGTTGTTGTTGCTGCTGTTGTAATTGCCGCTGCTGCATCTGCTGCTGTAGTTGTTGTTGCTGGAGATGAGCCTGCACCTGCGTCTGCGTGTTCTGAGGCATCTGGTAATAAACTGCTTGCTGCGGGACGATCTGGTTGCCGACGAGTTGGTAGCCTGGAATGCCTGCACTGAACGCATTGTTCTGAGCATTTAGCGCCTGATACTGCTGCTTAATCTGCACTTGCTGCTGGCCTCCATGTGCCCGTAAATGCTGCATCTGCGCCTCAAGCTGCACCTGGGCTGCACGAGCTTGAGCGTTCGCAATCGCTTGGGCCTGGGCTTGTGCCTGAGCATGCGCTTGAGCCTGTGCGTGGGCTTGAGCTTGTACATGCGCCGACTGCTGCCGAGACTGCGTTGTGGTCATTTGCTGCAGGCTCATGCCTTGGGAAATATGAGGCGGAACTGTAAAGGACCCTGCCAGGTACAAGTTCGGGTCTGCAAACATGGCAGCCGTGTTGCTGTTCTGCACCAATAAAGTCGCAGCTTGTTGGCTAGCTGACGTCACCGTCGCGGGTACCCGACTCGTTCCGTTCGTTGCTGTCGATGCCGTAGAAGTCAGTGCTGCTGATGATGTTGGTGCCCTTGAAGCCGCACTACTCGTCGTAGTGGTAGTTGTTCCTGTTGCCGCGGAGCTATCTGACGTCGGAGTTGACGCCGCCGACGTCCGCCGACTCGAAGCGCCACCACCTCCACTAACCAGCAGGGATGACGTTGTTCCTGCTCGTCGCATTGTCCGGAACTTGTCCTTGAGCTGAACGTTGGATCTGTCATTGAACTGCGGCCCCAACTCCTTGTCTATCAAAATGAGTGACCACACGTTCCTCTGTCCGTTGTACTTCTTCACTCCTTCCAGTAATGCGCGCTCTTCCGTTGCGGAAAATGGTCGATATTTGCGGTGGTTTTTGCGGTTCTCCGTGTAGGCTGCGAGTTCAGGGCGAGTCTTGATAAGCGTTCTCCATTTGTCCTTGAGGTCTACGCCGCTGCGTCCGTGGAACAGGTGTCCCAAATGAGGGTCTCGCAGGATGGAGCTCCACGGACAACTATCGTCTGCATACCGCTGTACACCTAATACTAACGCCGTCACTTCATGTGGACAATACTTGCGCCGCTTTCCCTTGACGCGTTCTCCAACATTCTCACAAGCAAATTCCGGCGAGTTGCGAGGGAAGGCGTAGCCACCTCCCGCTGTAGCACCTCCAGCAGTTGCTGCAGCGTTTGCAGCAGCTGCATTTGCAGCATTCGTCGCTGCTTGTACTGCGGCGGAAACAAGGTTGTTTGCTGTCGCGCTTTGTCCAAGCGTGCCTGATGCGGAGACAATTCCTTGCGGGTACGACGCTTGCTGGTGCTGCTGCTGCTGCATTTGGGCCTGCTGCAGTTGCTGCATCTGTGCCTGCTGATGAAGCTGAAATTGCTGGTGCTGTTGCTGTTGTTGCTGCTGATGCTGTTGCTGCTGGAGCTGTTGCATTTGCAGTTGCTGCATCTGCGCCTCATCCTTCAGCTGCTGCAGCTGCGTCGCCTGCGTTGTCGACTGCGACGCCGCCGCTTGCTGGCCACTCACGCCTACTGTACTTGCCTTCGCTGGCGGTCGCGGCATTGTGTAGATGGATAGAGAATCAGGAGGCTGCAACATGGCAACGGCAACGGCAATTTCGAGAGTTGGTTAGTGGTGCATGTTCCCGCCGGGCGCGAAAAAAACTTGCTGCGGAGTGTTTACCCGCCCGAGGGACTCACCTCAAGTCGCTTGTCACTCGTTGCCCCTTCCCGCGGCGGTTCTGTGTCTGCTCGGGTTGTGGGGTCTGCTCGAAGAATGGCCTCCTTCACCTATACGCTGCCCTACTCGTTGGTCACTGGCGGTGGTTGCTGGTGCAGCGTTGAGACACTGGGCTCTCTGCCGAGTCAGTCGCCGTTTCGCCCACACACGCGGTCAAGCCAGCCGCGACTAAATATACCGCGGCGAGTTGCCGTCCTCGACGCAGGAGGGAGTTCTGAGCCACAAACGCGGCAACAAGATGTTGCCTTTGGGCGCTGCTGTTGCCGCTGGGACGAGAGCGCCAAGCGGCAGGAAGGACAGCCAACCACGAAATGCGGCTCTACAGATGCACACAGTTGCGCCGTCAGTGGTGAGACACATTGCCTTTGGCAAGGTGTAAGAGCAACTTGCCGGTCGCCAGTGGCGAGTACCTTGGAGGTGCCTTGTCGCCCGCGCCGCAGGTTTTCAAACTGCGGGTTGGCGCGCAGCTTGAGGCTCCGCTGGTGTTGAGCTGCGAGGGGGGAGACGTGGCGGCAAGAGTGAATGTCAATTGGAGAACTCGCAGTGAAAAAAGCTCGCCGGAAAGCAGCTGGCCGGCGTGCAATCGCGGCGCGAGCGCGCGCTGGCCGCTCCGAGCAGAGCGCGGCGGCCGTACCGAGGAAGCTGTTGCCGCTCGGCGGTCGCTCGAGTTGCCGCTGCGTGGATGGGCTGCGTCTTCTGCTAGTTGCCGCTTGAGTTGAGTTGCCGCGCGCGCTTCGAGCTCCGGTCGGCCGGCTGCGTTTAAATTGTGTCCAGGGAGAAGCCCTTTTCCTCCGTGCGCGAATGATAGCGCCTTGCGCGGTAGTTCGCGGAAGTAGGCACGGTGCAGTCATTCCAGCACGGCCGGAGGGAATTGATTGGTGGAGAAAAGGTAGGGAAGGGTGAGGGCCAGGGGAACCACAGCCGCAAAACGCTCCCTGCGCAAACCGATCGCTGCTTTTGCGGGGAGCGACGTCGATTCAACTAGGAGCGCGAGCCAAGATGGGGTCGGCGACGCTGGCGTTCCTGCCGCTGGCGGCCGCGCAGCCGCTGGGCGAGTCAATGGACGCGCAAGTGACGTTCTCCGAGACGGTGGCGCACGTGGGCGGCGTCTGGGCGCTGGCGGGCGCCGTGCTGCTGCTGGCGCTGGCTTACGTCGCGCTGGTCGAGTGGCTGCTGCCGCGCGGCCGGCGGCTGCGCCAGCAGCGCCAGATGCGTTCAGCGCGCAAGCGCGAATGAAAGGACCGCGCGAGCGGCTCCACACGCGACCACGTGTCGAGCGCGCAGAGCCCGTCGCCGGTGCAGGTTGCCAGGAGAAATCAGATCGACTGGTGCTGCGTCGACGCCGTGATTTATAACGCGGCGATACCGAGAGCAAGTCAACGCAAGCCATACCAGATAACCACGTGTGGGAATGAAAGACGTGAAGTTCGTCAGCGGATGAGTGTAGTTTCCGTCGTGAGTACATCGGACACTGTCGCTCTGCTACGGATCGAGCTGCTGTAGGAAGGGCAGTGCGGCGTCGATGTTCATTTGCATTAAGCTGACAGGGTCATCGGCGCTCTCGACCTCGATCTGAGCACTGCCGAACCTGTCGCAGTGCAGACTGCAGTGCAGTCCCAGGTGGCGTCGTGATGACGCTGCAGTCGTCCCATCGCGTCCGCGTTCACACTCCAGATCTCGACCACGCTCTTCATCTCGTCATTCTCCTTCCGCGCGCTGCACCACGTCGCCGGATGCAATGCTCGCAGCTCGCGCAGCATGCCCATGAGGCCTCGTCGAAGCTGAAGCGGGCGCACCACCGCCTAAAGCAGAAAGGGCGCTGCGGTTGTGTGCATTCGTCTGCAGGTTTCCCTCTGCACTTTTCTGCCAATCCACGTCGCCGAATCGCATTATCACCCAATCGCCGTGCGTGCCCTTTCGGCAAAAAGGACGAGCGGGCATGTAGCCATCTTGCGCGCGGTACCTGCCCGGAGACTAGGGGACAGCTTCAACTCGGCCCATACAAAGCGCCAGTCGCGCGCCGGCCAAGATCGAGCCGTTTCGCGTTAAACGAGTGCGTCCACTTGACCGGCCACTTAACGTGAAGAAGTGTTTGCTGTATCCAAGGCATGGAGGCTCCGCTAATCGTTCGAGTGCGCGCAGCCGCAGTGCTTACCGGCTTAAAGGTTATGTATCTACGATTTTCCCCGTGCTTACGGGTGCTTTGTCACGCATAGGATGCTCGTATCTGCTCCACCGCAATGAAGGGCTCTATATCGACAGCCACCGGTGAAGTTATGTCGGCAATAAATCAGTGTAATGCATTTTACTACTACCTTCATCTCTGTCGCTTAATCAGTCTTCTCAAAGCGCCTGTCAGCAGCATTTCCACTTTTTTAACAAGATTGCTGATGAAAGAATAACTATGAATCCCCCCACCCTGACAAACGAAAATAAAATCCTCTGCTTGACAGAGAAATCTATTAGCAGTAAAACAACAAACAGAGTGTCAAGGGATCGTGTAAATACATTCGATCTCACTTTTCGATAATTACCCGTAGTTTTGGCAGATGCAACCCGAGTGAACGCGTGGCAATTGTAAATGTAAATGTCTTGTTGAGGGTCGAGGTACCATTCTCAAGCTCAGCTACTTTTTAAGTCTTGTTTCTTGACTGAAGGCTCTGCTTTGAGATAATACTGTCCGCTTATCAACATCCAGTTTCAGCCTACCACAAGAATAGCACAAAACTTAAAATCAAATAGCTGAACTCGACCAGAGTTGCTCTTTCTATGAGTGAGGAAATAGTCCGATAATTCCGTTGGGTCATGGGCCATACCATGACTCATAGCTAACTCTGGTGGGATATCATACTATCCGGATATAAGCTTGAGTAACAGCAAACTCTTGTTTTTCATGTGCATTATTGAACACATCAAGCAACTGCTTGTCGAGAACTACGCTATAATTCTTGTTCAATATATCCAAATCAGCCTTACATACTGAGGGTGTTTGCAGCCTGTTCATTATGCAAAATATCGATAGTTTTTTCTCGTTACATACAGTGTAAAATAAAATGAATCCAGTATTGCTCTGCTCCAGGTTCGAAGAGTATTCCAGAGTAAAACCGCAGCTCCTCTTAGCACCAACGCTATCGCCAATCGTTGCATTTAGCTTATTTATTAAATTAATTTCTCCATATTAACTCAGTTTCATCTTAAAGCCGCTACCAGCGACTTTCGATATTCTAAATCAGGCCCACATACAAAGCTTCAAGCCACATTTGTTCGAAAGTCGGCACTTCGCTACATAGCTTTGATGCTGAAATCCCCCCCTCCAAAAAACAAAATGAGAGAGAGAGGAAGTACGAATGGTGTCAGCATTATATAAGATATAAGGAGCGCAACTAAGGCATCGCTTCTAGAGAACCCGATTGAGACATTGGCGTACTGCGATCCAGCTCAATTGTTCCACCAACTGAACGCTGCTATTTTATTTTTTATACAGTGTCGTAGTGTTTAAGCACTATGAAGTGCATCTCAGTCCGAATTCAAAACACTTAAATATCTACTTTAATCAAGTACTTCTAGTAGTATACTTACATGTAGTTATTTAAGAGAAAGTCTGAAATCGTCTGGCTCAGAATCAACAGGGTGTATTTCTGCACTACTGGGTGTTTTGATGATCTTTCAGAGTCCTCTTTTATCTAGTCAGCTTTATTAGAGAGCTGCTTGAATGCCTTGTACTTCCACTTGCCATTTTCGTACACCTGTTTTCCGTCGAACTCTTTCCGCTGGGTAGAACGACCTTAAGAATCTTCTCGAGCGCTTTATCCCACTTGGAGGTTTTGACCTCCTTAAGAGTGGCCACCTCTGCAGCTTTTATAACGGATCACGAACATTGGCAAATCTCTCTTCCGAGTCGAGGTCATCATCTGCAACCTTGTTTGAGGTTCCGTGTCGGAGACTGCTTGCCTCGCTGGTTGCGAGAAGAAGGGCGGCTGTAATGCTAGCAGCACAATAGTGAAACGCATGGTCGAACTCGGCAGCCTTCACAGCCTGATCTTCTTGTTAATGCTATAGAGCGATTAATTTTGAGACGTCAGGAGAGGGCCCCGGCGAAATTATCCTGCACGAAAGCTGGATGGGACCTGATCGTTTGCGCGTACACCAACTGTTTGCATATCATCCATAGGTACAGTATCACACCAAAAGAGCGAGTTCGAGGAGCTGAAGTTGCATTTGTACACACGCTTTTCAAAAGTCCGTTTATGGTTTTCCTCGATATGGGACGAAGGGGTACTGTAATTTCTTCCGTATATATTGGCGTTCTGCTAACTTGCAGGAGCACGCACCCTTGCTAATAAATCGTAAAGCTCTGAAACCGACTATCTAGCCTCGAACAGGTTGGCATATGCGAGTTTAAAGCCGCTGCTGCAGTTTGTCATCGCGCTTAATGTTATCAAATGCCACACCCTGCAGCTCCAGTTGTCACTATGCGTGATCGGTTGACAAATCTCTTTTAGCTCCCGTACATTTTTTCGATTCATATGTCAGTCTCGAGATCGGGTTTCGATGCCGCTTGGCCTGTCAGCGTCACCACCGCTTAGAACCGAGGCTGCAGTTTGTCGTGTTACAAAATGTCATTCCCTGCAGCTTCAGTTGTCAACGCTGCGTGATCGGTCGACAAATTTCCTTACTTGAGAGCAACCACGACTGGAAGTGTTTTCTTAGGCTGGTGCATTTTTAACACAGAATTATTAAATGTTAATATAAATAAAAATAAAAAAGTATTTTAAATTTATATAATAAATAATTAAAATAAAAATAAAAGGTGTTTTACAAGGTTTTAAAATTAATTTATTATTAAAAGGTATAGGTTTTAAAGCTTTTGTTGAAAATTATGCAAATGTTTGTTGGTTGGGAAGGTGTTGGATTTTGTTCTTACTTATTAATTAAATTTTGGTGATCTAGATCTCTCACATGTTGTGAACCCGAGAATTTTACGGGAACCAACCTAACGTAGACTCTACACGCGATTTCACGCAGCTAGGGGTACTTCTTGTGAGTCTTCTCGTATAGCTTTTTGTACGTCTTTGAGGCCCCAAACAGGTTTTTTCGGACGATCGGGTACGATTCGGTAAGTTTCATTACTTGGTTCACCTCGTGAGGGGGCTTGTTCATAATCAACCACCCTGGTATCTTGGCGTGCGCAACTGCCTTCTCCACTGCATCTTTAAATTTTCCTCTCTCTTCATCATCAGTATAGTTGTCATCATCCACCGTCTTGTGAGACCTTAAAAACCTTCTCCCTTCGTCAGAGCTGGTCAGATCAGCAGGGGTCACCTTCGCTTCTGCGGCCGCAGACACAGCGTTGCAGCTCGCGAGGAGACCCGCGATAGCAACAAGTACGATAATATGGAGACGCATCATGAATATCATCTCTGGTTAGCGTCTTGAGTTCTGGAGCGCAAAACGTGAAATGACCTCTACACACATCAAACTTTGTGTCGTACATGCATACTACATTCATTGGAGATATTGCGGTAAAACCACGGCGGCGCACGCTCAAATGATTTGAGCTCCTGCACCTGGTTACACGCTAATGCACCTCCACCACACGTTGTTTTCTATAGAGGCGAGATGCGATCACATCATGTGATTCACTTTGGATGCGTAATTGGTATCGATAACGTTAAACACACGTTACCTACCTTCAGATTTCTGTACACAACACATCCCTTTTTCGTATCAATATGTTTCTTCGTGCGTACGTGTTGGGGTCTCAAGTAGGGAACATGTGGCTTTCCCTTTCCCTTCGGATAGGAAACAAGAAAATGGGACGAAATGACCTTGAAAATTTCGTTTATATCCAGGATACAGTCAGTCTTCTGGGTAAACTTTTGTGTTATTTAGTGCTGGAAGCAACGACTGGTTTAATCACGAATAGTACATGTATGTTGGATTCGAATAGTGTGTTGGATTTAGAGTTCCAGCAGCACTGAAAAGCACTACGAATTCGCGTGGCCAGCACCTTGAGCAAGATGCAAGCTCTCTCACCTTATTTGAAAAGCGTAGACCCAAGCGTTTCGCTGCTGACAATGATGCCTAGCACCTTCACCACAGTACCAATGGGTAAGCGCTCGTGCGGATCAAAGGCACACATATGCGTTACCAGCTTCCATTGTAATGGCTTGAATGCTTTTGGCATCTTTGGTAACTCACCCTTTCTGACTTTGTATGACACCACTGGGTCGAGATAACCTTTGCCCCATGGGAATTTGCCACTCACCGCTTGCACAATGCACATACCGAATGCAAAAATGTCTGCTTCAACTGACGGTGAAACGCTGTCGTGCTTAAATTTGGCTGCTTCCAGAAGTTCTGGGGCCTTCCAACGTACAGCTCCAATTGGTTTGCTGCTTTTATCGGTGGACTGCCGTGAATTGCGTCCAAGAACATTCGTGCTGAGACCAAAGTCAGTAAGTTTGGCGCGACCATCACTTCCCACAAGGATGTTATCGCATTTAAGGTCTTGGTGAACGATTCCGCGCTCGTGCAAGTACTGAAGTCCTAGTGCTGCCTCGTAAAGTTTGCTCCAAGCTTCAACTACATCGATTTTGTCGTTATCTTTGCCAGGCTTGCGGCGTCGAAGATAAGCATTGAGGTTGCCGAGGCCGGCATTCTCGCAGACAAAGAATGGTTTACCACCCAAGTGGCAAGCGCCATAGAGATTTACGATGTGAGGGTGATTGAGTGAGTACCAAATTGAAACTTCGCTGCGGAATGACTCAGTACTAGCATGATGCTCTGCTTTCACTCTTTTAACAACAACGTCTGAGTCAAGCCATTTGCCTTTGTGCACCGTACCAAAGGAGCCTCGACCAAAGGGCTGTTCTGGGTCAAAAAGGACTTCTTCAGGAGGAATGAACCACTCTGGTAACGGATCGCTAACTTCTGGCACTGGCCGTAAGTTCCACGCACTACCGTCTGCCGCTATAGCGATATTTGAAGGCACCTGCGTTGTTGTATAGCGTCTTCTCCGGCTGTTTCGGCTCACACGTACTGAGGTCAAAGCCAACTCAGGGTCAAGAGATGAGGAGCGATCGAAACTGCGGCTTTCAGAGTACTGGGGTTCAGCTTTAGATTCATCATCCTTTTTCGTATCCTTGTCATGCGCTGAGGTACTGTCACCATACTTCGTGGCAACGCACACCTGAAGCCGGCGTTGCTCATCCCATGAGTCTTGCCAATTATGTACCTCAGCAGTTTGAGAGGTATGCAGTGCTGGGCTTGCAGCCAGCAGCCGGTCTAGTTCTGTGTGGAATTCGTAAACCTCTTGCGCTACCCTTGTGCGGCTAGCACAAAGCATCTTTAGTGAATTTACAGGTTCTTGGGATGCCACCACAAGGCATTCGTGAAATTCCTTTAATACATGTGCAAGCACCTGCAGCGCTTGATGTCGCTCTTCGAATGATATACTTGTTGCTGGCGGCACTTGGGTAAGTGTTAGGGGAGTTTCTGCTGCGTGCAACTCGGACGGCATACATACCACCCACGAAACGAATTTCCCAAAGCGTGAACACCACGTTTCCTGGTGCGGCTTCTTACGTTTTTCCCTTTCTGTGTGTATGTGTTGCTGGGCAGCTCGGATCCACCATTGACGCGACTTGGCACTGTTATCTGTCAGAATGCCACTCCAAGGTGAAGCAGCAATACGTAGCTTACTGTAAATGTCAAGTATTCGAGCACACATTTGCTCATTCATAGTGTTGTACTCGCTGGTCGTGCCTAGCATTGACTGCACGGCTCCTAACATCTCTGGTATTGCATTTTCCTCGAATGTCGATTGTACAGAAAAAGCATCATGCTCTCCGGTTACGATGCGGCCACTATCTTTGTCTTCTTTAACAACATTGTCAGCAAGCACATGCTTCATTCGTTTTGTACTCTTGAAGATTGCAGCTTTTGTAACAATGCTTTCCAGAAGATGCACTACCGACGAAATGCTTGGTCTCCGCCGTGGGTCAAAGTGACACATTTGGGTCACTAAACTCCATTGTTCATCATTAAAAACTCCGTACGGCCGTGGGGGTAAAGATAAGCCTGTAGTCAATGCTGTGCGAACATCGCAATCTAGGAGAGGTTTCCATGGTGCCTGCATCGTAAGAGCCTCTAAAATGCACATACCCATTGCAAACACGTCTGATTCCATGGTCGGTACGGTAGTCGTCTTACATTCGCGCCCGATGTCAAGCCTTTCGGGTGCAGTCCAGCGAAGAAGCGGGTCAAACTTGTTCTTGGATTTGTTCGGATAGCTGGTGCTACCAAACACTGTCAGTTTTGCGCGGCCATCGTTTCCAATGAGAATTTCGCGGCAACGTAGTCTACCATGCACGATACCACGCTGGTGAAGATACTTGAGCCCCAGAGAGGCTTCGTATAGTTTTGTCCAAGCGACAAGCCGTTGGGAGTCTTTGGACATGCAACGCTGTCGATGCTGTAGAAGGAATTGACGCAGCGTTCCTTCTCGAGGATACTCACAAACGAAAAAATAAAGACCAGTGCTCCCCGTTCTCCTAGCGACAGGCGAGCGCGATAAATCAATCTCGCGTTGTGTGTCATTGCACCCGCCAAAGAGTTTAAGCACATTGGGGTGATCTAGCCGAAACCATAAGCACACTTGATGGTCAAAAACCTCCTCAGCTTCATCATCCCCGTAAATTTCAGAGCTATCAAAGTTCTCACTTGCCAGTTGAATCGCCACCGTAGTGTCAAGCCAGCTCCCCTTGAACAGCGAGCTCGATGACGAGTCGCTCATTTGTTCTTTTTCTTGATCTAGCAACCACGAGGTCTGAAAAGTTATCTCATGAGCGGGGATGTACTCTTTCTGCTTCTTTGATCGGAGTGCCCCAATTGTCGCTTGGTGCAGCTCGCGCGGCTGCCACTGCATTAGAGCAACCAAATCACTCTGCCAATAAGCAACAGCAACCTCTTCATCGCGCTTCCTTGCCTCGAGCTCGGATCGTGGGTGTTCTACCTCTGGATCGGGCTCTTCCTTGACGGGGTCTCGATTTTCGCCATGGGCTACAAGCTTTTCCAACACATTTCGAAGAAGACCGTGCTCCACCACACTTCCTCCAATTGAACCACTCATGCAAAGCTGTAGCTCACGCGTGAATCGACTCCTCTCTTCCAAGGGCATTCTTTGGATTTCGCGCAGCAGCAGTTCCGTACTCACTCGCCTCTCAAAGTCTTGGAATTGCTCTTCACAGTCAGCCTCCCACTGGTCTCTCCACTCAAGCTCCTTGCCATCTTCTCCATGAAGAAATAGTCGATTGAGATCATCAATGCGTTCATGAGCTACGAACACGAGCTGGGAGCGTGCTACAATCTCAATTAATGCCCGAATCGAGGAGACATCGTCCTGGTGCGTATGCATGTCATCTGATGAAGCTTCCAACCTAAGCAGTTGGGACCGATTCAGTTGGTACAGCAGACTTGAAATGGCTTCTTCACCTTCTACCAGTTTGTCGAGGTCGCAGTACTCCTGCAGCAACTTGCTCAACAAACGAAGTCTGTCCACGACTCCAGCAAAAGCTGCGAACGGTCCTTCGCAGCGACGACGCAACTTCTTGAGCAGTTCTTGGTTCAGCAGCTCCACAGTCTCCGCTAGCGACAGATCGTCTGTTGGGATCACCCCAGACGATGACGAAAGCTGCAGCTTCGGTCTGTTAGTTAATCTCATTGAAGCGGACCCTGTTGCGCGGAGAAAAGCAGAATGAGAGGTGGAGAGGCACAGAGACCAACGGGTTCAGAAATCAAGCGACGTGTCATTCGCAGCGCCTTAATCGAGCTTGAAGTCCAGAGTACCCACTGCTGCGGACGAATGACGGTCTCTACCTAGCTGCAACTAGCTATTGCCAGCTCACCATGGCGTGGTGTTGTCGACGATGGCTTCGTTTGTCGGGAGTCGAGCCTCGGACAGATATCCAGTCAACCAGGCATCGTTGTTCGCGTCTCTGCCTTTGACGACGGTCTTGCCGTAGAGATAATTATCGCAAGGGTAGCCACCGCCATTCTCCATAGTTACGTCATTGCCCCGATACCCTTGTGGGCCCCGATAACTTGCTGGGCAGTCCATGCAATCACTCATGGACTGCACGCCTTCAGTCATGGAATATTTGCCGTTCGGGCAGGGGCCGGAGCACTGGCTGGTCGTGAGACCTGTGGACGCCCCGTATACCCCAGCTGGACACGGCTTGCAGTCCAAAATGCTCTTGGCGCCCAGCTTGTCGTTGTAGGTTCCTTTGGGGCACATGGCCGTGCAAGCCTTCGTAACGAGCCCAGGACTATCCCCGTACACTCCTCGCGGACAGAACTCGCACTCGCCAAGTGCTGTCCCAGCTCCAGTGGGGCGATACATTCCCCTGGGGCAGTCCTCGGGACTCGGCTGCGTTCCTAGATACAGCCGCACTAAACTTGAAGCACGTGAGACCCAAACCACGTCCGACTTGAGCTGCTCATATTGAGTGAGCTTCTGCGGTGGACCGTTAACTCGTAGGTGTTGCGACTGCAGCAACCCGTCGCGCTGTTCTGAACCTGCTCACAAAGGAAAAAAATGCAGCAAACACCTCTGGATGAGTACGAAGTGCAGGAACGCAGACTGTACCTGCTCTGAAGCTCAGACCAATGAATAGCAATGCAGACAGGAAGGCAGCACACACGACTGACACCGCGCGAAGGCGAAGCTTCTCTCCGACAGTCTGCATCGCCAGGAATCGAGCCCGTTTGCTATGAGGGAGTAAGAGATCGTTGTTTGCAGAAACGAACGCCCCGTCAAGGCTGTATCGACCGTTGCAGCCGTGCAACTTACGAACAACCGCCAGCAGATGACCATCCAGTCACCAAGACGCTCAAAGACCAAGCGGCGTTCACAGAAACCCCAAAGCTCCGCTATCATCTTCCTACCATGCAACCAGAACAATGGTCGTAGCACACCAGCCCAAGTCCCTCACTTCAACTTGTCAATTCAAATTGAAGAGCAATTCACCGCTGACTTGGACGTCTGAATCGAACGCTTGTATGTGGGCCACCTCAACCTAACTCAAACTGGTGTAGCTCACCTCAATCTTGTGTGCGCGTGGTGTGGAGCTGCGACAACGTGAAGCGAGGGAGCGCAGCTCCATAATCAGCCAAGCGAGAAGCTCCGCAATCCTCCGCGCCGCGCTCCTCCCTCCTCCCGGCAGCGATGGCGTCGTACAAGCCGACGGTGGTGATCGACAATGGCACGGGGTGCGTGTTGTTCTTCCCCCCTCATTTTTCCCCCTCTCCCCCCTCTGGCCGCGGCGCAATCGCCGCATTCGTCGCGTGTCAACAGCTCGCTTTTCCGTTTTCGACAGCCTCGCTGACTCTGTCCCCATTGATGCCTTGTCGACAGCTACACCAAGATGGGCTACGCCGGCAACGCCGAGCCCAGCTACATCATCCCGTCCACCATCGCCGTGAGCGGCGCCGACTCCAGCACCGTGCGCAGCCGCCAGGGCATCGACGACCTGGACTTCTACATCGGCAACGAGGCGCTGGACCACGCGTCCACGCACCAGGTCAACTACCCCATCGCGCAGGGCATCGTGCAGAACTGGGACAACATGGAGAAGCTCTGGCAGCGCTGCCTCTTCCAGCACATGCGCTGCGAGCCCGAGGAGCACTACATGCTGCTCACGGAGCCGCCGCTCAACCCGCCCGAGAACCGCGAGGCCACGGCCGAGATCATGTTCGAGACCTTCAACGTGCCCGGACTCTACATCGCCGTGCAGGCCGTGCTGGCGTTGTACGCGTCCTGGCCCAAGATCAAGGACCCGACGCAGCGCTCGCTCACCGGCACGGTCATCGACTCCGGCGACGGTGTGACCCACGTCATCCCTGTTGCCGACGGATATGTCATCGGCAGCTGCATCCGCCACATCCCGCTGGCTGGACGCGACGTCACCCACTTTATTCAGAAGATGCTGCGTGATCGCGGAGAGGCTGTGCCACCCGAGGAATCGCTCGAGGTCGCCAAACGCGTGAAGGAGATGCACAGCTACGTGTGCTCGGATCTCGTCAAGGAGTTCAAGAAGTACGACACCAAGCCCGAGAAGTACTTCTTGAAGTACTCGGATCTGCACCCGCGAACCAAGCAGCCGTGGGAGATCGACGTCGGATACGAACGCTTCTTGGCGCCCGAGATTTTCTTCAACCCGGAGATCTTCTCGACAGACTTCACGACGCCGCTGCCGAATGTGGTCGATGAAGCTATTCTCAAGTGTCCAATTGATACGCGACGTGGATTGTACAAAAACATCGTGCTGTCCGGAGGTAGCACCATGTTCAAGGACTTTGGCCGCCGACTTCAGCGTGACATCAAGCGTCTCGCGGATGAACGGCAGGCGGCTAACTTGGCCATGCACTCCAAGTACCAAAAGGTTCACGCCGAGGCGCTGGAGGTGAACGTGCTGTCGCACCGCATGCAGCGTTTTGCAGTCTGGTTTGGTGGTAGTATGGTTGCGTCCACGCCAGACTTTTACCGCGTTTGCCACACGAAGGCTCAGTACGACGAGGAAGGACCGCGCATTGCGCGCCACAACCCGGTTTTCAACGCTACCATGTAAGGCAGTAGCTCCGAGGCCCGTGCTTAGCAGAAGTAGCGCGCAAGGATGAGGTTGATCAACAGGCGCGCTCATCGTCCAGTGCGAGTGAGTACACGGAGGGCGTAGACGAGTGACGTGAGAACCCCAGCAATTGAGAAAATACAAGCACTCTACAGGTCGTGGTAAGTCTGGTGTTGTTGATGTATTTCACGCACTCTGCTTTCGACACGCCAGTGCCGTTTATGTATTTCTATGCATGGTGTCTAGCTCTCGCTTGTCGCCATCACTTCAACCAGTATTGCCGTCTTGTGTTCGCTTGCTGGCGTGCTGGGAGCAGTAGTTGTTGTTGCGCTCGTACGCAGCCTTCTTGCAGCCTTCGAACAAGCAGCGTTTCCCGCCTCCGTGTGCCCAGCACAAGCTGTTTGACACTGCAACTTTGGAGCAGTCGTTGTGCGAGCACTTGGTGCCTCCTCCATGGGACCAGCAGAGGCCTCTCGACTTGCCTCGCCGCTTGCAACCCTCCATTTGACACTTAACCCAGCCACCTTGACCATGAGGCGAACATGAGCCTTCCACTTCAAAGCAGTCAAACAGACAAGTAAGACCATCATACCGTGGCGCCAACACAAGCCTGCGTTCTTGGCGCTTGATCGACAGCCCCCCGCAGAGCACTTCTTGCCACCCTGCACACAAGTCGCAGATTGAGAACATTAGCACCGCGGCCGATCGATTGTTAAGACGAGCACGCTTACCCCGTGTCGAAAGCAGAGGCCCTTGTTAATGATGTAGTTCTCGCAGCCCTTGGCCTTGCACTCGCGGGTTTTGCGCTTCTCGTCGTTTGCAGGCGATCGGGTGCGTCTTAATCTACTTGATGCGGGGACTGGCATTTCTTTAGTAGTCGCCTCCTGGTCGTTGACATGGACATTCTCGGAGCTGCTGTTCATGATAAACGCCACGGATGACTTGCTGGTGGTCTCCATTTTACGTCCACCAGGCGTCTGTTAGTTCGAGGAATGGACTCCAGCCCGCGTGGTGCGAGTGAGATCTCGTTCCCGCGGCGATGGAGACCGCCGGGAAGCGTCACCTAGGTAGCTTGCATGCAACTCCTTCCCGTGACATGGCGAGCGTCGTCGTTCAGTGTCATATATTCTCGATGCGTTTTATCTAATTCTTGCGGCGCTTGCGCTGCCTTCCTATCATGAGTTAGGCCGTCTCCTCCACGACGGCGTCGGGCTTCGTGAGCTTGGCGTCCAGCTTCACGAGCATGTCCTCGACCATGCTGTCCAGGTCGAAGTCGTGCTGCCAGTTCCAGTCCCTCCGGGCGATGCTGTCGTCCAGCGAGCGCGGCCATGTCTCGGCGATCTGCTGGCGGAAGTCGGGCTTGTAGTCGCACTCGAAGCTGGGCATGACCTTCTTGATGGACGCGACGATCGCCTCGGGCGTGAAAGACACGGCCGTGATGTTGTAGGTGCGCTGCGTGAGGCAGTCGTTGGGCGCGTTGATCAGGCCCATCGTGGCCTTAAGGCAGTCGGGCATGTACATCATGGGCAGCTTGGCGTCCGGCTTGAGGAAGCACGTGTACTTGCCGTGCTTGAGCGCCTCGTAGAAGATCTCGACGGCGTAGTCGGTGGTGCCGCCGCCGGGCAGCGCCTCGGACGAGATCACGCCCGGGTACCGCACGGAGCGGAAGTCCACGCCGAACTTGTTGTAGTAGTACTCGCCCAGCAGCTCCACGTGCACCTTGGTGAGTCCGTACATGGTGGTGGGGCGCATGATGGTGGTGTCGGGCGTGTCGTCCTGCGGCGTGGACGGCCCGAAGACGGCGATGGTGGAGGGGGCGAAGACCCGCAGCTGGTACTGCTTGGCGAGCTCCAGCACGTTCTGGATGCCGCGCGTGTTGACCGCGAGCGCCAGCGACGGGTTGGCCTCGCCCACGGCCGACAGCAGCGACGCCATGTGCACGACGGTGTCCACGCCGTGCTCGGTCACGATGCGCGCCATGGCGTCGCGGTCCTGCACGTCGCAGTAGACGAAGTGGCCGTCGCGCGCGCCCGCGGGCGCCTTGATGTCCGAGTTGACCACGGCGTCGGCGCCGAAGAGCTGGCGCATGTAGGGCACGAGCTCCATGCCGATCTGGCCGGTGCCGCCCGTGACCAGCACACGGCGCGGGCCGGCGGAGAGCGAGAAGGCGCGTTGCAGGCGGGCGGGGAGCATCGGCGGGGACTGCGGCGGAGCTGGCAGAAACTCGAGTGGCCCATGTCGACGCCGCGGCGCTCTCGTCTCCAGTAGTCAGACGTCATTCGCGTCCGTTGAAGCGGGTAGGGAGGATGCGTCGCCTATCGCCGTAGACGGGGCGGGCGCCTGTTTCCGTGTCGGGTTCGTGTGGTTGGCAGGAAGTCCAAGCAGCCCGCCGAACTGCAACCGGTTGCCCCGCCCAATCCGGTGCGCCCGGCTTTCCCGGGGCACTATTTTACACAAGTCAGAGGCAATACTGCGACGCAGCTCTGCGCCAGCCGATTTGCCGAGGCATGCAGTGTCGGAGGCCTGTGCATGCCTGCGCAGCGGCTTGCAAGCGCGATCGGCAGCTAACGCGTGGCGCGTCACGCACGCAGCAACCGGAGATTCACGCTTTGCGGCCAACGCACCGGCACGGCGACACGTGGCCGCCTCGGCAAAGACCAGCAGCAATGGCGGTGCTGCAAGACCGCCGGAGTCTGTTGGCACCGAGCTCTCCTCTGCCTACCCCAGTCCGATGGGAAGCAAGTTGCCTTTCGCGTCTCCTCACGCGCGGGGCATCCAATCAGCCCCCGTCGATGCATGATTACCGGCCATCGTGCTGGCAATGATAGGACGCCACCACGCAGAGCCGATGGGCAGTCGTCGACATGACCTATCCGCCGTGACGTTGCAGTGCTCACTGCAAGTTGGTTGGCGAGAGGCTGAGAGGCAGACGGAGCCATCCATCGTCTTCATCTCCATCAAATGGCGCCAGCCTCCAGGTCAGAATGCACGCATCGCCTCTCTTCTCGCTGGCAATTGCCTCGCTCTCTGGCTAGTCGCTGGTCATCCGTCCGCCAGCCGGCGCCAAACTTGACCCCGTTGAAGTTGCTGCATGTAGCCATGTCAAAGTTTCGAGGTGGGACTCGGCGCAATACCCGCAAAGTCTCCGCACGGACCAGATTCGGCCTCCCCCATCGGCGATGGCGACGCGGCAGCTTCTCGAGCGCTTCCAGTGCATCTGCAGGCCCGACGGAGCTTTCTGTCTCTATGCAGGACTGGTGGATCGACTGGTGAAAGTGAGCCGAGTGCTTACGGATCGCACGGTCTCCGATGAGTCGGAATCGTCGGCTTTGACGCTTCTGGACCTCGAGTTGGCAATTGTCGACGTTCTCCGCCTGTTGCAGTCGACGAGAAGACACCCCAGTGATGACCGACCCGAGGACGGTCAATTTGAGACTATCGGGGCTCTCAGGGAGTTCGTGGAAGTGCCACAACGGGCCAAATTCGTGTTGGGACTGCACGATCGAGTGGACGCTTTAGTCTTGAGTTGTGGCGAAGCTTTTGGGCGTTTTGAGGGGTTGGAGAACGTCAAGAAGGGATTCGAGCTGTGGTCATGGGACTGCGACCAGCAGCTGAAGTTTTTTACGGATGCAGTTGCCATCGACAGCGGTGATTTCGCTCGAGAAGTGCTAGAAGCGGCAGCTGAGGGCCTGACGCCGCAGCTGCAGGAACTCTGGCAGCTCGTGTCCTTCTGGATGAAGCAACCGGCCCGGCTTACAGCTGGAGAGCAGGAAGTGCTGGCAAACGCCGCTCAGGTGATGACAAAGACGGCATTGTTTGAGGATTACGAGGGTGTCGATACACTTCCAGCTGGACTGGTGCGGCAGGAATTTCTGGTGCTGGTCAAGAAATCGTCTTTATCGGACTGGCGCCGCTCACATCCCATACACAAAAAGTCTGCGCTGTATTATGACAAGCAGCGCGAAGGGAGGGGGGCCCTGAGCTGGCGAATCCCGGCAAATGAAGTGCAAGTAGACCATTTGCACCCGTCAACCCAGCAATCGCGGCGTTTGGTCAAGTTCGGGACGTGGCTCGACACACCTGTGGTGCTGCAGCAGGTCAACCAATCCCTACAACACCAAGAAGAGGAAGGCTCGGATATTGCGTTCGAAGACCAAGTGAACCGATGGATCTCATTAAACCACCCGAACTTGATCAAACTCTACGGGGTCAGTAATTCTGATGGCGATAGCAAGCGCTACTTTGTGTGCGAATTTGCAATACATGGCCAACTGAGAGATTACGTCAATCGTCATGGAGGTGGTTTGGCGGAAAACCATTCGCGTCGTGTTTGGCAAAAGCTTCTGGAAGCTGCCCAAGGAGTGCAGTATCTTCACGAGCGTGGCTTCGCGCATGGAAATCTAACGACTAAGAACTTTTTGGTTGGCAGTGATGGTATCGTGAAATTGGCTGGCTTGGGTCAGCTGCAAGAAAGCAGTGATGAAAGGATTGCTTCTGATATTTTCTCTTTGGGTATGTGCATACTAGAACTAGTAGACGGCCAAAAAGTTCAGTGGGGACAAATTCTACCGCAAAGGCCCCAGAGCATTACCAGTGATCAGTGGCGTTTGGTACGACACATGTGCGATTCCGACCCCAAAAAGCGATTAACAATCGCCGCTGTTGTCTACGATATTCAGCGGCTTGTAGCCGAGCTCTTGGTCGGCCCAACTCCCCTGGCCCCGGATTCGGATCCATCGATGTTGCTTGAAAGTCATGTCGCTGGTGTTCGGAAGTTACTGGAAGAAAAAGAGAACACAGCTCATGATGGTGGAAAACAGTTCGAGTACGAAATTAGTATGCTAGAGCAGATGTTGTCACGGCTGAGTGACATTTCCAGACAACTCGTACTAGAGGCGCCCACATGCCTTGAGGGGTCTGGACGCAGTCGACGGTGCGCTTATGCCATAAAAAGTTGCATCAGCATCGCATCACGCCTGCAACTTGTTATCAATGAAGTCATTGGGCCTGTCACAAGGAATGGCGGCGTTCGCCTAGCTACAGGTCGCAAAAATGCACAGAATATATACGACTTGCATCGCGAACTGGACCAGCTTGTGTCAACAGCGCGGCTTCCTAAACTCTTAGATGCCTGCAAAAACAAAGAACTTCACATTAACTGGGAATCCCAGTGGGAAAATAAGCAAAGACGCCAAGCTTTAAAGTTATGTGGTTCAGTGGCAAATACGGCAACTGTGTTGAAGGAGCTGGAAGTAGATGCGAGCGATAAGTCGGACACGGATAGTTGGTTGAGGCAAGTGCAAGGGTTATGGGCTGCTCTCCAGTTTGAACGTCGGCGCTACTCAAACAAGTATACAGCCGAAGAGCTCGAAATAATCGAAAATGCGGTCTCCGCTGTTGCTGATGTAATTTCAAGTGCTACAAGTGCACCACTGGAATTGCCCGAGTGGTTCCTACCTCCGTATGAAGTTAATCTACAAGAAGACAAAGGAGCGCTTGGTCGTGGGGCCTTCGGATCTGTTTATCGAGGAACATGGCTAGATGCCCCAGTTGTGGTTAAGCAGGTGCTCAAACCTGGTTTAAGCCGGGATGCCCACAGTTCTCCAAGCGATGGAGAAGCAATATTTTGCCATGAAGCAGATATCTGGTTTCACTTGAACCACCCTCATGTGATTTCTCTCTTTGGAGCATGTCACGTTGGGCAGCCATTTTTCGTTTGCGAGTATGCAACTAAGGGTACTCTTACTAATTTCTTGAAGTCGTCTGAGTCATCGAGGCACAGTTTAGCGTGGACAAAGCTGTATGAAGCAGCTCTTGGTCTTGAATTTCTTCACGAGCGTGGCATTGTGCATGCCGATCTCAAAGGCGACAATATTTTAATCGGAGAAGACGGTCGTGCGAAGCTTACAGATTTTGGTTTAAGCACTGTAGTGGCTAACACTGGACCATCTTCTGGAAGCCCTATTGGAGCGCTGCGCTGGAAGGCACCTGAGTGCATGGGGCCAAATGGACAACCCGCAGCATTCGCTTCCGACATTTTTTCACTTGGAATGTGCATAATTGAAGCTCTGACCGGTTCATTTCCGTGGGGTCGCGAATTACCTGACGCTGCTGTGAGTTTTCATGCGAGGCGCGGTCGACTGCCTCCTTCTTCTCGTGCTTTCTCACCCAGCCAGTGGGCTCTAGTACAACACATGTGTCAACTGCAGCCTGAAAATCGACCGAGTATTCGATATGTTGTTCGCGCCCTTCGCATGGCTTCGGAGCATCACGCGTTACACGATTTCGTTTGTAGACGGGAGGTAAAAGCCGGAGGCTGCGTAGAACACGATGACCAACATATGACAGCAAAGAACGCGTGATATTAAAATGCTAGCAAGTACCAATTAATAAGGTGGAGGTCTTTCATTTTGTGCGGCACTACTACTACTGTAGTACTAAGGATGAAGTAGGGTAACTTCCAAGGAGTCAGCGCTCAAAAGCAGCAGCACCATTTCGGCAATCCTATTGCTGCGATTTGTGTATCTTTCTGTAGGCCTTGCCGTAACTCTTGATGACCTTCCAGTTCTTGTCATTTACCAGCGGATATATCATCTTCAAAAAGTCCGCCACTTCACCTGGTGTCTTACCCTTGGCCAGCCATACCGGAAAATAAACTTTCAGAGCAGTCTTTCTAGCAGTTTCCAGGGCATCCTTGGATCCTCTCGCCTCGTCGATATTGTCACCGTCGTCGTCGTACCCCCTTAAAAGCCGCTTTCCGCTCCCGTTTTCAGTCACCATACTGAGCGTGTTACTTGTGGCAAGAGTCGCATCGGCGATGGCCGTATCTTTTGCAGCTATCGAAGTGCTTCCAGCGATACCGAGGATAATCGCAAACAGGACAAAACGAAGATGCATAGGAGTTCTTGGAAATTTAATGTGCTTGGGTCTTGGTGTGCGAATTGCAGAATGATGCTTGCGAACAGCAAACTCACTCTGCACTAACAGCATGAGCTGTTGGAATACAATCGGTGGCTCATGATGAAATTTGTACAGTTTTTTTTAAATGTCAGTAAGCCTTTGAAGTCAAAGGGATAAGAGTTCCGGGCTTTGAAGTAAAGCCGAGTCGTTGATCTTGAAAACACAGAAAGCGTTATACTGCAAATCTAGTTTTTATTCATGACGTCTGAATGTAAAGGGGAACGGATATTTTACACACACACACCGTTGAAATATTTAGGAAGCAAAGATAACATGTTCGTCATGTGTAGTTCTGTAGACGTATGCACACTATTTACTTAAAGGTTAGTTTAGAATCCGAGGTTAACCAGGTAAATTCATCAAATCATGTACTACTATTTACCTAAGAACCTTTACCAGTAGCAGATATCGCATATCGATGCCTGAGATGTTTGAAGCAACTAAATAACTCCTACTGAGATGCTCTACGTTTCTTAAAGCGTAGATCAAATATAGGTCAACGATAACGCGTCATGCGCTTCCGCATTTCCAGACTGGATTTGCACCATAATGCTTCTTGCGACAAGTCCTATACCTTAAAAACACTGGAAGCGTTATGGCTCCATGGAACATAGCCCCCCTCTTATGGAATATATCGAGCTAGAAGCCAAAAAATATGAAGATTGAAATGGAGGATTGTACACTTCCAGGAGAAGTTTCCCTCTTTGCTCTTGAACAGAGGCTTAAAAACGTAGCGTTTGCCAAGCTCGTCAAAGTGGTATTGTGTCTAACAGTTGTCACCTTGTTTCGCTGCCTTTAGGTAACAAAAACTTTGCTTTCCAGAGATGCTGCTACAATAGGTTGGGTAGCCGCGCACTTGCCTATTGCTTTCAGTAGGAATCGACGCTGCGACGTCCCATCCCGATCAATGGAGTAATAGTCCTAACGACGTGGCAGCAGTAAAGACATGCTACACAAATGGAGTTTTGATGGAGGGCCTTCGTAGCGTGTGATGCATAGGCAAGCGTATTCAAAGAAAAATAGATTGCAAAATAAAACTCATGAACAGTTTTGGTGCCGACCACAAAAGTGCTTTGATCATTGTGCTTACTAGTTGCTGTAAGCCGAAAGGATAAATCCCAAGACCAGCACTCGAAAAAAACGAAGCGCAAAACCAACACTCTACTGTTGTGGGTTGTGGAGGTTTTGTAGGCCTTGATGTAAGTCTTGATGACCTTCCAGTTTCTTGTCGTTTCTTTAGCGGAGTACTCATCTTCAAAATGCTTGCCACTTCACCTGGTGTCTTACCCTTAGCCAACCAAAAGGGGAACTTAGCTTTCTGGGTAGCAGTTTCGACGGCACTCTTGATTTCTCTCGCCTCCTCGTAATCATCACCATCAGCTTGATAGCCCCTCAAGAACCGCTTTCCGCTCTCGTTTTCGGTCACTATACCAAGCGTATAACTTGTGGTAAAAGACGCATCGGCGATGGCCGAATCTTCCGCAGCTACCGACGTGCTTCCAGTAACAGCGAGGATAATCGCGAACAGAGCAAGATGGAGGCGCATGGGAGTTTTTTGAAGTTGGATGGGCTTGTGTGTTAATGTGCAAATTGCAGAATGAAGCTTGCGAACAGCAAACTTACACTGACACCGAGCAAGGTTGAGCTGTTGGGATACAATGGAGCAGCCTTAAATGAAACTTATACAGTTCGTTGAGAGTATCAGTATGTGAGCTTTTGAAGTGGCGATCGATGTAAGGCTAGAGTAACTCCCAGTCTCCGATCTTGAAAACACCCCCTGATAAAATATCTCGGACGAAAAGATAACGCAAAGACGAATTGTCAATGTATACTTTTGTTGACGTTTGCTCAATATTTTTACTTAGGACCCTTCACCAGCAGCAAATGCCGACGACAGTGCTGCCTGCAAATCGATGCAAGTGTGAGGCTAGTCAACTAAGTGTTGCGTAGCTCTGAAAGGTAAAGTTGTTGTCGGCTTGACATGTCTTAGCTTCCGTAAGGCAGCGAAACAAGGTATCAAAGGTTAGCCAACATGACAGCTATTATAAGCTTGGCAAACGCTACGCTTTTAAGCCATACGGGATTTTCTTCTCAAATGCGGAAAGCAAAAACCATCATGTAATTGTTTAAAGGCACTTCAATCTTTAGCTGTTTTGGCCTCCAAAAATTTCAATGGAGGCTGATTCTCGATGTGCTGACATAACGTTCCCAGTGCTTTCAAAGGTAGAACGCTTGGCTTAGCCCATGAACCGTTATGGTGCAAATCTAGTCTGGAAATGCGGAAGCCGTCAGCGTTGACCTATTAACATAGAGCAATTGAAAAAATATGCATGTAGTTGTTGTTAACATAACAGGCCTGTTGCTTTCAGTTCCATTCCGATCAATGCAGTGCACAGTCCTAACGAGTTTAAGAAATGCTGCTGGCAGGGGATGCAATCAAAACAATTGATGCAGTCAAGTCCAAATTAGTTTGGAATGGCGGTTATGGGAAAAATAGTAAATCGGTCGCCTTTCACTTCAGTCAGGCCATCTTCCAACTACTCACAGACATTCAAAGCATGAACATTGAAGTTCGAAAGTTCCTTCAGCGGATAGGAGTAGCGGCTTGCATTGCTTTCGTGACTAGCGCTGTCTTTATAAGTACTCCAGACCTGGTACATGTTTAATGAATCAAACTCACGGTCTTGTTTCAACTTTGTGGTCCAACTATAGTCTACGAAGAGCACGGCCAACTTCAGCAGGTGCAGTACTTACGACCTAATGCACCACATCAGTTGATTCAAAGTACGTAAAGCGCACCCTTAAACCATAAAAAGCAAGCTGTAGCTAACCCACTGATAGTGCGTCTCTATCTAGGTGTGCAGCCTAGCCCAGTCAACTGCCCTCGAGGAATGTACCGCCCGAGTGGAGCAGGAATCACTGTTGGTGAATGCGAGTTTTGCCCTAGAGGTGTATACGGGGACAGTCCCGGCTTAGAGTCCAAGGATTGCACAGCCAAGTGTCCAAAGGGAACGTACAACGACAAACTAGGCGCGAAAAGTATCCTGGATTGCAAGCCGTGCCCAGCAGGTGTGTACGGATCGACGACAGGGCTAATAACGAGTCAGTGCTCTGGGCCCTGCCCCAATGGCAAGTACTCAATGACGGAAGGTCTCCAGCAAATTAGTGATTGCATGGATTGCCCCGCAAGCTACCGTGGTCCGCAAGGCTACCGAGGCAACGACATCACGATGGACAACGGTGGAGGCTACCCGTGCGACCGGTATCAGTATGGCAAAACTATACTCAACGGACGAGATGCAAACAATGACGCTTGGTTGTCCGGATATCTATCCGAAGCTCGCCGTCCGACAAACGAAGCAGTTGTTGACAACACCACGCCATGGTAAGCTGCACTTCGGGCTGGAATGCTATCAAGAGCTGCATGGCCAGTTAGCTTATGGCTGTGGCCACCTTTACAAGAACGGAGCTCCATTTAGCTCTCAATTTGGCATGATTCTTAACATTCGTTCAAGATGATAGCTAGGAAACCTATGCTAGTTCTAGTCTGACCTATTTGCATTTGCAGAATTTGCTTTGTTGGTTTGGCCTGCAATCAACATCTCGAGTTGATCGCAGGTCGAGCCAACAACAAACTCGTTGTCTAGATTAGATAACGGGCCATCCGATTGAGTTAACTTCATATATCACGGGAGGGCAAGATGTAGACAGCTAGAGCTATCTCATAGTTTGCTGTGCAAACCGTACGAAGCCGCTGAAGCGCGCAGAGTTCTTTCACTGAGTACACACACTAAACAGCAACTCAGTTTTGTTGTCTCTGTGAACCCGCTGACACCCTCAGGTGGTTCCCACCACCAGAAACCCAAACCGCACTTTATTCGGCTATTTGAGCCCGTGCAATCACAACTCAAAAGGACCCCAGTAACTAGGCTAAAATCAAAAGTGAGGCTTTCATCGGCCCTCGGGATCATTCCCACGGACAACCTGTCATTTGAAGCGACAATCGAGTATCCCACACAGGAATAGCTCAAAACCCTCCGTCGACATTGTCGGGGGTAGTATGCTGTGTTTGCAACAGTAATTGATCGACATCGAGTGCTGAGCACTTTGATAATGGATGGAGGAAATCCTCAAGCTGCTGTGGAGGGGGAAGAAGCGATCGTGTCGCTACTCCACGAGCTGAATCGGTGTTACTCCGGAACGATGACAAACAAAAACTAACGAGGAAATGCTCTGTTATGTTGCTACATAAAGAAATAACACGCTTAGAGCTCGCATTTTCTTTCACGTACACGAACGCGTCGACGATGTGACTCGAGCTTTTCTGCCAGGAGAGGATACTAAAGGCCGTGATTGGGTGCTTCAATGGGAGAAGGATTGCAGTGAGTTGTGCAAACGCTTCGTGATGAAATTAAAAACGGGGGAATTTGGCCATCCTTGGACTAAATACCTATTGCTCAATGTCATGTACTTGCTGTACGGGAAGTGCAGCAAAAATCTGAATCATTTTTAACATATTAGTCAGGAAACTGCAAGCGGCTTCGGACAGTTTGCAATAGCAACCTGCGATAGGGGAAGTGTTAATGAAACCTTGCTCATAGAGAGCGAGAGGGGCCGTGATGGCGATCTAGGCATCGGAGCGGTGCCAGAATTTAAAAGCTGAAACACCTCAAAATGAAAGATGTCACCAATTTCACAAAAAGCTCATACGCTGCAACTCCCTGGTATTATGAATTACAATTGGAATGTACATGCATCGCCGTCAGCAGACGCATGCGACGGATTTTTGAATATCAAAAACCGCCTCACGAACGGATGGCAGCAATTGCTTGGTGTAAAACTTTTCCAACCACGCTCTCCATCTGGAAATGCACAAAAAGCTTTCAACCATCAGACTTGAGGTAGCTAACAAGCTAGATATCCAGAACCACACGTAGTTTATCTAGGCGTGTTCGCGCATATTGTCATTATGGCAAAATAGTGATTTTCCGTGGCGGCCAGAATTTACTTCCAATTATGGCTGTCGTCAAAATATCATTTTTGCATGAATCGTGTTTGCGCGCGGAAAAACACTATTTTGCGATCATTTCAAAACTTTGAGGCAGCTGACCATAGCTGGATGAGTTCCTTTCTTTTGCCAGGCATACTGTTAAGACGTACCGCGCGGTGCGTATCACCAGATACCCAGGTCGTAGGCGTCTTTGTTTGTAGGTAGCCGACCAAACGGTAACAAATTCAAATTCAAAAAACATGCTGTTGATTCTACTGCTGATTGCTGTGATTTGGTTAGGCATCAAAGGACGGAAAACGCAAGCAAGAACATGCCACAGCTGTACGCCTATTGGCGGTACAGTAGAAGTTCTTTCGTTATCATTTTTCGGATGGATGTTGGATAAGTTCTACGACATGTTCGAGCAACATATTCGCAGCATACCTCAACGTCAATGATAACGACACTAGATTGGATCGGAATAGCGGCGAAGAAGAGGACAATAGGACGATTAACTTCACACGTATGGCCTCACTACCTGTTCATACAGTATACTTCCTAGTACCGACAGCGTAGGCTCCGGAACACCTACAGAATTTGCGAAAGTAGCCCAGCTAAACGAAGCAGTGCCAACTACTGCAAAATATCGCTTCTTGTCATTGTTTCCCTTGTCACCGGGAAGTTCTTTATCGCAGGTATCACTAGCGGGATCACCTGCAAACAAGAAAACATGTTAACATTGGTTTGGCTGGTTATCTTCTGCCATGATCTTCGTGCTTCTATAGTTGGAGTAGTGACTCCATTAGTGTAGCTGCATTGCTTTCAGTTTTAATTGTCTGCATGCTATGAGTACAAATACAAGTCGTAGTCATACAGTAGTCGTACAAACCTGAGCTTGATCTGACGACGCACAAGCACGTCGGGTTTAGTGCCGTTGCGAGTACAGTAAAAGCTTCGGTTTTGATGCCCGTATCTGTTTCCAGCTCGCGCTCGTTTAGAGTAGCCTCAGAACTTGAGCAAGTAAAACCCTTGGATTTTGGTTCTCGTCGCACGCTGTTCTTTTCTGCAGTCCTTTTGGTAGTAATGCATGAAGATTAAGAACATCCTCTGGTTCTTTGGCGTAGCTTTCGCGTGAAGCCACCCAGTTGGCTCCAAATCTGGCCCGGTGTTTTTCCTTGCTTGACCAATTCCTTCATCTCGACTTCCCACCGTTTGATATCTGCCACAGTAATGGTCCTCTCTTCTTCAGAGTGGTCGTCGCTCTCGTCTTCCTCGTGATATGATCGCAATAGTCTCTAGTTGCCGGTTTCAATATCACGGACCGGAACTGCAGCATCCGTCGAAGTCATCATCGACAGCTTAGCCTGGCCATCACTTGAGATAGCCGCAACAACATTGCAGCTAGCGAGAAGGGTGGTTGTAGCGACGATCAGAAGTGCGAACGCGCATGGTTCGTGTTGGTCGATTGCTTGGATGGTGGCGACTTGCGTGGTGCGATGCGAAGTTCAAAGTGAGTTGGAAGACAGGTATCTGTCTTGCCTTGTGGTAGGATGCGAACTTGGAATGAAAATCTCAAAGCGTAAGATGAAGATGATCCGAAAGCTGGGTAGGAGGTACCACATATAATATACGATGCTACCGTATGGCGCGGCATTAGGAGAAAGCAGCCGACATCCTATTGATTTCAATTTCAATTTCTTGAATTTGCTGATGGACGTTGTTTACATCCGCGCATGTCATCATAAATGTTCATTTCGAAGATAAAATTATGTAAATGTTCGTCAGCAGACACATGTCGGATGACTAGATATTAAGAACCCAAGACTAGACGGAGACTAATAGCATCGGCAGGCTTTCACGACGGTAGCAAGTGATGGTCGTTTTTCCGGGTCAAACGTTTTTCCGGGTCAAACGCGCACATGTGCTCGATCAACTTCCACTGCAGTGGCTTGAAAGCTCCTGGCATCCTTAGTGGCAGTCCATTTTTCACACGATAGGACACCACAACATCGGCTGTTGACCCCACGGGATATCACCGCTCACAGCTTGAACAATGCACATACCAAAGCTATAGATATCGGCTTCTTTGGATGGACGACATTTGCCTGAAGTAAGCTGCTCTGGTGCCTTCCAGCGAACAGCTCCAAGTTGTATGTTGGTTTTATTCGTAGGAAGCCCAAAATCGGCAAGCTTGGCATGACCATCACTTCCAACGAGGATGTTGTCGCATTTGAGGTCCTGGTGGACGATACCACGTTCGTGCAAATACTACAGTCCCAAGGGTGACTCGTAAAGCTTGCGCCATGCTTTAACAGTATCAACTTCACCATTGTTTTTTTTTTTTTACCTTGGCGCGGCGCCTCATTAAGATATTGGATAAGATCACCTTGGCCAGCATTTTCACACACGATAAAGGGATTGCTATTAGTCATATCTTTCCAGAAAGTATTGACTATGTTTGAATCAACGAAAGTAAATAGGAAGAGTGCAGCTGAAGAACCTGACCCAGAAGATAAGAAGTACCAGCTTCATGACTTGGCGGACACGATTGGATTTGAAGTTTCCTGGCACGATCTAGTGGCATTGAAGCGATGGCAACCGTGCATTGCATATCATCACAAGATAGACGGTCAAAACGAAACTTGAAAAGCGTTTATTCCAGGACATGAAGTTTCGTGTAGCCCTTCCTGGATGGCAGATGTAGAAACTAGCGCACCCAGTGATTCGTCATCAAGGTCGGTGTTCATGGGCACCTGACTTGACACCACAGTTGCCATTCAGCTTGCAGACAAATGTGTTCCAAGCTCATTAAAGTTCGGAGACCTCCTGAAAAGCACTGATGAAGCTGCAATTATCTCAAGTGCAAAGGTGAATTCGTATGAATCACCCGAACTTGCTTAAGCTGTTGAGGGGGGGGGGGGGGGGGGGGGGGGCGACGACAGACTACTTGAAATCAACGTATCTTGATCTCCTGTTGCAGCCGGTAAAATTCAACAACGGTCTTTGCTTTTTCGTTTGTGAACATGCGCGGAACGGAACACTGCGGCAGTGCTTCAAGCAACAAAGCCAGAGATTTGTCCCTAGAAGTCAAATCATTCGAATGACCTGGACCAAACTTTTTGAGGCCTCATTGGCTTTAAAATATCTTCACTGGTGTGTATCGTACACGGCAGACTTCGCCGTCGAGAAATTCTAATTGGCGCTGACGGCGCTAAGCTAACTGTTTTTGGGAGGGGGAAAAAATACTGGGGACTCTAAATTGGACAATGACCCGCTCTTACGATGGAAGGCTCCCGAGAGACTTGGAATTAAATGTGACAAGACTTCACCGACACAGGAGGCTGACATTTTTGCGCCTGGTATGTGCATCAGAGAAGCCATAACAATGCGAGCTCCCTGGAAACCACTGTCAGATTTCGAAGCACGCGCAGCTCTCTCAAAGGGATCAGTCCTGCCGCCGAGACCGCAGGTTTTTGCTGACGACCAATGGATGCTGCTAATTAAAATGTGCCACCCCGGCCCTAGAGAACGGCCTAACATTTACTTGAGTGCTGTATCATTTGGAAGCAGTAATGGATGATGCAGCAACAAATAGACCAGCTCGAACCTTAGAAAGTCTATGTCGGAAATGCTGGGAGCTGTACATTCGCTAATTGAAACCATGGATGAGTACAAAGTAGTACGCTCGGATTGTGGACGTTTACAACAAACTTCGGGTTGCCGCATCGCTGTGGAGCAACATACGCCTAGATAACACTGCCAAGCCCCGTCAAAATGTGGATTCGGATGGCTCAACTCAGATAGACGCATCCAGGAAGAAGAAAACAGAATGAATTAAAGGAGAAAAATGCGGGGAGGCCTCGGCAAACTCGGCAACAGGGTGGTCTGTGCACCTTCTGAGCTAAGTTTTAGAGGATTGTACTATACGCTCACGCCAATTTCCTTAACATCGCCGCTATCGATTGATGACTAGATTCTATTCAAGCTCTGATTAGCCAGCCCTTCAAGGAGCACGATTTTTGTGTTTGTATTTCCTCATCAAAACTCGATAAAGCTCTCAAGTGGTTTTTGGATCCCAGCATGGAGAATACGAAGCACAAGACTACCAGGAAAATAAATTGCTCTACGCAAACGCAGTGAATGTAAACCGAATCCAAGGTTTCTTCCAGAGTGGTTTATTCCACCGGAAGTGGTCCTCTTCGACACGTAAAGCTCTTTTGGCCACGGTGCCTTCGCTTCAGTTAATAAAGGGAAGTGGCTAGACTCGGACGTCGTGATAAAAAACGTCACCATGAAGAGTGATTCGACTGAAGAGGCGTTCAACGGGAAGTTGCAATCTGGTATTCTCTTACCACCCGCACATTAAAAACATATATGGCGTTTGTCACTTGGGTGGTAATCATTTTTTCGTGTGTGAAAATGCTGGCCAAGGTGATCTTATCCAATTTCTTAATTAGGCGCCGTCGCCAAGGTAAAAAAAAGGTGAAGTTGATACTATTGAAGCATGGCACAAGCTTTACGAGTCACCCTTGGGACTGTAGTATTTGCACGAACGTGGTATCGTCCACCAGGACCTCAAATGCGACAACATCCTCGTTGGAAGTGATGGTCGTGCCAAGCTTGCCGATTTTGGGCTTCCTACGAATAAAACCAACATACAACTTGGAGCTGTTCGCTGGAAGGCACCAGAGCAGCTTACTTCAGGCAAATGTCGTCCATCCAAAGAAGCCGATATCTATAGCTTTGGTATGTGCATTGTTCAAGCTGTGAGCGGTGATATCCCGTGGGGTCAACAGCCGATGTTGTGGTGTCCTATCGTGTGAAAAATGGACTGCCACTAAGGATGCCAGGAGCTTTCAAGCCACTGCAGTGGAAGTTGATCGAGCACATGTGCGCGTTTGACCCGGAAAACGACCATCAATTGCTACCGTCGTGAAGCACTAGAAATCGTCATTAGTAGGGAGGCTTTAGGCTTAACCCTGCTGCAGTAGTTGGTGAAATTTGGAGAACTCTAACTCGGTCTTGTATGCGACATATAAAACTACACTTCCGTCAATAACGCGTAAGGCTTGTACGCTGAAGATGGTGCGCTGCACATCCTATCACTCTCGTTGACGCGCCAAAGACCGCAATCCCTTCCTGCTCCAGTAGTGAGCTCTTCCCATTCCTGCAAAAGTCGCCATGGCCGCATCCAAGTCCCGCGTAGCGTTGCGCGGTTACGAGCGCATGGCAAGCATGACGCCTGCCATCTCGCGCAAAGTTGCGCACGTTTTGCTGGTGCACGGTCGTGACGAAGACTCGGACGCAGTCGACGAATTGCTGCGCGTGCTGCCGGCCGCAGTCGCGCGGACGTTCAATAAGCACCCGCGGATGCGCGCGCTGCAACTGCGCGGCGAGTTCGCGGCCGAAATTCAGCCGCACGTGACGGTCCCGGACGTGGACGCCAAACAACTGCTCGTTGTCCTTGATCAAGACGCCGGTGGAGAGTGGGGCGAGTATGTCGAACGCGAGTGCGAGGTGCCGTTCGACCGGTTCCAGCAGTTCCCGTTCTTCCTCCGAGTGTGGAGAGGAAGCGGAGCAACGGAGGCCCGCTTCATGCTCTTTTCAGACCACTACATGTCGGACGGACTGTCAGGCGTCATCGTGCTCAACGACATCCTGCAGCAGGCGGCGGAGCTCAGTCGAAGCGGAGAGAATGCTGTGGCACCTGCTGAGGTGACGCTGCATCCGTCCGTCTACGAGTTGTGGCTCAATCCGCTGCGGATCACACGAGTAGTTGGCGAACACCTCGTCTGGCTGCTTGGTCGGTGGTTTTTTAAGCGCGACACGGAGAGCTTTACGCCTCTGCTGCCGCCTCGCAGCGACCAGAAGCACATGACGGTGCCCGTGACAATTTACAACCGCACTCGTGCGATGTTCGCCGACGGCAGCAGTGAGAAGGCCCCGCGGATTCTCGCTAAGTGCAAGAAGGAGCGCGCGTCGTACGGAGCTGCAGTCATGGCAGCCACAGCAATTGCCTACTATCACACGGCAGTCATTCACTCGGCGAAGGTCGATCCCGAGCACTTCCGCATGGCCATGAGCATCGACGTCAACTTGCGAACACGCATCAGTACGCCCGTGGACGAAGAGCTCGTGGGATACTGCGTCGGCGGCACATCCATTGCAATGCTCGCGACTTCGGACGGTGTCGATCTCACGCGAAGCAAGTTCTGGGACGTCGCACGGTCGATCCGCACGGAGCTGGTGGCCGCGACCACCAACGACTTCAAGATGGCCATGTCGCCCATGTTCATGGACCAAAGTCTGCACGCGGAAGCGGGACCGGACGTCCTCGGCTTTGATGTTCCGTTTGCCGTCACGTCGGACACAGGCATCTCGAGTCTGGGCCGCTATCCGTACGCCAAGAGCTTCTCGCTCGGCAAGTCGGCGTCCACTCTGGATATCGAGAGCCTGCACTTCTACAACTCCATGCCCGTGCTGGCACCCGGGGGTGGTTTGTACATCAGCTCCGTGGACAAATTCTGCTACGGACTCGCGCACAAGTACGAGGATGCTGTTGCTGAGACCTTGTTCCGTTCTTTTGTGGCACTGGCTGAACGTTTGGCTGACATTGGAGACGAAGAGACCATGTTCGATGTAGCAGAGTGGATCCAACAAGAGCTGCGCGACGAGTGAGCAGGAACTTCATGAAGCCTAAGGAATCTCAGTCGCTTCTGCTAATGGCACCACACGAGACATCTGGACTATACTATTCGTAATGCTCTTGCTTGGGCATACCCTGACCAGCCCAGATGCTGGTTCGAACTGCTGCTGGAGGTAAGCACAGCTCATTATGATTATAAGACCGTGACACGAGCCGAAATCTACAGTCTTATAATAATATGTAAATTGTTCAAGCTGTGAGCAGGGTTTTTCTGTGAGGTCATCTGCCCGATGTTGAGGTGTCCTATTATGTGAGGAATTGGAACGATGAGCTTCAAGCCACCGCAGTGGGAAGCTAACTGAGCACTTGTGCTCGGTTTAACCTGGATAGAAAGATCATCTATTGTCCAAATCGCCCGCATGCCGATTCTTAATGAGCATCCGGTTTTGAATAATGGTAAAAAAAAAACGCAGACTCTGGCAATTAGAAACTCTTTGGAGTGACTCCCGTCGTGACTAATCTAGGCAACGGAGGGGGTGCACCTTGTGTTTTTTAATTTAAGAAAATGTGTCTGGGCACTGCCTGCGGAGTAGCGGTTGAACCCCGAAAAAGAAAACGGAGAGTACCTCTACAAAAAGTTAAGAAGTAGAGAGGTTAGTATTAGTCTCTTACATCCACATATTGCGTAAGCATACCGATGCTTGTCTCTAAAACATCTTGTTCAGCTTTCATTTAAATTCACTTGATTAGATTTGCGCAGCTTACTCAAGCCGAAAGTCTTTGTATAATGCAGTTGTTACAGGTATCTATCTCCTCAGTACAACAATCTCCTCAAACAAACGTAACGTCAACTCAAGGTGAGGAACATACTGAATGTGCAGGGTGTTGGGATAGGATGGTAGGTGCTGATGCGCTGAAGACAGCGAATTCCCGATGGACAAAAGTTCACTTAAAATTTTGCTTGGTCAAGCTCAGCATGCCTCCCTTCAAGCCACTCTGACGACGGCATCATGGCATTCTTCACGTGATCGCGCTTGCCTGCATGCTAGGAACCGTGGTGCAAGGACTGTCGTTTTCAGGTTTTCATCCCAACTCAATCCTACTTCAGTCTCTGACGAACGCAACACCGACACCGATATGACTGCAGACGATGAGGACCGCCTGTACGGTGGTTCGAACGCAGACTTCAAGAAGTACCCCTACATGGCGGGAATTCCAAATGGTCCCTACGGAGAAGGGGTTTGTGGGGGCGCGCTGATCGCCCCGCAGTATGTTCTGACGGCTGCGAACTGCTTCGATTTGAATAATCTCGCAGACTTGCACGTCTCACTCGGATCGCGGTACACCTCGGGGCGAGGCACGAAGACGCCCGAACAAATTCGCGTTGTCGAGATTTTTTAGCACCCGCTGTACAATAAATCTTTGCTTGCGTACGATGTGGGGTTAGTCAAGCTGGAAAAACCTGCAACTCACCAGCCTGCGAAGTTATGTGCGGCGGACGGGTCCGATAACACACCTGGTACGATGGCGACTGTCGTTGGCTGGGGATTGGTGAACAAAGGCGCGTATTCGGAAACGCTTTAAAGTGCGGATGTCAAATCTTTGATGAAGTAGATTGTCTCGGATATATGCTCGAATATTATTCAAAAAAACTGCCTGGGAGTTATATGAATTGAGCGGTGCAAACTACGAGTCCACGTCTCCAAGCAATGATGCCACGTGGCTACCCAAATCAATGTGCGCTGGACGTCAGGACGGGAAAGACGTCTGCGGTGATTCTGATGACCCTCTCATTGCCAACGATGTGGTTGTTGGAGTTGTAAGCGGCGAGCTTGGTGACGAATGCGGCGATGTGCCTGGATCGTATACCCGCGTCGCAAAAGTTTTGCCCTTCATCCACCAAGTTTTGAACGAGGGATCCAGTGGTAATATCACCGACTGGATGGCTTCGTGAAACTCGCTACCTACTGTTTTCAACGAAGCAAGGTAAGAACAACTCGCCAAGCAGCCGGCCGCAGAGGGATATTTTTCAACACAGACAGATTTGCATGATGTCTTGGTATGATATGATCGTTGCTCTAGTTATTTACCTTAACTCTAGAATAATGACATATCTTCCATATACACTGTATCGTGATCAAATTGTATGGAGCAAGCAAAGAAAACTAAGTTTAGATCCTAGGACCTAGGATGAGCGCAAGCCAGCGCAGTAAGCATTCTGCTCGACGCATCGAATATACGAGTCTGAATAGCCTCGGGAGAATGACACGCAGACTCTGGCTATTATAGTAACTACACATTTTTAGATTTTTTTCTATCCTATACAATGCATATTGCCGGGCACATCTTTAATATAATGCCAAGAATGAACATTTCATTAGAATTCAATGTTCATGGTTGGCATTATATTAGAAAAATAACAGTTTTCGTATGTTATTTGTTCGAGCGTCAGCAAGAATGTCCCGTGGAGTCAACTCCGTGTTATTGCTGTGTCTCTTTATGGGAGGAATGTCATGCCAGAAGCTTTCAAGCCACTCCAGTGGAAGTTGATCGAGCCCATGTGCGCGTGTCCTCGGGCGAGGAAATCGTCGTTAGTGTGAGTGAGGCTTTTGGTTCACCCCTCTACTGAAGTTCGTGAAATTATTGATCGACGTTAGAGGAGGTGCTAGTTGCTTTGAAGCGCACACGCTTTCCTATATAAGCTCTAAGGATTTTGTTTGATCTCGTTTTCGTTTTAGCGAAAGCAATAAGAACAAGATGTAATCCACTTTTTTCAACCCCATCAGCGTTGCGCTTGGATTCAGGGGTCCTACAATAAAGATTGTTTATTGATTGTCCTGTTAGTTCTGGAACATCAATTATTGGAATCTAGGCAATCTCCACACTGATGCTTGCAATTTATTGCACTTTTCTACTCGTCTGCTACACTGTTGCTGTCTTTAGCCCGCCCGCTCAATCGCCTTCAATACATCGGATTTGTGTAGAGCAGCTTGACGATGTCGGTGTTCTCCATTGCGGGCTCTTGATTGTTGAAAAGAAAACTAAAGCCTGAGAGTGTGGAGATTGCCTAGATTGCAATAATTAATGTTTCAGAACTAACTGCTCTACACAAATCCGATGTATTGAAGGCGATTGAGCGGGCTAAAAAGACAGCAACTGTGTAGCAGACGAGTAGAAAAGTGCAATAAATTGCAAGCATCAGTGTGGAATGCCTAGATTGCAATAATTGATGTTCCAGAACTAACAGGACTGCTAATATGAGCCACTGTAGGCTCTATCAAGACAAGGAGTTGGCGCCAAAGTTTACAAGAGATGAAAACGGCGTCAAAATGCATGGCAAGTTCTCTATTAGGCTCGTTCTAGCTGTATGATTGGTGTAATGAGTCTATGGTGTTGATAATTAACACTAGAGGCAAAAGGACTTATGGGATTAATTTAACAAGCCAATATTGTGATTGACGATCACGGCACAATCCAGTATTGTGATAGACAATATTGGCAATCTTACAATCGCAATCTATTTTTTCAAATTCAAGCTTGGGTTTGTGAATAATGAAGGCGCCTGTATTTCACCATAGCCAACTCCATGTTAGCTCGTAAAGATAGCGCTTGCAACTGGCTACCAGGAGTGCATCTCGACTCTACTGCCAAACACGGTCCTTCCAATAGCAAAACTCACGTGTTAGTATTGGTTCGTCTGTCTGTCAGTCCTACACAAACCAATCTACCCAACTAAGTACCTGTATCACCTGTATCATCTTCGTGAGCTAGGTGCTGTTCGTCGAGCCACTGCTACCCGACAATGTCCGGGCGACCAACTGAATGCTCAGCCACCTACAGCCCGGCATCCACGCACAGCACCGGCTCCGATGGAGTGGCAGAACCCGACGATGCGTCCTCCGGGATGCACTTGGTCTTCGCGAGCTGGCTGAACCACTTGGCTGCCGGTCGCGCCACGCGGGTCAGCTCCGACGGCTGCGGCGTGACGTAGTCCGGGGATCCGATGTTCGAAGGGAAGTCGACGTAGTAGAGACCGAAGCGCGGCCCGAACGAACCCCACTCGTAGTTGTCCAGGTACGACCAGGCCGTGTAGCCGATGACCTTGATGTTCTCCTCCGTGACGGCCTTGTAGACCTGCTCCACGTAGTTGGCGAAATACCACATCTGGTCGTCCGAGTTGATCTCTTCATTTCCGCACCAACCGTTCTCGGTCAGCAGGAGGTCCGCCGATGGGTCGTGAGCGCTCACCCACTTCATGTGTTCGAGGTATCCGGGCGGGTATGCCGTGAACCAGGGGCAGTTCAGCTCCCCCGCGCTGTTGCGGCTCGAGTTGCGGTAGCCCTCGGGGCCACGGCTGTCATCAATGCCCTTGTCCTTCGCCCACCCGAGCGAGAGGGTGTCACAGCTCGTTTGGGACGTCGGCGAGTTGCAGTCCGTGACGGCCTTGGACGCGTAGTGGTTCATCATGAGTAGGTCGTACGAACCCTTGATGAGCTCCGTCTCCTCGACTGTGAACTTCGGCAGTCGGTCGCCCACCACCTCACGCATGATCGGAGGGTAGTCGCCGGAAACCATGGGCTCGAGGAACCAACCGAAGTCGAACTCGATGGCGCGGTTAGCAGCCGCGACGTCCTTGGGGTTGGATTCGTCGAGCGGGTACGCCCAGTGTGACACGAGCACCATGCCGATGCGAGCAGTGGAGCGGATCACGCCCGAGGAGCGAAGCTCGCGGAACTTCTGCACCGCCTTCGCGTGGGAGCGCAGCACGTTGTGTGCCGCGATGTACGTGTTAACTTCCGAATCGGTGAAACCCGGAGCGTGGGCACCGGAGCCGTAGCCGTTGGTGACGAACGTCCACGGCTCGTTAAACGTGGTCCAGTAGTCGAGCTTCTGGCCAAACTCCTGGAAAACGAGCGTCGTGTACTCGACGAAGTGGTCGATAATTTCATCGTTGAGCCATCCCTGGGGGGTCAGGTCGTCTTGCAGCCCCGACGGCAAGTCCCAGTGGTAAAGCGTGAGGACGGGTTTGAGGTTGTTTTTGTTCATGTCGTCGATGAGGCTGTGGTAGAAGGCGACGCCCTCCGGGTTGACCTCCATGTGGCGTGTGGCGTTATTCCACGTCATAACACGCGACCAGGAAATGGAAAACCGGAACGTCTGCAGACCATCATCGGCCATGAGCTTGAGGTCACTTGGGTATCGGTGGTAGAAGTCGTCGGCCACGTTGGCGCACGAAACGTTGGTGTCGCGACAGAAATCGTCCCAGATACTGCTCGTGCGACCGCCCTCTGCGTATGCGCCCTCCACTTGATACGAGGCCGTAGCGCTGCCAAACATAAAGTTGTCCGGGAAGCACTGCTTTTCGGCGGTAGCAGGACTTGTCGAGGCCAGCAGTGCAGCCACCGCAGCGGCCACATAGGGCACCAAGCGGCGTAGCAGGTTCATGATGAACGGAGTATGTCGCACTTGGAGATCTGCGCAGGACCAGTGAAGTTGTCGATTGAGACTTGGAGTGGAGACGACGGGTACCAGCGTGTCTAGGCTGACGCACTGGCAGCGTTTATGAGATGTCTATCTGCATGTATGGTCTAGAGCAGCAAAGAGGGAGCGGTACTAAGCGCTGGTATGGTAAGAGATGCTGCTAAAGCAAAGCGCTGCTAGACGACTACGATGGCAAAGCGGCATGGCGGCACGAGCGTGCTTCCTGCCTACAGGACCAAGTAACAAGCCGGTGCAGGGTACAACTTCAACCACGGCGTCAAGAGAAGATGAAGGACAGCACAAACGTGTGTGGTCGATTAGGTTTAAAGATTAGTGTTGCTCTTTCGGTTGTCCTGTGTATCAAGTAACTGCACGTCACCTTTCTGCTGTTCGTGCGGGTTGCTGCAAAACTCAAGCGGCATGCTACTTTCAGTTGCAACAGAGTGCCATAATTACGACAAACGGCTTCATGACCATTGATTATGATTGTACTTCCCGGGTAATCAAACACAAAACCTGTACGTACGTCTAGTTGAAGTCTGAGCCACTGGCAGTCGTTCCCTTTATTAAGCTGTGCATTCTCGACCGTGCAAAGTGACTCAGACTTCAACGGCTTCATGACCATTGATTATGATGGTACTATATAGTACATCACCGGGGAGTCTAGGGCTACTCTGGATGCTTTTTTATGCAAAGGAGGAGCGGACGATGAGCGGACGGAAGTGGCATTGTTGATGTTAAAAATGATGAAAATACTTCGAAGTATTAATCTCGACTACGACTGATTTGCTAAATATTTTGCTATAGCTCGCTCCTCACGGTGCCACTCAACATGTGCAGCGATTGCACCAGGAGATCTGAATCGTTTTCTGCAACGCGGATACGGGCATTGTAAGTCAATCTCTTCTTCCGATGACGATCCAGAATCTTGATTCAGAACCATCTCCAACGCAGCCGCACGCAGCTTGAAACCTGGAAGCACATCACCGCCATCGAGATCTCTCCACGCAGTGGCACCGTCGCAATCCACTCCTCCGTCAGCATTGATCTTGTACTCGTACATAATCTGATGGTCCGGGCGTGGGTCAATTAGCCATCCCAATTGAACACCGTGCTGGAAATATTCACTTCGCATCTTTCGGTCGAGTGCGCGGCGTTGGGAATCTTGACCAGCAAGTTTATCGATTTCGACTACGAATGATGGGGCAAACGGCTCACCACGATACGTCCAAGTTTGCTGGGCTGATAGATTTCTGTCAGCATCTCGCGGCGTGTACGCGACATCGGGCATTCGGACTGTCGGTCGCCTCGGACGCTGCTCGAGAACGAAAGCTCCTTGTGAAGTTGTCACTCTTCCTCCTTCATCTGAGCATTTTGACCAGTTACCCAGAAGCCTTGCTATCTCAGCCGCCACTTTCTCATTGCCATACACAACCATTCGATATGGCGTGAAGTGGCCTTCGTCGATGAAGAACGCAGGTTGCTCACCGAAAACAGGGTTGATAAGCGGACCGTGCTTCGCCACGTACTGATTGAGTTCGTCAAGAGTGATCCCTGGGTAGTCTCGAACGCAGCACAAACTCTTTTTCGTTTCCAAGTCACGCACAAGCTGCGCGAGACGCTTCTGCTGGTCTTTCTTCATGTCCATCTTCTCTTTGCACTAGGGAAAGTTCGGCAATGCCATGAATTCATGATTTGATTGGACAAAAATGATGAATTCATGAGACTTATGTGAAACCATGAATTCATGATTTGATTGGACAAAAATAATGAATTTATGACACGCTGTGTGAAACCACCATGAATTCATGATCGGATTGGACAAAAACAATCATGAATTGATGAACGACACTACCCGCGTAAAACCGGTATTGTACCGACAAAAAAAGGCGACCACCTTTATTCCAGTTATCAGAAGCAACGATATCAGTTATGAAACACTTCTAATGTTATGAATTCAGATAAATGCGGACCAGGTGTCCATGTCCAGCGTGGGAAAAAATCCATTTTAGAATTATATGCTTTTTTTATTTACCCCCTATACCCCCTTTTACTTATTATAATATTCTTTATAAAACTGAAAAAAAGATAGACACCTGGACACTGAGATATATAGCTTGATCGAGAGTTGCTATCGCTGCTTCTAATGAAAAGAAAGATGGACATAATAGTTGGACGCAAGCCGGACACAATGCCGCTCACAACAATGAGCTCGGCATCTAAGTGTGTCGAAACATAGCAACACCCCCCTGTTTCGATAAAGAATACAAAATAATTCACACATGGACACTTCGATAATGTGTCGTACTCATACAATATTAGAGATGACACTATAAACTGATGAACCCGCTATCAGACATAAAAAATGATGAACCTCACTGATACTTAGCGCGCAATTGCTCAAGACTTGGTATTTCCACCATATAAACCTTGGCTGGAGAAGTATTCTTGGTGGTGCGATTTAAGTCATCCAGAGTAAGTTTTGATTCAACAATGACTTCTGGTTTTGATTTAGGAGTTGGCCATGCGTAGTAGTTCTCATCAATGCAAATTGGCTCCGACTCATGCGTTTCAATATATTCAACATTCATTGCTTGTGTATATTAGAACAAAATAAGTTTGTATTACATCTCGAGCTCGCAACAGTCGGCACTTATCATAATGCGTTCTCCATATTTAATGGATGCTCACGACAAAGCAATTGATCTACCTGTAAAACAAACGCATCCTCGTCTAAATCATAGCAAATGAAATAACACCAGAACGCTTCGCCTTGACCAAACACCTTCACAAAGAACTTGTCATAATTCCCGTATTCGTCGATAATCTTGTAATCCAAGTCTGTAAGATCCATCTCTATATAACTCCAGCAAAAATTATTACTGGCCTGTGAAGAGCTTATAGAATCCATTTACTTTATTATGCTGTAGATAATACAGCCACAGGACGCAATACTACCCACAACGTCCAAATCGAGGGTCCTGAATATCAACTTCGCGATAGGAATAATCCTTTGGTATCACACGTGGTCTTGGCAAGCCGAGGGGATCAAAGTAAGTCTTATGTTTGTTTGAAACTGCTAACCAATGTGTCCCGCCGATCTGAGGCGTTCCCATGTTTAGAATACAGTAGTCCTTGTGTCTATTCAAATGCTGTTTGAAATCAATTTGATCTACATTGACACCAAGGGAATTGGCAAGTTTCATTAGTTGATCGTCTGTCGTTCTGGACAATTTAATAATTCTTTTTTCACTCATGACGCTTTATTTTTTCGGCAAGTATAATATAATCGACATCAATATAATCGCATAAACTATGTCTTCTGCCTCTGATATTTCAGCTTTCGAACATTCCGTCGAACCAGCTCCAGCTGAGACGCTATTCCGTGATAAGAAATGGACGTATATTCAAGACTCAACGTCTAACACTGGTCAATATGCCGGTCAAATTCAATTCAATCTTTCGACCATCTCGTCGCAAGCCGCTTTCGTAAATTGGGAAGAAGCCGTCATCGAGCTTCCAGTAAAGCTTCAAATTCTTAACGGTGATGCCAATCCGATCACTTCGACTGCTGCATGCACTATTGATCAATTGGTGCCTAAGGCCGGAGCGTGGCAATTCATTGACAGTGTTCAGGTCGTTATTGATGGAACCACTGTCCAAACCAATCAAGTTCATGAGAATGTGAATACAACGTTCAAAGCTATCACTGAAACGGATTATAATACTTATGTCAAACATGGTCCAACGAGCAACTTTGTCTTGGATGAATATTCTACTCCAATGATTCAAGGGTCTCCCGCAGCGGCACAATCGCTTGAAAACGTGGCTACTTCGGCTTTTATGACCGCCACTAATAGCATCGGTGAGTTTGGTTTAGCTAACACCTACTCGAACCGTGGAGCGGCCAAACGATCGCTTTTTACCGGTTCAAATCCTTTTCTTCCGAAAATAGGTAATATAATTTTAGAGGTTTATATTATGGTTCATATATTACTCCACGAGAAGCTTTATGGTGTTCTGGTGTAATAATTTTTATTTTAATGATGGCTAATCTTTAATGTTTTTTTTTTAACAGGTTTTTATTCTAAAGATTTAATTTTAGAAGTAGCTTTTGCTAGTTTTAGTGAAACCGGTCATTTTGCTTATTGGTTAGGTACTATTGGTGCATTTTTTACTGCTTTTTATTCAACTCGTTTATTTTTTTTGCTTTTTTAAGTGAAACAAATGCATACCGCCCTTGATCAACAAAGCACGAAGCTTGTATTTAATGTGATGGGAGGCAGTGCAAATCTTCAAGCCGTATCGAAACCTCAAATTTATGTGGCTCCTGCTGGTGCCGTTGCACCTGGTTCGCCATTTTACGTCGCGCATTACTTGGCTAGCATTAAGTTGCGGGATATCTGCGACTATTTCAAGAAATGCCCAATGCAAAAGAATACGCGCGGTTTCATTTACCTCAATTACAACAGTTCATCTACGACTTTGACTACGACTGGTAGTGCTGGTGCTGTCTCATCTACCACTATTACGAGTTTAAGCAACAATATGAGTTTTGGCAACACCTGCCCTGTGCTTTGGAATTTAAGCAGTGGAACAACGACAGCTGCTTTGGCCGGTGGCCTTGCGCTTCCTGCAACTGCGACCACGCTTACCATTACTGCCGACGTCAATGGAACTCCAACTGCAGGAACTGGTATCACTCCTTCGCAATCGTTCTCGCGTCTTCTCGTTCCAACCTACTCGCCTAATCCCAGCGCCGACCATGCATTGGCTCAGAAGAAAACCTTCCGCTACTTTGAGCGAATCACGAATAAATTTACTGTTGCTCCAGGTGCTTCCTTCACTTGGACTGTCAGTAATGGCATTGCTAATCCAAAGCGTTTGATTATGCAACCTGTTATTACGAATCCAACCGCAGATGCTACTTTATCGGACTTAACCAATCCCTTCCGTAGCCCTTTTCGACTATACCTGCTACGACAAGTCCATTTGCTGCATTGAAAAATCTTCAGATCACAGTTGGAAACGTCCCTATCTGGAACAATCCTGTGAGTTTTGGATACGATTTGTTTGTGCAAGAGATGTCAAAGTCAGGTGTTGATGGTGGTCTTGATGATGTTATCTCAGCTGGTTTGCTATCTCAGCGTCAATGGGAATCACTTTATCGATTTGTTGCTGTTGATATTGGTCGTCGTCTTCCAAGTGAAGATGGTGCAAGCAAGAGTATTATCGTGTCTGGTACTTCCAGCTGCAACTACGCTCTCACCATTTATTACCACGTATTGCGTGAGGTTGTAGCAACAGTCGATACGGCTATGGGCACAGTATCGCAAGGACCAGTCCAAGGTTGATCTTGACAACTTCGTAATGTAATTCAATTTAACCACATTTTTTTAATCATCTTCAATATACGTGGCTAATCAAAATCAATCATGAGTGGCTTTTTCTCCGATAATCAGACCAGCAAAAGGCATATGATCGCTATTACAAAACGATGGCAAAGAGCGATTTTGTCCAAGGCAAAAAGCTGAAGGCTCTAATTCAAAACGAGTCGTTGGATGATGCAAGTGCTGATTCACTTGCGAATTTGTTTCAGCAAGTGATGGCGAAGAATCGTGATTATGAGTACGATCAAATCACAAAAATACTACTCAAAGGTCCCAAAGGGCCTCCTGAAATCATCAAAGGTGAAGCACATGAGGCTCCTAAAGCAAGTAAAAAGAAGCATACTTACGTTCCACAATCAACTGACGCAGACTTCAATATGGAAGAGCCCACTGCACCTGAAGATTCATCCGACGATTTCTATAGCGGCATACATGACGTTGCCCAAAAGGCCATCAATACTCGAGCATATACTAAGGGAAAAAAGACTTTGAAACAGGTGGTGGATGACCACGTTCGAAATTATCTTAACAAACGAAGAGAGTTTAGAAGAGAGTATTCAATGCGAAGGCGTCAAGAAATGGCTGATAAATTTGCTGATGAAGTCATGAAAGAATCAGAAAAACTTCTGAAACGAAAACGAACCGCAACTCCCCCAAATAAATCTCCCACGGACAAACGAGCAACAAAAAAAGCTGCTAAACGAGCGGAGGAAGAACCCTCGATTACTCGACAACTCTTTCAAGACTCGGATGTTGAAAGCAGTGATGACATAGAAATAAAGGAAGAGAAGAGATTACGCAAGTTGAATCCTGGGATAAAAAAAGTATATACGGACGATATCAACAGCTACAAAAGCTCATTTGCAAATAACTTGTACGAAAGTATCCGACACAGATTTGGCGAAGCTGTTGAGGCACGCAAAGGCAAAGAATATTTTGAAGACAATGCTCCTAAACCGCCAAGAAAGCATAAAATGAAACGAGATGCTATGAATCTTACAAAGCTGAATTAAAGGCTGGCTCGATGGAATCTTTATCTAAGCTTAACGTTGTTTGCGTAATATTTTTTCTAACTCATTAACTTTCTTAATTAGAAGTTTGATAGCTGCAGCATTCAATGCGCCAAGTTGTGAGTAATCAAGAGTGTATTGATATCCTTCCAAATCATTGTCGCCTTCTACTTTCATATTTTCGTTTGGCATAATGCTGACCATTTCTCCACACACTTTCATTGCGTCTTGTGCGATCAGACCAAGCTTAGGCTTGCTTTCTCCTTTCCATGAGTAGATAACTGGCTCTAACTGATCGTAATGCTCCAATGTAATTGAGATTGGCGTAATATTCTCTTTGAGTCGTCTGTCAGAGCTTGTGTAAATAGATTGCGAGCAAAATATTGAAGATGAAAAGATGGCAGACACTGTAATACTGACTGGGCCTAAACCAAGATTGCTCCAAATATTGTCTTGCACGTTGTATTGATAACAATTTGATGTTCCACCGACACCAACTGTGTATGAGTTTGATCCTGATACGTGCAAAAACGCAGAGGGAGCCCCAGTCCCGATACCAACTCTACCAGCCGAGGTTATTGTAAGTCTTCGTGTGTTTGCAGTCATCATAACCAAATCATTGGTAGTTGTAGTCCGAAATAGGCACTGTTAGTCGAGGTTGCATTTGTAGCGTTGCTCAGTTGTAATCCAAAACCAATGGGCGTTGCATTTGATGATTCCATGAAAATCGGCATATCGTAGTTAGCAGTTCCATCATTAAGTGCATTAGATGCTTTAATATAAACATTACCAGAGTTTAGTGTGAGAGGAGCAGTCCCAAATGAACTAGTGTATTGCGTGTTGGTGTTAAATATCATTTTATTAACAGTGTCAGAAACAAGGTAAACACAACCACTTGACGGTGTAGGAGACGATCCGGAAGGATTTATACAAAACGCATCCGCTGAGGTAGCCAGGGTGTATGTATGAGGGAAACCACTCTTGTACGGCTGTGAATTTCCAACATTGAAACAAAATCTATGCGTTTGCGACGTAAAAAACCCACGGATGGCTTGTCATTCCAATTGATATTGAATAAATCCGCACTTGTAGCTGAAACACCGCCTACGAATGAGCTAGGATTATCAGTAGATATTAAATTCAACACCGGATATGTTTTGTTGTTTGATGCTGATGTTGTTCTCGATGCAATGACCAATCCATTTGTATCAGATACTCGATAAATGTTCATTGTTTCACGATTAGCTGTATTTCCGTAAAAACGCAAACAATTGGTACTCGACGTGCCCAAAGGCATCAAGCCTACACCAGAACTATCCAATGTCATTGTTTTAGATACCTGAAACGTCCCGAGTGTTGTAATATCGTTGTAATTGAGTTTAGCAGCAGTAGATGTCATTGCCGATCCGTTGAGATTTAAATTCGTGTAGTTAATATTTAGACCAGCAGAGGTATTGATCGTATCGACTGTGATAGCAGGTGAAGCCATACTCGTTGAAGCAGTAAGGATGGAGCATCCTAAATTATTGATTCCACTATAATCAAGAGTTGAATTCAGCACCACCGCCTTCGAAGCAGCAGCACTAACTTGAATAATCGACAAGTACAATGATTGATCAAAAGTAGTTCCATTGAATTTTAGCGATCCAGTGTTAATTCCAGTTCCAGACCAACCTAAATCCAATTGATAAGATGGTAGAGTTCCAATGCCGACATTTCCAGTTGAATCGATGAACATTCGAAAAGCTCCGTTATGGTAGAAATACATTGTATTTGGATTGCTTGCTGAACTACCTCTAACTCCAATTCCCCCAGCATAAAGATTGCTTGCGAATTTTATACTGGCTTGGGCAGCAGCAGAACTATTTGAGATTGATACTCCGTTATTCGCAGTTGTTGATACAGAAAGAATACTAGTTAGAGTCCCAAGCGATGTAATATTTGGTTGCCCCCCAGCAGTGAGTGTTCCAGTAATACTTGTAGATGAAATAGAGGTAATACCCGTGATAGCCTTACCAGGATCTAATACCAGAGCCTTTGAAGCTTGAGCGGTTCCAGCAGTTATACCTGTAACATATGATAATCCACTCAAATCAAGCGCAGAACCACCAATCGTCAGAGAACCGCAATCAAGATTGCCGATCACGCTCAATGCAGATAATGTTCCAACACTACCAAGCCGCAGGTATCTTTGATCGCCTGTAGTAATAGTAAGATATCCGTTAGATGCATTAAAGTAAGAGCTATTGAATAGAGGAGAATTGACAATTGGAGGAAGAGACATATTTAATCACTATACTATACAATGCAAAACTTCTACGAATCAATACCGAAGTCCAAACTTAAGAAGTTTCCAAAAAATCCACACTTCGAGCTGCCCTTTAAATGTGCGTTGCTAGTCCTAGTGGATCGGGAAAGTCAAACACCGTGCTGTATATAATAGCGCTTCTGAGCAAATGCTTTACCAAAATCGTCATTTGTACGAAGACCAACGAGACGCTGTATGATCACCTCAAAGACACTATCGACAACGTCCAGGTGATCGAGGAAGGCCAAATTTGTGCAATGACTGAATTCGACTCTGAGACTAGCAAGTTGATTATTTTCGATGACTTAGTGATGGAGCCAAAAAGAACTCAAGCTCAGATCTCACAGTACTTTATCCGAGGACGAAAGCAAGGCTGGTCAATGATTTACATTTCACAGAGCTACTTCGGAATTCCAAAAACGATTCAAATAACGCTCAATATGTGATACTCGGTCGAAACCTAACACAGCGAGACCTTGGAATCATATGCCGCGACTTCCCGACCGATATCCCAATCAAAACATTCATCGATCTATACAAACGAACAACATCCGAAAAAATGAGCACTATGTTAATGGATATCATCAATCGAAAGATCTACAAAAACGTAATTGAACCGATCTGCGATTTATAAAAAAAGAAGTTAGTTAATTAGTTGTCAGTTATTATTCACTGTTGCATTTTTTTCGGTCGAATCAACAAACGAATGCATTCGTTGTTATTAATAATACCAAGCGGAATCATGTTTTAATCCAGAAAAGACAAAGTCAGTTCTGAATTAGTGCCCTGCATCGGTGTATATGCTAATCCTTGTCCTTGAGACGTTGTGATTAGACCGTCATATTCGACACCGGCACCTGTGAATGTGTGTAGAACTTGATTGTTGTTCGCTATGGGATTGTAGAGATTTGAACAAGTGATTACGACAGCGGCTGTCGGGTCTATCTGAGGCACCAAATTACTATTAACCGCATAAACACTAGTCGTTTAAGCCGCTGGATATGTAGCTGGGCTGAATCCGATGATAGTTCCGAAAGCAGCATTATCTACTTGGAGCTGAGGCGTGTATGCAGTAGCTGGCATCGTTGGAAATCCGCTAGCAGCAGTGTATCCAGAGATATTCTTCACTGGCTGCAAACTAAACTGTAGAGCATAACTGTCCAGTCGTGTTATTGATCAGATAAAGATTGTTCTGAATGCAAAAGTATTGGAGGTAGTTGTTGATGTCGCTTGCTGAATATGTGCCATCAGGGAGTGTGATAGAATAAGTAGTTGTAGTAGAAGCTGTCGGCCATATAATCTTGAAGCTATTGTTTTGACGCTGAGCAGTAATTGCTCGCCACGAGTAGTAGATAGATATTGATCCTAGTGCGATTTCAAACTGACTGAAATCGATTGGCTGCGAGAATCGATATCGGAACTGGTGAGTAGCCACTTGATTGTTCAGATTTAACAGAATTGGAAAGCTCATTTTATCTACTTGTATATACTATCCAAAAGAAAGAAAATGCATCGACGAAAGAGAATTAGACGACAATTAATGCCCCAGGCAATGGAGATCGATGGATCAGGGGAGGTAAATCACTCGAAACCTGTAGCGCCATCGAGAAATGACTACGGCTCGACAAATATTGAAACATTGTCCAATCAGCTTCAGAAGATCAGTGTTAGTCATCTCGCTAAGGAACAAAAAAAGAAGAAAGCACCAAAATACATTGATACGTCGAAGCTACTAACGTTCAATAGAGCAAAGAGATCTAAAGCTTCATCAGACGCTTGAATTGGCTGTAGTATGATGCCGAAAATACATTTTTTTCGTATAATTTGTCAAGGATTGACTTCATTTCCGTTTTTATCAGTGGAGAATCATCGCCAATGTTTTTCGCACCTTCGAGCATCTTTAGACGCTTGACCAAACCATCCAAAAGTTGATTATACGCACTTTCGAACCCGCGTGAAGTAATTTTGCATTTGTTTAAGCAGTATTTCATAAAGTCGCGCTCAGGCTCATCGAGATGGTAAAACAAAGCCTTGTCAAAGCTTTTATCCTCTTCGATCATTCGCCAGAGATCAACGAATGCATGAGATACTAGCATTGTTTTTATATTAACTTGAGATTTGTCGCTTCTTAAGCAAGCTTGGAGTCCATAAAATTCCACATGGAATGGACCAGCTTTTCGGTATGGTCTCTTTTGTTTTTGCTCCATGATTGCTTTGTATGTTATATCAAATAAATTATTTCTCAAAGATGTCAATCTCAAGCGTCTTGTCGCTGCCAGTAGGTGTGAAAGCACCATGGAATATGCGCTCCCGACGGTCTTTAGGTCTGCTCAGGGGCACTGCAGCGGGCTTTGCAGGAGGCTCGGGAGCGTGGTCGTATGAATCGTCTGGTTCAAATGATACTTCGGAAGCATTTGCTCGGTTTGCAATCTTGTTGTAGCTCGTGTTAGCAGCCATGGTGCTGTGTAGTAGTTTGGCGTGTAGATCGTTCTTCTCGCGATTGGTAAGTTTAGCATAAGCTGGCGATTGGATCAAATGAGACTCAGCAATGTGCCGGATCATATTCATTGACATTGGCTTTCCATTGTACTTTAGAAAGAGCTTCGATAGAACCTGACTAAAGCTATTGCTTGAATTCGTATAATCATACTCACCTGGCTGTCGATTGAAAATGCGCCAGAGCAGCTTACTAGGCTGCTCTCCAAGCGTATTAGCCAAGAAGCCGAGGTAGGACTTAATCAAGCGCATCGTGGTGCTATCCAACTGAATCGTTTGTGGTCCCATGAGACGAACATTCTTGAAATCATTGAGATGTAAAACGTCTCCTTGGAGGTAATTTGCAACTTTTTCTGGACTGAGAAGAACGCTCGGCCATACCAAACGAAGTGGATAATGCACGTTTAGCCACAACGTGATATAATCAAACACAAGCTTTAAGTAATCACTCCTCTTTGCTTTGGCTAGCTGCTCAAACTCGGCTCGAGATAGAAATACTTTACCATACGTGTCGGCGAGAACCTTTGCAACTTTACCTGGAACGGACATTAGCTCTTCATAGCTGATATACTTTTTCTCTTCCTCTGGTGTTAGTTCGTTGTCCAGCTTTTCAGCTTTGTTTTGCTTGCTCAGTTCCTTTCGAATCGTATTATAGTATGCAAATGCATCACGAAATCGGTTCTTGACCATTTTGCACATGGCATTTAGTGTTAGTATGAGACTCTCTTTGCTTGTATAGATACTCATCAGAAGCGCAATGATACTTGGGTTTTGAACCTTGAACGTCTTTTGAAATAAAGCATCGTCGTATTTGTTTGGATGGTAAATATTGGAAATGAACTCATTAGAGGACCATTGCTGTTTCGCAACGCCGGCCTTGTAAAGCTTGATCAGTTGTCTGGTGTATAGATTTACCGTAGTGTCGGACAAGTTATCGTACTCGCTTCCCATTCTGATATCACGAGTGATAATATTTTTAATTTCATCCAGACTGAATGTTTTGGATTTATTAACCTTTGACATTTTTGTCTCTCGCTCTGTATATAAGTAATCCAGATATTCAATTTAGATGTACAAGGAATTTGCCGTCGATTTGAGTCATGCGCAGGCTGTTAATGTCCTACATGGCAAACCCGTTCGTTTGAGCCACTCCCAGTTAAACAAAGGTCATTCGCATTATTTCCATCCTGAGAATTACAAGAAACTTGTAAAGGCGTATGAATCTGGAAAAGGAACAACATTGCATATGTCTCATGGCGAAGTTCTACGTACTCATCAATCAGGCCTTAGTGGCTCTGGCTTCTGGGGTAATCTCTGGATTGGTATTAAGAAAGGTGCTAGCGCAGCATGGACTTTCCTCAAGTCAAATTGGAAGCCAATCACTTCCGGCCTTCTGGACGGCATTGCTACCGCGGCTGGACCTGAAGCTGCTCCATTGCGTGGATTGGTGAAAGACGTTAGTGGAGTTGGAATGGCTCCTCCCATGACTCGTCGTCGTACTAAGGGAAGAAGTTTTCGACTCGGATAACTTTAATTATGTTTGATCTTGATGTATGATTTCTGTAGGTATATATAACTATTGTCATGATTGGATCAATCTATAAAATCGTTTGTAGTCAAAGTGAAATTTGCTACATTGGTTCTACTTTTAACTTACTAAAACATCGTATGATTGGACATCGGTCTCAATTTAAACGATGGGATGAAGGCAAAACAACAAGCGAATTTGCAATCTATCCATACTTTCGAAAGTATGGTCCATACGAATTCAAGATTATGTTGATCAAGCAGTATGAAGTTGCCGATAGGCATCAGCTGCACGCTTATGAAGCTTTATGGATCAATAAATTCAAGAAAACTTGCGTGAATAAGGTTCCTCCGTTTGCACCACTGAAGCAGCGTATGCAGAAAGAGACTGTGAAAAGGTATTGGAAAGCCAATAGAGTAGAGATAATGAAAAAAACAAGCAATACAACGAGCTTCATAAAGACAGACTTGTTGAGAAGGTTATCTGTGAATGCGGCGGTCATTATCAATATAGAGGCAGAACGTATCACTTCAAATCTCAAAAGCATATCAGATGGATGGAGGCTCAACATGAGGGTTAAGTTCCAAGATTTTTTTTTCATACATCGCATCTTTAACAAATGGTGATCCTAACTTTCGATTGATTACTGTTTATCATCGAACAAGTCAGTTCGTCGAGTGTGTTTGATAATCATTTCTCTGAGAGAATCAACAGATAGGTCGTATCCTCTTCGACGCACTTGATCGACTTGCTTTTTATAGTTAGATCCAAGAATCTTAGTCAAGGTCTTCGAGAAACGATCTCGTGTATATGATGATGTGTCTCTTGATTCCTCGGTCATCCACTGGGTAAATTTTGTGAGCATATCATCAATGGATACGAACTCTAAAGTACTTGGTGTTTGATTTAACTGAGAAGTGCTGAAAATACTGCTACTGGTTCCATTCGCTACACATTCAATAAGCCATTGAATCCGTTTTTCAATAGCTGACTGTTGCATGTCAGACTTCTCTTTAGTCATTGGTGCATCATTCTGTGGGTAAAATCCTTCCAGGTCAATGCTCATGAGATAATGATAAAGATGAATACCGCCATCGGCTTTGTTAAACTGTTTGCGGATCTGATCGAAGTAGGCTGTTTCCCCGATACGATCACTTTTGCAAAGCAAATACACGAATCGACGCATTTGGTTCGACGCTTTCACGCTATATGAGTTATTAGACGCAATAACAATATTGTTGCAGTCTTTGATTCGATATGGGTCGATACCCTTTCTCTCAATCATACATGTCGGCTCAGTAATGCAATCCTTGAGCTCATCTTGGTCTTCATGCGAAGATTGCTTAACATTAGCTGCTTCGTTAAGGACAGTAATAATCTTATGCTCGCGCGACGCATTAAATCGACCAGTCAAGATTTTAATTTTGGGCGTTTCCAAGCAATACTTCTTTCCAATTACATGATTGAAGAGAATCTCGTAAATCGTATTTTTTCCGCACCCCTCTTCTCCCTTAAGCACAACACATGCCCCTGACTTTTCGTATGGTCTTTGAACATACCATGCAAACAACTTCATATTGTAGCTCAGAATATCTTCCCGACCACCACCCCAAATGTGTTTAATATGCTCTGTAAAGCAGTTGAACTTCGTTTCATCGACAACAAAGTTAGGATCGTAGGTATTAACGAATCTGTTGAATTTGTTGAAGACTTCGTTCGAGTTCCCCCCCCAATCGAATTTGTTCAATTGACTGTCGCAAGCTCCTGTCTTGGCATTGTATGGCATAAAATCAACCTTACCGTATGTGATATCATCACGATAGTGGTAGATTACATCGCGTAATGGCAAACGCATAATGCTATCTGTATCAAATTCTGTGTTATCGGTGATAATTCGTCCATCATCGTCAAGTTCAATCGCATTGTTGATGTCAAACATCATATCAAACTGTTTGATATCTTTGACAACCACGTAATCAATTTCTCCGAATGCATCCCGATTCTTAGTCAAGTAGTATCCGTTTCCACCTTGCAAGATGTAAGCAATGTTGTTCTTGATAAACTTGTAGAGTCTCTCCATTGCAACAGCTCCTTTCTTTAGATTGATAACATCAAGATACGTTTCTGTGTTCTTACAATCGAAGATTGGCGGCAATTCTCCCTTTTCGTAGTAGATATGAAACTTGGGAAAATGAGGAACAGTAAGGTCATCACCTTTCTTTTCCTTGATCTCCTTTGGTTCATATTCTGCTTTCCACTTGTTGTATTCAATTGGATTAGTTCCACCAGCAATAGATTTGATATGAGACTCAGTCAATTTAGGATGATACTTACATGTTTCCCAATCGTTAAATACTCTCAATGCGGCAGCTTGATCAAACCGATCTGTCATTGTCTGTAGAATACACAAATAAGTTTTACGCATCAGACCAAGATCGACGTGTTGTTTCTTGTATAAGATACCCGCCAAGTTCCAAGTATTATTGTTGTCATTGAACCATGACCACTTCATCAAACAACACAGGTCGTATAGACGATGATCGTAGATCTTCTTTGAAACACAGTATTGAGCAACATTCAGCTCGTCAATCATGATTGGTATGTTGATCATCATCTGTTCGCTCTTACAATAGAAATGTCTTAGCGTTTTGTTGCCTTTTTGAATGTAAAAGCAATAGCGATATCCACCAAAGTACGCATTGCTGTCAATCGTTTCCGATCCTTTAATATCCAAGTTCTTGCTGGCAATGTATTCGTTAAACGCTCCAATAACATCCATGGGGTCTAAGGATTTTTCTTTTACGTCGAACTGCTTTTCTTTGCCCGTTTCAATGTACTGCTCGAAGAAGAACTCGTTTTCCGCTTCTGCGATCTCTTCTGTGTGATCATTCGAATTATTTAATTCTGATTCCGAACTTTGATCCTCTTTATATACCACACTATCCGCGATCACCGGTGCGAGAATCGACTCATCCAATTCTGGAACTTTGCTTACATCGATATTCGAGACCTCGACGGGCTTGATCACCGATGGGGTTGGTGTATGGACAACCTCAGCAATAGCTGGGGTATTCGGTTGGGGCGACATTTCTTCTATTATATTAGTCTCTACGACAATAATTTCCTCTCGATCAATAATAATCGCGTGCTTGCCGCATCGTTCTTTGTTGCGAGCAAGCTTACACTGCTCCCCGTTGCTGTTAATGAAGTTGCACATTTTTAGTATCTGTTTGACTATGGTTATGTTTTGTATATTCTATATATTCTTCGCTTAGGATGGACTCATAATTTTCTATGATGTCTGACTACTACAATCCTGTAGTATATACACATTAGCAGACTCATCATTTTTATGTCTGATTAGCGGGTTTATCAGTTTATAGTGTCATCTCTAAATATTGTATGAGTACGACACATTATCGAAGTGTCCATGTGTGAATTATTTTGTATCCTTTATCGAAACAGGGGGGTGTTGCTATGTTTCGACACACTTAGATGCCGAGCTCATTGTTGTGAGCGGCATTGTGTCCGGCTTGCGTCCAACTATTATGTCCATCTTTCTTTTCATTAGAAGCAGCGATAGCAACTCTCGATCAAGCTATATATCTCAGTGTCCAGGTGTCTATCTTTTTTTCAGTTTTATAAAGAATATTATAATAAGTAAAAGGGGGTATAGGGGGTAAATAAAAAAAGCATATAATTCTAAAATGGATTTTTTCCCACGCTGGACATGGACACCTGGTCCGCATTTATCTGAATTCATAACATTAGAAGTGTTTCATAACTGATATCGTTGCTTCTGATAACTGGAATAAAGGTGGTCGCCTTTTTTTGTCGGTACAATACCGGTTTTACGCGGGTAGTGTCGTTCATCAATTCATGATTGTTTTTGTCCAATCCGATCATGAATTCATGGTGGTTTCACACAGCGTGTCATAAATTCATTATTTTTGTCCAATCAAATCATGAATTCATGGTTTCACATAAGTCTCATGAATTCATCATTTTTGTCCAATCAAATCATGAATTCATGGCATTGCCGAACTTTCCCTAGTGCAAAGAGAAGATGGACATGAAGAAAGACCAGCAGAAGCGTCTCGCGCAGCTTGTGCGTGACTTGGAAACGAAAAAGAGTTTGTGCTGCGTTCGAGACTACCCAGGGATCACTCTTGACGAACTCAATCAGTACGTGGCGAAGCACGGTCCGCTTATCAACCCTGTTTTCGGTGAGCAACCTGCTTTCTTCATCGACGAAGGCCACTTCACGCCATATCGAATGGTTGTGTATGGCAATGAGAAAATTGCAGCCAAGATCGCGCAGCGTCTGGGTAACTGGGCTGAGATGTCAGATGAAGGAGGAAGAGTGACAACCTCACAAGGAGCTTTCGTTCTCGAGCAGCGTCCGAGGCGACCGACAGTCCGAATGCCCGATGTCGCGTACACGCCGCGAGATGCTGACAGAAATCTATCAGCCCAGCAAACTTGGACGTATCGTGGTGAGCCGTTTGCCCCATCATTCGTAGTCGAAATCGATAAACTTGCTGGTCAAGGTTCCCAACGCCGCGCACTCGACCGAAAGATGCGAAGTGAATATTTCCAGCACGGTGTTCAATTGGGATGGCTAATTGACCCACGCCCGGACCATCAGATTATGTACGAGTACAAGATCAATGCTGACGGAGGAGTGGATTGCGACGGTGCCACTGCGTGGAGAGATCTCGATGGCGGTGATGTGCTTCCAGGTTTCAAGCTGCGTGCGGCTGCGTTGGAGATGGTTCTGAATCAAGATTCTGGATCGTCATCGGAAGAAGAGATTGACTTACAATGCCCGTATCCGCGTTGCAGAAAACGATTCAGATCTCCTGGTGCAATCGCTGCACATGTTGAGTGGCACCGTGAGGAGCGAGCTATAGCAAAATATTTAGCAAATCAGTCGTAGTCGAGATTAATACTTCGAAGTATTTTCATCATTTTTAACATCAACAATGCCACTTCCGTCCGCTCATCGTCCGCTCCTCCTTTGCATAAAAAAGCATCCAGAGTACCCCTAGACTCCCCGGTGATGTACTATATAGTACCATCATAATCAATGGTCATGAAGCCGTTGAAGTCTGAGTCACTTTGCACGGTCGAGAATGCACAGCTTAATAAAGGGAACGACTGCCAGTGGCTCAGACTTCAACTAGACGTACGTACAGGTTTTGTGTTTGATTACCCGGGAAGTACAATCATAATCAATGGTCATGAAGCCGTTTGTCGTAATTATGGCACTCTGTTGCAACTGAAAGTAGCATGCCGCTTGAGTTTTGCAGCAACCCGCACGAACAGCAGAAAGGTGACGTGCAGTTACTTGATACACAGGACAACCGAAAGAGCAACACTAATCTTTAAACTAATCGACCACACACGTTTGTGCTGTCCTTCATCTTCTCTTGACGCCGTGGTTGAAGTTGTACCCTGCACCGGCTTGTTACTTGGTCCTGTAGGCAGGAAGCACGCTCGTGCCGCCATGCCGCTTTGCCATCGTAGTCGTCTAGCAGCGCTTTGCTTTAGCAGCATCTCTTATCATACCAGCGCTTAGTGCCGCTCCCTCTTTGCTGCTCTAGACCATACATGCAGATAGACATCTCATAAACGCTGCCAGTGCGTCAGCCTAGACACGCTGGTACCCGTCGTCTCCACTCCAAGTCTCAATCGACAACTTCACTGGTCCTGCGCAGATCTCCAAGTGCGACATACTCCGTTCATCATGAACCTGCTACGCCGCTTGGTGCCCTATGTGGCCGCTGCGGTGGCTGCACTGCTGGCCTCGACAAGTCCTGCTACCGCCGAAAAGCAGTGCTTCCCGGACAACTTTATGTTTGGCAGCGCTACGGCCTCGTATCAAGTGGAGGGCGCATACGCAGAGGGCGGTCGCACGAGCAGTATTTGGGACGATTTCTGTCGCGACACCAACGTTTCGTGCGCCAACGTGGCCGACGACTTCTACCACCGATACCCAAGTGACCTCAAGCTCATGGCCGATGATGGTCTGCAGACGTTCCGGTTTTCCATTTCCTGGTCGCGTGTTATGACGTGGAATAACGCCACACGCCACATGGAGGTCAACCCGGAGGGCGTCGCCTTCTACCACAGCCTCATCGACGACATGAACAAAAACAACCTCAAACCCGTCCTCACGCTTTACCACTGGGACTTGCCGTCGGGGCTGCAAGACGACCTGACCCCCCAGGGATGGCTCAACGATGAAAATATCGACCACTTCGTCGAGTACACGACGCTCGTTTTCCAGGAGTTTGGCCAGAAGCTCGACTACTGGACCACGTTTAACGAGCCGTGGACGTTCGTCACCAACGGCTACGGCTCCGGTGCCCACGCTCCGGGTTTCACCGATTCGGAAGTTAACACGTACATCGCGGCACACAACGTGCTGCGCTCCCACGCGAAGGCGGTGCAGAAGTTCCGCGAGCTTCGCTCCTCGGGCGTGATCCGCTCCACTGCTCGCATCGGCATGGTGCTCGTGTCACACTGGGCGTACCCGCTCGACGAATCCAACCCCAAGGACGTCGCGGCTGCTAACCGCGCCATCGAGTTCGACTTCGGTTGGTTCCTCGAGCCCATGGTTTCCGGCGACTACCCTCCGATCATGCGTGAGGTGGTGGGCGACCGACTGCCGAAGTTCACAGTCGAGGAGACGGAGCTCATCAAGGGTTCGTACGACCTACTCATGATGAACCACTACGCGTCCAAGGCCGTCACGGACTGCAACTCGCCGACGTCCCAAACGAGCTGTGACACCCTCTCGCTCGGGTGGGCGAAGGACAAGGGCATTGATGACAGCCGTGGCCCCGAGGGCTACCGCAACTCGAGCCGCAACAGCGCGGGGGAGCTGAACTGCCCCTGGTTCACGGCATACCCGCCCGGATACCTCGAACACATGAAGTGGGTGAGCGCTCACGACCCATCGGCGGACCTCCTGCTGACCGAGAACGGTTGGTGCGGAAATGAAGAGATCAACTCGGACGACCAGATGTGGTATTTCGCCAACTACGTGGAGCAGGTCTACAAGGCCGTCACGGAGGAGAACATCAAGGTCATCGGCTACACGGCCTGGTCGTACCTGGACAACTACGAGTGGGGTTCGTTCGGGCCGCGCTTCGGTCTCTACTACGTCGACTTCCCTTCGAACATCGGATCCCCGGACTACGTCACGCCGCAGCCGTCGGAGCTGACCCGCGTGGCGCGACCGGCAGCCAAGTGGTTCAGCCAGCTCGCGAAGACCAAGTGCATCCCGGAGGACGCATCGTCGGGTTCTGCCACTCCATCGGAGCCGGTGCTGTGCGTGGATGCCGGGCTGTAGGTGGCTGAGCATTCAGTTGGTCGCCCGGACATTGTCGGGTAGCAGTGGCTCGACGAACAGCACCTAGCTCACGAAGATGATACAGGTGATACAGGTACTTAGTTGGGTAGATTGGTTTGTGTAGGACTGACAGACAGACGAACCAATACTAACACGTGAGTTTTGCTATTGGAAGGACCGTGTTTGGCAGTAGAGTCGAGATGCACTCCTGGTAGCCAGTTGCAAGCGCTATCTTTACAAGCTAACATGGAGTTGGCTATGGTGAAATACAGGCGCCTTCATTATTCACAGATGCAAAAACGCGGATCGAGTTGAAAAATTTTATAGTTGGTGCTTATCAGAGGTTGCAAACGTCAAGATTCGGACGTCCGTGACCGCCTGACAATTTATTCTGTCACAATTCGGACGCCCACGCCCGCCTGTCAAAATCATTCGGCTGTTCGTGGCTGACCGATGTTTTGATTTCGGCTGACCGAAAATTTATATTGATTTCAATGAAAAACGCCTATAGTAATGGAAAACTTCTATAGTACGTCTGCGTTAGACCTTGTCACGAGGATGTCATTTAAAATGTCAGGACCCAGCATAGTTATTTTAGTACCGAAGGCGTTGCCTGCATCCATGTAGAAGTTCACCTGTAACACACAGTGAGGGCTTGCAAGAAACTGGAACGCCGAAGGGCTGCAAAGCAAAACCAAAACTACTCGAGCGTGTATTACTGGATCATGCTTCAGGCTATTCTGGGCAGCCGTACCCGCCTGTGCGTAACGATTCGGCTGCCCATAACCGGCCGAACAAAAACGTCCACGTCGATTCGGGCGACCAGACCCGGCCGAACAAACGGTTGTCTACTACCCGTTTGCGACCTCTGGTGCTTATTTAATTTCGCTAAAACGAAAACTAGATCGAACAGTAAACCGTGGAGCTTTCACAGGAAAGCGCATGCGCTTCGCAGCAACCAGCCGCAACTCTAACGCCGACCAATAGTTTCACCAAGTTCAGTAGAAGGGCGAACCTAAAACCTAACTCATACACGATTTCCTCGCTTTTCAAGGTCAAGCGCACACATGTGCTTGATCAACTTCCACTGGAGTTGCCTGAAAGTTCCTGGCATCGCCCACTCCTCCCATAACAGGACACAGCAGCATCGGGCATTCAAACCACGGGCATCCTCGCTCACAGCTTGAACGATGCCCATACCAAATCTGCAGATGTCGGGTTGTTTGGACGGAGCTGCTTCAGCGTGGACAGCTCCACCGGGTCTACCCGTCGCGCTTATCACGACGATGATTGACACACTCCTTCGCCATTTCTGTCACACTAACGAGTCCACCTCGCGAGAAGTTGCCCCGCTTCACCAAAGCCACACGGCGTAACCTCCGCCTTATCCGCTGCCATGTCGTCGTGCCCGCACTTCTTTCGAATAAGGCATGTCGGGCTGGACTCCGCCTGGTCGGACAGCGGTGTCTGCCGCCGCGCACGTTGAATGCTTATGCCGTGTCGTCGGCGCGAGCAATCTGCGGCTCAGTACGTAGCCATTCGTGAACAGAGACCGCGCCGCCCATCACTGCAGACCGCCAGGACCGGCGGATTCTGCCGGGTCGTCGTGCTCAAGGCGCAAGTTCCACCTCTTCCATCTTAGCCAAACACCTCGTTCACCTTCCATCCGTTGGTCGCATTGCCCCGTCGCGACTAGCACGAGCCCATTACCGCTTCAGCCGCGCCATGACGGACACGTCCAGCGGCGTAACGGCCGGGGCCTTGCATCACCTCTTGCACATCATGACGTCATGATCCCGCCTGCTCATTGGCTGAAACTCCATCTCCGCACGTTGATTGGCTGGCAGGCTGATGTGCACCCCACAACCCCCCGTCTATAACGCGTCTATAAATAACCGCCCGGATCCCGAAGGTCGTGCCACCACCACTGGTACAGTCGCCTCAGTCCCCGACTTTCCAGCAGCTCCGCAAGGTATCAGCACCATGGTGGACGGCCCCAAGACTTCAAGCCGCCGCAAGATCTCGTGGCAGGAGATCGCGCAACACAACACGTACGCCAACGCGTGGGTGGTGATCCACCACAAGGTGTACGACATCAGCAAGTGGGACGGCCACCCGGGCGGCATGGTCATGCTCTCGCAGGCGGGCGAGGACGCCACCGACATCTTCACGGTGTGCCACCCCACCAGCTCCTGGAAGCTGCTGGAGCAGTTCTGCATCGGCGACGTGGACGAGAGCACGGCCCCGGGACTCAACGACCTCTCGGACGAGCAGAAGGCCAAGAAGGCGCGCACCGACGAGTTCATCAGCGCCTACCGCCGTCTGCGCATCAAGATCAAGGGCATGGGCCTCTACGACGCCAGCATGGTCTACTACGCGTGGAAGATTCTCAGCACCTTCGGACTGTGGATGGCCTCCGTTGCTATCTGCTACCACTTCGAGAGCTGGCCCATGTACATGCTCGCGGCCTGCGTCATGGGACTCTTCTGGCAGCAGTCGGGCTGGCTCGCGCACGACGTGCTGCACCACCAGGTCTGGGAGAACCACATGATCGGCAACGTCATGGGCGTCATCATCGGAGATATCTGGATGGGCTTCAGCGTGCAGTGGTGGAAGAACAAGCACAACTTCCACCACGCCGTGCCCAACCTCATCGGAGACGCCAAGACCAAGTACCTCGGCGACCCGGATATCGACACCATGCCGCTGCTGGCCTGGTCCAAGCACATGGCCTCCAAGGCCTACGAGTCGAGCTGGGGCCCGTTCTTCATCAGCCACCAGGCTGTCATCTACTTCCCGCTGCTGCTTTTCGCCCGCTTCAGCTGGCTGCTGCAGAGCTACTACTACGTCTTCAAGGGCTTCGCCTTCGGCAAGTACGACCCCGTGGACCTCCCGAACGGCGAGAAGTTTGGCCTCCTCGTGCACTACCTCTGGAACGTGCTGCTGCCGGTCGTTACGGGCATGTCTATTGCCCAGGGCCTTGCCTTCTTCATGATCTCGCAGATGTCGTGCGGCGCTTTCCTCGCCGTGGTCTTCAGCGTTGGCCACAACGGCATGTCGGTGTACGAGCGTGAGGACAAGCCCGACTTCTGGAAGCTGCAGGTCACGACTACGCGCAACATCACGCCTGGCTTCTTCATGGATTGGTTCTGCGGCGGCCTAAACTACCAGATCGAGCACCACTTGTTCCCAATGATGCCGCGCCACAACCTGCAGAAGGTCAACCCGTTGGTCAAGTCGCTGTGCAAGGAGTACGACGTGCGCTTCCACGAGACGGGATTCTACCGCGGACTGGTCGAGGTCGTGGACGAGCTGGCCGAGATCAGCAAGGAGTTCCTGTTGGAGTTCCCTGCGATGTAACTTTGATCCGAGCTTGAGACCGCAGCGAGGAAGCAAGAAACCAAAGCGCAAGGACAGAAGGAGCGCATGCATGTATTCATCTCTTGTAGGAGGGTATCTCCGCTCAAGACCCTGCTCGTCAACAGCATACTCTTAGCAGCCGATCTCTCTAATGAATTCCAAACCGAAAACAATTAAAACACACCAACCTCTCTGCTAGTCGAATTCATGCATGAACAGCTATATTATCGTAGCCTGCGTCGCCTAGAGATACCGCAGCTGCGGACGCGGCGGGGGTGGCGCCGGCTGACTCTTCTTGGCGGCGTCCACGGCGAACGTGAGCTGCAGCGTGAAGGTCTTGCCGTCCTTGTCCCAGTTGCTGAAGAACTTGCCCTCACTGCGGTCGATGTCGTCGTTGGGGATCTTGAAGGCCACGGTCTCGTACGGCTCGCAGGCGAACAGCAGGTACTGCCAGCGCTTGTCGGGCGCCTCCACCTTCTGCTCGAAGGCCGACATGAAGCGGTGACGCGGCTGCAGCTTGGGCGCCACCTCCGGGTACGCCACCTGGAAGAGCAGCATGCGCGCGCCCGTGTCCGGGTCGCGCTGCTTCGTCACCTTGTAGCCGGGCAGTCCGATGCGCAGTGCACGAGGGCGTGCCGCGGCTGCGGCTGCGGCCGCTCGCGCCGCCTGCAGGTTGGCGGCCGCCGTGGAGTGCGCGGCGTCGGCCGCCTCCTTGGCCGCGCGCCGCGCGAGGTTGGTCTGGTGGCGCTTGCCCTGCGTGTGCGCCAGGTAGTTGCCCTCGTTGTTGTGCAGCGTGAGGCAGAGCTTGCACTCGTAGGAGCCCAGGTGGTTCTTCATGAAGTACGGGTCCTTGGCCAGGTCCACGGTCTCCAGCGCCAGCTTGCGCAGCCGCTCGCGCCGGTCCACATTGCTCTGCGACTCGGACGCCACGCCGCCCGAGCCGGGCTTGGAGCCCGCGCGGTTCTGGAAGTCCATGGCGACGGCGGCAATGGCGACGGGCGTTTTTGGGGCGGTTTGGAGCGGTTTCCACCGGTATCGGCGGTAAATGGCGCCATCATTTCGAGCACACGAACAACTTGATTAACTGCTTGGAGCGAAGGGAATCGAAAGTTGCAGCGAAAAGATAAAACCAAATTTGGCTAGTGACTTAAATTCATTACGAGACATGTTACTACTTTATCCGGGTTTGTTGGAGTGTGCCTTAGTACGGTTGGATGGAGTCTTCATACTTCCTGGGTACGTATAATCAGCAATTAAAAAGAATCGTTTCCAAAACAAAGGACGAGACGGGGGGTTGAAAGTCATGCGTGACATGCTTACGAAAGTGCATCTGACGTTGAGCATGGACCTCGGGCCTCTCTACTTTCTTCTCGGGGTTCGCCCTCGCCCAGGCCCGCAGAAACAGACGGTACTTCTCCTCGTTTTGCTCACTCCATAGTCCATTCAGGCCAGTCAGTTTGTCCTTGATATATGCCGGCGTGCGCCCCTTTTTGACCCAGCGTTTTGCTTTCGCAGTTCACTTGGTAATTTGTTCAGGCGTAAATCTCTCTTCTTCAGCTACGTCTTCTTCGTCTTCATCGTGGTAGGATCGCAGGAGCCTCTTGCTGTTGCCGATCGCACGCACTGGCACTGAAGCATAGTCGAACTCATAAGCGATAACTTGGCCTCGTTGTTATTAGAGACGGCCGCAATAACGTCGAAGCTAGCGAGAAAAGTAGCAGCGGCGACAAACAATATCTGAAAGATGCGCATGCTTCGTGTTGAACAGTTGCTTGGATGGTGGCGACTTAGGTGATGGATGTGACGCGAAATTTGAAGTGAAATCGGAGCGATGGCTTGCACCGGTGCGGAGGCTCGGTAGATGTTTGAGCAACAAAGCGACAGATAAAGAGCGAGCGGGCACACGTAAACACACTCCAGCCGGCCGTGTAGCTTCTGCTTGCACTATCTGAAATTTAAGCTGTGGCTTAAGGCAAGCTCAGCTCTCTATTCAACACAATGCACGTCGACGCAGTGATTTCCGTTGTATGCCGTGATCACGTCATAATCCTAAGAGCTCCACACGGCTCGTTCTATACCAAACTAATAACGCGTCTAAGCGTAATATTTTTTTTTCGAAAAGGCCGAGTCGCTAGAAAAACTTACCGATGATAGTTCCTAATAAAACTGATTTATCAACAGAGCAGCATAGGTCACCGCTGGCTGTTGCGCGTGCTGACTAGGCTAACAAAAACGAAATGTTTTAATAAGGAAATAGCTTCTTTTCCAACTATTCAATGCTAATTGTCGTGTATTTCCATCATGAGGATCTCAGGGCAAAAATCATCACATCGTGCGAAGCACGTGTGCTAGAGGTGTTGCTGTCAAGTTGGGGATACACACATAAGTGAGTACCACAGATTTGGCGTAAGTATAGATTGCGTTAGATTTGTAAGATTGCACATATCTGTTTTCATGTACAACAAGACTGGCAATGATCCTCTCCACGTGGTAACACCCAGGTAAGCCTGAAAACCGTGCTTGCTTAGAAATCTGAAGCAATTCTCCGATTTATTGGTCAAGTCGAGAAGCTCATTCCGTCCTTTAGCTCGAGAAACCGTTCTCCAAGTTGACTTTATGGAACGCCCAAAGCCCCGCTTAGAGACGAGCTGTTTTAAAAGACTATTGAGGCATAGCAGCCGTAAAACTGCCGTCAAAAATCGTATAAAATCCGCAGATTTGATTTGGGTAAGTTCGGATCAACTGCCCAACTTTCCCAAAAAATATTGGGCAAATGTGGTTAAAATCAGGTTGCTACTTAGCAAAACGAAAGAAACACCATGTTCGTGTATTAAAAGAAGTCATGAATCGATGCTGGATCGTTAGTTGTTCGCTAGCATTGAACACTGTTATGGGTATGTTTATGATAGAACTTATTGTAGATTTTGTAGATTGGCCACCTCCAGTGGGTAAGCAGAGCTTCATGGACGTTTCGATTCAACTTTAAATCTTGAAAAAAAGCATCTGGCGTTTTGCTGCTGACGAACCAAGAGAATTTTGCTTTGGCGATTGCTTTTCGAGCCTTGGTAAGCGCACCCTTAAATACCTTTTCTTTATCATCTATCACAAGCGATTTTGTCCTGAGCTCTCAAGAACCTTCTCGTATTGTCATTTGCCACGGTGAAAACGTCGGAGTTGGCTTTTGAGCATTTTAAAGTTCTAGCAGCGTTGCAGTTGGATATTAAATAACAATTGTCGCGATAAACTTTTAGAATAATGGCCAGTTAATCGCTTTTGATAGAAAACAATACGCCACCACTGAAATTCAATCCATCTAGGAGTGATTGAACGCATACTACAGCGTAGTGTCTAGCTTTCTTATCTTAAATTCTTGTTGTTTTTTTCTTTCTACGTTCCGACGATGGCGCCCCTCTTTCCTCACACACACACACACCATGTACCTGTAAAAGTCGAGCGATGAGTTTTTGGTAGCTTCTTTAAAAGCTTAAAAGCTAAGAGAGGGCTCTCACTAACATGTAAGTTATCCACCTAAATGCCAACGACGCCCCTACCCTTTGACAACCAGCCTCTTTCCTGAACTTAGACCTCTGCGGAAAGACAGCTAGAGCTTGCGCCCTCCTTATTTTTCAGATCCTCTATATCTAACGTGTTATGGTGCGATAGCACAGCAATCGCAATCTGATGTTCGAACGTGCACGAGATAGTATGTCGTTGTCAATATGCCAATATCTGCACGTACGCGCTCCGAACGATGAGTTCGTACTGCTTGGCTGTCTATTTGTTGTTTTTCTTAGCTTGTGTTTCCCTGGCGCAGGGCTGTATTGCTGCTTACATAACTACAGGGCAGGCTTACTGAGTACGCGATGCTCTTGTTCAGGATTGAGATGACGCAGGAGGCTGGAATTGTCCTTGTGCGGCCAACGAGGAGGGGGTCGAGACGTTCCCTGGTGACGGAGTGGCTAGTGACGCTGGCATAGGGATGGGTGTCTCTGTGTTGATAAGCATGTCAGAAGAATCGAGCATGGCTGCATCAGCTGTGAGCGCCGACAGCACGGCACTGCTGTTTGAAGTTGATGTGGCAGGAGCACTTCCCCCAAGCGCGTTGGTATTGTTGATGGCGTTCGTGTTGCTCAGCAAGCGGGCGATCATCGCTACCTTCTGGGACTCAGAGCAATCCGTTCGGTTTAGGATCGACTGAATCTTGTTTTTGATTTCTGGCATGCGGTCCAGCACATGCAATAGCGTAGACGTAGTCACGGGCATAGGAGCATTCCGTTGCGAGTCATTGCCGCTGGCAGCAGATCCACCGCTGAGACCCATTTGAGCACCAGTTTGCAATCCATTTGTGCCAACACCTGGCGCCAGAGTACCGCCCCACGCTGCAGTCGCTGCTGTTGTAGCTGTTGCGTGTGGCAGTGCACCCGATGATGCGGCCGCAGCACTTGCACTCGCAGATGGTAGCGTCGGCGGGGCCATCACTCCGACTGCGCTCATTTCACTCGTGAGGCTTGCAGCGTGTGAGCGCCGGGGCATAGAACCACTAACCGATGCGCCAAAGCCGGAGCCAGCTCCTAACATGACATCGGCACTTGCGGAAAGTGGTGACCCTTCTCGTCCGACTGAAGCTACGGCTGCCGCTGCCTGTACTGCAACCACTGCGGCTTCCTTGCTCCGCTTAATCACCTCATCTGGGCTCAGTACCGCGGTTGGCAAAAGCGAAATCATATCTGTATGCGACTTATGAGGTGGTGGTACAACCACAGGTGTCGCTTTCGTAGCTGCTAGCGGGGAAGCAGCAGTTTTCGCATTTGCTTTGGTTGGGGTAGTCGATGCTGGAGTTGACGCTTGGGAAGGCGGAAATGACGCCGCGGTGAGCGACGCCTTAGTTCCTAAATCTGTCGAGCTTGGCGCTGGTGTCGTTGTTGCTGGATTTGACGTTGCTGCTGCTGTAGAACTAGCTCCCATTGGAATTGGAATCGGTGGGGGTGACGTTTTATGCTTCATGCACTGAATGATAGCATCAAACGAGGTTTTGATCGACTTTAAATCATCCAGCCCTCCGGCAAGTGGAGCAGCGCTCTTGTTGCCATCACCATCGGTTGTAGACTGCTTTTTCCTGTAAGCTAGCGTCATTTCCACCAAGCTAGGTGCGCTCACAATGGATGGTGGTGGTAACCCAGGTAGCGAATGACGCAGTGGAAACTTGAGAAGTAATTCACTTTGCGGTAATCCGATACGCGCGTCCAATATGATAGGCGTAAGTTGTGCGGCAGCAGCTGAGGCAGCTGCAGCTGCACGCTGGGCTTTGAGTGTTACACCCGATTTGCTGTCTTTAGTTGCAGCAGTGGTTCCTGGTGCCGTCGTTGACGTAGCGAGGCTGCCGGAAATAATTTTACCGTAGCGGTCATAGCATTGGCGTGGTGAACGCTTCTTGCAGACGAAACGAGATACCGCTGTAGCTGAGTTAAACACCTGTGCGATGAGTGTCCAGTTCGCACCATAAAGATCAAAAAGTTTCTTAAGAATGATGTCGTCTTGTATGCTCCAAGCATCACGCCCAGAATCTGCTGACGACATACTGCTCTTCCGAGCTCTTCCTGTTGCATTCTTTGACTTTTTAGAACCCTTTTGGGAGCCTGTCTTGGAATGTCCAGAATCTGCATGACCACTCGTGTTTGACGGTGCACTCCCCGCAGCGCCACCCGCTCCTGATGCAGAAGCGCCAGCTCCACTTGAAATCGTACCAGATGAAGAGGCAGTAGATGATGAACCAGTGCCTGTGCCTCCCACACCAGCGCCCAGAATGTCACCAAGAAGAGCGGGATCATCCCACTCAGCCGAATCAAGTGCATCCAAATTGGTATCTCCCCAAAAGTCGTCGTCGGCAAACTCTGAGATATCGGGAACTGGAATGCCTTCCAGATCCACCCGCTGCTCTTTTTGAGGGCCAGTCTTAATTCCACTCAGCTGAGATTCGAGCTTGCGCTTGACACTAGCAGAGGTACCAGCTGACGCACTCGAGCTTGAACCAGGCACTGCTCCTGCCATACCTGCCCTTGCTCCAGCCATCGCAACGCTGTTGGAACGCTGTTTCTTGCTGGATTTGAGCTTTGATATGTCGCCATGTTGCCCAACAGCGTGCTCCACCTTTTTCCCCGGAGGCGGTTGGGGAGGTAGGGGAGCTGGCACACGATAAGATACCCGAAATTCGATCTGGTTACCCGTTGTTGGACCAGCTTCTGACGATAAGCGCGCCACAGGCTGTCCCATTGCATCCAGTAACGGAGGTTGCGGAGGTTTGTAGATGTCGAAATGAGTTTCCATACCCTCCATACGCATCTCCATAAACAACTTCTCAAGCGCGTTTTCGTCCATAGCACCGGCATGTCCAAATCCAGTCTTGTAAAAAAGCTGTGACTCAGCATCGCCGTCTTGCCACTGTCGATTTACTTCCGAGGCGGCCATCTTTTCGAATGATCGCTGGTCCGACTGGAAGAACGCGCTGTGTTCATTCCAAGATGCGTTGCCTTCATCTTCAACGCTGTCAGCATCTCTTTCGACGGTCTTGCCCTGTTGTTTCTTGTCGGTTACACCGTGGACATAGTTAACCGCGTACCATTCCACCGGCGTAAGCTCATCTGTATTGGCCAGCAAGAGGTGTTCCTCGGCATCAAGATCCGCGTTATGCACAATTAGCGGCATCTCGAGTTCGTTGGAATCACCACAGTATTTTTGATTCTTCTCAACTTGCTGTGCCACACTTGCTAGCGAAGCCATTACTCCTGAAGCTGACAGACCATTCCCACCATTGCTGGTAGCACTTGAAGACCACCAACTGGGTCTTTCAATATTTATGCTCACCGCCATATCTGACGGAACTGCGAGAAGTTCCTGGGGATTCATCTCTCCGAATACCTTTTCAGTGAGTGAAGCCCCAACTCGTAATAGTGACGCCTCAACGGTATCTTCACAGTGTAATCGGTAGACGGGGAGAGTATCCGCACCACTAACCGCCATCTTTGCCCAACTAGCACGCAACTTCGCGTCGCATGTAGCATTCCAGTCACTATCCACGACGATGATCGCCTCACCACCAAATACCGAAACTGCCCATTTCCCGTTTAGCATGGATAGTCGAGTCGATACAAGAGCAACACGAACTACTGGACGATCCGCAAAATGGCACAGGGCACGGCGCTGCATGGTGACGGACCCAGTTACACGCACGTAACTAATATCTAGCAGAGATAGAAACAACTCTAGAATCGGGAACAAGGCGTTAAACTGGCAGTAGATCACCACCTTCTTGCCTTCCTGAATTGCTAACCGTCGGAGTAGCGGTTCCAGTGTCTCCAATTTTGCAGAACTACTCGCCAGCAACCGCAAATCTGCGTGCGCCAATTTATCCATATCATTCACAATATCTACACAGTTGCAGATCTCGCGTAAACGTAACAGGAGTTGCAGCCACACGCTTAAGCGCTCCTCGCGTCCACGGGATGAATCGAGCGTCGCTGCAAAACCGCTTAGCGCATTGCGATACTGTGTTTTCTGTGATAGACTGGGCTGGCAGCTCAAGCTGATCTCTTCAATCTTGCCTAGCTCTGGTTCCACTTCACTGCGAACACGCCTCAAACTTAGACAGGATAATGCAAGAAGCAGCGCGTTCATATGCTGTGGGGTATCATCCTGTTGCGAGGAGGCCTTCCACAAGGACGCGCGAACACTGGATGACTTTCCATATAGCTGCATGACCTCAGCCACTGACGCTCTCTCCACTTGCAGTTGTTGTACCGGCCACGCTTCCATTCGATGTTTGCTGGTTTCAGGTGCATCGTTGCTCTCTATTGTGGCAGCTTCACGTACCAAAAACTCAGCGTACTGCATGCGTACTGCAGTGTTTTTCCAATTTTCAATTGATTGCCCATTGCACAAGATTCGCCGCAGGTGTTGCCGAAGCTGCTGAAGGGCGGATATGCATACAGGATCATCGAAAAAGCCACCGTGCTCATTTTCCACGATGACCATCTGCCAGTCTGTGAATTCCACAAAGGCTCGATGATCTTTAGCGAACGCATTCACAGGGCATAATACGCAATACACTGGTTCAGAACGTTCGTCTTCATCCAACTCGTCGTCTTCATCATCATCATTTGGCGGAGCAATAAGAAAATCGTCCTCACTCTTGTGAGCGTGGGCTCGAGGCCTTATTTTCCACTCGCGTTGCAGTTGCCTTCTATACGAAAATGGTTTATCAGCTCCATCATAGAGCTGAATCCGCCGGTCTGGGTGCCATATTCGAAGATAATACCGCCACTTATGAAGCTCTTCGTCTGACACAATAATCAGATGTGGACCTTTTGACGTGGAAGTACTGGTATTTGCTGATGTCGATGTGGTTGCCACATCACTTTCTTGCGTAGATTGCTGCTGCTTTTGAATATTTATGATTTCTACCAAGCTGAGAAAAGCAACAATTGTTGTTGCCTTACCCATGCCAAGCTGGTCGTTCAAAAATATGTTTAGGCCACTGGAGTATAACTCCAGCATCCACCGCAGAGCTAGAAGCTGAAAAGCAGCCAATATGATAGTAGGCCCCCCCCGCGACTGTAATGCAGTACACCTCGCCTGTAGATTCCGAAATGCTGCTTCCCGCTGTGACCACCGTGATGACTTATCTTCCGCACCATGCTCCCCTAATGATGAGGTCATAGCACTACGCGCTCGCTTGCCTGCACTCACAATATAGGTCACATGCGTTTTTGCAGCCTTGAGCACTACGTCAGTCTTCGCTTCTCCCCTCCCATCAGTTTTCGCGCCAGCCTCATTGCTAGCAACGACGTCAATCGTATGGAACTTTAACGGTAAGATACCATTAGCGGCATTAGGCGCATCGTTCCCATCGTTTCTGTTTCGTTTACCCTCTTCCTCTGAAGCCGAAAAATCACCAGACATCGGATCATCTGTATCACCCTGCCCTGAAGATTCCGTACCAGCAGCCTCAAAGCGTACTCTTGACCTTGCGGCAATTCGTTCCATTGTCCTCCAAAAGGCTGACACCTGTAATGCTACTCCTCGAGCCATGTGACGGCTCTCCTGCTCTTGACGAACACTCTCTGCATTTTGAGCAACAATCACATCACTTGCTAGGCGATACTGTATCACGCGCTTCCAATTCCGCTCCTGTGCAAAATCAGTCGCCATCCACTTCATTTCCTCCAGCAACAAATCCCAGTGAGATTTGGGCCGTTGTGGTGTCACTAGTCGCGGTAGCTGACGCTTCCGTGTCACTGATACAGTGCGCTTCTTAATTTCGCGATGGAGACGCACAGACTCGCGCAGCCTCCGCTCGAACTCTGTGTTTCTTGAATCAATAGACGTTGACAAGTTTCGAGGCGTTGCTGGTGACCGTTTAGTCCCTGTCCCTCCATTACAAGCACTGTGACTAGCGGGCTCAGATGCTGACGACGTCAGGAGAACTGGTTGTTGCTGATGCCGAAGTGCTTCACGATCTGAGGCTTCTTCCTCTCGTCGCTTCTGCATTAAATATTTGTTTGGCGGCACCGACGTTCGAACGACGTGGTACGGAGTCCCCAGCGGTGCAGCCTCTTTTTGTTCGTCAGCAAGATCCACACAACTTGACGTACTTTCCTCCTTTGTGTCAGCGGGCTCACTGCTGCTTTCAGCTGTTGATTTAGTAGTCGCATCGCCTCTCTTGACCTTCTTGGCATGAACACCATTTTCTCCAGCCAGCGCAGCACTTTCCTCCGCTTCTGTCAACCGCCGCTTCTTCAGCACTACCTCATCTTCAGTTGCCTTGACGGGTGAAGACTTTTCCACAGGTTCAACCGCAGTTTCCGCGCTAGCAATTTCTGTTTCCACGGGAGATTCCACCGTTGCCGCCCTGCTCTCGCCACTATCTGCTGGTTTGGGCTCTTCCGGCTCTGCTTCCTGCTTCTCCGCGGAAGACACCGCCTCCAGCGCTGCTACACAATTGCCGCCGTCCTCCACGTCCGCGCGCTCTTTGCTGGCCGCTAGCGCCGCCTCCCGCTCGTCCACCAGCTGCCTATAGCCCCACAACAAGCCGTTAGACCCCAAACCAACACCCATAAACTCGGCAGAGACATACCGCAAGAGCGATTCTTTATATTCTACAAGTTTCTCGCGGATGGCCCGAAGGACGGCGGCGCTGCTGCCGTCGCTGTCCGACGCCATCGCGGGTTCCGACTAACTGGTAATTAACACATAACCGATACAATAACACTTATCAGCGACCATCACTCCGACCGCCAGCGCGGCGCCTACGAGTGCGCATGCACACACACAGAGCGTCAGCTGGCAGTACCGCGGCCGCCTTAATAGAAGCCCCCGCTACTTCCTCCAAGGCGGGTACCGCCGCCGGGCTCGTCGCTGCCGGGCCAAGTGGGGGCTCGTTCGAAAGAGGAGACGCCGCTCGTTCCAGCGGTGGGTCCCCCTGCTCTCCACGAGCTCTGGGGGCCGCGCAAAAGCGGCCCAACGCGCCGCGGAGCCCCCAGAGCGAGTCCGGCGACGCGCAGCACGCGCCTCGAGGCGGCGGAAGCGCGCGAACAACATGAGGCGCCTCGCGGACGCGCAGACTTACCGGCCTATGGCGTAGTGACTCCCCCCGCGGCCTTGCGCGAGCTCAGGCGACTGCGCGGCACTTTCCCGTTCTCTGGGCCGCCCCGTCGCGGTAGCTTCTCCCCCCTTTTGAAAAAATGCGCTAGCGTAGGTTCGGGCCGGTCGCCGCGTTGTGCTCGGGTTTCCGCCAATGCGGGAGGAGGAAGACGCGCAGTTTCAGCGAATGGACGGCCGTTTCAAAGCCGCGGACGCAAATCTTACGCGGCGCCAGGCTATTGGGCAGGTTGGATCTAGTGGACGCGCACCCCCCCAGTTTTGAAAATTGGGTACTGTGGCGACGCGGCTAAGTGCGGATGGAGACAGAAGGACATGGCTACGGAAACCACTTCAACAACGTGCGGATGGAGAAGCAGCTGATTTGAGTGATGCGATTAGCCTCGTTACGAGTTTACGGGAATTCTTCTGTAGCGCGCACTATAAGGACGAGACCGGCCTAGTCGAAGTAGGACTGCAGCATGCCGGTGCGGCGCACGTCGCACGTGGCGCAGTGGAACGAGCCGCCGAAGGGCATGAAGTTGCGGAACGGCACCGGGATGACCTCGAAGCCCCAGTCCTTGAAGCACTGCTGCGCCTTCTTCTCGTGCGCCTCCACGACGACGGTGCCCGGACGCACCACCAGCACGTTGCACGTCGCGGTCCACGGGCTCGTGAAGAACAGCGGGTGGTCCTTGGACAGCTCCGGCTCGGGCGCCACGAACACCTCCCAGCCCTTGAACATCTCCGGCAGGCAGTACTCGTAGTCCTTGTTCTTGTACGAGTACGTCTTGACCGGTCGGCCCGTGATGCACGGGCGGAACGGGTTGGCCAGCAGCTTGCCGGGCATCAGCGGCACGAACGTGCCGTCGATGTGCATGGCGTTGCGGTCCTGGAAGTCCAGCACGTGCACCTTGTAGTCGTCGCCGAGGTGGCGACGCACCCACTCGATGCCGAACTTGTTGGTGACCTGGCTCTGCTGCGTGAAGATGTCTCGCCCCATGCGGGTGAACTCGGCGGCGTCGAACGTGGGCTCGAACTCGGTCACCACCGAGTTGAAGACGCCGCTCTCGGCCTTCCAGTCCTCGTTGTACAGCTCGTCGCTCATCTGCGGCTTGGGCGCCGCCGTCCACTTGCCTCCCCTTTGGAAGTACTCCTTAATGAGTTTGCGGTAGGGGCGGAACTCGAAGTAGCGCGAGCGCCAGGCCATGGGGGCCTCGACGATCTCGTTGCCAAAGACGATGAGCACGTCGCGCGGCATGGCCGCGTAGAGCTGCGAGCGACTGGTAAAGTCTGGCGTCTCCACGGGCTGGTTGAAGTCATTTTTGCCAGCTTCAGGGCGGCGGACGATCACACCCTCGCCCTCTAGCACCTCGGCCAGGTAGTCGAGCTCCTTGGCGGCGCCCTCCATGAGCTCCTTGGGGAAGGGCTGGCCGGCCTTGGTCTTGTACATGTCCCAGTGTTTGTTGGGCCACACGGCCTTGCCGGCCACGTGCCATTCGGGGATGGTGGCGCCCTCCACGCGGCCCACGATCACCTCCTCCAGCGGGTCCCATTCGTTGTGCGAGTTGATGACGGGCGTGCCGGTGGCGGTGGCGGCGGCCGCGAAGGCGCGCGAGGTCGCGGCCCTGAGCACTTGGCCGCGGGCGGCGTTGGCGGCGCGGAGCAGCGCCGACATGGCGGGGATCGGGGGACTTGGCGCGGACGCGGCAACTTGCGCAATGACGCCGGCAGAAGTGTGGCCTTTCATTCGCTGGCTCGATCTTCAAGGGTAACTCAAAGATACGGAGGACCAAAACTTCTATTCAACCGGTCCTGAACCGGTATACCGGGCGAGCTTCCTGTCAAAAGATGGAGCGAATGCAGGGCGAGTGCGTGCATTGCTACTAGTACCTCTCGACGCTGCGTTTTACCCTACCGGCGAGAACGAATTGACCACTATACACATCAGTTGTTAGTGCTGTGTGGGGTAATTGTGCTACTGACGCACGGGTCGACGTAGTTGCGGACAAGCTGACGCGTGTCCGTTTCCATCGCTCCAACTTTTGTCGTCTTGACCAGCAAGATCTTACCTCCGCGGTTTCGGTAAGTTCAACCACACCGGTATACCGGGCCGGTATACCGGTGGTCGAAACTTCAAACTTTTCTAAAGTCTCCACTTGCCAAGCGAGCAGACGTACGCGCCCGCTTCTCGACGAGTCCCATCGCGCCGCAGCGACTTCTCCGAGCGCCAACGACGCCCACCTCGCCGCCCTATCGCCCGCGCATCTGTGCGTGCTCGTTTTGTCGCTTTGCGCCGGGTAAAAGCCGGCGAAATTGCGGGTGGAACGCGCTGACCCGCCGCTTTTCTCTGCTATTCCTCGTGCCGACAGAACGCGCCAAGAAGAGACGCACCATGGCCGACGACCTGCTGCAGATGTTCCAGAGCATCACCACCAGCGACCACGACGAGCTGGTGGACCAGTTCGCGCACCTGCTGCAGCTGGACGTGCACACGGCCACGTTCTTCCTCGAGTCGTGCAACTGGAACGTGGAGACGGCGGCCAACAACTACCTGGCCACGATGGAGGCCTCAGGCGGCCCCAGCGTCAACCCCATAGAAGGGATGGACATGGCCGACGACCTGGAGATGGAGGACGAGGGAGACGCGGCCAATAGACAGCAACAGAGCCAGCAACAGCACCAGCAGCCCAACTCCGCGTCCTACCAGGCCCAATTCATCAGCGACTTGTCTGCATCGCAGAACACACTCTTTGCTCCAGAGACGCCGGTGCACATGGTGAGTGTGATGGGAGAGGACTCTTGACGGTGGAAGACAGTGAGTTGCTAACGTTTGTGTTGTGGCGTGTTGTAGCAATGGAGTTTTGTGAATACTGGCAGCGAGGCATGGCCGGCAGACACGCGCCTCTTGTTCGCGCAAGGAACTAGTTTCCAAGGACCAGAGCAGATTGCGGTGTCGGCACCTGCGGGACAGCGGATAGACATACACGCACCGTTGTGCATGCCGGCGGAGCCGGGTTCCTACGCTGGTAGCTGGAGGCTCCACTGCTCCAGCGGCTTCTTCGGCGACCCGGTGTGGGTCGTAGTGAATGTAGGCACGCACGAAGCTGCCGCAGCGTTTGCATTGCAGCAACAGCAGCAGCAACAGGCTGCTGCGGCAGCGGGCGCGGACCCGTCGAAGTTCCAATTTGCAGAAGGCGACCGGCAGCCTTCGTCTACTGTTGTTGAGGATATGGATTTGTAGTGACTGCTCTCGCTAGTGCCTAAACCGGACGAAGGACTTCAGCGCTGTGTGACGATAGTCGATTGCATGTGCTGGTATTTCCAGAGAGCTACTGACCACGAGAGCAACAACAGCGAGAGGAGAAGAAGGCCACGCTAACTCATTTTGAATGGGACCATGGTGGGAGAGTGAGTGCAAAATATATGCCGCATGTTGTGCGGGTTTCATTTCTTCTTTTTGTGCACACTGTCAGCGTGCATGTGTGTCAGTGAAGGACTTCCCCGTTTTATCTATCAACCAACGCAATAAAGCAGACGAGAGTAAAGCTCAATCATTTTTCTGTTGTTTTTCCTGTTTTCTGTTTGTTCATGCTCGTTTTCCCTAGAGGTCTACCCCGTGTTGCTTGTCATCCAACTGCGTGGCACCGCCAACGCGTCTCCCTTCGACGCTGCTGATAACATCTTCACCTTGGGCAAGCTTACCTTGTCAGGCTGATCTGCTTCCAACTCGAGACGTCGGACGACGACGCGTACACGGCGATGTGACGCGAAGGATGGTGCAGCCGCGGCATGAGAGCCTTCAACTGTACAAAATACCATCATTTTACTCGTCCGTGAAGCCCGTAACTTCCATATTTATCACCAGCGACAACACGTCCTCCAGCTCCTTCTTCGACTTGTAAAGTGGCAAGTCGATGCGGTTGAAGCACGTGTGCGCCCGCGGATAGGCGTTGTCCGGGAAGGGCACGGCCTTTAGCGTGAAGTGGCAGATGCGGCCATCGTAACTTGTGAGCGCCTTGAATCCCTGAACTGGCACACGCGATGAGCCCGTCGTGAACTGCAGCAGACGCGCACGCTCCTCGTCCGAGAATGCCTCAACGATTTCCCAGAACCACGTAAGCAGCTCCTCCGGGAGCTCGTCCGAGACCTGAGTGTGCGCCTTCCAGTCATCGACATCAATAGATGGGACACCGCACAGCACTAGCTCCAGCTCCTGGTAGTCGAACACAAGGATCAACTCTTGCGGGATCACCTCAAACACACCAGCCATCAAGTGCTGCAGTTGCTCGGCGTACGAGTCCAGCATGATGTACCGAAGACGCAGGTAAATGTACTCCTGCTTGTTATCGTCAGTCAGCTCGATGTCCTTACCACCCTCCTTCAGCTCGATCGTTTCCACCTCGCCGTTCAGTTTCCTGTTCGTCACAGTAAAGTCCAGTCCTAACGCCTCAACACCGTCATTCTCCTTCATCCACTTCAGCGAGTTGTACACCTCCTGATCGAAAAACTCCAAATCACTGAACGAAATCGGAACGCCGAGCAAGTGCTTCAGCACGGGCAGCGCCAAGTGAGCCTTCATCAGCTGGCCCTCTAGTAGAGCACGACCCAACAACCGACCAGCTCCACGGAAGTACAGCAGGTGGTCGGCCGAGGCCTCGACGGAGTTCGGGTTAATAACGTACGCCAACGAGTCCACGTGCGCGCACATGAACAAACCAATAGTCTCATCGAAAAGACGCTCCGTCACGAGAGAGAACCACTCACGTTCCAGACCGCCAGCATCAATAGCAACCTCGCCAATGAACTCGATACGCAGCGGCATGTGGATGTGCTCCATCTGCACGCCGAGAAGCTGCTCCATCGACTCGACCAAGATGTTCTCACGATGCACGCGCATCTTCAAGTGTCCATCCTCCCACGGCTTAATCAGCGCCGAGGTCTGCTCCAGGAACCACGCATACTTGTCCTTAAACGGCAGCGCCGCCACCTGTTCGAGGATCTCCAGGTCCTGCTCCGAGATCTCGTAGCCACGAGAGGCCACGCGGGCGTCCACTTCACGGTACTCCTTGAAAGTCATGCGGCCCTCGGGATGCCGGGGGGTTTGCGCCAGTTGCGACACAAAGGCCAGCGACTGCTGGTGCACCAGTTCCTTGTCCGGGTCGGCGGTCGTGGAGGCGGTCGAGGCCGTCGACGCAGCAGCAGCCGAGCCGGCCACGCCCTTGGGCGACAGCATGTCGGCATCCGAGGCCGGGATGTCGATCCTGATCTTGTTCTCGTTCTCCTCCCCTTCGGCCGCCGGCTTGGCGTCGTCCTTGGGCTTGGCGTTGCCCAGCGGGAAGGGCAGTTCCCGCTTGGCCCAGTAGCGTTTGCCGTCGATGCCGACCTTGCGGACCCAGTCCTGGCGGTTCCTGGCGCCGCGCTGGCGCGAGTTGAGCATGTTGAGGCGGCGGATGGCGAAGGACCGCGTGCGGTTGAAGCTCTTCTCCCTGGGCACATCGGTCTCCACTGCCACGGGGCCGGTGTTAGCAGGTCGCACGGGCGAGTTGAGCCCGAGACTGAAGCCGCGCTCCGTGCCGCACAGCACGCAGGACTTGGCCGAGCTCTTGTTGTGGAAGTCGCACACCTCGCACTGCCACTGCGTGCTCACCTCGTCGTTCCTAACGGTTACGAACACAACTGGTTAGGACAAAAGCTCCTTCTGACGCCGTAACCCGACGCAAAGGACGTACGACTCCTGCACGTCCTGGCGCGTCATGGGCTGGCCGTCCTCCGTGTACTGGCCGCCCAGCAGCGGCTGCTGCAGGTTCTCGTCGAAGCGCGCGCGGCGGCAGCAGTAGTACACGATGATGATGACCAGCAGCCCGCCCGTCACGTAGGCCAGCCAGGTGGGCAGCGAGCCGTTGGCGGCCTCCGCCCCCTGCGCCTGCGCCGCCGCCACCAGCAGCGGCAGCAACAGACTCGACGGCGCGCGCATGTCGTTAAGCGGCGGTTCGCAACTTTTGCGGTCCCCGCGCGCAAATAAATGCCCTGTCTCGACTCGGCCGAGCGCTTGTGAAAGGCAAGCGCCGCGTTCGCTCGAGATCTGGCGCCGCCTCCTTCTTCGGCGCCCAGTTGCGTTGTTGGAGCGGGAGGGAACCGCGCCTGCAGTTAAGCCGCCAGGGCTAGGGCCCGCGCTGAAACATGAAAAGTGACTGGCCGAAAGTATGCCGGGAGAGACAGGGGCGCGAGCTGTTGACGGCGGGCTGACCCAGGTTGATGCGGTCCCCCCCCCCCCTTCAGAGGCTTTGCCGCACGTGCAGCCCGGCAGCATGCACAACTAGCGTCGGCATGCTGCGGAGGCGCGGAAGCGACGGCCAAGGCGGCGATGGCGCCGTCGAGCGAGTTTGTGAAGAGGCGCGCCAGCTGGGTTGCATAGCCCTCCCAAACCGTATCGTTGCGCGACACCCGGCCACTCAGCGTTTGTATGCTGGCGCCCCTCGACACTGCATTTCCTTTCGCTTTCGAAGATTTCGGGCTGATTGCGACCCGATTGGACACTTTGGGGATGGGCGGTGAAATGGGTATATGCTCATTCAAATAGGCAAAACGACACAAAATGGATGTCTAAATTTTACACTAACTTTAGGCTGGAATTATCCTTAATTACTAATGTTTATAACTAATTCTGCCGCTGACCTAAATTTTATTCCGACACACACAGTGGTTCACACCGCGAACGCGCTCCGCGCTGACATCCGGACAGTCACCGCTGCTGCCAGCGCAGCACCGCTGCCAAGTTGTCGACGATGGACGAGGAAGCCCCCAGTCTGGCATAACTGTGCCTGACAAGAACAAAATCCTCCGCCTACATGTACCTGCCCGTGCCGCTCCTCTTCCTGTGCGCGCTAGTCAAGATGCGGCAATGACATTTCCCGATCCGCCATCTCGCGCTCACACGCAGCTCCGACTCGTAGCCATCGTCTGACTCAGATCCATCGTCATGGTCGAGTCAACGGAGCGCCTCCATTTGTAAGAGTCGATCATGCAAGCAGGCGCGGATTCTGAGTTGTTACTTCATATATATCGCAAGTCCAAGCTCTGCAAGCGTACGTAGGAGCTTCAAGTTTAGCAACGCCTCGTCGTGGTTGCGCTGACGGCAACGCACAGGCGCTAAGTCGGCTTCGCAGTCAACCAAAGAAACGGGCTCGTGCATTACAAGCTCACCTACACAGACTATTTGCCACACTCGCGTCCAGTCACTAGTGACCTTTCTCAGCTAGCAAGCTTGAACCGCGCAAATACCACGCGTTTGTGCCGTGGAAGTCTGTGAGCGGGCACCCGGTCATGTGGCAAACGCTCCAGAAGCTACAGCAACGCGTCATGCGGTCGATCGTCAGCGCATCTGATTGTGTCGGGCAACAGCCATTTCATCCTGACTGTACCTGGGCCCTACAACTGCTGCTTCAGCACGGATGAGTATGTAAGTCAATCTTGTTTGTATTATTGGTTTATAATATCAACTCACCAACTGGACTGATGTTTGCTCTACGCAGTTGGACCAGCTAACGCTGCGGCCATCCCACGGCGAGGATATCGTTCTTTGCACCGAAGACGTAATCGCCAAGTCCGAAGGCGAAAACCCAATCTCGGGTCGCTATCACGAGCACCGAGGACACTAGGACGGGTACGGGTACTCCACCCGGCTATAGGAGATCCGCTACGCGTACATCGTCACAGCGGTGAATCTCTCCTTGCTACAGGTTGCAGAACGTACGCTGCATAAAGTGGCTATCAACCAAGAATATTGTTGAATCTTCATCGACAACCGCTGGCGGAGCGCAGGGAGCTGCTGGCCGTCCGCCGGCAGTACGGTGAGATGAAGCACCTAGCTGGAATGGCACGTCAGCAGCACGCCCTGATTCAGTTTCATCAGCGCAATATTGCGCTGCAAGAGCTAAGGTTAGTTCGCGACCAAGGAGAGGAGGCGCGTGTGCCGCTACACTTTTAGGCATTGCCTATCTGGCTCCGGTAATAAATTGCTCATATGTTTTTTCATAATGAAACTTGGTTAAGCAAGCAAGCATGCAGTCAAATAGCATCTCCTTAGTGTCAGATATTACAGGTAAAAATGTAGGATAAATAGGCACAAGAAGATCTAAATGCTGTGCACAAAGACAATGTCTGTCGACCATGTCGATCGGACAGGAGTGGAGCAAAACGAACACAGCATGGGTCAAGTTCTAGTCAGTAAAACCACCCACGACATTTTTGCCCATTATTTTCAGTCTAAAACTGAGCCTATTTTCAGATGTACCTATTCCACAAAATCCATTGCGGATTTTTGTACCAAACAGTGGATTTCTGTCTGAAATGGGTGTCGATAAATACCGGTTAAGGACGCTGTGTCCACCTAAACTTCAACGCAGGAGCCATCGCTCATGTGGCCGTCGCTGGAGCCCGGCGGCGATGGCAGCGCCGCGAAGCTGCGCCTCGCCTCGGCATAGCTCGAGGCCTGTGAGGTGGATGTGGACGAGGTGGCGTAGGCGTGCTGGGACTCGTCGTCGTCGTAGAGCAGCGGCCGCTTGGGGTCGTGCACCTGGTAGTTCTGCGGCGAGTCGCGCCGGTCGATGAGCCCACCCAGGAAGCCTTCGTCCTGGTTCAGATACGGCTCCTCGTCCTGCTGGTTCAGCAGGAACACGAACAGGAACATGCACGCGGCGGCGAAGCACGAGCCCAGCAGGAAGGCGTTCTCCCAGGCGCCGAACGCGCCGCCCTCACCGTTGTCGCCGTAGATGTCGCCACGCCCGCCCTGGCACACGTCACCCTCGCACGCGAAGCCCACGCGCATGCGCTCGGCGTCGAACAAAGTGTAGTACGTCTTGATAAAGACATCGCCGAGGATCCACCACTCGTCCGTCGTGGACTGGAACTGCAGCTTGCACTGTCCCCAGCCCGAGCACAGCACGTAGTCCTGCGGCTGCAGCAAGAACACGTTGTCCGGCTCCATGCCGAAGTGCAGCACCGGGAAGTCCTTCACGTCCACGGCGTCGCAGTCGATGCCGTCGCAGTCGAGTCCGCGCGTGATCTTGCTCACCACCTCATCGAATTGGCCCGCCGGAACGCTGATCAGCGATGTACCCGTGTCCACGATGGCGTAGCAAAAAGGATCGCACATGTTGGCGGTGACATCGCCCTCGGTGGTGCCCCCGTCGTTGTTATCGACGTCGCCATCCTGGTGCCCGCTGTCGCTGCTCGACGGGAGAATAAAGAAGCTGTTCATCTTGATCGTCCAGTACATGAACGAGTCGAACTCCGGCAGCTTGACCACGGGCGTGTAGTGGAACGAAGCGTTCGGCCCAACAACCGAGAGGTCGTAACCCCCGATGTGCAGCTCGCTGCCAGTCCGATACGCCTCGGGTGTGAGGTAGAAGGCGAACATGTTCTCCAAGTCTGCGTTCTGTCCTGCCAGCGCTGCGAACACCGTCGGTCGACTAATGTGTGCGAGTCCCTCAAAGCCCAGTCCAAAGATGCCGTCGGCGAGGAACTCCTGCAGCTTGTCAGACTCATCATCGATCACTCCGAAGCGGACGCTGTCCACAGTGTAGCCCGAGATAGTCACGGTGTCCACCACCACAGTGCCGGACACCGACCCGCTCCCGTACTGCATCAAAGCACCACAAAACCCGTCAGAACTTCCTCACTGTCTGCACCACCGTCCGAACAGCACACCGACCGCGTCGTAGAACTTCTCCTCGGTATCTAAAAATGTCGTGGACTTCTGCGCGTCGAACTGGTGGTGCGAGCCGCAGCTGCCGCAGCTGGTGCTGGGGATCCACGTATCGCTCGAGCCCGTGTCGAACACCACGTCCAGGAGCTGCGGCGGGTTGCCGAAGCCCACCGAGCCGATGTACTGCACGTTGCCGAAGTTCTGCAGCGTCACGCGCTTGGCCCGCGGCAGCGGCGGCTGCGCCGCGTTTTGTTGCGTGGCGTTGGCGTCCAGCGCGTAGTCGGTGGCGGCTGTGTGCGTCTCTGCTTCTGCCTGCATCCAGTCGGTGGCGCGAGCGGCCGGCGGCCTCCGCCTCGCCAGCGAGAGGCGCAGCGGCGCGGCGTCGACGGCGGCGAGGCCCAGCGCAAGCAGCAGCGGCAGCAGACGCATGGCGGGCGTGGGGGGACTGCTGGAATGCCGCGGCGCATTGAGCGAGCCGCAGGTTTTCGACTGAAACGACGCGTAACGCGGCGCGCGTTTTGGCCAATGAGGACGAGGAAGAGCGAGTTTCGACCAATCGTGAGCGGCGCCATGATATGCGATCTTTCAGCTGCGTGTCGACGAGGTGCCTGCGACGAAAAGCCGCGGGAAACACGAATGCAGAGCTCAGAGCTCAGCCTGGCAAACGGGTATATCTTACTAGTGTTGGAGGCGGAGGACAAATCTTGGAAAGCGGTTGCCAACAGCATCCTGTTGGCACGGAAGTCCTGGATGGGTGGGTCTAGGTGAGCTGGAGGGACCGTTATCTGACGCGCCAGAAGTTCGAAACATTGTAGATGGACAAGGGTACCAGTGTGATGCGGCAGCTTCGTTTGCATGCTCAAAGTCCATCTACGACAGGGCCAGCAACTTGGGTCAAACAAGCGATTCGCGCTGCGATTGGCGCAAAATCCGCATTCGCTGTTCGTTGAACCGACTCCCATCGAGTCAGAGCGATTTTGCAGTCGCACTGAGCCTGGCACAACTGAAACTGCAGACGAGCGAGAAACCGCAGAGTCGAGTAAGATGCTGGCGCGCCTTGTTCTCCTAGTCGCCGCATTGGCCGTGGCGGCCACGGCCGAGCCGCTGAAGGACACCCCGTACACGCCCACGGACGCGGACTCCGAGGAGCGATCGAACTCTATCTACACCACGCTGTCGGATGACGGCCCCATGGCCGGCATGGGCACGCGCAGACTGGAGCCGCTGCCCACGGTCAACCCGAAGGCGCAGGCGAGCGAGTCGATCTACATGACGCTGACCCACGACAGCCCCATGGCCGGAATGGGCGAGCGCAAGCTGCGTCAGTAAAAGACGGAGGAGAGACCTGAACTGCCCAGAAGAAGACGTTCTGCTTCGACGCGAGGAAAGATAGTGTAGTGCCTGCCTCGAGGGCTTCGAGATGAATGAATCTGCGTGAAATTTGTCCTGCTTGCACTGTCCCAAGCGTGCAATTGAGGTCCGCCCTGCATCCTGCGGTGCTGCACTTCCGAGATGAGACCGCCATCACGTGGCCTATGACAGCGCTGTCACCTTCGTTGACCTTGCTGGATGTTGCTCACAGCCTGCACGAGTCCGTCAGCGTCGTTGCGCGCCTCTCCCTGTCCACATTTCCTGGCGGTGCTCCTGCCCGCCATTAGCGCACCCTCTGGTCTGCTGCAGCTGGAGAGCTCCTGGACTGCTTCCTGCGCTTTGCCCCAAAACTTGGCCGGATTTTCGTGCGGAGAGAGTGTGGAATGGACACAAGCGATGCAAGTGGCAAGTGTGTCTCGCCCTTCCCCCGGTCTGCTTCAGCTTGCATGCACGAAACGCAGCTCTAGCTGTCCTTTACTGAGGCAAGTGCGTGACAACCTGCCAGGTTAACCCAACACATGCGCCATGCGGTGGTGTGCTGATGCTGAGGGTCTCAGCATGAGAGTCTCACATCAGAACTTCCACTCGATCCGGCAGGATCATTGTCAAGGCGCAGTTCTGCAAGCAGCATGCGTCAAGAGGTTATGGTGGGTTTGCTGCTACTGGCAGCAGCAAGCAACGCTGTCGTCGAGAGCCGTCACGTGAGGAGCCTGGAAGATGGAGACGACAACGATGACAGCGATGACGCGGGCAGCTCCAGCCGCAACAAGTCTCCGGGTGGCTCCAGTTCCGACAACACCGCTGTGATCATCGTGGTCGCGGTCGTCGTCGTCGTGCTGTCCATCGCAGGCGCGATGCTGGTGGTTGTTCGGCGGAGAAGAAGGCGAGCGCTGGAACGCACCAGCAGTGCGCAGACCACCGAGCTAACGCCGGCACCTCCGGTAGGCGTGGCCTACGCTCGGCATTAGCAAAGACAAGGTAAAATAGGAATAGACAAGCATGCATGACGACTTGGATCGATGATGGCACGCTCCGTGCCATCAACAGATACTTTCGTGTTGAAGCCATCTTGTCCGCTGGAGCCCGCAACAATGACCCATCGCCGCTCGTAGCAGGTCTGGTGGTGCTGCTGCTCGAGATCGGGCTTGCAAGCATGACCCCGGTCGCCGCGAGCCAAACAGCCTCAAGATCGGCTGCATCCGAAATAGCTAACGCTACGCAGAACTCGACATCGGCAAGTGGCACTAGTGATCTATCGGAGAACGTAGTGCCACACCACATCGGTGTGGCATTCAGTGCCAGCGCTAGGTATCCTGGCGCTACTGGCGTATCTCGCACTGCTAAGTTGCTCAGTGCTGCAGCGACGGCAAGACCGCACAAACATGTTGCCACTCGAGACGTTGCACAAGAAGGAACTCGACGCCACGTCGCTGTCTACATCAAGTATGCAAAAAGCTAAGCTCGCAACTCGTGTCAGTGTATAAGACTTTGCTTAATGTTAACTGGGGTAATACAAAAGAGCCTCCATCGCTACCAAAACACCATGCTGCACGCATTGTACTGTGAAGCCAGTCTACAGTTCGTCCTTCATGATTTTACGCAGCTCGTAGGAGATGTGAATGGCGCTTGGACGCTGTGCTGGGTCAAACGAAAGACATGCGCGCGCCAGCTTCACGATGGAAGGCGGGCACGAATCGTTGAAGCTCGGCTGCAGCTTGCCGGCCGACACCAGCTGCAGGATGGTAACGTCCTGCATCTTGCCGCCGTTCGTGTTGGTCGCGTCGTAGAACGGTGCCTTGCACGTGTCGAGCTCCGACAGTACAACACCGAACGAGTAAATATCGGCAAACTCCGTGTAGTGTCCGCCCAGAATCACCTCAGGGGCGATCCAGCGTGCCGTACCAACACCGGCCGTCATGGTCTCGTCGAAGCTGCGGTTGCGCGAGATACCGAAATCGCTCAGCTTGGCGCCGGTCTGGGCATCGATTAGCACGTTTCGGGACTTCAAGTCACGGTGAATCAGCTTCGGGTTCAAAGTGTGCAGGTACACGAGAGCGTCAGCGATATCAATGGCAATCTGGCACTTCAGGTTGGCCCAAGTCAGCGAACTGGCACGGCTCGAGTCGAGCAGCGACTTGAGATCACCACAGTCCATGAATTCCGTTACGGCCTGAATTGTCAGCGCGTTTGTCCACGACACGCCGATGAAGCGCACAATCTTAGGGTGCTCCAGACGCGCCATCGTCTTGATTTCCGTTGCAAACGCCAGTGCGTCCTGCATGGTCTTCTTGTCGCTCAACAACCTCTTGATGGCGACATTCTCGTTCATGTACAGACCCAGCCACACTTCACCGAAGCCACCACGCGACAGCAGCTTCACAGCCTCCACGTCGCGGTGCTCGATACGCGCCGCCACCAGATCCGGATCGTCCCAAATCGAGGATCCGAACGTCGTGTCGCCGCCCGTTAGACTCGATCCAATATCCGTTCCGAAGATGGTCGATCCACCCTTGGTCGCGAACTGTCCACCGTGTTTCTTGCGGTACCACACGAACGCAATGATCGCCAACACAAGAACACCGCAGCACACGCCAAGCACGATGGCGAGCGTGTGACTGCTGCCTCCACCGTCGCTCGACGAGGACGTGGATACCGTGCAAACCTGCACATTGGCATTTGTCAGAGTCGTGGCGGAATAGCCATCACCACAGTCCGTGATGGCCACGTCCGCGTCGAACGTTGCCAGGTTCTCAAGCAGCGCCAGCTGTGAGCTTGAGACCTGCAGATTGGTCAGGTTACAGCTCGACATGTACAAGTACTTGAGCGCTCCGGATTCCGCCATCGTGTAGATGTTGTCGGGGATAGTGGTGTAGTAGTTTCCCGTCAGATTAAGTGTCTGCAGCTTGTCCAGCACGACAGGGAAGTCCGTGAGCGTGTTATCAGCCAGGTTGAGGTCCGTGACGGTGCTGAGGCCCGTCCAGACGTCGCTCGTGTTGGCCGGCAAGTCCGAGATGTAGTTCATGGACAGGTCCAGCTTGGTGATGGCCGTGAAGTTGCCCAGCTGCTCCGGCACCTCGTTCAGGTTGGCGTTCGTCAGGTACAGCGTGGCGTACGTGGTGGCGAGCGAGACAGAGCTGAGCGTGTTCCTGAGGTTGACACTGATGAGGAACATGCTGACGACGGCGCTGGGCGTGTCGAAGAAGCTCTGGTCCAGAGCGATGTCCTTGATGGCGCTCTTGTCGGTGGACTCGCTGGGAGCGCCTTGCAGTTGTCTGTGTGGCATATAACATCTCGATCAGTACGGCGTAACCACATACCAGTCGATGCTCTACCAGCCACCTTAGAGCTCATCACATAACGTACACTGAGAGCGTGGAGCTGCTGTACGTGAGCTCGGTGATCTCCGTCACGTAGGCCATCGTCTTGGAGTTGGTGTTGGCGTTGGCCTCGAGCGCCAGCAGCCACTGGTTGCCGTCCCACAGCAGCGAGTCCAGACACTGGTACGTGACGTTGCAGCTCGTGGACGTGCCGGGCAGCGTGAAGTCGCTCTCGCTGTAGCACGGGCCGCTGGCGCCCATCTCCACGCACTCGGTCTGCGACGGCGAGTACAGCACGCACGGGTTCTTGCTGCAGGCCGAGGGGCAGCCCGAGGACGTCAGCACGTTCTGCGTCAGCGCCGAGCACTCGGCGGCGCGCGCGGCCGGCGCCAGCAGCAGCAGCAGCAGCGCCGAGAGGCCCCACAGCGGCGTCATCACGTAGCGGTTTTTCCACTGGGAACTCGGCGACTGAGCGGTGTGCGCGCTTTCGAAAACTGCTGGGACTGACGCGAACTGGATTCGGGCGAGGGCTAGGGGTAAGCGATATAGTGGGGGAGAGTCGATTCGCACTGTACCCATCGCGCGTTGACCTGGTTGCAGCAATTTCTTTTTGCGAGCGCCTCCACGCACTGAGCTGGTGGCTGTTGCCACCTTGGCGAGCCGACAGCATTGCTGGCGCTGTAGGCATGCATGTTGCGGCTCGACTGGAGCGAGGGCGAAGGGGCCTATCTTGCAGGAGAAAAAAGACTGGCGTGCGATGTTTGGGAGCGGTCCGTGCACGGAGGGAGTCGGTGTCGCAGTGCATCGGAGTCACTTGGAGGGAGTATGATGCGGAATTGGACTGCGCACTAAAGCCAGGGAAAGCAGCCCCGCTTTTACGCCGCGCGCGGAAATTTTGGGAAATCAAGCCAAATTTGCGGGGCCAAGCTGGTCGCGCACCACTACAACCTCGCACTGCTGGGTCGGCGGCACGGAGAGCCAACGTGATGGCGAGCCGCGGCGACACCTTCGCGCTGTTCGACGCATTCTGCCGACCGATCATTGTGGAAGCGGACGGCGAGAGGAAACGCGAGCACTGGCTCGAAGATCGGTGTAGCCATGCCGGCGACAGCTTCAACGTGGGCAAGTTTGGCAGTTGCATTCCACCGTCCGTGTTATCGGCGCCAATCTCGCGAGCTCTGCCAAAGGCTTCTTCGATGATAAGCTTCGAGCTCAGAGCTCAGAGATCTGCTTGTTGCGCTGCCACGAATTGCGCGCAGAATTTGAGCAGGGCGCAACCGGCGCGATGTACATTATCACGCTAGTCGAGGCGGACACTTTGCCTGGATCGCATTTGAAGCGACAAAAGCGGCCTTGGTCGTGACAGCAATCAAGGCAACATAGCGCCTTGATGCATTCTCCACTAAGGCACTTGACGTCCTTGATCCCTTCCTGCCAGTGACTCGCATCTTATCCTCGCAAAAATAGAGGCATGCTTCGGAGCACGAGGTGGGCATTTCTCGACTTGCTAGCTTCGTGGGTCTCCGGACCATACGCGCAACATGATCCAGCGACGTCCAGTGTGGCTTGCGCTTGCTGTTGTCTTGCTCGTCGCGGCATCGGCTGTCCAAGCGCTTCCGCTCGCCTCTAATGACTCGGACACCACACAAGCTCCGCTGTCAGGGTGCCAAGTGTGTGCTGCGTCGGGGGACTGCTCGCACGCCTACCTCGACGGACCGGGCCAGTTCTGCGGCAACTGGATGGATCGAGCAAACCAGCGACAGCGGTGCTGCTGCCCGCGCGAGGCCACATGCAAAGTGAGCAACTACGCGTGCAATTGTCAGACCCGCAAGACCAAAGCGCCAACCTCGTCGTCATCTTCGTCTTCAAGTCGAGCAAGCTGGGGGACGATTTTCGGGTCCGTGGTTCTTCTGTTCGTCGCGTCCTCAATCCTCTGGTGCCTGTGTCCGTGCTGCCGCGCAAACAGGTATGCGGCTCTGTCACAGCCGGCAATGACGCCCGTGGTTGTCGAGGGTCCTCCAGCGTATGCTCACGGACACCCCAACGCGTACACACCGGGATATGCAGCTGGACCAGTGTATGGAGGACCTGTGTATGGTGCTCCGGTCTACGGTGGAGGAGGCTATTCGAACGGTGGAATGGGCGCTGGCTCCAGTGCAATGCTCGGAGGTGTCGCCGGCATGTTCGGCGGCATTCTCGTCGGACAGGCCCTGTCCGATGCTGGAGGGCACCACGGATACCACAATGGCGGTGGCGATACCTGTTTTGCTGACAACGGAGGAGGCGAAGAGTTCGGTGGTGACTTCTAACGATGGATCGGCAAGGCCATAGATATTATTGTTAATTTAATGTGCTTTCCTCGACCCTGCGTTGTTTCGCAGCCTCTGCTCTCTTGGTGGTCATCCCAGAGTCACGAGGTTCGAACGGCGAATTATTTGCTCGAAGCGGAAAAGCACATTGCCTGTCTCGACGAAGAGATACCTGGCTTGAGCCTCGTTGAGACAGTCTCCATGGCCACCGTACGTGAATTGCACGTGGTCCTCAAACATGTCGAAACGCATGTACGTGTACGCGTCGCGAAGGTACACAACGCCATTTCTGTTGGTATTCGCCAAGTCGTCCGGAGGTGGCACCACTAGCGTCAAAATTGACAGCGACTTGTGGCCATACTCGTCTTCGTCTGCCACCTTGGACGAGATATTGAGGTGGCGGATGCGATGTGAGCGGTTCGCATCAGGCGAGTTGCGCATAAGAATCGTATTGAAGGCGTCCACCCGCTGGAGCACACGGACGTCAATCGCCGAGCGGTAGCATCTCCGGTACAAGTCGGGGTTGTTGAAAACACGCCAGCCTTCAATGGCCAGGTCCTCTGCCAGTGCCATGCTATCCATGCACGGAATACACTTCATGAAATGGAACTCGAGCTTCCGTTTGTCGCTCAGCTGTCTCTGCACTGTCCAGCCGAAGAACTGCACGGGATCGTCGCTCATCTGCCGCTTCATGAACATGGCGTGGTGAGCCTTAATCGTCTGGTACTTCTCCCGAATCAAGTTGTAGCAGGTCGTCGCCGGCATCGGCTCGTAGTAGAACGGCTCTGTGTCCTCTGCGAAGTATGACCAGAAGCCTGGTCGATTCAGCGCTTGCTCCGAGCGAGCCCGGAGCTCCGGGTTGAGCTTTTGCAAGTTCGGGTCGTTGACCTCGGGCGTGTCGACCCGCAGCGTCGTCTCAAAGATGGCCATTTGCTCTAGTCTCTGCGCTATCGCCTCGTTCTCTTTATGAATGGCGTTTTCGGTCGCCACGGCCTCAATGTACTGCGCCATCAACCTTGTCTGTGCCACGGTCGTCGTCGTGGAGCTCGAAGACGTCGACGTGTAGCCCGCGTCTTCCTCTGCACCTGGTACGTCCTGCTCGTTCTGGTTGGAGCCTGTTGCTGCTGCAGCTCGGCGTCTGCGCCACGCGACCATGCCGGTCTCCAGCTTCCTGTGCAACTGCTGGTACTGCTTCCTCATGGACTCCATGAGCGCGTTGTGTCTGGACCTGCCTCTGGCCATGTTCTCTCGGTGGCGCCGCTTCTTGGCCTCGGCCTTGTTCTCCTCCACGTCCATCGTGGCGTCCCGCACGTCCTGCACCATTTGGGCCACGTCTGCATCGGCCACGGAGCTCAGCACCAGGTCCGTGGGCGACAGCGGAGACCGTCCACCGGAAGTCGCCATTGCAATGGAATTCGGCGATTGGCGCGGTTGAGTCAACGCGCTGGCGATCGATGGTGAGGATGCAGGAAGGGAAGGGAGCGCAGCACGTCGGCAGTGCCGTGCTGGGCTTTGCCTCGCTTCTGGCCACAGGCGAGTGCTGATTGCGATAGCTACACTGCGTTCTGAGGACGCCACTTGACTTGGGGTTTGTATGCAGACGCTAAATGAGGATTTGGGTGCCTCATTTGAGGCGCAAAACGGGGTGCAAGCAAGTCGCGAGAATCTTCGTCGGATGAGACCCGCCGAACGATTGAAGATAGCGAACTACTGCTCGGTGGACGGAATGGAGACCGATTCGATACCTTCGCAACGAAGGTCTTGCCGGGTCCTAAAGCCCACTGCGAGCTGCGCGGCACTTGCAAATCCCTGGACTCTGCAAAGTCTGGGAAACTCAAAGAGGACAAGTTGGTCAACGAGATCAGCGCAGCGTTCAGCCCAGATGGGAGGCCAGGAGCTGGTTCGAGTGGACGGAAGAGTCCAATGCAAGTGCCGATCCGGTGGACGGCGCAGCTTATTTGGCCACCAGCGGCTGGTTCAGCCGGTCGACAGGGCAAACCGAAAGTGACGAACGAATCCACACATCCTGTATTACGGTCCAACGTAGCGCGCGCCTTTCCTACAGCACTTCAACTCGTGCCGTCACTCCGGAGTCACGAGGCTTGGCGGCAGAACCAACTGCTCGAAGCGGACGAGCGCATTCGCACACTCGAGGAACGCGAATCGAGCCTCGGCGCCGCTCGCAAAAGTTTGGTGCATACCAAAAGACATTTCTACAGTCTCGCATCCGTCCACGCGCTGGTGCAGCAACAAGTAGGCACTTGTGTCCTGGACAAACTCAACTGTATTGGCATTTCGCCTCGCCATGTCTTCGCGAGGTGGCATCCCCAGCAATAAGATGACCACGGTTTGACACCCCTCTTCGTCCTTTGAGACGATTCTGGATGCTAGCGTGAGGCATCGTCGGCTCACTGCGGTGTTGGCGGCTGGCAGGCTCTGCAACGCTACACTGGTGTTGGGATCCACACGTTGGAGTATATGCAGGGCGACTGGAGTGCTGTACAGTCTCTCATACAACTCGGGGGTGTGGAAGGTGTGCCAAGCTTCATCGCCGACGAGTTGGGCCACCAGGGCACCGTTAGTGCACGGAATCGGCTTCGAGAAGTGGAAGTGGTGGCGGCGATTATCGGCACGTGTCTGGACGTCCCACCCGAGAAATCTGGTGTCCTGAATTGTGTTTTGCACTTGCATGAACTGTGCGTGGTGGCTCCAGAACAGCGGATAGGCTTTACACGAGAGGTTGTAGCATTCCGCTGAATCCACGGGTTCATAGTAGAAAAGTTCCTCGTCATCGGAAAACTTCTGCCAGCACGTCTTGGGATCCGTGCGCCGCACCGGGTTGCAATTTGCATCCGCAAGTAGGATAGTGTCTCGATGAAGCAGTGACTCAAACTTTTCATACTCAATCAACCTCTTCTTTAGTTCCGCGTTTTCGATGCGTATCGCGTTCCCAAGCTCCACAGCGCTCACATACTTGTCCAAATACAATTTCGTCTCAGAATTCGCTTTTCCTTTGCTAGTGAACGATTCTCCGACGGCGGTTGGTATTGAAATGGAGGACTGTTGCTGCGGCTGGAGCCCATGCTGCAGGTCCCAATACGCTGCCAGCAGTTCTTGCTGCTGCAGAAGCAGTGCCGCTAACTGGCTGCGCCGTGCACATAGCGTCGCCTTCTCAGTTGCACGCTTGCAAGCCATGTTCTGGCGGTGGCGCTCCTTCTCCACGGCCTTCCGCCCCTCCAGTGTCTGCATCGCTGTTGCTCTGCGTTTGCAAACTGAGGTGCTGCCGTCGCACAATTACTGCTCCCGCGGCAGCAACTGAGGGTCATTCGAGCCTGGGAACTAACTTGGAGCAAGGGTACCCCAGACGCAATTGGATTTGCGAATCTCAGCATCAGGTGATACCATAGTTGTTGGAAGGGTACACGCCCAGAAGATATGCTCCTCCTGGTTGCCAGCCCTCAGCATGAGCTGCCATTCCTGTGATCAGGCACTGTCAGGCGCAGCGGAGTCTTCGCAGCGGTCATTAAATCAGCTCAATATTTGTAGATGTTCTACTACTCAATCTTTCGGCGGCGTTGCTCATCGTGATACCGAGACTTGTGTACAGCGAGCAAGGATATGTGTATCAGGACATGAAGAAGAAGAACTTCAAGGGCAGCGCAGTCTGTGCTACTGACGCAATCTCTACGAGAAACATTACACAAATGTATAATTACTTAGTATTGTTTTGGACGATATCGTATCGTCTTACGTGGTGCTCCTTGTGACATTGTTTGCCGCCTTCACAACCTGAGGCTTAGGTGCTGGGGCCGGCCTTCGCCGCCTCGGTGTCATGTAGTTTGGACCGTATGCCTCTGTCAAAAAGAACTTAGGATCATGCACCGTACCGAACGGCATCCCATTAATCGTGACCTGCGAGAAAGGTTCCACCTTGTCCGTGGCCATCAAGCGGCCGTTGCGTCCCTGCAGCTCTTGGATATCCCAATTCTTTTCGTCGACTTTCTTCATCTGGTAGAGGTCGACATACGGCACCGCAAAGCTCCTAGCGAGGCCGATGTTCGGGTTATAAAGACGTCCAGCCAACGGATGTGTAGGCGCCACGCATACCCGCCAAATCTTCATGAAGAACATGTGATACCCCTTCCGCCACAACTCCTCCCTCAAAGCTTGCGTCCCGTGAAGCTTGTCTACAAACCCAATGTCGGTGTCTTCAGTGAACGGGATCATCGAGCCGTTGCGTACAGCTCCAAGCAACGAGCCGAAGACGATGAGTGGAGTGTTACCCGTGGCTTGCAATTCTTCGTACACTTCCACCAACAGCATGTGCAGCACGCTGGCGAAGCAGACCGAATTGGGCGATCGGACGCCGAGCAGGTCTGATCTATCACCTGCAGTACAGAATGGCGTGTCCTTCCTGCCGGAGATCGGCAAGCAGTAGTTGTACTTCATCGTATTTCGCTTCTCTTCATCGCACAGTGCTGTCGTGTCACCTCGAAATCTTGGCGCCGGGGTCTCCGTTTGCTCCAGCGAGTAGTAGTACCGGTGGCCGGAATGGTAGGTGACATTGCTGACGTCTACGACTTTCGGTGAGCACACGCCCTCTTCGATCACCTCGCTCACTTCGTTGAGCACAGCAAGTTCTGGTGTGTGCCATACAACTTTCGTTTCCATAACGAGATCGAAAGTCACAAGTCCTACCAGCACCAGCACGAACGTCGGAATCACTGCTGCTCTGGTCCTGAAACCTTTGCACCCCACTACACTCCTAGGAAATGGACTAACTCGGCGGGGAGTTGCATCCTTGGTCACTTCGACGCACTCTTCGCAATTTTTACTCATGATTAGCTCGCCTAAGCTAGGGAATGACCGCGCAACGTGAGCCAGAGAGTTCAGAAGAGAAAATGAAAACGATCGGACAAGTGCGGGGCGTGTTGTCTCCACGCAACATGTGGGTAAACCTGAGACACATGTTTGCAATTTGCTGTTTGGTCCCCACCTCAAGCACGCGCTTACATACCGTCACCGGCTCAAGCATATGTAAGTGCATCCAGGCGGAATGAGAAAGTTTAGATATGTAGATCGGTGTAGATCGGTACTGTAGCGTTAGTAGAAGCCATGCGAGTAGCACTTTGATCTTGTGCACTTTGATCGCACGAAGGCGGCGATTACTGCGCGCTCGCAATCTTGATTCGTACCCGTGGACCAAACCCCAGCAAGGTGATGGTTCACATTTCGATAGCAGGTCAGCTGGTTACTAATTCACTCCACTACATTACACCGCGGCAACCATAACAAAGGAGAAGAATAGATTTGCATCATGAGAATAAGGTATTTTATGTCTGTCATGGCTTTCCACGAGTCCTATTCCTCCGTGTCAGGTCATGCTGCTCCCTCTGCCAGTCGCTTTGCTACTTCCTTCACCTTGTCCGCTATCTGCTTAACGGAAGGCGCTAAAGGTGGTGTTCGTGGCTTCGGGGTCATATAATTCGGTCCGTATGCCTCCGTCAAGAAGAAATGGGGGTCGTGAACCGTGTTGAACGGCATTCCATTAATGGTCACTTGTGAAAACGGCTCCACCCTATTGTATGGCATCAATCGGCCATTGCTTCCCTGTAGCTCCTGAAGATCCCAGTTGCCGTCGTTAAGCCTTCTCATCATGTACAAATCCACGTACGGAACAGCGAAGTTTTTGGTAAGCGGCAAGCTCGGATCGTAGAGACGGGATGCTAGTGGGTGTGTCGGCGCCACGCACACACGCCAAATATCCATGAAAAACATGTGATAACCCTTGTTCCACAGCTCCTGCTGCAATACATCTTTGGAGTTGAGTTGCCCAACAAACCCAATGTCAGTGTCTTCTGTGAACGGGATCATCGAGCCGTTCCGCACAGCCCCAAGCAACGACCCAAACGTGATCAGTGGAGTATTTCCCGAGGCCAGCAATTCCTCGTAAACCTCCACCATCAGCATGTGCAGCACGCTGGCGTAGCAAACAGATTTGGGTGAGTGGACGTTCAGCAGATCTGTTCGGTCTGCTGCCGTGCAGAACGGTGTGTCCTTCCGGCCGGAAATCGGCAAACAGTAGCCGTACTTCGTCTTACTTCCCACTTGTGCATCACAAAGCTCGGCGTGCTTTCCGCGGAAGGTTGGGGCTACTGGTGGATCCATCTCCTTGAGTGTAGCATAATATCTATGACCTGAATGGTACTTAATAGTACTGGCATTCAGTACCGTTGGGCTGCACACTTCTTCTTCATTCAGGACGGCCACTTCTGGCATGCAGGAAATGATGCGTGTCTCCATAGCTAGACCGAAAACCATTAAGCCGATCAGGACGAGTACAAATGTCGGGATCACCGTCATGCCCGTCCAGAACTCTCGGCATCCCAGCAAAACTCTCCGAACGACTCCAATTCGGTGTGGCTTGGTTACCTCGACACCCTCTTCTAGCTTATTGTCCATGTTGATCCGGCCAATCTTGTTCGCTCGAGATAATGCCAGCCAGTGACGTAGACAGCGAAAGGAAGAATGGGAATGCCCGGACAAAAAATAGGGCGCGGCTACACGAGCACGGCGCGCGCGGGCAACATCAAGTGCTCTTGGTGATTTGAAAAGGGTTTGTGGCGGTCCTGAGACGACACATTTTTTCCGGTTCGGTGTGTGCGCTAATAACGCTTGGACAGCAGTTTGCTCTGTCCGATCCCGAAGATGAGGATTACCGGCTGCCGCAACGTAACTCACGATTCAAGCTACGTCCATAATCCAAGTGGTTTCTACATGCACCACTCGGCCAGTTTTTCGGTCAGCGGCCCGCACGCCATACCGAGACCAGCGTTGCTGTAATGTTGTCCCGTTACCCAAGGTGTGCGTTCTTTTGGTACATGGCGAAGGTGACCGACGAAGTTACTGTTCTCGTCTACAGACAAAGTCCAGTGAGACGGTACCTCCTTTGATGATCGCAGACAAGTGATCCCTGCTGTGCGGCTGTCGTCCCTTTGTGGTCGCAGGCGGGGCGATCAGAACTTGCAAAACAAGGATTGTGCCAGGGACTCCCTGGCAGGGAGCACTAATAGGCTCCAAACTTGAACTGAGCACAGCACAGAGTGCTCACCAATCGGATGTGAGGACGCCTGCCTCCTTTCTCGGTCACTTCCTTTGAGCCAGCAGAAAGAGAGAAAGAACTGCAAATGCTCGTTTCAAGAGCATGCAGGCACTGTGATTCCTTGGAATGCATGCTTTCCCGGTGCGTAGGCCTCCTAATCGAACCCGACGGCAATGGCTATGGTGGAAAAACAAACAAATTAGTTCATGTGATCGCTTGGAATGGCGTATGAGTGAGTTCATGTCGTCACGATAGGCAGCTTTTTTTTTTAATTTGATTGTGTAGACAGGCAAGCACAAAATGAGCAGCAAGGTAACGATGAGCCTCAGGGCATCTCTTTCTTAGCCCGTATTTTAGTGTAAAGTGTTTATTATTGGAGCAACTTCAATTGTGCTCATGATATAGTGCGAGTGTTTGATCTCGTCAAGAGAGACGTGACCCTTTCGACTGCGAAAACCCAGGACCCCAGTGCTACCCAAGCGCCTGGTTGTAACGAGAAATCTAGGTCAAAGACCATAGAAAAAGAAAACAAAACACATCGACTGAATCGGGCATTCGGTGTAGCATATTTGACGCGCTAAGTAATTTCCACTAAGACAATTTTTTTTTTCTTACAAGAATGCTATGGACACATTTTCGCTGCATCTAATTAATTAACGTCAGACGAAAGCTGTGGACTTCGTGGCTTCGGAATCATGCAGTCATCACCATACGCTTCCCTCATTAAAAAATTTAAAACATAATTTTGTAAAAAGAATCGGATCTTTCACTGTATCAAATTTCATCCCATTGATCATCACCTGCGAAAATGGCTGCACCTTGCTACCAGGTAGAATACTGCTGCCATTGCTGCCTTCCAGCCCCTCCAGGTTCCAGTCTCCATTATCTGTCTGCTCCATCTTGTACAGATCAACATACGGCACCGCAAAATTCCTGGTAATAGGCAAGTTAGGGTCGTAGAGGTGGCCTGCCAGTGGATTAGTCGGTGCCGCGCACACTCGCCAGATGAACATGTGATAGCCTTTCCTCTGAAGAGCAAGTCTAAGTGCGTCGGGTGTGATCATCTCTCCGACATACCCAATATCTGCATCCTCCGTGAACGGGATCATGGATCCACTACGTACAGCACCCAGCAGGGGACCAAACGCGAGGAATGGCATATTTCCAAGCTCTACAATGTAAGAATTAAGTTCCTAACCAGTTTTGTTGAACTTTGCACGCCACTCTTGGAGTTTCTTTATAAAAGGAGAAACGATATGTTCGCTTTTCCGAGGAGTCGGGGTCATGTAGTCCGGGCCGTACGCCTCTTTCAAAAAGAAGTGCGGGTCTTGCACAGTATCAAACGGCATTCCATTGATCGTCACCTGCGAAAAGGGCTCCACTTTGCTGCCAGGGAGAATACGCCCGTTGCTCCCCTCAAGTTCCTCTACATCCCAATTACCGCTTCCGAGTTTCTTCATTTCGTACAAATCCACGTAGGGCACGCTATATTTTTTTGTGAGGGGCAAACTTGAGTTGTACAGTCGTCCAGCTAATGGGTGTGTTGGTGCAACGCACACACGCCAAATTCCGAGGAAGAACATGTGGTAGCCCTTCCGCCAAAGCTCCTCTTGTAGGACATCTATCGCTTTCAGTCCATCGACGAACCCGATATCAGTGTCTTCCGTAAAAGGGATCATAGAGCCATTGCGAACAGCCCCAAGCAAGGATCCGAAGGTGATAAGTGGAGTATTTCCCGTTGCTTGAAGCTCCTCGTACACATCTACCATGAGCATGTGTAGTACGCTGGCATAACAAATAGACTTGTGCGAGCGCAGGTTGAGTAAGTCCGTACGATCAGCGGCAGTGCAAAACGGAGTGTCCTTCCGGCCAGAAATTGGAAGACAATAGCCATACTTCGCGTACAATCGAACGTCTTCACGGCACAGCACAGTGTGGTTTCCGCGGAACGTTGGCACTGGCAGTCGATACATCTCCTTGAGCGCCGAGTAAAACCTGTGACCTGAATGGTATTCGATCGATTTCGGATCCAGAACTCTCGGCGAGCAAGTGTGTCCTTCATTGACAACAACTTCTGGCGTGTAGGAGATAATTTGGACTTCCATAGTGAGGACGAAGACTGCCAGCCCGGTCAGCACTACCAACAAAGTCGGGATCACGGTCGCAGTCGTCCATAAGTGTTTAACTCCACGCCAAACTCTTTGAACTACACCGATGCGGTGGGGCTGGGCATCCTCAGTTGCTTCAACGGTTTTATCTGGCTTTTCGTCCATTGTGCGTCTAGTTTTCACGAGGCTAGCCACTTTATAGTTCGTGGCTTGTACAGCTGAATCAAAACTGAGCAATGCGGGTGAGATACGGCGCTGCGATACGACGAGCTCTTGCCCAGCATTTGCGGAGCATTGAATGAACAGCTGATTCTTCGTACACAATCATGTAAGGTATTCGGTCTTGAAGTCCGATCTCAAAGATAATGATTTCTAGATAACGCATATTGATTTACTACAGTGCAGGCAGTAAGTATAAGAACGGCAGTTTTTTCAGATTTTGACGAATGAAATTCTCTAAATGCGCTTAAATTCACCCAATCAATTCAGTGCACGACGGCGAATCGAATGGTGGTCTCCATTCTGCCAAACTGACGGAGCTGTGAAAAATAACGCCTGCGGAGGGTGGCAAAAAGTATACGAACGAGGCGTGCATTAGCGTTTCTTAAAGGTTGCAGGCGTTAATTAACTATCGCGTGCTGTTAAATTGGTTTCTATGTAGAAAGTAAAGCACGAGGGTGAGTTGCTCCACTCACAGACGTGTGTAGCCATGCGTAGAGGCGACAAGTTTACCGAGTTTGAACAAGGTCAAATGCTGGCTCTTCGTGACAATCGCTGGAGCCTCCAGGCAATCGCAACGCATCTAAAACGGTCTAAACTGGTGTGCATCAGTTCCTACATCATCCAGAGGGCTACAAAATACTACTCCTCGCCCGGGAAGGCCATCCAAACTGACGGCCAAGACGAGGCGCCGAATGTTGCGAGCGGCTCACACCGGAAAATACAGTTCTCTTCAGCTAAAGAACCTGCTTGAACAACCTATTCAAGCTCGTCGACTTCGAGGCATCCTTCATGACACGCCCACATTAAAGAACAAAAAGAGAAAGAAGCAACCAGCTCTGAAACCAGAGCACAAATCCGAACGTGTGAAGTGGGCAATTCCTAGAGCGCTGGACCGAGGTGTGTTGAAGTCTGTTGTATTCAGTGATGAGAAGAAATTTAACCTAGATGGCCCGGACGGTTTCCAATATTACTGGCATGCCCTCCGCACGTGTACTCGAAGCGCCACTCTGGTGGCGGGTCTGTGATGGCGTTTTCATCGCGCGGTAAGTCGAAGCTTGCCATCATTTCCGGCACTCAGGACAGTACGAAGTGTGAAGACGTTAGAGAAGTATCTCTTACCGTTTACGAGGGCGAATCACCCCCGCGCGTGCATTTTTCAGCAAGACAATTGCTCGATCCACACGTCAAAGTATACTAAGGCCTGGCTAGATGACCAAGATTTCGCTGTTTTACCGTGGCCTTCTCTTTCCCCCGACTTGAACCCCATCGAAAACGTATGGTGCAAGCTAGCGAGACTCGTGTATCCCAGTGGAAAGCAGTACCAGTCAAAGGAGGAGCTCACGAAGGTCATACTCAAGGCGTGGGATCAAATTAAGCTGCCATACCTCAACACCCTTGTTGATTCGATGCCTGATCGCTGTGCGACTGTTCTCCGAGATTTAGGGAAGAAAACTGCCTACTAAGCGTAGCAAAACAACGCCTGCAACCTCTTAAAAACGCTAATGCACGCCTCGTTCGTATACTTTTTGCCACCCTCCGCAGGCGTTATTTTTCACAGCTCCGTCAGTTCGGCTCCAAATGCAGAATGGAGACCACCATTCGATTCGCCGAATTTGATTGGGTGAATTTAAGCGCATTTAAAGCATTTCCTTCGTCAACATTTGAGAAAACTGCCGTTCTTATAATTACTGCCTGCACTGTAGGTACGCTAGCAAGTATTTTAGAAGCAAACATGAATAATCCTCTCATATGCCCCAACCAGCAGGACAAAGGCTCCCTGTTCTCGTTCCGAAATATTAAACCAAACAAGTATAATACCAGGCGTCCTATCGTACTTATGCTTTGCAGCGCAGCACAAAGTGCCAACATTGGAACCTTGGAAGCGCAGCAACCCCACGGAGTGAAATCTTGGATAAATAAATGCAGGTCAGGGATGCAAATTTTTCACCACACCCTAAATGACGCCATTTCACGATAAGCCGGCAACCCGGACCACGAACGCAAAGTCATCTCATAGTTGTCAGCGTCCATTACTCGTCGTAGCTTGTTCACCATGCCAATAGTATAATATCATGAAGTGTTGCTGCAGGCTGACACTCCTGCAATAGCGCTGATCTCTTCTCATCAGAGAGTTATCGGTCTTAGTCAGGTGGAACAAGCGTCTTTCGGCATACTTTATTCGCTACTCGCGTCTGCCGCATCGCTACGTTCCAACTCCGATTTCCGCTGCTTCGGGATCATGTAGTCATCACCGTACGCTTCCTTCAAGAAAAAAATTGGATCGTAGACTGTATTGAACGGCATCCCATTAATGGTAACCAGCGAGAATGGCTGAACTTTATCGGCGGGAAGTATTCGGCCATTGCTTCCTTCGAGTTCCTGTAGATCCCAGTCTCCATTACTCGTCTTTTGCATCATGTACAGATCCACATATGGCACAGAAAATTCCTTAGTAATTGGAAGACTTGAGTCGTAAAGATGCCCGGCTAGAGGGTGTGATGGCGCGACGCAAACTCGCCAGATATTGTGATGAAACATGTGATACCCCTTTCGCCGGAGTTCGAGCTTTACCCTGTCGGGATTGACCATTTCGCCCACGTAGCCGATATCGGCATCTTCCGTGAACGGAATCATCGAGCCATTGCGTACAGCTCCTAACAGCGATCCATATGCAAGGAACGGTTTATTTTCCGTAGCCTGGAGCTCTTCATAGACTTCAACCATGATCATGTGAAGCACGCTAGCATAGCAAATTGACTGAGTATCAATGTTGAGCAAGTTCATACGGTCCGGAGCAGTGCAGAACGGTGCGTCCTTCCTCCCGGAAATCGGCAAACAGTAGTCATACTTAGCCTTGAGTCGGTTCTTCTTGCTGCAGAGCTTGGCGTGCACTTCTCGCATTGCGGGTGGCGACAGATCACGGATCTCCCTAAGCTCGGCATAATATCTGTGTCCAGAATGGTAATCGATTAATCTAGCGTCGAGAACTCTCGGGTAGCACACGCTCTCGTCAGACGCGGAGACGTGCGGTAGGAAGTTGATGCGCGTCTCGAGGAAAACCAGCAGTGCGAGCAGCACCAGCACCACGATTGGCATCGCCGTCGCCCCCGTCGTCAGAGTTTTGTACACCTGCGCAATGTTCTGGAGCACGTTCGCGCGCCGCGGCGCATCGTCGCCATCTTCGATGACGCCGTCCTCGAGCTTCTTGTCCATCATCCGCTGGGACTGGCGTCTTGCGTGACGACGCGCAAGTGGATGAATGACAACAGACGACGCCCAGCCATTCTCTGTTCGTGCATCCTTATCTCCGCGCGTTCTCTTCCACGTGTGTGTCCCAATACGCGCGAGCTCCGGGTGGTCACCCAGCAGACGTGCTCGCTGCGTGTGCGAAGGCGTAGTCGCGCTTGAGGTGAAATATCGTATTCTACAGCATCGCTTTATCGTCCCTATCTCTACGGGCAAGGTGGCAAACTACCCCTCCCGGCGCTTCGGCGTCATATAGTCGTCTCCATACGCCTCTTTCAGGAAGAACTTGGGGTCCTTCACGGTGTCGAACGGCATGCCGTTGATCGTGACCTGCGAGAACGGCTGCACCTTGTCGGCCGGCAGGATGCGTCCGTTGCTACCCTCGAGCTCCTCCAGGTCCCAGTCGCCGTCGTCCTTCTGCTGCATCTTGTACAGGTCCACGTAGGGCACGGCGAAGTTGCCGCTGAGCGGCAGGTTGGGGTTGTACAGGTGTCCGGCCAGCGGGTGCGTGGGGGCGACGCACACGCGCCAAATGTTCATGAAGAACATGTGATAGCCCTTCTTGCGGAGCGCGAGGCGCACGGCGTCGGTGGTGATCATGTCGCCCACGAAACCGATGTCCACGTCCTCGGTGAAGGGGATCATGGAGCCGTTGCGCACGGCGCCAAGCAGCGAGCCGAAGGCCAGGAACGGGATGTTGCCCGAGGCCTGCAGCTCCTCGTACACCTCCACCAGCAGCATGTGCAGCACGCTGGCGTAGCAGATGGAGGTGGCCGAGTGCAGGTTGAGCAGGTCCATGCGGTCGGCCGCCGTGCAGAACGGCGAATCCTTGCGGCCCGCAATGGGCAGGCAGTAGTCGTACTTGGCCTTGTAGCGGCTCTGCTTGCTGCAGAGCTTCTTGTGGTCCTGGTGGAAGACCGGCGCGGGCAGGGCGAGCTCCTGCAGCTCGCTGTAGTAGCGGTGGCCCGAGTGGTACTGGATGTCGCTGGCGTTGAGCACCTCGGGCGAGCACACGCCGCGGTCGGAGGCCAGCACGGCGGCCGGCACGCTGTCGATGATGTGCGTCTCCATGACCACGTCGAAGGCCACGAGTCCGATGAGCGCCAGCGCCAGCGCCGGCAGCACCATCACGCCCGTGCACAACTCCTTGCGACGGTGCGACACCTTGTTCTTGTTGGGGCTGGCCACCTCGATCTTCTGCTCTGCGTCCTGCATGGCTGCGCACCACCGATCCAAAGGCGAAATGGCGTCCGCTCGCCTGCTTGCGAACGGAAAAAAACGGAGCGTTGCACACGAACGGGGCTCCCGCCTCAAATCACGGCGGCCCAATGCTCGGCGGCCGCGGCACCACGTGACGTGCGCTCTATGGGCGGCAGAATCCAGACACACCGAGTCACCTCGACGTGATCATCTGGCGGTGCTGACCGCGGGTGCCGGTGCGAACGACTGCGGTGCGGTTGCAATAGACAGCGTCGGTCGCAGGGGAAGTGGATCGAGGCGAATTTTGGCCCGCCCCACATGGCGCCGCGATGACTGCAACGTCTTAATGAACTGGGATTTGATCTTGAACCGAGCGTGATTATCGACGGCGATCACGCGCGGCGGTCATTTGCAAAATCGCCAGCCGGCAATTTGCTTGGCTGCGAACGTTTTGAGGCAAGGCAAAATTCCGCTGCTGTCAGCCACGGGCTCTGCTTCGTAAAAAGAACCTGGTTCTTTTTTCGATGACGGATACAGGATACCCCTTGGCCGGGCGTCCCATAATCGACATCGATGGTCGCCAGGCCAGGCGGAGCTGTAACACTTCCAGGATGAGAAGGCTTTCCTGGGAAAGCAGCCGGTGTTGCAGTTTTGTTGACAGGTTGTTGCTGCTCGGACTCGTGTTTCGTGTTCCCAAAGAAGCAACCCACTTTCTAGGGCTTACAAACGGGCGTTTGCACAGAGAACGAGGGCTTATCGGAACTCCAGCTCGCCACGACTTCAGGGTGTAGATGCAGTTCAAGTAGATGCAGTTCAAGCGCCTGCGTCACCTCTGTGCAGAAGCTCTGGATTAGAATCGAGAGAAGCAAACACCAGAACGTGCAGTCTGGTGAACGATGACGAGACCGGACAGAGGTAGTAAACACAGGTGCAAGCCACCGTCGGCGAAGGATCGTACTTGAGCTCTGCAGCGCGTACATGTGCAGACGATTTCTCTCGGTAATGATATCCCCCAACGACGGGAGCCTATTCGTGTATTAACCGTGGTGAGTGAGTGCGGTTGGAGTGGGCTCACTGCAGCGCCATCGCAATAACAAGCACTACATGCAGCAATGGCATCACTGATACGGAGTCCAAACACTACAGGCTGCGTGAATCTGTACTTGCATGAATACTACTGTCCAGTGTCTAGTCAGCGATACTGTATCGACGACTTTCCGGCTAGTGTGTGATGTGAATTTCATCAAGCACTTCACGATGGTAATGCAAACTTTATTTTTTTTTGTAGCTTTGCATAAACCACTCAGGCAGACAGCACTCTCGGCCCTACTCTACGTAGTAATGTGTTGAAGTTCACCGAACGAGTAGTGCAAGTTTCCGAGACAGACCTGATCGAACTAGTGGGGCATGTACTGGGTTGCCTATTTTAATGAATCTAGAGGGCTGGATACAACAACTACGGTCTGTAGTTTGTCTGCGGCATTATTCACGCCTCAAAAAAGCACTGTCCTAGGAGATCGCCGTATCCTGGCGACTTTGGGTCTGTCCACGAAAGGCTTGCTTGAAAAGAAACGGCTGATGCAACAGTCGCTCCGTTCGAGCTTGCGCTCTCATTCTAGAAGGTCACAATTAGTGCCGCACAAGTTTGCGTCGTGGGCGAATGGAGGAGAGAACATATCAACGCAAGAATGATCCGAAGAAGAAGGTGGCCAAGTTTTGCTTTACAGAGAGCTTGATGTTTACAACGCTTGCACTCCTGGTGGTTGGTATGATGACGTGCGGGTTCGCAATAGAAACTAATATTCTCGCTCGGGGTCCTGCGTCGTTCATGTTTGGTGACAAATCGCCCTGTTCTCCGAGTGTTTTGAGTCTGAGCAACATCAAGTACCATTCCGATCATGAATACTACACGAAACTGAGAGAAATCGCTCCTCTTCCACCTCCAGTTTTTGAAGGAGATCATGCAAGCTTGTGCACTAACCGCATACACCTCAAGCGCAAGCAACGCTCATTTAGAAATTGCTTGCCGATATCCGGGAGAAAAGACTCTTCACTCTGCACTGCGGCTGATCGCATGGATTTAATCAAGCAGAATACGTCAGAAATATTTTGCCACGCAAGCGTACTTCATATGCTGCTGGTTGAAGTGTACGAGGAGCTTAAGGCATTGGGGAAATCTCCTGTAGTGCTGTATGGTTCGCTGCTAGGAGCGGTGAGGGAAGAAGGCATAATCCCATTCACTGAAGATGCTGACATCGGATACAGCGGTAAGCTTCGAGTTGGTGATGAACTGCAGCGGTTGCTTTGGCAAAAAGGGTATAATCTCTTTTTCCACCAGATTTGGCGTGTCTGTGTGGCACCAACACATCCTCTAGCTGCCAAGCTGTACGACCCAAATTCATCCTTCGCCACCAGGTTTGTTGTACCGTACGTAGACCTTTACTACATGAATCAGGAAAGGCGCACCGGCGAGTGGAAAATTCAAGAGATGAACAAAGTGAACGGCAGTAAAATGATACCTGACGACCTGGTGAGACCGTTCTCGCAAGTAACGATCAACGCACAGCAGTTTGATACGGTGCACGACCCCGTCCATTTATTGAAGAGGTTGTACGGTGAAGAGTACATGATTCCAAAACCGAGAAACAGCAACTATCTACAGTAACAAGCCAAGAAGCAGGTCACAAGCTGCAATTTTGCCATAAATGGGTTGTAATCTTCGGTCAGAACGTTATTATCATGTTGTGCTTAATAAAATTCAATTTCACAATTCTTGCCAACGAATTCCTTCTGGGTTGCGAGGTTTTAGAGTCCGTCACCGTGCACTATCAGTAGTAAGAGTATCACTAAGAAATATTACGAGCCTAACGATTGTCAGTCGCGAAAATGGCTAAGCCTTATTGTTTGGTAGTGCACTGCTGCGCACGCTTCAAATTGTCTCTGTTAGCTGCTGGCATGTCCTGGTAACAAGGATGGTTTTCACGGGAAACTGGCTCGGGGTACTTGGATGTGATTCCAAGTTGCTACACTCGACTGAAATACACTTATGCAGTGATAGTTGACGAATCGCCTGGCCAAAAACGCCATTCGAGAGAAAAACCGAAGAATTCAAAAACACTATAAACACTAAAGCAGCAAGGAGGGCTTCACGCAGCACCATAGTGTGGCAAACAATATTCAAAACTTGTTAGTTAGTATGAATGGAAATGAATAGATACCTGAAGAGTACTTTCGTATAACCATGTAGTGTTTGGGGGGGGGGGATTCAATCTAAGCTTGTGGATGAATGAGTTTAAGTTTGAGCTATCATATTAAAGTATGCATGCTTGTAAATAAAAATAAACTAATGATGCATCTTGAACGAGCTCATCATGTTTAGGATGTTTGTTGTTTCTGAAAAAAGTTTTTTTTCTATTGTTAAGAAGTCAACATTTTTTGTTTAGGGAAGTGGTAAGTTCTTTCAGTGACTTCTCTATCGATAGCGAAGGCTTTATCTTAGATCGCGGAAGCAATAGCAGTTTCCAAATGGAGGCCATTCGACCATGGTTACCATATCGCATGTTAAAAAGCAGGCATCTAAGTCTCACAGCCGCAATTCTGGACAGAGGGGCTTGTTTCGCTCAGAAAAGATACACACAATGAGATCCCAATGCATCAATGCATATAACATCATGAGCTAGATCCACGTAGGAATGTAAGGAAATTTTAGAAAACGTTTTATGATTCAACTTGTTGAGGACAACCCAAGGCTTCTAGTTGACTTTTAGTTGATGATATAGCGGTTTAGAATCTAAATCTTTGATTTGAGGTTGGAGAAAACACACACACACACACACACACTTCAGCGCATTGGTGTTTATGGATGGTTCCGATGCTCTGTCATCTAAAAGTGACAAGATACGACAATGTGCTCTTAACAAGCTCCCTGCATAAAAGTATGTCATATCTGAGCCAGAATCCAACGGCTTTGACTGAGTGGCCAGCTTCCACGAGGATGAGATTGTGGGTATTCAGACCTTCGACCTAGCCACGTGACAGCAGCATAGCGGAAGCTGAAACGAATGTACAGTGCGCAATGTACTTTGATTGTTAATAAATAGGTTGCGAGCTATCGAGCTCGCTACAGTCGCCATCATTGCTGGCGCTTGTCAGCCAGGGCTGGATCCTCTGGATAAGTACCAACTTACTTACGTTGAATGAGAGTCATGCCCATCATCATCTCCCTTGCCGTTATAGAGCCGCGTGAAGTCCTCCGTGTCGTTATAAAGTTACCTGTTCACCATTTAGCGTAAACGTGTCCGTTGATTCTTTTCTGTCAGATGCCATGGGATGACCACATCATCTCCTTTTGTGCTATAACTTTTGAGCTGGTGTTTAGGTGGTCTTAGGCCATCCTCAATTGTAAGCGCCAAAGAGTGTTGTATGTGTATCAATTCACAAAGGAAATTCAGTATGGATCTAGCTACCTGGCTTGTCAGCAACTAACTGAAACAAGCTAAGCCGCTGAAGAGGATAACGACGATGCAATGCCACACAATGACGACGATGAACACAGCAAAACCTAAAATCGTACAAAGGCTAATGATGCAAATACCTATGCAGCTTATTTTGTAAAACAGGAGCAATTATACAATAAATGATGACTCTCCTTGATTGCTACTAAAACGTGGAGAGTAACCTTGCAAAAAATGGACAGTTTGCTTGCGCTTTTGCCGTTGCGTGACGCTAAATAAATTGCTGCAATTGGAGTAGAAGCAACAGCATGCTTGACAAGAGAGAAAGAAAGTTGACGAGCTACGGTCAGTTGTCTCATGATAGCTTTCATCAATATATTATTTTGGCATGGATTGTTCTCACGCAGGAAACTATTATTGGAAGTAGATTATGGCCGCGAAACACTGTGATTACAACGCGCGAGCTCGACCAAAGCTTCCTGAAAAATTTGCACATGCAGTTTATTTATCACCCATTATGAGTGAAAAGAGCTGGTTGTGGCTTGTTGAAGGCAAACCTTAATTGAGACTTAAGAGCTACTACATTTTGACGAAAATTGGTATCTAATAATATGTGTCTTTTGACGAAGGAAGTCAAAGCGGACGCTCAAAAGAAAAATTAGCTTTGGACATTTAATCATACCAACGTACAAGTTTTTGCCTTTGTATGAATATCTGAATGCTTCATTCAGTGCGTCGGCGTTGAATTCATAGATGTCCAAATGTACGACGACGACTGTAATTACTTTTATCGCACAGAATGATCAGTGTTTGGCGTCAAAAGTTGTACCTAACTACAGCTGTCGCAGTGTAAAATTGACTTTAGAATGAGTTGCCCACCGTAAGGCCTCAGTGCGGCCATCTTTGCATTTCTGAAGTACCCTGAGAAAAAAAAATCGATGACGCGGTCTTCGTTACTGAAAAAGTTGCTCACAGGACGAAAAACACTAACATGGCGATCTAATTGCGACTTGTTGCTGCTTTCATTTGGGGGCCATTTTTAACTTTTACACGTTTATCCGTGATCTTGCACTTAAGGTCCTTTGTTCAGAAATATTATACCTGTGGCAGAACTAGACGTTTACACAGCTTTCAGTCCTAGTTTCTGGCACTTGTGCTGTTTCAGAGCGGACACGGTTGACGGTTTCCCATGCCAGTCGCGTAAGCATTCCACTCTGTGCTGAACAAAGCCCAACCAGACATAATCCGCACCAGAAAGCAACGGATTATGTTAAGTGCTATTTTTCGAGGTTGGTGAAGCTCAGCGGTGAGCGGCAGCGCCACAAGACCAAAACAAGGATGATTCCGTTGCTGTGTTATCATTGCTTCTAACGAATGGCGAATGGCCCGCTCTCAAACGCGTTGACTCACAGCCACGCTTGACTCACGACAAATCTGCAGGTCTCGCTCTTGGAGGTTGATGTGCTTGCACCATCGACCGCACCAGCTGTTTGTAACTTCAACTACAGGTTTCCCCGGCTTAGCTGGAAAGGTGGGACCGATAAAGACTGCGAGGTTGGAAGGTTCCCACAGGACTCACATAGATGCATAATGTACTGGGTTAGTTTGAACTTTTGCTGTGAATGCATTATCATGGAGGTTGCCCATTCTCGCTGAGCAATCCTGAATGTGCATTCTTCCCGCAAGACCCGCTTCGACCTTAACTCAGTACGCACGTAGATGGGACAGCAAATCTGCATTGCACCCTTGCACTATCTGTTGAAGGTTTATTCCCACGCACGATTCCAGGAAAGCCGGGGAACCTGTACAGTCCGATCAACTCATGAACATGTTTAGCAACTTCAGCTTGCGCATAAGCGGTACTGCGACTGTACTCACACCAGTTTGAAGGCGGACGATGCCCATCGCTGCTTACTGCTCATATGTAAACGAAAGCCGAGTATCTTTCATTTTTTCACGCACCAAGCACAAGCAGCATCAGTGAACTTGCAGTCCCTGTTGCTTAGTCAGCGCCGTGATTAGCGATAACTTCAACGTGCAAGGCATAAATCCAGCCGGCTCGCGATAAAAGGGTCTTCTGGCAAGGACCTAACGCTGCCTTGAAGTGCCGTGAAGTGCCCATCAAAGAAACGTGGATGAACTTCAGCCGTACACATCCCGCACGATGCAGCAAGTGAGCCCTTCAGCGGCTGAAGCAGTCATCTCAATTGTCATTTCCGAATTTGCTTTCGGTCGCATCAACAGTAATGAAGGTGCAAGCTACCGTCGTTTTCGTTGCAAGCGTGCTCGCCGCTGTCACTTCCGGCAATGCCGCTGCCCCGTGGGAGCAGTACATTCAGTCGCCGGCGTCCCGAGACATTGAGCCTGTCAGTATCTATGGCTCCTCCGGCAATGTCAACGTATCCGACTTGACTGCCACGCTGTCCGGCAACGGCTCCACCGTCACTTACGACTTCGGGCAGCAAGTGACCGGCTTCATCACGCTGCAGTTCGGTTCCGCCACGACGAGCGACGCGCAGGTCGGAGTTGCGTTCTCCGAGAATGCGGAGTACATCGGCATTGAATCCGACCTGTCCACCGACATGGCCATCATCGACGGCACCATATACGCGCCTGCGAAACCGGAGTCCAGTTACACGTTCGGACGCGAGTTCGCGCGAGGTAGCTACCGCTACCTGACGCTATCCACGAGTTCCTCAGATGCTGTTGAGATTACGGGTGTTTCTACGCACTTCACGGCTGCCCCAGCCACGGACGCTGATAAGCTGCGTGAGTACTCTGGCTACTTCTACAGCGACGATGATCTGCTCAACCGGATTTGGTACGCCGGCGCGTACACCGTTCAGATATGCACGATCGCTTCAAATGAGTCGCGTGCTAATCCGCCGACGATCACGGAGTACGGCTGGTTTAACAATGCGACCATCCAGAACGTGACGACGGGTGCCGAGGTGTACGTGGATGGCGCCAAGCGTGATCGCACTCCGTGGCCGGGTGACTTTGGCGTATCCACGCTATCTAAGCTTGTTACTTTGAACGGTGACAACCTTCTGCCTGTCCGCCATGCAATCAACTCGCTGTACGCCATCCAGAACACTACCAACGGACAGTTTGCATATGCGGGCACCCCTATTGCTCCCCGCGTTCAACTTGCTGGTGTGAACTCCGACACGTACCATATCTGGACTCTTATTGCACTGGCTGACTACGCGACTTTGACTGCCGACACTGAGTTCGCAAAGAACCTCTGGGATCAAGCGTTATTCGGCTTTGAGTTCATTCTGGGGAAAGTGGATTCTACCGACACGCTTTTGAATGTTACGGCGAAAATGGATTGGGGCCGCGTGGGTCAAGGTGGCAAGAATATTGCTGCCAATGCACTGCTGTACCACGCGCTATACAGCTATGCTGAATTAGCGCCACAGCTCGGTCTGGACGTGCCTTCGTACAACGGCACCGCCTTTGGTGAGCTTGCTAGCGCAGTGAAGACAGCTGTGAACTCAAACCTCTGGGACGACTCTGTCGGTCTTTTCCGTGATAACACCACTGCTGCCGGTGCCGAGATCCACCCGCAGGACGGCAACTCCCTCGCAATTCGTTACAACCTGACACAGTCCTCCGAGCAGGCTGCTACAGTCTCTGAGAACCTCGCCACGCACTGGAATGAATACGGCGCTGTGTCGCCCGAAGGTCTCGGCTCCATCTCTCCGTTCATCACGAGCATCGAGGTTGAAGGTCACCTACGCGCCACCCCTGGCAACGCGTCACTAGCTCTGGAGATCATCCGCCGCCAGTGGGGCTACATGCTCAACACCTTCAGCAACTCCACCACGATCGAAGCGTACTACGAGACGGGTGAGCTCATGTACCCGTTCTACGGTCTTGAGCTGGGCGGCTACATCTCCCATGCGCATGCTTGGTCCACAGGTCCGACTGCTTCCCTCACCCTGCACGTTGGCGGTTTGAGCCCCGTGACCGACGCCGGCCAGACGTGGGAGTTCGTCCCGCACGCCGCTGGAGCGGACATCGGTGAGTTGCACACTGGTTACACTTTGGCGACGGGAGACTTCTCCGTGGAGTGGACGACCAAGAACGAGGACAGCTTCTTCCATGCCAACCTCGAGACACCGCAGAACACCACGGGGTCTATCTCGGTGCCCACGTTTGGCAAGTCGTTGGATGCTATCGAGGTCTCCATCAACGGTAACACGGTGTGGGCTAACGGTGCGGCGTCTTGGAGCGGCTTTGGTGCCGCGAGCGCATCGAACGACTTTGTGACCGTGTCAGAGGTTCCGTTTGGAGGTTGGTTCTCGATCGTTGCCAAGGACGCGTAAGATTTGCAAACCTGTTGAGATAATCGAATTTGATGTTTAGTGACAATACTTTCTTGCGCCTCCGAATGCCGAATTAAGCTTGCTTACATCCTCTGGACCATTTTCCGAAGTAGATTTTTGGTTCGGTTTTGCCTTATCTGATTGGTTGAAAATAGTCTGACCCATTGCAGCATTCCGGACCGGAATCCGGACATTCTCATACGAGTGCATTAAAAAATAATTATTCATTCCGGATGGGAGTGTTTGGTTTTGTCTCACGCCATTTTAAATTCAATGAATTGGAAGTCAAATGAAAGAGTTGTATTCAAAGCCATCTCATTCGGCGATGAGCAGTGGACAGCGGACAGCGCGCACCAGGAGGACTCCTAAACGGCGATATATGAGAGGCAAGATCTTCACCCAACGCCCCCGCAGCTCAGAGGAAGAGCGGGAGACAGTGTCGCAAGGCTGCTGGTTCGAATCCAGCCGGGGTATGCCGATGAACGTTGATCGGTGCTGTGTTTTGTGTTTGTGTGCTGTGCTGTGCTCCGCTTGAATGTGCAGGCTCGCTACGCAAGATTGAAGGCTGTCCATTGGTGTGAAGCAGTCGTGCTGAAGTCGACGATGAAGCCGTTGGACACCATTAGTCCCGCCTGGTCAACGGGTACACAAGGTGAGAAGATCTTCAGACCCCACGGTCAACGGCGTACCCCCTCCGATAGTTGGCAGTCCGGCCCCCTGTGTGTGACTGAGCCCTGCGGGTGTCGCTTCGCAGTCCACTACACCACACTAACCGGGAGCCTTTGGTCGTAGCAATCCTTTGTGTCGCACATGAGTGTGAGGTCTTGCACGTCGTCACACGAACATGCCCATGCATATTCTTGTTCTCTTGGCTGCCGCAACACCTGCGGATTCTGCAGGCGATGCCTCCATGATGTCTAGTGCCAGGGCAAAACAAAGACGAAGACAGCGACGACTTTATAGCGCAGTTCGACGTAGTGTATGGGACAGAAAATGGCATTGGACGTAATGACACTGCAATATTATTTAAGTGCACTGCAGTGAATACACCAGTATCAGCAGCTACATTTTGTTCGGCTTTATTGCACAGATGCCAACTCGCTGGAGCCGCCTGAAGAATTGACAAAGACCGGCTGCTTTATCGTGTTTAGCAAGACGATGGAGCTAACATTCTTGTCCTTGTCTCTGAAGATCTTTCGCCATGAGTACGAAGAAAACGCCCGCGATGTTGACTCGCTTTTATTTGCAGCTACGATTTGGAACACACGTGCAGATGACAGCAGCTTACCGCCTCCGGATGCCATACTTCGCATCGCCTCTTTCGGGAGTTTCAGTGCCAGGCCACCGTCAAACGTGACATGGACGTAGCGCCCGTGTATTCGTGATTTTTCTCTTTTCAATTGGATATCATTCATTTTTCGGTTGCTCATAATTAGTCAAAATTGGAAAGCTGCGAAGGGCTTACTTTGCCGTCGCAGGAAGTATGCCATCATTTCGAACTTGCCTGGGAGGGCGCAGCTAAACAAGCCAATATCAGTAAGTTGTTCATCACTATTATCCACTACTGTAGAGGTGTAGATTCCTTCTGGACTATCCCTCGCAAAAATACCCAGCAGTGTTCAAGTTGGGGCAGCCCCAGCAGCCCCATAGTGCGATCGCATTAGGGCTTCGGTTGGTGAGGGTATTTGCTTATTACGTGTAAGGGTCGTGCTACGTTTGGTTGTACTGCACGTTGTCGTGGTGATAGGACGCGGCAAGGGAGTAAAAGAGCGGCTCAAAACGTCACCGGCGCATTTTACGAGACAATATTTTCGGAATCTTATGAGCTTCTATTCGTAAACTTGCTCGATAAGCAGGCATTATGCAGATGTCGGGCCTCATATATGGTGCAACTCGAGCAGTACTGAGAGTGTTTGTTGAAAACCGCTTAAAGGACGCTATCGTGTACACGGAACACGAAAATCGCAAGGCCGTCAGCGTAATGGACGTGCTGTATGCACTCAAACACCAGGGTCGTACACTCTACGGTTTTGACCATTAAAATGGTCCCACTGTTTTTACAATGTTCCCCATCATTTTATCCAGAAGAAGTGGATTTTATTCATTCCAAATGGTTACTTGCTTTACGCCTTCGGCTCCGAGCGCTTAGCTGCAGCGACGGCGTGAGGCCGTGGCGTGCGATCTGGTTTGCCAGGCACAGATGCATACAAGGCATGCAATCCTCTAGCAACTGCATGCGACACTCCCCCAAGGAGAGCATATCATTTCGTCATGGCTGAGAGCTTACTTGCTTTTGATATTGGCCTTCAAGACACTAAACAGCCTACGCAAAGCATGATAGACACTAGTTGATCAAATACTACGTACTACAGTGAAGCTTAGGGATTATAGTACCCCCGATCGGGTTGCACATTGGCGAGTACGGGCCCAGGCGTAGCAGCACTAGGTCGCTACACTGGCGCACCAGACCTTCTGTCTGGCTGGACCCTGGCACTTTGTCTAGCACAGTGACGATGGGACTATCTGCGGAGTTGCTCTTGTATGTTTTGTGAGCTTTTACCGCTTCGTAAGTAGCATCAGCGAAGACTGCATTAGTCTTCATTTTAAAGCTTCCTCACTGTGTAGCATAGTGCACCAGACCAATTTCTGTTGAGACAGCATGTTGTACTTGCAGGCTCCTGCCCTTGGATGCGGGCAGCATCACCACAGCGTGCGTACTCTTCCTTGCAAGCGTCTGCAGTACAGATTAGAGTTCATTTACCGTAGTCACAAAAAAGCACAATTACACTAGTGCGTGAGCAGGGTTCGGCAAACACGAGCCACTTTTCGATGTTCTCCTCACTGTTATATGTAACGGGATCAATTCGAAGCTGTAACCCATTTTGTTACATTAGATGTTGTCATCAAGTGCAAAAACAATACTAGGCTAGAAAATGTTACCTGTTTCAGTGCTTTTAGTATATTATACAGCGTGCACTTAACATTCGACGCGCGAGCTCCCCCCCCCCCCCTCCTCCCCCTCTCCAGCTCTTTCTCGCCTTGACTTCTGGCGCCGCGGCAAACAATGCGGCGGGCGGTGGTGGGAGGGCTGGCGTTGTGGTGAACTACGAGTAGCCAGTCCTGCCCTTCCTAACGCGTCACCACGTGGGTACGCGCAGCCAGTGTGCCTTGGTTTGCTTGGTATAACTTGTTCTTTGTCGTGTCTTGCCTTCACAGCCAAGCCCGTCTTGAGCTGTGGTCAGCCACTTTGCAGTGGACTGCAGCCACTTGGTATAAAGTCAAAAGTAACGTGCTGCTTCACTTATTTCGCACCACTTTGTACTGGCAATCATGTAGATCGATATATCCTCGAGTCAAGGTCTTGCAGTGTAACTTAGCAACTATTTTGATTTTAAAAGGGTAGTGGAATATTTAAGTGTGTGGCACATTGGTAAGGTGTTGGTGGGGACGTACCCTCCAACCCTGTTTATGAACATTGTGATATGTTTAACGGGGTTAAACGGATGTAGCCACACCTTCTTCACTAAGTTAGTACTGATGAGTCAACTAGAACTCAGCACGTGGCTCAGGAGCCAACAGTTTGCACTTTATAGAGCTGTACTATGCTAGATAGTCAGCCCCATAGGTTTACCCTAGGCAGCTTTGCTGCATTTAAGAAGTCAATACAGTTTATGTTTTGCTAACGAACGTTGTTCAACCTTGTCGGACGCTACGAGTTCTCACGTCTTCCTCTGACGTTGCTTCGGCAGCCCCTCTACAATATGGTTAGCCAAGTTTGCTACACAAACGAGCATACCACATTAAGACCTATTCGTGCGCTATATAATACCCAGAACCTGCTGCTTACTGAGATTTTGTGGTACGTCCTCTATTTTCTCCATGGTGGGGGTGCGGCGTGCGTGTGCTGCGTTCGTGACAGCAGAAACTTACCGAGCCCATAGTCGACCACAGTGTCGTGGTCTAGTACCCGCAATACCGGCAATAATCATTGACCATAGCGTATGAGCTAAGCCACGGTACGTCATTTCAGAGCACGGGGGCCAGAGGTGGTGTTTGTGCAAGATAGCGCGTCACCCTCCTCCATCAGACCGTGCACTTGACTCAGCATCTGCCACCAAATCCTTTATCGCCAAATTGAACTTGTTCGCACAGCCAATGGCAGGGATTGCTTTTCACGCCGCCGTATGTGAGCCGTTATCACCAACCATTCACAATACCGTGTCCCAAGGTCGCTGACAGTAGGAAGGCACGTTGGTAATAGCGTTAAACAGGCTGATCCTCTTTTTTTCGACTGGTGAGATCACCAGCAGTGGAGATACCGCTGGGCCAGACAGTCCAGAATTTCGAGGTAGCGTCACCAGAGCAGCAGTGGTAGGGGGGTGGGAGGTCATCTCCTCCAACACCATCTCGCCACCACTTACAGCATGCAGAAGGCTGCACACCAGTGGCGGTGAGATGGCTCTTTCGAGCAGCTGATGCCGTTATTGTTGGGTTTCTGATGAGCATCTGGAGTGTGTGAAGGGTGGAGAGCAGAACGAAGCGTGACCAGCCAAAAGCGCAGCGAGAAAAAAAAATAGTCATGAAGTAAACAGGTGCATGCTGTATTTAGTTACTTTATGGACACTAGCCCAATCGTGTTGCACGTGTGAGAAGGGGGTGGGTCGACAGTGAGACTCTGGTCTTGACGTTGCTGGTACCTACCAATATATTCATTCAGTTAACCCGACTTGTGCAATTTCCTCATGGACTTTACGACATTATGTGCTCCGCAGGGGGTGATGCTGCACTCATCACCCTCTGCGGAGCACATAATGTCGTAAAGTTGCAGGAAACCCAGTATTGGCTTCTCAGCTAGGGCCCATGTTTTGAGCATGTCATCGCGATAACAACCAAAATTTTGTCCAAGACAGGAAAGAACAGCTTCAGAAATGCAACTACGTTCGAGCGGGTGTGTTTGGTTTCGGCATCTGTTGTGCTCCACATGGGCGGTTGTTGCGTGTACCACGCAATCATGGAGACTTCTTTCCGCTTAGATCTTCCCTTCTTTTTTATTTTGTAGGTGCTCGTGGGTACTTGTTACCAATCTTATCTACCATTACTGTCAGCCGGGCGTCAAGCTTCGTGTTGAATTGGATTAACTGCTCAACCAATTCTTTTTGCTGGAGAAGTACGGATGTAGTTGATATCGTTCGGGATGTCTTGTGCAAGATGTCAAGTGACAGCAAGGAAACCGAGTCCTCTGGTGCACGATTGATCAGGCCTCGAGCGACCTTATGGTCTCTGGAGCTGGGAAGTTGAAGACGAATGCAAAGGTCTTGTTTGTTGCTTTCATGTTCCATGCTCCTCTGGCGAAGATCCACCGGACACACATACCAACACCGTTGGTACATTGGGCCCTACCGCGCCGAAAAGAATGGGAAGCTTTGCGACACCAGCTTCTGACATCATCCGCGCCAATTCTCTATTGCGAAGTTGTGGATCCAGTTGTGTCGTCAGGTGGCTTGTCATCTTTTGAGGCTGAGGCGAGAGAAGCAACGGTATCTGGGTTATCAATCAGATCGATCACAGGCGCTACTGGAGTCAGGGAAGCTTTCGTCGCCACTTGCTGTTCCGAGGGGTGGTTTAGTAGCGCCGCCGCCGCCGCCGATTGTGTCGCAAGCGCTACAGCGATAGCTAGCGGAAATGTGGAGAAGTCATCGTCAGGGAAGAGAGAGAGGTCTTGCTCTTCAGCCGTCTTGACACGAATCAATTGAAGGGAAAAAAATATTCTCCCCAGTCGATGGATACGTTTAGGTTACGGAGAAGCGGGATGCCAGACGCTTGTCCAAATAGATGCCAGAGCAAGCAGTGCTGTCTTGGTAGTCAGGAGTCATTACACCGGTTGAACAGAGGTTTAACATCATCTGTTTAAGCGCCTTCTTCATACATGGAGGAGCCTTCTGCACAAAGTTTCCAGGCTCTCGCTTCATCTAGCACTTGACCCTTTTTCAACAGCGCCTTGTCGATAACGACTCGATGCTGGGGAAATTGATCAAGCAGCAATTCTTGGCCTGGCGGAAGTACTGAATCGCCGAATGCCTCCAGCAGCCTGTCGTTCTGCTCTTCTCTTGAACGCAAGATAAAGCACAATTTGTCTACCACCGTCTCGAAGACGGGGGGGGGTGGGGGGGTCACGCTTCATGAACACCTCTAGATACTTCTCAGTTACCCCCTTTTCCTCGAAAATACCTTGAACAAGCGCGCAGCGCCTTTACGACCGCGCTTCGTGTTCGTGAGTGCGGGGTCGTTCAGGCTCATCTTGGGTCGGAGCTTGCGTGCTTTTTGCAAAATCTGGTAATGAATGGAGATTTGTATGAGGGTATCAATAACAAAACAGGGGCCTCCTACCCGGTATGTCGTAGTTGTCCCAGCTCGACCTCTATATGTTTTGATTAGCTAAAACTGTGGTACATACAGACCCTGATCTGTCCAAATACGACTACGTCTTCCTTGTAGCGGGCCTGCTTGGGCTCACTACCAGCTTACACGTAGGCGCAACGTGTATGAGGAAGCGTAGGTAGATTTATTTAGACTTTGTATATTGTGAAAACCGGCCGGAATGTCTAATAGGAATGTAAAAAAAATCAGCTGTTTTAAAGGCTTATTAAGACCTACCCACTCTTATTTAGCTACTCATTACAATTTTTTAGAGCGCATTACCATCCTACGAGCTCCGAATTGAAAAACCCTGAAATAGATGCAAATCGCCGATTTAGTTATTTATAAGCGAAAATGCCGACTTCAATGTCGGCTTTCTGGGACTCAGTGCATATATAAATCTGCCCACTACAACACAAATGGAGACACTAGCTCGCGTTACGGTGAAGATTGGAGTCATTGCTCATACTAGCAGAACTAGCGTACGCGTTGATAATCTGAGTTCCAATTTGACCCAGAGGGCAGCTTTGACGAATTTTGTACTCGAGTAGAGGCACTCGTGGGGCCTGCCTTGGCGACCTATGAAGCCAAAACACTGCGCCAAGACACTAATGTCTACGGAAAACCAAATCAGGGAGCAGCACAAAAAGATTTCATTCCTTTAACAGAAGGCAACTGGCTCAGTGTGTTGGACCAAGCTCGAGCTAACTACCAACGACGCCGAAAAGCTGACGGGCCTCTCTGCTTTGAGGTGTTTGTGTTTGCCGTAAAGGAGGGAAAGGCCTCTGAGTCAACCAGGCGTCGGGCTACACGCGGACGAATACAGCAATCTGCGGAGGATGTTGATGTCTTTCTGAGAGAGAACACAGACGTGCACGTTGGCGAAATGCACGCACACATTGGACGATGACCCATGCTCGTCAGCCTGCTGGAACCCCCGTGATAGTGCCGCAGAGTGCAGCATTTCAACAGATTCAGCATTTAGATGCTGTCAGAGCCTCGTTGCCTGAGCAAGATCGTGAGGAAGCTCTTTACCAAACACTAGCTGTTCGTCTTAATGGTTCGTCCGAGTTTCAACTCACTTTTAACGTGCAAGAGCTTCGGTTCATTCTAGGACTGCCTTCCCACAATGTCCTCCGCCATGGCATTTTCAATCGTTTGAGCTGCCTCCAGAACCTACTGACGACATAGAAGACGTCGATCATCAAGAGGATTAAGATAGAAGGAGAAGCAATTTTTTTCATTGAATGCACGTAATTGAAATATCCCTCGCTACGCTCGGCTTTTAGAATAGCTGCTTGTTTTCTCACTCCAGGCATCACATGCCCGGAGGTCTTGAACTGCTCATACCATCGAAGAACAGTTCGCGCGCTGATGCTGAAAATTCTACCTACTCTAGCACACGGAATGCCGTACGCGTAGTGTAGGACTACCGCTCGCCAACGCAACTCAGCTGCGTACATGACGCTCAAATTCAATTTGGACTACGGACTTGCAGCGCTCCGTGCTCTCTGCCGTATTTAGACTGCCTTGCTTTACCAGCACGCACTCTGTTTTAAGCTCAAAATTAAAACCAGATAGGTCCGATTTGCACGAATGATGTGCACTTCAAATCCTGGATTTATAGGCGACTCCTGCTGGACATTTTGACCGGTTTTCACAATACTTGAGATCCGCAAGTATAATAAGAGCTAAATAAAGGAAGATAAGATGGTCTTTAAGATCCACATTGAGAACTGGTATTTAGAATTAGCTCCTAGCTAGGTTTCCTCCCTAAAGTGATAACATGTATTAGAGGCGTCTGCCAACGGGTGGTTGGCAGAATCTCGCTCACGTGCATGATGCTCATTAGTAAAAAGATGCTGTTCTCTACCAATCGAATCTCTCGATGTATGTGGGCCACTCAATGGTGTAGTCGACTCAATGTAGCCATTGGTGTGGTGGACACCAACGGAGGAGGTCCTTTTTACCTCTAACAGATGTCGTATCTGTTAGAGCCGCAAGTGGCAGCAGCCACTTGTGCGTGTAACCCTGTTACACCATCCCCCCGTTAAGGTTAGACTGTCGGTCCCGGTACGTCAATCAACGGTTATTGACCATTGCCAAACCGGATCCTTCTTGGGAGAACACTCGTGCTCATTCCGCAATGAGCACGCCGCAGCCAACGTCGTCAACGCCGCCGCGACAGAGAAAACGATCTCTGTCGCCAAATACCACGCGCTTCAGGGTGAGAAGCGCGGCGTGCACACCGGGACATGCTAACCAAAGCATGTCCTGGAAGGTTCGTGCGTTGTTTCCGGCGACGGAAGCTACGATATGCCGCTCGACTTCGAGAGCGATGCTCCCGAAGAGGGCGAGGCCGAGGAAGAGGAGAAGGCCTCGCCTTCACAGCACAAGGACTCCCAGTCCTTGTCGGAGAAGACGCCTGATCCACAGTCAGGATCGCGGCGTTCGCGTAAAGGTGGTCCAGACGCTTCGCGCTCGAAGCGTCTGCGTGGCGAGAGCGACTCATCGCTCGCAGCGTCACAAGTGTCGTCGCGCAGTGATACCGTACTGCGCGACCCGTGGATGCCGCCCGCCTTTGCGATCGCGGGGCGGTTTGGCTCAACCATGCCACCGTACAACATCCCGTTGTACGTGTGCAGCACATTAGCGATGATGCTGTGGCGAGGGAGCTCAACTTTGAGTCGTCGACGACTCAAAGACGCGATAACTATATCGGACTCTTCCATGAGCTCCGATATTTGTCTGAGAAGAGAACTTCCCAGAGGAGCAAGGTGCCCGAGTGTAAGGCCCTTGTCCAAAGTTGGAATGCCTTTGTTGAAAACTTCAACAAAAACCCTGCTGCTTACCGTGAATGGTTAAGCCAGGCCCGTGATCGCTTCGGGAAGTTCTCGAAGCGTGGCCAGCTTGAGCGTCTACACAATGGTGCGCTCGAAGTTGGTGTTCCTTGCGCGGTGCCTCTAGGCATCGCGTGTACGCGCTGTCGCCCAGGGGCAGCGCGGCTGACGGACAGCGACGTGAACGGGTACACAGGCATTCGTGTACCTGATGATCTTAAAGTGTTCCGTGCTGTGGTGGCACGTGAGGCTCCGAACGTTGTAGGTGACTACACGTTCGTACGGTTTTTACACCCGCAGTTCATGGTGGGCTTCGTACCCCCTCACCATTTCTGGAACGGCCTCCATCAGGACGTTCCGCGGTTCCCACGTATCCTGTTGGGGAGAGAATCCTCTCCAACGATAACGAAAACGAGCCGGACCTCTTTCCGGAGCTCGATGATCCACAATGCGCTCAACAATCCAGCGTATTGCACCCCTCGCGTCCCTTAGGGGAGGTGGTGGTGGTGGGAACACGCCCCTCATTTAGTCAGCGGCCTGCTGACTATGATCTTGTGGCTCGGCTGGAAGCTTTCGAGCAGCTCCAGGCGTCTCAGTTCGCGTAGCTGAAGCAGGAGCTTTAGTGTGTAAGGCTCAGCTTGCTGAGGTTTCGCAGATGACCTCGAACGTAAAAGGTCGAGATCGGGACTAGCTCTTGAAGCGCGTCGCCGCGTTCGAGGCTGCGAGTCACCAGCCTTAGGTGACTCGTGTTGCACGTAAGGCTTCAAGCGTCCAACGTAAAACGTTGGATGTAAGCGCATACCGGACGGTATGTCCAGTGTGCACGCGTTACGATGCCGTGCTTGCACAGTGAATGGCCCAATGGAGCGCGGAGCAAGCAAGCTTGCTCCGAAGTCCGAAACCGCATGTCTAGGCAGGTTCTGTGTAGCTAACAGAACTAATGAACCCCTTTTAGATTCATTTGTGTTGCCTCTGCTGGCGTTGTCTGCGTTCAGCTTCTGCCGATTGGCAGAAGCTGCAATGGCGTCTTGGACAAAGCGGATCACCGCTTGTCTGCGTTGGACAAAGTCCAACGCATCCGAGCTGTACGGCTTGTTCAGCTGTCTTGTTCGGCTTGGCACAGGCCCAGCCTGTGGCGTAGCTTCCGTAGCGTCTACAGTCCGTGTAGACGCTCGCTCGATGTTGTTCGTCCTGACCGCGGTGTCAGGGCGTCGCGCAGCTTGCGCACGTGTCGTAACAACTGATACTGTACTGGTATTAGTGTCTCTCTGCGGTTGTGTGCGCTCAACCGTAGGCCCTCCCCCACTTAAGGAAGGAGCCACCATCCCGAGCATGCTCGGGAGGCTTGGATGCCGTAAGGCGTACGAGAACGGTGTATGCCCCGTCGAGGCATGCACCGAGTTGTTGATGGCAAACTCAGCCATTGGTAAACACTCGCTCCATTGGCTGAACGAGTGGGCGTAGCTCTTGAGCAAGTCGCCGAGCACGCGATTCACGCGCTCGGTCCGCCCGTCCGTTTGCGGGTGGTCAGCTGTCGACATTGACAGCTGAGTACCGAGAAGTGTAAACACTTCTTGCCAGAACCGCGCTGTGAAGCGTGGTCTCTGTCGGAGACGATGTTACGCGGCATCCCATGGTGTCGAAACACCGTGTCCACGAACAGACGCGCTGTCTGTACGGCTGTGACTTCCGCCGGTACGGCAGCAAGATGAACCATCTTGCTGAATCGGCCTACAAAGACCACCACGCCAGTCCTCCGCTTGGCATCATGCGGAAGACCGAAGTCGAAGTCCATTGAGATGGACTGCCAACATTCCGGTAGAACCGGAAGTGATTGGAGCGGAGCCTGCGAGAACGGCGCAGGCTTCACGCGCTGGCATACTTCGCAAGCATGTACTGTACTTGCGCACCCACTTGTACTGGTGACTCCAGTAGAAGTCACGCGTGAGAAGAGCGTATGTCTTCTCACGGCCCGGATGCCCCGCCGTGGGTGCATCGTGATACTCGTACATGACCCGCAGCCGCAGGTTATAGTCATTGGGCACGACAACGCGGTCTGCGTTGTCGTCAACTACGCTGTAGAACAGCAGACCGTTGTGCCGCGATAGCGGTGCACATGAGCTCGAAGATGTGGTGCTAGCTTCCGACGTGCAGCGTCGGACGGAGCGCACAATAGTCCAACAATTGTTGCGTGTCTGCGTCTTGAGTATACGCAGCCTTCACTTCGTCGTAGATCGACGACGAAAGGGAACTTGATCGAACGACGCCAATGGCATTGGCGTCGGCTGTCTTGACAGCATAGTCCGGCCGACGCGACAACGCGTCGGCAACCACGTTTAATCTTCCGGGTTTGTACTCAACCCGGAAGTCGTATTCTGCGAAGAATGACAACCATCTCGCCATGCGTTGCGAGATGTAGGGTGACTTCACCGCTGTCAGCAAGGGTTCGTGGTCGGTATAGACCACTTGGGAATAGACCATTCGTGGTAGGTATAGACCACGAATGGTCTATTCCCAAGTAAATACACTCGAAACTTGGCGAGTGTATACTTCATGGCAAGGCGTTCCTTGTCATGGACCGGGTAGTTGCGCTCGGCCGGCTTCAGCTGACGCGATTGGTAATAGACCACACGATCACGGCCCTCGTGATCATGCTGCATCAAAGCGCATCCGATTGCAAAAGCGGATGCATCGCAGACAACGTGGAATGGTCGATCTTGGTCAGCGACGGCCAAGATCGGTGCCTCAGTCAAGCCCTGCTTGACTTCTCAAAGGCCTGCTGACACTCAGCAGTCCACGTCCATACAGCTTCTTTCTTGAGAAGCTGAGAGAGCGGGCGAATCTTGCCCGCGTACTTTTCAACGTACTTAAAAAAGCTACAACTAGATCTCTGTTATTTGCTTCAGCTCTTCAGCTTCGCTCTTCATTCTTTCAACGTCTGAAATAATGCAAATCTGTTCGATGCGTCCATCGTACAGGTCTCGCGCAAAGCGGTTCCAGCTCATAACTGGAAGCGAAGTCAACTCCGACGCCCGGGTCGGAGGGTTTTCAAGCGTTATCTTCCTGTACTGGAGCCCAGTACTGGCTTGCGTCAAGACGCTCAGCGTCTCGACGTTCGTGGACGCCAACGTCTGGCCAAGAGCACCGTCTTCAGTGCTCTTGATCTGCGTGATGGATTCTATCAAATCCTCATGCGTGAGAGCGACATTCCTATCACGGCGGTGAGCACTCCCAGCGGAATGCTGTGGGAGTGGCTGGTGATGCCACAGGGACTGAAGAATGCCCCTGCAACTTTAATCGATGCCTGACGCATCTGGTGCGCTCGGTGCGCGACTTCGCGCCGAGCTACTTCGATGATGTCTTCGTCCACAGCCGGGCTGTGGATGGCAAAACGGATGTCGAGATGCACAGGGTGCATCTCCGCAAACTGCTTGGGCTCATACGCAAGCACAAGCTTTACGCAAACCTGAAGAAGTGCATCTTCGGGACGAACGAGATACCCGTGCTTGGGTGTCTCGCCGGTAAGAACGGCGTCCGCCCTGACCCAGAGAAGGTCAGGGTGATCAACGAATGGCCGGTGTCAACGAATGTCCAGGAACTGCGGCAGTTCCTTGGGCTTGCGACGTACTTGTGCGGATCGATGATAACATCTTTTCGCGGTATCGGCGTCTGCGCCGGTATCGTGGCATCGTTCTGTTTGTTGGACGCATGAACGATGCGCCAGCCGCCCTGTGGCTTCTTGACGCAGAAGGTGGGCGCACTGTTCGGGGGCTTAGACTCCCGCACATGTCCAGCCTTGCGACGACTTTCAAGGAAGTCGTCGAT